>CAWVOJ010000014.1:271166-1471166 GCA_963930925.1 Coccomyxa viridis | reverse complement strand
GGATGCTCGTGTCCAGCTGCCCGGGATTGCACCCGGTCTGCCCTGATGTGGTGTTCACGCACCCGAACTGAACCAGGCGCCCGTCCGTCAGATTCACCTGCAGGTTCACCCTACCATCATGGTGATGTCTTGGGTTGCACTGTCTTCAGTTCATTCACTGTCACTCAGCCGACCTCATCCTCCTTACATGAGATGCAAGGTATGATCCCCTTCCTAAGCCTTAGGGGGTCAAGGAGGCATTTGCGCAGACATGATGTTGGGGTGCCTTGTGGGGGGGGGGGGGGGGGGCTCTGCTCAAAAGCTGAGCTGCAGGGCTGTCACCTCGATGCCGCGCAGGAAGTTGTTGTTGGCATAGACAATGATGTCTTGTAGAGTGGCTCCATTGTCTGAACACCCATAGTAGTATGCCGGGAAGCCTGTGCTTTGATCCCCCGCTATCTGGACTGGCGCAAAGAGGCTGGCATCTGGTGCAGTCTCAGTCTGCGCCTGCGCTGCGGCTGTCAGGCATGCAGCGGCCAGGAGTCCAGCCAGCCAATGATGCGTGCGCATGAGAGCCTGCACGCATGGCAGCAGCATGAGAGTCGAGAGCCGGTGAAGCCTGCAAATAGCTTCTCTGCCTTGAAGGTCTGCTTGCAGAAGATCTTGGGACACCAGCGTCTGCTGGCCAATGAATATCTCTGCTGCATATGATTTGTTGTGATGTCCCTGCTGAGCTAGGAAGGCATAGTACAGTACTGCCAACCTGCGTCATGCATTGCTCTCGAGACCCGCACAAGCAGGCAGGAACATGTAAGCGTTGCCTTTGGAAAAGCTCGAAAGGGTCATATCAGAGCAACAGAAGCCACATGCGTGCCATGGGGACCAGGGAAGCATGGTGGGGTTTTGACAAAAAGAGCTTTCGGTGAACTCGAACCCTTGCTACCAAACCCAGATTGCTCACAAGAGCAAACATAACAATTTATCAAGATGTCCGATAGACATCTCAATATGGCCTGTACCTGTCGAAGGTTTATTTTGGCTTTACTAAGAAGCGACCGCTGTAGCTGTGTTCGATGCGCTAGACTTGTGCCCGATGATCTCGGAAAGTCAACAGGAACAAAAAATAACATTATTGAACACACAAGACAGGTTCTTACCTCTCTTTAGCAGCTCTATGATGTAGTAGTCGAAGAGCGCCAGCTGGTGATGCGCAATTGCTCAGGACGCGTCGCAGTCTCTAAAATGCCTTTCCCGTCACTTTGTAGCCAAGCTGGAATATTCTGCAGACTACATCAAGGCCACCCTGCAGTAGATACAGGGTGCGAGAGAGTGAACAGATATTATTCAGGGGTGTGCTCTGCTGAGGTGGCAGCCCCGTGCCATGACGAAGCACCAGAACGGGACGTTCAGTCGATCCCGTTCTGATCACTCGGCCTCTAGCCAACTCTAAGACGTGCTTCTTTTGCGAAGCGGCAAAGCGTCTGGCAGGAGCCTCGGTCAGGCCTCGGTCTGGGTCAGTATAAATGCCTTTACAATCACCTCCCACTTAGTCAACTCCAGGATGCCGACTACTCTATATATCTGTCATCACTCTTCTGCACAGCTTTCACACTATCCTCATGCGTAGGATGGCTTCCTAAAAAAGCCATCCCTAGGCATAGGCGTAAATGTCATGTAGCAACGTAGAATTCCTAGTAATCAATCCTCGAGACGACGCGCTCATCGAACCTATGCCAAAACCATACTGCAGCATAGCTTCAGCAAAGATGCCATCACGGTTCACAGTACGTCAACTTATTTCAGCACCAAAGCACATGTACACGCCTTTCCAGGTGTGCCATGTTGGAGCTGAATAACTTCCCTGCTGGCTCATGCTTACCAGCATACGCCCAATCCCGCACACTCTCCACACAATGCACACTCCCACAGGTCAGAGACAGTATCCGTTGTTGTTAAGCATGGGGCGAGTGGCGCCGTGCAGGCACCGCTCATGCAATTTGCATCTGGCAAGCTTGAATCTGAAGTCTCCACAATAGCTATGTCGCGCATCCTGCCTTCTGTGTCTTGCGATCCCTCCTGATCAGCCAACCGCCTTTCCCACACATGGCTGCAGTCAGCTCCCAGGTCCTTGTGTGTTCTCAGCTCGTATTGAAGGAACGCCATGGGACATCACACCTCTTGATATGAGCAAGGTGCTCATGGAGCCTACGTCATGCCTCTCTGATGGGACTGGGACGCTCAGAGGAGAACCTTTGTGTCGAAGGTGGACAGCGAGACGGCAAACGCCTGCGCGGCTGACACGATCTGGGGGTTGAAGTCCATGATGTAGGTGTTAGCGTCCACCTTGCCAAACTGCGCAGCAAACACGGACTCATTTCTCTTGCATGAGCCTACTCAGGCAAGCTGCTGCCACCAACTGTCCATGGCCCAACGCACCCATGAATCCATTGGCGCATTGCCCCACCTGCCCATCAGACGGGCAACGTGGCGCATGAATGGGCAAGAGCACCTGCAGAAGCTTGTCATAGCCACTTTTCCACAGCACCATGGCACTCATACTTGGCCAACATATCCAATGTCCTCTCGCTGATGCCCTAACGGTGTGAAGGATGTGACATAAGACAGAGCTTTCATGGGGGGCTTGCCTGCATGACAATGGTCTTGGTGGGGTCTGTGGACGCGATGAGCTGGAAGTTCTTGACGGAGGCCAGCTTCACGCGGCCGCGGAAGTTGAGGCACCAGCAGCGCAGGCTCTCGTTCCAGTGCGGCGGCTTGTTGCGCAGCTCCACCCCGTGCAGCCCTCCCGCCTCCTGAGCGCGCCACACCCAACCCTAAGCCTCTCATTTGATCTGACAGGGACATCTGTGCACCATACAGCCTCCTGACCGTGCCACACCAGGGACTTGAGGGTATTCTCATACAATGGCAGGCGGCACAGGAGTAAGGGCGCCCTATTCGATCTACATGAGCCTTCTCCTTGAAAACGTGACAGCGTCTGGCTTTCACATCAAGAGGTGGTGGAGCACAGCCCCAACAGCTGCTGGCAGAGAGGCCTGAGACAAGTGGGAGTTGGTTGGGACACATATACACAGTCAGACAGACGGCGTTCTTAGAGAGTCTTATGAGCAATTTCACATCACAGGCAATCACCTCAAATGGTCCTGGACGGGGCGTGGTGGGGCTTTGGGGAGCAGTGCTGCTGCTGGAGAGGCTAGAGGCGCTGCCAGCCACACCCTCGCCTGCAGAACGATCTATCTCTTTCACACCAACACTTTAAGACCGAGGACCTCATGCATGCGACTTCATGCACGCCTTCAGCAAGTTGCCAACTGAATGCACAGATGATGATGCATCAGCAGCGTAGCTGTGTGCATGTGTAGCAGCTGTGATAGAATCGTGGTGGATAGAAACACGACGAGCATGTTGATAAGACAGGGGCTGTGCTTACTTTGGTTGCTGGGCAACTCTGTTCTGATCCTGATGTCTGGGATCCTAGGTCCTGTCCGAAAGTTCTCACGCTCATTCATGGCGTCCATGAGACATGCGGCTTCCTTGCGGTCAGCAGCCAGGCCGTCCTTGGATGAGAAGCGCTCCAGCACTGACGCCCGAGGCAGCCCCACGCGCATTCTGCACAGCCACAGGCTTTCAACACCTTATACCATTAGGCTACAAAAATCCTCTCTTCAGCCAAGAGCAGATACTACATCGCCCGACACCAGGCCTGGGCTGTCCTGGACTTGAACGGTGCATCACAAACTGACCAGTGCAGGTGAATGCGTCCTTTGACAAGCAAGCTCTCCTATCAGAATCACTGGCCTACAAGATCGCAAGTGTGTCAAAGAGGCACAGTAAGAAGCTAGCAGCAGGGTACCTTCTAGGCCGCATGAAGCCCTTGAGCCGCGTCTTGTACTGCACATCCATCAGCGACTCGCACTTGCTGAAGGGCCGGCCCTCTGCGTCCGTGGCGCTGAGCCCCTCGAAGGGCACCACAGAGGGGTCCAGGATGAGCTCATAGTGCGTCCCAAACACATTGGACTGCAGCTTGGCGGCCGGCGGCAAGGCGCAGTCTGCTGTGGAGTACAGCATCGTCTGCCACCTGCACAAGATTACGGGGTACTTCAATTGAACCCCAATGAGAGGCTAAAGCGGGAGGCTGAGCGTCAATGTTAGCCCGCGTCATTCTTGCTGTGCATGTTTGCCTTCCAGCCCCGCGCATGCAAGAGCCTCATTGAGTGAGCATGCGGCACAGATGATGATCACAGAAGCTGCATGTGCCCAGGCTGTCCTCAACCTTGAACTCCTCTCTAAAAGCAGGGCTGGCAGTTTTAATTGATAAGATTGCCCAGGTATATCACCCATAGCAGGTTCACAGCACTAGCACAATTCCCTCAGCTTCCCCCTCAAGGGCTGTTGACACCGCTCTGTATACTGCCAACAGCCCGCAAGAGGCATAAAGAAATTGTGTCAATGTGTAAGAAGGCACTACCATGCACTGACTTATCATCAGAGACAGGGCTGTGCTGGAAAGCAATGTACCTGGAGTTCAGGAGAGCGGCCATGAGGAACTTGCAAGCCTCCGGCTGGTTGTGCTCCTGCCCCAGGAACAGCGAGAACTTGGCGACCGCCTTCTCTCCCCCCGGGTCTCTTCTCACAAAGCACCGCAGCAGGTTGCCCGTGTTGGAGGTGATGAGAGGGGTTGGCTTCTGCAGCAGCATCCATAATTCTCAGCATTGTAGCGCTAAGCTTCCAGAATGGCAGTGCGGTTGTCCTCCAGTGCCCAATGCTGTTGATGATGCAATAGGCACTGGCAAAGGTAGGTTTCTGCTCATATAGACAGCGTGAGCTGCCCAATATCGGCTGAAACTTCAAAGAAGGCAGCGCATCCTGACCTCCAAAGAGCCTACTTAATTGCAGAGCAGCCAGGATGGGAAGCAGACAATTAAATGCTGCTGTAATGCGCAGGCAGATAATGTGACCCAAAAGTCTGCTTCGATACATGAAGAGCTTCAGATGTCAGGTACCTCGTCAAAAGACTGTGCAAGGGGAAAAAGGTGACGCAAAGGCGCTCACCGTGGTGAAGAGCTGCAAGGGATGGCACAGCAGTGTTGCTGACTTCCATGGCTGAGCGAAGAACACGCGCTTCCCTATCTGCCGCCAGGAGGTGCATACCCCGCACACTTGGAACAAGGCCTGCACAGAGGCACAGGTCAGAGCGTGCATCTACAATTGAAGAGCCGCATTCGGCGGGGTGTCAGAGGGCAACATTCAGCCATTGCCCTTCTACCTCGAGCGCTCTGCTGGTGCCGTTCCGGCTCAGGATGCCAAACACAGCTTATAGCGCCAGCACAGATAGTAACTTTGCATGCTCTGGATATTTCTTCAGAGCACAGCAGCAGGCCTAGGCACGTTGTTCCTCAATCAGCTTATATTGCTAGTACCTGACCCTAGAGTAAATGTGGGGCAATGCATGCAGGAACTTAGCCTGAGACAAGGGTTCACCTGGACATGTGCCCAGTCATCCTTGTCACCATCCTTCATAAGCATGAAGATGCTCTCCAGCAGGTGGTCGGGCAAGTTGCTCCACTGTGAGTGCAGGTCCAGCCTCTGCAGAGCTTCCACCAGGCCAACCTCATCGCTGATCACTGAGGTGATCACAGGCGAGACCTTCAACTTCTTCCAGCTGAAGATCGCTGCCAAGGAGAGGCGCCGCTGCTTTGTAGCAGGGGTGTCCTTGCTGCCGTGTGTCAGCCCTTGTTTGCCGGGCAAGGACGAGGATGAAGTCTGGGGGACTGCAAGCGGTAGCCAAAATGAATAAAAGCTTTAGCTTGCAGCTTCCAGCGAGAGGGCCCCCGTCGAGCCTGAAAAGTGCGGGACGGATATGGGGATGGTTGCACCACTCACCATCATGGTCGTCTGCTGGCGGCGATGACAGGTCCTTGCTGCTTTCCGGCTCATCAGCTCTACAACTATCCCCTTGGCGAAGGGCGCCGGCCATGCAATTGCTTTTCTTACGGGACCCGCGTCACCACGCTGCTTTGTCGTCAGAAAACCGAAGCCAAGTCGGATGGCCGACAAGCACCTGGGCTGTTACGCCAGAACTAGCTCGCAACGATGATGAATCTGCGAGAACGCGCATGCATTGCTGCTCCCTGCGCGTCTCGTGCCCAAACCCCAGAACTGCTGGTGCCTGGGCCTGTACCTTTCCGGGTGCTGCACAGGGGGCTGATCACAGCCCCGTGCTGCCCAAACGCTCGTTAGAGCTTCAAAATACGATATTATGCTGGAGATAGCGCGTGTGCGGGAGTTCAACGTGCGCAACAAAGCGATCAGTGTGATCTCGGTCACGAAGCCAAATTGGGCTGTGGGCAAATGTGCAGCTTTGGGGCAGAGTTTGGCGTCATTGAATACATGTCAGGCGCGCCTGCATCGTCAATCAAGAGCATTTTGAAGCACTTTTGCTGCTTTTGTGATAGCTCTCGTTCTGAATCCTCCTGAAGAATCGGTTGCATGTGGTGATCGTGCCCGTCACAGGCTCCTCGTCATCTCTTGCAGTGGCAATAGTACCGATTTACTGAGCTGTATGTGAGCACCTGAAGATGGGAAAGATCAGCCTTGGTCCAGCCTCAAGCACTGAGCCACGGCCCGAGGATGTTATCGGTCGTGTTGAGTCTCATGAGTTTGTCGACGACGTGTATGATCGTCGAGTTCTCACGTCCACCTCTGGACAACGCGATGCATTTGATGACCATGATGGCGAGGATCTGCCAAAGGGGTGGTTCTCCTGGCGGAAGTAAGCTGCAAGCTTAGGTCCAGCATATTCCATTACAAACACCACATGCATGCGCGTGGCTGACACTGTTTCCACAGTGAGCAGGCTGCTCAAGCAACTTCCCTTTCCCTGATAGTGAGTATGGCACTGCAGGCTGTGGCTCTTCACAGGACCTGGATTCTTGATGAGTAGGGTTTTCCTGAGCCCCCCAAAAGCTTATTCATTCAAGCAATGCATGCTTTGGGCATTCCTCAGACAACTGCAGTGAACCTAGGTGCTTGCAGCCTCTGCAGAATAAGAGGCCAAGAGCTCATCTGTAAGGGTGTGTGCAGGCATTGCATACCTGGATCCGGGAAACCTGGAAAGCCAGCTGCAGGCTGGAGCACAAGCCGGCTACGATCTGATGTGGGTGCTGCTGTGGGTCATCATCATGGTCAGTGCCTGACCTGTTCCCATGCCACATAAGGTCCACCCGGGCAGATTGCCACTGTTGCCATCAGTTTCTGCATTCTGCTCTGTCAGGCTGTAGCAAGCTCCCAGCAGCTGCCCAAATCCGCGGTCGTGCCGCAGACAGGTGCAAAGGCAGCTCAAGGACAGCTTTAGGGACATCCAATAGTGTTACCTGTACTTTCTGGGCATTGCTGATATTTGCAGATCTCAGCAGCTGGGGTGCTTTGCAGGGGTACCTCATGCAGATCCTGGCGGTCAAGCTCGGAGTAGCAACTGGTACCAACATGGCACAGCAATGCAGGTGAAATCCCGTTCAGGCTGCGCTCACACTTCTTCATCTCATTTTATAAAGGATGCTTGTATGCATTCATGCGTGCCGAACATTTTCCTGGAGGATTTCCAGGTAGTCAGGGTGCAGTCCTGCACGGGCGGTGGCAGGTATGGACACAGCATCGGTTTGACCGTCTGTCCTGTGTCTGCACAGGAAGGTGTATCCCACAGTGCCCCGCTATGTGCTGTGGATAATGATGGAGATCGCCATCATAGGCTCGGACATACAGGAGGTAAGCACGGTGCTATTATGGCAGCATTGTGTAGAGACCACGAAGCTCTCCAACACCGCTGGTCATCTCACCATACGCCTGTCTACCGGTCCAACGCTTTACTTGCAGCGGCGTGACTTTGACGTTCAAGCCACAACACTGACACTTGTATCGCTACCTTTGACACCTGCAGCTGCCTGGCGTGGGCAGAATGCGTCTCCTCAAAAGAGAAGCACCCTGCTGTATGATGGCTGCTGTTCTGAGACATAGGTCTGTCTGAGATGACCTGTCATATCCTCCCTGTGTGCATACAGGTGGTTGGGAGCGCCATTGCAATCACCCTGCTGACCTACGGGGCGGTCCCTCTGTGGGCGGGTGTCATAATCACAGCAGTGGCCTCCTTTGTGCTGCTGCTGCTGGAGCGCCTGGGGGTGCGCTGGCTGGAGGCGCTGTTTGCGGTGTTCATTGGGCTCATGGCGGTCGCCTTTGGCGTCATGTATGTCCTGGCTGGCGTCCCCACTGCGCGCGTGCTGGAAGGTGCGGGCCCTGCTGTGCTTTCTGTGCATGCCTCTCTTCAAAGCTGGGCTTGGTGCATTGCATGATGGCTATGTATATCATGTGTCAGGAGTAAGCCATCAAAAGCATATGAGAAGCTCTAGCTTGTCCATACGACAGAGGTATGGCCCATGCAGTCGTCATGGCGAGTCAGCAATGCTTTGAGCCGGCAGCAGGCCCCTTGGCAAGATCATCCTTCCATAGCTGGCAGAACTCTATGCATGTAGCTTGTACAAGGGGTCTCCAGAGATCAGTGGCGGCCACCATGTGCTGGCGCCTCTCATAACACACATCTCACAACGCCGCATACCCTGCTGGACGCGGAAGAGGCATGTAGTAGAGACTGTATGTTGACCTCGAGTGCTGCGTGCAGGCCTCGTCATTCCCCGGCTGCCAAGGCCAGCACTGCAGATGGCCGTAGCCATCGTGGGCGCGGGCATCATGCCCGCCAACTTCTACCTGCACTCGGCGCTGGTGCACTCCAGGTACTCTCCCCGCTACGTCTCTCCCTGTTTCCGTAGCAGCGTGCCACTCCCACCTGCACTCAGTGCTGATGTAATCTAGAGTGCTCCCCGCACGATACCTCTCCCTGCCACTCCTGTAGAGGGCATGACCTGACTGGCTCCACGTGTACATCTAGTCGCACTAGCCTGTCAAGCTGCAAAGCTGGGCTGAAGCGCAGGAAGGTGCACTGACGCAGGTGCACCGACATGCGCTTTGTTCCAGCTTCTCAGTTGACGTGAGGCAAGCATCAATCAGTCCTAGTACTGAGACAGGACTGCAACACGAGCGGTGATGGTGGGTTGAAGGGTCTGTACATGATTTGCAGGAAGATTGACACAAACCAGATTGCGCGCAAGAAGGAGGCAATTGGGTACTACAGGATAGAGTCCGCCATCGCCCTGTTCTGTGCGCTGCTCATCAACATCTTTGTGGTGTCAGTCTTTGCGCGCGGCTTCTATGGCAAGGTCAGTGGTACTGCTCGTCTTCTCTTGGTGAAGTGGTTTTCCATACACTGTACTATATCGCCAGTTGCTCGTGTACTGTGGCGTTGTTCTGCACCTGGATGTTGAGCAGTGCCTTTGTGTCCCAGGGAGATGTGGACATCGGGCTGGAGAATGCTGGGGCGTATCTGGGGGACACCTTTGGGCCTCTTATGCGAGTCATTTGGGCTGTGGGGCTTCTGGCTGCTGGTAAGAGCCTCTGCCTTATGGACTGAAGCCCCTGTTTCTCTTTCCAACGCCCTTGAATCCCAGCTCGCACCCTGCAAGGGTCTCTGCATTGCTGCATGGAGGCCCACGTACACCAGGCAGCAAGGAATGGTTGGTCTGCAACTGTTAGCTGTCAGCAGTATCAGCGTTAGTATGCAGGTCAGAGCAGCACCACCATGGGGGCGTGTATATGACAGAATGTGATGAGCCGCTTCCCGGACACAGAAGCCTGTCATGGGATGCTTCAGCTGTGTCAGCTTGTGCATCGCAGGCCAGAGCAGCACCATCACAGGGGTGTACACGGGGCAGTTTGTGATGAGCGGCTTCCTGGACATGCAAATCTCGCAGTGGCAGCGCATTGGCATCACGCGCAGCGTGGCGCTGGTGCCCACGCTGCTGGTTTCCCTCCTGTACAGGCAACCTGGCGGCACTGAGCTTGATACTCTAAACGAGTGGCTCAACGTCCTGCAGTCTATGCAGATCCCTTTTGCCCTGCTACCGGTGAGTCTCCTGAAGCTGACTGATTTAGCAACTGGCCTGCCTGGCGGCTGACTGGCAAGCATGTAGCTCCCCTCCATGCAGATCCCGTCTGCCCTCCTGCCAGTGACTCCCTCATGGAGCTGACTGCCTTGCACCCTGCCTGCCTGTCAGCTGGCTGGCAAGATGCAGCTTCCCTATTGCACTGAGGCAGATGCTAATGATGATGAATAATTTTGCTTCAAGCATAATCTGGTCATCCACAGCATGCCTTTTGTGATATGAGACCGCAGCTTTCCCATTGTTTAATGCTAAATGCCCGCTCTCAAGGGCTAAATCAGCTCAGATGTTGCCCTGATGTACCTTGGAATCAAGCTGGTACCTGTGCGCTTGTCATCACAGCACCATCACGGACATCCTGGGTGCTGTGCAGCTGCTGATGCTGACGTCGAGCGAGGCCATCATGGGGCGTGCCTTCAAGAACACGCTGCTGACCAACATTGCGGCGTGGCTCATAGCTGCAGCGGTGCTGGCCATCAATGGGTTCCTGCTCTTTGACTTCGTGGCCAAGGATCTGCCAACCAATGCAGCCGCCAGAATTGGCTTCCTGGCGTGTGTGGCAGTCTATCTGTTGCTCGTCATCTACTTTGCTCTGGGGCCTCAAAGGTGACCAGGCTACCTCCCACATCATTTCTTATGTCTGTCTCATTGGTTCATGCACTGATATCGGAATAGCTGAGCCTGTATGCAATGACATTGGGGTCCATCTGGTACAGATAAGCTTGAGCCTGCCACTGACGGGCACTGCTGCTGCAGGGTGTCAGCCATGCAGCGGAGGATAGATCACTGGCGGGGGAGACAAAAAGAGGACCGTGAACTAGACAGGGAGTCACTGCTGCACCAGAGTAGCCAGGAGCAGCCTGCAAACGGGCAAGTCTAGGCCCTGACAATTAAGCCTCAGGTCAGAAGCTATGATCTGGGGCAGTGTTGCGGCCTCCACTGAACAGATCTTCCAGCAAAGCATCAGACATGGCAGAACTTTCTCTTAGCCACAAGGACAGGGTCTTTATATTGTGTCTGGCCTTGAACATGAGCAGCCGATGCTGTTGTGACCAGAGCTTACAGGGCATGGATATCCTGATGACTGATATTGAGTGACCAGCTCAACCCAATCAAGTCTCTGGCGACAGGAGAACACCACAATTCTGCAAGCATTACAGCCATGGTGGGTGTTGGAAGCTAATTGCAATACAGAGGCATTCGTTGGGATAGTATCTTTCCTCGTATCATGTTGCATATCAGTTGCATGATCCCAAAATGAGGGCTTGTTGTAGATATGAGCGTGAAGCAGCTGCTGGCAAACAGAGGTGCAAGCATCTGGCAACAGACCTAGGCCCTTGGGCAGCTTGTTGTCTGCACAGGTAGAATTCCTATCAAATGTAAGTCCAGTGCGGCTGTTGTACAATCCTCTCAGGGCTGGGACATCCAACCTCAAAATTGCAATTGGGTTCTTGCAAGAATACAGCGCACTGCTGCGCTACGGTAACTGCAGCCATGCCTTCTCAGAAGCAGGCTCCGGTGTTGGCCATGAGGTAGTGCGTGATGAAGGATGTCATCCTGAAGGATGGGAAGGCCTGCAAGGGCATCAGTGCAAGCTCATGCATGCCCTCTCTTGCTGCCCGCAATCCCTGCCATGCTACCTAGAAAAGTTTGCAGTACATATTGATGCTGGGATGACTGTGATAGGACATATGCTAGCTGGCCTGCCAAGCCTTCTTTGCAACATGAGTATGTCTCAGAAAACCAACAGGGCTAACGCAACTTGCGCCTTGCAGTACATATGTGAGTGAGGAGCATGCTCACCCATTCACAGTTACTCCTGACGTCCTCGCACGGCAAGCATGCCGGCCCCTCACTGGGCCCCGGGCACAGGGGCACGCAGATCTGTCCAGCATGCGACGTCCCAACCACGCAGTCATACTGCAAGCACAGAATCTTTCAGAGTGCTGGTATTAGTGAACTGCGACTGCGCACTCCTACCAGGCCATCTTAGCATGCTGAAATCAGTCGACTGCAATTGCGCGCTCCTGCCAGGCCGTTCTTTGCCAACCGCATGCACATGCTTGGACAGAGTGCCTAAGAGCAGCGCTCCAGAGGATAACGTTGGGACGGCCAATGGATTACATTGACACTGACCTTTGCTCATGTGTGCCCATATTGTGCCCTGATAAGACGTGACCTCCTTGCAAAACAGGCTCAGGGGAGAGGCGAACCTGATAGCTCTGAGATGAACAGTCGTTCGGCTCCTTGTTCAGGAAGGGGTTGCCCCTGACTGCCACCTGGCCAATAGGCTGCATCTCTACGCCGGTGGCGTAGGTACTCTCTATGGGACACTTGCTGCAGCACACCATGTACACCATCAGTGACGGCGGTCAAGGCAGCGCCACAACGCAGGAGCCGGGATTGGCACTCTGCGCTACAATGGACGACAATGCTGCAGGCTACCGAGCCTTTGCAGTGCTTGCTCAGTCAGTGCACGAACATGCCCAACCCCATGCCACGCTTGCATCAATTGCTATGTTTGGAGTATGCATAGAGGACTTAACCATGCAGGGGAGACATGATCACCTGTCAGTGTTGGTGCCCTGCCCCATGTGCACGGTGGATGTAGCTGGGTTGAATGATGGTACCACCTGCATGTAATGCAGGGCGTGTTGGTGCTGCCATGCTATGCTGGCTGATACATGTGACCACGCTTTGCGCCATTACTGTGCCCTTCTGGTTCTTCGCTTGCACATCGATTAGGTGTCCCACAAGCTGTCACACTCAGCCATGATGTCAGCTCCGAAGTATTCCTTTAAAGACCCATAGGCACCATGATGGCCTGCAGGAACAGGTGCGAATATGGAATCGTGTAGTGCTCCAGAAGCCTACCTTGGAACACAGGTCTGCTGGGTCCTCACAATTTGTGCAAAACAAGGGATTGCGTGGGTTGGTGCACTGATTTATGCACACGCTGCCCATCTGCTTGCCCCCAACGAAACAATTGTATATATTGCTCATGTCAGAACAGTGTAGGCCCGCAGCTTGCTGGAGGTCGCGCCCTGCAAGATGCACTTTTCCTTGGTAACTAGCTTTCCGGAATGATCGAAATCAATATCGACCGCACTGTGCATGTCGCAGCGTAGCATACTCCTTCGTGAGCTTCTTTGTAGCAGTCGTATGTCTCGAACACTGTACTCTTGCACTTTATGATGACATCGCCTTGCCTCGACATTATTAAGCTTGATAGGGTCCTAACTCAGTACAAGAATGGGATGCCAGAATGAAACACAGCATATGGCTCGTAAAGGCTATTTAAAGGGCTGGATGTTGCATCATTTGCAAACCCTGCCTCAACTCGCATAGTTTTCTTGCTTTACCTGATGCTGTGGTCAGCAATGCAAGCGATGCGCAGAGCAGTATGCGCGTCCTCGCCATGGCTGCTACCATAGGACGTCGATGTTGTTACACCATCGTATCCTGCCAGCACGAGCCACAGGGACGGAGCACAGCTGTCTCCTTCGGACGCGCTCGATATGACTGAGTAGCTTGACACCCCTGGATTGCTAGGGTTTCAAGCTCAGGGCTTTCCTCCGACACCTCAGCTCTCATGCATTTTGGAGAGAGAAGCCTGCACGTCTGTTGATTCCTATGTCGCACCAAGTCGTTGTCTAAACGTCTCGTCTATTGCCATATCTTGGGCACAGATCCCTGTCCTTATCCTGCTGGCAGTGGCTTCTCTGTATTCGGGATTTTGGGAGGCATGATATAGGACCTCGTGCGGAATGCGACTGCACTTTCCGAGGCCAAGATGGACAGGAGCTTCATCGTTGGAGGCCAAGTCCGATGCCGACAGTCATTCCTCGGCAGCTTCTGTCGATGTTTGCAGGATCTGCTGGGACACCGGGGATGCCGATGACCCCCTTGTCGCTCCTTGCAAATGCAAGGGATCCATGAGGTGCCTTATTCCTCCGAGATCTATTGCAGCATCGTCGAAGCCCCCACTGAAAGGCACGATGTCAGAAATTGTTTTGGTTTGCAGGTACATACACCTGAGCTGCCTGAGGCAGTGGCAAGCCACGCAGCGTAGTGATGGGCAGCACACAGGCTCAGGCGTCTGCGGCATATGCCACACCAGGTATGCCTCGACGAACAGCATATCTCAATCCCTGCATGCAGGCAGGCAGAGCCCCGATATCTGATGTGCAGGGCTTCTACTTGACGAGACATCGTTCGTTACAGGTACAGAACAGACTTTCAGCCCAGGTGGATGCTGAGGGAGAAGAGAAGGCAGCTGGTTTCACACTGCACACAGGTTGCCAATGACCTCATTGACATGGCCGCTGCTGATCCCTGGAAGTTTGTCCAGCGAGCCTTCGAGTACGGCTTCTTCTTCAATGGCTTGGCTCAGGTGCGGTCCTCTTATTCGCATCCATGATCAGCATCTACAGAATGCCATTCTCCAAATCTCTCTCAGAGCTCCTACATTGCCTTATACTTTCAGCAAGACAATTCACCTCTTGTAGATGAGTCTATTGCGTGTAATTCTCTTGTAGTGCAATCTAGACTTCCAAGTAGTGCTTAAATCCCTATCAGTCTGCCTCGGGACATAGAGGGCTGCCGTAGATTCTGCCCGCTTGTTGGTGTGATTCCCGAAATCTGCCAAGGGTGGTGCAGGATGTCCTGGTAGCCACACATGTTGCAAAGAACACAGTCCCTTGAAGTCGTCCTGGTTGGCTGGTCTGTAGCATAGTCCATGACAGCGCAGCCAGTGTCAGCCTGATGGTAGAACATCTCACGGACATGTTTCATGCAGGGGAGTTGGTGTGCGGGGAGGGGCGCTGGGCAGGCGTTCCGGGCCAGCATGGCCTCCCAGCTGCCCACCATGAAGAGCCTCGCTAGCTGGCTGCCTGAGATCATCATAGGCATTACCTTCTGCAAGCCTCTGCAGGTACAGCTGACGTTGAATACTTGCTCAGCCATATTGTTGACAGTCGCTGACACGCTTACAGGCTTGGACACAACAAAGATGGCAAAAGAGCGAAGGACTAGCCTGCACCAAATCTCTGCCACAGAGCAGGATAGGAACGCATTTGGGAGCAGATCTGCTGTTGCTAGGACTGTAAGTTGTGTACCAAAGGCCCTTGGGGGGGCTCCACTTTTGCGTGTTCCTCATCCCTGGTAAGCAGGCCTGACCACCTGGCATCATACTGCATACAGGTACCCATCCTTTTCAGCAGTGCAGCGTTCTTCTTGGCGAGCGCAGTGGAGGTGGCCATGTACTCCGCAGCAGGAGCCTATGTAGGCTTCCTGTATGGGGCCACTGTGGGCACGCTGCAGATGCTGCGCTGGAGCTACGCCTCCACCGTGAAGGTGCCCCTGAAAACCCTGGCCTGGGGTCTGGGGGGCGCATGTAAAGCCTCCGGCCAGCTCTGCAGCCTGTACAATGGCCGGGGTCAGGTAGTCAGCTTCCTGGCACAGGTTGCGCTCATCAAAGTCCTGTTCAAGGGGAAATAGTGCTTCGGGAGTTCTCGCGAGCTACACTGCAGGGCATTGCTCTGGCATAGTGGAGCAGCTGTCGCAATGCGCTCAGCAGACAGCGATAAGGTATCTCTCTATGAATTTTCAAGCAGAGCACTGTATGCTCTGCGGACGGAGTACTAAAGACTGAGCCTGCAGCGGTGCACAGTTGACTGTAGTGCTTCCGTAGGGCACTGAGCGCTGTGTTGCAGCCGTGTAGGCTCTGCTGAGACTACAGCTTTGCCTGGTCTTCCAGATAATTCAGTGTCTGAGTGTGAAGTCTCATAGAGGGCTGAGAGTGCTTCTATGGCATGCGCCATGTAGATCAGCCACTTGAAAGAAACTTGTACAAGCTTGAGTAGACAAACCAAGAGTGAACGAGATTGAGCATGCACTTTGTGTGGAGGGATAGCCTAGATATGAGGAATTGGTGTTGTATAGTCCATAGACTCTATAGGATTTCTTTTGTGATCACAGCCGCCATGTGTCACATTGATTGTCCGCAGTATCTTTGACGCAGCGTGACTAAAATTCACATCAGGATGTGGTACCTATTAATATTGCTGGTCTTGCAGCCATCAACTGGTGTGAAATTGCACTTGACCAACATTGCAGTATGACGTGGATACCGGGTATACCAACAACCCTTGCAAGATGTCGCTCTGATGCAATCCAAAAACCCCATAGCCAAGAGGTCCTTATGAAGTTTCTCACATACTGCTACAGCTGTATCGTACCGCGTGGAACCCTCTTTGGGTTCGCCTTTTCAATGTGATCCCAACACAAAGACTGGTGCACTCCAGAGCCGGAAAGTTTGTTCCAAGAGCCTGCGCCGCATGGCATGCTTGCATGCAGGAGCGCCAGTGAATGTGCCAGAGGAATGCACCAGAGGCAACACTCCCACTGACACAACCACCAGCCCAATGCACAACAGCAAGCTGCAGAGCCTATATTCCCACAGCTAGCCTCCCACAACCAAGCTGAATAGTCTTCTACCTGACCGCACTGCAAGCTATCTACCGGCCAGGAAGTGCCGATTCCCCGGCTCCAATAAAGACTGGGCTAAGGAATAAAGATCTACCGCTGTATAGCCCACGCAGAAAGCATGTGCATGCCCTGGAATATCAGGCAGCTTGCTAGGGTGTTCGGACAAAAGGGGCTATGATACATGTATACAGTAACAGCAGGCCTTGCCAACGCCTGCTGCCTTAGCTCCCTCTCACACCTCTCACCTCAGGCTGAAGGTTGATCTCAGCCTTGCTATTGTGCTTTCTAGCACTTTCTGGGAGCCGTTGAATGCTGCAGCGTAGCCCTCCAGCACAGAGGCTCCCACTGCCAGTCCAGCTGTGCCCTTGGGCACCCGCTTGGCCTTCCCCAGGGTGTAATTGGTCATGAAGGCGGCAAACGCCTGCTGGGTCCCATTCGTGAAGGGGCCCACTGCTGCTAGTAGCTCTCCTACTTGGTGCCTAGCGCTCTCAACCTGCACAAGATACCACATTATGCAACGTCCAACCTGCCGTGATCTTGGTGCCTGGACTCATAATTACCACTGCACAGATGTGATGGGTCGCTCAAACTCAGCTGAGCCGCGACAACAGTGCTGAGGCCATTGTGTAACGCTGAGGTCTGGTCGTCACTGAGACAGGGAGAATGCAGCACCAACAGAAGCGAGGCGTACCTTTGCACGCACCCATTGCCTGTATTGGGCGTATGAGGAGCCCAGCACGATCCCATCCAGGACACACTGCGGCTTGCACGCCTGGGGATGCATGACCGCCCGGCTGGCAACCCAGTTTGCATCGGCCCCAGGGCTGCGCGCGTGCCTTGCCAGCGCCAGCATATAGGCTGTCGCAAAGGTGTCCCCAGCCCCATTTGTGTCCACTGCTGCAACCTGTGGGAGCAAGCAGATGTAGCACTGAGTGCTGCAACCTGTGGTAGCAAGCATGTACCCTCAGAATCCGCACGCCTGTCAGGGCAGTCAGCAGACAGTGTCGTCAGCACAGCACCTTTCAGGCGCCTCCTACAGAGCTTTGTGGCAGCTGCACTGAGGCCAAGTGTGGCACATCAGATGCCGGCTGTCAGCAGAAATCACAGCACCCGTTGCATTGGACTCCCATGTCAACACGATCTGGCATGGGTGTCCTGAGAGGTCATTGCAGAAGCAGCAATGCATAATGGTCACCTTCTCAGGCGGCAGGTGGATAGATTCCCTGTTTGCATACTCATGCGCCCCATGCTCTCCACGCGTGATGAGCCACCTGGCAGACCTCGCCGCCAGCTCGTCCAGCTGCCCTGGCGGCCAGGTGTCTGTCTCCACGTCTGACAGGAATACAGACGTTCTTGGTCCTAGCGCCTCCTATACAAAGCACAGCGGTTGGGTCAGGCGGCTCATGTCATCACTCAATGTTGAGGGTGTCATACTGTCTCCTTTCTGCATCCTGGCCATGGCAGCATGATGATGCATGGCTGGCGGGTTTTATGTGGCAATGGCAGCATGATGATATGTTTGTTGTCAAATTAATTCTGCCAGCACACATGCTCGATATGTGCAGAGGTACTGATGGCAGTGTCCTGTAATCTCACAGGAGTTCAGCAGGTCCTGAGAGCTGGCAAGGGCAGGACCAGAGGGAGCGACTGACCAGAAGCTGCGGGCTGGGCTCCTTAAAGGGGAAGACCTTCCCAGTGGCATCCAGGCCCCGTTGCTGCCCCTGCGCCATGAGGCCCACCGCCTGCTTGAACCCTATCAGCTCATCCCACAGCCCTGCAGTCCACAGCGTGCACATTCAGTTGCTGGTGGTCTGCAGATGCCCCAACGCCTTTTCAAAGCCTCTCAGCTCATTCACAGCTCAGCTTGTCATGAAGCACATAGCAGTCCCACCATCCCTGACACAGCCATGGCAATGCGGCTGGCAAGCAGTTCAGGGTCATGCCATTAAAAGCAATGTGAGGGCAAGTGAGCTGCACAGAGTCTGCTGCTCTTTAATTGAAAAGAGCCCTGCCATAGCAAGAGCTGTCCATGCTCCGGCTATTCCTGCTTGATGCAAACACTGCGGCAGTTGGCGGATCAGCCGAGCTGAAGGAGGCGCCTACCCTGCTTGAAGTTGATGAAGGAGGCTGCATCCAGGTCCTGGGGCGTGAGGGGCCCCAATAGCACTGTGCGCGCCCTGCGGCAGTGCTGGGGCACGTGCCGCATTGTCAGCGTCATGTTGGGCGACGCAGTCACCCTCAGCTTCCTCTTGTTGCCTGCATAAGTGTTAACGGTTGTCAGCTTCATGCCTTTCTGCCAGAGGGGAACACCATTCCATGCTGCAACCTCATCCTTCAGCCCACATCTGCCCCAGACAGATGGGGTCACTCCCTGCAGTAACCATGATTCCACCCAAAAAGTGTAGATTGCGCTGTGAATTGTTGCTGGACATCACATTTCAGACCATGGAGCTTTGTTGAGGTGCAATAAGCATGAGGTGCATGGCCAGGGTGGACGCTCACCCCACCAGGTGTAAGAGTGTTCGAATGTGAGCGTGCTATTGGTTGGGACCACATGCAGCTCGTGACCGCTGAAGACTGCCAGGTCTGCATCCGGCCCTGCTGCTGTCACCACACATGCTTTCACGCCATACGCGCTCGCAACTGCTGCAGCATACGCGATGGCTCCTCCCTGCAGACAGCATGGATGTATATCTGATGTGGCATGCCATCAGTAGGTGTACGGTGGCATACCCTTCCGCAGAGATGTTATGATGTTGACAGCATCAGAAAAGGGATATGCTCGGAGCTGAGGGCGCTGAATGGCACTTGCAGGGATGGCAGAACTGCCCTTGGCATGTGTGGGAGAAGAATGCATCTTCGAGCCACCCAGCAGGAGGAGAAAGGCAGCAGTTGCTCACCACCGCCTTTTTGCCATCCACAACATCCACTGTGACATCTCCCACAAGCAGCAGTGCTGGCCTGCAAGTAACACATGAGAGTGAGGATATCGGAGGAGGCAGCGGTATGCTGCAACTTGCTTGGCAAACGAAACCCAAGCACGCGAACATGCCAGTGCCAATCAGGCGATCAGCATCACATCAAGAGAGGCTGACAGGGGCTGTGGGGTAGGCACCTGCACACTTCCGAGAGCGTGAGGAGCAGAGCTAGCACAAGTACAAAGGGCAAAAGTATTCTACAGGTTTCTCTGGTAGCCCGAGCCACAGCACGCCCCGGGCCTGAGCTCATAGTCCTATAATTGCAGGCCGACTCTACCTACAGCAGAAGCACTCCATAACGCTGCTCAGCCGAGAAGCGCTCAAGTGATAGCCTACAGGCCTATCTATGGACCAATAATGCCTCGACAGGGCTCAGGCCAGAAACTACAATTATGCACAACCAGAGCCTTTCGATGCATTGGCTTTCGGAACGCCCGGAACGGGTTTGGCCGGTTACACTTTAGCGGGGCCACACATCACTGTGTTGTAGTGCAACTGATATCAAACATCTTTTCTTATATTCATTGGACCGAACAGCCGAGCTGTAGCATTAGAAGGCTGGACAGGATGCAAATTAGCCGGTCAGATCACGCCCTTGATCTGCACACTCTTCAGGGATCATCCCCATGCATGCGGGGCAAATTCTTCACGCGCAGACAGCCTTTCTGTCAGCTTAGCAGGCATCGCTTCCGCGTGAGCGCTACTGCTGCCGAGAAGTCCATCCCTGAGGAGGCCCCAGCAGTACTCAACATCACCAGGAGATTCGGTATTGGCCTGCTTGGAGCTTCTCTCCTGCTCTCCCCTGGAAGGTGAACCACTTTGCTTCATTTACCGTATATCTTGGGTGGAGTGCCTCAATCATGGCACATTCGACATGAATATTGCAAAGGCTTGTCAGGTGGTCTGACTGAAGCAGCAACTTCATAAGCCCCTCGGCGTGCAGTGCCCATGCAGATCCAGAGGTGACTGACAAGGTGTTCTTCGATTTGACTGTCGGCGGCAAGCCCGCAGGTTCGCACCCTCCTTCCATGTAATCCACTGGCATGTATGCAAATCTACCCGCTATGAAAGGAAGATCAGATTGACTTTTGTCTGCAGGACGAATTGTAGTGGCCTTGTACGGCAAGGATGTGCCAAAGACAGTAGCCAATTTTGTGGCCCTGGGTGAGCACAGTGCCAATCCTCTTCATTCGGAACACGCTCACCACCGCGCATAATCTTCTGCGCTATGAGATGCACTGCATGCCACCGACAGAAGCTTGAGCCGAACGCTATAGACAGCCCTGCGGGCTTGAGGCGCTCCGCCTGCAACAGTGCTGCACATCTGACTGTGCTCATGAGCGTTGCCGTTCTTGCGCAGCAAAGGGGGAGAAAGGCGTGGGAGCCTACAAGGGCACTGAGTTTCACAGGGTCGTCAAAAACTTTGTAAGTCGCCATCCCTGCTGCAATGCTCTCTGAGGCACAATAGCATGTCTGCCAGGGCTCGCGCAGTTTCCACAAAATAGACTGCATCGCAGCTGCGCCTCCACACATACAGTTGAAAGGCGTCAGCCCAATCACACTTTCATGCATGCAGGTGCTCCAAGGCGGCGACTTTGAGAGGGGCAATGGAACAGGTAGGTCGCTGTTCACCCGGCCAATGCCCATTACTCACTTTCTTGCTGCGTTCCTCATCTGGCCAATGCAAGTCAGGGACAAAGCAATTGAAGCACATGCTTCGCAGGAGGGCGCTCGATCTATGGGCGAACCTTCCCTGATGAGAACTTTAGCATCAAGCACTCCCCAGGAGCCCTCTCAATGGCCAATGCAGGCCCCAACACCAATGGGTCGCAGGTGAGCTGAGCGCCTCACCTTAAGAATTGACGCTATTCTCCCCAGATCCAGCTGTTGGCACTGCATCCTGGTAAAGCGCACAAATACTCAATACACAGACTCTCAGGGCTGAGCAGGCAGGCGTACATGTGGAAGTGCAAGGTACACCGGCAAGCTTCAACATGTTGAGCTGCTGAATGCTGTGCCCATGCAGTTCTTCATTGCGTCTGGCAACCAGGCGCCCTATTGGCTTGACGGCAAGCATGTTGTCTTCGGGAAGGTGACCCTCTCTTCTGCTGATACCAGAGATTTCAGGGACTGAGTGAGTGCAGCCCTTACAAAGGAGAACACAATTGTCATGTGACAGTAAGCATGTTCCAAAGCGTCTGAAAGCCGTTGCATTAAGCTGGGAAACTCTCCAATCACAGAAGTAAATCACATGCATGCACTTGCCTTGCCCACTCGCTTTAACCAACTTGTCTGAAAAAAACGATAATCTGGTGGCTGTGAGGTCAAGGCATAGGGGTAGCTGAGTCGACAGGATGCTCTGCAGGTGGTTGAAGGATTCGATTTGGTCCAGAAATTGCAGAACCTTGAAGTTGACTTCTTCTCCAAGCCGAAGGATAGGCTGAAGATTGCAGACTGTGGGATTTTGACTTGACAAGCTTGAGCATGTGATCCTAGTCCACTCTGTCTGCCATCATGCAGTATACATGATCTGGGCCAGCTGTCCACAAGTAGCTACAGCCAAGGATTGCCGGAAGCGCATACTAGGACGTCAAAGATATCTCAGGTGTCATCTTTGTGCAGCGACCCTCATATCTCAAGCTGAAGGAGGCACCATGAAAGGCTTTTGGCTTCGTGCACACATAAACTCACTGATCGTTGGTATCGCATAGTAGATGACGGGGGTCATATGATGCATCAACGCATGCTGTTGGTGAAGCTTCTCTGCACAAGGGCTCGCACAAGGGGTAGCTAGAGTGGCCTTGCTATGCTGCCTGTTAAGTATGAGCTCTCTTCACAGCAGTGTGCAGAATGGCAGCTCACATTGACTTGGTGAGAATGCCATGTCAGCATAGCGCCAATGCAACGTTTTCCACAGCAATGCTGTTCAGTCCATACCAAAGGTATGTCTTACTGGTTAGTAAAGGACAATTTCCCAGTCTAACATGTTTTGGTACCCTGCTAAGAGCCAACAGACTCAGGCTTCCCCCTTCCTCATGCAGCAACTGAAGCTTTGACCCTCAGCATACTTTTTGGACAGTTGCACAGTCACCACAAACAGATGGCTTATTTTCCTCTCAAAGACATCTCTACATATGCCCAATCTAAACTTCACCCTCTCCGCAAGGTACAGTCTCCGTACCCGCTCTACGTTCACTCAGACCTGGCCAGCAGGTGCAGTATGGTACAATGCAAGTACAACTCATACAGTTCAAGGTTGTGTTTCTTATTCAAGAGAACCCCTGTCCCATCAGGCTCCAGATTCGCAGGCAAAGTCTGCCTTGTTCAATGACCCAGCTGCTGAGAACTCCAATGCTGGCACCTCTATTGCTCTGGCTGCCTCGCCCTGTCCAACATGCCCGCTCTTGCTTATCGTCCAGTGTATCTATTCATGTCATTCTCATCCCTGCACAATTTGATACTTATACTCAGCATTGCGCATGGACCTCTGACGCTAAAGCACTTCCAAAATAATACAAGAGCAGTTTCATAGACCACACCAGATGCACATGCTGCTTGCCCCTGTGCCTGTCCGCAACAGCAGCAGCAATGCGTGTTGCCTAGGTCCTGCCTGTATGTCTGCTCAACGGTCTTTGGCAAGAAGTCATCCTGAGCCATTGCAGCGATTGGGACAGTACCCACACTGCCTTGGATGATGCTTTTGTCAATGCAGGAATTTGCCCATCTAGGTGGTGCAACAGCAAGATACATGGAGGCACAACCAAAACTCTACCTTCGTATGATGAGCTTTGCTGTGATGGGGACAGCTGTGCCACCACCTCCACATGAGCTGCATGCCATCATTCCCCGGCCATTGCAGGTCGCGCATCCCACATCTGAATCTGACCACCTTCTGCAAATACATGGCACCACGCCTGCAACAGGTACACTATTGTGAGACAATGCAGGGGTCCAGGATGCACATCTACATACAAACATAGACCCATCCCTCATACCTTACAGAATGCAGATCGTGCTGTTGTGGGACAATGCTGGCGACTGTCAGCTGTAGAGCTTACAACAGATGACAGAGGGCGGGGAGGGGGCCAAGGCATGTACCTGTACCATTGCAAACCCCACACTCCTGCCTTGGCTCAGCGTTTTCCTGCGAGGGAAAAGTTATCAACGCATTGCTCATCACATGCAGGTGCACATTACCAAAGAAACGAGCTATCAGAGAAGCCTCAAGATTGACCTTGCAGGAGCCCCTTGGGTGCTTCGACGTCAAGCATGCCAGCCAGTGACAGGATGGTTACTCTGAGTAAAGATGCAAGTCAATAGTTTTAGACTTTTCACAACTCACGGGAGGGGTGGCCGCAGCCACGTAAGGGGAGCTTCCCATCAGCACCTCACCTGCTGAGAGGCCAGGCGTGCTGCATACCAGGCTGCGGCCGCAACGGCTACCAGTGACACTGCCTGAGTTAGCATTCCGACTGCGGTGGGCCCTGTGCTATTGAAGTCGTCGAGTGTAGCGCCGAAGCATCTCGTCTGCCTTCTCGCGCCTCTTTGTCGCCGGGCTGGAGCTGCGACAAGGGCTGCATTTCTGCTTATTCTGCAATCTCTGCGAGGCAGGCTGGGGAGCCCTTTTCCAGGGTGTGTCGTGAACTGTGTGGTCATGTGTGCCATATGGAAGTAGCTGTGTCTGTTGACGCGTGAAGTCAAGCTTTGACGAATGAGCTGCGAACGCTGCACCTTTTAGATATCTGTCTCGGAGCTATCACGGAATGTATACAAAAGTTGGTCTGTGTGATCCTGAAGGTAGTGTGCAACTTGCATTTGTGACGTCCTTTTTCATAGCGTGGCTTCGGCTCGGCTCGGGTTCGGCACGCGGGCGTGCTGCTGGCACGTGCGATGATCTTCTGACAGCTTCCTTCGGAGTTTGGACGTAGAGTCGACAGGAGCCTAGGCGCCCTGTGTAATGCTCAGGACGTTCCATATGGCTGCGCCCATCCATCTCACTGTCATCTGAGCCTGATATCCCGAAGCCTCTCTGCCCGGGGCAGTTAGTAAGACATGACCCCCTGCACGTCTGCAGCCGATGTGAATACATCCAGTATGTAATCTGGTCAAAGGGTTGCGTGAGCTGCAGAAGTGCGCATCTTGTGGGTAAGTCTGGTCAGCGCACTGCTGCTTCTGCACTGCAGAGTCTGCAGAGATGGAATATGAAGACACTGAGCCGGAGAAAGGTGTTGTCTATTATCATAACGTGGTACTGGCAATGTTGGAACAGTTTTGCATGCTACCAACACAAAGTTTGTGAGTGACAGCGCCTGCCTGCAGCTGTCATCACATTCGTATCACAATAGCTTTTGCACTTGCTCCAGCCTGGCCTATCAGCAAATCAAAGAAGGCATCATCTCTGTTCCAAATGCAATACTTCATTTGCAAATGTGCCATCACTTTCAGCCTGTAGCGCAAGGAACTTGATGAACTTCCTAATTTGTAAACTCACTTGCGGGGTGCCTCTGTCGGCGGGAAACCGTACCAGCATCTGTCTCATCTGCAATGGGAATCTCAGCTTGTTCATAAAATGTACAGAGTCAGTGGGTCTTGAAGGCATTCGCCAGCACCTTGGCCACTTTAGGAATGTCAGAACATCTGACTTGCTGACACAGACGACAGCAGCCCCTACGTCACGTCAGCATGCATACACACCAGCTAAATGAATACCAACGGCATCAGAACGGGGTTTGAACCCAAAATTACCAATGTGGGACAAGAAGGACCAGCAGAAGTAGCCACTGAAAGGCTTCTCTTTGGTGATCCACGTGTTTCAGATAAGGAGGCAGCAACCCAGCAAAGCTGTGGCTGCTGACATGACAGGGCGCTGTGACATGACCCGCTCTAAGTGCCCATCTGCAGCCCTCTCCCAGAGACTCCCAGAGCTTGCCCTGACACTAGGACAGCCCCTTCCTGCTTGTCCGCTAATCCTACGCTACTGCTATGCAGCTGGCTCGAGCAAAGCTGCTCATCCCAGACATTCATTGATTGGTGCTATGAGTCATGCCACTGCTCGTACCCCTCAACAAGGACGTCCTTCCATTCTGGAGTTCCCTGAGCACCTGCCAAATTGATGTGTGCGACTAGCAGATGATGGCATCTGCTTGTGATGTGGCCATAGTTGCTGTAGCTGTGTATCATGCCCCCGCCGGCAGCCTCACAAAGTAGGGTGCCAACACATGCTATCGAAGCCTGACCAGGCTTCTATCACCAGGTGTGCGTCCAGTAGGTGATGGCATAGGCCTGAGGGAAGCGTGCCTTGCAGCCCTCCTCGTTGAAATAGGGGTGGGGCGGATTGCAGACGCTGAACTCATCACCTGCAATGCACCGCTCCGTATGAGCCATCTGAGCAACAGCCGTGCGAGAAGGCTCCTGGCCAGGAGAGAATGCTGCAGGTCAAGTGCTGAGCACCAACTGAGCCCTCCACTACTAGGCTCATGCCATGACTGCTCATACGAATTTCCTGTATTATCAGAGTGCTTGGTGCTCTTCTCATAGACATCATCGGTAGACCAAAAGTCAACGCTTCCCAACATTTCTGTTGACCACCCCGGCTGGGCCAGTGTGCAGAGAAGGCTGTTGTTAGGCCAGCTGTTACTTCCCCTTTGGACTGTTTGTAAGCCAGATTTACAGGTGACATGACATACCTGGGCCATCGTTGGGACCCCAGACGGTTCTCCGCCAGTCGATGGGGTAGATCAGCCCCGGCTTCAGGATGTTCAGGCCTGGTGCTTTGGGGTACACAGCCTTGTAGGCTTGCACGGCATGGAACAACATCACCGGCCCTGTTGTGGCCTCCAGCCAGTCCCACCTGCAGTCACATGCCCCGGTTTGCATCTCTCTCACCAACCTGCTACTACTTTGCTTTGATCATCATGGCTCCATGCAAAAATTGCCCATAATACAGAGCAGCTCAAGAAATCCGATCACATGCGCTCAAGATGTGCATGCTTGTGGCAGTCAACATGTGTTTGCATTTCAGCCGGAGTTTTGCACTGCCGTGATCTCCTGTACACTGCTGGCACATGTCAGGGAGGTGCTGTCCAGAGGCGCTGGCCTGTCTGTGTTGGTGGCAGCGCACGACCCTGCCGCCTTGATGATCTGCTGTATGCAGAACAGCCAGAAGGGGTGGCCCTTCTCGGACGCCAGCCAGGCGTTCGGGATGGCCTGATCCCAGTCCTCATCTGTCATCTCTGCCAGCACTACCTGCTGCCCCGCCAACACATCCTCCAAATTCCGCAGACTCTCGAAGTCCAGATCCGCATACACCCCTGCAGAGTCATGCAAAGACCCTCAGACAGCAAACAATGGTCACTGGCGTTGCCGAAATCTGCCAGCTGTCAGATCATGGATGCTCAGCAACCCTGCAGACTCACTGCGCCGGTCAGCCGAGCTGCAGCAGTCTGCGTCATACTGGAAAGCGCTGCGCGCAGGGTCAGCCAAATGGCGCGCTGCATCCACGATAGTCATGTGGTGCACGAGCTGGGTCTCATGATGCTATAGTGATGCGATTCTGCTGGAGAACTGGATTCTCACCTCCTATGTGGTACATGTACAGGTACCTCGCGCTGTCGGCCTTCATCACAGGTTTTGACAGGGACTCATAGGTATCCAGGAACCATGCATAATGGTCCTTTATGAGGTTGTAGTTGTCCTCATCCGTCCATAATCTGCAGCAAGAGCTGTTCTTCAAGGACAATCACGGTGTCTGCATCTTATGCTGTATATGAAGTAGGAGTTAGGTCACCTTAGTCATAACAAAGTGCAGCGCCTTGTCTTGAGACAGGAAGCGAAATCTTAAGTGTGAGACCAGTGTGACTTCCTGCAATGCTGTGAGAGCTGTCCTCACCTGTACTCCCACCCTGGATGATTCCTCTTCCAGCTTTCCTGCCATGGCTTGAAGCCTTCAGGTACATTGTTGTCTTTCCATGACTGGTGGATGATGCGCGGGACGTGATGCTCCCTGATGTGATGACGAGCTCTGCCAGAGCCCTTCGATGTCGGATTTACTGGGCTGCAGTTGCTGCCTGTGATTGCTGCAATAAGGAGCAAGGCCAGGCACTCCAATGAGCCACGGCCCCAGGGGGCCATCTGCGTTGGCTCCTCGGCAGCTAAAGTCTTGCTGCAAGCTTTCTGCCGGCGTTCGATTGACAGCTTTCTGTGTAAGTTGCACGGAAGCTACTCTTGGAGATACGTCTGTACCGGATCCACCCTTAGCGAGACGAACAAGATGCGCACGGCCCCAAGGGTATCAAATGCTTACGACTTATATAAGCCATCATTTGGCAGTCATTAAAAACCGCTAGTGTCTGCGCATCATGACCACCTGTTCGCAGGGTGTGTGCGTTTTTGCCAAAGTGTTGCCTGGTGCCCGATCGCTGCTGACAGTGCGCGCAGCACTGCAAAGCCAATGTGATGGTACAGCTGGGCCCCTCGATGGTGTTATGCAGCAGGCCAGCTCACATTTTTGTGCTTCAAGTGCTGCAATGACAACTGGCAGTTTCTACAGGCGGGAACGCCGCTCTGCGTAGCTTCGCCCTCATTTTGCAGCTCAAGCCCTTCATGTCGCAATACTGGATGATCCCCCCTCTAGATAGCTTCATTTTGAGAGGACTGCCTAGACAGGGACAGCTGCACATCTTGGGTACCCGCTGGCAGCAAGGGGTACAGAGGATCGAATGAAGTGGTTTCATGGGATGGCACGAAGAGCAGCTATAGTCCAGATTATGCCACTAACAAGCTGATCGAATGGGGAAGGATAGCTTTTCGTTCCCGATGGGGCGGAAGAAGACACCGTTCCAGGTTGGTAGTCCCCATGGAGGCGATCTGTACCGCAAATGTCGCTATGATTCGTGGGGCAACCCACTATGGATGCTATATAGGTACTGAACTACCCTTTGACACCTGCAGAAGCACAAAGAACAGGAAGAGGAAAGGAAAAGGGTGAGTCTCCGACTCAGATCATGGCGAGCTGAGCAAGCCTTCAAGCTTCACATTTTGAGAGCTCTTTCCAGCTGGCTTCGGCAGATCCCTTCTGTCATGTCTACTCAATCGGATTCACATGTCGCAGAAAGAAGAGGAAGACGCCAGAAAGCTCTACGACGAGTTTGTCGAGTCCTTCGGTGATGAGCCTGAGCAGAAGGCATCTAAAAGGTCCTTCAATCATGGTGGTGTCATACAGCCGGGAACCTCTGCAAGTAGCGCAGGCACATTCTCCCTGGTCCCTTCTTGTAGTTGTGCATCTCATGTACCAAATCAACAGCACATGCATGAGCATGCCTGCATCCATGCACCGTCCTTTTTGGGCCTGCATCAATTCAAAGCTTCAGCAGTCCGTGGGTGTCTCTGACAAGCTGTTCTTGTCTTCAGGTCTTGGGCAGAAGAAGGCCAGCAAGTATGTTCCATCTTTTCTACCGCCAAACCTTGCAGCCGCCATAAATGCCCAGACAAACCCCCACACGGGAGCTGCCGCGGCGGCTGCAGCCATCAGCTCAAGACTTGGCGGGGTGAGCAAGCTATGCGGCAGCCCTGTGCTGTCTGCGCCAGCCTGGCCACTTCACAGCCCTGCCTGCAGCCTGCTGCGCACTTGAGATTGGCATGCACCTGACCTGCGCTACACACAGAGGACTGACGGCGGGTGATGTTTAATATTCCAGAGTGACTCTGGGGCGATGCCTCCTTCAGCAGGCTCCTCGCACAGTGAGCGAGGGAGCAAGCCTCGCAACATTGACGTAATGCTGGAGAACTTGAAGCGGTATGGCCAGAGTCTGTTACCCTGCTCTGCCCAGCCCGCTGGGCAGGGCTTCCTTGCTTCTCAGGCGGCCTGCCCTAGGCCATACTTGCCCTATGAATCTGCTGATGGTGTCCACGGAGGGGTTGTACTGTGAGAGGGCTGTCGCAGCCAAACAGGAAACCTATTCTGTATCTTTGCTCTCTTCTGTGCTGGCTGTGTTGCTTGCCGGACTCACAGTTGCAGAAACAGAAGACCAGCAGCACTGTCCTGATTGGTGTGTTCTGCCCAAGATGCTCAAGCCCTTTGTCGTCCGCCATAGCTCATTCTTAGGCACATGTGAGGGTCAGCAAGAAGGGATCAGGGGCACCAGACGACTGACATGCTTGGCACGCTGGGGCGTCTATTTAGGGAGCAGGAGGCTCGAGAAGAGCGCCAGCGCATGCGCCGTGAGTATGGCGTCACCTACGAGGACGACGGCCTGGGGTCCTTTGATGATGGGGACCCCTACACCACCAACTTGTACGTGGGGAACCTGGCACCCACTGTGGATGAGGAGGTGCTCCCTCCCCACACATGCTTTTCAGTTTGCCTGCCTGGACTGTGCCCACTGATGCAGCAGCTTTCCAAATGCCCATATGTCATGAACATCAATGGATGGATGGACATTGATGTATGGAGAAATGCCCTCAATATCATAATACACAGCTGTCAAAAGGGGCACAGAGTCAGCAGGCATGTCATGTTCCTGCATGCTGAAATATAGTGTGATGCCTGTCCACCCTCAGCATCCCTGTTTCCAGGTCTTGAGAGCTCTTGGCAGAGTACGCTATCAGAGGCTGTCCCGAGATTCCTGTAAACATCGGAGTGGCTTGTGCAGATGCTGAAAAGGGAGTTTGTCCGTTTTGGGGGCATTGCCAGCGTCAAGATCATGTGGCCCCGGGACGATGATCAGCGCCGCAGAGGGCGCAACTGCGGCTTTGTGGCCTTCATGGTGGGGCCACCCGCCTGCAAGAACTCAAAACAATCTTGGATGTCATTGGCATCGCTATCTCTCGACACATCGGTCCTTGTTGACGGATCACAAGCTTAGCTGGTCCTGGCACATTGTGTCTGTCTGCACTGGGCCCTGGCACCAGGAGCCACTATGCATGATGTCTTCCCACACCCCCCATGCAGAGCTACCAGGGGATGCATGGTTGAAGAGTATGCATGCTCCTTGCCAGCAAGTGCATTGTAAGTGTGGGGGGACGTGTGATGAAGGTGCTCGTCCCTTGCTCTGCAGACTCGGGCAGGCGCAGACAGAGCAAAGGCGGAGCTGAACGGCATTCTGTTGCACGACCTGGAACTCAAGATTGGCTGGGGCAAGTCCATTGTGATCCCGCCCGCACCCCTGTACACTGCGGAGTCCGTGGGCATCAGCTCGGCTCCCCTGAAACCCTCCGGGGCTGCTGTGCCGCCGCCGGGGGTGGATGCGGCGCCCCCGTGGACTGACCCCCACAAGGATGACAGCGTCAAGCCTGTTGGTGAGTCATGAGTCAGCCCTTGACATGCTCAACAGTAGGAAGATTTTCCAACTTTTCAAGAAGGTGCTGCCTGGGCTGTAGATTCTTGGAAAGTTGGGGATTTCCTACTGGCGAGACAGAGACAGCCTGTCAAATCGGGCATTTGCAAGTGACAGCGCATCTGATTTTGCTTTGTTTGCAGTCATTGTAGTAAGAGCATCTGTAAAAATCCCTGCTCTTGGCGCTGTGCAGGGCCAGACATCAAAATTGAAATGCCAAAGGACCTTCGGGTCAGGTTCCTGATTGACTCATTGGCCAGCTATGTGGTCTCAGACGGCTGCAGATTTGAGATGGCAGCCATGTCCGCCCAAGGAGCTAACCCCGAATTCTCCTTCCTGTTTGACCTCCGCTCCCCGGAGCATGCCTACTACAGGTAGGACCTCCCTGCGGGCTGTCTACAATGCATGCAAGGACGCCTGCTTAAAGCTCACAGTATGTGTGACCTGCCTGCGCTGACGCGCTGGCATGTTGCCGTAAGGCAGGCTAAGAGAGTGTATAGTCTCAATGAGAGACTTGATGTGAGTTGGTATGTGTCTGTCTCAGGTGGCGCCTGTTCAGTCTGTCGAGCGGTGACAGCCTGAAGTGCTGGCGCATTGAGCCCTTCATCATGGTGGAGGGGGGGCCCAGGTGAGACCTCGGCTAAGATTGCTCAGATGCATGTGTATGTCCGCTGAAAGCCCCGGCTATGGTTTCCTGTCTGAGTACATAGTTCCAATACATGTGCTACACTGTGCTCTCGCTCAAGGCAATGGCTGCATGCTTTCGTAATGCCTGACAGGAGGCTCTTGCTCTTTCTGCGGCTAAGGCTTGTCTGAAGCATGACAGGGCGCTGGCACTCTGGTGGGGTGTCCAAAACCTTTTGAAGCAGTGTCATTGGGAATGCAGGTGGGTTCCCCCAACAATGATGGTGGCGGATGGCTCACACCAGACAGCGGCTCAGCGAGGCGGAGAGGCAAAGGATAAGGACAAGCCCCTGCCTGACCTGCAGCGGGACCGGTGTGCATCCTGCTCAGGCTCCCTGTCTGGAAGCGACTATCAGAGACTCATTCATCATGTCTTCCTAGCAACCCTTACTGTCTTTTGCTTACAGGTCAGGGCAGTAGAGGTCTTGCTGGGATATCAAAGACTCTGATGCATTGGGTCGTGGCATGCAGGTTTGAGGACCTGCTGCGGGCCATCACTGTGTCCAGGACTGACATTTGCAACGCCATGGTATTCGCCCTGGACAATGCTGAGAGCGCCACAGAGGTAAGGCCCTCTCTCCCTACATGACCCTGATTGGAGAAGGACCCAGAGGGTGACCAGGCAGGTGCTGGAGGCCTTTTACACTGCCGCGGACAAGCCTCTCCAGAGCCCCGAGGCCCCATGTGAAGCCCGGCATTGCCTTGTTCAATCTTAGCCAAGCCGTGCAGCAATACATAGATTGCAGCTTTAAGAAAATACTGGCCGAGAGCCTGGCTCAAAGTCTGAAATGTATATATGCTGACGGACACAGTCCGCTCTGCCGGAGAGGCCAGTGCCAGTGAAGGTGACGCGCCTGCTGCTGTCCTCCAACAGCCACCAAGCTCTTTAGACGCCTGAGCCCTGTCAGGGGCAACCCGTATCCTTGGGGCTGAGATCCTGGCCGAGCGCAGGTGGTGGAGGTGCTGACGGATGAGCTGTCGCTGCGTGAGACGCCAGAGCCAGTGACAGTTGCGCGCCTGCTGCTGGCCTATAACAGCCAGCACCCTCATCAGACGCCCAAATCCCGTCAAGGGCATACCAAATGAAGGGGGGCTGAGATCCTGGCCGAGCGCAGGTGGTGGAGGTGCTGACGGACGCGCTGTCGCTGCCGGAGACGCCGGTGCCCCTGAAGGTGGCGCGCCTGCTGCTGGCCTCGGACATCCTGCACAACTCCACGGCGCCCGTGCGCAACGCCTCGCGCTACCGCTCCCTCCTGGAGGCCGCCCTCCCCGACATCTTTGAGAGCCTCCAGGTGTGCCCCTTGCTTCGTCAGGGCTCTCTAGCATCGGGCAGCACTCCTTCTATCATGCATCATTGTTATTGCATGCTCTCACAGGAGATGCCCGTGCGCAGCGCTACACGCTTCTGCTCTCGCTAAATGCTGCGCTTCCCGACATATTTGGGAGCCTCCAGGTGGCCCATATAGTTTCACTTGATCAAGTCTGGGGTCATAATCCATTTGTTTCTTCCTGCTGCCTGCCCTTCAGGGACGCTCTCCAATACCGGCATTAATTGAGGTCAAAGGCTCCCGACACACTACGCAGGGATGCCCTTACATGAGTCTTGTGTCGTGAGTCAGTTGGCAAAGTTTTAATTGTGTTGCATATTCTTTGAAGAGGCTACCTCTCGGGCTTCCCTTCAAGAGAGTGTAACATGACCGGGTTCTGCCAACGCAAGCAGCTCTCTCTCTCTCTCTGGAGCCCTAGGCCTCTCTTGTGTTGGCCCATTTGCATGCAGTCAACTACTAGGACAAGTTCCTTTGTGGGTGCAGGAGACGTACCGCACCGTGAACAGCCGCATGGCGCAGGAGTCCCTCAGGCGCTATGTGCTGCGCGTGCTGCGCGTCTGGCGTTTCTGGTTCATCTTCTCCGATGACTACATCAATGGCCTACAGGTACCCGCTGGTCACGCAATGAGCATCGTGTTGCATAGCAGATGAAGTGTTTACTCAACGTACAATCAATTCAATGTGCTCGACCCATTCTGCGACTGCGCTATGAGCTGAGCAACAGTGTCCTCCTTGGCAGTTGCCACGAAAGATCAAATGAAGAGGACATACGGCATGTTCCCTTATGCAGGCCACATTCTTGCGTGGCCCAGCAGCTGGCGCTGACGAGAATGCAGAGCTGGCAGCTGAGCTGGAGGCGCTGTCTGATGAGGAGCTGGAGACGCGCTGCAGGCGCAGCGGCCTCTCCAAGCGTGGCGGGCGTGCTGCACAACTGAGCAGGTAATGCTTTAACTCATTGACAGAGTGGGGAGACATAAGAATATCACACCATGGTCCTTGTGCAGCTTTGGGAGTTGCCATCTGGTCAGCGGCACGGTGCACACATGCCCAAGGCATTTCTCTGGGTTCATCTTCCAACCTGGTCACTGCTAGGGTTGAATATGGGGTGACCCAGACTGAGAGAACTTCTGGTGGTATATCAGTAGAGTGGATCTGAAGCAGGAGTAAAGTTGACATTTGCATGCAATGCTGATGTGCAGGCTTCAGGCTCTGCGGGCCTCCAGAATGGTATCGGGAAGGGTGAACCTGGTGTTTGTCACCGCAGCATCTGCGACACTCCGGGGATCTCGGAGTGATTGGGATGCCATGTGTGATGCACAACTCTGAGGGATGCTTGTCCATGTGCAGGCTTCAGGCCTTGCGGGCCTACCTCAGTGGGGACACAGTGAAGGCGGAGGCTGCAGCTGCCGTCCAGGCCTCCAGGAAAGCCGACCACGAGGAGCTTGCCGCAAACGTGAGCCTCCCTAGTTGCCCGGACATGTGCAGTGTGCCTGAAGTGATAAATGCGAAAAATTGCACCAGATCCTGCTCAGAAAATAGCCTGTCTGAACATACTGCAAGCTTGGGTTTGCTAGATGTATATAGTCCAATTATAACAATGCAAAGCTTCAGTCTGATATTGGTCAGCAGGAATCTATGAGGGATGAACACAGTCCAACAGGCATATTGCAATTTATCCCTCATGGGCTTTGTGCTGGTCGAGGTCAGACTGCAGCCCAGCACTGTTGCCATGATTAGAGACGTCGCTCAGCTTTGCTGCCATCAACTTACAGATGCAGCATGAATCTGTCTGTCTGTGCGGCTGGCTGCGCAGCAGGCGCCCAGCGTGTTTAGCATGCACAGCAAGAGTCAGGTGTCACATCATATGGTCCCCGCTGTGCTGCTTCGAGGTCCCCTGAGCGTTACTTTCCTGTCTCTGCAGCTGGCTGCGCAGCAGGCGCCCAGCGTGTTCGATGTGCACAAGGAGGAGCCGGAGCAGCAGGCGGCCATCAAGGCGGAGCCCAAAACAAAGGAAGAGACACCCAGCATCGTCTCCAAGTGGTCCCTGGTGGACTACGACAATGACGATGATGAGAACGCACTCAAGTGAGCGCTCCCCTCATCGTGCGGGGTCAACATCTGGCATGCTTGCATGGGTACTCTCCTCAGTAGCTCCCCTCATGGCAGACTAGTGCAAGATAGAAGGTAAGCACATGCCAAGGCTCGCTCTGTTATGGGGTTTAAGTGAAGCTCCGGCAAAAGTGTGGCTTCATAGTGGACTGCCTCTTGGTGGAGTGATGCCTTGTTGAGCGGTGTGCTGTGTGAACAGAACAGGCGTAATGCATGTGTGCCTTGTCGTGATGACCAGTCCTACATCAGGTGGCCTGAGTGTGCCAAACACCCGTCACAGTGTTGTCCGTCACACCCACGCCACCGAGTGTGGGGCTGGTGATTTTGGCAAGGGGCACAGTATGGCTGTGTTCTTTGGATTTCATCTTCACACTGCTCTGTGCTGCATTGTTGGTGGCATAGTGCCAGAAGTGCCCGATCTGTGGGTTTCATTGCTCTGCAAAGGTCTGGGACTGCCTGCTGCCTAAAAAGAGGTTACAGTTTTGAGTGCATTTAGGTCTCTTTAAGGAAACTGTCAGATCGTCTGTAGGCATCAGCTGCACGGAAGCGCTTAGACTGACACCTGCTGCAGAGCTGCATTGCAGCTCAGTGATGGGTCTGGCTTGCAGAGAGGAGAAGGATACAGATGACATCTTTGATGACGCTGAGGAGAAGCCGATGCAGCAGCAGGACCCCTCCCCGCCTCCAGATCCCTTGGCAGACCACAGCCTCCCAAAGCCCGGCCCTAAAGGCCAGGTGTGCTGTCTGCCTAGCATGCCTTCCCATCTGAAGCGCAACGCTAAGTGCTACTGTACCACAGCAAAGGTTGATGGTGGCGGAGGAGAGATGGCTGCTATCTGTCATAGGACAGGAGACAAGTAACTGTACTCCAAAGCAGAAAGCTTGTTGAGACTGACTTGCGTTGCCCACTGATGTCTCGAGAGTTGGCATGTCTTGGATCCTGCACATGCTGAACCCAGCTGACATCAGCTGCGTGCTGTGACAGGAAGCTTTGGAGCGGCTCCAGAGCACTGAGCAGCTGAAGTCCCTGCAGCACGGCCGCAGCCTGGCCCACTCCGATAGCAGGGCCTCAGGCGCCAGCAGCGCGCTGAACGGGACAGCAGAGAAGCCTGAAGAGGTGGATGAGCCGCGGCGACAGCGCCTGAGACAGGTACGATATACTATGCTTCTCGTTTATGTTTGATTGCAGCCTCGTCTGTGTGTGCATCTCCTATGGACTGTCACTCTTTCTATGTACACATAGATGGCCCAAAGCAATGCACCTCAGCCACACCATGTCTGCTGTAAGATCATGCTTAAGCAGAGCCCCGGTGCAGACTGCCTATGATGAGCTGGAATTGCATGAGCCATCTAGGCAGACCACTACCAGATTGTTAAGGGCCCAAGAAGTAGGCATGTATGTATGGCTAAGGCTTCAGGATGTGCTGTTCAAGACACTTGCGGCTGAGATACATGGGGCTGCACAGGTGGAGGTGGCCACGATGCTGTTCCGGGATGAGCTGGAGGAGAGCGGCATGGAGAAGGAAGAAATGGACGCTGCCGTGGCGGAGCACCGCGCACAGCTGCTGGCCGAGGCCGAGAAGGAGCTCGCCAGCAGGGCTGCCCAGGACGACGCCAAAGCGGACAAGAGGGCCAGGTGCGCTCAAAAATGTTTGAACAGTCACGACAGGGACCAGTGCTCTTGCCTGGACCCCGGACTCATGCCCACAGGTTGCAAAAACACAAGCAGTCGACTAGCAACTGGGTCAGGCAAGGTGAGACTGCGCGTGTGGACAGCAGTTTGAAGTGTTTTCACGGGAGTGTTCCTGCTTGCAGGGGGAAGGACAGAGAGAGGGAGGGTGACAAGGACGCTTCAGCAGCAAAGGCTCGCTCTGAGCGGAAGCTGGAGCGCAGCGCAGAGCAGGATACAACCGACAGCCGCAAGGACAAGAAGGCACCCGAGCGAGAGCGGGACTCCCGCAGCGAGCGGAGCGAGCGCAGCAGCCGTCAGGCTGAGCGCAAGCGCTCCAGAAGCCGCAGCGCCAGCAGGGATAAAGACAGAGACAGGGAGCGGGACAGGGAGCGGGACAGGTGCCTGACTGCCGAATGCCATCGCACCAATCTTGCATCCTCATGTCATGTTTTGGAGCCCAGCTTACTGGGCCAGACTTCCTGGCGGAGCTCTGCTAGAGTGCCTTTTACATTCTGCACCTGCCGTCTCTGCTGCGGTCTGAGCTTGCATGGACGTTTGGGTTCAGGGACAGGGATCGAGAGAAGGAGAAGTACAGAGGCAGAAGCCGCAGCAGAAGCCGGGACAGAGAAGCAGACAGACGAGCAGACCGGGGCAGAAGCAGGAGCAGGGAGAGGGAACGCCGCAGGAGCTACAGCCGCGATCGCGACAGGGACCGCAGAGACAGGGACTCAGAGCGCAGGGAGCCTGCCAGGTGTGAATAAAAAAATCCCCTTTACCATAGCACTATCTTGTTGGGAACCTGTCTGCCTGAGTGCATGTGACTGCCGCTTCTGCCCTGTTTGTCTGGACCCATTAGGGCTGCAGGAAGCAAGTACCAGTGCACATGTTCCAATTGTCAATTACAAGAAGGTCACAGAGGTAAGTATTGATATGCTACAGGGCGAGGAGCAGGAGCCGCAGCAGAAGTAGAGAGAAGGCAAGAAGCAGGCATGCGTATGAGTCACGGGACAGATCCAGGTCCAGGGAGAGGTACTCAACGCGGGACAGGTCAAGGGAGAGAACCCCTGAGCGCCAGAAGGATGACAAGGCAAAGCACAAGCGCAAGGAGCGCAGCAAAACCCCGCCCACACACAAGAAGAGCAAAAAGGACACTAAGCGTACAAAGTGATGACTGCTCTTAGCGCACATCAACATGAGTACCTTACAATGTACAGACATCCTGCTATTCTGTAAGGGGTACAGGTACCAATAAAGTTGCTTCCACAGGGTCATACACTGCTGTGACAAATCACACCGCATAGCTGCCTGCATCACTGCATTGATAGGAGAAGCTGCTCAATGTCCTGGTGGATGGCATGGCACTTTGCAGTGAATGCTGCAGCCGTGGCTGTATCAGCCAGCTGCTCCTGCTGTAGGGCGGCAAAAATCACAAAGGATCCTGCACTCTCCTGACGCAAGGTCATTCTCATCTCAAAAGCAGGTTGTCTCCTGTCAACAATCACACCTTGACCATGTGCACCGGACGTCCGCTGCCTTTTGACGGGCCTGTTGTTAGGCCCGCCCCGTGATACACTCAGATTGCCAGAAGGTCCCTGTATTCCACTCAAGCTAGTGCCCTCTCCATCTACATCACCAAATGCTGCTGCTTGTGGTTTCTCTCCTTGCAATTCAGACAGTTCGCCTGGAGCGGACTGCTCCTGGAAATATGCGCTCAGCAGGAACTTCTGCGGATCCTTTTGCACTGTGCCGCTGTGAGCCTCCACTGTCGATGCCAGCAAGCTCAGAAGCTTGCTTGGGTCACCTTTAGGACAAGCAAGACTGAAGGTGTGCTTGGTCCTGCACAGGAAACACCAAAATCAGTCACACGAATACCTGTGGACAGCTAGGGCAATAGTGTTGCAGAATTCTTTAAGAACGCCGGGGATGTGCTGTGATAAGCTCTTCCAGGATGCACGCCACTGCCCTCAGAGCCATGCATCAAGATGCAGCACCGAAAGCTTGTGGTCTGTACAAGTATCAGCCATTTAATGGTTGCATGCTGGTCACACACCTTGGCAACATCACAGCTTGCCCAGACTGCTTATTGGCACTGTGCTGAGGTGCCCTGAAGGACCATGCAAGGCCCCAGCGCTGCGTGCGGCCCTGCGTGAACTGCGTGCTGCGCACGCTGGGCACGCCGAGCGCGTGCAGCATGGCCCTGACCCTCTTCAGAGTTTCCTTCTTGCCAACCATGGTGGTGAACCACGCCACTCTGCCCTACTGCAGTAACAAAGAACGTCAGCCATCAAGGTCAGCAAGACACGCAATATTCAAAGGGCAATTTCCTTGGTTTGGACATCTGCGTCCTGCCAGCAGGCGCCAATCCTCTCGTGATGCACACATGCTATGGAAAAGGATGCTCTCAATCTGATAACCCAATGTTGCCCGTCCCAGGGCTGAGTTAGGGCTCTGTGTAGAATCTTCAACCACTGCAGGGTTGGTACAGCACCCCCTCCAGCAAGCTATCAGGGAGTACAGCATACCTTGAGCTGGAGGCTGTCTGCGACCATGCGTGTGACAAAGGCCAGCTCGCCACCCGGGCACACCATCTCTGCAGCGGTGCCTGAAAAGGCTGTGGCGGGATTCTGGCCTGCCTCCTCTATGCTCTCAAAGAAGGGAGGATTGCACATTGTGAACGTAAAGCTCTCCCCCTCTTGTATTGCAGGAGTCAGCACTCCTGCAGCAAGCTCAAGACATCTCACACCTACTCAATCAACCTCACACTGAAGCACACTCTATGGATTAACCTAGCAGCAGAGAAGCTTGCTATCTAGCTCGCAGCCGTCTTTATACTGACACAAGCTGCAGCATGTCACAGTGCACTTCATTGTGATTGTGCCCACAGAAGTGCAAAAGAGAAACAGTATGTAAGGTATGGGATGAGCAGGGGTGCATCAGCATCTCTTGACAATTCTGCCTGGTGCACTTTACAGGGCCGTCTTGTTCACAAGCAGGGCCAATGTCCAGGCGCATAACGCCAGCACACCTGCCTCAGGGTCCTCCGAAGGCACTCTTCTGATCTCGAGCAGGTGCTCTAGCTGCGGATTGGACGCTGCATTCTTGCGCGCCCACTCAATGGCTGTGTCAGTGATGTCAACACCCACAAAGCTCCAGCCGTGCATGGCCGCCCCCAGCAGCGGGTAGATCAGATTCGCCCCGCAGCCAATGTCCAGCACCCTCACATGTTCCTGGGCTGTTTGACACACCAGGTGTCAGCACTGTGAAGGAGCCAATTCAGATGCTGCTCAGCCGCACAGTTTGCATTGTTGACAGCTAGCTTAGGATGTGTTTGCACAAGAACTTGACTGCCTGAAAGCTGGGCACTCCTGTCTCACGGCTCTGAGGCTGTACAGAGTTCACAGTGCAGGAGCAACAGCGCCGGGCATTACAGGAGCCTGTCCTATGCGCGAGCTGTAAATTTTGAAGCCCTTACTTAGCATGAACCCCTTATTGTGAACTGACCTGGGCAGAGGTCAAGCAGGCTGTGCAGCCAGTGGATGTAGTTGGCTCGATTAGTGACTGGCGGTATGAGATGGCCATCCGGCACCCACCAATCCACCCCGTAGTCATCTGCCAGCAGGGCTCTGTTCAGCTGCCTGCAAGGTGCGCTCAACATTTCTGGTGTTTCCCACACATTTCAGATCCATTCAGAATGTCCTAACGGGCCAATGCAACCGTGTATATCATATGACTCTGCAACTGAAGGCCATTTATGCTGCGTCCATCAGGAACGCACCATGCAGCCCAGAGCGGGATTGCCAGGCATGCAGGAGATCATCCCACCTGGCGGCTTTGAAATTTGTGAAGTCAATGACACCCCGGCCCTGCTGCCCAAGGCGGACATGGGGAGCCAGATCTGGATACCTCTCAGCCAGGGCTAGGAAGTTGGGCTCTGCAAGGAGCACAGAGATAAGATACAGTCATCTGACATCCCAATCAGGCCCAGAAAGGGTCAACATGACCAGGCGCAGGTGATGGGGAGAGCAGTATACCAACATGACCCTCAGGAAACGCCATGTCCGGAGCTGTCAGGTCTAAATGGGCCTTATTGAATCTTGTTACAGAAGTACTGATCACAGATATCATTCGTTGGTCAAGCGCAGCCTTGTCACCCAGGTTCTGGAGCACGTTGGGTTTGCATGTTCTCATCTATGCCGGTGCCTAGCTCTGTACTCTCGGGGACATAACTTTGGATGCGCCCGGACAGCGCCCGTCATGCTTCTGGACTAGGGTTTTACCTGCAGAGGGTGGTCCACATGAGCCTGTGGCTCGGGGCAGGGGACCTGCTGGTCGCAGTGCTTCTGTAGCACTGCGTGAGGGTGCAGCATCATCTGCAAGCGGGCCTGCAATGCTACTGGGGTGAGAGGCCCCAACAAAATTGTCTGCTGTAAGCGCAGAAGACGATTGTTGCTGCGCTGCCAACGCGGCAAGGAGCCCTTCTCCGGCAGCCTGCAGGTCTCCCCTCACCTACACAAGGCCATAGCGCTTCCCTTGAGAAAGTCATCTCGTACCAGAGAACACACATGCAACACCCACATCAGAGAGGCAGATGCCCACCTGTATCAGGTCCTTATCCGTAGGCGAAGTCGCTAATGCCTCATCTATCTCCTTGAGAGATGCTACATTCTCCGCAAGAGCTACTTTCAGCTCATCCTCCTCCATCGGCCCCATCTTGAGCGCCCAGCCTGATGGTTCTGCCAGCAGCTATGGCCCAAAAGACATTATATATGCTTTGGAGCAATTTTTAAAGATACTGCTCCATCTCGTCATGTGCTTGTGACCTGGACATGCCAGATCAAGTGAGCATACACTCTTCCTGGTCTAGTACTCTGCAACCGCTATTACCCTCTGCTGTGCCAGGACCTGTCACTGATCTGTCTCGTCTCAGACCTGTACATGTCCCACCCCAGCTCTTATGTTATGAAGGTCACCTTCGGTCAACAGTCAAAGGTGATGACGAGAGAGCTGCTGATGTCAGCTTGCCAGGGTAAATCTTGTCTCATGCTGGAAGGAAGGTCTGTGAATTGCTTCGCTGCCTAGCCCCAGAAATATAAGTGCACATGCTCGCGTGGGAAGTGCGTACAGCAAACATGACAGTCTGTGCTTGTATCAGGCATCATGATCATCGCCTTTTCAGTAAAGGATTTACACAGCTGCGTGACCTTTACACAGCACTACTGCAGCGGCATGTGTTGAGAGGAAGACACATCACATGGGACCACCCGTTGCTGAACACTACAGGACAACCCTATGTATGGCAGGTTCAGGGATGCAGACATGTGCAAGCGTCACAGATATCAGACCTAACTTGACTACAAAGGTGCATAACCCAAAGCTTCCCCGACATGCAACAAAGTGGCGTTCGAAATCTACATAAAACTGCTCTCCAGTTACTGAGCCCTGGGGGCACTTTTGCAACGCCATGGCCCTGTACCCAATGCAGAGCGAAGGCTGCAACACAGATTGCACCTGTGCATGCCAAACGCTTGCATCCTGGATCTGCGATGCAGCTAGCTGGGCCGCTGACATGAAAGTTCCAACCCGACTGGTCTGTAGCCCAAAGTGACCCTAGGGCCTACATTCACATCGGAGCTGACAGCCTCTCAGAGGCATGTCTAGCCACAGATGGAGTCCCCTGCCACAAAATAAATGTCCCGCAAAACCTCTCCTGTACTGTTGAGAGCTTGTGCCGCGCGCACAAGCGCAGCTCGTGGCGCGCCTGTGCACATCGCGCCAGAACTGGCGTCGCAAGTCTGGCCGGCATGAGAACCTCTTACTAAATAGCTCTCCAGCGAGAGCACAAAGGCCCAAAAACGTCAGTGATGCTTTGTATGCAACAGATAGCGAAATATAAGTCCCCTCCAAAGCCATGCGCTGCCGCTGCAGCCTAACAGAAGATGCATGCAAGCACACATTCTGCACAATGATATAAAATGGCCCCATTGACACTTTTGGGCACCAAGAAATGGGCACACTGCAGGAAGCTCAAAGGCTGTGTTGCTCAAGACGTCGTAAGAGGCGCTGCATGGCCATAAATGGGCTGTTCCTATGTACTTCTCGCAAGACCCCTGCTCCAAAGGCATGCCTGCTGCTGGTCTGGCTGCTGACACCCCCAGCTATCATGGCCTCTCCCATTCTGATGCCTCAAATTTGGAGTTGTGCACAGTGCTCAGAAAGGCCCCAAAGGTGTATGTAACAGCGGCAGGAAGAGAATAACACGCCAGATCAGGCAATTCAAGCCAGATCTACATGGCACACACTTCAGCCTCACTGCGCCTTGGTCCCACAGCTGAACAATTTTCTCCCGGCCCCCTTAAATGCTGCTGTTTTGTGACTACTTACAGTGTCCCCAGATAAGCTTCGTCGTGGTAAAGGAACCAGGGCAGGCCCTCCTAATTTGTGCCTGCCCACTGCCTGCTCCTGCATTGAAATTAATGGGATATATTGACCTATGCAAGGATGCTCTTCCGCTGTACTGCTCGACGCCAATACTCCCCGCAACTGTGATGGCGCTCTCATTTGGTTGGGGTGAATGCTGCTGTCATTGGTGTTTCACACATCTTGCCGCACGTCATGTGAAATACTCCTGCCTGCTTGTAGGACACCTGCTGCTTGCCAGAAAGTGGATCAAGATTTGAGCTCAGGCCACAACAAGCTAGGCCAGGCTGTCAACAACGCAGCAACTTCCAAAGATCAAGAATGATAGAAGTCTGCCTCCCGCCAGCTGAATGTCTGGTGAGGCAAGGGATTGATACATCGTGTGCAATTCCGAGTCTGAATGGCGGTCTGGGTTTTGGCAGGCCATACGCAGGGAGTCACACCCCCCTGCCTCTTCTGTGCTAATGAGCCCGAAGGTCTGTAACAGGCTCTCAAAAGAGAATCCCCTATCCACCTCATTCCCTCCCTCGAGGGCAACGGGCAGCAGCGGCGCAGGAACCGCTGCGTCGTGGCGTCTGCCGCCCTGACTGTCATCTCATAAGAATCCCCCAAGTGGGACAAGAATCCCCCATGTCCCCTCTCGCGCTCTCATAGAGGGCAGCAGGGGAGCCGCCAAGATACCTTCTTGTGTGATACTCTGTCCTTCTTGAATGCAATGCGCCATGTCCCAGGCTTGCGCACCTCCAGTGTCAGCCCTCATATGAGGAGCCCTTCTCAAGGCATCCCCTCAAGGGGAGCACGACAGCTGCGGTCGCCTCCGAGCGATGCTCACAGAACCCCCGGGAGCGCTCATCAAGCGCCATGCAGGCCACGTCAGCGTGCGCTGCGCTGCGCTCAGTGCTGCTCCTGGCCTTGGTGGCCGTATGGGGCGTTCTCTCCCTGGGCCTGGGGGTTCTTGATCCCCCCGTAGCTGCCAAAGTGGGAGAACAGCGAGCTGCTGCGGTAGTCAGCGGGTGGGGGTGAGTGGCCCGCGGGCCCGTGCTGGGTGTGGCCGGGGGATATCCCGGAGCGCATCGAGTCTATCGACATGCGCATGCCCGCATCCATGGATCTGCGCAGCACCAATCAACCTCAGCTGGCCTGCGGATCTCAGTACAAAGCAAGGTCAGCATACCTGAGTCACTTCTTATCAACAACGTCCTCTTAAGATATACGCATGCAGCCGGGTTGCAGGGCAAGACGATATGACATTTGCACATGACGTCTCAAGGCCTGTCAGCCCAATGTCATACAGCACACAAGGATGGGAATGGAGACGAGATGGAGCGGGACAGTGGCGTGGCTCACGCTCGCATGGAGTTGTACTCGTCGATGGGCTCGCAGCACGGCAGGAACTCCTGGGCAGTCATGTAGTGGGAGTCCGAGGAGCGCCTCGAGTCCATGCTGGGGCGCCCGTCGTACAGCATGTGCTCCGGAGCCTGCCCCATGAAGTCAGGACCTGCAGCAGTGCACCGCCTATCGCACACATCCCACGGCTTGGGCTGTGATACACATCACGGGCATAAGTGGCATGTTGTCATACTGAAGTGTGATAGTGCGAGAAACTGGGCCAAGACAATGCAGACATGTTGACACAATCAGGCGTCAAAGACATGCCTTCAGCCTTGGAGCCATGGTGGCCCAGCCCCATGCCGGAGGTGTTGCCCCATACGTCATCCCCATGCGGCAGGCTCTGGAGGTATGTCTCAAAGTCGCTGGGGCCCTGCTGCGCTTGCTGGCCTGAGAGCACGGCAAAGTCGCTGGGCACGGGCTGGGCACCATGGGCTCCGGGGGCAGCGCCCGCAAAGGGGTTCTGCAGGGCCAGCAGGGCAGACTCGGGCAGAGCCGGGCACTGGGCAGCCCTACCTGTGGACACGCCGTCCCCCAGCCAGGGCTCCCCGGTCAGGGCCGCATGCGCCCGCAGCGAGGCGGCCGCATGCATGGGCAGGGGCATGTTCTGCGGCGCCTGCTGCCTGCGCCGCTGCCCGTAGACTGGCGGCCATGCTGGCGCACTCTCCCCAGACTGCGCATTCCACATGCCAGATAAGCACACTTGGCTGCACGTAGACGCACTAGCATGCTTTTCCATTCAGAGATACAGAGGATGTAGCTGAGGTCATGCACAACCATTTGGAAAAACACAAAAGGCTTAGATACCGCAGTCCATGTTGCTGGCGGCTGGGGCAGCCAGCCAGCTGGGTTCTCAATGGGAGTCCAAAGTGAGCGGAATAGTACCTGCTGCATCTGCTGAAGCTGGTGAATGAGCTCGGCATTGGCATTCCAGTCCATGTTGGGCTGCTGCGTTGCAGCGGAGGCCTGCAGCAGCTGCTGCAGATCTTCTGGGCTGATCATCATCTGCTGCGCAGCTGCCATGCCTGCATTCCGCACAGCACCCTGACCTCTCTTGCACTCAAATGGGGCTCGAGGGCATGGGACTCATAGCCATACAAGCGCCTTCAAGCAGCACACTCCACACAAGGCTTTCTGACAGGTGAGGAATGTCAAGACAGCATTGTGAGGGTGCCTTCTAGAGGGCGCTCGACAGGCGACACATCTCTCCTGCCGCACCAGGAAACGGACAATACGCAAAGGTGAGAGGTGAGCCACTCAGATGCAAGTGGCTGTTGCGTGCAATGCTCATGCATGGTGCACCATATTCGCAGGGACAGGCAGGTCGGCAGACCTGCAGAGTACGCCGCCATCTCTTCGGGGGAGGAGAAGGGAGTGCTGCAGCTGGGCATCTCCTGTCTGAAGGACGTCTGATTCGCCATGAAGTCGTTGCTGCCGGCCAGCGCGCTGACTAGGCTCTCGATGGTGGGCAGGCAGGGCTTCTGCATGCACAGCACCCAGACTCAGCGCCCATGCATTACTGCCTTGCAGTCAACATCTCCCATACATAAAGCCTGCCGATTATCTTCCAAGGGCGTCCAGAGGAGCCCATCTGGTTGAGCACATATGCATGGGCTGCAGAGCCCCATGAACAGTGGTTGCAGGTAGAGCATGGCACATGCAGAGCGCGATGTGAGTGCAGCACCGTCTCGTCGATGGTGGGGGCGCGCTTGAGGTCGCGGCCAATGTCCAGGGAGTGGCGGCCGCGGCCGCGCTGCCTGATGCCGGCACGCATGCGCGCGGGGTCCGAGCGGCACTTGCCAATCGTCGAGATGTCCAGGCGGTCGTCCTTGGGCATGTTTGCCGGCCGCTGCCCCACCTGCATATCAGTCAAGCTCAGCCATGCCCTCGCCTCTCACCCACCGCTGACTGGACGCAAGGCATGACTCCCACCTTCCCCGCTGCAAGCACCTGGCACTGCAGTATGCAGTGGTCCTGCAGCGCTGGCGGTGCGGCCAGCAGCCAAGCAGACCACAGCCGGCGCACACTGAGCAGGACAGCTGAGCTATGGCGGACTGAGACAGGAGGGTGGAAGCTAGAGGTAGCTTGCGGGGGCCGGGGTGTACCTTGATGCCGTCAGAGAAGCTGCGGCGGCGGGACTGGCTCCGGCTCTCCTGGCTCTGCACCAGCCCGCAGGACTGCAGCAGGGTGGTCAGGGCGTCCACGAGATGGGCAGAGTCCTGCACATCAATCCAGGACCATTCAGCATGTTGGCAGTTGCACACAAACCCACATAACGCTTCAGCCCCTCATCCCACGCAGCAAGCATCCTGTACGCATACTTGTAAGCAGAAGCTGGTCTCAAAGCCCTGCTCAATATGCGCATCCCAGAGCGCACAAGGCTGGGAAGGAGCTTGGAGACAGATGTGCATCTCGAGAGACGCATGCAGCTGCTGACCTGGGATGAGCCAACAGCACCGCCCTGCACGTTCTCAAGTTGCGCCAGGAGCTGGCTGTTGTCGCCGGCGTGCGCCTTCAGCAGCGCGTCGACCAGCGAGGCGCTCGCGGCTTCCTTCTGGCTGTCCGCAGCTGCCTTGCGCACGGCCTCCAGCGTGGCGTTGGTGGTGGCGGCTGCCAGGGCTTCTGGGGGAACGAAGGGTTTGGTGGCGGGGTGCCTCACCTCCTCGGGTGAGTGGGCAAAGAAGCAAATCTGCGCAGGACGGATGCTTCAGTCGAGATGATGCATGGGTACCCCTCCCACACCATGTGCAAGGAACGCATGACTCAGCATGCCGTGACTGAAAACTGAATGATCGCGGGACTGCCATCAAGAGGCTTCAGTCGATGGTTGTGAAGGCATGCATGCTACCTGGCACCAAGCCATGTGTGAGTCCCAGGCATGTAGGTACTGCAGGCCATTGGGATCAAGCAAACATGGGAAGGCGGGATGAACCTTGCGATTGCATTTCTCCATATCATTACAGAGCTGTGTGCGGTAGCGGGTGGGGTGCAGCCAGTACTCAAACACGTTGTGAGCATATGGGCAGTTGTCTCCTCTCACGCACGCCTGGTCCTGCACAGATGCACGAAGGCTGTCAGCAAGGCAAGGTAGGAGTGCTTCACTCACGTCCTATGCTGCCAGGCATGTTGCTAGAAATTCATATCAGGACTCTATAAATGTGTGTATATATATATATATATATGGGAGCTGGCCTCAGTCAGTGGAAACTGGGAGCAGACAGTTGGTAGCTACCTTCTTCATGTTGGGGCAAGCAATGCCGGTGTAAGAGTGCACCCTAGGGTCCCGGCGCTTGGCTTTCTCTCCCGGGTGAGCATAGGGGCACACTGTCCAGTCATGGCAGAAGCGCTTGGAGCAAGGCAGCACCTGCAAGGAGGGGAAGCATTCAGGCTGACTGCTGGTCCCAGCCCCATCATGCAACAGTGCACAGTGCTTCTCAATCACTGAGGACGCTCAGAATGAGGCTTCAGGCGAAGGCAAGACATCATACGGAACACTTTGATGGAAAGCGCGTCATAATCTGAAAGCTTTGCGAAGCCGAAAGCAAGCCTCTGTAATAGTTGCGACAAGATTTTGAAACACTTGGCTGTATGACAGTCCCATATATGGACTTGATGGCGACCCCATCGCTTCTTGAAAATGACCAACTCACACGCACAAAGGGCAGGCCCCCGAGAGCATGCGGCCCTTGTGATGCAGGGCACTGCAAGGGTACACTGCTGAACCCCATCAAAGGCGGGCTGCTACCACTGGCAAAGCTGGTGTAAGAAGGGCAGGTGTGGGCACCTTCATACAATACATACGGAAGTCGTCGGCCTTGAAGAGCTCCCAATTCTCATCATCCGCCGAAGACTGATTGCTGTATTCACTCTGCATCAGCCGAAAACGGGTGAGGAAGAGGACCCAGAACACATGGGTTGGCTTGGGGTCAAGATTGCAGAACCTGTAGCCCACACACGAGCTGTTTGGCAACAGAATCCCGCATCGTGGGCACGGCCTGTGTTGGGCGTCATGATGATACATCAGGCACATGTCGCATCGCCAAGCGATCCCGCCCTAAATGTCCCGTGACCTGGGGGGCTCGGCCGGCCGCTCTTCTTGCTTACGCGTCAGTCACGGAGTCTCACCTGAGTCCTGTCCGGAGCGTCCTCCGGCATGTTTGCAATTCTGTATCAACAGCAGCGCCGGACAAGTCAGCCCTTGTGTCCAGACAAGGGGCACTGACGTCTCTCGCGAGCAAGCGCTGCAAGAGGGAGGCCTGCAAATGTATGGCGTTTCTGCTCCGCTGACCCTGTCGCTTGCGACTCCTTACTCCCACGAGCCGTCAGAACCAGTTGCCTGCCGTCTCGGCCTGTAAATTGTGGGAGAGCCTTGCCAATCGGAGCACCGAATCACACCGAGAGATTTGGAAGGGTGCCGAACCTAGGGTTTACTAATCATCGCGCCCATGCTGAGGTGGCACAGCCATCCTGCGGCTAAGAATGCTCCACTCACTGGGGATGCGTCACTGCTGCCATTTGTCAGGCGGCCAACATTGGGCCACGCTACTCAGTGCATCTCGGTTACGACGATCACGCGATCGAGCTCTGATTGCTGATGGGATCCGCAATAATCGAGAACGCGTGGCGCCCCCAGAACGACAACATGGACCGGGTGCCTAACCCTCATCAGCCACCTGATATGAAAGTGCACGCTCAAGGGACCAGGTCGGCCAGTCGGAACGAACTTCCACCGCCCGACGCCAGTGTGACGTCACAATGCCTTCGTCATACCAGTGCAGCGGGAACGAGCGGCTGAGAGCGCCAGCGCGAGTACCGTGCTTCCCGCCTGCTTTACATAGGCAGACACACCTACTGCGTCAATGAGGGGAACCCCTCACACACCGCATTGCAGGCACAGCATGAGGGCCCGTTTATGCAGGCTTTGTGACTTGGTGCTTCCATGCAGCACATTCTGGAATGCTGGTCACAAGACCAAGCCCGCCTGCCAGCAGTGTCTCAAATCATGTGCATCATGGCCTGACTAGCTGCGCTGCCTGTCCTTCTTTAGGAAGCCTTCTAGCACTCTCAGACACTCTGGCATGTTGCGCCTGCCCAGGCCCACTCTGAAGCTTGCATTTTCAATGGACGGCTGGTGGTCATAGACGGTGGCTGGTAATAGCAAGACACCTGCATTATCAACCGTGCTCTCAACCCTGGTCTACAGCCTACCACCTGTTTTGCAAACACCGGCAAGATGTCTCCCCAGTATAGCAATCCCTCAATCTGACAGGCAATGCAGTGACAGGAGATGTGAGATAAGCCGTCTTGAGGGTACAGCACATGATCCGCACCTGCCTCCTCCACAAGCCGCACACAGAATGCCTCGATGGGCTCCCCTGTCAGCAAGCGAGCAAAGGCTATGCTTCCCGCGGTTGGCGCTGCAAAGGCCATCACGTCGCTGTGGCGCTCGCAGAAGGCTCTGAAGTGGGCCACGTTTGCCTCGATAATGTCCAGGTTCCGCTGCACCAGAGTCTTGGCCGCACGTAGGCCAATCAAAGCAAGTACCTGGAAGAGGGCAATGGCAAATCTCTACAGCAATGTCAGGCGTATGCTTTGCTGGCTTGCCGACCTCCCTTCCATGTGCAATGTTATAGCATGCGCGCCATGCGCAGCACTAGGATGACACACGAGGCAGAAATGTCAATATATGCGACGGTGATTATTCAAAGCTTTTCACAAGTGTGACGTAGGGTGGGGCAAGCGCTGCATGGGTGACAAGCACACCTCACTGGGAGCGCTGGAACAGATGGTGCTGTAGTCATGCAGCTGCTGCAGACTGCGCATGAGCTTGGCGTCCTTCAGTGCCAGCCACCCGATGCGTATGCCCGGCATGCCAAAAGCCTTGGACATGCCGCTGAGCGACACGCCCCGCTCATACGCATCCACCGCTGCTGGCAGGCGGCTCTCTGAGTCCCTCTCTAGCAGCCTGTGCACAAGCACCATGCAGCCATCAACACCTTACGCAGGGTCCATGCTCAGCTTACTAGATGCACCCTTTGCTTAGCGTGCCAAAAGCCTTCGACATGCCACTGAGTGACACAACCCGCCCATATGCATCTACAGACAACTGCCCACGCCCCAGCTGTCTAAGCCTAGCAGCTGTCTGAGCTCTCAGCAATTAATTTGCATGCAATACTCCGCCACTGCTTTCCAGCCAGTCTAGCTCATGTCAGACACGCAGCAGCATACCATTGTGGGGCATCACACAGGATGCATTGTGCTGTGATATGCAATACTAGACAAGGCCGGCATTTCCGCCCGTGACTGATGCTTGGGCCAATCCTCGTTCAGGTGTGGCATAAAGTCTGATAAGGCTCACCGGTACATCTCATCTGAAAACAGATAAGCCTTGGATTGCTTGCAAAGCTGCACAATCTGCTCCCAGTCTGCTTTTGAAGCCAGGGCACCTGTAGGGTTGTGAGGGAAGTTCACCACCACAGCTCTGGTCTTGGATGTCACCAGCTTACTAAGCTGCTGCACCTGCAGCCACATGTCAGGCATCTTACTCCCACGCCTTATCACGCCACTTGGTGCGGTGACATGGCCCAATCTGAATAGTCGCTGGCCATGTATCACATTGTATAGGGCCAGCGCGCTGCTTGATCGACTTAGCGTGTGTCATGACTATATGCAGGATGCGCACAGGTTGTCACCTGAAAGACCAGCTGACATTGAATAACACATTGTGTGAGGCCAGCATGCTGCTTGAGCAACGCAGCGTGAGTCATGAATACATGCAGGATGTGCACTAGACGTTACCTCAAAGACAAAGCCGCCATCCTTCTGCACCTCAGGCTCCCAGAAGGAGACATCGCAGCCTATGTGCCGTGCTATCTCATACAGGGACTGGTAGCCGGGGAACATGGACACGACATGGTCTCCGGGCCTCAGCATGGCATGAAAGGCCATGCTGATGAGCTCTTGGGGTGCTGCTACGATCACATCTTCCGTGCTGACCGTCTTGTACAGCTTGCAGATCTCCTGCCGCAGGGGCAGGGCACCTTGAGGGTCTGTGTAAGCCAGGCCCAGTTGGTCCCACCTGCCAGCCAATGTACCTCATGAGATTTGCTCTTCCCAGTCAGCCCTTGCAACAGCAAAGCTACCATGCTTGCTGACATCCTGTACACGAGCACTGTCTTGGCACTCATGTCTTGGCACATGGGCATGCCATGCTTATAGCGTGGACGCCATACATACAAGTGCGCTGTGCGGGCAGGCTACACTTTCTCGGGAGACGTAGAGAGATTGTAATCTTCTGGTTGCATTTCCCAAAGTCCTCACATCTGCTTGCATTCCTCATCGGCCAGGTCGAGGGCTTCCGACATGCTGAGGGGCTCGCAGTCGCTGGAGCAGAGCGCATAGGGGGAGGTAAGCTCATACTTGGCGAAAAATCTCTGCAGATACGACGTCACCCATGAGACCGGTACAAAAAGGAATGTCTATCCTAGTAAGACGTAATACGGCATCTGATCACCTCCAACTTGAATTCCTTAATTTGATGGCTGTCTTCTGACTTGTGACCGTTGCAGGCCTCCATCAAGCCTATATGCCCGAGAGCAGAAGATTGAGTCTACAATGACTCTTTTACGCCTCGCTGAGGGCTGACGAAGCTACAGGAAGCTAAAATTTCCCAGGAGGTGCGTCTATACCGAAGAGCGCGCATCAACATGCATAAAATTGCCAACTAGTCCCTGCTGTCTACGGCTGTACTTATTGTTGGGACATGGGGCATTGGCACCTAGCATAGAGCTCTCACAAGGCTGAGGTGGCATAAGTCATCGTGACTAATCTCTAAACCTGCTCGGTCGGGTAGTGGCAGGATGTTCTTCTATATGCAAAATGCTAAGCTAAAGAGAAAGAAATGTAGTCCTTCGTGGTTATGTGATCGCGGGCTGATCTCACTCACAACACTTGACCATGTATCTCCACCTCTGACTGTCTCATTCGACGTTGTACAGAGACAGGAACCCGTGCCCTGCTCACCAGTCATCTAAGGTATGTGGATATAAACATGAGTACATGTGTCCAGTCCCTCAGGGGCTCCAGCTAGTTTACCAAGGTCGAGGGCTTTTCGGGAGGTAAGTGTTTCTGGAAAAGCTATTTACTCTGTGCAGGAAAGCGGCAGGAAATGAGCCAAACAACCATCTGCACTCCGAGTAACTTAAGGTAACGCTCAACGCGCTGTCCAACGCACCAGCTCACAGCGCATGCAGACGTCTTGATAAGCAGTACAAGCAGGGCTCTGAAGCCCTTCTGGTTGTCACAAGCATAGGGCCTACTGGCTGGGCTCACACACCCCTCTGATATTCCGATGTGGCTCATATAGGAGGCTGTAGGCTTTCATTGGCCACTATGACCTCCCTGCTGGGCAACATGGGAGCGGACTGGCTGCTCAAGCGGGCATTCAAGTTCCTGCTGAAGAAGAACTTGGGCAGCATTCTGCAGAATGAGGTGCGCAAGCTTTACATACCTGTCTCCAGCCTATGAAGCACTCTGTGATCTGCTAGTCACCGGCATGCCCCGAGATCATGTCCTGTTGTGCTGTGGGCCCATGTATCACACACTTGACTCTCTGAAGCCATCGTGCATGGCATGAGAGCGCACAAGTACAAGTATGCTCAGTGTCCAGCATAGGCAAGGGAGCAACTGATGTTGCAGGTGGATTTGGACATGCTAAATGTGTCCCTGGGGACGGGCACCCTGGAGATCCACTCTGCTCTGCTCAACACGGACTACCTGGATGCTCAGCTGGTCAGTGCCTTGCCCCTCAATACCAGCATGCCTTGCTGTGATGCAGATACTTACTTAGATAACTGCCCGTAGGCATGCGCTAACTCTGCTGCGCTCTCCGTGTAGCGTACGGCTGGCGCCAGCAGACCTACACACAGAAGGCCCTCATCAGCCTGTGTAGTCGTTGTCTATCAACACGCGACATGGGCGCATTTGCCAGGATGCCTCTGGTTGTAGGAATGAGGTGTGTCCCTCGGAGCACCTGTGAGACCCTAATTGTGGGTGCAGGCGTCGCCATACTGGGAGATTGCTGCTGGCTATGTGGGAGCGATGCGAGCAGAAATCCCCTTCACGAGCCTGTACAGCCAGGCAGTCAGCCTGACCCTGGATGAGACCCTGATCACCATCCGCCCTCGCAGCACACCCCTCAAGAAGAAGGCCCCCCAGGCCTCTTCTGATAGCAATCCCGCCTTCAACCCTGGTAACAACCTGACCTCTGTTCATCCTAGGTGCTACACACTATGCAAGTTCCTGCAGCGTCTTTGTTGTGTGCTGCACTGAGCAAGGTCAGGGCTGTCATCTCAAATACAGTGTTCTGGCAGAATCGATCATAGCCCTGAGAGAGGAATGCACTCATACTTCCTGCGTTGATATGACACAAGTCTCTTGGATTGCAGGGCTGGACACCGCTGCGGAGGAAGCACTGGGATCAGAAGGCTCCGGGCAAGACCCGGGCTGGGCAGATTATGGGCTGGGGCAGGCCACAGTGATGGACGGGGTGCGGCTGATTGCCGGCGGCATTGAAGTCGTGCTGCAGCGCCTGCAGCTTCAGGTCAGCCTTCATGTCTTCCAGCCTTAGCCCCATCCAAGCACTCAGGCCACCAAAATGATGAGACGCAACTCTTTCCCCGTTCATACCGCCAGCCACGATGCTTTGGATTCTGCAGACTGAGTGGATTTGTACTGAACTGCACATCTCGCCTGACATATCCCTGTGGCTGTGCAGGCAAAGCACATCACGCTGCGCATTGAGCTGCCACCTGTGAACGGCCCAGCAGGCCCGCCATCCTTGGTCATTCTGCACCTGGACAGCCTGATGTACTCAGGTGTGCTGGCCTGGACTTTCGCACAGCTGAAAATCTCTCGCCGCTGCCTGTGCCTCTTGGTGTCTGCTCCAGACTTCTACATATACCTTAACCCTTAGCCATGAAAGCCTGTTTCATCAGCACTCTTGTGGGCGTAGAGCAAGGCTAGCTAAACACATGCAGGCGACGCATCGCCTCCCCTGCAAGCACCGATGCCAGCAGGCAACGCGCCAGCTCAGGCTCCCGCTGTGGCCCTGAAGAAGCACCTCAGCTTCACGGGCCTCACAGTGGAACTCTTCGAGGACGTTGAGGAGGTACAGTCATACTCCCTGAAGTACACCATGCTCTTCTGGGTGAAGAAGCATGCCTACCCATGCAAGGCCCACAGCAAAACGCACTGCACATCATGTTGTTAGCAGCTTGCATTCCGGGTTTTGAGCCATAAGAATCCTATCGGTGGTAGGCGCAGGTGTGCTCATCCCATCTTTAGGGCAGGAGAACAGTCAAAATGATTGGCTGTCCACTAAAGCTCTGCTTTGTGATCCAGGCTCCCTCCATCCAGGAGCCAGACGCCTCGGCCTTCAGCCAAATCCTGGAGTGCAGCACAGCCAGCCTGGCGCAGCCTGGGTACATGAGCCCCGAAGGCAGCGCCCAAACTGGCTCCTCCCCTGCCACAACCCCGCCGCAGCCTGCTTCGGCGTCAGAGATGGCCGACGAGAACGAGGTCCTCGATTGGCGGGATCACCGGCGCAGGTGTGCTCCTCTGTCACACATACAAGCACATGATGGTGTACAGTTCCCCTGTTGTCCTCTGTCACGCACCTGCTTGTTTGCCAAGCTAGATCTGTAGAGCTTTTGACCGTACTGTCATGAGTTGATGTTAGCACCTTCATGCTTTATTTGGATCTATGCCCGTGCCTGTGGCATGGCGCATAATGACGGACTTGCACAATTCAGTGGCCGCAATGACAAATGCCACCTGGTGCTCTGTGATATCTGCTGTTTTGCTGAGTACATGTCTGTTCTACTTCATGCAGGTCGGCAGAGACGCCACGGCAGGATGGGGCTCCATCCAATCCAAGCAAGCAGGCCTCCAGCAAGGAGTCTCCCTTCAGGCAGCATCTGGAGTCCCCATCTTCAGCAGAGCCTGGTGCGTAGCTGACTGGACTGCTACCACAAGAGTCTGCATGAGTGCCTCTTTGGCCTCACAAAACTCGGGCGTTGCACCTGCTCTGGTACTTAGCCATGTCGTCTGCACTGTCCTTGACAGGGGTGTCTCTCCTAAGAACCCAGCGCCCGGGTCTTGCGATGTCTAGTGTTGGTCTATACAAGGATGCATTGCATGTACTTGATAGATGCACATGGCCCTTCAGCATTCTGATCCAGAGATCACGACGACCATCACAGCAGGCACACCTATGAATGACATGCAGGTAGCGAGGAGGAGCCTGATTGGGACAGGAGCCATGTCATCATATGCAGCCCAGCTGGCGCAGGGTGCTCGGGCCACCTGGACTTGAGGCTAACATGGCAAAGCGACGAGCAGCAGCACCCTGACATTGGTGCTGAGCTCCTTCTGGACCCGTTGCAGGTGTCTATTACTACATTGTCCAATTCCCTGTTCCCCTGTCCCTCTCTTCAGGACAGTGCCCGCCTTCTCTGCTATCAACAGTTGCACAGCAATTAAGGGTGGCTTGTTAACGAGATGCATGGCGTCCTGTGTGTCAGTCGATGGTCAGACCATGTATGTAGCCATGTGACTGTGCAGAACATTTGTCGCTGCTGTTGCAGATCCAGCTGCATCCCCACCATCTGCCTCTTCTGGGACACCTGAGCGCATGCCTAGACAAGTCTGCAAAGAGCAACGCGGCAGCAGCTGCTGCGGCAGCCCAGGAAGCTGCGCTGCAGGCTGAGGCAGCTGCCAGGCAGCCGCCAGCCACCAGGTCCATCATCGAGGGCATGCTCCTGCCGGACACCACCGCCTTTGCGACTGAGTTCATGACTACATCCTGGCGCTATAACCAGGGGAGCAACGGAGAAGACACCGATGAGGTGATAATCGCTGCTTTCCCAATGCTGGGCTGATGCGTTTGGTGTGCTCACTGACTGAGGTAAACCTATGCAGAACGCTGTATATTTTTGTACCCGTGATGACACTCTCAGCTATAGGTAGAGCCTGTTGGAGGATGTCATGCTGAGAAGAGAAAAGGCTCCCAAGAAGGGCCCAGCGCAGCATTGTGCACCACTTTTCACCGCGGTCATGCAGTCAGTCTTCCCTGCTCCTATGCCTAGCATGCCGTAGAAGGAGGCCTAGGACTGGCGCCTTTGCAGGGCGGCTCTGCGACGGAGTTCTATGACGCGGTGGCCAGCGTGCGCAGCAGCGTCTCCAGCTTCATGTCTAACACGGCCGCCAGCATCCGGGCGGGCACGCAGAGCTTCGCCAGCGCCACGAGCGCTCTCGGCGGCCAGCTTTCTGGCGACATGTCCAGGCAAGGCCTCTGCTTCAAGTGCAGTGGCTCATGATGCTGCTATATGTTGGAGCTCAGCCCCATGTGCACAGCACCCTGCGGTTCCATGTGTGCAGTGCTGGCATAGCAGCCTCATGGGCCGCATGGAGCAGAATGGTTTTCGAGGCAGAGACATTCTGCGATCCTGGCGCATAGGGCTGTTATGTCTGGATGCCTAGCAGCATGCAACTGCTGTCACAAGCAGCAATGTTGTTTATTGCGTGTTGACCTGCCAAGAGCTGCTATCTCCTGCTTTCTGTCTCCACTCGGGGAAGCAGGTTACACACGTGCAGTGTACAGCAAAGCCGGCTGCGTGCCAAATTGTACTCTCAAGTGCAACAGATGCAACAAGTTATTGCGCACATACCCTTGCAGGGCTCCCTCAGCAAATGAATTGCCCGGTAGCGATGCAGAGAGCCCACGACAGCAGGGCTGGCAGGTCAGCGGGAGCACCAGCAACCTGTCGCTGGTGCTATGGTACCCTGACGAGGCGCCTGGGTGCTCCATACAGGCATGCCCTCTTTGCATCCACTTTGCAATGCTGCTGCTCGCTCAACCTGTGCTTATCTGATCTTTGCTTCTGAGATGTCCAGACAAGCACAGGGAGATCATATCTTCATGCTCTGACGCAATATTTTGATGGCAATGAGGCCAGAGTTGCGGCAGCTTGGACCTTGACTTGCACAGCAGCGGGACTTCACATCATGTGATTCCATGTGATTGAGCACATAGCCACTGTTTTGGAGAAGCAATAATTCATACTGATGGCAGCACTGCTACCCTGCAGGTCAGCACTCAGGGAAAGGACACGGACTGCGATTACAGAGCCCATCTGCTGGCTGAGTGTGGTGACATCAGCGCGACCTTTAGCGCTGGCATGGCAGGCGCTGTGAGCGGGACTGTGCACTTGTGGCGGCTGGAAGCTGTGGAGCACCTGCCATCTGCACCCTCAGACATGGCCACATCAGCAGCCAGGCTGCGTGAGGTATCCTTTCATCCTCATTTAAGACAGAGTGACTTAAATGCCAGTCCTGCCTGGCGTGAATTATTCATGTCCTGCTGTACAGGTAGCGTTGTTCCGTTTCAGTGCAGACACCAGCTGATGGTACCGGAGAAACGCAAAGTCTCAGCCTTCCGGGAAGGGGATTCACCCTGTCGCACTCCTCACAATGCCACTGTCATGGCAGTGAAGTCTAGGATTTTTGCCAGAGGTGACATCAGTCCTGACCGCCCTGCATGCAAGTTTGGAGCTGTTCTGCAGGTCATCAAGGTGCCAGACGTGTTGCCTGCGCCTCCTGAGGGGCCACAGCCTGTGCCATCCTTTGCGGGTGTCGCTGTGCTGCACTGACGCTAAGTATGGGGCCCTGTGAACAGGGCCACCTGTCTACCATGATGCAACGCCTGCAATAATTTCATGCTTGGTGCAGGCCATCAAGGTGCCAGACGTGCTGCCTGCGGCGCCAGAGGGGCCGCGGCCTGTGCCGTCCTTTGCGGGAGTCTCTGTGCCGCCACAACGTTGCATGTGGGGTGATACGAGCAGTGCCATCTTCCTTTCATGATGCCCAGGCCCTAACAATTCCCTGTTTGGTGCAGGCCATCAAGGTGCCGGACGTGCTGCCTGCGGCTCCAGAGGGGCCGCGGCCTGTGCCATCCTTCGCGGGAGTCTCCGTGCTGCCCGTCAAGCGCTCCCTGTACTGCTCCACCATGAGCCAGATGTCTGCCATGTCAGCATCCTGCGGGCCTGTCTCTGCCGGGCATCCACAAGTCCAGGTGAGCTCTGCTATCACCTCCTCACTGCGGCCAAACCAACAAGTCAAGAGAGATCTCACGGCATGCACAGAGAGATATGAGCATGATGAAGAGTTGAAAGCTGGCCTCACATAGCAGGCCAGCAACCGGTTGCATACCCCCCCTTGCCCAGAGTTTCCCCTCACATCTTGTGGCAAATCAGAACAACATATATATGTCTGCGTACTGTGCAGATATGGCCTGTCATGGCTATTGCCGGCACACAGGCGGTAAGTGCCGGTACACCAGGAGTGTCTGTACAGATTGTGCCGGATCAGAAGTGTACAACAGGTGCGCTCCTGAGACAACATTCACTTCTGTCTGCTGATATTGACACCCTTCACCATGGTTCTACTACTTAATGCTGTACTAGGCAAGCTGTCTGGTCTGGGCATGCGCAGACTCCTCATTAGAAGAGAAGGCTGATCACAAATGGTTGCAATGCAGTGCCCAAGGCAGATATACATGTACAAGCGGTGTCTATCTGGGCCAGCCTGCCTCTGCTGCAGCGCCTTGAGGCATTCCTGCTGCCCTACTCCATGTACCAACAGCAGCAGCTGCAGTCCACAGCTGCCATCAGTACAGCCACTGCCACCATGTAAGCCCACCAAAGCACGCCCTTCACACATGTACAAACCATCTCTCTTATTTACATGGGGGTCCTTTGGAGTCCTTCCACAGCACCTCTGGTGGTCAATTACCTGTTATGGTGTAGACTTCTATGGGACGAGTCAGAGTCTGCACCATGACAGACTAGATGAACTGCGGTGTGTGCTGTGGCAGACTCCGAGCCCCTGTCATGCGGATAGGAGAGGGTGGAATCACAGATATGCAGCACCTCTGCAGACTGGATTCAATACGCCAAAAGAGCGTCCTGTGATTTGGTGTTGAAGCATTGACATTCCTTGTTGCAGGGACAGGAGCAGCCGCAGATCAGCAGCCCCTTCCGCAAGCGGCGGGCGGTACAATGCTGAATCAGCCCTGGACTCTCTCCTGGATGACCTCCAGGAATTCAGGGCTGACTCAGCACACCCCACGCCACCCGCCAGCTCAGCACCTGCGCGCCACATCACTTGCTTCTGCCCCCAGATCTGCATAGTCAGCATGCTCCCAGCCGCGCCAAGCGGCGCATCGGTACCAGTCTGTCATGGATATGGCCATGTAGCCCTGGAGCTGATCTGCCAAGAGCCCAACCACGAGGTAGTGGCACTTTCCCTCTGCCTCATTCCCATCTCACTATTGCACTCAGGCAATGCGCCTTAGTATAACAGCAGGCTGCTTGCGCGTGACACAAAGTCAATCATACCGCCAGTTGGTCATTTCCTGATCTTGGATTGGGCAGAAGAAGTGCCTTTGCAAGCCCCACAGTATGTACCCATGCCACAGGGACCATATAGCTGGAAAGGTGGCAAGAATTTAGAACAATGGGATGTGCTGCAGGGTCCTCTGCCCCTGATGACTGTGGGCAGCGGCCGCCCAAACGCATGGGAGGCAGAAGCCGCTCTGGGCGGGGTCAAGCTCTTCCTCATCGGCAGCCCCTACGCTTCAGACTTCTGCTTCTCGGACATCGCTGGGGGGCCACTGCAGGTGCGACAAACTTTAAGCAGTGTCACTTCCACACTAACAGAGATACTCGGGGTATCGCTGTCAGTGCATTGGCTATGCTTGCTCTACTGGCGCTTAAGTACATCCTAAGCACGGCTGGAGGACTGTTGCGGCCATACCTGTTTTTGGACAGGGTATGTTGACCATGTCTACAGCCATGCTTTGGATGGAGTCTGAAAGGTCCCTAGCACTGCAGCCAGAGTCCTCCTGGCGTCTTGTGAGGAGTAGGGTTGCAGCTATTGAGTGTTGAGGAGGTGTACAATGTGCATTACGTGGACTTTTGTCATGCAGGCCAATTGTGTGGTTGAAATGGTGCCGCCCCACTCCAACCAGTCTACAGGACTCCCTTCTGCAGTCACAGCAGAGGTCAGGTGGTCTGGAGATAAGCAGATTGCTGCGCACACAGTGCAGCGCGCCTGGGAGCATGTGCGGGCACATGCCGATGCGGGCAGCGCCAGCAGCGCGAGCTCCTCTGTGGACGACGTCCACTTCCAGGAGGCTCTTCTGGCCTCCTCGCCCCTCTTCATCAGCATCAGTGCTCCAGAGGTCCTCGCAGACATTTCTCGGGTAAGGCTGTCCTATATGTGCGAGATGGGCAAGTATAATTGCACCATGTACCGTACCTGAGCACTGGCCCTGTCCTCAGCGTCCTGCATTGCAGAACAATCTTTTGCAAGGGGAAGCTGCTTGAACAGCATGACTGAGGCAGCTCGTCATTGGAAAGGACTGTTACGTGTCCTGCCTACTTGCTTGGATGGCTCTCAATGAGTGGCAGGGGTGATGGTGACACCCTATGCTCCCGCAGGCTGACCTAGCGGCGCTGTGGCATGGGCTGGATGCACTGCTGCAGTGGCAGGCTGAAGTAGCTGCAAAGGCAGCTGCTGGAGGCTACGCCGTGGAGGTGCCAGCTGTCCAGACAGCCTTTCTGCTGGACATTGGCGTCAAAGCCAACCTGCAGAATGTCACTCAGGTGTTGCTCAGAGTTGCTCTCATGCAGAACTCACAGGAAAGACACATCTCGTATATTCAAGACACATGCATTGTCATTAATTCACATGGATGTCTCTCATCTTATGAGGTCTATCTCCAGCATGATGTCTACACTTTGTTTTATCTGCAGTCACTGCGCTGCATGGGTGTATACCAGAATGCCATGTCATGCCCACCCCATGTATTTGTAGGGCTTGGAGGTAGACATGCAGGCGCGGGGTGCAGCGGCGTTTACAGCAGACCTGGAGATGGTGCGCGCATTTGGCGTGAGCGGTCTCGGAGGCTGCGTAGAGGCGTCCTCCATGTCTGTCCAGGCCACAGGTGCCCATAAGCTTTGTTTACTCCCCTGAGGCCTTCCCATGGGGTGGCCCATTCATAAGCTCTTCTTTGATACTCTGTACTGGCAGACTGCCTTGACATGCAGACAGTAGTCGCCTAGGAGCGTCATGTCCTGGCATAAACTGTACGACGCTTACTCAGGGTTGTCAGAAAGGGTTTCACTCCTGTGGCCATCACGTTGATAGAGGTGCATTCGGCCTTCCAAACACTATTAGGTATCAAGACAAGGGACTGCAGTGAGGTCGACTCTGCTGAGCTGCGGCAGCACATGCAGGTGCCACACTGAAGAGCGGCCCTCAGGGGGATTGCCTGCTGCACGTCCCCGCCAGCCCCGAGATGCCCTCTAAAGGCAGCCCCAGCATCCAGCTGCGCCATGTGCAGCGCCCAGTCTTGTATCGGGAAGCGCCCGGCGGCCTGCAGGGCGCTGCGTCCCCTGCCAGCATCAGGGGCGAGGTCAGCATGGAGGCTCAGGCCAGCGTGACTGTTACAGGGGGGACCATCTCGGCCTCTGAGGGCGACCTCACGCTGCCCTGGCTCGGGCAGCTGGGCAACTTCTTTGCCATAGGTGCACAGATGTCCTGGCTCCATGTCTGATGCTAGCCTGACAACGACTGCCCATTGCACTGCATCATGATCTGCGTTGACTCAAACTGTTACAAAGCAGAAAGACTGGTTGATGCAAGAACGGTCAAGCACATGACCATCTGTTGTTTGCATCAACCATTCCCTCACTTTGTAACAGTTCGAGTCCCCCTTCTTGCAAAAGACTTGATATGAAGCAATAAGATGTGCATGATGATGACTTCAGCTGGTGCTGACATGAGGAATGTCAGTGTCTATGGGGTGCTTAGGACTGTGTCCTACCAGCATGTTGCCGTGCCTTGCATTATGACCTGGTGGCATGCTTATGCAGCCACACAAGAACTATGCCATGCTCAGATTCCTGCTGGTGCAGGCTATGGCGACGAGGCAGCTGCTCCTCAGGCGCCGCCAGTGGCGCGGACTACCAGCATCGCCCTACGGGACTGCGCGCTGCGCTATGAGCCGCCCTCACATAATAGCGCAAGCAGCTCCCTCACGGATGCCTCTCCGGTGGCTGCAGCGTTCTTCGTTGGTAGCATGGACACCCGCATCGAGCCTGCTGCACCGGTATGTCTCTTGCAGAAGCCGCTCAACACTTCCCCAGCTGGCTGCCTAAAGCTGCACTTGCCCATTGGAAGGTGCAATGCATCCACCGATGTGTCTCCATCATGAGCATCCTGAGCGCTTTGTCTTCTCCTTCCAACCCTGCTCTATACACGTGTTGCTGCGTTGTGATCACCAGAAGTGAAGGGTAGGGAAAGGAACCAGCGGTAGGTGTTGATTGGTATGTTTGAGGTGTGGCACAACTGGGGCATGCATATGCAGACGTTGGAGCTGGCGCTGCAGTCCTGCAGCCTATTCTGCATTGATGTCAGCAGCCGCAGCAGCGCCTGGGCAGCGCCCTCCGTGGTCGACCTGCCCGGATCCCACCTCATCCGGGCAGGCTACAGCCTCGTCGCCTCTGAGCCCTGCCTGAGGCTGTCCTTCAGCCTGGGCACCAGGGAAGAAGGTGCGTTTAGTGTTTAGTATCTCCCTTCTGCGTAACAGATAGCAGAGGTAGTCCCATCAGAAATTAATGTGCTGCACCAATGACCTGGAAACACCAGAGTGTCGTTGTTTGAAGAGCGCAATGTCCTCTGTCACACAAGAGTCCCTGTGCGCTGTGCCATGCATTTGACGTATGGTGTATGGTCTGGCCGTGATGCACCCACCCTGCGCAATGTCGAGAGGGTGTGAACAACATACGCCCTTGCAGGAGTTTCCGAGACTGTCATCAGCAACGAGCGGCTGCACGCTGCGCTGACAGCTCCCGCCTTCCACCTGGTCGCCACGCTGGCGCAGCAGATTGCTGGCGCTGGCGGTGATGACGGGGTCGGGCAGCTTGGGGCAGCCGGGCAGCGCAGCAGCAGCGGCAGCATCCACATGTCGCGGCACCGGGACGAGAGCATGGAGCGCGCAGAGTCTGGGGGCTCTGCTACGAGAGTGAACGTCTGCGTCATGGAAGGGGTCCAGGAAGATGCCTACAGAGGGTATGGTGCTCATGCTCCGCAGGGTGTACCCTATGACATACCCTTGCAGAGATTGGCCTAGCTTGATTGTGAGTGTGCCATGGTAGAGCAGTGGGCCTGCAGGTCATGGCCGCATCTGATGTGATGTGATTAGTGTCGTCCATGCACCGCCAGCAACATATCTAGAAGATATGCCAAGGCCCAATAATTCACCAGAGCTATCGAGCTGCACAATCAGCAGCATCACAGTAGAGGTCTGCTGAGGAGGATTCCTGTGTGGCAGCAGGGTGTCTGCAGGGAATCCTGCGTCTCCTGAGGGAGCCTGGCTTGACCAAGAGCCAGACGAGGCGCTCGAGCAAGGGACTGACGTCTTGATCACCTTCCCTGACGCTCAGCCAACCGGCGCCTCAGAGTAAGGCCTGCTGCACATTGCACGACAGACATTCCAATACCAGAACGAAAAGGGACATGGGCTCATGATGTTGCTTACGCATGGGTGTGCCTGACGTGTTGTTGCACAACAGAGGGGAATTTGCAGAAGTCATTGGTCCCGGATACAGCTGCAGTTCTCACATGCCTGCCACCGTGTTGCCAGCATCGATCATCTTGAATTGTAGGGACTGAAGAAATTGATCATGCTCAGCCCTAGATTTTCACAGACAGCTGATCTCAAATGCAGGAGGCTGGAGTCTGCAAGGCATCTCAGCTCTAGTGTCACATACTCTGGGGGTGTCCCTTCAGGGAGTGAGGAGCATCACAGCAGCATTGGACAGGCTGACCCAAACACTGCCACTGAAGAGCAGGGCCGATGGTAGATCTCAGACCTCTCGAAGTACATTAGGCTGTGATGCATGTTCAGAACAGAGATAACCTCACGCCTCTCCTCATTTTCAAGTCTATCAGTCAAGGACAGTGCCTCTTGTTCACAAAATCTAGTGGGTGACCTACATGCCACCCACTGCAACAACTGGGTAAGGCAGTCGAGTGATGTACATTGCAGGACATGAGAATGAGCACAATTGAGATGAACACTGCCAATTGCCGTCTGATGGGCCTGGCCTTACGGCCTTAGTCGCCTCCCCTGGACGTTGAAAGTGTAATTCTATAATAACAATTTTCATTTGTTGTGTACTGCTGCAGGTTCAGAGAGGGCTCCGATGGAGACGCAATGGGCCCGCCCAAGATCATTTCTGAGCATGTGCCGGTGCCTCTCGAGCAGCCACCTGGCAGCTTCAGGGGCGGCGGAGGCTTCGGGCAGGTAGTCCTGGGGGATCTGCCAGACGACTACCCTCCATCGGCCTCTAGACTCACCCTGAAAGACATCAGGGTCTGCATACAGCTCTGCACTGATGCCGAAGACACCGGTGCGGTGCTGTGACTCACTTCACCCTTTCAGTCAACTGCCATGGTCCAGGATTGAGACTATGTCTTGCGCATGGCGAGAGTATCTGCTTGATGCTTTCTAGAGCTCACACCGAAAGCCGGGAAGGGTATCTGTGTGCAGAGCTGGGCAATTCAGCCCAGCATGAGACGGCACAACCACAAAAGCTTGATGTGAGAATGTATGCACAGTTGCTCCAGCCCCTGCTGAAACAATGTTCAACAGCAGGCGATGTGGCTGCGCAGGCGACCCCATGCAGCCGAGCTCGCGGCCGCGCATTGAGCTGGATGTGCAGGGGCTGTGCCTGCAGGCCGACACGTTCCGAGCGGGAGCGCCGCGCATCCGGCGCACCGCGCTGAGCGTGCGCCACGCGGAGCTGCGCGACTGCGCGCCCCGCCCTGAGGGCGGCCACGGCTGGCGTAAGATCATCTGCTACCACACCACCGCCAACGTGCCCCGCGGTGCGCTCGCGTGCCTGCTGCAGGTGACGCACGCACCCCTTTCAACCTGCTGATATAGAGGGAGCCCTGCTACAAACCGGTTCTAGAATCATCATTAGCCTGTCTTGACAATGTAGGCGGTAGCAGAGGTTGATACGCACAATCAACTCTTCCGGTGCCTACATGGTCAGGACACCGGGTCTGAGGCATCTCACTAAGGTGCAATAACTAGAGCTACTTTGTATTGCAGCGCACCGAGAAATGCGTGGAGCTGAACAGTGTTGCATGGTGTGTGCAGGTTGAGCTGGAGGCTGTGAGGCCGGGAGAGGGCGAGGGCAGCGAAGAGGAGCTCCGCCTGAGCATCGCGCTGCTGCCGCTACGGCTGCGCATCGACCAGGCTGTGGTGGACTTTTGCCAGGTAGGCCTCTCCATCACATACTGCTGGCAGCCGCACCCCACACCCCTCTGCATACGATGGCCACGAGTGCACACCAGGGTACAACCTTCATCGGGCACTGCTGGTGTGGTTCCGGGGACAGTCTGATGGGGGAGGTGCGGAGATGCGTGCTCCTCTACTCTGATGATCTCAGTACATTCAATGCAGCTTGAGGCGGCAGGAGGTTGTTACAGCAATTGTTGCAATATGGCTGCAGGTGTTCTTTGCGCCTCCCAAGCCGGACGAGGGCGACGGGGAGATTATAGACTGGGTGGAGGAGGACGAGGATTCCGGCTACATGACTCCTCCCGCAGACACCCAACCACCCACAGGTCCACCCCTGCCCTGCAGTGCATGGTGGACTCAAGTCCTGTTCTGCCAATCTCTGCTTGATAAATACGGCATGCACTGCAAGAGTCACTGGCTGCTTTCACGTTCTTGAGGGCTGTCTTGACGCGTGCAAGGAGGCAGCTGACTTAGCCAGCTTTGCCCAGACATGCATGCACCAGGATCCCTCTGACGGCTGAGAGCAACCAGTGTGGTCAGTGAGGGGTGCTGCAAGAGAAGTTGCAAGACGTCCTACTGAGAGTGTGAGATTTATCAAGAAAGTCGGAAAGAATATTACAGAAGGTGGTGGCTGCACTGGCAGGTGCTGATGTGTTCTTCCAGAGGGCGGAGATCTGGGGCTTCAGCGTGATGATAGACTACTGGCCCCGCCGCCTGGATCTGGCTGCCCTGAAGGCTGGGAACCTTGCTGAGGTCAGCTTGCTACCCTGACATCATGACTGGTCTTACCGTGCAAAGGTGTGCATAGATAGGTGGTCATCACTCCATGGCATGATGTGCATGTCCTGATAGCATGGCAGCTGTGTCCTTGCATGTCTTGAAGGCTGTTCTGGTGACATCTGCAAAGGGATGACTCAGGCATGTGTCTCCTTGCAGGTGCTTAATCTGGCGCCCTGGGGCAATGTCCTATTGCAGCTGCCTCCCGTCAGGCTCAGCGGCGCTCATGGTTGGTCCTCGTTAGGCACCAGCCTGGGAGACCAGTGGCTGAAGGAGATCACCACCAACCAGGTGAGCAAGATTCCAATGTGTGCACACTACGAAATGACAAGGAAGGCAGCTGCGCTGGCAGATTATAGACAACCTCCGACCCCCAACTTTCAAGCGGCTGTGGCACCTCCAGTGAATCGCAGAGCATCGGTCCTGATAGGGCCATCCGTCTCTGATTCTGTAAAGAGCGGTCTGTATGCAGATGCTCCTGGCACTGGCAGCTCCTGTGGTCACCATGGAACGTATGCACCCTAATTTGTTCGTGGCAGCAGCCCTGCTCTCTGTCTTGCAACTGACAGGCCTATTCCTGTGCGCGCAGGCGCACAAATTCCTGACGGGGTATGCGCCGATCCGGTCAATGGCGCGGGTGGGCGCCGCCGCGGGCGCGCTGCTGATGATCCCGGCAGAGCAGCTGAAGCAGGGCTCGCAGCCCCGCGTGAATGTGCCGCCTGTGTCGCGGCAGGTCCAGCGTGGCCTCACACGTGCGCCCATGCCCTGCATCCTGTCGCAAGGATGTGACGACAGTGATACTCGTGAACCCTGCAGTGCAGGCCAGACACCTCTCTGCCGCAAGTAAGATGGCCATAATCGTGTCCCAGAAGGTCCAACATGGCATCTCTGTACCCAGCATCCCGCTATATGAATCTAAGAGATTCTGTTGGCCAAGTCCTACTGGGCTAGTGCAAGCAGGGAAAAGTGCCTTCACAGGGTCTTACCGTTATCACTTATTGTGGTGCAGGGTTGACGAGGGCCATCCTGGCTGAGATGCTTGGGCTGAGTGCCAGCGCTTTGGGCAGCGTCCAGGTGGCGCTGACTGGGACATCTGACTCCGGCACAGAGCAGCCAGCAGGTTGGGAAGCTGCCTCAATCGAATGCTCACCAGACTTGACACCCATGCCCTGGGCATATCAACAGCCTCTGTGCACATGAGGCTCGCTTGCCCACAGCATTACCATTGACATGCTCTCAGGGCAGAATTGAAGCATGCGGATAGCTAGTGCCATGATGCAGAGCTGATTGAGGGTTTGAAGGTGGCCATGGATCGCCTCAGCTAGGCTCTGCTTTTCACAGGGGCTCTTGCAGTGTGGAAGGCTATGTGCATGCATCAGACATTGTGTGGCTCCTGCAAACGAGTCCTTGACATGGTATGCTGACAATGCTGTATACATGCAGGCCTAAAGGAGGGCCTCAAGGTGGCATCAGAGCGCCTGAGCTGGGGCTTCAGCCGCGGCGCCAAAGCGCTCGCAAGCAGCCGCCGCGCCAGCGACAGCCTCAGTGCCAAGGCCCGGCGCGCCCTCAGGGCCGCCCCGCAGGTCCGCCTTCGTACTAAACCTGCAGAGGCGCGAGAATGGCACAGCACTCCTGAGAATCAGTTGAAAGCGGCTGTGCTTACGGCCGGCAGGCACTGCACAAAGCCCTGGACTTGCTTGTGCAAAGCTTTTGTGATATGCCCTCCTCTTGATGGCCAATCCAGGCCACTTGTTTGTTGGCAGAGGGTCTGCTGCTTGACTAGGAGGCCAAGGAGGTATTGAGAGATATGTGCTGACGTTACTTTGTATGTATGCAGGCTCTGGTGGCGCCATTGTCAGGGGGCGCAGCTGCTGCCCGGGCTGCCCTGCTGGGTGCCCGCAACGCCCTGGACCCGGAGCGCTACGAGGAGTCGCGCCATTCCCGCTAGCCTGCGAGATGGCGGCTGATCTGCGTCCTGCCCTGAGGCTTGGCTGCTCGCTGCAGCTTTGCCGGTGTGCGGGATACAGGGGATTTGCAATTACACAGCATCCTGGAATCTGACCCAGCAATGCAAGCCTGCTTAGAGCATCAGGCGATTATTATGTGTCTGAGGTGTGCCTCCTAGGAGAGGGACTGTTCATATGCGTTTTGAGTCTGATAGTGTGGTCACAGAACTTCACACAAGTGCTCACGCTGACACAGGCTTGCCCTCACATAGGTTGCACAGGCACATAAGAGGAAATATTTCGCATGCTTGTGACCCGAATGAAGCTCTGTATGATTGTCATTACATTCATCCACTTATGACAGCTCTCCAATGTTGGTTAATCTGCACATTATGCGCAATGCAGCTGCACGTTTGCTGGCCATAGCCAGATGATTTAGAATGGTGGTCGACATTCGTGAAGGACTCAATACCTTACAAAATTGGCAACGCTGAAGCTTCCGGGCTAGCCTTATAGAGGGCCCGGGCTTACAGAGCGCCTGGCCATACATGACCCATATTGGGAGATGAATCTGTGTCAAAGGTGTTGCCATGGGCACATGGCACATGCCATGCCATGGCACAGATCTACAGCACATGTGCCTTGTTCACATGCGTGCTACAATTAGATGACTGTGGTGGCCACCAGCAATGTTGTTTGATTTTCACTGAGGTCACACAAGGACTTTAATATTCTCGCTCCAGACATATTCAGTGCATTACATAGCTCTGGCTATGATCTGATGAGGAGGGTCTGATCGCACAGCTGTAATCTGCCTGCAGCAGCAGTATCACACAAGCCTTCATCTGCAAAAGCAGTGTTGGTGAAATCTCACCATCAATGCTCCCAGAGCTCCCCAAAACCATCTCTAATGACAAAGCTTCTCATGCTTGCCAACTTGAGATCTTTGGAAGCTTATTGGTTTGAAAATTCCTGGATTGCTGTTTCATGCCGGGGAAGAGTTCATTGCCAGAGTCAACCATCTGGCAATCACGCAAGCTGCAGCCTCTGAGCTGCTGAATCTTCAATGCTACCGGTGAGTCAGCTAGAAGGGCTGCATGGGGTGAGGATCGATGGCGACCCCATGTGTTAAGTGATGTGGTACACTTGAGCTGTATTCCCACTGGCACGTTACTGCAGTTGCAGCAGGCTAAAGAATTTGGCACCTCAACGTGCCGGCAGACAATTGCAGGGCAGACTGATACTGACGAGAGAAACTGTGCTGAGAGACACGACAACACTGTCCTATTACTGTATCAAAGTTGTGCGGACAGACCTGAGCTCAGCAGCTGATGGGAGTCTGGCAAAGCCCCCTTCCCACTCCAAAGGCATCTCAGGTATTTGGTGGGGTTGGCGAGGAAAAGGGCTTTCTGTCTCGGCGAAAGGTGCCTCACGGACGTGGTTGCAGCTGCGCTGGAAGCAATACATGGACCTGGTGACAGTGCATGGTCCCGCGTCACACCTTTGGATCGGTTGCAAGCGTCCTTCTAGTGATACTTCAAATTCTGTGGCAATATCGATTACTTCCTCAGTATAGCCCTGAGCTCACAGGCTGTCGATATCTGCGACTGACTCCTTGCCATGAGGTTGGCATGGGTGCAGCCTGGGGTCATGTGCCAAGAGCATCCCTGAATGCAGCCTCTCACAGGCTCAGGCCGGTCTTAAACGCGAGCTTCTGATCAATGGGTGAAGCGGAGCCAGCAGGGTTGCCTGACTGGGTTTGGACATTGATAGCCTGCTGAGCTTTCATGGCCTGCAGCTTCTGGTAGTTGTACCAGCAAGCACCCGCAAGCGCTAGGCTGTAACCTGCAATGCCCATTGGGCTGAGCTGCACATGACAAAGAACATGGTAAGACCCCTGCATTGGACCTCAGACTGCGCTGCAGCGCATCTGCACTTTGCGGCACGCCTTCTAGAATTGGCCGACATGTGCTATAAGGATAATGTAGCTGGATGCCCTCGTGCAACCACACAGAAGTACGCTCTGCACACAATGGCTTAAAAGCACAGTAGGTGCCACACAGATCTGATTCCCCATCTGATCTGGGTCATCACTCGCCATGACACATGCAAAATGCAGTCAGCCAAGCTTCAGGAGATAGTGCGTATCGGCTCTTCTATGTCAGTGCCCCGTAAGGTGGAATTGGGCGACAGAGATCGCATTTTCATGTCAGTCATGAAAATAACATTTTCACCAGGCATTTCAGATGCATGCGAGCACAAAGGTCAAATCAGTCCCCTGGCAGAGATTTTACTAAGGAAGACCCTCAGTGAAGCCTCTGCAAGGGAGACCGACTTGCACCCACCTGAGCCCCAAAGATGAAGACTGACAGCCCAATGAGACACCAGTCCTTGACCACGCCAGCAACATTCATGCTCAAGGCGCTCGTCTTGCCGATGAGCAGGAACACGCTCAGGTTGAGCCCGAATGCGATCATACCATTGGACAGAAGTATTGGCACAATGGAGAGATCCTGTACATCAGCAGCAGTGTCTGAGCTTCTACCTCATTCCCACTCTGCCGCATGTGAACATCTTTGAAGCAAAACAGTAGGACACAGAATGTAGATGACAGCTATGAAGAGTGCACATCAAGCCTGATTTCTATGGAGCAGCAGCAGTAGCAATAGTTTAGTGCTCACCATAGGGTGCGCCAAAAAGGCGTCCTTCTCCAGGAATAGCCACAGGACGGACAGGAAGCAGAAAGAGGCTGGCGCAATGTAGTACAGCGTCAGAATGGGGTTGAGGCGCAGTCCTCGCTTCTGCAGCGCAGCCCTCACTTCTCACACAAAGACTTCCCCTAAGCCATGTCAAATAAAGTCTGGAGCATGCAGTGCATGCTAGGTCCAGTAGGCCTAAACCCACCCTTGGCTTCAGATGGCTTTGAATTAGCTACAGGCCAACCCACATGTGGCCAGATTACAGATTGTTCCCAGTGTGCAGCACCATGAGGCAGCTTGAATGCTCCGTCCTGATGATGGTTTCATGAATTGACATTGTTGTGCCAAACAGCTCGCTTGGACAATGTGCATGCGCCACACAGCGCCTCTATGGTGTGTCTGTGATCTGATCTCCTATCTTCCCACTAAGCGTCAAGCTGTGATGGAGGGTAAGCAGATGAAAGTGAAAGAGTAAGCACACCTGAAGCAGGACTTGCACCAGGATCAAGCGAGTGGACTCCAGTACGGTAGCACACACTTGCAAGATGACTCCCAGTATCACAAATCTAATCTCTCCGTATGAGGCTAGGGCCACTCCAATGGTCACAATGACCTGCATCAAAGCAATCCTCGCTTTTAGGATTGAATGCCCTGCCCCTAAATTGACCTATCTCATTGCAGGCCTGAGCTCATTTCGGCAGAGACATCCTGTTACTTGGAAAGGCTCGAAGACGTGTTGCAGAAGTAGGGCTTGAGATAGCAGGTGATTGCCTATTCATCTACTACATCTAGGCCAAGACTCTTGAGACCTCTCATGGCACAAAGCAATACTGGCTGAGGATCCCATCTTAGGCCCCTCTGATGAGGAAGATGACACTTGTTCGCTCAGGCCTCAGCGATGCAAACAGCCGTCTCACACGACATTGTGAACACGAGCAGGGCAGGTGTCGCACCATATTGGCAAGCGTGCTGACGCTGAACTTCTCAACGCCAAAGATGCAGCCGATGCTGAACACGCCAACAGTGCCCAGAGACTTCAGCATCTGGATGAATGCAATGGACAGGTACATGTAGACAGAGTTTCCCATGAACAGCGTCCCTGCACAGCCATTCCGTGTCATCGTGATGGCTGAAGGCCTCATGTCTGCAGACTCACAAGCATGGCAAGCTTTTGAGGTGCTGAATCAGGTGCCAAGCACACACTGCTGTGGGCCTGCGCTGCCCTTATGCCATGGCAAGCTTGCGATCGGGACCTTCAAAACGCATGACCACCCTCTCACAGCCACGGCAAGGAGCGTGCTGCAGAGACCATGAAACGCGGGAGCAGCACTGCGACTCAAACAAGGCGCTTGATCCATGCACGGCGGGCACTTGCGTCCCAGAAGGCGCAGATGCTCCTTGCTGTAGCTTTGCCTCATGCCTGAAGGTGGCGCAGATACAGGCACTTCAAGGCATGAATGGACCCAGGCACTCCTTCACTGGATGAGGGAGCAGGCGAGACCCCAAACATGAAGGGCCGTGAGGGCTCTTCCTGCAAGGGTGACAGAGCAGACGATGCTCGCCTGCAAAGAGGACGGCGACCGGGAGGACAGCTTGCAGGTAGATCTCGGACGTCATCTTCTTTTCGGCAGGTACCCAGCCGGCCTTGACGCAGATCGTTGCCAGGAGCGCGGAGAAGCCCATGTGCCACATCGTGAGCGTGACCGGGAACGGGAAGTTGTAGAAGACCAGGATCCACTTGTTGTACATGATGGTCGCTCCCGACAGGCTGACCCACAGCGAGACGTACAGCACACCCATCAGCACCTGCAGAATCACAGGAAACAGTAGAAGACCAGGATCCTCTTGTTACGTGATCGGTGCACGTCTGCGTTGTCCCGAGCAAGATCCTCTTATCTATAAGCATTTGCTTTACGTGCGGTCGGTAAGTGGCCTGCTGTTCAGGGATCAGCCCTTCTGGCCGTCTGTCTTGCGCGGACCTGTTGCATAGCATCAGAAGAGGGTAGGTGCATGCACAAAGGTAGTGCAGCCTCCCGGCATGACTTCGACAAAGCAGTGTTTTGGGTGAATTGCGGTGGGTGAGGCAGATGCGACACTGCTGAGCATGTTCACCTGGGACAGTACAGTTCTCTGCTCGCAAGCAACTTCAAGCTTTTCCCCACCACTGCAGGCCACTTTCGTGCTGTTCTCGCTCTCAGGTGACTTCTGTGCTGGCAATTTACTAGATCTCTCAGCTGCTTCCTCAGGCGCCTGCGTAGCCTCAGTCTGGCACAGAGACAAAAATCAGCCTTTTGTAGACCACAAAGACACGGGCTTGCTCCGTTGAGCCTGGACAAGCAAGAAGAGCTGACGTGCAGGGCTTCAAAGATTGAAAGTTATGTGCCTGCTAGCAGCCGAACGTTCATTGCAGGATCCCTCCATGATGATAGCTCAAGGAAGACGCTCAGCGCACCTCTGCAGTGGGCAGCGGTTTATATGCCGCTTTCTGCACTGCCGTTGCAATACACATCGGAGAATGGCCTAGGCTCCAGGAATTGTTAATCGGGGTGCTGCGCTCACTATTGTTCCTTCAGCCAGCACGACACCGCAATGGGAGCACTGCCCTGGTCGCACTTTCATTGACGACTGGGTCCAGCGATTATTCATGATGGATGCCACTATGGTGGCCAGTCGAATGTCGACTCTACCTAGGACTTGCGTGTTGCTTTCATCTGGGCTAGATGACCGTTAATTGGCAGACGCGCTTGTGACCGGTACGGCCTTGACCCTGCGGCTACTGCGTCCTCCAAGCAAATTTGGCGCGCCTTGCGGTACGACAATTATCCGTCTGCTGAGGATAAACCTGCTGTGTGCTAGATGTTGCCGTCCCTGCTTCACAAGGCGGGCAGGCCGAGTATGGCTGACTTGCAAGGACCTGCAAAGCGACTGTAGATACTCGACACGTGCAAAGGGGGACACATTGTCGAGCAAAGTAGTGAATGAAGTGTCCACCGAAGAGAGTGAAGTTCGATCTTCCGGAACCCTTATGTCATCAGCACTTGAGTCACCTCCTGCAGTAACCGTGCTGTGCTGTGCTGCGTGAGTCAAGGCAATTCCGGGCCGCTTATCGAGGTATCCGAGGCACGACTATGCTGATATCCGACTAAGGGCATACAGGTCTATGCTGCAAGACTCTTGTGGATGCGCTGGCAGCTGATCAGTGTTCATATCAGGCGTCTAGAAGACGTGAGTATCGGACTCCGGCTGGCTCGCCGCACAGGCCTTGTAGTCCTGCTGCCTGACCTGTCTGCACGATGACTACACTTTTCACAGCAGCGTTTTCCCATCCTTGTGAGTGCATGTCATGGCATCCCGACCTCCGGACGCAAGCAGCAGTATGCCAGTCATCTTGTATTCGGTTGTGTTCATCACCTGGGCACCTTGGACATTGCGATTGAGATGCCTGTCACGATGCGTCGACTTGTTTCCTTGCTATGCAGCTGTAGCTGCTCGTGAAATGCACGACCCGTGGACCTATCCCCATGCACGATTAGTGTCTGCGCAAGGTGAGGGCCAATATCCCTAGTTGCTGTCACATCGGATCTTCCGCCAAGGAGAAGTGATTAAAATCAAAATATATGGCCTGGCTGCACAAAGTGTAGCTTCAGCAAGTACTGTGACCTCTATACCCTCGTTGCTGAAGACATGGTCTGCCAAGGTGCACATCCAGATACACTAGGTCTGATCTTGTAAGCATATTGCAGGGTACTGCAAACTCTCAGCCCTTCAGCACCAGTGAGCTTGTGATGATGGCTATGCATAAAGCTCAGTGGGTATGGAGTGCGCTTCTGGCCTTGCTTCTTCTCAGACAGCATCTGGCGAAGCTGGTCTCGAAAGAGGCTCTTTATGTGGAGCTAGCGCGCCAGGCGCGCGCTGAGCTGGCAGCAATGCCGCACCTCAGCACGCATTCATCCACAGCACACTTCAGATCGGTGATCGCCAAGGGATTCGTCAGGCATGGACACAGTGCGTCAGACGTGGAGGTGAGAGGCCTGCCAACAGGCTTCTCCTGCAGCATACTGCACAACTTGGGCAATGGCTGCAGCGAGCCGCCCCAGCAAACAAGACTGCCTGACAGGACCTGCACAATAGTGGCTAAGCACTTGGCGCAGTGCAGATTAGGTTGCATCAAGGCACCTGTGACGGTTGCAAAGAGGCCTGAGCTTGCCTGCTATATGGCTCACTGGCCGTATCACAAAGGCCTTCATGGGTTTTGGTTTCATGAGCGTGACATCCTGTGTACCCCATTATGTGTGTGATGTCTCTTGGCCTCACCAAGTGGTTCCACTTGCAGGAGCTCATCCAGAGCTGGCACAGGCACAATGCCACGGCCTTTGGCAATCACCCTCTGCCCTTCCAGCACGACTTTCCCAGGACGGTGTGGCTGCTGTGGCTGGAAGGCTGGGAGAGCGCCCCATGGGTTGTCAGGGAGGTTGCTGCATCATACGAGAGGCACAACCCCGGATGGAACATCGTGCGCCTTGACAACGCCACCCTCAGGGACTATGTGGAGATCGACTACATGGACAAGCCCAACATAGAAAAGGCGGCCAGGGCGGACATTCTCCGGATTGCCCTGCTCGCGGAGCATGGAGGGGTGTGGGCAGATGCTACTGTCCTCTGCTATGCGCCCCTGGACAGCTGGATCCATGGAGCACTCATTCCACAGGACTTTTGGATGTACCATGCCAGAGATGGGGGCAAGGGGCCTTCGAGCTGGTTCATGGCCGCAACGAAGGGCTCTCATCTTATGCAGTCATGGAAGGCATCCGTAGACGCGTACTGGGGCGCCAGGGATTGGGCGCACGACTACTTTTGGATGGATGCCCTCTTCAAAGACCTCATGGACTGGGATCCCAACTTTCTGGCCCAGTGGCAGCAGGTGCCCTACATGTATGGTGAGGCAGAGGGTCAATCTGCCATGTTGCCATGGCAGGCCATGACGACCAATGACGCGCACATCAAGCAGCTCGTCCACAAGAAGCCTCCCTACGTTCTGAAGCTGTCTCATCATGGTTTTCCTGACGAGGCCCTTGAGTCCACCCAGGAGATGAATGGGTACTTTGCCATCATGCAGTCCTACAGGATGAGGTCTGTCTGCCACAAGATGGAGAAGCGGAGTCCTGAGAATTAGCCTTTGAGCAGCTTGCATGGTGAGGGAGGCCATGTGCTTCACATTCCCCCACTTTAAGGAGGAAAATTCTGTCCGGTGCAAAGACTCGGAAGTCACCAGCATTTGCGCAGGTTGTCATTCCGGTGATTTTAAGGATTGAAGATCTGCAATGGATTGGGTGAATGAGTAAAGAAGAACAGGAGTTTGCAGCCATTGGCTGTTGCTCGAAAAAGCAGCAGCGCCTGCAGTCCACAACATGACCAGCAATGCCAATTCCAACACCCCACTGACCGGTCGAGCCAGAAATTTTGAGAAGCATTATCGCAAGCACGTAGCTGACATGTATGAATTTGCATTCATATAGTTCAAGCAGGCTCTTGTGCCGCTGAAGGCTTGCCCTGTACCACTTAGTGCATCTCTGGACCCAGGCAATCACTGCATGGCCCGTCCCTTAGCTATCAGATTGCCCATAGAATCCAACGATATCATATTACTATCTTCAAGAGCAAAGGGCCAGCTTTCCTGGAGATGACCTCTCTAGGTCTAGACCAGTGCAGGTGGAAGAACTGCATAAAGAAGGATACTTCCATGTGCATGTATATGTCAGCCATGTATATGACGTGCACCTACACATGCTTTCAATCGATACGTAAAGCTTAAGGTGTTACAGTTTGAATAACCCACCTCAAAATACCTTGACAAGATTTCAGCTCTACATCACCTGACTCAGAGGCTGCATGCATCTATGGTTGGGTTCTCGCGCACCCATGGCCGAGGCCGCTTTAGCACCCTCTCATAAAGGCAGGCGACGGTGAATGAGATTTCTTCGGACGTCTTTACGTAGGCGTTTCGATCTTCAGTAACTGTAGCTTGGGCTTGCCAGCGGGGCACCCAGTCATAGTGAGTAAATCCTTAGTCAATTACTGACGTAAGCCCCTCCCATGGGCTGGGCCATGCTCCCCAGAGAGGTGTCACTTTGACTCAGTAGCATATCTGGATTATTGGTGGCGTGCGCATATACCCCAGACAAAAGCGGCAGTACCATCGTGGTGCATGAGAGACAAGCATCAGCGATTTCAAGGGACTAGCAACATGGTTTTGAAGTGCCCTGTGAGCGGCAAGTCCGCAGCAGATGCAACTTTAGCGTCTTCAGGAGCTGTAGCCCAGTGCCCATTTGCCTCAGCGGCTGCTCAGGCAGATCCAGCGTCTAGAGACTCTGAGGCAGATGCATCACAATCTTCAGCCAAAGCAACTTGCCCATACGGCTTTGGTAGCAGAGCAAACGATGAGGCCACCTCAGAAAAAGATGGCGCTGTGTGTCCAATGGGCTTTGGCTCAGCAACACCGAAGGACCCTCTGGCTGCCCTACAGTGCACAAGGTGCGCTGGCTCCTGCCCAATGCCAATGATCCGGCCTGATGCACAATGCATGCATACATATGTAATATGGCAGTGTGTTGCTCATGAGCAGCCACATCACCTGTTGCCCAGTCTCGGTCTTTAAGACATGCATCCAGCGACGTCGCCATGACTTCCGTCCTGCAGGTGCAAGGCACTGTTCTATGATGCCGTGAAGATTGCTTGTGGCCACTTCTTCTGCCGGAGCTGCATAGCAGATGTAGGGGACTGTATAATGTGTGGCGCAGATGTGCAAGACATGCAGCCTGAGGCCCGCTTGCAAGGTAAGGCACCTGTGTGGCACACCCCATGACATGCAGAGTGGATCTTGGCTAGAACTCTTGGAGGCTACAACAGAGGCCCCATCTGGAGTGCAGTTTTTCCTCTGGGTTTACTCTGCACACCATCTTGGAGTGTATGCCGCCTCACAGCAGCAACAAGCAGAGCGGTGAAAGGGCTCATGCATGATGGACAATGTGCCTACGTGCAGAGCTGGTGAATCTATACCTGGAGGTGAATGGCGATGCGAATGCGTTCGAGGCCAAAGCTGCGCTGCCCAAAGGCACTGTGACCCAGGCTCACCCGCAAGCTCACAATGGTAAGCAAACAATCAGTCCATCAGCCATGGCGAGCCCCAATGCATCCAATGTCTGTGCTCAGTGTTTCAGCTCAAGGTATTTAGCCTTGTGAATGGGCTCAAGATGATGCTCTCATTGACAGGCACAAAGGCACATGTGCCTGGCACAGAGCAGAATCAGCGCAATCCTAGCACGCAGGGATGTGCAATTCAGTGAGCTGGGCTCTACAGTATATGCAGAGCTGCATGAGCACTCAAGGCTGCGGGCATGAGTCCACCAGGCAAGGAGATGCACAGAAGCCAGTGAGGCCGCGCGATCAGAGGATATTCACTGTGAAGTGTTGCAGCAATTAAGTAACAAGGCAAACATGGCAGGGCGCGCTGTGCAGGCGGCCGCGCGGAGTTCTCAGAGCACAAGGCCTGGCAGACCCTCCTGGCGTGGCAGCCTGCAGTCTTTACGGGGTTTGGCAGTAGAATGCCACTGTGATGCATTTACGAGCATATTAGCAAACATGGCAAAGCGGGCTGTGCAGGCAGTCGTGCGGAGTTCCTTGAGCAGCAGGCGCTGCGCTCGCTGGCAGGCGGGAATGTGGCGGCGGCGAGTCAGCGCATGGGCCTGTGCAGGGATGCTTTGCTGGAAGACGCCAGCTCAGCAGGCTACTCTCCGCAGCTGTGCTACCGTCTTGGGAGCGTCATCGGCGTACAAGTGAGCGTGCTTTGAGCGCTGTGCCCCTGTATGCACCATGCATCTCCTATAGTATATGAGTTCATCACCAACGGGTGTAACATTGGACAAGTGCCTTGCATCCCAGCCTTTGGGGCAGCGCAAAACTTTCGACTGAGGATTGGGCTGAAACGATTCCACACACAGGCCACTCTACTAGAGCAGCAGGGGCAAGCTGAGGAGGCGGCCGAGGCTTACAGAGAAAGCATCGCGCAGCTCAAGAAGAGCCCAGAGCACACTCCTGAGGTGCGCATTGTGCCTTGTCTTCTGAGGGTCCAACCTCTGTTCGGATCTATGATGCTTCCAGCCCACCACTCTGAGGCGAGTTTGCTGCTGTGCGCAACAATATCATGCATCGGCTACCCGGCATTCTTCATGGTTGGGGCACAGCATAGCGTTGCCCTTGGCAATTGCACTCATTATGGCCTCCTGCAACAGTCCTGTGAGGCTCCTAGATGCCATCTCCAGCTCCTGCTGCTGTGTTCTTGCGGCGTAATGTCGATTCACAACAGGGATTGAAGCATCACGAGGTGGTTGCCCTGCAGGTTGTGCAGGCTATGGCAGTAAGCTTGAACAAGCTAGGGGACAAGCAATACCTTGGGAAGGATCTGTGCGGTGCCATGCAGTACTACAAAGAGGCTCTGAGGGTCCGCCAGGACTCCTGCAAGGGCGCCGAGGCAGTGCCAGCTGAGGCACTGCTTGGACTCGTGACATCTTTGTTGAAGGTGGTAGACATTGAGCAGGTGTATCTCCACCATCTGTGTGCATATGCCTCGAGTGCTTGCTGCTCGTGAAAGCAATCAGTCAGTGGGACTCGAAACAGGATTTCTGATGTGCAGGATAAGGAAGAATGGGAGTGCATGTTGTACGTTAATCTCAATGTGAAGAAGCGCCTGCCTGATCTTCACTCAGCTTACTCTGTAGCATGAGAGGGGAGCATTGGCTTGGGCAGAGCACTGGGGCATGGTCCCTGACTCATGTGGAAGTGCAGCCGCTTCCTCCTTGCAGACCTTGACAGACGGGCCGTCTGAAGGTGGGGTTCTATGTGCAGGCACTGGACGACCAAGCGGCCGCTGAGGAGCACATGCAGGAGGCCCGCAGCATCCTATGCAGAGCTGAAGAGGTAGTCCCGCAGCAAGGACCGTTGTGGGCGAAGTACTCGGGGCTGCAGGCGTTCGTGCAGCAGGTGGAGTAGAAGAGGCACGTGTGCTTTCGGAAGGTCCGGAACGATCGAAAGGTCACGTGGCGGGTGTGATGAAGGTTCGTCACGCTAGAAGTGAGGGCTGTGCATTAGTGTATAGGATGGTTATGTAGGAGAGGTCTGCTGTGTTGTGACCGACAGACATCTGTCGCGAAACCCGTGACATTTTGTCGTCCCAACCTTGCACCTTTCCGCCACGTCTATAGGGAAGGCCCTTTCGTCTTGAGGGCACGCTTCGTGATGTAAAACAAAATGTGACATTTGGAAGAGCATTTTTGACTCCGACGCACCGCGCTGGCCATTTCAGAAGAGCTCTTGGTCCCGACAGCGGTCATGCACTTGCGAAGATGTGTAGTCACCAGTCAGCCTGAACAAATCACAAATACTTAATTGTCTATGAGAGCCTGAGCAGGACAGTAATGTCGGTACGAGTGCGACCCAGGTCGTCGTCACTCAGAACGCTGCACTGCCGGAAGATAGTGCCGCTCATTTTCCTGCTCATATCATGTGGTACCGCCAAAAGCACATCCATCCTACACGATGATGGAAGTAGGCCCAGCAGCATAGACAAAAGAGAGCGTGAACCGGGCTCTGACAGGAAGCGTAGTGAGCATAGCCCAGCACCTGCTCTTACTAAAGTCAGAGCTCAGCAAAGGTACTCTCTTACATATGCCTTCGCTTTCGACTGATATCATACGCCCTGCTTGACAGACACTCACCGGCACTGAACATTCTTGGTGCTAAAGCTGTTAACGTGTGTCCTAACAAGGTATACCCTCTCTTCAGGGGGGATCAAGCCTGGTGTGGCTGAAAATGGTACGATATGATCTGATCCGATCTGATCTGATCTGAGACTGCAGACACTGCTGTTGCGCAGGCTGCGCTATGCGGACTGGCAAGCTAGAATGCAGCCGCTGGCAGGCCGCCTGGAGGAGTATCGGGATCAGCATCTGGAGTGCACGGATGGAAATGGCATGCCAGGGCCGTACATAGTTGTCCGTATAGAGGACAAGGCCGCAGGAATAGGCAATGAGCTTCCGGGCGTCATCACAGGTGGCCAGCTTCACAGCAGCTGACAACGCTCACACCCTCTGGTCTTTTCAGAGCCATGATCTTGTCACAATGGGCTTGTCACATCTGAGAGTTGCACATCAGAACGCTTGCGCAGCGCTCTGGCGCTCATCATAGTTTAGATACAGTCAATTGCAAGTGGGAATGCAGTGAATGTGGGGACCCTGTACTTCACATGACGCTGCATAGCTCTTACAAGCTAGGAAACCTCCAAAAATGCCCTCACAGATGTGTTCATTGGTGAATGCAGAGCTGCTCTGCAGACTGTAGATAGATGAGTGGGCCCTTGTCTGGAGCAAAAGCCTGCAGGCCCACATATGGCGTGTGCCATGCCCAGGTTTCTTTTTAGCGCTGCTGCTGGAGCGCTGTTTCTTTGTGGACTTCCCATTCTACAACAACCACTTTACGCATGAGCTGGACTTTAGCTGGCAGCACCACCACCAGCGTCTGCTGGAGATTGGACATGATGCAAATGCCACCAAAAATCTGCCAGAGAGGATACCTGGCGGATATGAGACGCTTGGAGGTACGTTGAAGCTGCCCTGCATCTGCAAATTTAAGCGTCTTTGGGCTCGCTGATGTCAAGGACTTCTCTCTGGATAGACATGTGAGGGAAGGATGTCCAGAGAGGTATTGTCTCTGGAGGATCTCCAGGCTGCTGATGCATCTAGTCTGGTGTCGCAATGAGTGCACTTTTCTTTGCACTTCTCTGTACACAGCACACTTGCCTGCTGCCGAGTGATGATGAGTGTCACTGTTAGCACAATTCGTACAGCTTGCCAGGCTATTGCCATAAGCGCACCGTGGGGTCCGCAATTTGCTGCATGCAGCATATATCAAAGTGACATCTGCAGCGATTTGCAGAGCTGTGGATGTTCAAGAATCTTGAGAGACACTATGCCAAGAGCTATGGCCTGGAGCTGTTTGGGGACTTGGACTATCAGGCAGCCCTGGTGCAGAGCAATCCTCGTTACAAGGTGCGCGTCGTAGCACAACCCTCTTGATATTGATTTACAGCTTTATTTCTTCAGTGTTGCCTCGACATTTCATCCTAGGATTGGGGCCCTGCCACGCTCTCAAGCATCCCATGCTCGATTGCGTGATGGGGCTCTGCTTGCTGCCGGTTGGAAGGCAAGAGCGTACATCAGAAGCCACTGCCATGCAAGCCTCTGATGGGCAGGCAAGTACATGAAGGCAGGCCACAATGCTTGTAGATCACTATTAGGATCTCCTGAGGTTCACTCTCAACTGGGCATGACAGAAGCGGCCCACTTGTGTTTACTGCCTGACCCGACATGGCAAGGGAGTGAGGACAAACAGCTGCATGCAGGGCTTCTTTGACAGGTACTTCCCCACCCGGGAGGTCTTTGCTGCATTGGCAGCCTTTGTACTTCAGGTTGCTCCAGAGTTTGAGCAGGAGATCCAGGCCTACAAGGCAAGGCGCTTCAAGCTGTACACCATAGGCATTCAAATCAGGCGGCGCAAGTGCAATGGGGACAGGAAGGACCTGCACTGTGAGTACAGGCCCAGCATCGAGTCCTACTGCCAGGTGGGGCATCCTTGATCTGCCTTCATCAGAGCAGTAACGCTAACTGATGTTGATTTACAAGGCAACAGCATCATGCTCTCCCATGAAAGTGCGCATGACCATGTGACAGGAGTCTTGAATGTGCAGCGCAAGTGTCAGTCAATGCCATAGGCTCAAGACGATCTGTGCCAGGTCACTCTGCCCTGCATCAAGATATTAGAATACCCAGTGTTGCAGCATTGAGCTTTGGTGCCTGCAGGTTGCCAGGAGCATCCAACTGGCAATGGGTCTTCATGACAAGGACGTGGCGTTCTTTCTGGCTGCAGATGAGCCTGCCACATACCTTCAGGTGCAAGCCCTGGCGCTAAACTAGTTACTCAATTCCTACACACTTTTTGTTACAGTCCTGGTTAATGGCATCCTGAATGATAAGTGTCTACAACATCAGCAGACGAGCTGCACTCAGCAACTTTCTTGCTGATTTCCTTTCATAGAAACATTTTCCTCTGCTCAGTTTTGATCCATTTATGCTGACCGAAGTCTCTTGGAGACACTGCGAGCGTGCCAGGCATGCTAGAAGGGGCCCTTGCAATGCCTGACCCATGTAGGGGCAGACCTCACACAGGCCAAGGCCTACAGCTTTAATTGCGTGCCTTTCTGCAGAGAGGAAATTTTCCTTTGGTGTATCGACTCCCGGTCTCATGTCACCTACATTAATGCAGGTAGCCCAGATTCTTGGAGCAGAGCGTGTCCTCTGGACAGACAATGGCATAGCACCCACCCATCAGCACTCTGCCACGGGAGGTAAGCTATCTTGTAGCAGCAGCCATCCATTTATAGTAGTCCTGCCAGATACTGGAGCAACTATTTTGGGACTCCTCTGATCTGTAAACTTTGCAGTCACATGCCCTCTGCTGCCCAGCAGGCACTGCAATGGCAAGGTGCAGAGTTAGTGTTGTTGCATGTTTGGGCTGGTTTTACCCCTCCTGTGAGCAAATGCCAATGCCAGTCCCTGCCAGGCTCACCATGCATGTGAACGCCAGCAGATCTGCTCTGCCCCACCCATGCGCTGAAGAGTCTGCCCGCAATTCAATGCAAGTGGAAATTTTGCCAATGTTCCTGTTTCTGCAGAATTTGCAGATGTTTGGAACGAGGCAGAGAATCCGGGGACGGTCACGTCAGCGCTGATTGACATGGCGCTGCTCAGCCACTGCGATGACATGGTGGTGACTATGGCGTCCTCGTTTGGCTATGTGGCGGCAGCCTGGGCCGGGTATGCACCGGTGTACATGGTGTACGGGGAGCACACCAGCTCTCAGAACCCTTACTGGTACAGGTGAGCTGCGCCAGTGTTGGCCTTGTATTACAACAGACACCTTGATGTGCGAAGGCTTCTGCCCCCACCGTGTCCATCTGCTAAGCGCCAACATAGTGGCGCAGCCTGTGTGCGCTGGATGGTCACTCTTGGTGTGCCAGACTTTATGTGCCGCAGCACGCATGAGCATTGGTGAGTGCAAGCTGCTCAATGCATGTGGGGACTCTCACAATGACAAGGGGCCGGAACAGGATGCTGCAAGGCAATCCTCGTGTTGCTAAGCAGCTGGTAAAATTAGTACCTATGCAGGGCTATAAGCAGCGAGCCATGCTTCTGGCAGGCCAAGAATATGATGAGGCAGGTCGATGCACGTTATGTGAACCGGTTCAAGGAGAACCCATTCTGGATGCAATATACCCAGTGTCACAACGACTGGGAGTGAGCTTTGCTTTGAGTGCACTCCTGTAAAGCGTGACCTAACAGGTCATGCTCTACAAGAGTGCAGCCCCTGCTAATCTTCCCCTGCTCTATAGTATGGACCAGGGAAGATCAGCATGTTGCAGGGCATTGAGTGAATGAATGGTTTAAGTGCGTTTCAATTTGACAGCCAGGTGCGGGGCGTCAAAACGCAAGGGAAGGCTAGCACATTGCAGGGCATCAAATGAATGAATGATTTACTCGCGTTTCAATCTGACAGCCAGGTGCGGGGCGTCACTATGCAAGAGAAGATTAGCAAATTGCAGGCCATTGGCGAATCGTTTACAGGCATTTCAATCTGACAGCGGGTGGTCAATACACATGCTGGAAGAAATTTTGGAGGGCTGCCATAGAACCTGCGCTGCAGCGCACCCAATCTGAGGGTGTGAGAGCGCCTTATGAATGAGGAGTGGTTAAATCGACCAGGGCATGCATAGACTGGTACGCGACGTATGCTGACAAGGACCCTACAATTGCAAAGCTACTGATAAGAATTGAGCATGGTATTTATTGATAAGCATGTATGGTTGCTTACATGTACCCGTCAAGTGAGGGTCAATAATCTGATCAGCCCGCTGTGGCTGCAAGAGATGTGTGATGATCTGATCTGATATGACTGCTGGAGAGGCACAAGTCATGCAGCTGTGCCTGTGGTACGCCGCTTGATGGCACGCGTCCATAGTTCTGCAGCCAAGACCGGATCATGCAGCATTTCTTCTGGGCAGACTACGCTGATCAGAGGGGTAGCGTGGCCCCGGCTACATTTCCTGATCAGCCCGGAAAATTCACTCTCAATAGTGATGTCGTGCGTTTCCAGGCTTGCACCTTCAACGATCTGCATCGGCCATTTCGATTAAAGCACATCCATTGTATTGGCCATACAAAGCCCCAGCCATATCGGGCTGATCAGGGGCTGAGCTTGGACCTCCTCGAGCACGATGGACAATGACACTCGGTCCGGCAGGCGCAAACAATGGCGCTTCAAGAAAATGCCCCTGTAGCCCTAGTTAGCCCTGATTTGCAACACTTGAGATAGAGATTGAAGAAGCATCTGACGATCATATCTGCCGATCACCGCGCCCACGTGAGGGATGACTAGTACACAGCCTGCTTCCGAACGGGCACTCCGCAGAGCTTGGCCTCGCACAAGATGGACGCTTTGTGGTCCCCTCATTGGAGATTAATTCGGCCAGCGACCACCTACGCACTGACAATGCCAGAGCGTTGGGTTTGACGGTCTCGGAGTCCGGCCGCTCACCGAGGGTTTCGCTGCACAAGTACGCCGCTATGCAACGAAGCGCATCAATGTCTGTACTGCAGGCCTTGTGACTTCCCTAACTCAGAAGATCGGCCTACATAACAGGATCCTGGAAGGCGTGAGAGGTATCGGACTCCGGCTAGCGCACCGCACACTGCTTGTAGCCCTGTCAATTGACTTGAATGCACGATAGCCAGGAGCTTTTCAGCAGTGCTATCTTGTCCTCGGTCTCGCATGCCTTGGCTCCCCGACGTCCGGACGCAAGCAGCAGTATGCCGGTCGTCAGGTCCTATTCATCACCTGGCCATTGCAGACATTGCCTGTCAGATGCCCGTCGTGCTTTCTCTGATTCTCTTCTTGCTATGCAGCTGCAGCTGAGCGTAAGGGGGCGAGAGCTGTGAAGCTCTCCCGATGCACGAGTAGTGTCCAGAAATCAAGGCCAGTTCAGACTGCGCAAGGTATGGGCCAATGTGCCTGGACGCAGATACTTTCCTCTCGCAGGGACTCTTTGTTGCCAGAAATCATGCAATGTTGCAAACACTGCAGCTTCAGCTGATACTGTGACTGGTGTACCCTCGTTGCTAGACATATCGTCTGCCAATGTCCGGCATCCAGATGCACTGGTGGGTGTGATCTTCTGGGCGTGTTGCAGGGCACTCCAGACTGACAGCCCTTCAGCACCACTGAGCCTGCAATGACAGCTGTGCATAGCGCTCAGTGGGTATGGAGCGCGCTTCTGGCCTCGCTTCTTATCGGACAGAGTCTGGCAGAGGTGATCTCAAAGGAGGCTCTCTATGTGGAGCTAGCACGCCAGGCGCGCGCTGAGCTGGCAGCTATGCCGCACCTCAGCACGCATTCAGCTACAGCACACTTCAGATCAGTGATCGCCAAGGGATTCGTCAGGCATGGACACAGCGAGTCAGATGTGGAGGTGAGAGGCCTGCCATCGGGTGTCTCCTGCAAGTGTGCTGCACAATTTGGACGATGGCTGCAGCAAACCACCCCAGTCGACAAGACCGCTGTACAAGACCCGCACAGAAGTGTGCAAGACAGGCCGCATGCAGGTGCCTATGACAAATGTGAAGAGGCCTTTGCTTGCGTGCTATACAGCTTGTTGGCTGTGTCACAAGGCATTCATGGGTACATTCTTCAGAAGCGAGGGATTTCACGCCATTCTGTGTGTGTGGTGTATTCCTAGACCTCATCAGCTCGCCGCGTGTGCAGGAGCTCATCCAGAGCTGGCACAGGCACAATGCGACGTCGTTCGGCACCCATCCCCTGCCCTTCCAGCACGAGTTTCCTAGGGTGGTCTGGCTGCTGTGGCTGTCCGGCTGGGAGAGCGCTCCCTGGGTCATCAGGGAGGTCGCTGCATCGTACGAGAGGCACAACCCGGGATGGACCATCGTGCGCCTGGACAACACGACCCTCAAGGACTATGTGGAGATCGACTACATCGACAAGCCTGACATCCACGAGCCTGCCAAGGCGGACATTCTCCGGATCGCCCTGCTTGCGGAGCATGGAGGGGTGTGGGCCGATGCAACCGTCCTGTGCTATGCTCCTCTGGACAGTTGGATCCATGGGGCCCTTATCCCACAGGAGTTCTGGATGTACCATGCCAGAGATGGGGGAAAAGGGCCTTCGAGTTGGTTCCTAGCCGCAACGAAGGGCTCGCACCTGATGCAGTCGTGGAAGGCATCCACGGACGCATACTGGCGCGCCAGGGATTCGATGCACGACTACTTCTGGATGGATGCTCTGTTCAAGGACCTCATGGACTGGGATCCCAACTTTCTGGCCCAGTGGCAGCAGGTGCCCTACATGTATGCTGAGGCTGAGGGCCAGTCTGCCATGCTGGCATGGCACATGAAGACCAATGACGAGGATATCAAGGAAACCCTCCACAAGAAACCTCCGTACGTGCTGAAGTTGGCTCATCACGGGTTTCCCGATGAGGCCCTCGAGTCCACCCAGGAGATGAATGGGTACTTTGCCATCATGCAGTCCTACAGGCGGAGGTCTGTCTGCCATGAGATGGAGAAGCGAAGTCCTGAAAACTAGCCTCAGAGTAGCTTGCATGGTGGTGGAGGCCAGTTGCTTCATGTTTACCCATGTTATTGAGCAATCCTGGGGACACTTCGTCCAGTGCAATGACTTGAAAGTTACGGGCCGTCGCTAAGATCCCCATCCAGGGGATCTTGAGGCCTGCATTGGGTGAGCCTGCAGCCTTTCAGATCAGATCACACCACATTACATCTTTTGAAGCCACACCAGGCTAATCAGATGTTTGACGGGCTCATCTCAGCAAGTATGCATTGATTTCATTGGCTGTTGCTTTACAAAGCATCGGCATCTGCAGCCTATGCCATGAACGACAACGTTGATACCACCCCCACCGGCTGGGCCAGCCAGACTTCTTTGTGAGCCAATATACCGCAAGCATATTGGTAAAATTCTCTCACTTCCAGCCAGCACACACCACGCTGGATTGCAGCCCAGCACTGGTCAGAGCACTTCCAATCAGCTCACACACCGCTGCACTCCAGCTCCGTACTGGTCAAAGCATCTTTGGGCCCAAGAGACCAATTCATAGCCAGTCTGTCACAACCAGATTGTCAATGAATCTTGATGACAGTACATTATCATCCCAGGGAGCGCGAGCAATGGCCAGTGTCCCTCCAGGAAATGAATGCTTCAGACCAATGCAAAGACCGCGTGATGATGGGTGCTTCCATGTGTAGTGTGCTGGGCACAACTCATGGAACTACCATTCACTGCGGAAGTAACGTCCCTAGAAACGCAAACATCCATAGAACTGGTGATCTCGGGGATTTCTGTCAGCCCTCCCGGTTCCCAGTTCTAGCGAAAGCTTAGAAGCCAGATCTGCAGCATGCACTGGGTTGACACCTTTCTTGCAAGCCCGAGTCCAATTGGGGCTTGTGTCTTTTGCCCTGAGTGTTGAGTATCATACTCAAATTGACGGGCGTCGTGTCCACCCATAAGCGGTACAACGCCATGGTGTACACTGTGAAAGTGTATACCATGGCATGTGGATCGCCCCAAGTGGGTGCTGTGATGAGCCAGGTGGTTGTTCAGATGCTAAGGACTCTGTGTGGTGTTTTTCATTCTGGGCTCTGGAGAGCATGCATGCATAATTGTGCTGTCCTCGATGGAGAGCTACAGAATGCATTGACAATCATGATGACAAGCAGGGCCGATGGTGCAAAAGAACATCCAGCACTCAGAGTCTTGGATTGTGTCATAGAGACGCCCTTGGTTGGGTTTGGCATTCCCTTAGCATCAATATTTGGGTGGCTTACAAAGATGATGCAGCGTCACGGCTTGAGCCCAAGGTGTGAAGGGCTTGTCTTGGAATGTCTTACATAGAGACCACATGTCTCATGTATATGTGGGAACGGATATGCTTAGTACAGACAACCAACCTTCCAAATGATAACGAAATTAGCAAAATCTCTAGCAACCACTGAACTAGTTGCAATGTGCAACACACATAAAACGGCTTCGTTTCTGACATAACTGCACAAGTTATGCGCCAAGGCGTGTTGCTCACACACTATACAGAAACGTCCATCAGTTCCAAAGGGTTCGATCATGCAAGCACAACAAGATGCTGTATGGCGGTGCAACGGAGACACTGCCAACTCATACGGAAGCACCGTCCCTGGGCGTAAGACCCCTAAATCTCTCATGAAATTTCTATCGCACTGAAATCATAGCTGCAGCTGATACTTCAAGGGTACACCATCATGACGCGGGACAGGCTGGCAGATATACACAGCGGAATCGTAGACATACACATGCTTGAAGTGTTGGTGGAAGGCTTGAGTCTGACTAGAATCAGATGGGAGCGTGAATGCTTGCAGCTCATAGCAGCAGGTGACCAGCCTGCAAGACTGAAAGCTAAGGCCAACAATGCTAGCTGAGCGCCAAAATAGCAATACCATGTGCACAACGTAATGGAGGCTGGTGAATGTAGGCAAGCTGGCGCCGCAGCATGAGGGGATGAACAGTCGAGGCTGGCGCTGGAGCGCAAGCTCGACACAATAGGATCCGCCAACGCATCAGACAGGGGACGCCACAGAGGCTTGTATGGCCCTGTCCGGTGGTGAGCAACAAACAAAGTTAGGGAGGGTCTGCACCCAAAACCTTGTACCAAGTCCATTGGGGAGACCTGATCCCGCAACAGACCCTGTCAAGCTGACAGCAAAGGCAATTGGTGAAAGACACCCTCGTGGGGAATTTAATGCCCGGAAACACTGGACTGCTGCTTGCCAGCTTCTGCCATGGCAGGGACACTGGCTCATTGGGACCCAGACCGAAAGGTCATGTACACCACGACTAAAAGCACGTGGGCAAAGCTGAGCAGCAGCTGGCGTGCCTGCTAAGTGCAAGGTAGGAGAGAGCAGTGACCAGAAGTGTGGTCACCGCATGCTCCAAGAGGCATAGACAGAGGCATGCTATACCAGTGCTGCTCCCAGAGGCAGCAGCAGCTCCGGGTGTGAAGCCCTCGTGCATCGGCCCCTGCTCGACCAAACAGCACAAAGAAACCTCAGCACCTTTCCTTCAGCTGCCAGCTGCTCAGATTGGAGCGCTCAGGGGAACAAATGTTGATTCTACAAGCATTCCCGCTGTTGTGGGAGCTTCCAGGCCGCCTGGCACTAGGGCGAGCTATCTTGCTGGAGCAGGCTTGCCAGACTGGGCGCCTCCAGGCCGATGACATTGGTGGCGTTCACCATGGACACTGGATGTGCATAGTTTCCATTGGGCTGATGGCAGTTCGCATTGTTTACGACCTGGTTTCCCGAGAAGCTCACGTTGTTCACGTTGGCCAGAAAGACCAGAGCGCTGGGTGTTGCCCATTCAAAGGGCGAAGGGACACCACTCACGCACAGGGCATTCATAAAGGTGGTATTCATAACGGTGACCTGGGCTGACGATGTTATGGTGAGAGGCGCCGATTGCACGTTCACAATCTTGTTGCCCACAAAGTCCACTGCATAGTTGCTGCACGAGCACACCTAATATTTGATTTCACTCCCGATGTCACTGTTTTCAGGCTGTTTACCTGGCCATTCCAAAGCGCCGGTTGTGTGATATACAGTGCACAGGGCAGGCACTTTGGCAGATTGGAGTGCACATTCCCCGTCCACTCAGAGTCAACACAGGCTTACAGACAGGAGCAAGGGCAGACGGCGCTTACTTGGTGAACACCAGCGGTGCATGATTGATGTCTGGGCTGGACCCCAGCCAGATGCCAGAGGCATTGCTGTTGATCACGTTGTTGCTGACCAGGAGGTTGTGCACAAAGTCGGCCTCCCCCCAATTCTGCTCGGGTGCAAGCTGGATGGCTACCCCCGGCAGATTAAATAAAGTATTATCAGCTATCACTCCATTGCTGGCCTTGCAGAGGATCCCGCGGCCCCTGAGGTTGCCTATTGTGTTGTTGACGATTGCAAAGCCGTAGCCATCTGAGCTTGGGCAGGAGATTACGCCACCCGTTTTGATACTGTCAAACCTCTGCGGCCAATCTGTGAGAATCACCTGCACACACACCACGCAGCGACTCAGATTCTCTACAGGGGTGACCATACAGAGAATAGCACAACAGAGTGGCATCATCTTGTGTGACATCTGTGTCGGGCACTGCGGTAGCAGCACAGCAGAGAGGCAACAACAAAGCAATGCTTACGTGTCCTGGAGCACAAGCACGGCATCAAAGCAGCACTTCAGCAGCTAAGAACACCAGAGCCTTGTTGCAGAGAAGTGGTGGCCTGGAACACTGCCCTCCAATGAGAAGCCTTTGGACTCCTAAGACTGGCCTCTCAGACAAACACAGCTTCCGAGACAGGCATCGTGCTGACCTGCATGAACTCAGCGTCGTCGTAGATCAGACCAGGAATGGCGGTGTTGTTCAGGCCATCTGACTCCGGCGGCTGGTCCACAGAGTACAAGTTCTGGATGACGCCGGAACCCCAGCACTCCAGCTCGGCTGAGTAGAAGGTGAGGGTGTCGTTCCTGTCGAAAGGGAATCCCGCGTTTGATGCCACGACAACGGATCGGTTGCTGGGATGAGCCGCGGCCACCCCGTAGTACTGGCCATGCATTGCAATGCCGTCATCCCCTGCTCGCACACCAGAAGCTGTTCTTCATACCCGGTGACACCTCTGCTAGACACGCAGGGCATAACACGTAAATGGGCAAGGCCTGTAGTGCCTTGGGACCGGCCCCACACCTGTGCTGCCATGCTTGATGCTCCAGAGCTCGAGCTTTGCAGCACCAGCAGACCTTGAGACATGTCAACTGACATTGTTCTCTGGCACCATCATGCAAAGTGTCAAGGCAGATGGCGTGGGAAGCCAGATCGGCGGTGTTAGATGACATCCCAAGCAGAAGCCACAGCGTGTGACTAGCAGTGACTGAGAGACAGTATAGCACACTCTGGTTGACATCCTAAAGGCTCAGAGCAGCACCTGAATTGACAAAGAAGTTGTCCCGGATAAACGTGGCACCATGCGGGTTGACGATGTGGAAGATGTCTGCAGTCGAGGACATGAGGGGCAAGGCCCCGTCATTTCCCAGCGGCCTAGGGAAGGGCCGAACCTGGATCCTCCTACACAGCACAAATCTGGTGAGAGTCTGCAAAATTGCTCCCACAGAGGCAGAGGCACAATTGCATGAGCCTGGGTTGATCATAGTCCCAGCGCTTCGCAGCTCTGAAGAAAAGCCTGCACGTGGCAAGCAGCCTAGCTCAGGAAGAGGCCATGAGGGCACCTCTTGTACACAGGGGGTGCTCTTGCATGAGCGCAGGCCTGTTGCATGTCCACACACCACTCCCATCACTATTACGGATATGTGTTGGGCATACAGAGAGCAGGTGCAGAGGACAACTCCGAGACTCTGCAGCAATGCTGATACCCGGAGCACCTGAACGCTTCAGACTCCAGCAGATTCTAAGCCAATGACTAACCCCTTGCAGCCACAAGTCATCAGGACCAGCGCCCAGGTCTGCAGAGTGCTCGTCATGGGGCATGCATCATATGTTGGCAGATGCAGAGGTACGGACGCACATGAAGGTGTTGTTTCCGCCGTCGGTCTGAAACATGCCGAAGCCGCCTGCGGAGTAGATGCTGATGTCCCGGAATGTTGAGTTGTAGCTCGCAAACACCATAAGGCCTTTGGCATCGCTGGGTCTGTTGGCCTGAACATGCCACATAAACAATCAGGCCCTACTGCTAGGTCTTGATGTTAGGCTGACCTTGTAAGCCTGATAAGTGTCACGCATGAGGTCCTGATGTTGAGCTGAACCCCTGGATTTATTGAGCTGATGTGCATCACAGAGGCAGTCAGGCTCTACTGTGTGGTCTGACAATCAAGGTAGAACCCTGACTGACAATAGCCATGCTCAACTGGGTTCCCTATACATTGGGGCTTTGATGTGCGCTAAGCTGGCACTTACAGCCTCACGACACATTGGGGCTTTGATGTGCGCTAAGCTGGCACTTACAGCCTCACGACATACTATCACAGGCCGATCACAGTATGTGCTTTGCAAAACACCAGCCTGACAACGAGCATTATCCTGCTGCTGACATTGCCAGCCTTTGCACCCTGTGCGCTGTGCAGCCAGTACCTTCCTATCCAAGCAGGACAATCCACTGACGCTCAAATGCCGCTAGCATGGATCTGAGACATGACCTCTATGTCGACCAGGGCAAGGAGGGGGAGGGGCGCACCACAAACAGGTCTCCGGGTCCCCCAGCGCACTTGACATACTTCTGCGGCCGGTAGGGAAACTTGTACACATTGCTGCCAACCTTTTGCCTGTTGTTGTCAAAAGACACCACGTATGGGCAGGGTGCGTTCTGCATCAGCCTTGTGGTGTTCATGAAGGTTAAGATGTTGAGAGGCTGATGCAGCATGATCTCATCTGAGTTATACCCATCGTCAACCTGCAAGTGCACACGCACTACTTAGAGGCTGCCAGCACTGATGTCAGCAACACCCTGGAGAGCCTGCTATCAGAATCTGTAGCATCCTGGGTTGGCACAGGAGTGTGGTGATCACTTTCATATTGCCTGACAGTAAGTAGAGTGCACAACGGGATATGAAGCATTGTGCGGTATCATGCTGGTGTAAATTTGGCCGGTGATGCCCTCACAGCACATATGCGCTTGGTAAGCACATGCTCAGAGACATTCCAGCAAAGCAGTCTGCAAAGTTGCGTGCTGCTCACAGCTAGGCAATGGCTATCTGCGCAAAATGGCGGATGAGATGAGAGGGTGCATTGTTGTGTGCCATCACATGCAAATCCTGTCCTTGGCGACTTGCCTGGACCGTCATTATCCCAGGATTGCTGGAGTCGTCTGCCGCAAGGATCTTCCCTTGGGTATACGGAAGCTCCTTGTTCACATAGGTCTGCTCATAGGGCCCATGAAAGTTGATGTTGCTGCACATGTCAAACTTCACACCGCCAAACCTGTAGTCCTGCAGGTGACACAACACTGTGAGCGTTGCCTGGGTAGCCACAGCACGGAAGCGCTTAGCCGCATTTCGCGCACACTGCACAGCCTCTCAGGGCTGGCACAAGACACCATACAAAGGCTTGTGCTCAAGATTATTCCTCTGCAGGCAGCGTGCAAGAGTGAAGCGCCTGCAGTGAGGCGCCGCCACTGCATACGCCATCCTGACAGCCCTCCTTGACAGCAAGGGCAAACCAAATCATTTAGAGCTTATATGATACCCATCACGAAAGTGTCCACTCTTGGGCTCGACTCCTGGCGCTTACTGCAGGACATGAGCGCAAGCTTACCGTGAAGTACAGGAACACTCCAGAGAAGTCAATCTCAAAGGGTTGCGTGTGATCCTTGCCGCACAGGAAATATATGTGGAATCCATCCTCCACTTTGGCCGAGACATGGTAAGTTCCTGGCGCCAGCTTCAGGCCTGCAGCCAACACCATGATGTAAGTCCCGGCGAGCACATGTGACAGAATAATGCTGTCAGTCGTAGGATCACCCATGTGTAGCTTGCTTTCGCATGCACTGCCCCCTAGCCGTACCCAATGCACCCGTGCTTGTGCCTGCATTGTGTGGCAGCTGAGGCGCTGGTCATGAGTCTGAGAGCATGCACCAATCGGCATGCCTTGTACTCCTCATAGGAAGTCAGCTAGCCTTTAGCACCTCAAGCGCTGTGTGCTGTTGTAGAAGCACACAGCGCTTGTGTGCTGTATGCTTCTACAACAGGAGCAGACACTGTGTGCCTTCAGCTTATGAAGCGCAAGGCTGTCTTGTAAGGCCCACACTATGGTCTCAGGTTGATATGAGAGAACGCAAGGCAGTGCTCATGCTGGAAGGTCTCACCCGCCTTCCTGCAATAAGGTGAACGGGAGGAAGCACAGTGACGGCAGGTTCGTGACAACTCACCAGTCACGTTGGGGTTTGCATGTGCCTCCTGAAAGAATTGTGTGAAGTCTGCTCCGTCAATGTAGTATCCTGTGGGCTCGTAAGGTATGACGCCAGAGCCCGATGCTGTCAGTTTGGACTGACGTGAGCGGGCCATGAGGCTCCTTCCACCAAATCCTCTGTCTTCATGAGGTGCTGCATTGCTTTCATACTTGCTCCAGGCACTGAGCACGCGGTGTGCATAAGCTTCCATGGGGATGTCCCACTCATCCTGCATGGTTTGCTCTGCATCATGTAATGAGCAGGGCTGTTGCTCTACACCATCATGAAATTCCAGGCAGCTGGCACTGACTCAGCTAGGGCTTGCTCGGCCGGGGCAGTGCCGTGCCTAAAGGCTGCCTGTGCATACACAATGCTTCTGTGTAAGGCGAATACATTTTCCCCATCGTTCTGGTCACATCCCAGACTCCTTGCGTTACCCGTGCTGGGACATCCAAGACGCGCGAGGCGGTCAAACGTTCAAATGAGCTGATGCATTTCTCTGGTGGGCACGCGTCAAGTAACAGGTATATATAAAGGCGCAAAGAAGTGTCATCCGCAATTTTGATGCCGTGTAGAAATCATTACGCAAGGCACACCTGTTTGTGGACGTTAGCCGCAGAAGCCGCGAAGAGGCAGAGGAGGGCTATCGAAAGGCGCAAGGTAATTGCATCATGCCTCATAGCATCTTGTGCGGACTGCTGTCCACGCCTCCGAGAGCTACCCGGCGCTCCCACCGCTTGGCAGTCTTCGACTTGGCCTGCCTTGGCCCCCACGCTCGTCCGCTCCGAGAGAGTGCGCTCTCCTGCTCAGAGCGACGGTGTGTGCGGTACCAAATCAGTGATGTCAGATCAGCACTGCGCTCCTACTCATCGGCATCTCGCAGAGCACGGTGCGAGCTTCGTGGAAGTTGAGAAGTTCCGCTGGCCGCCGTGGCAGCTGCCGCCCTCATGGCAGGTGGCCCATGTATTCTGACAAGCCTTTCGCGACACCGCAGCGCACAGGAAGCTATGCATAACCTAGGCTTGGAGGTAGGCCGAGCTATCGCCCTCAGCGCTTGGCCTGATGCCAGCCCTGGGGTGTTGGGCCAGCAGATGCATGAAACTTTGAGGGTCTGTGCGATGCATGCCAAGCACACCTGACCAAGTCAGGCAAGCTAGGGCTTATTTCATGTAATCTGCAGCCGCAATTCTTGGCTTGAGGTGGCAGCTCCACTTCTTGTCCTATGGGATGCCTGTGGGCTTACTGCACAAAGAGGCACCCCTTGCTGGAAGAGCCAGTTTTAATGACGTGCGCATTCTCGTGCTCCTGTGTAGACCTGATATTGAGCCTGTCACCCTGGGCCCCATAGCAATGGCAGAGGAAGACCTCTTGCTTCCTGAACACCATAGGATTCTGATAAGATTGCTGCACAGAGTTATCCTTTCATGTGTCATCTGTGCGTCGCAATCTGTTTGAAACGAGGCCAAGGTACATACGCTGCAGCTCAGATGCTGGCCCGTGATGCTCAGCCTGGTTGTGGCTGACAGCCGCCCACATCTGAAGACGTTCAGAACCCAGGCCTGAGATGACCGGCCCAGTATGGCGTCATAAGGTGTCCTGCCCTACTGCGGCTATGCAATTTGTTCATTGCATATGCCAGGCATGAAGCTGCAGCAAAGGCACTACAGAATGCGGTCAGGCAACCTCTGGCATGCTACCTTTCATGCGATGTCCAGCATAAACCTGTAAGCACGCAATTTGCTACATAGACATGTGCACATCCCTATCAGTGCTGACTGGCATGAGAGCCAGAGCAAGGCTCCCGTGAAGGAAGGCACCAGGTGCAGCAGTCAATCTGTTGCAGAATGAGATTAGATCAAATGTTTGATCCTGAACGGCTGGGTCCATCTTATGCGAACACTGCCATCTCATGAAAGCGCACTGCCACCAGACGTCTTCTGGTCGCCTTCCCGGAGTTTGCCTTGAGACACCTTTGACAGGGACAGTCTTGTGCAACCCCCAAGACCTGCCTTGCAGGCAAAGTGCCCTTGCGGGTGTTGTTCATGCAACTGTGCTGTCATATATGCTGCAATATAGCCATCATATGCATCTTGACAAGCCTAGGTACTGCACCTGCATGAGGCCGGAGCACTCACACATGATGCACCCTGAGCAGTGCTGCTTCGAATGGAATACGCTGAAGGGTCTCCGGCGATGGTGTCATCTCACGATTCAAGAGGGCCAAGGCTGTCAATCTCTGCTCTTTGAGTAAGGGCAACTTAGAAGTCGCAACTGCATGGCAAGGCGCCAGCGCACTGTCTTCTGTGCTGGCCCTTCCGAAGTCTGGGTATCCTTTCATGTATATCATGCTCCTCGATGAAAGCCATTAGCCTAGCGCTCACACCAGCATGCAAGTGGCTGCATGAATGCAATGGGTGCTGCAGTTGCAATATCAAAGAAGTGGCCCCATGGAGTCCATCCTTTACATTTGCCATGAGGGATGATCAGGCTGCTGTTGAAACTGTCAACATGACAGGCGCGAGGACAGCAACTTGGCCGAAGCCCAAGTGAGCAAGGGTAGCGAGTTTGCAGGGGTGTCAGTTCTTGAGTCCAGAAGGTGCTGCGGCTTGGGCTCTCCCAGCTTCCGCTGTTTCTTGGCATATTGCAGGAGCTCTGTCTGTCTGTCCATTGCTGCGCTATTGCAAAGTCTCTTGATTTCAACCCGGAAGAACAGGTGCATATAATAGGGCCAAAGCAGCTGGCTATTGCTTGGGCCCATGCAGCAGGATCCGAGGTGCAGACTGCCCCCGTGGTAGCGGATCTGCAACAGCGACGTGATGAGCACCGTCCTGCCTTGCCAAGGGTGACAGAGGGGGGTAGTTTGTCACCCTAGCTAGCGATCATTAGTGATCGTGTGATGCACTTAAGTGGGCGCCCGTCTGTATCCCAGAAAGGCGCGGCAGGTACCGGGCACTCACGACACACCTTATTGTAGTGTTCTGGACAGCAGATGACACCCCCTTCGGATTTGTAGCGCACGTGGCAGCAGTGGCCCGGAGCTGCAGCTAGAGCTGGGCGCGCTAGGGAATATGAATTTGTGTGGACCTCTGACTCTACTTGTTATAGCAAGTCTGATCATACATCAGGTACACGGCGGTGACAAAAACCTGGGGACACTACGGCACTTGGGACGGCACGTCCCTGGACGAGCAGTTCCGCCAGCAGGCCCTGCCCCTATTTTGGAGAGTAAAGAAGCAAAAACGCCCTGCGAAGTCTACATTGCAATCCCATCAAATTCACCGGTGACCATTCGGCCCCCAGTACTTACCGTAACGGTGTAGAGGCTGATGAGTGTGCTGAATGCCGCAGCCCCTCCGAAGGAAATCACTCGGTTTCGGTGCCGCATCGAGACTGACGTCTAACGAGTATGCGCAGGAAAGACGAGCGGCTGTTAGGAACACCTGGGGAAAGGGATGGACAGCGGACAAGGAGGTTATCTTTTCATTCTACCTGCACGAGGACGAAAGGAGCGACTCCGAAATATTGCTCGTTCACGAGGAGCGCCGTGAACACGACGACATCGTGGTCATCAGGAACGACGACGTCGGGGTCGCTCTTTCAACTGGGCAAGCCGGAGTCACGCAACGGGTGGGCGACCTGCCCCAGGACCTGAATATACTGCCAAAGAGTACTGAATGCTGCTTGGTCCCGCACTGATGCACATTGTCTGCGCTGATCACCTCATTAGAGAAGAGACGTGAAATGGCATGCTACCTCTATGGTGGCGCTGCTGTCTCAGGCGGATGATCTTGTGCAGGTGTACCTCATGATGCAGCATGCGCAAGCCAACTACGACATGAAATTCTTCATGAAAGCTGATGATGACACATATATTAACATACCAGTAATGCTGAACGCGCTGCGGGAGTCAGTGAAAGACCGCTTTGTCTACATTGGCTACAGAGTGAGGAAGACCAGCCGGTACGCATTCCTTTTCACAAAGTGAAATGCAGCTGTCAACCCTTGGTCACTGTTGCAAGGCTTGGGCTGTATATGCGCCACAACCTCCGCATCATAGCCTCCGGGTGACTACACGTCTAGGCTTGTGTAATACCGGTGTGGCCAGAGCACCTTACCTAGGCATGAACAGCTGCTGCGCTGAGATTGTCCCATGCATGTCTGCAAGTTGGGGCCCGGCAGTAAAGCCCACGCAAGGGCTTGTGTTGGCGAGCTCTCCATCACTCTATCACTCCGTAGTTTTGTGCGAAGCATGCCTCAAAGCATTTTCATGCTGTGCTCTCCAGGTGGGACATTGCAGAAGAGATCAGACTTGCACAGGCCTGGCTTGACGACCTTGGGGACCAGGGGGAGTGGGCCCCCAATATGTCTGCAGCCTACATGCAGGGAGGCGCTTATATCCTTTCGAAGGTATGCCAGAAAACCATGCCTCACGTGTGTGACTTCAGCGTTCTCGTCGCGTACAACAGCAGCCCCTGCACCATGGAGTGTGAGGAGTGCACACGCACACGTCCAAATGCCTGAATCCTCACAGCGCTCTGCGGATAGTATTCTCTTGAGAAGCTCGGTAGTTCAGAAGCTTGTGCGTCGCACATGTCTTGCGTACCGGAGGAACATGATAGCTCTGCAAGCCAGCACACAAGAGTCAGCATCTGGAGCTTTACATGCATTGTTTGCCACAGCCTTGCTCCATCGCTCAACCAATCTACCTTCAGCGCTGTGCACTGACTGCAACAGTCGCCAAATCCCGTACGCCTCTTGCAACAAGGGCAGCACGCTAGCAGGCATGAGAGGGCTTCTGTGGGAATGCACAGGAAGCAGTGGAGGCAATTGTGGCCGTGAATCACGCTACCGGGCTGCGCTACTTGATTGACGAGGATCACACCGTTGGGACCTGGGTGTCACCCATGCACCTGAAGTATCTCACAGGAGAAGACATCGATGTGGTGTTTCACCCCTGGGGACGTAATTGGGATTATCTCGAGGTACGTCTCCTGTCATCACTCTGACGTAGACTGCCTTCTTGACATGCTTGACTCAGCTTGAGTCAGTCTCATGTTGCTTCGTTCGAAAGTCTGGCATCTTTTCTCAGCCCGCTGACTACTGAGCAGCTGCATCTGGTATCCCTTGCTATTGCTGGGGGTCCTGGGCAATGTGCGCATCTTTGTCCCATTGCATACTCACTCAAGGCTGCGAGCACCTGCAGCGTCATGAGATGCTTTCACTGTACAAGTAGGGGCAGTGACAGCCCTTCAGCCAGCGGCTGTGCATGATGATGATGACAGCAGGACATGGGCTTCTTGAAAAGTCATCGCAGGCTGACCAAATGCAGGCCAGTGTCTCACGAAGCTGAGCTGCCTGTGCAGGAGGCAAAAAGCTACTGTGTTGGGACTGCTACTCAGCTGCCTGTTGGCTGGGTGCATCACTTGAAGACAACCAAGGACATGATGGACATCCACCACCTCAGAGAGACTTGTGAAGGCATGGAGCCAGCCTCGATATGACATGGCTGGCACCGCAGGGATATTCTTCTACGAGGTCAGACGCAGCTACACATGCCCTCTAGGATCCCCGTCATGCACAGCCCTGTACCCACCGCTTTCTGAGGATGTCCCGACAAGGCAGGGAACTCCGCAGTCTCTGTTGCCCGGCAAGGGTGACTTCCTTTACCATGGCAGAGACGTTATTGTCACAGCAGCCCATGTTCTTGTCGGTCAGAGAGAGCTCAGGTACTGATGACAGTCAGCCAGCCAGACTGTGGTGCGCTCTGATCTACGGCCCAGAAAACTCACACGGTATTCTGTGTCTCAGACCCTCGGCCCTGACATTTGGTCAAGGACAGACATCCTGTCCATCTTTCTCCAGATGTCCTTCTTTCTTCAGAGGCCCCAGCAGTACACCCAGACCACCACTCTTGGCGCATTTTCAGAAGCATCGGGAGTGGAAGAAAGGTAGCATCGCCGCTTTAGCGCACTTTCATATAGCATTGAGAGAGCGCTGCCGGCAGACAGTCATGACAGAGCCATAGCCCCCATTACGAGAACTGGCATCCATGTTCAGCCCCGGGCGTTGGTGCCCACATTGTTGTTCCAGTAGCAATCGGGTCGACCGCGACCCACTCTGAGTATTCGAAACTCAGCATTGCCTGGAGACACTCATGTTCAGCCCGGGGCATTGGTGCTCAGACTGTTCCAGCACTTATCCCGTCGACTGCATCCCACTCTGAGTTTCCAGAACTCAGCACTGCCTAAGTACAGCTGATTGCAATAAGTACCCCAGGGGAACTTATTGGCAGTTTAAGGTCAGCACTGTGGTCCACACAGTGTGTCCGCACAGTAGCGATATGTACTCTTCTAGCATGTCCCAGAATCTGATGATGTGACAGGAGACAGAAACCCATCCGCAGTTGTGCAGCCTTCTTAAACGGCGCATATGCACGACGCGAGGTAGCTTGATCAATGGGTAGATTGACCTTTGAGAGGGCATCACAACGCTCTACCAAGGATAAATTGCTATGAGAGTGACCTTGAGCATTGGGCATTCTCCAAGCTAGGGTCACCCACAGCAAGCATCCGAAGATGACGCTAAAGCTTGGCAGTAGATTCGCCTGCCAAGCAACCCAAATGTGACACTTGCCACACTCAGTATTGCAGCCCGCCGGACCTTGTTGATAGCATGCAGCGCATGATGAAGTCCCTAGCTGCAGTCCTGTCCGTCAGTGACTATATTGGTCTTGTTGACGGATTGGGACAAGAATCATTAGTCAGACTAATAGGATCCTGCACAGGGTTCAGCGCTGACAATCTCCTGCTTTTTGTAACATCATTTGAAGGCTTCAATTTCGAAGCAGCTGTTCAGCATGATCGAAAGCTGAAGCGCCTTCATAGGCATTTGCAGATGCCGATCTCTATGGCAGCACCTTCATGCGCTCAGGTGGGATGATTAATGGCTGCCAGCCATTTACACGAAGTATGAGAGATGCTCTTGCAATGATGCACACATTGATACCCTGGATGGCTTATATGAGCAGGCCTCAGCTCCATGAATGACTAGTGTGCAGCATTGCAAGGCACCCCTAACGCATCTAGTATCACCATGTGTTGCAAAAAGGTAGATGACAAACCCCAGCAAGCTCAAGGGGGTGATGCGGCTGTCAAGCCGGAATGCATGTAATTGAGTGTTCATCCATTCACGGGGCCCCTGGGACTGTTGTGGCCAACAGCGCTCTCACAATATGTTTGGGATTGTCACACCTTCCTCATCAAAATCAGGGTACCACATGCTCGCAAACAGTTCTACCAGCCACACAGATGAGTATGTAATGCCAATGCTCCTCCCTAGCCGGTCCTGGACCTCCTTGCTCCTGCAAGAAGAATAGCCACGCTATAACAGCTGCTCTTGGAAGCATCACGTGCATTGCTGACTTTCAGATCACTGCTCTGAAGGTGCCAAAATTTGTGTACTCAGACAATGGAATTAACGTTGAATCTAGCTGCGAAGCCTACCATAATCACCTATTCAGATATTACTTTGTGTGTTCCACATGCAGCCAAGGCAACCTTGCAATGCCTGTTTTGCCACGGGATAGCACAAACTCCAAATGCACCTCATTGAAGCCAAGAAGGGTATGCATATTCGACACAGTGATGCCCAGATGCAGCTTGCAAAGGACAGGATGTTCACCTGCCAAGACATAGGTAGTCAAAGACCAGACGTGATGCTCCTAGAGCGCCTCATTGTATCAGATGATCTGATTCAGGTCCCCCACGGACTAGTACCGCCCTGCAAGAGAAAGGAATGGGATGCTGAGGAGCATGCTCCTTGCACTATCTCACAGAGTCCTCAGCATGACAATCGCTCCTGTCACAAGGAGGGGCAGGGACAAGGGATGAGTGACAAGGAAGCACATGGGTAACAGCTGATTAGGGGAGGATGGTGTACCTGTATCCAGCATCAGCAGCAACTTCCAATGCTCATTTGGCTGCGCATGCAGACTATGCAAGACCTCCCACTGTCTGGACTCTCCATAGCTCAGTTCCCACAATGCTAGGCCTGAGTTGCCTTTTGCAGAGCACCCAATAGCTGCAAGCAGGCTGCACGCCCCTAGCTGCTATCTCTTTGGAGGTGCATGCACGCGTGCTAGGTGAATTGATCTCCCTGTAAGACTGTGGCTGCCGCAGAGTCGGTCGGCAGCAGGCCCTGGACGTGCGTGGCATTCACCATCGACACAGGCTGCGCGTAGTTCCCGCTGGGGCTCCGGCACTCGGCATTGTTGCGTACCCGCGTCCCCTTTATGGACACATCGTCCACATTGGCTAAGGCTATGAGGCTGCCCGGAGGCGCCCACTCGAAGTACTGGGTGTCATTGCCGTGACACAGGACGTTGACGAAGGTGGTGTCCTGTATAGTGATTTGGGCTGCAGAGGTGACCACAAAGGGCGACTGGCGCACGTTGGCGATAGTGTTGCGCAGAAAGTCCACCCTGTAGTTGCTGCATCAGCACAGAGAAGCATCAGAGCAAGGCCTGCAGGGAAGAGGTACCTCATGCAGGCGCCAGCCACAGCCCCAGGTATAAGCACGGCAATGCTAGGCGCAAGCGCCGTGACAATGCATGAGTTCAATAAGGTGCTCAGTAACTCAGCAAGGAGCATGTCAAGCCCTTTGGGTGAGTTCTAGCTCTGCTGTGAAACCCTACAGACACCAAGCTAGCTTGGGACCTTCTTTCTGGACACAGGATAGGAGTGTAGAATGAAGACACAGGACTCACTTGGTGGGGCCTGGGGGCCCTTTCCAGTGCCAAGGGTCGATCCCAAGCCAAATGCCAGTGCCATTGGTGTTGATCACATTGTCCCTCACTGTGACATTCCGCACGAAGTCCGCCTCCTGCCACGCCCACTCGGGTGCCAGCTCTGCAGCAAAATGAATATAAATGAATGAAACAAACAACAAACCACACAGCTTGGCCGCCAAGTGCCTATGAGGTAAGCTTCATACCCTTTTCTGTGGGGCCTCCGACTTCTTCAGACACTCAAAAGTAGCTGCTGGGCAAGTCAAGTCAGGACGTCCACCTCGCTGTCTTGGGTGAATGCTTACCTATGGCAAAATGCATGAGGTTGAACAGAGTGTTGCCAGCTATCAGGCCGTCGCTGGATTTGATGATCATTGCCCGGCCGCGGAGATTGCCGATGGTGTTGTTGAGAATTGCAAAGCCATTGCCGTTTGCTGTGGGTGAGGCCACAACATCATCCACCTGTATAGTGTCAAAGCTGTCCGGCCATGACGCCAGCTTTACCTGTGTGCGCAGCCCTAGCATAAGCCCCAAGTCCTCGGGATGTCAATGATTAATTTCACTGCATGCATGAGCACCAAGTATCAAAGGCCAATGTCTTCTGCACCCCATTACAGGGCTTGTGGAACCCAAGTCATGTTGAGCAGAAGCCGGTCTTGAACAGCAAACAGACTCAGCTGTAGCACAAGCAGATGATACCGCGCCGCTACCACAGGTCTCTGCCCAGGTCGGCATTCTGCAAGGCTGCAAGGCGCTGACATGTCACACGTCAGCACAAACTCTGTGCTTGAGAATCTCACCTCCATGAAATCACAGTCATCGTACGCGAAAGGCTTGAGATCCGACAGGGCAGGGTTGATCTTGCCCTGAGTGCTGTCAGGCTGCATCACCGAATGCAAGCTCGTGACTGTGCTCGAGCCCTTGCCAGCCGTGTCCCTTCCGTAGAACACCAAGGTGTCATTGTTGTTGAAGCCTAATCCACCACCGGAGGCTATCACCATGCTGTGCTGGCTCACATTTGTCTGAACCACCGCGTAGTACTGCCCATGCATCGCAATGCCGTCATCCCCTGCGCCAAAGCTGTCTGTCACAAATGTCGCTCTCATGAGCAGCAGCGTAACGCCTTTCCTGCCTCTATCCTTTGGACACAGCAGGGTTTGCATCAAAGCCACAAGCAGCATTCCACACACATGGTGGCCAGCTCGGGATTGTCAAGTGATACTGGCCTGTGCTAGGCAACACAGAGAGCCTGCAGGGGTGGCGTCCGATCATTGTGGAGCTTCTTACCAGCATTCACAAAGTAGCAGTCTCTCACAGTGGTGCCCCGATGCGCGTTCGCGGAATGGAATGTATCTGCGTTTGAGGACAGCAGTGGCAGCTTCTTGTCATTCCCCAGCGGCTGAGGGTACGGCCTCACATGCACCCCCCTGCATCACACCACACCCTCTGCCATGACTGCTGAAATACCCCTGACATGTGCTTCCAAGCCATCTGTGTCCAGGGCCTCAGCTTTACTTTGCATACGCCCTCAGGCTGCACTGCCCAACAGCAGGTTGCACTACCCCACAGCAGAACCCCATGAATGTATGTTATGAGCTCCCAGGCATAGGGCCCCCAAGGTGCGCCAATGCAATCAAGCAGCACGGGCATAGCATTGCACCACATGTTGGCTTACGATGTAAAGCATTTGCATGCAGGGAGGCAATGGCGTTAGGGGCGGGGACACGCAGGAGGAGAGCCGCACATGAAGGTGTTGTTGCTCCCATTGGTCTGGAACATTCCGAAGCTTCCAGCATGGTAGATGGTCAAGTTGCGGACGGTTGTGTGGTCGCAGAAGCTAACCATGAGCCCCATTGTGCTTGTGTTGCCGCGTGCCTGGCATAGAACACACGAACTCAGAGGTGCGAGTCAGGACGCAGCGAGAGCCCCTCTTCCTTGCAGAGGATGGTGGCTCCCTGTGGGGCTGGGCTGGGCTGCCCTAAGCAGCCAACGGGCACCGGGTACCCAACAAGACGTCACACCAGCCTGCAGTTGAAGTTTGTTGGCAGAGCAAGCTGCCGAGCAATGCATGGGAGTCCCCATTGCTGCACAGGAACACTCTATATCTGGGGAGCGGCCACTGACAGATGCCTTATGCACGGTGGGGCTGCAGACAATCATGCATCAGATGCATCAGATACCCCAATGGCCCACTGAAGTGACTCAGGTGGCCGGTGATTCTTCAGGCTGTATAAGCGGACTCACTACAAACAGGTCCCCCGGGGCGCCTGCACAGCTCGGCAGGTAGGCAAACTGGTAGATGTTGTGCGCCAGCTTTTTCCTGTGATCCAGACCGTCTGGCGTGGCAAGGTCTGGGCATGGCTGGTTTTTGACGAGAAGGGTGTCGCTCAGGAAGGTGATGACATTTATGCGCTCCCTGAGCAGGATCCTATCAGAGGGGTATGCGTCATCCACCTGTGATGCACGCACATGCCACCTTCAGGCTCATCCACCATCACATGCAGCAGTGCAGTCAGCCAATGCCTCGGACAAGGTGCTCACAGACCTTCCAATAGCTGCAAGCTTTGGCTTCATGGCTAAGACTCAGCATGGCATGACACTTGCAAGCCCGCCAAAAGGCAGGCATTGCTGTGACATGAGCGTGAATCCTGCCATGCATTACAGGTGACATGCCGGCGAGACGGCACATAACGCTGGACGCATACATACAGGCTCTGCATTGTTGGTGCAGCTATGAGGCCAGCACACCTGGACTGTCGCTATGTGCGGGGTGCTCGTGTTGTCCATGGTGAGGATTGTCCCCTGTGTGAAATCCAGCTCGCCTGCTGTCCAGGTCTGCTCGTAGGGACCATGGAGATCCACATTGCTGCAGCGCTCCAGCCATGTCCCGCCAAACCTGTGGTCCTGCGCAATGGACCAGCACATTGAGGGTTTCCGCATGGTTCAGCTGTGCCTCACAGCACGTTGATATACCTGACATGCAAGAGGATGTGTCACATGATGACGGAAGAGCTTGGAAGGCAAAGAGGTGATGGAGCTGTGTCCGTCTTGCCAGCGCATGCGATGTACCAAGGTGCACATCAATCAGACAGCACTTCCATCGATATGTGAGCCGTGACTGTCAGATGAGGCAGGTGAGCGTATTCACGGCCTGTGGCACGAGGCAGTCTAGAATCAAGACGGCGACTGAGGAGGTGGCTCGCATGCAAATAGGGGAAAACCTCACCGTAAAGTAGAAGAAGACACCAGAAAAGTCGACTTCGAACGGTGATGTGCGGAAGTAGGTACAAGGCAGATGTACATGGTATGCGTCCTCCACTTTGGGCACCACGTGATATGTTCCTGGGCTAAGCTTAATACCTGCACAATGCATCACATGTGTCGACAAGATCCTTTTCAATGCTTGGTCATAATCCTGATCATCTGCTGGTTGAAGGAAGGCCGTGATAGTCTCTGGATGGGGGACCCTGCACCGTGGCCTTATGTTGCGCACCTGTCACATTGTGATTGCTGTGCGCCTCCCTGAAGAATTGTGTCAGGTCTGCGCCGTCAATCTGCAGGCCTGTAGGCTGGTACAGCAATGTTCCTGATCCTCCAGCAGTCAGCTTGGCCTCTTGCGAAGGGGTGAGCAGCTTTCTTGTTCTCGGCGGGTGCTGGATCTGCCGACTCACACCTGCAAGCTGCCCCTGAGGAAAGGCGGTGACAAATTGTGGCCATCCCTCCTGCAAATATCCTCAATGTCATCACGGGTGTAACAGACCTTTCGGACCTTGTCAGACCAGTCTGCCCAGCGCCAGCGATAAAGAACGGGGAGCTGCCCAATGCTAAAGCACGGCCCGCCACGGCATGAACTTTACCGAGCCATTTTCATTTCAAAAGCCTGCTCTCGCTTACACGCTCCGCTGTCAAAATGTGCAGGCTTGCATCCACACGAACAATATCCTGTAGCACTTGCACAGCATTGACAGCTTATGAAAGCGCCTCGCGTGATGGTGTACCTGTTGTTCAGACTGTAACGCACACGCTGTGGATGGCCGGTGCAGGGCAGCGAGCACCCATAGAAGTCTCTTGAGATTCCTCAGCGATCCTTCTCCCTTACTCCTGAAGCGTGTCATGTCAGATTTACGTGATGGTCATGCAGTCCCGTGTTGCTTATGTATGGCCGCGATGCTTGCCGCTGTTGCATCAGTAGTCCGCAGGCCAGGCATCTGTCGCACTGTTCTATTGAATTGCATGTTCAAATCAACAGAATCACTGATCCCTTCATACAAGCATTCACACAGCTCAGGTAGCTGCAGGGCAGCTTCGACGTGCGAGGAAGCCACCTGCCGAGGATGCTCTGTGGAAGCTTACATCTACTAATTCTCTACCAAAAGACAAGCAGTCACAGGCGTCGATGTCAATATTGGGCTTACTGAGACCCAGAATGCATTCTTTGTGTTCTGATTGGATCGAGAGCTACATCACCAGCTGAAGTGCCAGTCATACAGTACTGGCCAGCAATGCGTTGCCCCCTCAATATTCCCAAGAATTATCCCTTTTGGTTTGCAGCAACGACTTCACACAAAGCCTGTACCCGCACTACAGAATATGACAGTCCCCTGCTGGAAAGCATCTCCCAGATGGATCATATATGACACACATGGATGCTGCAAGGCACATGTCTTGCACAGCATGTGCCTATGCCGTTCTGCTGATGAGCGCCCTGCTGCCTTGTCATCAAGACAGGGTGGCCAGGCTCTGCAACCTGTGACCACAAGGACTCGTCAGCAAGCAAAGGCCAGATGCATGAACAGCAGTGCTGCCAGCTGATATTGGTTGCCTATGCTTCCCTGCTGTCTAAGACCGGCTAGCTCTAGCACTGCCGCGAAGACAGCGGTTGTGCACATATTACCCATTGTGCTCATCAACCAGCTGCAAAGCATCGGCATGTTGCAGCAGCCAGCAGGGGCACAGCTTGAAACCGCGCATGCAAGGGAATACGGCGTGTGCGCGGCAGAACCTCAGAGCCAATGGCAGAGTGGTTCTGCCATGACGCAGAACTTTTGGCAGAACACCTTCCACTTTGTCACTCGAACCGGGAAAGCCGGCAAATGCCTTCTATTCACAAGCTGCAATTTTGCCAGAGGTTGCTGAGCATGTCAGAGAAGCGAGTGAAGACATGACAAATGGCAGAACCTCGCTGAGATGGTTCTGCCGCAAACACTGGGAATACGGCGTCAAAGCACACCTGACGCCCCGCGCTACCAGGGCTGCATCGATGGCGCCCAAGCTATCCGTGGCGCCATATGGCCAGGCCGACCCGAGTAGCGTCCCCTCAAGGCGCATCTGGCTGGCGTCTGCTGGCCTGGGACTGCTGCAGCATCCCTGAGACTGGCCCTGCAATGCCACATCACTCATCCAGCGTCGAGGCATCCCTGAAATGGCTCAACAACATGCTGCCACTGATTTGCAACAAGGTCCCCGGGCCATTGCCTCGTTTGTAGAGATCGAACCAGCATGACTCCAGGAGGCTTCCAAGGCACTGTGCTTATGATGACAACAGGAGACTCAGAGCCCAGCCAAGCTCATACCATTGAATCCTGCGATGGCTCAGGATCTGGCCGGGCAGAGCCCAGCTCTGCAGCCTGACACGTGTACGCTTCCAGGATGCCACGCATTGACCTAACAGCAGCCCGCAGCGCCTCCACATCTGCAGGTTTTGCTGGGAGGCACTGAGCAGCCTGCAAGCAGTGCACATGCCTTTGTTATGACTGCACAATCCTTAGAGGTCTGGCGCGGCACCACTGCAGCTTTCCGCAGAATCAACTCTCAGCTGAGATACTTGTGATGAGGAATCTGACTTTATGAGCCCGAGCTAAAATACCAATTCAGACATGAGATGAATCAATTGCCAGCCACCAGCCCTGCGGGGTCCAAGGTATGCCGGCTGGTATGTGATGTACACATCTAGCGAATTCAAACAGGCTGCACAGTGGCATCTTGTTACCACTATATGGTCGCTACCAGCAAAAGTCCCACCTTGGAGCACAGCTCTGCGCCCAGAGCATGCACTTCTTGTACAGGGAGTGAGGACGCCTGCCCAGCCATCTGCCCAGCGCCCTGCCCGCTACCTTGCCCCAGCAACGTAACATCTGCCTGGGCTGGCCATGGCGTCTGCATGCTCAGTATGCGCTCCTCTGGAGGAGCGTTTATAGGCATTGAGGGTGCCTCCACTTTGTCTTGCCCTGGGAAAGCCCTGCCTGATTCCCGCTCAGCTACACCGGCTGCAAGGCTTTGCGTATTCCCTGAGCCAGGGCGACCCGCAGCCTGCTCCTGGTCCTGCATGCAAGCCGACCGTTCAGGGCCTTTTGCCAACTCAGGCTCGTGAGCAGCTCATCATTCTTTCTTACTCCTGCAGCACTCTTCACACCCAAGCTCTGTATGGACCAGGCAGCGCCTCTGCACTGCAGGGGCTACATCTCGCAGCATGCATGGGACTGCAAATGCCACTCAAGCAAGGCGGGGCGCCTGCAGCATCCTCTAAACATGTGCATATAGAGCGCCCTCCGCACAAAATGTGTGCAGATCACTCAGCTCTCAGAACAGAAAGTGGCCAAATTCTCCACATCGATACACGTTTTCTGGCTGCGCCCTCTTTAATGGGGGCGCTCAAGACCTTGCTGACCTGCTGTGCCAGGGAGGGGGCCGGTGAGGTGCTTCTTGCCAGCCGCCTTGTGGCCCCTGGCGTCTCTGGAATGGCGTCTGCCTCTGACTGCTCACCTACACACATTTGACAGCTGTCAGGGCCCCTGATACCATATTTGCATGACATGGTTAGAAACAATGGATGCGGTGTGCGTCAGAGCTGTTCTGGGCCGGAAGATTGGACCATTTTCTACCGACACGGGCTATCTGCGTCCGCCAAAGCAGGCGCCGGGTTGTGCAATCATGTCTGATAATGCTTATGGTATGAGACCGAGGTCTCGAGAGTGCCACTTTGCACTGCATAAAACCTGAGGCCGCCTGCTGCAAAGAGGCCGCTGCCCGCAGTACGAGCCACGGAAAGACGAGCAATGTGCTTGCACCTCTTGAGCACAAACTGGCTGCATCTACAGTCGGCAGCAGCTACTGCCATAGGCAGATCATTGGCTTGGCGTCATTGGACTCCTGATGTCAGACGCAATGTGTTGCTGGTGCGAAGCAGGAGCTCATTTCCCTCACCTGTAGGAGCTGTGCTGTGACTGGGACTGGGAGCAAATGGTCCCTCCTGAGCTGCTATGATGCCCTGGGTGGATGCTAATGCCAGATCTGCTGAGTTGCTACCCATGACAGGCTCCTTGGCTTCCGTCCTTACAGGCAAGGTACTGCTCTGGCCAGGGGGATGATCCTGCGTGGTCTTGGCATCCTGCGGGGATGTGCTGCGTTCTTGCGGGCTTCTGTCTGCTGCCTTGCGCTGGCTGCTGGATGCGCTGCCCACAAGGGCATGTGCTTCGGCAGCGAACTGCTTGATGAAGCTTCTGTCCTCAGAAGTCTTGGAGGCCCGGTGTCTCTTCGCGCGCTTGCCAGCTGCCTTCACATCCTCGGCCTGATCCTGCTGACACCCATCAAGCCCTGCATAGGTATCCGGCACAAGGTCTGTCGTGTGTGCCAGCTGCGATGCCTGAGCAACTGTGCTCACACGCTTCCTCCTTGCTGCTCTGGTGTGGCACTGCTTCACTGCTGCATCGACTGGGGCCTTGCTGCACGCAGGCTCCTCCTGACAGTCTGCAAAGGTGACCCTCTTTAGGCCAGCTGAAGCTCTTTTCCCAGAGCTTGTGTGCCTGGCTGCCTTGGACTTCGCGGCAGCTGAGCCTTCCTGCTTGCTCACGGCAGGTGACCGTCGCTGCCTGCCCTCACTGCGCTGTGTGCTTGGCTGCACACCCCCAGGTGATGGCTGTCCCACTGGAGAGCACATGGATTGTTAGCAAGACTGGAAAAGGGCCTGCTCAGCTCTGTGCACCCAGTCGTTGTGCCTGACACTGAATATGAGCTTCCCTGAGGTCAATGCACGAAGGCCCACCCAACTTTGTGGTAATTTGAGTATTTGGGCCAGGGGAATGAAGCATGTAGGATGCATGAGTAATGCAGCAGGCATGCTTTGAGTTGTTCTGACCTGACCTCAACTTGGCTGGGAGCATGCTGTAGCATGACACAGCAGGTCTTAGTCTTTCAGCATAAATCATGCAGCATTGAGATTTGCTAGGGTGAAGGAAGGAAAGCTTAGCTCACCTGCATCGAGGAGATGGCTAATGGGCTGCGCTATGTTAGCGAGGACGTGCACTGGCTTGAGGTCGCGCTTCCAGCCGGGCTGGTTGCATGTGGGGCACTGAGATGTGCTGATGCCTTTCCCTTCAATCTTCCCGATGATGCATTGGCTGCACAGGCTCTGAGAGGTCACGTCATGGTCCTGAGCCATTGACAAGCAGGCTTGCCGCTGCGGCAAATCTTGTAGATACAGGTGACTGCTGACCTCATTGGCCTTGCTGCAAGTCCCTCTTCCAGAGTCCTTACAGAGAAGGCATCATGTTCAGATGAGAGCGAATGAGACTCACTAGCAGAATGTGTGCCCACAGCCACTGAAGAGGTGAGGGTTTGTAAACAGGCCCTGGCTGCGAGGAAGCAAGCACATTCAAGCCTTGAAGGTCAAAAGATTCAGCCACAGCAGTTTAGCATCTTGTAATATATAACGCGTTGGGGTGAGCTGTTGAGGCCAGGTCGAGCAGTCTTACCAGATCTCGCACGTCATCTCCTTGCGAAGGGCCGCTAGAAGAGCGGTGGCTTCCATGCTGTCTACGGCCTATCAACTCCTTTCAGAATGCCAACTGGAGAGTCTCGCAGGTCACAGCCTTGTTGCAAGATGCTCAAGAATTAAGCAGATTAATGGATGTTTGCGCGGATTGATGTCGTTGGAAGATGCCAGTCAGCGACTACATGGGACTGATGTGGGCTGCCATGCTGCGTCGTCCTGATGCTGCGCTCCCTATCACGCTGCAACGTCTCCCCGCTGTAGCTTCCCCAGAACATTCTCGTAGGATGTCGGACATTGAATGACCTGTCGTACAGATAGATGCAATGATCAGGTGACAAGGATGGGTTGGAAAGCTCCCCGGTACCTAGCCAAAACTGGATGCAAGCAAGCCTTCATCTACTAGCCATCAAGGCTGCATCCCATCGCTGTGTTTGTGTACAATCAACTGGTCAATGACGGGGGCCTGGCATTGGCTTCTGCGACTCAGCGAAAGTTCTTTGTCAAATCTAGCCGGTATCAGCCCACGAGAGACCAGCCCAGGTTCTGCACACATGAAACTTGGTCTATCCCTCTTGCAGTACTCACTACAAGCCGTGTGTCCCTGTAGTCATTACGCGTCACTTCAGACAGGACCACAAATGTGATGCCATGATATACTTCAAGCCTGCAAATTCTTACAGCTACGCACCGCAATGTCCAGTGGGGAAGCCAGAAATTCCCTTGTATCCACACCGCTTCAGGGATGCAAATTTGGACGTCTGCACTAGGAGGTGTCTACTGGCAAGATCTGAGAGGCAGATGCTGCAGCCCGGAGCTGCAATCAGCATCTTGCACCTTGTGAAGCACATCTGATGGCTGCAGAGCGCTACTGTTGTATGCAGAGCAATGCAGCACTGAAACAGTTGATGCAGCATGGCGCCACGAAGGACCACCTACTACTAAATCAATTCGGCATTATACCTCGCTCAAGGGACTGTAAAAATTGCAGCGCCTCGGCTGCAGGGTTTTCTCAACAGAGTCCGCCAATTGGGGACATGGTGCACAGGGAAAACCCAAAGCACCTATGGTCGGACGTACATGCTGCGTTCTGGGCCACTGCATGGGGCAGACGTTGTGCACAGAGGCACTAAGTGAGCTTGAAATAGCTTCCAGAAAATCTGCCAAAGAATGCCCTCAAATACTTTCGGGGCGGGCCAGCCTGCCGGCCATCCTCTTACGCAGCTGGATCCCCACATGCTGCTGGCTGAGGGCCCTCGCCAATTGAGCGCTGTCGTGATAGGTGATCCAGCTGGGGAGGGGTGAGTGCCAGAACTCTGAGTAGACAGTGAGGCCCTCATTGTACAGGCCTGCGCTGTAGCTGAAGCTGCTGTGACTTGTGACCAGGATGTCAGCGCCTATCAGGCTCAGCCATGCCTCCAACATTGGCTCATCTAGGTGCAGTGTGATTCCACGCTCCTCCTGGAAGGGGATGTCCTCAAAGTCTGCCTCTGCGCCCTCTGAGTAGACGCTGATCCGGGCAGACAGGTCGTGGTCCTGTAGACCCTGGATGATCCCGTCGATGATGTCAGAGAAGTGCTCGTTGGGCAGGAACCGGTCGCCACCCTGTACATCGCCCCTCCTGTGTATGCACAGTCTGCCTGTGAAGAAGGGGGCCGGCATGTGGGGTGATGTGATCTGCTTTGGTGAGAGGTCTCAGCATTTGATGTCAAGCTGTGGACTTGAGCTCTTTGTAGGCACGTGCAGCCACAGGCTGCTCGCGCCCTGCTACAGAGTGTAGATCAAGCTGAGCCGACCTCAGCTAAGAGGTGCTGCCCGCCGGTAGCATAGTCTTGACATACTTTTCCACACCTCACCCCTTCCGCAAAAATTGTGGTGGAGCACCAAGGATTGCAAGCTTCCAGAGTCTTCAGATACTACCAACGACAGCATGCCATCTGCATGAGACAACAGACATGGCTTGCAGGGGCCGCAGGACGGGAACTCCTCACCTTATGTGAACTGCCACGCAGACTTCCGCAGCGCTGCATGTGCTTTGACTGAGCGCCTTTGCATGAGCGTCTTTGTGCCTTCCGGAATGCATCTTGCGCACAAGGTCAGCACGGAGAAGCTCATAGAGATGAGGGTGACTGTCTCCCCAGTTGTGGCACATTCTCCTCTCTTCCACCTCCACTCCTTCTGGCAGGTCTACGCTGTGCAGCTCACCATAGCCGAGATTTGTAACGGCCTCTAATTCGCTGATGCTGGCACCCAGGTTCTCATGCTCCATCTCAAAGAACGGAACATGGACGTAGGACATTGAGTGCGCATGGCTTTTCGCCTCCAGGATGCACGAGACTTTCGACTGCAATGCAGAAACTCGTTGTTGAGACAATTACAGCCTTCGGCGACCGGCTGAATTGTGACGAGCTGGCCACTGAAGTGCAAATCTCACCTGTAACTGCGCCCCAAAGCCATCCGTCTTGTTTCCTGCTGTGATGTATGTCCAGCAGACCCCTTGCCCCCTCGTGACTACTGCCACGGTAACGAGCAAAATGCACTCCCATCTAGTCCTCATGACATCTAAGCACATGATAACTTGCCCATGTGTTTCGCAACTGGCTCGTATGAGAGTTAACCCTACCAAGCTACGCTCCGCCACGGCGGTCAGCAGAGCAATTTGGCCGGACGCTTTGGACCAAGATTACAACAAAAGCTTTTTATGAAGAGGTCAACCCTGGTACACTTGCCATCAACGTGTTGTGTATATATGGTCGCCACTCTATCGGGGAGACCGTTTCGGAGGCACCAGTGACTAATCGCCCGCAAGTAATGCGCAGGCACTCGATTGTGGTAGGCCACCGGCAGAGCGGCCACTGGATGTTGCCTGGCCTAACATCGCAGACATTTGCATGACACCCCTTGGTCAGGTGCTGGCGGGGGCTCTGCTCGTCACTCTGGACCGATACCTCACTTTGTCACGTGACATCATCTCCTCTGGGAGACCTCGATGCTAGATGCTAGACTGTACTGTACGGCAGATGTCTTCACGATGTAGGACAAGTCGTATCAAAGAGGTGATATGACATGCCACTGAGCGTAAGACACGACCCCAAGTGCATTGTGCTGCAACAGGGACCTATCAGCGCAGCAGCTTGCCTCTCCAGAAGGCTGCTGGGAACTTCCTGACCAGCTCATGAGCTATTGGCGTACTTATAGAGAGCCTTGACCTGTGCTGTCCTGCGCATGTTCTCGGGGTGTACCAGCGAGCAGCTGGCATCGCTTCAAGGTGCAGGCTCTAGGGCCTAGTCAGTCCTTAGCAGAGGACCCTGCTGCATGCTTATCTCTCTCATAAGCTGTGTGAGCTGCTGCGCCTGTCAGCTGCTTCCTTCCACCTGCTGTCACATACACCTGCGCAGCAGCAGCATGTTGTGCCTGCTTGCCAGCATTGCTTGTCTGTTGGCCAAGAATCAAAAGATTGTTCTCGGCACATTTCCTATGTGAAGAAGAACTTCCGAGTGCAGGCCGCAGTGCTGCTCACTCCCAAAATGTTGCTTTTATGCTATGGCTGAGCGTCTCGCATGTTGGGAGAGCTCACAGCTGGCAGTGCCCAGGACATCACTGAAGCAAGGTGCTGGTGTGAGGAACCTGGACACTCTGAGGCATGTCTCCAGCACTGAACAGGCACTACCGTTGCAGTGCCTCGCTGTGCCTACCTTTCTGCGGCGCCCCTGCACATGTGTAGTCATCCAGTGGCCCACACAAGAGCCCTCTGCATGGGCAGCCTCTGCAGCTCGGGCAGAAGGTGCATCACGCTGCGCTTTGCGGCCTCTTTTGGCCTGTTGGAAGCCCCCACCAGCGGCTGTGGGATGCTTCTCGCCCGAGAACTGAGCCCTGTAGTCTACATACACCCGCGACCCATCCCTGCAACGCCAAGGCATCTTTTTCAGTCCTGTAGAGCCACCCAACAGGCTCGGGGCTTGAGTGGGATGCTCTGAGACAGGACTTCACATGGGTGCTGTACTCTGCTGTGCAAGATTGCGTACGAACAGGGACACCCAAGGATTGCGCTGCCATATTTGCCGCAGCTGGATGGCCGCACTGCCCTTATGTGCCGATCAGGGATGATTTTCTGAAGTGCCGGAGAGAAGGATGGTCTTGCTCTCGAGTCTAAAGTGCTCCTCAAACCACCCACTGGACTGGCTCAGCTCACAGCCACATAGCCTTGCTATGGCCTGGGACTGCACGTTGAGATGATCGTGGCAGATGCACATATATGTCATCGTCAGTTGCTTCCAGAGCTTCAGAAAGACTGGAATCCTGCTGCTCACCTGGGATCTCTGCCATCACGGAGGGCTGCCACAGGCACGAAGTCCTCCAGGCGGTGCCACCAGGGAGCGCCATGCCCGGGCTGCCTGCTTGCGCCAGCAGCTTGTGAAGGGATATCTGCGCCAGCTCCTTTGGCAGCAGCCCCTGTCCCCAGACCGCTCTGTGCCCTGTGTCATCACAGCAGAAGCGCTTTACGCAGGAACCATGGAAGATACCAGCGGCTTGTGAAGGGATCTCTGCGCCAGCTCCTTTAGCAGCAGCCCCTGTCCCCAGACCGCTCTGTGCCCTGTGTCATCACAGCAGAAGCGTTCTACGCAGGAGCCATGGAAGATGCCAGCGGCTTGTGAAGGGATCTCTGCGCTAGCTCCTTTGGCAGGAGCCCCTGTTCCCGGACTACACTGCAACCTGTGTCACCATAGCAGAATGTTGCGCAGGGAAATGGATTGTAGCGTCGAGATTTGTGGTTTGAATTGTGCTGGCCACAAAAGTAACTCGGGCGCCCAAGGCAGTGCTGAGAGCATCTGCAGAAAAGCACGGATATGTGAGCAGGCCGCAGGTATGCCAAGTTTTGTACCTGTGCTGCTGTGCGCCTCGGACTTCAGGCTGCCCATCTTCTGAATCACCAGGCACGGCACCCTGCTGCAAGCTTCCTGGTCCGTGGCCAAAAGGTGCTTGTGAGACAGCGCCATGAGCATGCTCATGCCTGCTGCGGTCCTCCTCATATCGCCCGCTCCCGTGCCAACCCTACACAGAACACTTCAGCGCTTTCAAGCCATGCATGGGATGAGGCGCGTGCTCCCTGTCCTGTGACAACAGCAGTGTAGAGCCATAAACGCCGGAGAAGCACATCACACTGCCAGATCATGGAGGCGGATCGGTGCATTGTCGAGTCCCTCACCCTGTCAGGACTGGGGTGGCCTCGGGCAGAAGCCGGCTCTTGAAGGACGCTCTGGGCATTTCCCGCCCGTATTGGCTCTGGCATGATGTCAGCAGAGGAGTAAGCGCCCAGATATGATCTGGCGCCTGGCTGGCGTCCCTCGGATAATCTGCGCATGATCACCATACTTATGTCCAAAATCTACCCGTGCTACTGCTCTTCAGGAACCAAGGCACAAGAAAAGGCGTGTGCATAAGAGGATAGAACAGCCCATTTAAGCCTTGACGGTGACTTGATATGTGGCAAGGGGCTTGGGCAGGAAGACCTGCCTGCGGCCGGGTGAGGAGGGCATGCCAGGTAGACAGATGCGGCGCTGTTTGGGGCGCGCAGGGGGTGCTATGCAGTCATCTTCGCCCCCAGATGAGTCATCAGATGCAAGGTCTATGACGCCGCCAACTGTTGCTGCAGGATTTGCATCCGTGCCCCTCCCAGCCTGAGCCTAGCAAAGACACTGACATACATTACCACTTGGTCACCACCCAATGCAAGGGCATGTCCAGTCAGGTGCAACACAGAAAGCGCCGACGGCATTATATCTGTAAGACACACAGATAGCGCTGGCAGTCGGCCTTTGTACCTGCTGGCGACCCACAGGTTGTCTGAGCAGGGCATGCATGTCCCCCAGCGCTTCATCCTCATCCAAAGCATGGCATTGTGCCTGAGCTGGCGCTGCGTGGCAAGCCAGTCTTGGCTCCTGCATGACCATCCGCTTGCTTAGGACTTTGTGATGCGTGCTTCTTGGAGAAAGTCTTGAATGATCATCAGGGAAAGGGTGGTTCGCAAGAGCATTACCTGTGGAACAGCTGCCTTTGCTGATATGAAGGGATTTGCCCTGGGTGCTCCTTGCATTGCTGGCTTGGTATTAGCTGACTGCATAGGCATGCAGAAGTGTCACAAGTATCCTTCACATGGCATCCCTCCCATGGCATCCCTCCCATGGCCAAGTACTCCAGGAGGTCAATCAGGATGGAGGTTTCCCAATGAACTGCACAGTTTCTGCAACGTGTGGGTGACTGGAGCGTACCCCATCATAGGAATGGCCTGTGATCCCTGGATGGCAAGAGCCCCTGACTGCTGCACCTGGAGACAGATCAGTGATCCTACGCAGCCTCTTCAGGCGCCCGCCTGAAGCCTGTAAGTGAGGAGCTGGGCTTTGCTCGGGGGATGTCAAAGCATCCAGGCTGTCTGCGCCTTCAGAAAATTCCTCTCTACCCTGTCAGCATAGCACCAGCACTCATGATGATCCCAGTGAATTATCACCCAGGTGCGTTACATAATCATGTTGTATTTGCATGCTAAGCAGGAAGGATGCGACACTCAGAGTTGCAGCTGCACTTCAGCTCCAAAAGCCTGCTGATAAAGATTGATCGCAGACTCTACAAAAGCACACATCGTGTCTCCTGCTGGCCCTGAGGCAGGCTCATCGCACGCAAATAATGAGAGGAGCAATATCAGAGCAGTTTACCTTGTCCATAGGGTCTGCGCGACTGGGGTCTACCCTAGACAGGACGCCCATGTCCTCCAGCATATCAATACCCTCACCCTGCATGCGCAGCCCCAGTTTTAGAGTGCATGGACCTGGCAATTCCCTCATAATGCCACACAGGCCACAGGGCTCACTCTGTGCTGCCTTGCATGCTGCTCTTCAGGTGCATGATGTGGCCAGTGCATGACTTTGCACTTGCAAAACAAGGCTGGGTTGCAGACTGGATAACCAGGGCAGGCCAATCATGTGTGGTGAGGAGGACACTTGTGTGAAGCGTGGTGTTTAAGCTCTCACCTCCAAGACCTGTGCAGGCCCCGCCATCAGCGAGGGGATCTCTGCATCATCGCTGCCGGTGTACAGGCGCTTGAGCCTCTTGCGCCCGGCTGGCTGCGGTCTCCTGCCATGCCGTGAGGCTGCGTTGGCAGCTGCTGTGCGGGCTGGTGGGCTCTCAGCAACGCCCAAGCTGGCGCCATCTGCGGCGGACCATGGCTGAGCAACGTGGCTGTCGGCACGACCCTGTCCTAGGGCATCCCGCCTCCCAAGCAATGCGCGCAGCTGCGGCTCTCTGCTGCTGTTGGCTGTGCGAGAGGGCATGCTGAGAGGGCTTGTGCTGGAGGGGCCATCCACCAAAGCCATGTCTCCAAGACCATCACCTGACGGCTGTCTTTCAAGGGCCTCATTGCTCATCTTGCTAGCCTCTGAGTCTGAGATGAGGCTATCGGTGTCTAAGGCCTCTTCAGACTGCCTGGACCTTGCATGTGAGCCATCAACACCTTTGCTAGGCTGCAGCTGGGAGCTGTGATGCACAACGGCAGGGCCCTCTTTCAGCAGCGGACCTGTATCCCCGGCACAGGCTGTGCTGGCCATGCTGCTTCCCACAGGCCTCTCTGAGGCATCAGCCCATGCTTCAGGCTTCCGAATGGGTCTTGGGGCTGCAAAAGGCTTGCTGTGAAGGCGCCGATTGAGCGCAATGGCCCCTGCGCCCCGTGCCAGCTGGCTGGGAGCTGCAAGGTCAGTGCCTGGTGCACTGCTGCAAGGCTTTCTGCTATCCTCTCGTGCACGGCGAGCATGAGGCCCTGGTGCGCCCTCAAGATCCTCGTGCAACCCTGCTGGAGCAACTGTCACGCGGCCTGGCAGGCACGCTTCTTGTGGTGTAGCCTCCTGCGATCCTGGCAAGCACGCGGGTGCCCTGAAAGGCAGGCCTGCTGAGGGATGCTGATTGGGTCCAGACTGGGCCAGAGCTGGGATGCACAAACCTGCTGGGTGCTGCTTCTGGCTGGTAAGACTGGAAAGCTCATCCAGAGCATCAAAGGATGCGAGGTTGCGTTTGCGGGGGACCCACGCCTGCAGGGGGATCCTGCCAGCCGCGCTCGCCCTTGACTGCTCTGCCGCGGGCCTTGGCAGGCTCTCAGATGCGCCAGGATTGCCCGCGGCCTGTGTGAGAACGGGCCTCGACTGCCTGGCTGCATCCCGCTGGTCTGGCTGGCCAGCGCTGCTCCCGAGGCAAGGGCCCGATGCTGCAGTGCTGCTCTGCTTGTTCCTGACTGGCCCCTGTGTTGCTGCTGCACTCGAGGGGGCGCCCTGAGCAACCTGCTCTGAATATGCGCCAGATGCACCTAATGTCCTTGGCGCCTGGCAGCTCGCTGTGCAGACGTTGGGCGGAAGCTTGTGAAGCTGTGCAATTCCTGGCCGTTTCTTCAAGCTCAAGCGCTTCAGCCTGCATACAGATCGTTGCTGTCAGCACGGGGCACAGCCTGGATTGCAGCATGGCCTATTAATAGCATACCACAGAGCAGAGCTCACATGAAGTGAGAATAGCATCACACATCATCTCTGTGTGAAGTGGTATGTGGGAGATTGTCTGGACAATATGTGCATGAGAGGGCAGGGAGACCGGGACTTTGCCTGTATGATGACAATGCCCCCAGAGGGGATGATGGACGGTGGCTCTCTGTGCGATGAGATGCACTGCCCTGCTCAATCTCGCCCAGGGCTGCACCTTCGTTGCTGTCGACAGCCGTCATGCAGGCCTTCTAGCTGCTTGGACCGCTTCATTCCCTGATCAGAAAGCTCTGTCCACAAGAATGCATGGTTGGTGGCTGCGTGTACACTCCCCGGCCTAATGCCTTTCCGTGTCTTTACATATATGAGTGACCGCCATGTGCCCAATGCTGCACAGAGGCGTAACAAGGCTGCCAGAGCAGCAACAGCGTTTTACCAATGTAAACGCAGGCAGCTAAATTGCTGTCGCGGGAAGCTCTTCCACATGTGCTGCGTGCTTTGCCCAAGTGGCATGACTCAAGGTTGCAGGGTTACAAACGGGCAGGTGACAGCAAGCAGTGTGCTGCTTCACATTTCCCGTGTTATTCATCGCCAACATCAACTTCTCTAGGTCCCACAGGGACCCACGTTTTCGGTACTATAGGCCAATTAGACTGCGTCTTAGCAAGGACTTCATTTCAGTCATGCCTGTGCAATACCCAGGCCTGGCGACAGAGTCCATAGTGTCTAGACTGAAGGCTTCACGCATCAGCACAACCATGTGAACGTACATTGCCTGGACAGAGGACTTGTTTAGCCAGGTCTGTGCTGAAGTCTGGTCTATGGTCATAACCGTCAACTGGAGATCTCTAGAGCTTGGCTCAGTGCTACCAGTATTGTCACAACATTGCAATTGCAATGTTGATGGGCTTAGAGGTCCTCGAGCTGGCAGCCACACCATGGTCCATTCTTGTCACGAGGACATACACTCTGTTCCGGTGATCAACTATTGTCACAACGACACATGCCATGCTAGGTTTCCAGATCTGTCTAGACCCTCACCCAGCCCTGCTGCCCTGAGCAGCTGAGAGCCCTGGATGGCACATGGCTGGGGAGAGATGCAGCTCATCGCTCACCGCCCAGAGGTGACTGAGTACGAGCATGGCAGGCGTGGCTGTAGACTGTTGAAGACAGGCAGAGATGCTCTGGACTATAGCCGTCATGTTTTGTCATCTGAGTTGAAGCACAACTTGTTGTACAGGACCTGCACAAGCCCTCATCTTGAGTAACACCAAAGCTCTTGGAGGCTAGCTATCGAGATGCAGCAGCGTGAGGATAGGTTGGGTCTGCAAAATGCAGCAATCAGTGACGGAAGAGTAAAGTTTTTGTCGTGGAAGCATAAATGGGACAGTCACCTGATTCCATGTGTCAATGACGTTTGCACAATAATGCCTGCAGGCAGCAGCGCTCTTAGATGTGATGCACAAGAGACACCACTGCCAAAGTGTTTGGCTGAAAGGGTTGACGATGGAAAGCAGTGGGGTGGGCTCGGGCTAGTATGCTTTGATGTATTCATGGGCTGTATATGCAGCAACTTTCAATCGCTGCTGCACGTCTCATTCCAAGGTAAGTCATGCCTTGCGCATGCATCACAGAAGAACTGAGGTGGAAGTCTGAATGCACCCCATGGCCTCTAAATGTTCAGTTACGTTTGCACAGCAGACTGTACCTGCAGTCAATGGTGCCCTCGTCTACGCCCCTCCCGAAGGATCCGTGGTGAGAGTCATGCGCTCCCAGGGATAAGTGGTAGACCGGAAGCATGTGTATGTGGCTGCAGTCTTCTTTGCAGTTCTGTAGATACTTCATGACTTCTGCGGGTCACAGAATATCCTTCAGACATGCAGGGCGGGCCGCAGATGATGCTCAGAGCAGCAGAATCAGGCACAGAAGGTGCCCTCGGCCAGCATGTGACAGGTGCTATCTCAGTACCAAGGCTCTATTGAGGCACTGTTGCTGCGATGGGTGCGCCAATTTCCTCAAGAAACAGCCACCCAGCCTCCCAAGCATGCAACGGGCTTGGGACAATCACATGATATCCTGGTGCCTCACCTGTGTCGTAATAATACTCTGCAAGCAGAGCACACCAAGTCAGTCATCAGTCTGTACTAGCTTAGGTGTTATTTGGGTTCTTGAGCATCAGATGCTGCCAGTGCAGGTATGAGAGCTGCAGCTATCTTGTCATGCATGGCGAAATGAAGCGATGACATGACAATGCAATCACAGTGCTTTCGATGCGCTGTGTGCTTTGGGGAAGCAGGTCAGCTGCCAAGGCCAGTGCTTACCTCCATATGCAGCAGGCTCACAAACCTGTGAGGTCGGCAGGTCCTCTAAAACTGACTCAATTGCTGTGAAAGTACCTGCAGCAGGGGCAACTCTATCCTGTGGATCCCAGCAATGTTATTGCAGTGACGTGACAAGGGTCGAGACAGGGATAATAGAAAAGTTCCTCCCCCCCCCCCCCCCCCCGGGTAAGCTGGTGCTCAAGCTGCGATAGCGACCCATGCATCTAAATTTGTGCAAGCTTCAATGTTGCAGGTCTGTGGCAGGTTGGATCTGCATGGGGCTGAGCCGCCTACCAGTGGAGCCTCCAAAGTGTGTGGGGCCATACGCACGCCACAGCACCATGGCTTCGGTGTTACGCAGGCGCTTGTCAAAGAGCTCCAGCAGATCAGCCTTGTAGCGGTCCCACGGCTTGTGCATGTTCCAGTTGTTGAAGCGTGGATACCAGGCGCCAAACTCTGCATGCGCAGGTGCCTGAGTCAGGCTTGGGTATGCTTTGGCCTTGATGCAGCGCATGCTGTCCCAGCATCATGCGACTGGGCTGGGGACTCTTTGCATGGTGGCTCTGTTGACCCGGTTGTTGAGGCTGCTCGGCTCCCATGTGCATGCACTGTGGCCCTAGGCCACAGGTTGAAGCTCTTGCAAGGATGATGTTCAGCTCACGCATACACCCTGCAGACCACTTCTGAGGCAGGCACACATTAGTCCAGGCAATTGGCCTGTCCTGATGAGGCATGCAGACTGACACCACAAAGTATGCTTTCCCCCCCATAGCAGCACTGCATGTGAAGCATTGGCCAATCTGTCTGACAGGTTGAGCTGGCGAACGGGCATTCCGAATTGAGGTGACCTTGGCAGCACGGCTAATGCTCACCAGCATAGATGATGTCCCGGGATGTGAGAGGCTGGAACTGGGCCATGACGTCGTCCCACAGAGTCAGGTTGAAGATGCCGAAAGACTGGATATGGACTTCTGCACCGCTGCTCAGCGTGAACATTCCAATGTTCTGCTTAAGGATTGGGGTAGTTGGTTCATCTGAGAGCATGTACTCCCGCTCGAAGGGTATGCTGGTGTGGCTCGCATTCGCGTCGCGCCAGTCCTGCATGCAGCCGCAGCTTTCACGATATGTCAGAGGACTTCACTACCTGAGCCTATGACATGTGCCTTGCCTTCAGGAGGACATGCCGAGCCAGGGCCTTCTCAAAGCTGCGGTATCCGCAGAAGCTGCAATCGCAACAGGAGTGCATTGAATTTGCCGTGTCCTCATGTGGTGGGCGGGGGACACAGAAGTCAGGTTCATACCATGAAGAAGCCATCCTTCACCTCCTTGTGAAGGAGGCAAGCCAGCGACTGGAACACCTGCCGCATGGTGCTATCACCTATGATGATGATCCGCTGCCCTTTCGTGCACTGAGAAAAGTGCGAGGCATTGAAGGCATGCAGCTCGCATGCATGCGGCTCATACACCTTCCGGAACTCCTGCAGCAGCAGCATCGGCATCAGCATCAGCGCTGTGCAGTCTGGCCTCAGTTCAGACCCCGTAGCGCTTGCAGCAGAGGCATGCAGCTCGCAAGCATGCGGCTCATAGACCTTCCAGAACTCCTACAGCAGCAGCATCATCAGCGCTGCAGTCTGTCCTCGGTACAGACACCGTAGCGCTTGCAGCAGAGTAGGACTGTCTCCTCAAGTGTTTGAGTGGTGTCTGACAACCCGCCGTCAGCTGCAACGAGGCTTGAGATCGAGCTGCACAGTGACTCTGAAGAGGTCCATCAGGTATAGTAACAACCCCTCTACCGTGTTGGTCTCCCATAGTCAAGGTCTGAGAAGACATCTTACCCTCTGTCCCAGCTGACGGTACTTTGGGTCAACATAATCTGCCAAGCAGTCAAAGTCATTGATGAAGCTCGGACATTCTTTCATGTCGCTCATGCCTCGATACCCATGGTCCGGGTGCTTCACCTGCAGGTAACACTACAGACATGTCCCCCTGGGTGGGTAAAAACGGCTTGTGGGACCATCTGCTGTGCAAGGAAGATAGACAGATGCACAAGCGCGCATTGGGTCTCGGATATCTCTAAGACCAGTACACTACAATGGCAAAGGGACTTGAGGCGCTGCTGTGAAGTGCCACTATGCCATTGCAAAAACAGCTTATCAGTGGCCAGTAGACCGAGGGGCTTGTCATAGTGTAGCTCTTTGGAGGTCCACATCTGCTCAGAAAGTCCATACTGAGCTTCCTGACAAGATGGGGACTCACCCACACTCCTTTGAGGGCCTCGACCTGCCCCAGATCTGAGCATTTCTGGCGGTGGATGTGAGTTGTAGGCGCTGCCGGGGCTAAATAGTCGGCGTCTACTTGCGAGACAGGCTTTTTGTTTTCCGCAGCAACTAGAAGGATGGACCACAGCGCCCCCAGGAGGAGTACTGCTGACACTCGCATACCAGGCGGCTGCAATATGTTCTAGAGGTGAATTACAGTCCAGTCATGGTGTATAGTACTAGAACTTGTGTTCATCCCAGGCTGCGTGAGGGCTCGTTCGAGCATGGCCTTTACGCTTGCAGGCCTCCGAGATCACTTGTGGTATGATGCATACTGATGGCTCTTCACATTTCAGCCGGATCCATCAACGGGCAAGTCGTCGACCCAAGGAACTCGGTCAGTGTACCGTCCGTCTCGCTGGCGCGGTCAGGGTTGTGTGTCGTGTTTCACAAGCAATGCCGGTGTATTGAAATAATGACTGCAGCAGCTGATGTACTGCATCCGTGATGCAGGGCTGCTACTGCTGTACTCGGTACCCAGGGCGTGCTCATCTACGATGATGTCATTGAAGCACTGACTAAGCAACTAAGACAAGGTATTGCAGCGGTCCCAGCTATGGAGCCTCATCGGCGATGTGGGATGCATATTGAGTAGGCTTGTTGTCGAATATTTATCAGACCTTACTCCACAGGACTTTACAGGTTTACACGGATGTATCGGAACCCTGGTCTCTGAGATTGACGCTTGGCTGTTTCCTTGGACTAGTGCTCGTTGCAAGTCGCAGTACCACGCGCGGAAGAAGAATGGAACGGCATACGATCGAGCCTGGGCGCCTCGCGGAGTGGATTGGAACGTTCAAGCGCCAAACGCAAGAGGTGTGAGCACTACCGAAACCACAAAGAGCAACACAATGAGCGGCCCCTGTCTCTCAGTGTATGCTATTTTCGATTGGAACTTGAGTGTGATGACAGCTTCAGCCGACAATCTGAATCAGCATTAATTCCCTCAGGCGGGGTGTCTTCAGGACACAGATTAAGTGCTCAAGGTTATATTTACCGGTGCTGTAAGTGGATGTGATTGTGCAGGTGCAGGAGCTCATGCAGCTTGCCCCTGAGTGCCCTGAGTTCTCAGATCTGCTCTCAACAATAGAGAGGGTGCGTACCTGAGGCCCGTCCATTTACTTATACGCTGCATTATGCTCCACATCTCATCTTATCCCATTTGGTGGGCTTCATTCAGGCTGCAACTATCGAGCAACTCGTGATTCCTGTTCGTTGTGATAACATGTCCTAGCCGGCGCCACTGACGTGGGTTGCGCACAGGCAATTGCAACAGCAGAGGCAGAGTTGCAAGGTCCCCGGGACACATGTGCCAGTGAATCAGAGGATGGCTTCACCGTCAATTGCGAATCCATACCCCTGGATCTACCCTCATGCTCCCCGACCACGGTACTGATCCGCCCCCGCCGTGCTCAGCCAGCTGTGTACCACAGCATGAGCTTCACAACAACGTCCTGACTTGATCCTACACTTGCAAGGCTTGTGAGACAGACATTATCAACACCTTGCTCAAGCAAGCCTGTCTGGCAGCACAGAGGCTCCTAAGAAACATCGATCATCTGCTGGACGTGTGGATGTGCACGCCCCATGATTCCTTGCTCTTGTACATGTATCATAGCGCTCATGTACACAGAACGTATCGGTGCTGCCTGTCAGTGCGCCTCCTCTCTTCAGCTGCATCGAGTAATGACCGCACCTGCAAAGCGCAGGTAGCGAAGCATGTTACGGCGATCCAGCAGCGCGCTGCTGTGTTGGGCTGTGGGCCGCTGGGATGGGCAATAGGCGCCATCTGTCATGCCAGGGCGGACTCGAGCCAGGAGTGGCAGAAGGCGGTCATCGAAGGCGTCAGCCCTGAGGGGAAGTTTCTCGTGGACTGGCTGCCCTCTGCACGGGAGCAGTGCTTTCAGGTGATCTGCCGCCTCAAAAGATCGCAGTGTTTGCGGCCACACCCTCCCCCTGCACACGCCCAACCGCCTGCACCCATCCTACCTGCTGGGATGATGCATACACTAACGGACCAGGTGCTCTTGTGGTGCTGAGGATTGCCTGAGGGCATGAGGTGCATCTGCCGTAAATTTGGTGCTTATTCCATACCATCAGTCTTACATGCCTTAATTATGGAACATCTGCAGTCCTGCTGTTGCCTCAGCAGCTTTTGAAGCCAGAGCGACAGCTGGCTATGCCTGTCCAACAGGTTGAGTCGTCAGACCTAAGGCTGGTCCCGCCCATTGCCGGAGCATTCTGGACACCCAAGCAGCCGCCGGCGTACGACAAGAGCCTGCCGGTCTACCCGGTGGTGTACGAGGAGGACGAGAAGGCCGCGCAGCGCGCGGCCTATGACGAGCAGCTTTGCGGCTTCAAGGATGCCCTAGCAAACGGGAGCCGCAGCTACACATTTCCGCCGGGTGTGTACCGGTCCCGAGAGAAGATCTACATGGAGGTGAGCCTCGTGGGCAGAGTTCTCCCTCCTCAGGATTGCCAGACCCTACCAAGATCGACCGGGCTGGATGACTGATAGAGTTCCCTTCTCGCTAGACTGTGTCCCACCCTAAAGCCGCCGAGTCCAGGAGAACGTCTACAATTGGTCATCCAGTAAAGTAACTTCATCAATGTCACAAGATGTGCGGCTGGACAGCGCAAAGTCTATGAGCCCTACCTTTGGGCCTGGTGACCGGCGTTGAAGCTGCGTATGGGGTGATGGGGCCCAATGATGTCTCAAAGAGCAAGTGTAAGACAACCTGCCAGGCCCACCTGCACAGCGTAATGAGAAAGGCAAACTAGGGGAAGCTGGGAGCGCAGAGTGCCGTGGTCCCTTCCTGTGACAACAGAAATACTCATCACTTTGCATCAGCTGATAGCGTCATAGGATTCTAGGTTTCTCACCCTGCCATTCACTGAGCAGAGCAACTGCTGATGATGCAAGCAATGATGATTCTGTTTCACCACAGCGTGCCGACCATATCGCTTCCGCACTTGCATCCTGAGATCGCAAGAACTTGGAGGGATGTGCCTTTCCATGCATTTGTGTGCACTTATGCGGATTCGTGTGCAGGGCGTCAGCGATTTCACCCTCACCCTGGCCAACGTCGAGTGGATCTCCGAGGAGGACAGCTTCATCGGCCTGCGCTGCTGCCATGACATCACAGTACTCGGCCCGGTGGCGCTTGACGGAGACCCCCTGAGGTACTCCCAGTGCGAGATCACCGACAGCGATGGCGCGAGCTGGCTGGAGATGCGCGTCATGCCAGGGTATCGCACTTCCCCAGAAAGTCGATCCGTGATGAGCTCGCTTCCTACTAGGGTGTGCGGCAACTATTCATATATGGCGGTATTGATCAGATACTGGGCAGCAACAAGATGCTGTGGATGGGATTTACGGCAATTGAGGCAGTCTGATGTGCATGCCAGGTGTGCATGTAGGTTGATCCATCATATTATCCTGGTGCATACAACTGTATGCAGCGCCCTCTCAAACCTGCCCAATGCAAATCAGGCTTACCAGTAAAGGGTGAGGTGTGTCTGCATGCTACAGACCTCAGAGTCTAGACCGGCTTGGGCACTTGATGCAAAATCGATCGGGATTGAGGTTCCAAGCTTAGAGTTGTTTTCATTTCAATCCATATCGCCTGCTGCTGCAGCACTGCCAGTGATGGCCCTTAACATGTGCTGGGTAAGGCCTAGCCAACAGGAGAGCGAAGAGCCTTGTCATTGCCATCATCCTCACCACAGATCTTCGATGACCGCAAGCATGGGTTGCAGAAGCTCCTAGCTTGACAGAGGCTGTGTCTCTTGCAGGTACTCAGATCCCAGCACCGAGGGGAAGGTGGTGTTCTATGACCCTACAGGCAAGACCCTCCCCACAGGGCAGACATGGGTCGAGACAGTGACCAGCCTGGGTGACGGCCGCTTCCGCATGGATTTCGCCTGGGGACACAAGCACTCCTTGAGAGTGCCAGGTGTCTGCAAGAAGGGCAACTTCATCCTTCAGGGCCCTCATGCCGGCGCCATCGACCTGTCCTGCAACACAAATGTCACCCTTCGGGACATGAGGCAAGTCTCCTCCTTAGCGGGCAGCCATGCACCATGCGGCTCAAGCCTGCAGCACATGGGCTCACAAGATATATATGGAAGGCAGCCTGCAGTCAAGCGTGCACTCTGCCAGCGGTGGCTGCAGGTTTTGTGAGCACTCCCTCTCTGATGCAGGATGTACTGGGGCGGGGAGCCTTGGGGTCTGTCGTATGGCGTCAACACATTCACCAATCTGCGTGGGGTACGACGGCCAGGCACCAACCGCTTAAGCAATGGCTTGAGATTCTTTCAGGTCTGTACGCCCTGTGTCAACCCTCTTGCATTGTGGCTTCCTCATGAATCAGCAGCTTCTAATTTTTTTCTGATTTGATCAAAGGATCAAAGTGGAGACCTATTGTGCCATTGTAGGCTCGGAATTCTAGTGCTGGCACTACAGCATATAAGTGCATCCTGACAAACAAGTGGCTGAGCCTGTATTGTTTGAGCCTTGCTGGAGAAAATCAACCTGTCAGTGTCTCTGTGCTGGCATGTTCAGGTGTCTTGACTATTTGAGGCACTGCAATGCCTCCGTTGGCCAAAGAGAGATTTCAGCAGGCTTGTCCAGGCTGTGCTGGCTGGGCTTGACAAGGGCTTGAACTACACTTGCAGGTGTGGTATGAGGGAGGTAGCTTCATAGCCGATGGCTGCGAGGCAGCCAATAACGACGATGACCTGTCAGATATTTTCACCTACATGGGCTATACCTGCGCCAATGCACAGGGTGCGCAGCTTGGATTTTTTTGGGCCTTCGGCACTACCTGATGGGTCTCATTGCCGGCACAATAGGCCCCATTTGTTACCCGTGGTGGAAAAGCCAGCACTTGGCTTCTCTCGATGACGACCATATAAGCTGGAGGTTGCGAAGCATGGGAAGAAAACGAGTGATGTGATGACACGAGAGACTATATGCCATGATGCAATTGAGCCGCGGACCCTGCCAATGCAGGCTCAGACAACAGCATCCTCGGGCATTGTGGAGCAGGCATGAGATGGCTCCCAGGCAACAGGCTGAAGCTCTACACCTGCCAGAGCCTAGAAGTTGTCGGCGAAGCAACTGTGAAAGCAGTTGAGAGGTGCACAGACAAGGCAGCTTATGAGGTAGGGATGCCTGCCACCATGCAAGGCGAGCGCGATTGTCGTGACTGGTGCATGGACGACCTCTTGCGGCCATTGATGATGCATGCCATCCTCGACGTCACAACAATGACCCATCACCTCCGCATGGGGATGTCATGCTAAATCTTTAAGTATCTCATGACTAACTTTGGACAGTAACGACAGCATGATTGTGAGAGATGTGCTTGCTGTAGTTCCCTGTACGCTTGCCAGTGCTTGCGAGGTCCCAACGCATGCCATGAGGCCTCTGCACCAGCTGAACGGGGTCCATGCTTGCAGGTGTTGCTCGCTGCGTATAAGGAGTCTGGCAAGGGCCCCCAGCACGCAAGCTTTGAGGACTTTCAGCTCGTGCAGCTTGACCAGCCTGTGGACATAGATGGCCTCACTCTCATTGAGAACCTGGACACTAAGCCCGAGAGGATCAGCTTCACAAACTGCTACTTCCATGACGGCATGAACTGCGGCATCGTTCCCAAGGGCGCTATCGAAGCTCTGGTGGCCAACTGCATTGTGGAGCGCACCAGCGTGGTCGGAATCGAGGCCTCCATAGGGGAGGAGGGGGCATTTCCAGGTCTGCTTTCGGTCACATCTCACAGTGCTGTGACCCTCTGATGAGCTGGCGTGAGGGCCTTCAGACAGCATGTACATCATGCGACGCAACCTCTACCACCATTCTGCAACCCATTCCAGATTTCTTGGGCTTGCATACATTGCTGTTCTTCTCACACCCGGATGACCAGCAGTACTGAGCGCATGATACCTTGTAGAACAAGAGTACTCTGCACTCTCAAGGCGGTGATGGGACGAGCTTGACAGTGCTGTGGCGGCATGGAAACAGCCTTTGCTTCTGCCCGCAGGGAGCATTGTAGTGCGGAACAACACTGTTCGGGACGCCTACCACACCTGGGCGGATGTCTCGCCCTCAGGCAAGCCTGGCTTCAAGGGTGGACCCAGCATTGCAGTGAACGCTGCCCCCTGCGCGATCGATGAGAAGCCCAGCGGTGAGTCATGCACGACTGATGTCAAGGATCCGTCTTCGCCCAAAAGCGTTTCTAGAGTAGCCGCCCATTTGACACAGGAGATTGAGGCTACGAAACTCTGTTGTCGGATTATCTGCCACCAGCGCGGCATATATGATTGTATGATACATGTTGGGCTGAAGCGACCCTATCTACACCGTTACTGTCTGCCACTGCAAGTCACGAGAGACAGCTTGACTACCTTGCCATGACATGCAGGTTGCCCGATCCAGAGCGCAAGGATTGTGGGAAACTTGTCGATCAACCCTCACGGGACACCCATTACGGTGACCGAGTGTAGAGATGTAGTGATCTGTGGCAACCTGCCTGCCGATCCCCTTCGCAGCGATGCTCTTGATCATGTCACCACGGCGTGATATATATATATATATATATATATGTGGTGGCAACCCGCAGCCAGAGGCCATAGAATATTCACAGACCTGTCTGTAGCCAGAGTCTGGGGCCAATCGTACATGCACAGTCTGCAGCCTTCTCAACTGGGAAATGACTCACTCCTAAACATGTTTCCTATACCCCCTCAGGGCAGATGCGTTGAGGGGCCTCCCTTGGTAGACCACTCGAAATTCCAGGAGAATTTGGGGTAGCGCCGGTTATAGGTGTCTCAGGAGTGGCCACAACCGTCGAATATGGGCGGAATCACAGAAATTCCCCGTGCCTTCGGCGCGATATACAAGCTTCCTGTCCTGTGCACCACTGGCCCGAAGGTGTCACACCAAGGTGCTATCCTGTATCTTTCATGCTGACTGTCACTGGTAAAGTGTGAGCCGCTCTACTGAACAGAGCTCCCCAGTATAACATGTGTACACAGGCCAGAGTACATTGTGCACCAGCAAAGGGTTCCTCTTGAGGTCATTACCTGTGGGTTGGATTCACATTACATTACGTCCGTCAGTGGGGTGAACCTTTCAGATTTTGCGTGGTTCATTATATCACCGCTCCCATGAGCCACAACATACAAAGCTGCAACCACTCTGTCGCATAACCTCCGGAGGATCCCTCATCAGAATGCTCAATAATGCTCAATCCTTGTCTTCTCCCATCATGGCGCATGGTGCCAGATGCTGCTCGCCAATCATGTGAATGCAAGTCAGGCTAGGCCTAGGCTTAGATCTTGCCTTTGCAACATTGCATTCCAGTCGGTCAAAACTCCTGGTAATTCAACAAACATGAGGAGGGAGGTACTAAAGACCCAATCCCCATCGTTATGAGAACTGATTGCAACCGCAGAGGCTTATATGAGACCCCTCATGTCCCAGGAAAAAATGGGCCCATGATTGTTGCATCTCTTCTGCTCCAGAAGACTGAATGGTGTGTTATTGTACTAATGTCAACCTGTTTCTGTGCGTGTGGGGTTGGCACTGTCTATCTTGGCCTTGTGTCTGCTAGCAAGATATGTGTCTAGAGATGAGGCCCTGAGTTAGAGTTTCAGGGCCTCAGATTCGCCCTCCCATCAGACGGTGTGCTGGTGCAGCCATCTTGATCAGCTCCCAAGTCATTTGAAAGATCTGTCGCATAGCAGGCAGATACGGAAAGCTTGTTGCATGTGCTGCATGACCATAGGTCATCAGAAAAGCCCAGAAATTGGCAGTGGTCTGCATGAAAATGCCAACAGCCAAAAGCATCAGAGCAAGCTGCGTTTGGCTAATAGACACTATATTGAATCCTGAGCTCGGATGCTGGCTGTGGGCCTGAGGTCTGCCTGTTCGATTGTTGCAGGCTCATGCTCTTGGCTAAGCCGCTCTTAGCACTGCTCCTGGAAGCTTTGCGGCACACTTTTATGGACGTCTGGCGAAACACCGTGCAGGGACAAAGTGCAGCTGCTGCTCGGTTGTCATGGCGCACGTGCTGCTGCCTTGCATATGCTTGCCCCATGACTAATCCCTTCTGATCATGTCAAATCTGTACGACTCAGCTCCCGAGGTAACCTGAGCGCTGGCATGAGCCATGAAGTAAGCATCCTGCGTCCTCATTCAAGTGCAAGCTCTATCCCGTCATGTCAAGCGCATCTGGGACCGCAAGAATCTCAGCGCACTGCTACTGGGAGGCCAGGCGCTATGGGATCCTCGCAGTCCATGGCAGTGTCATACACCCTTCTGATGATGTCCGGGTGCTTGCAGGGATGCACCAAAGCGTACGGCAGCGGGGCATCCAGGCAAAAGTTGGTCATGGGCGCATCGTCCCACTCCACCAGCCCAAAGTCGGCCGGCCTGTACGGCTTGACAATGCACCCCGCCTCCTGGGGGGTCAGCGTCTTCATGTCAAAGCCTCCCAGCCACAGCCCTATGGCCACGTCATCGTCCCACAGCATGCGCAGTCCCACAATGTTGTTGATGGCAACCAAAGCCTCCACGGCAGAGGCTGTGATGATGACCAGAGCGCCGTTCATGTACTGGGGCACGATGGGTGGATGGATGAGGTCGTCCACATAGGACTGATACTTCAGCAGCAACAGCCCGTCGGTCTCCCGGTGGTCGATCTGAGCCCCGTGGATGGTGTAGCCGAACCAGAAAGGCCGATCGGAGAGGTTCCGCGCCAGCATGTGCATGATGACGGGGATGTTGACGTACGAGTCGTCGTCTATCCTGGCAACATACTTGGGCTCGAACGCCGTGACGGCCATCTCGAAGAGGATGAACATCCTCTGCGTCACTCCGGGAATGCCGTCCAGCACCTCAACGCCGGGCCCTAGGGCGTCCGGCCCCAGAATAACCATGTCCCCATGCTCCTCGTTCTCCAGATGCAGCTCCCCCGTCACATTGGCATCCTTGCCGTCATGTGACACAAAGAACCGGGTCACTACCTGCAAACGCCAACACATTGCGCTCAGCTCTGCCCCAGAACTTGTCGAGCTTCAGGGATATCTCTGAGCGATACCCCTGCACCACAGCCTTCAGGCATGATAGGCAGCTCAGATCTGTTGGGGGATGTCAACCTCTGCTGTCTCATAGAGCTGATATGTGCCTAGCATATAAGGTGAGTGTGGAGTTTTCTGTGTCAGACTTCGAGGACTCACTTCCTCCGTTTGCTCTGCCAGCCGCATCCATGTTTCTCGTGCGGCCATCCTGTGATACTTGCGCCGCCTGTCGGAAGGAAGCCCTATGAAAAGCGTGGTTTTCGGCCTGCAAACGGGACAGCTGTCTCACACACTGCAGCTGGAGGAACATTATGACATAAGTGCCACACGCATTGGAGCTCCTCACAAGGAGCAATCCTGTGCCTGGCCCACAGATCTTGCTCAGCTTCTGGGGATCCCCGGATGCTAGGCTATGCAGGAGCGCACCAGGCTGACCATGAAGGTGCAAAAGGCAAGGGATCACAGAGGCATTCAAACCCCTCACATAAATACCGTGAGCTGTTACACATGGGCAGCTGCAGCGCTCCACCTGTTCTGCTCTATTTTCCCAGGGCTTTGCGAGCGTTCGTGATGTGTGGGGGTCTTGCTTCTTCCAGCCGCAAGCGTGCTAAGAAGCGGAACATACAAGAAGAAGACGCCGATCAAATGAAGAACTCTCATGGTCTACCAGCCGCGCCTGTGATATGCAGACAGCCTTTTAGACCTTCAAAGGGAATACTGCAAGTTATGCACGCTGCACGCATGGCGCTAAGGCTTTCCGTGATATAGTGAGACATCATAACAGCATTCAGTGAGCAGCATAAGACGTCGTGATGGAGCCTTTCATTTATGACACAACATCCTGACATGATGACTTGGGTTCTTTTCAAGTCAAAAGATCCAGGAGAGGTGCCGTCACATTTGATTGACGCAGGAAGACAACCCTCAAGGTACCTGTCAACCCATTGCCGTTGAAGATGTCCCAAGGCTGTGAACTGGAGAGGCGTTTGCTGCCGGCCCTGTGCTCAGATCTGCAAGGTGCCCGCCGAAGTGCCGCTCTGCTATATTTCAGGTACAAAACGTCCTTCCTAGAGCAGTTCCTCTGCTTAAGTGCGCGCTGGGCGATCAGATAGACACTGACAAAGTTCCGAAGACATCTCGGAACCCCACACTAGCTCGGCCTCCCTTACATCCGGTTTTCGTCTTTCGGGCCGTCATTCGGCGTTCTACCCTCATCAACGTCTCCACGCTGTAGTGCAGGTTAGAATGCCCAGCTCACGGACAGCAGGATCAGGGTAGGTGACGAAAGCCCTGGCTTCCCGTCATACGGAAGCGGGCGGTGGCCATGTGCGCACGACAGAATGCTAGTGTGCTTTTGGAGCGGAAGCGTAATTCTTAGCGTGGGGCCAGCCAGCACAATCTGCGTCTCAGTGGATGAAAGGACAGTCTTGCTTTCGAGTCTCCAAAGGAGTCTCCCATTTGCTCGATTACAAGAAATTGCACTCCAATGCTGCCAACATTCGGCCACCAACACCCTCCAGTCTCTGAACAAGTTGGGCTATGTCCTACCCCTGATGAGTTTCAAGCAATGTTCTTGGCTGCTTGGGACTCACGAGGACATGCCCAACTGCCCTGCTATCGCCTTACTTCATAAATGCAGCTTCCCATGTCGTCAGTTGTCATAATTCTACAGTCAGCACTGATGAGACGTCTATTGTTGCGATGAAGGCCAAAGAGCGAATTGCAATTCAGACTCGTATCAATCTTCATTCACCTTCGGGCTCTGCTAGGTTTGCAATTGGAATGACATGCAGCTGGACTGCACACTACTGTCCGTTAATCAGCACTCCCGAGCTGCCTTGCTGCGGAAGCCCTGGTTAGCTCATGGCAGAAGAAAATGCTCTTCTGAGGCCAATTTCCCCATAGAAGCATCAGCCTCTTGGAAAAATTCCTTCCCTTCATCCTTCTGCTGTCTAGGAATATTCCGCCCTGCCTTGTCTCAGTGACCACTATGTATGCATGGACCTCGCCGCCCTCAAAAGTGCATCTCGCCCGCTGAATGCCTAGGTAGCACATGTTGCAGGGCAGGAATAATTACACCACAGTCAGCCTACAGAAGCAGCTGGATTATAAATCTGCCACCATGTATGGAATGGTGAGGCTAGTGCATCATGCGCTGCAGCGCACATGCCATGGTGTGCTCCGCTATGGCTGCCTCACCTCTGCTGCAGCCTTCATGCTGCCAAGAATGGCCCCTGCAGTCGAGGCTGACACCCATGTGCCATCGCAACTGCCAGCTCACCCTGTGGGGGCTGCTGGCTCACCGTGTCAAAGCTGCTGACTCACTCCTCCTCATCCTCCTCGTCGTCAGGCACAGCCGCCGCAGCGCTCGCCTGCTTTGGCGCGCCCGTCGGCTTTACGTTGTACTTGGTGCACATCTCGCTCATGATCACGCTGCTGGCCGTCGGTGTCTTGCTCAGCTTGTGGCGGTACGCAAACTTGAGGCGCTCCTTGGCAAGAGCGTCAATCTTCTTCTGGAGGTCGGCCTCGGGGATATTGCGCAGATACTTAAGCATGGCTGGCAGCTGCACCGCACAGACCTCTGTGGTCAGTATATGTGTGCACAACCATCTCACATGCAAGCAAACAGAAATCTAGCAAGCAGTACACCCTACAAAACTCAAGCTATGGCAACACATGGAGAGCCATTCGAGTTAGGAGGGAGGTAGATATCAGACTCACCGACTTCACTTTGATCATGGCATCGTTGACTGTGGCGTCTGGAAACCAGTACCAGGCTGTCTGCACATGGTAGGGCCGTACATCCTTCGGGTTCTCCCACAGCAGCTCAGAGTCAAACCAGAACCTGCATAATGGTGAACCATCTGCAATCGGCCTACTGCTCCCCTCCAGTTAACAATAACGGCAGAAAGAGCATGCATGCCGGAATGCATTGGATGTTCATGGCTCTCTTCATAACACAGCCATTGCAAGGCCTCTGCCACAGGCTGTCAACTCTGCTCTCACAGGCCACCTGACATGACCATGTGTGGTTGCGGACGTCAGGCGGTGTGAAGCTGAGATTTTGGCGTAGAGTTGATTTTGCCTCCTTTCAGACTTCTTGGTCAAGTGCGAGAGAGCAGGTCAAGTACGAGAGAGGAGATGCAATTCGAGAGCCCCTCACTTGTGGTCAGTGATGTTGAAGAAGTAGGCGGCGGCCTTGTAGTCGACTGCGTCACCGAAGGGCATGGTCGCGTAGGGCGGCCCGATGAAGACCGGGATGCAGCCCGACATGAAGATCTCGCTGGTGCGGCGCGAAGACGCAGAGTCTCCCGGCAGCACCAGGCAGAACGTGGCCGTCTGCATGATCTCCAACACCTGCACATGGAAGATACAGGATGAGACAGGATGAGTCTGCAGAAGGGCCTGTGAAAGGAGGGCCCCTCAGCCTGCAAGTGAGTGCTAGTGCTGCACAGAGCTCCGAGGTCTGCCGTCAGCGCAGGGCAAAAGGCTGCGGTCTGCATCATCTCCAGCACATGCGCACAAACAGCGCAGAGACTGGGATGGGGCACATGTGCAGAAAAGTCTCGGGGTGAGCACAGCTGAACCATGTGCAGGTGCAAGAAACAGACTCGAGAGGGACCACTGCAGCCCCGAGACAGGATGCGCTGGCACTGGCATTCTGCCATGCATACGTGTCAGCTCTGTGCAGGCTACAGCAAGGTTATGGCATGAAGGGCATGCCCTATGCTGCCAAAGAGCCAGTTAAGGCAATGTCAAAGACGCCAAGTGCATGTCAATGCCTTGCTGAGGTAGGCGACAACAAGCCAGTACCAGAGTGGCAGCTTGGCTGCTTCAATGACATGGACCTGAAGAAGACAGTACCTGTGGGAAGGGCGTGTAGTGGCCGCCCAGTGTGGGGTCCACACACTTCACATCCACGTCTGGCGTCAGGTTCCCCAGCATTAGCTGGACCGCATGCCTAAATTGCTGCATACACACATCTCTGGTCAGTCAAGGGTGAATCTGTACACCAACCCCCGCCGTCTGCCATATGGCATGCCTTATGCTGCGCTCCCTGTATAGCATGCCGCCGTTCATATGTTTGGGCCACAATGGCAGCAGCTTTATAGGGAGAGGCAGCTCGCTGTGCACACCTTGCCGCCCTTGATCTTGGTCTGGTTCCAGTTCTCATAGGCGTAGGGCAAGCACGATGCCGTCAGGTACAGAAGCGTCTTGCGCTCCTTTATGGGCGTGATGGCAGTCTTGAAGCCCAGCAGAGGCTTAGCGACGTCAGAAGAGCCCGCAACATACGGCGCAATGACCAGCTTGTCATGCATCTCCCAGTAGTCCTGCACAGAGACATACTCAGACCACCTCTCATACGTGTTATGCACCTGTTGCTGTGGTGCTCTCATCCCCAGCTGCGCCAGACCATTTCGGAACATTATCTGCGTCTACTGAACACTGTGTCGCTCTGAGGGCGCATGCTGCAAAGCATATTGGCCTGATGAGCTTCCCCAGGGTGTCATCTGTGATAGAGGAAAACATGTACGAGACCCTGCAGAGGCTCATGCAAGCACAGCATGCCGAGGATTCATTTTGGGTAGCTGCAACATGGGGAAGGACCGGGGACTCACCGGGCAGATGTTGATCTGGCCACGCTCTACAACAATGTGCATGGACTTTTTGCTGGTGTGGCACATGAGCGTCTTGAACTCCTTGTCGGAAGTCCCGTCGGTGAATCCCGGATGAGGGTCGAAAAATACGAAGTCTGACCCGTCATTCTTCTTCCAGCGGTCAGTCTTCACCAGTGCCTGAAGCCCCTTCATCATCCACTCTCCCCCCTCTGAAGCCTCCTTCTGGTCCTTCGGGCCATTTGAATGCACCTGCAGAGAATTTTCCATATGATGCCCCTGTCACACAGACCGCACAACCTGCCTGCCCAATCTGGGCAGATGCTGTGCGTCAGGAGTGGCAAGCAGCCTTGGTGTGATGCAGCAGCACCCTGGGCGTGTCAAGAGTGGCAGGCAGCTTTGGTCCAATGCAGCAGCACCCTGAGGCACACTCTTGCCGAGATGGGAAGTCGCACCTGCCCCAGCCACCGCATGTAGTAGCAGTGGTCGTAGACATAGATGATGTCAGCTTCCTCCATGTCGGTCGTGTGGTGCACGCTCCCCCGAATGGTTTGTCTTAGATGCCAGGGGCCGCTGTGGGCAGCTATGGCGATCGGAGCTCCTTTACCCTCCACATGCTTCACTTGCCACGCGCCCGGCAAGAAAGGGATTCCATTCATGGGATCAATCTTGATGTCCTGCAGGAGGCAGGGCATTGGTAAGCTTGCGGACTTGCATGCCTGCGTCCCAGCTGACTCCCTAGCAATGCCCTACATTGTCAAGAGAGGCTCGGATTTTCATGAGAGAACTAAAGGGGGGCTTCTCCTCGTCTTGAGGTACTCCTTGGTTGATGAACACTTCCATGACCCTTACATGGTCAAGCAGGACCTACGGTGTTGCCTCTCCCTAGGTGCAGCTGTAACCTGCTTCCCAAGCTGTCGGAGAGCCCTTCTGGAAGCAGGTCTCTTTGCAGCGTTTGGGGCTGGAAACAGAAATCCCACCGTGGCAAGGTTGCAAGGTGGGACGCCGGTTTCCTTTGCAAATATACCGATGTCCATGATGTATATCTTCTTCCCCGCGCAAGCCTCAAGCTTTCCGGGTGCACTTTTCGCTCCATCGGCCCCAAGAGCTAGAAGCAAAAGGCTCAACACACTGCTAAGGTTGATTTTGCCATTGTTCCGGGCACCTGCATTCGCACCGGGTTTGTCTCTAGGAACTGTTCAATATTGAATCCATCTAGCAGGACGCATCCCTTCATAACCGTAAATCTGTGTTGCCAGCACCTGCTATTATGGTGCTGTACTCACCTCGAGGCTGCACTCGAAGCATCCTCGCCTGCCGAATGTGCACAGGTAACTTACAAGTATGGCAAGTTGGTCATCGAGCCTCTTTTGACTGTCCGATGAGACCTATCAGCGGAAACCGTAGGTGGTGGGCTGAACTATCTCCGACAGTCGGTCGCGTTCGTAACAGTTCCAGGCGGTATCCGCTGAAGTCAAGAGCTGCCTTCCTATTGCTCCGATGTAGAAGACTGACTGTATAGAGGATTGATTTGTGAGGCAGCAACGCCAGGCAACCTTCTTATAGACTGAAAGTGTATCACTCATTACTCATCGTCATCACATCCGTCATCCCCCGCCTTACGGAGCTCACCACATCGCACGTCTTATGCGCGTGCGCGCAGGCCGATGATGATCTTCGTCATCCCTGATACCCTCGGATGTGTTGCTAGTAGAGCTGGCATCACCATGTATCGGCAGAAGCTTGCAGTGCAGTCGCACCATCTTGCAGGGCATGGCTGCCCGCGGACGACCTCTCAGCCTGCACATGTAGGCGCTCCTTCTACCAGGCTGGAACAGGATATACATGAAGGATGCCAAAGGTGATCACCCTCGTCTCCCTTCGAGGTGCATGCTGTGGGAGGACCGCAAAGGCATCGTATACGGCGCACAGGAGCGCTTAAGAGAGCCATCAGCTTCAAAGCGCGACGGCGCCGCAGCCAATGAATTCTTCCGCAAATGCTATTGGTCTGACTATGAAGGGACTAGGGGCGCACAGAGTTGTCAGGCTTGCCAGCAATATCCAAACACTGCTCTGTCAAGCCTTACACAATTGATTAACATTTAATTACACAGCTTACAAAGGCCCCTGAAAATGTCCAGAACTGTTGTCTGCAAACCACCCCTCTCCCGCCCCAGCGGCAGCTCTTTGAGCGCACTTCAGGCAGAAAGAGCGTCAATGGTTTGGACAATCAGCTCACAAAGCGCTCGCAGTAGCAACTCTCCTGGTCAATTGCAATTCAGCAGGTCTACCCCCGGCTTTGTCGTTCAGCAAGCATCACCAGCCCTGCCGCTCGAAACACGCTCCGGCGCCAGCAAGCTGCAAATCGGCAACATAGTGATGCTCTATTCGCTCATCGCCATCAATCCACTGCTGCTCTCCTAATTTAGAAGGGACTCCTCAAAGCTTCTCCCTCGCTGCGTCTCCTCTCTTCACACCAGATCAGAATCTCTTCCAGCCATACCAGGCTGATCAGATGCTGAACCCTTGAAACGGGGAGGTTGAACTTGTCAAGACACATGTTAAAAAATTTCAGCAACGCCAGCCTCTTCAGTCTGGTCAGCAGCTGTACTCTTCGGTCCACCACCTCCAGAACTGCTGGTAGACAGCCTGGCGCGACAGCTCGATCGGGTGGATCGCAAAGGCGCCATTGGCCACCCCGCTCGGCAGAAGCTTGTCAGCCAGCGCATCGTCGGGTGCCAGCATGCTGAAGTCCCACCCCACTCGGTACACCTGCGCACACCATACAATGACAAACACAATAGCTTTGACATCAGGACACAAGAGTGCGCACGATAAGAGATGGAGACTGCCAATTGCCGTCTGATGGGCCTGGCCTCACGGCCTTAGCCGCCTCCCCTGGACGTTTAAAGGGTGATGATAGTACCATACCACCCATCAGGCTGTGAATAGGCAACTTAGACCCAAATCCCTGAACGGACAAGGCACAGCAAACTGCGCTGCGCAGCAGCACATGTTTAAAATTCTTCCGGCAGAGTCCCCAGAGCCCTGCCCAGAACTCATTCATACATTATATGTAGGTGGGAAGGCAGGCAATGCAATAGGTGAGGAGCCAGATGTTGCAGAATAGGTGAATGAAACGAGCATGCCAAGGCTTCCTGACCAGGCCACATCAGAGAAGCCTGTCAGCTCACGCATGTCAACAGCAGACACACATCTGCTGCATGGCGCTTGCCTGGTCCGCCCATATGAGCTCGTACTGCTGATGCGCATGGCCGCCTGCTTGTAATGCCAAGCAGCTGAGTCAGGGACTGATAGAGCAAGGAGTGGCCTACCGGCATGATGTCCACTTTGCCATCCACGTCCGTGATCATGCCCAGAAGCACTGACATGATGATCTCATTGTGGAGCCCTGATTTGGCTAGCGCGGCAGCCGCCAGGGCGAAATCCAAGCGGGCGCTGACAGGAACGTAGAACACATCCGCCTGCATCAAACCCATGCCTCTTCAGTCTGCAATCGGCAGATGTCTTTGCTCACACTGAGCAGACTTGCCAGACCCCTAAGGTGGGCTTCAGTACACCTGCGGCCGACAATTGAGCTAAAAGTAAACAGATCCCAGCTCCTGTAGAAGACGCTGCCTCTAGACCACGGAGAGTGAGCAGCAAAGCTTGCGCCGAGAGCTGTTCAAGCTTGGGGAAGCGCTTCTGCTGTGCATCGCATGGGAGGCAGGAATAGGGGTGATCAGTATCTAACGCGGTGGGACACGCCCGCTCGCCCGCGGCCCAATTCGCGGCGGCAATGAGATTTTGTGCTGATTCGCTCCTTGAGGCCACATTACTCTGGCCATACGCGCTCACTCAATCAGTTAGTCAGTCAGACATTGATTGCGCCTGGATAGGAAGGATGCTCACATGCTTGCCGCTGCCAAAGTTGTTGGACTGGAGGTCGCCCTTGAGCTTGTGGCGCATGCGGCCGCCCATCTGGCCGCCGTCCGCCATCAGCTTTTGCAGGTACCTGTCACCAAAGAGAGTGCTATTTGGACACATGGAGGGCTCTAGCCAGAGAGACAATAGCCAAATATAATGGGTGGCTTATGTCAGGGAAGACCTGCAGTTTGCAGGGCCTACATACGCATGGGTGGAGGAAACCCCAAGACAGGGCAGGCTGGAGGGCTGCCATAGAATGTGTGCTGCAATGCACCTGGTGTGCGGATCAGAAAGCGTATGATGATTGGAAAATGCAGGAATGCTACCTGTTGACGTGCTGCATCCCAGAGATGTGCCAGTTGCCATAGAACTCCCCCTTGTCTGCCGCGGCCTGCACTTCCTTCTCCAGGTCCGAGTGGTCCACCTCGCTGTGCCTGTCGTACCAGACCTGCGTACCAAGCAGCGCTTCCGAGACATGCATACCTTCCTGTGATGGGCTGGTGCGTAGCATGCGTAACATGACATCATCAAGTCCACGGGCGCCAGAGCCGAGCAAGGGCGTCGCAAGCGTGCCAGACTCTCCTGTGATGCCATGCAGCACTGCGATCAGGGACGTGTGACGCACACACTGCACATTGCCCATCGTAGTGCTCACATTTTCACATGTGAGGCAGCATGAGGGGCACCGCTTCCTGCCTTGCTCACAAGATTGTCGCAGTGAGTGCATGGGCTACCTGGCTTTTGTTGAAGCGAGGAATCATGCAGTGTGAGAACGGGGCGTCGTCCTGAATGAAGAGGTACCCCCCTGATGGCGGCGCCTCTATCTCCTGCACACAAAGGATTGTCTCAGCTCAATCCACTTGCTTCCCATCCATCATGTTTCATCCTGGCAACCTGCCCCACGCCATCAGCCTGCATGCCCCTCTCTCTGAAAGTAGGCAGATGCACTGGCGGCCTATTCAGCAGGGATGCACAACCCATTATAGACACAGCAGAAACGGAAACAGACAGCCCTGCGAGCGCAGGTTGACATTCTCCTCTCGTGTACATGCCCAGTCTGCTCGTCAGCTCCCGATGCATGAAAGATGTGGAAAGCTCAAAGCTTTGAATACATTTACAGGTAGCCAGCATATTCTCTCAGGCTTGCACGTCAAGCAACAGCAGGGGCTGTTGGCACAGTGCAGACCTGCATGACGTTGCCGAAACAGGCGTACTGGAACTCAGCCCCGCGGCCAGCTTGGCAGGAGATCCACGTGTCCTCTTCAGGAAACTCCGGCTGCACCAGTATACCACAGCCTGTTCAGGTGCTCTTCACAGCATCGCGTGGTCAACATGGAGGACTTGTTCCTTGTTGGCACTTGAGCGAGCCCGCAGCACCGGGTGCAGGGCTTTCCGTGCACTAGATGGGGCCTGGCCAAACGGCGTAAATGACAGCTAGCATCATCCTCGGTGCAGCATCAGGACAACAGACTGCACCACCTCACCTGGAGCATGAATCCTGTGTACACAATCTGCCGGAACAAAGGTGTATACGCCTTCTTGAGCCGCTCGTGCACCTCCAGCCAGCCATTGAATCTCTTGTCGTAGACGACCACCAGCACAATGTCATGGTACCGGTACCTGCAAGCACATTGCCTCTGTCTTGGCCATGGCATGCTGTGCGCTGAGGTTGCATGAATCTCTATCTCCTCCTTTCAATGACTCTCATATCATTAAGGTGCAATCATCCTCCCTGTATGAATTCAAAGGCCGCCTTGATGCAATGCGAGAAGATGCAGATATACCTGCCAGAAATATCACAGCCAGCAAACGAAGCACTCTGGCGCTTCTGGAAGTTCACCAACTTGCAACATGCCACACACTGCCGAAATTGTGGCTTGCACCTGTGCTGAGCTTTGCAGCTATCCAAGATTGTCCGCGCGCAGCAGGATCTTGAGAGAGTTGAAGCATGTGCATGTGCAGCAAAGGATATGGAGAGCTGCACCAGTGCTTTGGGGTGGGCCTGGCTACATCCAGAGGGGCAATGCTGGCGGGCTGGCGGTGCCTTCTGGGCGTGGGGAAGCTGTACCCAATGGCCTCCAGGTCCTTGACCCACGCCTGCATCAGCGCCACATCTCCCACCTCCCAGAACTTGTTGTCCGCCATCGCCTGCGCATGCAAATGAAGCTCTCACTGCTGCAGCATGCTTCTCAGAACATCCTGACTGACACTATAACCATGATCCCCTGCCTTGGCAAGGCCCCTTTAAGCAGAAACACTCCTCCCCTGCCTCTACCTCCTAGAGGGTACGTCTGTGCTCATATGCCTGCTGAAGCTGTCGCAAACTCTGAAATTCTCAGACGCGTTTGCACACAGCAGCGCTATACCAGCAAAGAAGCTTGACAGACTAGCCTCTGCATGCTGCAGACGCCCGCTACTTCACCTATGGGACCTGGGGGCTTCACCTTTGCTCTGCAGCACCAAAGTCATTCAAGTTTGATCACAGATGGTTTGTCGATTCGCCAGTGCATGCCTCCAGCTCGTGTGACATCGTCACAAGTCGCGCACCTGTGCTAGCTCAACCATCATGGCTGGCAGCGAGGCGCCAGCAGAGGGGCGCCAGGCAATCAGGAAGTCCACAATAGAGCCAGCCTTCTTGTACAGGTCGTCCTCGTCCAGGAAGTCCTTAGTTAGCGTGTGGGGATTCCGGAACTGGTCCACGGTTGGCGCAGTGAACGCCAGGTTGCCCTCCAATTCCCACAGCAGCCGCTGCAGCAACACACAAGCTCCCCTGAAGAGCCCAAAATTGCACCAAATTTGCACCCGACAGCAATGTCCTGATCATGAGATGGTGTATAGAGAAGCAGGCACAACCACAGCAAGCAAACGCTGCCACCAGCGCAGTGCAATATCCGAATCAAGCTGCATGCCCTTGATTATGCACTGGGGTGACTTGAAGAGAGGCTCAGCGAAACATATCGAGTCCAAACATTGCACAGGGCAATGAGCACCACTGCGCCAGCGAGTGTGCAGCTGTGAAGAGAGAAAGCACAAAGCCAAAGCGCTCACCTGAACCCAGTATCCGCGCCAGATGTCACACACTCTGAAGGAAGTGGTAATGGGTATCAGAGTCCCCCACAGGGCCTTCTGGTCAAAGAGCGTGTTCTGGCTGTTGAAGGGGCACATCAGGCCCTCTGGCAGAACCACCGCAGGAGACTCCTTGTCAAAGTCAATACCCATAGGCTGCGTCAGCCTGCAGTTGGCAAAACGCGCGCTCATGGGTGATAGTGTGCCCACAGCATGCATGGAGTTGGTGCAAATCCTGGCTGACTATCCCCGAAGAGTCCTGATCTGTAGTCGGATAGGATGACAGTAGGAGGGCTGCATGTGTGTTGTTATGGAGCCCGCACATCACTGTCTCATGGCAGGGTGAGTGCCGCCAGAATAAGATGCGCTCAGCTCATGCATGGGATTGCGTTAGCACCTGAAAATGGCATCCACATCCGGATCCTTGTCAGCGAGGCCCTGCAGGATGAGCGGCCGGGCCTGCAGGCGCGAGAAGCGCTCCGCCTGGGCCTGCGGCCTGATTTGGTCGAGCGGGTAGCCGCGGGGCCAGATGTGGGGGAACCCAAAGTGCGCGTAGGGGTTCGCCACCTGTCTGCCCGTCCCGTTGTAGACGTAGTAGCCGTTGTCCAGGTTTGGCAGCATGTTGTTAACCGGCTCGTTGTCATCATCTGTCTCGTACAACTCCTCTGCTCCATGCTGGATTGCCCATAGGTACCCCAGATTCTTCCTCCTGCAAAGCTGAGCGCCATTCATACCTTGCATGCAACGAGAAACGCCACGCATTTGCGCTACAGGCTTCGCTCGCTATGCTGAATAGTCGAACATGGAAGTCCTCGGCGTGTCTAGCCAGACCTTGGTGGCAACCCACATGTGCAGATCAGACTTTTGCAACTCTCTTTCCCAATCGTCCCATATTTACGAGCTTTTGTTGGGCGCACAGCAGACACATTACAGAGTGAATCGTGATCAAGGGTGCTTGCAAGTTTCTTTCCTCATTATCCTCTATGCACACGCTCTTTTCAGGCGCACAGCAGACACATCACAGAGTGGATCTTGATCAGTTGTGAGAGGGGCTCTCACGCATAGCTGTGCAGAGGCGTCAGCGGCAAGATCTCGTAGCCAAGCTTCCTTTGCTCCTCCATTCCCAGGAACTCCACGTTCTCGAGGGCCCAGTCTGCTGGCGTCTTCTCATCAGCCACCACCAGCACCTGCGCAGCTCAGAACAGCCTGAAACCCGCATCCAGTCCTTGCAGTATCGCTACAAGGGTGGGTTAGCTCATGGCGTAGGGCTGTAGGGCATGCATCGCAGGAGCCTGGCAGCCTCATCCACACGGGCCAGCACAGCGACCATGCAATCAGTCTGCAGCCCAGTGGCGCCATCCTGGGATGGCATGCACCGTAACAAGTCCAAGGCCCACTCTTGCATGTCTCTTACAGCCTGAGCTTGTGCTCAAAGCTCATCTTAAGTCACGACAAGCTGTGGGAATCCGTTCAGAGCACAGATGCTGAGATGCGCCCTGTCACAAGACCTTCAACCAGGCTTACAATAAGGATAACCCTCAGCCGTGGTGGAGTGCAATTGTGCTGGGAGGCCTCGAGGGGCTGCTGTGGGCTTCGCACCTTCCAGTCAGGCATCTTGGCCAGGACCTTGATGGCATCTGTGGGGTAGCTGATGGAGGTGATGATGATCCACCTCTTGTGCGACGCAGCGTCGTCGAGCGCACGCGCTGTCTGGCTGCACAGGCCTCCCAGCATGCATGCCAGCAGGAGCGCCCATCCCAGGGGTCTCAGCATTGCTGCCACTCCAAGGCTGCCCTGCGAGGCGGGCATGCTTGAATGGTGAGCGTAAACCCAGCTCTGCACGGCTTACACAAGTGGCATGGCTCTGGCCCAGCATAGAGGCTTGCTGTGTCCCCGGCTGACGCGGTGAGAGACGGCTCCAGCCTTCCTCCCAGACAATACATAAGCTACCTGACGCTGAGTGTATGGCGCAACTTCAGCATCTTTGCATACGCACAATATGGCACTCCAGGGCGAATACTTGCACGTCAGGTCAGGACTGCGACATACCTCCACCTTGTGACCCTTTCTCTGCTTGTGTGTCAAGAAGCCTGCTGCAGATGGGTAAGTGGAGCAGCTGCCTGGCCGCTGGATTAAAGAGACGCTTGACACGTCGCTGTCAAGCGCTTGCTCTCCCTGCAGAAACCAGAGAGCTGTCTTCACGTAGTTCTCCCTGCGCAGCCTTCCGCCACGGAAATCATTGAGACTTGCTGAAATGATAGACCATATTCCAATGTGCGTTTGCATAGAGAAATACTCACAAATACCAGGAGCTTTGTATCACATCTGCAGAAAGACCACAATGGGTTTCACTTGCAAGAGGGCGAACGAGGTTTAAGGACTGATGATGCTGTGGCACTGTCCATCGCATCAAGGGTGCAAAAAATGTATTGTAACACATCTTAACCAGATAAGATGATTGAAGAGCCGTCTTGGCCATCCTTTTCTCCTTTGCGACCGTGCATCTGGGCTCGCAGGGCTTGGGCGGCACCCACCTTCGTCGACCGAGACCAGGCTCAGCTTTCCAGATTCATCTTCAACCTACAGCCAAGCTCGCCAGCCAAAGCAGGCTACCCCCGGATATCAAAGTTGCGGATCGATACACCGTCTCCGGTATCGAGGGTGCAGACCAATCGTGTAGAGCGGTGTCCGTTGGCAGAAGAGGTATCAGAGCTTCCAAAGCTGTCAGCAAGGCGCAATCCTGCGCGAGGGTGAGCTGATGACCGTTCGGCTCATGAGCTGAAAGCTAGGTAGGGTTCCCCGGAAGCCCTGCTGCCTTCGTCCCTTGGGGACACAGTTCCTCATTTCCTTCAGGTCTCAGAGCTTCAAAATGGTCTGCATGAGGAAAGCACTCTTCCTTCGATGAACATGCATTACCCTGGGCAAGAGGAGAGCTTCTACACCCTCAATATCCTCTCGTCCGCGATGAACACGTGCAGTGCTACCGGCACCAAACCCGTATTCTGATGGACGCACAAGCTCCCCACATACCCCTCGGAACAGCGGGCGCATGGAAAATGCGTGTAGCCACCCAGGATGAGGGCCCTTAACAGCTGTTGTTGTACAGTGTCCATGATTAGAAGCCAAACCTGCCTTACAACTGTTGAGTGCGAGATGAGCACGAGTATCTGCATTTCGTGCGTGAACGCCATGGCAGTGAGGCACTTGTATTTTCTAGGTGAGCATGGGGAGCTCAGGCCCAAGGCTGGCTTTACTCTGCTGGAAAACCCCTAGCTAGGCCATGTGTAACACAGATCGATCACCACACCTCTTGATCATATAGATAGCTAACATGCCAGCTGCAAGTAATTCACATTGGCTTCTGCACCATGTGCTAGTGATTGTGCGCGTTGGTTCTTTGGCTGGTGGGACCCTCCAAACAACTTGGGACACATCTCTGGAGCTACTGTGAAACCACCCGATGTGCAGAGTGCTCAACCTCTAAGCATTGCATCCAAACATGCAAATCTGCCTGTGATTTTGGTGGACCACTCAAAACCTCCGGGGGATTCCTTGAAACCTGCGTGGCCCCTGCGACAGCTCGGCCAGAATGGAGAGCCTTCAGCTAAAGCCGCAAAGCCCAGTGCTGCAATCATACCGCCTTCACATCCTCCGGAGGCGCCAAGCCCAGCTGACTCCCATAATCCTGGCGGATCTTTCTGCTCAGCTGGTACAGGCCCGTCATCGCCATGAAGGCATTCACTGCCATCAAGTTGTAGTTCACCTGCGCACATGAGAGCTGCTCTTAGGTTGCCTGGCTTGCTGTGTCCTGCAGCACCCTCCGTGCTTCTATCTTGGAGACTACTTTGATCCATTGGCAAAGTCATGGCGTCGGTCTGTGCACACATGCGCAAGAAGATGATGCACACTTTTGAAACCTGACAAAGAGGACTGGCGTTATCAACAAAGGTCTCAACTTCACAGAAGTTGGTTCCGCTGGCAGCAGAACTTACTGGGGTAATGACTGTTGAGAAGCGCGTCCAGATGATACCCGTAGCTGTCACTGCGCATTGTTGTGGGTACGAGATCTTGTCAGCAGGCCGACTGAAATCTGCGTCACACAGCGCACGTGATGAGAAGGTGGAGTACTAGCAAGCGCCATGCCAGGCAGCATTCCTGTACACACAAGCTGAAGCATCAGAGCAGGTGTCGCAGAGGACTCACCGGCAATGTTCGCAATACTGATTCCCCCTGCAGCACACAAGAGCTGAAGTCAGAGCATAGGCTCAGCAGCAGATACCTCCACCTTGGCAGGATCAGAATGTGTGCAGGAGTAGCCCTTCATGGAAGGACCTCAAACAGGTGTTTACATTTGAAGGTGGGCGCCCAGAAGTGGATGGTCTTGGGGCCGGCAGGGTGGTTCCAGAAGGCTGCAAGCTTTGAGCTGGCTCCAGTGGCCATGCTCTATGGCCCTGCTGCCAGCCTACATGTAAAGGCAGGTCAGTCACCACCTGCCCTTGCAGACAGGAGATGGGGCCCAAAACAGAGCAAATGCTTTGCCGTGTGATGGTGTCCCATGACGCAGCGGGATAGTCAAGTTAACAGTGCAGACGCTAGGCAGCACTCCCCCAGCATGCTGAGGATGGTGGGTCCGAGTACCTTGGGCCCACAACGACTGGTTGCAACGCTACGTAAGCACCCCTTCTGTCACAAAGGTAAATGATATGCCTGAGAAATCCCGACAACGTTCTTGAAGGCTGCTTGACCTTCCTGCTCAGAGCACATCTGGCGTTGTCAACTGTTGCTGCAGCCCGAAGATGCACGGCCATCGACAGAGGATAACTCAGAAATTAATCACATCGACATTACTGTGAAGGCCAAGCTCTCATCAGCGGATTGCCGAATGCATGCAGCAGATTCTCTAGGGCAGACCTGGAGGCGCAGCAGATGCTCTTGCGTGGATATCTGCCTGCTCGCAACAGCTCAATGTGGAGGGTGTGGTCTGTTCGGGGCAAGTCAGCCCATCTGGCAAGACTGATGCGTTTTCGAGGGGTCTACTTTCAGCAAGCTGAGGTGTCGATCACGTCATCTAGCTTCCACTAGCAGCGAGGAGCTTGAGGAACTGTCATATAAGTGCACAACCTCAGAGCTGGCTCTCCTCAAATCTACTGCAATCTTTGCCGAGCAGAGAGTGCGTACCTTGCCGTCATCGCACCAAGTGTAGAGACTTGCCTTGAAAAGGTGAAGTCAACGCGATGCCAATTCCGCTGTGGGCGACCCTCGTTGGCATCTCCTTAGCAAAGAAAGTGACAGTACTGGTTGTGGCAAAGCTCTATGGGATTCCACGATTATACAGGTGAGAAATGCCTGATGATGCCCTTCTCTTTGCACCTCTGCTGCTCATACATGAAGGGCAATAAGATGTAGAGACAATCTTATTTATTGTGCAGGAGATCTCAGAAAGCAGTCAGGTACGTCCTTACTTGTAAAGCCACAAGATGCCGCACCAGTATGAAGCCTGGCAGAAGAGCAGTGCAGCCACTGCTCCATGAGCTAAGCTGTATGCATTTCCGTGCACAATACATGCTTTCCATCGCAGGCTGCTGACAAGCGGCTCCACACAGCGGGATTTGTGGGCAGGCAGAGTGCGCACAAGCTTCAGGCTACCGCAGAATGTAGCACGGGCCTGGCATGGTCAAGAGCCCATTGCTACATCCTACCCTTTCCTTGGACCCTCCACAGAACGGCTACATAAAGGTAATGCTTACAATCTGCCCTTCAATGAGCACATGCCACTCAGGCTGTGCTGTACCATCATTCGGATGCTGCTCATCTGTGAACAGGTGACGCATCCCCAGAGGTGGAGGAAAGTTTTCTATGAGCCTACTTGTCCGGGCTTCTCTCAGTGCATGCTGTGTCTGATAGAAGCCTCAAAGGTCGTGTTCGGTGCTGCCCTGTCATGCAGCGGCACCCGCCATGTCAGCATAACTAGCGCCCTGTGTGCTGCGCTCTTCCCGCAGCACACTCATTACGTCAGGGCCGCACCGGGCTCTCTACAAGTGAGGCCCTGTTCGCGCAGGTGCCTGGAGCAGGCCGGCAGCGCTGTCATTCGCCTCTGCGCCGCTCTTCCAGGCGTCGCGCCAGCGCATGCAGGCGAAGTTGCAGAGCAACCGGCAGCGTCTCACTGCCGCACACAAGCGCTGGCAGCGGCACGGCCAGGCCCTCAAGCAGAGGGGCCTGCAGCAGCTACAGGGCTATGGCGGCCAGGCCCAGCCTTCCTGGGCTGTGGAAGCAGCCACTATGCGATTCATCAAGCGCGCCCGCCAGGCCTATCAGTTTGTTCCATCGATTGCGATGTCCTAGGTGTAGCGCAGAGATATTGTGGTCAGTTTTTCAGTCTTGTTCCAGCAAATTCTTTCTGCTGAGGAAAGCACTCCGCTACCACAGCATGAGTGTGCGCAACCTTTCATGGCTGCACACGTTCAGGTCATGACTGGCTTAGCAGTAGGAGTGCGCCGGGCGGGTGTGGGGGACACTTGCTTTGGATGACCTACATAGAAGCCAAGCCTATGGAGCTGTACATCTTTCAGGGGGAGCTCGAGCTCCTGATGAGTACAAATGGTCCCACCTTACCAGATTCCGGCTACAGGAGAGAGTATCAAGGAGTTGCAACGCACGCGTATAATCGCCCGCAGACGCACATTTGGAAGAAACAAACACATGAGCCTCAGCATCAGCCGAATTGTCCAGCCTACCCTTGTGAGCAGACCTGTGTTCCACATACCAGCACTATGCTTCTGTGTGAGTGTGCAGGCATGCTTATTGATGTGCTCCATAGATTCGCTGGCTACATTTTGTCAAGCTATCTAACATAGCATTGATTCCTCTAAGGCGAGAGTGTAAGACACCACCCCATGTTTCGCTAGCGATTAGTAAACCCAGTGTACGGTGAGTTCCCGGGCGATACGATTCAGCTGTTGGCAATGCTATCGCTCAAGGGGTGCCCATACCCCGACTCTGTACATCTCGCAGTTGTGCATGCGTCTTCAGAAAACAGCGCAAAATTCGCTCCCGCACAGACCACGGGCATCAGTGCCGGAACTCTGGAGCTACACAACCGGTTTGTGCGGCTCGATGGCTCTCCCACAGCTCGCGCTTGCCCGAAATTAACTCTGTATCTGATATCCTCGATAGGCATTTCAGCAACGTGTATGGCTGCGAAGGGGTCCATGTGATCTGAGCAATGACTGCAGGGAAGGTTCCAGGGGTGTCGGTGAATATACAGAAGATGAGGCATAGCTTCATTGTGATACAGTAAGCCCGACAGAGAAGCACCCGCACACCCGGAAACGCTCCTGAGAAACGTTCAGAAGACCAAATAGCGTGGCACCCTCGCCCTTAGTCCAAGAGACCCGAGATCATCATGAAGGCGGCTTCCTTGATCGTCCTTCTTGCTGCGGCCTGCGCCGTCACGTCCGCCGCAGGTGAGAGAAACCCTTATCAGTGACAAGAGACTGTGTTTGTCAGGCTCCGCAGACTCTAGCATCGGGTACACAAACGTAACCCCAATCAGTTCCCATTGTCGATCTGACGGGCATGCCCAAAGTCCGACAGCAAGGTATCCTCAGCCGAGGGCGGTCGAATGCCATTGATGCTTGCTATCCATAATGTAAGGGTCTTTCAGCTTTTCTGATGAGCAACGAGCATGGTTAGCAGCTTAAGACTCAACCTTGCGATACCGCATGCCATCCACGTTGCAGCCGGTACATGCCGTGATGCGCTGTTCAGGGCCATGTTTTAATGGCAGATGCCAGGCGATAGTCTGTCGCATCTATGTTAGGCAGCGTCACACCTCTCGGGTGTGTCGTCCCCTATGGGCTTCTCAGATGCCGTGTTGAGTCAATGTCACGCCTTGAGAGATTGTGCGGTTCGCTTTAGCAACTTGGCGTACCCGTCAAATTGAGTTGAGATGATTAAGCTTTACTGGCAATGCCATGTCGGTGGTACATTCCGAGATGGTACGGGATAGTCTGACACATTTTATTCGGCAAGTTCGGCCGTACTGCAAAGGGTCGCACTGCCAAGCTAGAGCGCCCGGTGAATCATCTGAGGTTTGGATTTCTTCTGTAGGGTCACGTAGCCTTCTCCAGTCGCCATCACCGACGTCCCAGGACATACAAAACCAAGTCAACAAGGTGAGCTATTTGTCAGACACGTACATGTTACCCACTACTGTGCGGTCCCACGCCACTTGAAAACCTCAGAGGTTGCGGGCTTCAAAGTGTGGTGAGCAGCAATTTTTGAGGCACCTGGAGCGACCTGCATGAGGCTTTTCACTGCAACAGCATGCTTTGGCATGTCTGTGAAGCAGTGCTGCAGCCCTGAGCACATGGCTGAGGCTGCTTGCGTGCGCAGGACCGTCAGCAGCAGGAGGCGCTGCAGGAGAAGAATGAAGCCTCCACCTACCAGATGGAGCAGCAGATGCGCCAGAGCCCTGGCTCTGTCACACAGCAGCAGATCGACAACAAGGTGAGATACTGCTCTTTCAATGCACTCCCACATATGCTATATAGTCGTAAGAACGTCCATACCATGCGATGGGAAGCGTGCCCCCAGCATGCCTTTCCTTGTATTTATTCTGTGCACATGCAAATGGGCTTCACCCCGCATTCCATGTTGGATATCCCCAGCATGCCTCGGCCGCCGCGCCTATCAGAAGAACGATCACAGCATGCATAGCATGCATGATGCTCATGTGCAAGCATGGTCCGCTCATTGTGCAGGTGAACAGCGACCGCCAGCAGCAGGAGGCCAACCAGGAGAAGAACGAGCAGAACGTGCAGAACATGGAGCAGCAGCAGCGTCAGTCCGGATCCAGCTCCTCACCTTCCTCTGGCTCAAGCTCTTCGCCTTCATCTGGCTCGAGCTCCTCACCTTCCAGCCAGCAGTCCTCACCCTCGACCTCACCTCCCTCCTCCCCAATCACCCAGCAGACCGTCACCAACCAGGTGAAGCTTCCCTCATGCCATCCCTGCGTCCCTGGACATCTGAGTAGCCCACTCCGCCTCCAGGCAGAGTGGGCAGCACCCATCCCTCTATAGTTATCTTTCTCCCCAAACTGTCGCCAATCATCCTCTCACACACCTGCAGGTCTGTTGCGCTTTGAGACTGTGCTAGCTCCAATCCTCTTGTGTACTCATAATTTTCCTTCACTGGCAGATACTTTGGCTGCTGTCTGGCTTGACGATGCTTAGCCGTGCAGAGAAGCTGATCAGATGGTGCAGTGTAAGCTTCAGCATGCTACGCACATGACGTCCAGGGCTCCCGTAAGCACCTTACAGATGCGAGAGACCTGTCCTGCAGGTGAACGCTGACCGCAACCAGCAGGAGCAGCTCCAGGAGAAGAACGAGGCTTCCACGCAGCAGCTGGAGCAGCAGCAGCGCCAGAGCCCCGGATCAGTCTCCCAGCAGCAGGTCACCAACAAGGTAGGGGCTGGCTTTGCCACTCGTGAACCACCTGATTCTCACACATGCGCCTCTGACCTGCAACGCGGCAGGCAGCAGTACTGGGAATGATGTGCTTCAATGAGCAGACATGGTGTAAGCTTCAGGGATCCTCTAGAATCTGTTTACGCCTCTTGAGAATAGCGACATTGACAGTTCAGAACAATGCCAGCTCTTGCGTCTGTCATTATGTGAGCCTGCTAGCCCATTGATGTGCTCTGGCAATTTTCCACTGAGGCATGACTGAAGAGTTAAGAGGTTGCTGACAGGGACAATGCTGCTGCAGGTGAACAGCGACCGCCAGCAGCAGGAGCAGAACCAGGAGAAGAATGAGGCTGCCACACAGCAGCTGGAGCAGCAGCAGCGCCAGCAGTCGCCCTCTCAGGTATGTGCTAGGGGGCTGCAGGCATCTGGCATTGTCACTTGTATGCAAGCAGACCGCCTCGAGGCATGTCATGGGCATCCTACGCAGCCCACACGCAGAATCTGTGTAGATTTGGCCTCAGGGGAGGCATGCGGCTTTGTTTCTGCAAGTACTGGGAAATTCAATATGCTACCATGGTGAACCCTGCATGTTGGGCTCACTCATTTATGGTATCGGTCATGCATTGCCTCTGCAGCTTGGCGCTGCAAACCCCCTTTTATCATATGTCTAAATTTATGTTGCCTAAGAATATCTGCTTCTCTTGAACTGCAGGGCTGATATCGCAAGGCAACATTCCACCAAGAGGCCTCTTGAAGAGGGAAGTTGACTGGCGGCAGACTCCAGGCTGACTGTGATCCTTCAGTGGACAAAATCAGCGCAAGGATTCAATGCCCTGAAAGTCCCTTGGATGAATCCTGGAATGGCAGATGTGAGACTGCAAGCTGTGTGTACTTGGGCTGTATTGGCTTGGTGCTACAGACGCATGTTGAGAAAACCTAATTAGCTGTTGCTGGAGTGGCATTGCACATCAGTGACGCTGAAAGGTACAGATCTTTACGTGCATAGCTCGAGGTGCGGCCTAGCAATATTGGAGACATCACTCTGGATTTACATAGTGGCTGTGGTTGCCTGTGACGGAAGGAGAAACAAGTGCAGTACAGTGCCAGGATTCAGGCATATTATGTACGTTCTATGCAAGGTGTAACTTACACTTGAAGTCTTGTCTGGAGTTGCTGAGAATGCCCTGCAGTCCTCCTCCATTCTGTAGCTATCAAACTTCTCCGAAGCTGCACTCATGTAGTGCCTGATCAGATCGCATCAGAACACATTTTCGGAAGGTTGGGTCCTACCCACTCTCCGTGCTTTCCACCTACCACAACTGGCTGATCAGATATTGACAAATTCGGCAACACCAATCAAATCCTCTTGCCACATGAATGCCTGCATCATTTGCAGCCCCTCAAACAAGTGAGACCATTGCTCCCTGGAGCACAACGTTGTCAACAGCTTTGGACACTCAAAGAGGGTGCCTCCTGGGCATGCGCCACTTCGATGTGGTGAAGACTGGTCAGCAGTCCTTGCCAGCATCCGAGTCACATCACTCAATGTACTGACCCAACAAAGCTGGCAGACTTTTCAAGCCTTGGAACCTCAGGCCTAGCCCATCGTCCACTTTGTCTCCTGTTCTTCTCCTGTTCCTTGAGTGTTCATTGACAGAAGCTGCTGTGGCATGCCGAAGGTTGCCTCTCAAGCCAGAGTTTCTTGCAGCACCGCTGCACAGCTGCACTACAGTGTTCCCTCAATTTCAAGCCAAAAAGGCGGTCATCTGTCAGACAGCCCTCCATCCACCTGATAGACTTGCGCTGACCCTCTGATGTGCTGGCTGGCGTTTTGGGGCTGATTGGGCTGGACGGGTAATTTCCACGCTGCCGCAGCAAGAAAGACTTCAAAGGAGTCTTCTCTCACACTTCAGCAAACCCCTATGGCTAAGCTTCACTTTGACGCGGTAATGCTGGTGCAGGACCGATAAGCTGGAGCCTCTCGCAGAGTTGCTGCCTATCCTGGAATTAAGTCCTGCGTAATTCGGGTGCACCTTCTGTCTATGGTACATGTTGCTGGTCACGCCTCACGTCCTTTGCACAAAGCTCTTGCTCCACAAATCGTGGTACTGCTTGCGTAAAGGAATGTAATTGTCTGCGCCAGAGGCGTGCACAATGCAGGCTGTGAACCGAGACCTGTCGCACTGCCAGTACCCTGCAGGACCCAATCAGTCATGTCAGTATCAGTGTGAACAGCAGCAGGCGGCACAGGCACAAGATTAGGCATCGTCATTCCCCCGTACTGACTGCATCCTCTGTTGGATATATGAGAGATGCCCATCATTGCCTGACAGCCGGGCGAATACACACCACAAGGATGGAGGCACCGCTTCTGAGCCCATAAGTAGCAAGAGACTACTATTGAGCTAGCCCAGGATTGGCCTTGCCAAACCACACAAGCATGGATTGCCTGAAAGTAATGAGATATGAGGCGCTTTCTGGCGGCAATCAGCAGCAGGCATACCTGTTTCCCCAACAAGATTGTAGGGCTTAGCCCCCTGACTTGCTATCAGATAACCAGAGTCGATGCCAATGCTAGGATGCATGCCTACTCTGTTGGCATCATCATAAAACTGCGCCAGGTACATGTCTGCCCAGAACCTGCGCATCACAGTAGCCTGGACATCAAGGGCAAGTAGAGCTTGAACACAATCAAGAGATGTGAACTGCGACACATCTGTGTATGTGTCAGTAATGAGGCATGTATCTTTATATGGAGGCTCAGGGAAGTTCTTGTGGTAGCAAAGTTGGTAGTAATGTGAGATATGAAGGTCACTAAGGAATGCGGATCATGCATGCCCCACAGGTGGTCATCAGAGGTGAGGGCTCACGCTTGGTCATTGAACTCGGGAAGGCTGTCCACCAGCTGATATCGCAGAAATGCTCCGCCCAGGTAGTGGCGCAGAGCCCAGGCTCTGCCCACAACGATCCCAGCGTTGATGAACTTGTCATTGAAGTAGGTGTAATTGGCGTTGTACGTCGGGAATGGGATTTCTGGATGAATCAGAGGGATTTCAGGGAAAAGGTCAGATTTGAAGGCGTCCGGGAATTGAAAGGGGTAGCCTCCCAGGACGATATCTGTCCGGAAGGACTGAAAGGCTTTCCGCAGGTCCCTCCCGCAGGGCAGGAAGATTGTGTCCTTGGAGTCTGCCCATATGACAAGCTGATCATTGGGGATGCGCCTGCGCAAGCAGTGCTGCCGTCATTGGTCCATCTGGTTACAAGCTGCCATGGACACATGAACATTTGAGCACCGCGTGAACCTTCAAATGTGGCCTCACACAATCGAATTGCATTAAATGGTTAGGAATCATCACGATGCAGCGGAGCAGGTCGCCCATACCTGAGGCTCTTCAGGGCATACAATATCTTTGCTCTCCACCCGAGCTGCTGGAACCGTTCAGATGTTGTTCTGATGACCTCCAATTCCATAGGTGTATCAACATTCCTCGTCCGATTAAAGCTGACTTCGAAAAATCGCAGGCCCTCCTCATATTCAGTGTCGTTGGTCAGCATAGTGATGACCCTGACAGGCTTCTCGAGATAGCCATCTGTGAGACAAACCACGTATGTTCATCATGGCAATGCTTTGAAGGCCAACTGATTGGAAGGCACGAGCAAGATGCCTGCAGGCGAATTGAAGGCTATCGCACCTGTACGCATGTGATGGTGCACTGTTATTGCAATAGAGGCAAAGGTTTGATGAATGCCAATCGTGATAGTATACAAGCATAGCAGGGCACCCAGCCAGCCCATGTGCTGTCTCACAGAAGGCCGGTCGACTGACGACTGGGCTATATCGACTCACACCTCGAAAGGCCATTTCAAGATTTTATGCTGACGTTATGGTAGAGATTGAGCTGTAACATACTTGCAATACCCTTCTCGCCTGGTCTTATATGTCTGTCGACGTTGGCCAGCCCATGACGGAACCCTATCTAGGATGACTACTAGCTGGTACTGCGGTATGCTACCTCGATGATCTGGGTGATTCAGCGCCTATCGCGCCATACATGTAAGGACGCTGCAGATTCGCTAGAGGTGTGTAAAGCCCTTTGCCTCCAGGGCCGCGAATGATCCGGAACCTCACATATGGGCTTTGCGAGTCTAGGGCCAGTCAGACATGTACAGTGCGACTGCGTTGCACACTGAGAGAAGCACATATGCCCCACATTCCTGGTCTATAGAGGAGGGACGAGCTCGGCCAGGAAAATGATCCCCCTTCAGACGACCAGAGCATTCTTTACAGTCCCAAGCACCTGCAGACACACTCACCAATATCTCTACAGCCTCCTTGCAGTCCCTCCTTACATTCCTTACTGCTGGGAATGCCTGTCCCCCGTGCTACTGTGCCCAATCATGGCCATGACCGAGCTTGTCTCCAAGTCTGAGCAGAGGGCCATTCTGAGGCAATCCTGTTCAGGAGCATGAGCGCAGCAGGGGTCACCTTCAGATCAGCGGCAAGGCAAGCTGGATTGCAATGTAGGCTGGCTTGTTAGAGCAGACCCGCAGGCAGCGGCCATATGCTGCAATCTGAGCGGCTCTGAAATATCTCATACTCAGGATGGCAGAAACATGGCGACAGGTACCTTCAATGTGAGCGGGGAGGCTAGCTCGATCATGATGTGGGCCAGAGAGATTTTGATTGATTGTGCTGGTGGAAAACACAACACACTGCCAAGGGTCCAGGGGTATTACAAAATCTTATGTAAGATTTCGAGATGGTACACCAGAGAGTTCCCGAAATCTCTTGATGTCTATCAGCCACTCTAGAAGATCTTGTGGAGCTGCCTGAGGTCAATAAGTCCTCTTGTGGAGCTGCGCTCATGTGTCACTAGACTTGCTCCAGCCCTTCTCTAATTCCTTGGAACTTCATTGTTATGAGCTGCTTCCGTGAAGGTCACCACTCAAGCAAGAAACTCTTGCAGTTCTGCTGCATAGCTGCAACACAGTATTCTCAACTCAGATATGATATGAACCCACCGTATAGCCCGCTGCCTAATTGACAATTTTGAGGGCGCCATATGCTCGGTTGGCTGGCAGCCATAGGGAAGCTCTAGATTGCCACACTCCCCTTGGTGTTCAGAGCGCTCTATGGCAGCCATAGAGTGCTCTGACTTGGACAGGAAGGATGTCCTGTGTTGTCTAATTGCATGGCATTTCCGTGGTACAAGTTCTAGATTAAGCCTCATGGGGTTTGCACAAAGCTCTTGCTCCACAACTTGCGGTACTGCTTGCGTAAAGGTATGTAGCTATTTGCGCCAGACGCGTGCACAATGCAGGCTGTGAATCGAGACCTGTCGCTCTGCCAATGCCCTGCAGGAATCACTCTGTCACGTCAGAGCCCCGCTGCAACACCACAGATGACGCAGGCATGAGACATTGGGCGTACACTCCCAGCCTTTCATTCATTCATTTGTTACACGCCCAGCCTTTAGTACCAGGGCATACCTGTTTTCCCGACTGGACTGTAGTCCTCCGCTCCCTGACTGGCTATCAGATAACCAGAGTCGATGCTAATGGTGGGGCGCCGGCCTACACTGGCGGCGTCATCATAAAATTGCGCCAGGTACATGTCTGCCCAGAACCTGCATGTCGGTTCAATTTGAGCATCAGTTGCAGGTCACGAGTATAGAGCGATCACAGCTGATACATTCCCTCTTTGACGTGTGCGCTGCTTGTTGATCATATGCGGTAGAGTTCCGGAGCGGTTTCAACAAAGACATGCTCATGTTGATAATTTGGCGTCTCGTTTTTGCTCTATCAGATGTAGAAGAGCCCCAGGGACAGTGCCTTCTAGGGTCTGGCTTCAAAGGCATAGCATGCTCACCACATATCAGTCATGCATTGGGTAAGCAGCGATTGCAATTGCGCGACATGCCCTGCATGAGACTACACATAGGTGCGACTGTAAAGCAGAGAGAGGGTGCATTGGAAGGTGCAGGTAAGGGCTCACGCTTGGTCGCTGAAGTTGGGAAGGCTATCCACATGTTGGTAGCGCAGGAATGCTCCGCCCAGATAGTGGCGCAGGGCCCAGGATCTTCCCACAATGATCCTAGCGTTGACGAACTTATTGTTGAAGTAGGTGTAATTGGCGTCGTCTGTCGGGAATGGGATTTTTGGGTGGATGAGGGGAAGTTCTGGGAAGAGGTCCGCCTTGAAGTCGTCGGGGGATTGGACGGGGTAGCCTCCCAGGACGATGTCTGTGCGGAAGGACTGGAAGGCTCTCCGCAGATCCCTCCCGCAAGGCAAGAAGACTGTATCCCTGGAGTCCGCCCATACCACAAGCTGGTCACTGGGGATGCCCCTGCCCAATGCAGAGCTTCCGTCACTGCTCTGCCTGCTAAGTGGGCCCCTCCCTTCCTCAGCATGTGACCATCTTGACAGCTGACCCTCTCTCAACCATCTCTTCTGGATTGGCCCACAGGTCACCTCTCACTAGATGGTCAGTGGCATCACAGCGCAGGGTCAGATCGCTCATACCTGAGGCTCTTCAGAGCATACACAATCTTTGCTTTCAAGCCCAGCCGGAAGAAGTCTTCGGAATGCACTCTGATGACTTCCAGTTCCATAGGTGTATCAACGTTCCTGGTACGGTTGAAGCTGTATTGGAAATATCGCATCCCTTCCTCATGTTCAGCGTCATTGCTGAGCATAGTAAGGACCTTGATAGGCTTCTCGAGGTAATGGTCTGTAAGGCACATCGTAATCTTTTCAGATGATGAGAAAAGAATAACACTTCTGAATTAAAGCAAGAACCATGTAAAGGGAGGCGATGGAGCAAGCAACCGCACCTGTGCGCATGCGCTGCCGTACTCTCCTTGCGGAAGCAGCAGAGGCTCCATTAATCCCAAGTGTGAAGATGAACAAGTAGAGTAGTGAACCCAGCCAGCCCATACGCTTTTTCAGAGCTGACTGGTCGGCTGACGACTGGGCTATATTGATTTCGGTCTCGAACCCTCATATCGAGGAACCTTGCTGGTGGTGTAGTATGAGAGGTAAAAGAAATCCTGACATCCTGGGAAGACCTTTCGCGCCTCGGTCACAAGTGTCCTTTGAAGCTGGCCAGTCCGTGACGGAACCCTACCTAGGCATGACTACACTTTAGTACCTTATAGAAGTTACAACCCCGCGAGTGCGTGATGCCTTATGTCTTACACAGTGCGGCGTATTTCTACTCATAAAGCATAGGCGTCCTAGTCCCATCACTTCTCCAGCGCCTATCCCACCAGAAATGTAGTAGGATATTGCAGATCGCGAGTGGAGCCGTTTTCGCTCCCTGTCCTCCCACACTTTTGAGAACTCGATAGACTCTGCAAAAATTTGACCGTAATCTCCTCATGTATGCTGTAGATACATGAAAACAGCCCACCAGCTGGCCTCATATTCACAAACACATCGGCCCTTTCACGCGTGTCGTGGTGATCACAGCAATCAAAAGAAGAGCACACATACTCTCACATGACTCGTCCATGTCCCTAAGAATTTTCGACGTTGTCGCTACCAGTGTATTCAGTATTTGCATACAGAACAGCCTGCAGGTCACTTGTTGCAATAACAGCTACAAGACCTGTGTATTGCAGCACGTCATAGCTGATCATCCCACCGTTTGGCAAAGAAGAAGAAGAATTAGAAGAAGAAGAAGTACCTATTTGATAGGTACAGACAGGCAGGTCATAGTTCCAGCTGGCATGCCCTGCCTTTCTACCCAATTGGGCAACATTATCAGAATCCCCCTCCCCGGATCCTCAGTCTGAGCTTCCCCAGTCACCATAACAGCCTAACTGTCTGATCCTGGGGCGCAACAGTTGCGCATAGCCATGGCGAGGGCTTGCATGCAAGGCTGTCTCCGTCCCAGTCCTACACTCTGCCCTTCTGCGCCTCAGCGTCCGTCTGTGCAACCGCTGCATAGTCTCCATGCTTCAGAGGTGCGGAGCTGCGCAGTGCTGGGGCCTTCTGCATCTTGATGTAGTTGTACAGGAAGAAGCCAGCCACGCTGATGGCATACCCCAGGCCCTGCACGCGCTGGGAAAGTCAGATCAGATCAGACCCGTCGCAGCTGTGCCAGCCGCACCAGGCTGATCGCTCATTTGACCCTCAAATGCACACAGGCTCTCACATGCTTGGCAACAGGAACGAATCCTGTGCCTGCAGAGCTGCCCCAAACCGGGTGCTGTGAGCTCTGGCTCTGCAGCAATTCACCTTCACTGCATCAATAGCAGCAAACATTGCAGACTAAATATATCAGGGGACATGGTGGGCCACACAGGGGCCTGATTGCAGGATATGACAGCACATAGAGACCATCTCAAATGCCATCTCAAATGCCACAACAGACAGTCCTTGTGTGGCCGCCACCGAAGATGACTACTGGGAACTTCTCCGTACTTAAGGCTGCTTTGTCAGCCATCTCAAACCATGTAATGCCTCCTCCTTGCATACCCAGATGCAAGACCAGCATTCATGTGAGTATGCAGTGGTGTGTCATCTGCCCGGGGCAAAGGATGCCAGTCCCAGGAAAAATTCACCTGGAGAGGAGTGACAAGCTCCGCCAGGAAGATGATGCCCATCCAGACCACCAGAGCGTTCTTCACAGTCCCAAGCACCTGCACACACCCTCACCATTTCCCTCAATCCCCCCTCCTCACATAGCTATGCTAGGGTTGGGTGATTCCCATGCTCCTCTTCCCTTCCATGACCAAGAATGATCCCATTTCCAGGTTCAAGTGAAAGACTCTGCTATCGGAGGAGTCCCTATGCGGGGAAGCAGGAGCGCAACAGGTGTCACCTTCGGAGTCAGCGAGGATGCCAGCTGGATCACAATGTAGGCCAGGCAACCAAGTCAAGCCAGCAGCTTGCAGTCGCGAGCTGCGATTTGAATGGCTCTTGAGGGATTCCTACCCAGGGAGGCAGGAACACGGCGGAAGATACCTTCAGAGTCAGCGAGGATGCCAGCTGGATCACAATGTAGGCCAGGATGTTGACGCCAAAGCCCATGGCTGCAGCCGCCAGGTAGAGCAGGGGCTTGGCGTAGATGAGGCTCAGCGCGTTGGCCTGCGCCATCTTGGGCCACTCGTAGAAGGCCACGCCCAGCAGCAGCCAGAAGGAGCAGGCCGGCGCCAGATGCATCAGCCCCTCGACTGCAAGCAGCGCCAAAACAGCGCTCAGCCCCCGCCCACACCCCAGCCTGAAGAAATCGTGGATGGCTGCGCCCAATCCCTGTGTCCTCTGGTGGGACCAACCCCAGTGGAGCACTGAGGATGCGTGCATCTGGTGTCCATCACTGGCGCACATATGTATGTACGAATTTGAATGCCATCAAGAAGTCAGCTAGTGCGGAAGCTCTCAGGCTGCAGTCAGGGCGCTGCCTGGCGCACAGCTGTGTGCGCATGGTGTGAGAGCTCGTGGGAGGACACAAGCGGCACCGCCCTCAGCACGTGTCAAGCTGCTCTCACACATGGCCGTGCAGGCTGTCTTGAAGGTGTTGCTCTGCCATGCAAGCCAGGACACCAGGCAGGCACTGCATGTCATGCAACTCTGCTATCACCCCAGGACGCAGGAAGGGCGGGAGGCGAGGCCTTACTTGGATGGAACTTCAGCCCAACGAGCAGGATCTGGGTCATGACGAGCCTTATGGCCTCAAATGTCTCGGAAGCAAACATGAAGGTCAGCCCCAGGGTGCTCATGTTGACCTCGCCGTAGGAGGCCATAGCAGTCCCGAGGGCGATCAGCACGACTGCAACGATCAGCCGGCTCGAGGGCTCCTCCAGACGCGCAATGAAGAGCGCTAGCATGGTGATGACTGGTGTGAATGCCTGCACGCACATGATGAGTAGGCGCATCTGCGATGGCAGGGCAGGTGCAGGCAGGCAGGCCACCAGTCAAGCATGCTTGCGGTCTATCACCAAGGTCAAATAAGGAGCTGCTTTGTGTGTGTCTGTGCGTGCTACGGGCGCAGGGACACCGAGAATGCATGAGATTCGCAGCGCACGCAATGAGAGCAGACCCGGCAATGTGCAACAGTTCCCAGCACAGTGAGTCTACTGTCAGTAAAGACATGCTCATGGTCAGGGCATTGTCGAGAATGAGCATGTACTCATCCTCCGGACTAGAATCTTACCTTGAGCATCTGTATGAAGGACACGGTCAGGTACAGGTAGACGATGTTGCCAAAGAGAAGCGTCAAGGCCATGAAGAAACCAACTGGCAGTATCCTTTCAAGGTAGAACTTCCAGGTCAGCACCCTGTTGACCTCCACGACTCTGAAGACCTGCATGAGGGAGCCGCGTGAGCGCTTGCAGCATGTGTTGGGGGTCGCAAGACTGCCAACAACAGCGCCGGTGACTCTCATCGCACTAGGTGGCCCCAGGAGTCGGTGGTTGCTGGTCCAAGAAAGGGGCAGCCTTTCAAGCCGAGGAGTGCAGCCCTACTGGGAGTGCCATGAGTGCCGTAAGGGGATCACGGGGATGCAGGGCTCACCCGGCAGGCCAGGTAGGAGGCCACAGATGAGAAGAGCATGCCAAGGCAGCTGAGGGCCATGGGATAGGCGAAGCCGTCTGTGGACATGATGTATTTGTTGATCATGATCAGGGCAGAGGAGATGCCCATCCACCCAACACATGCCACACCTGTGACAACCTGCAGCAAGCGCCACCGGCAATCAGATGCCTGGCAGGTCTTGCATGCCACTCTGGTGGTCATTGTGATCAAGAGCAGAGGAAGTGCGCTTCCATCCAGCAAGCCACAGATGTTGTGCAAGCGTTCACGGGTTGATAGTCAAAGGCCTAGCAGTTTCTTCATTCGCAGCATTCTACTACAGAAGTGTCTGCACCCTGTGCTCGTGTGCAGGGTTCACAGAGCGGGAGATGATGCTGCTGTGTCTAGACAGCCAGAGCAGCTCACTGCAGCGGGACACACCTGCAGCATCGCAGGTGACATTGCCTTGGCCATGCTCTTCTGCTCAAGTGGTGGTCCTTCCTTCTCCAGGGCCTTCGTATCCCTGTGTGGGAACATTCACAACTGAATGCCCATGCATCTTACCGTGGGTGTATAATCAGACTCTCCAATGCCCGACAAAGTCACGCGGTCGACGATGTTGCGGGAAACCTGCGCAGGTTGCTGCGAGGCATGTTGAGCACACCTGCTCGCAGGCGACCGGGACTCCAGCCCAGCTTCAGACATGCGCTACCAACCAAGAGGTGGTCACAAGTGCTGAGCGCCCAAGCACAGCTCCGATGCTTGTATGGCCAGTACTGCAAGCCTGGCTGGGCCCAGACTGTGGAGGGGCCTCGCTCGAGGCTTTGTATGCACAATCGGCACCCTCAAGGCCTGGCTGTGGTCGAGTCTCAGATCCCGTTTGAAATCACTTGGAGTTTATACCGACGGTCATCCCACTGTGATGTGCGCCCACCAAGACTGCTGCAGCTGTGCCAAACAGCAGCCGGGTGCGTATGACTGGCTGCTTCCTGCATGCATGAGCCGCTGCTGCAGCCATACCGTCCGAGGATGAACAAGTCCTCGACCATGGTCTGATCAGGAAAAAAACACCATGGTATGTGCAGTGGATGGGTCAGTGTAATTGGGCTGCAAGTATGACCTACCTGAAAGCGATGGTGATAGCCGGGAAGAGGGGTGCTGCAAGGCACAGAAAGCCTCTAAAGACGCATGTGGTGATGCAGGAGCTCTGCTGATTGATTGTATTTCTACAGAGAGTATACGGGAAAGGAATCTGTCAACTGGCGCGAAGTGCGAGTGACAGGAGTAGTTATGCAATGATCACACTCGCAAAATGGTGAAGTAATTGCCGTTCGGCCAATGTCTAGCGTACCAAGGGCAAGAGGCCACAGGAGCCTGTAGTTAGGTGCCCGCTTCACACGGGGTTCCGGCGCCTTGACGCTTTCTGTATCAGAGGGGGGCACACTCATGGATCTTTGATTGTCATCTGATGCTCTCCCAGGTAACAACCTCTCACTACGGGGCACTCCGACGCAAGGCAGTGGGCCTGGTGCTGCTCCGGAAGGTCACATGCGCACATGACTATATGACTCACGCCCCCGGAGGTTCAAAAGGGGGGGATAACAGCCGGGCAGTTTTAGTCTTTTCTTGGCAGGACATCCACTGCCCTTGCAAAGGAGGCTATCAGTCTGGTTGTTTGTCTTGCGTTTCATAGAAGGGCGGCCCGTCGGCCGCATATCTCCCCTGTCAAGTGACACACCTCACTCCGAAACTCTCCGGCGGACATCAGGGCCCGGCGTCCACGCTGAGCGCAATGTCCGGACCAGATCATACTTGTCGCCAGGTGAGGGCTTGCCTAGCGCCCTGGATCATCTGCGCATGGCTCGCACGGATTTGAAGTTCGGCGTGTCGACATCCCTCGTCCTTTGTTGACAGCAGCAGCGCATGCAGGGATGCCACCGAGCCATGAAGCTTCTGATACTTATTGCAGTGGTTACCGAAAGTGCAGCGAGCTTCACCGATCATCTCGGGCTGTTTGGCAGGAGCTTTACACACCATAATGGGCTATTTGGCAGGAATCACACACATCTTCTTGAGCTTGTGAGTCAGAAGATCACACACAAGCTTGACCGGTTTGGCCATGAGCTGATTGGCTCCGAGGTCGCTGACAAACATCGCCTTCCTGGATGGGTGCCCAACATTCTGAACCCTCTTGTCAGAGCAGCCTTTCCAAAGGCAAACGCATACTATCTGGCGCACTATGCCAGCAACGTGACATTTGATGGACCTGGCAAGAACCGCTCACATCCCCTGGATCCCTCCTACAAGATCCCTACCATCAAACCTCCAGCAAAGAGATGGGTCCCGCCATTCAACCCCGCAGTGTACAATGAGACCCTAGCCCAGTCCCAGCAAGAGCCTGGCCCTCTTGGTACTGCTCAGAATGCCTCAGCAAACAATGTCTCCCTCACAACCAACCTCCAGAGCAGGGCTTATCCCGCAGAACTGGTGTTTCAAGCTTCACCGAAGAGCAACCTGACGTCCGGGCAGCAGCTGCAGCAGGTACTACTCCGCACACCCACCATCTGAGCCGGCAGTAGCTTTGGGGATATGCCGATCTGCGCACTGACGCCATCCATGCCCCCTTGCAGGATGTACGGCTCTACTCGCCCAACGCAACCGTCTTCTTGGTGGCACAGTCTGATGGCAACCTGGTTCTGTGAGAGCCGCAACCTCCCGGATGCAGTTGTGCATGCCATGTTACCCTCATGTCTTATGCATGAATTTGCTGAACAGCCAGGCTTCTGAGGGCAAGCATGCCCGCAGGTACAACACTGCTCGGTATGCTCAGTACGGCGCATCTGCGCAAGCTGCTCTTTGGTCCAGCAGTAGGTCGCTCTATTACTCTTGGTGACACCCGCAATGCGAGTGCACAGAACCAAAAGCATGGAATCCCACAGGGAATGCTGCATAGTGGGTTGCTTGCTGTAGCTTGTGCTGCATGAACGGAAGCTTGCCCTTCCTAGAGGCGGTCAGGAATCACGCCTGGCATGCCCTGCAGACACATATGGCGCGGGACCGCCTCCCTTAGTGCTCGTCATGCAGACGGTGAGCCCTGTTCATGGATCTGGGAGCTTTGCTGCTATAATGAAGCTGGCGTCAGGAATGTCCGCGCAGACCTGGATACAACCTGGTAGTTCCGGTTCAAGGGCTAGGGCTGTGGGGTAAATGGGGGCTCTGGGATTGGGCGGCGCCAATCGCTCCTCTCGCATTCTCTGTCTCGGGGATGCCAAGGATGTTGAGATGCAAGCGCCACACGGTCTCTTCAGCTGCAGGCACCTTCCTCGCTCCTGCAGGGCTACCGGTCTGTTATCTGATTGCATTTTGTGCAAAGGCGCAACATTAATCTCTGTCATGCAGGACTGTAACCTCGTGCTTTACAACGGCAATGGCAACGGCGCTGGGGATTCCGTCTGGTCAAGTGGTAAGCGCACCAACTCATCGGGACTTACAGCGCACCCCTTCAGCTCTTGCCTAGAGTACCTATCTCATGCTCCGAATGACAGCTGTTGACCGCCAGGATGCGGACATGCAGGCACATATTATGGGGCCTCGCCATGCACCATGAGTGTGTCTGACGCAGCCGGGGGCTACTTCGAGGTGGACGATGCACATGTGTGGCTGTATAGGCAACCCCCGCCCCCGCCAGTGCCAGCTAATGCTGCGGTATGCCCCTCCACATCATGTGTGCAAGACCCTCTTGACACATCCAGTTCATGTGTGGTTGCAGACCCATGTAAAGCCTATGTGCCCAAGTCTGCATCAGCAGATGGCAATGTGCATGAGTGCCTACCACAGCCACTCCATTTGGGTGAAGAGACATGCGCTGGTCACAGACATGCTGCATGCCTGATGCCTCAAGTAGCATTGTCTTTCATAGATGCGAATTAAGCCTTTGGGCCTTGAAGAAGTCATATTCGTGTCAGACTGTATCACCCTTGCTCTCATCAGGGGTTTAGCCAATTGTCATTGAGCGGGATGTGTCATGATCCCCGCCCAGCTCGCTATTGCATCTCCTTACCCAGAAGGGAGAAGTACACTGGCTTCTGACCACAAGGAAACATGTCAACAGTGTAAGTAGATCGCATTACATATCTTCCAGCCACACCAGGCTGATGAGATGTTTGACCCTCAATGGATGTGCTCGCTATCCGCAAGCACGCATCAACAAGTTGAGCTGCAGCAATAGCTCAGAGACTGAGTATTGGTTGACAGATCAGCCAACCAAGAGACACCCAGGACAGCGGTGTGTCAAGTCAATCAGCAACATTTCCAGCCATTGCGGCACCCAGGGAAGCATGATATCAGGGATATTCTCCACGATCACCTGCAACACCATTCTAGTCCTTCTGCCACATGGATGTGGGGGTGCTGCGCAGGGGATGTGGCGAACACCTCACCCAGGCCCTGGCCCCCTCGATGGGCCCACGAAAGGCCTCTCTGGCGCAGTCGCCATAGGAATGGTCTACCTGGCCGATGGCACGGTTGTGTTTGCCGAGCGGCCTCATCCACTTGCCCAAGGCATCCCCAACAACCCTCTCATCGTTAACGTGAGCGCTGGCGCCAGCCTCTCTGTTTTGAAACGCTACGCGGCAGTGAAAGATGTTTCAGTCCCAGCTTGGCTCAGTCACTGTACTGACAATAGGCTGGGACGCAGTGCTGTGACGTGCAACTGCAATTGCGTCGTTGCTAGCTTGGATGGCAGCTATTGGAGTCAAGAAGCCCTTTCAAGCCTTTCCTCTGGTCTACATTGTAGCACCTGCAGGTTAGGGCAGGCTTGGGTACCAGCAATGAGATTGCCTCTGCAACGTAAAATTAACTTGACTCTGATTGATGCAGGCTAGCAATGTGGGCACCATGAGTTCCCTCTACACAGTGTCATACTGGGGACAGAATGTCACAAAGGGAGACACATTCGTCCCCCTGAATGACCAGTCGCAGCCCTTCTGTGTGGGCGTGACCGTGGACTATCTCGGCAATGCAATACTGGTGGGTGGCGACAATCAGTGCGTGGGCTGCCTCTACAGAACGGCAGCAGAGAAGAGCGCTAGTATTCCCTACCCAAACGGCTACTATGACGTCAGGCGTTTTGCCCCGGGCGATGCCAATAAAGGCATGACCATTCCCGCCCGCATGTACGATGTCAACAGCATGACCGGGCGCGCTAACACGGCGAGAGACTGCTGCATCCAGCTTCCTTCTGACCCCCAGCCCATCCCTGACAGCTGCGTCCCCGACGCCAATTGCTCGCCAAGGTAACGCCGATGCTGCACATCTTCGCATTTTCCTCCTACAGAAGCGCCCTTTTGCCTGACTTGTGGTGAGTGTCACAATTTGATGCTTGCAATGCCTTGACTTGCATGCTGAGCACGGTTGATTGTTCCTGAACACCCACGCTCTTTTTGTATTTCAAGGCCGGCAGTGGCTGACCAGGAAGTCACATGAGAATCCATGAGCTGACTGCAATGCAGGTGGTACCCAACCCTGCTCACACTTCCTTCCGGAAACATCCTCATTGTGGGGGGCTGCCTGGTGACAAGCGGCGAGTTTGATGTAAATCTCCAGAACCCTACATGGCAGATCTACAATGCTGCGACCCAAGCCCTGACCTACAACTCGCCATTTCCGACCACAATCCTCACTGATCAAGTTCCTTACAGCCTGTACCCGCTGATGTGGGTGCTGCCGCACACAGGCTCAATACTGGTGTGCCCTCAGCATCTGAGCATCACAAATGTTTGAGCACGTCTGAGCTGCCAAGATTGCTGCTAGTGAACGTGGAAGGGTGTGACCTGTGACCATGATAAACACATTTTTTTAGCACTGCTGAGTGAGTGCCTGTTTTTGACAGCTTGTGATCTGTTCAAAGGCAAGCCAAGAGAGTGCTGACGTTTGCAGGTCCTTGACGGCGTGGCGGGGCAGATCCTGGCCTTGAAGGGCGATACCTTGCTTGGACTTGATACCAACTACACCAACCCTCCTGATCTGGCCTGGCCGCTGACTTTCGGCAACCTCGCAGCCAGCACGCTTCTGCCCTTGCGCTATCCCAACTACACAGCAGAGGTGACGATTCCGCATGCACTTAGAGATCTTCTGACGACCTTGCATACACTTCGTTTGACATGGTGGCCCGATCATGACCAGGCCACATGGGAGCTGAGTCAGCATTCATTTCCCGAGGTATCCATTGGCTATTCTGGCTGCTCATGACCGTCATTTCTCACCTTTCGGATCAAAGGTGGCATGCATCTTGCACCTGGACTCACTACCATGCTGCACAGTGTGGCGGGTATAACACAGGTCCTCAGGGGTACAATCCTGATGCCATGCGTAGAAAGGCCATGCAAAGAGAGCTGGCTTGCCCAGGAAGATGAGTCATCAGCGTGGCCAATCAGACTTTAGCAGGATATCACCAGGATCCCATCTTTGCATGGCAGGACGTCATTTATGGGGCTCAAGAGATGCACATGCATTTTACTCTGCACATGCTGGGTCTGCTGCTTGCAGGTCCTTGTCATGGGCGGGGCGGATGATACGGGCGAGGGACTGCCCTACTCCCAGAGGCTGTCCAATCTGGGCCCCGGCCAAACCCCCAGCTGGACGTATGAGCCTATGCAGGGCCAGCAGCGCATTGAGGGCGTCGGGGTTCTGCTCCCAGATGGCACAGTCTTCCTGTGCTCTGGGGCTGAACAAGGTAGGGCCCCCTTGTTGCCTCTTGGCAGAACTCTGGCTAGGGGTTTACGTATGACTGCACCTCATGGCATGCGTTCGCTGAAAAGCAGAGACTCCAGCACAGTGTGTTCCTGATGCACGCCCTGAACTTCAAGGGGCTCTCAACTTTCTATAGCCTTTCCTATTCTGGCAAGGGCAAGGACACTTGTGTTGTTTAGAGCAATGGGGCGTGGCAGGGCAAAGCCTTGGATTTGACTGGCCACACTCGGGATGTGTCTTCGGCTGACGTGATGCATGGCAAAGTCACCCACCCCCACTATTCCTTAATTCAGACATGACAGCCAGCTTTTCTGTTGAGCTGCCTTCGACCATAGACTGTTGAGCCAGAACATAGAGGGTTGTGAGACCCAGTGGACTTGCGAATATTGGCAATGCCCTGCTGCTGTGTACGATGTGTGTCATCTCACCGTGATGGGCTCTGGACGTGGCTACAAGGGCGGCGTTGCTGCGTGAAGGCTATGTGGGAGGGACCTTTGACAGCGACAATGCATTCGCGGACTTTGCGACGGCGCCACAGATATACACTCCCACAGCGCCGCTCGGCCAGCGATGGTCCAACGCACTGACGGACTCCGGTATTGACCGGGGGTACCATAACTCAGCGCTGCTGATCGCGTCAGGAGAGGTCTGGCGCACTCCACATCACCCCATCCACAGTGCACAGGAGGTGATACTGGCCATGAGGGCCAGGTCTGTCATGAGGCACTTGATTTATTGCTGCGTGGGGCAGGTCCATTGCTTTGGCTGCAGACAAAAGGGACAAGTATGTTTTACGAGCAGGTGATGGTAGCGGGCTCAGAGCCCACAGGCGAGTACAGAGTGCAGTACTATGTGCCGCCCTATCTCCTAAATGGCAACCCGCAGCCAGTCATCACCACTGTGGCAAGCAAGCTTCCCTACAACTCCAACTTCACAGTAGCATACACCTTGACGAATGGCACTGTGGCAAGGTAAGGTTACCCAAAAGTCTTGCATCAAGACAATATTACCCGCAATGTGGAGGGTGAGTATGGTGGGCAGATCCATAAGATCCTCCTTATCTCAGATGCCATTTGGGAGCAGGCATATTGACTCTACTTATCAAACGCATCACACAGTGCAGTGAGGCTTAGAGGCGGTCCATGTGGTTCAGCAGAGCTTAATGGCACAAAAGAGGCGGTGATCTGCACTGATGTCGCCCAATGATTGCAGCGTGGTGCTTATCCGGACAACAGGCAGCACACACTCCATTCAAATGGACCAGAGGATGATTGAGCTCAACACCAAGGTCTGATCATGCTTCTTAAACTTGAATGTCATTTTCACCGCACAATGCAGAGGTATGTATAGTCAAGGAAAAGAGAGTGTGCCGTAAAGGGACCGGGAAGATCGCTGAACCATGCGTTGTGAGCTAGCGCTGTCGTCTTTGGAGCTTCCCACGGTGCGCAACACCAAGCAATCTTGCAGCCGCTGAGCCGCTGTGCAATGTCATGCAGGTTTCCAGCAAGACGAGCCTGACCGCGTTGGCGCCACCCGACGCCACGATAGCGCCCCCGGGGTACTACATGCTGTTCCTGGTGTCGGCGCTCGGCACACCCTCCGTCGCAAGCTTTGTGAACGTGCCAGGGCTGGCATCGCCCCCGCCGCCGCCGAAAGCGCCGCCACCGCCCCCGCCGAAGGCTTCTCCGCCGCCGCCGCCCCCGCTGAAGCCCCCGCCACCACCGCCGCCGAAGGCTTCGCCGCCGCCGCCTTTAAGAGCCCCGCCGCCGCCTCCGAGAGCCCCGCCCCCGCCCCCGGCAAAAGTGCCGCCGCCGCCGCCGCCCTCCGCAGCACCGACGGGAAGCCTCACCAGTGGACAGAGCCTGCAGCAGGCAGCTTCCTCCTCCCCTGAATGCGCTTTCGCTTCGCCTTGGCATCCGGTCAAACGCAATTTTTCCTACTTGTGTGTGCTCGGGCACAAGTTGAGCGCCCATCGGCAGCCGGAAGAGCAGTTAGGGGCTGCATGAAGCAGGCTCCCCCTCCCTCTCACCTTGCATCGTAGCACTGAAGTACCACTCTGAGAGGGAATGCAGAACAGGATGCTCAAGCGTGGTATTGTAAAGTGATCACTTGCTTCAGCCCCATGCAGCACTATTGCATCTTACAGCTGCCCTCACTTGCAGGGCGTCCGACTGAACTCTACAAACAATGCAGTCTTCCTAATTGCTCAGTCGGATGGCAACCTTGTCTTGTGCGTCGCCTCCTAGCCTGGCTCCTCCTTGCAAGCTTATTGCCACGCGAATGCAGAATGAGACCAGTTGCTCAGAGCATTTTTTAATTCATCTTCTACTTCTTGGCAGCCCACTTGTTCTAGTGGGCTGAGCATGGGATGCTTTTGTTCAAAATAGCTCAAGTGGACTAATTTTGTGAAGGTACAACACTACCTTGGCAGCAGTTTATGGGCAATCTGCCCAGGCAACCATCTGGGCCAGCGGTATGGGGCTCTAGAATTTGTCCAAGAATATGAACAGTGTCTGAACCAAATATCATGCGATGCAAGGGCAAACATACCTGACTCTGTGTGCGTGAGATGTTCAATTCATGATTGCATGCTTTGTTCGTGAATGTGGTTTGTGTGTTGTAGGCACATACGGCGCCAGCCCTGCCCCATTCACCCTTGTCATGCAGACGGTGCGCACTCCATGCCCTCTCCCCCTGTAGACGTTCTCTTTGTGACATGCCGCCTTGAACAGCGCGCAGTGTGGCGGGCTCGTTACTATTAGGCCCTCTCCCCTTGCCATAAGAGAGAATGTAGACACCCTCACGAGATCTGGGGCTTAATTTAGGGATGCAACGTGCTGGAGCACTACAGATGCATACCATGAGGCCCACTACCCTCACTCATGCCCACACTGGATTTAGATGACAATGGCCCTTGCAACAGAAGCCTGCCTGTGTGCAGGATTGCAACCTGGTGCTCTACAACGGCAATCTCAACCAAACCGGCCAAACCGCTCAGTCGGCTGTGTGGTCTTCGGCGACATATAATCAGGGCACCCTGCCATGCACAGCCAACGTCTCGAGCGCTGCCGGCGGGTCCCTCACGGTAAATGATTCAAAGGGCGTCCAGCTCTTCAAGAGGCCATGAGCCAAACTGTCCAGCAGACAGAGCCGCAACATATTGACCCAGCCATGCTGCCTCTGAGCAGCTGGCATCACCGGTGTATTATGCATTCAACCCATCTTCCGATATGCGGGTTCTGATGCCTGGCCCTCCATTCTGTGACATCAACTCCCGCATGTGTTGATGACCGTGAAGGGGTTAAGCGTACCAAGGAAATAAGCCAGTCCCACTTGCCTTACAAGGTAACAAGGAGGAACTGCCAACACAATTTGCAGGCTTGGTCCTGTTGACCCTGATTCTAGCATTGCGCTCTGGCATTTCTGTGTCAAGGCTGAACCTGTGTTGCACAGCCACAAAACAATCAGTGGCTTGGCGATTATTCAAAGCCCGCCCCCACGGGCAGGTGAGTTGTGATGCAAGCTTCTGGGAATCTTCTTATACATTACAATTTTACTGACCGGTCGGCTTTGGGCCAGCCTCATGCAAGTGCCCTTTGTCGAAAGACGAAGAACTTTAATCTATGGCAAGGCTGCTGAGACCCAATTCGTGAGGCGTAGGCAAGAGCTGTTGTTCAGGTTGTAGGAGTTGCTTGAGACCTGTGTTTACGAGCTAGTCTTGCTAATGTTGTCAAGTCAGCATTGACAAGTGTTATTTGCAAATTGAGGCCAACCAAAGAGGGGATTGCAAGATGAGTACTCTCAGACCTATGAGAATGTGAACTGCTGATGCATTCCAAGATTCAGATCGCGCTGCAGCTGCATGAGATCTGCTCATGATAGACCAACCACACAACTTTGAGAGACCTAACGTGTTCCGGGGTAAATCAGTTCTTGAGGGATAAAGAAAGCAGAGGCAGAATACAAGGCTTTGATGAGGTTTGGGTAGTCATTCTAGGGATTTTGTCTAGCTACTACCTAGTAGCTGTCATGTGCAGTGGGTCTACAAGCATTCAAGATGTAGAGTAAGCATGTATTGGAGTGTTTAGCTAAAGATAAAAGTGTTGCGCACTAAGGCTTACAGCTGGCGTCAGCTACACAAGCATCTTCAAACACTTGTCAAAGGGTACTGATTTTCCAAGAGTCACCATGCGTCATCAGACATGTGTCAAATAGTTCCAGCTTGGGCTTGTCACATGCCTAGGGCCCCTCCGGAGGGCCTCTGAGTGACAGTCCAAGCTATGTGTCACTCCCAGACAAACTGTGAGATACTTGGAGGCCACATGCAGGATTCTTGCACAAGAGTTGGATCCTTCGGTACGTACAAGTTGTCCTTGCATGTTGTATTGATGTTGTAAATGAGGCTGTGTCATCTTCGCGATGCAGCCACCACACGACCACCAACACACACAATATTCGAGATACTTGATGCCTGGGGTATGATTTAAGGGGTGCACCTTATAGTATGCATCCTGCAGGAGGCCAAGTACTCCAGCACAATGTACTAGATGACGCCCCAATCCTTGACAAGCCGCCTAGCTAAAGTTTGATGGTAGCCTTCACATGTACTCAGAGCTGGCAGGTCTCATCCACATTGGATCCCCCTTTTTCCTACCAGGTGGCCTTTTAAGTGCTTTCATAATGGCGCATGCGCCTGGTTCCTTCCATAGATGTTGCAAACGCTAGGGAAGTGCACAAACAGTCAACGCCAGAGGCACAAGCTAGAGTCCTCCTGCGCACTCTGAGAACATAGTCCCAAGGGCGCTCTGGCACATCAATATGATCAGTGCAGGTGAAGGAGTTTGATCAGAGACAAGTACTATACTGAGCATAGTAGTGCTTGTAGCTGCTGCTGGCTTGTCTTGTACCAAGTTCCGCATGCAATGGCGGATGGCTTTCGGCAGGGCAATGGAGCTCCTTCTTCAATGTCTGCCGGTGTCTGTAGTGCTGCCCCAGCTGTGGGTCCAGAAGGTCAGAGCATAGGTGTTGGGGTAGTCTTTGAGACACTGCTTTTTGCTGAACTGCGGCTCAGCCATGTTACAGATCCTGCAGTCGCGCCCTGCAATAAAGCAGCAGAGTCATGGTGGGAAGGAGACAGCCCAAGCCAGAATTGAAAGAATCACCTGTTGCCGATCCAGGAGCAAAAGCAGGGAGGGGTTCATGACCGACAGGAAGGTCTGCTAGCTTGGGGTACCTAATGGAGGGCCAGAATGGACTTCACTTTCAATTCTCAGGGGGCAGCCCAGATCGTACCCTGATCATCCTCATATGTGGGCTCGAATCCCGGGGGAAATCTCCTCCAGTCCAGCGGATAGAAGGTGTCCTTCTCAAAGATGGACAGATCGCCCTCGCTATGGTGGATTGTTTTGTAGTCCTGATAAGCATGCCAGAGGGCACTGGGCCCAGTCCTTTCCTCCGGCCAGACGTGTTGGGGCTTCATCTGTTCGGACACCCTGCATGCATGGGCTAATATTGAATGCCTCTCCTTCTGTGGAGGTGCTTGCTATCAGATCAGATCAGATGAGATCAGATCACAATGCATCTCTTCCAGGCACACCAGGCTGATCAGCTGTCTTGACCCTCAAAAGATGGATTCATCATGCAAGCACGCAATGACAGACCTGGCAACACCCATCAAATCCTCTTGCCACATGACTGCCTGCATCCTTTGCGGACTTCAAGGACCTCCCAGAGCTTTTCCAATAGCATTGCTGTGCCCCTCACTGATGGCAGCTCAGCTGGCAACGTACTGTGGGATGCACATGCCATGCAGAGGGGACCGCCCACATTTGCACTGCACTCTGGACCTTGTTTGGGAGAAGCTTTGAAGGTGCCACAGAGCATAATGGCAACCAGAAGTCAAGGAAATGCCAGCGCTGACGCTAGTGCAGCGCTGCGGGGGTGAGCGCCTGACCTCATCTCCTCCGTGGCAGTACGCTCAATGATCATCTGGAGAACAAAGAGCCAGAAGTCATCGCCAGGCGCGGATGCCATGAAGGCATTGGGCAGGGCGTGCTGCCACTCATCCACGTCATCCTGCATTCGCCCGAGAACAACCTTCTTCCCACGCAAGATGTCATCCAGCGGCCTCAAGCTCTGGAAGTCCAAATCTGCATAGACCCCTGAACAGCCAAAAGGCCAATCACATGTAAGCGCAGTACATATCTTGCAGCCACACCAGGCTGGATCAGGTCTCCTCTAAGGATGGGGTTGTATTGTGCAGGATGAGCCTTTGTCAACCCTGTCACAGCCAGGTGTTCTGACATACTGAGCTGCAGGCAAAATTCCAGGCTATGGCTGCACTGTTTACAAAGGCACGGTACACTGTGCTTGGTGAAGGACAGGAAGTGGATCAGCACCTCCATAGTGATGCATGTACATGTAACGGGCAGCGTCTGCCTTCATGATGTGGCTCAACGTTGTGAAGACCTTCAGGAACCACGGATAAAGCTCCTCAACAAGCTTCATGTTTTGCTCATCCGTCCACAACCTGTGAGGAGGAGGACCCTCAATCCGGGGAGAATAATCCGACACTGACTTTACGCATAACCCTAGCTAGCGAAAGTGCAAGCCCATGCTTTCTGCTGGAGACGTCAGATGGTTGCTTCGAGACTTGCCTGTATTCCCATGTCGGATGATTATCCATCCAGGAGGCTTGCCACACCACGAAACGCTCCGGAACCTCATCTGTCTTCCAAGACTGGTGAATGATGTGAGGAATACTTCCGTTTCCTGAGTGAGCCTCGAGATGTTTGTGATGGCTTCGAGGTAAGCCAACCCTACATGAGGCGAACGGCGCACCAAGAAACAGGATGAGGCTCAGACTACGGATGATACCCTGCGAACTCCGCTGTGGCACTCGTGCTCGCTCACGCATTCTGCGACGTGATCGGGATACCAATAGAGAGAGATTTTACTATGGTGCTTTCAATTTCCAGGGTCGGAATCCTGGACACTACCCAGGAAGGCTGCAAACCCAAGCGCTGTCGAGACTCACGTGTGTCATCATCGATGAGTACTACCGACCCCCGGATAGCCTGAACGGCTAAAAGGGGAACGATTTTGTCTGTATACACCTCACCTCATGGTGATCAAGCACATGGGCATGATTTGTGCGTCGAGCTGCCCTCGATACCGTCTCCATGATCCTTTTGCAGGCTGCAAGGTGGGGTTCCGTACTACGGTACCCACACCTGTGGTACGGTACCATCATCTGATGCTGTACCAGCACACTGTCATTGCTTTGCTTAACGTCCGTTCTGTATGATTCAAGGCGATGTACGGAATGCACATTGCCCTCGCAGGCCTGCACAGTCACGGAGTGGACCAGCAGCACCAAGTACTTCTTTCTTAGTAAGGCCGGATCCTGGCGACTCTAAGGGCTGGAACACCGACATACCACCGCAGCGTCCTATCTCAAGCTGATTGCGAAAGCATCACATAGTTGAGAGTGCTGCAGGTGCGCTCATGCAAGTAGCAGCAGAGTCCCCAAATCATTGGGCTTCCGAGACCGCACCGATATCACCTTGAAAACGATAGTGAATTTATGTCCTGGTGAAAGGCCTCGGCGATACATTCGCCGAGTATCCGGGATACTCACCAGGATGAGGGCCTTGTTGCAGTAAGTAATGCTCTGGCTAATCGAGGAAGCTCTGTGTGCTCAGGATCATAGCAGGGACTGTTCATAAGGACTCCTAATGCGATGGTGAAGTGAAGCAGTGCTGTGGGGACACGTACTGGCCAAAGCGCCCTACAGTGTGTTTGACAAGCAGGCGAGTGTCCATGCAGATGCATATTGCCCAGCATAAGGTCATCATCTTGCATGCTATGCCTGCTTGAAGTCTTGCAATGCCTGCTGATTGGAAGACAAAGCCCTCATCCATGCAAGCGAGGCAGAGCAAGCAGGGACCACCCACCTCCCCTTGCACATAGGACGACCCATGGCTTGCAGGGGTGTTCCACCTTCTACGTGCACAGCAGACCTCAGGGCCTGGCGCACCTGACTTCCAGGATGGTAGCGTCTTTGCAGCGTGCACAATGGAGCACCACATACAGGCACGCTACCGATGTGATGTCCCGTAACTCGCTGCTCCAAGACAGGCACTCCAAGGAAGGTGGCTACCCGTCACACTCGAGTCCAGCATTCCAGGCAAACCTGCAAGGCCTTGCCATCATTACCGCATAGAGTTCAACAAAGGACACTGATGTGCACCTGCTGACAGAGTCACTAAGTGTGGCACGCTCACTCAGGCTATGCTTTTCTTGCTGGAGGCGGCCCTCGCAAACCCGCTGAAACAGAGGTTTTCGCTAGTCTGCGGGTCGCACCTGCCAATTTGGCCGCCCCTCTTTGTGTAGACGCAGCTCATCGGCAGATTAAAAAGCGGCTTTGGGATGCAACAGGGGTACTTCAGTCATGCCAAGCCCAATGAGGTGAGCTACACCCAGGCCATGGCTGCATGTCTGGCTTGCCTGCTCTGCTGGCCCATGTACATGTACATGTAACACTTTCAGTCGTGCACATGCACTGACAAGGTCAGAGTACAGATTTGTATCACGGCAGAGAACATCACGCGCAGGCCCTCAAGCTCTTGAGTGGAATCCCCAACGTGCAGCGCTATGAAGGGGTGACCTGCCACACTTCGCAACACTGTTGGCCATGCCTTAGCACATATATAGATTAGCAGCTCTGTCCTGCAGGAGCTCGTGATGCTAGAAAGCTGGTTCCATCTCTCTCTTCCAATGCATGAGGAGTGGCCTGCACTGTATAATGTGTGGATGATGCACAACCAGCTCTGAGCTCATGCCAGCATCATCAATGGCGGTGTCCTTGTGGAGATTGTATCTCTTTCGGCACCGTCCTTACAAGGTTTGCTGGTAGGCTGCCTTCCCCACAAGCAACAGCATGTCTTTTCTTTTTATACTCTGACAGAATACCCCATCTCCAGACTGCAGTGCTTCTCATTCATTCCATAGCATCCCATCAGACCGTTGGTTGTCTGCTGAGAGCAACATGCATGTGCAGGGAGCCAGCTTTCAAGAGCTGGTGCATCAGTGATGAGCAGGTACTCTTCCTGTGGCTCATGAAATTCCATGCCCCATCACAGGGTTGCACTGTGCATCTATCTGCATGCCTACTGGCAGCAGCAATGGCAAGGGCTATGTCACCATCATGTAACAAGCAGTGTGCCCGGGGTCATCTTCAGCATTGTGAGGCATGGCTGTTGACATGGGCTGCTTGAGCTGGAACTGCTGGAAGGTGCCATGAGATCCAGCTTTGCTGACTAAGCATGTATGCGTGCAAATTGCTTGGGTTCCTACAATGAGGGCCTATGAGTACATGTATGGCCGCTGCCCTAAGAGCAATGTCGACTGTGCACAGTCTGTGGTAACAACGCTCAGCAGTGTCTTGGGAAAGGCATTGCTGGAGGAACAAGTCATAGACCCCGCAACGCTGCACATCAAGGCTCAGGGAGGCCTGCAGCCTGAGGAGATCACGCCCGACCTCATGCTGCAGGCAAGGGATCATGCATGATGTCATGGAGACAAACTTCATGGGAATTGAGCTGCCGGGGCATGGACCGGGCTGGAGCGGCAACAGAGATGAGTGGTGTCACGGCAGCTAAACGCAAGCGTACTTTCAGCGCACCATTGAACAGAGTCATTGGTTTTCACCCAACGCCACTGCTCTTCCTCCAAACTCACATCATGCACACGGAGACAATGCCCCGCTATGCAATACGCATGCATCTACAATATTCTACATTCACACCAGAACGAGCTGCTTATTGCGCAAGAGATCGTCCAACGTCCTCAAGCTCTGAACGTCCAGATCTGCACAGACGCCTGAAAGGTCCAGAAATCCGGTCCTTTGCGAGCACGTCACGTCTCTTGCGGCCACACCAGGCTGATCAGATGTCTCCCCTCAAAGGATGGGGTCATATCATGCAGAAGGTGCCTGAAATCAGCACGCCTTGGTGGCATACAAGCTGCTGGCAAAGTTCCAGGCTATAGTTGCACTATGTACAGGCACTCGGCCCACAAGATCGCTGAAAAAACAGGTAGTGGACTCAACACCGCCATAGTGATGCATGCACATGTAGCAGGCAGCGTCTGCCCTCATGATGTGGATTAACAATTTCAAGACCTTAAAGACCCACGAAAACAGCCCTTCGATAGGTTTCGGACTTTGTTAACTTCAATGCGTCCGCAACCTGGAATGAGGACATTCGGTCGATGCCATGGTGAAAGATCCGATCCCGAAGCACTACGAGAAACCTAGCTGCTGACGTGCAAGAGCAAGATACTTGCTCAAGTCCCAGAGCTTGGCTTTGACTATAGTCTGTATTCCCGTGACGGGTGATTGATCATGATCCGTCCATGAGGCTTGCCGCACTACGAAACGCTCCGGGACCACGTCAGTCTTGCAAGAGTGGTAAAGGATGTGAGGAATACTTACGTTTTCTGATTGAGCCTCAAGATGCTTATGATAAGGTCAATGTGAGCTAGAGTACGGATGATAACCTGTATTAAACGCTGTGGCATTCCTGCTCGCTCTCGCAATGTGCGACACGATCGGGACACCTCCTGAGGAGGTTATACCTCTGGTGCCATCAACAGGTAGTCGAGACCCTGAGTTAAGCCAGGGAAGGCGATCTCCGATGGTGTCGAGACTCACGTGCGCTTCGTGAGTCACCGAGTCGCATCAAGTATAAGGAGGGAACAGGGAGGTCCTGTGTCATACATAAGCTTCTGATCATGGCGATCAAGCAAAAGGGCGTGATTGGTCGTCGGGTCAGGGCCCTCGCTGCCAGCCATTGCCACAGGCCGGCTGCTCCTTCGGGCCTGTGATGCAGCTACAACATGCCTTACAGGCTCAACAGGCCAGAAGGGTTGATCATTTTTTACCTATTGGAATGGGTTGCTGGCATTTGATCTGTATTTCCGTAATCCTGTTGCAGGCTGCAAGGTGAGGTCTCCGTGCACTGTACCGGCATTCGGTCGTCGCCTTCGTCACGATGGGTTCCGTTGCTAATGCTGAACACTCAGAGATGAGCTGCTCTTGTAGCCCTGCAAAATCACTGGCATGGAGTATGGCAGCACCGCAACAGGGTCGTCCATGGACACGTCCCGGGAGGACGGACAACTCTGTGGGCTTGCGCACGGACGACAGACCACATCGCCGCAACCTATTGTCGAAAGTTGATTGCCAAACAGTGATGAAGCCCAAGGTGCAGCAGGTGCGCTCCTGCGAGGAGGCAGCACCTGCCAGGGTTCTCAATCGGGTGGCACATTGGCCGGACCACTCACCAGCTCTCTTACAATCGCGAGAGGTCTAGTCTGGCGGGAGGTCCTACGGTGTCTTGTGCACTCGTCCCCGGGGATGCGCTGATAACGAACTGGGCGTCATGCTGCAGGTAGCAATGCTCTGGCTGATCAAGGAGGAGGTACACCAGGAGTCTGTATGGACAGACTGGCTCAGAATCATAGCAGGAACCGTCCACAAGGACATCCAATGTGATGATGAGTTGAGGCAATGCTATAAGGACCATGTCCTGACAATACCACCACGCAGTGTGTATGATGAGCAGGCAAGTGCCCCCTTCAGATGCACATCTCCCCGGACAAAGGCATCATCTTGCATGCTATGCTCTCTTTATGGTCTTGCAAAGGCCCCTGCCGACTGGAAGACAAGTCTCTCACCGATGCAAGGGCGGCAAAGCATGCAGATACCAGTACCACCATCCCCTTGAAGACAAAGGCAACTGATGGCCTGCAGGGATGGTTCACCTTCTATGTGCACAGCAAGCCTGGCGCCCACGATTTCCAGGAGGGCAGTATTTTTGCAGGGCGCACGATAGAGCACCGCATAAAGGCACGCTACCTGTCCCAATGTCCCATAACTCCATTGCTGTGAGACGTGCACTCTAAGGAAGGTGGCTACTTGTCACACTTGAGTCCTACAGTCCAGGCAAACCTGCAAGGCCTGCCACACCTACAGCATGGGAATAAGCAAATCGTGCTAGTGTGCGCCTGCAGACAGAGTGGGGCACGCATTCGCTCACTCAGGCCACACGGCTGTTGCTCAAGGCGGCCCTCGCCAACCCGCTAAATCAGCGTTTTTCGCTAGTCTGTGGATCGAGCCTTCCGATTCGGCCGCCCCTCTTTGTATATACGCAGCTTGTTGGCGAGCCCCGGAGCCGCTTTGGGATGCAACAGGGGCATTTCATCCATGCCAAGTATGACGAGGTGAGCTACACCTAGGCCGCTATGCTTGTCTGGCCTCTGGCTTCGCTGGCCCATGCAACGCCTTTGGCTGTGCGCTGCTATTGATTAATTAATATTGCTCATGAGTGCACATGTGCATCAAGGTAGAGATGTTCATGCAGAGGCCCTGATGCACTCAGAGGGGCATCTCCAACATGCATTGCCATGAACAGGGCGGCTCCCGTCCCTGGCAAGTCTTGTCTGCCATGCCTTAGGGAAATACATGAGCTAGAAGCTGTGTCCTGCAGGCAAACGCGATGTCGGAAAGCTGGTTCCGATTCCCTCTTCCCATGCATGAGGAGTGGCCTGAGCTGAAGAATGTGTGGGTCATGCATAATCAGTTTTGGACTCTGAATAGGAAGCACGCCAGCATCATCAACGATGATGTTTTTGTGGATGACATTTTCGCTCGGCACTGTCACCACAATGTGCTCTGGTAGGATGCATCCCTTTCCCCTAGGCAAAAGTCTGATTCATCTTTCACCACTCTGACAGAATACCCTATCCTCGTTCTGGAATCCCTCTTAAGGGCTTTTCAGCATCACATTTGACTGCCAGTTGTGTGCTGAAAGCTACATACATGTGCAGGGAACCAGCCTTCCGAAGCTGGTGCATCAGTGACGAGCAGGTGCCCACCCTGTGCCTCTTGAAATTTCTTCCTTGACCCAACAAGAAGTTTGCTCTGTGCATCTGTATGCACTTCCACAGAGAGAGAGAGAGAAACTTTACATCTTTTCCAGCCACCTAGGGCTGATCAGATGCCTGACCCCCATCAGGGTCAGTGCCATAATATACTCCCGAGCATTCCTTGATAAACATCGCAACACCACGAATGTCATCTTGCCACATGAATTGAAGCATGGTAGCTGCATGCTCTCCAAACAAGCCTTGATATCTGTCACGAATATCCTGCAACCCTGGGCACTCAAACCACAGAAACAGCAGTGCTGAGTGCTATGTCACTGCCGTCTTTCAAGAGAGTGCACCTGCCTAGGACTATCTTTAGCGCTGTGAGGCTTGCGTCCTGTCATGAGCTGTTCTAGCTGAACTGCTGGAAGGTGATGGCTGTGCTGTTCATGCACACATGCATGGCGACTTGCCCCTTGATAAGGGGCTTATCAGGACATGTACGGCGTCCGCTGCCCTGAGAGCAACGTATGCCGTGCGCAGTATGTAGGAACGGCGCTCAGTAGCGTCCTGGGGAGGGCGTTGCTGGAGGAACTAGTGGTAGACCCGGCCATGCTGCACATCAAGGCTCGGGGAGGCTTGCAGCCTGAGGAGATCACGCCCGATCTCATCCTGCGGGCACGGAATGTTGTGGACACCAATTTCACAGAGCTCGAGCCGCTGGGGGACGGACCGGGCTGGAGTGGCGAGCGAACCGAGCGGTGTCACGGCAACGAGACGTGAGCTACACTTAGTGCCCCTCCTTGAGAACATGATGAGCAGACTTCCCCTTCCTCCTTGCCAGAGCATCCTGCATATCGAAACGTTTGCCGCATGTCCTTGCGCTGAGCCTGCCTGGCTATGGTCCACTCAGCGAAGCCGCTGAGACCTCCATGGCATCAACCTCAAGATTGTGCGGGGATGTGTGCAGCTGAAGCAGTGGGAGGTTGCTGTCCGCTGAAGCAAGGAATTGCTGTCCTCTGACAACATGCGGCGCCGGTACGATACTGTTGTGTCTGCCATTGCAGGCCGCAGGTCCATGTTGTGCGTTTCAATGATGGCCACTCCGGAGATTGCGACTATGCTCCAGTCGACACGCTACTGCCAAACAAAACAGTCACGTTTCCGTGAGTGCCGTCCTCCTCACCACCTCTGGCATACGCTCTCCTATCCACTAGACAAGGCACCTTGCAGCATGCCCAGTTCTCCATCGGCTGAGATCTTGGCTCTCCAACAAGGGAGCAAGGGAATGTGCCCGGTCTGTAAGGCGGGGCGCAGTTGAAGCTAGACCGGGGATCGCCCAATCTACCCATCCGCAAACATGAAACTTATGATGTCTGGCTCCCCCGGGCCGCAAGCTGAGGAGTGTGCTGAGTGCAGGCACTGCCCATTGTTCGCCAGGAAGTTCAAGGCTGAGGCCAAGGAGAAGGCAGCTGACGTGCTCCACGAGTTGCGCATTGTTTTGAAGCCTTAGCCGACAACTAAGGTTGGCAAAATCAGATTCCCCACAGTTCACTCCGGGACTTCCAGGCCCGTTTTCTTCAGAAGGCTCGATGGTGATGAGCACCATGGGACCTGCAGTTGGCAGCATGACTGAGGTGTACGCGGAACCACCACAGGGAAGCCAAGACGTTCTGATGCTCAGATGAGCATGTTTCAAAGTTGCACACGCAATCTTTCGGGCCCTGGCTGCCTCCGATGAGTCAGCGAGGCTCCATCCTTCGGAGTACCGTGATCTTTGTGACGCAGCATCAGCAGTGTGCCAAGAACGGGTCAGAACATCGCACGCACTCTCAGATAAGTTTTGGCAAGCAAGGACCTACACGCGGGTCGGAGTAGGCATGGACACCGGAGATGCCTTAAGGACTGCCAGGAAGGCACCAGTGGTGTCAGCATTGATCACGACTGCACAGCCCGATTCTCTCTGAGTGTGCTAGGCAGCAATATTATGCTGTACAGTACCACACGTGGGCACACCAGCACTAGAGGTGCCAGTTTGGAAAGTCAGAAGCCAACCATGATTGTGCAGAATGCAGTCTAATTTCCTATAGACCAGGCCTTGCCAGTTTGCCATTGCATTCTGAGGGCACTTGTGCAGCCATACCTTACAATCTCATCACTAGTCAGTCCAGGTCAGGGCTACAAGTCTTTGCTTCTGCAAACAGAGAGAGAGAGAAACTTTACATCTTTTCCAGCCACCTAGGGCTGATCAGATGCCTGACCCCCATAAGGGTCAGTGCCATAATATACTCCCAAGCATTCCTTGATAAACATCGCAACACCACGCATGTCATCTTGCCACATGAATTGAAGCATGGTAGTTGCATGCTCTCCAAACAAGCCTTGATATCTGTCACGAATATCCTGCAACCCTGGGCACTCAAACACAACATGCTGTTCATCACCCGGGTTTTCACCAGCACACAATGTGCATACCCTATGCAGCCTGGGGATACCTTGCCTACGACCAAGATCCCAGGGAAGATTATGGCAACCCATCCTGAACCTGAGCAAGGTTTGCACACACCCAGCGGCAAACATGTCGGGTCAGTTGTGATCAGCGTTAGCCAGCCAGGATGTGCATTCACCTTTAGATTACTAATATCGGCTGTGATCTCAGTGCTAGGCATAGATAAGGTATCCAGTCATAAAGAGGTCACATTGTCAAGCTGTGAGGGTAGACTATGGCAAGCCAGCAACCGCAACAACGCTGTCATGTAAGTGTTCCATGAGCACCTTATCTCTGTCTTGGTTGTTAGTGCGAAAGCTTGCATGGAAGGTCTCCTGCCTAAGCGCACTGAGCAACAGTCTCGATCATAACACAGAGATGCCCAATCGCGCAATACATGCGACAGATCTGGCCCCAAAGGTGTTCCTGCTGGTACTGACCAGCTCCGTCTAGATCCGTGTGCCAACTGACACTGTCTTTCGAATCATGAGACTCTACCGTCTGCAGAAGGTCCACAAATGCATACATGCTTGGCTTGTAAAAGCGTACGTATCCACGTCTTTGCATGCAGGTCTGAAAGTGCTTCTGGGCAGCTGCGGTGATATGAGAAAGCTGTAGGCTTAGCGAGGCCCTGCATACTTCGTGAAGCTAGTATCAAGCACCTATCGCTCTCTTTGACAGTGCACATAGCTTATGTTCCATAGACTGTGAGCAGGCCACCTCGGTGCCCCTTAAGCAGAGTACGAGAAGCACTGCCTGAAACTTGCAGCACCTGCCATAGGATACTCCATAAATGTGCTCACCACAGACCCTTGTAAGCCAAGCTGGCGAATTTTATACGTTTCGTGGGCAGCACAGTTGCCCAACGCCCAAGATCTGCCCACTGCGTGCTATCCCCATCATCGAAGAATGTTACACAGCCACAGCATCTCAATAGTGATTCAGTACTGGCTGCTGTTGTCCACGCCTCCACATGCCTCGCTACAACCCTTGTAAGGCCCGAGCTGCCTTAATCGAATAGGGCGCCTCGATTTTGCGAGACAGCCGGCTGTAAGCAAGAGCCTTCGAGAGTGTCGAGGAAGAGCTCCGTACTTTCCTTTACTGTTGCTATGAGGCCGGTGGCACATTCAGCCAAGTATGGACTCTGCAGAGCTGATGTTCTTCATCCTGGCGTTGTCAGATATGCTCCGGCTCGTTCTGACGCATGGATCCTGCGAGACAGCAAGGCCTTTGTCAGCACGCACGCCAAGTCTTCAGAAAACTTGCGATGGTCAGCCGAGAGCAGGCTATCGGCTGCTGTCGGCACCTCAGAACCTGCCAGTGCTGCTCCCCAGGTGAGCTCCGTAGCGTTGTACTGCAAGCCATGAGTTGAATGATTTCCCGTAGTCAATCCTGGCGAGCAGGCCCTTGCAATCAGGGCTGTCATATGAGGGGTCGCCCTCAAAGCTTCCAGGCCACCAAGGTCCAGGCTAGGGCCGTGCATCTGTGGGACCACTCCTGGTGGCGTCACTGAGGACGCAGCCGTCCATGAGGGAGGCTTGCCGCTGCTCCACCAAGACGATGCCGCACTGACACTTCCTTGCATTTTGCGCAGATCACAGCAGAGACGGGGGAGCAGCAGGTCCTGAGGCAGCTTGCGCGCATCATCGACCCCGACTTCGGCCAGGACATCGTCAGCTGCGGCTTTGTTAAGGGGCTGCGGGTCACCCCGCAGTCAGGGCAGGTCGCCTTTGCGCTGGAGCTCACCACCCCGGCCTGCCCCATCAAGGACGAGTTCGAGCGCAAGGCCCGGAGCTATGTTATGGAGCTTCCCTGGGTCCAGCAGGTGAGCCAGGTCCCTTCCTTGAGGTCGACCTTGAGCACAGGTGGCGACAAGCCGGCCATGTCGCAGACATGACTCCAGCCGAGCCTCCACCCTCACAGGCATTAAGGGACTGTGACAGGGGCCGCAACGCTCGCCTATTCCTGTTGCACTGGCGATACCGGCTGCTGAGCAGCACAATAAGGGATATTGGAGATCTGGAGGGTGCCCAAGGCATCACGAGATCTTGGCAAGTGCCCAATGCTCTGTTATCCTTGCTGCACTGGCGAAACCCTCTCGTACCAGTAGCGGAGGGGCGGGAGATGTGGAGGGTGCACAGGGTTGTGAGCATGTCCTGATGTGCAGGTGGACCTGACAATGACTGCGCAGCCCGCGCGGCCCATGACACCGGATGAGGGACGCTCCGGCGGTCTAAAGGGCGTCAGGCATGTCATCGCTGTTTCCAGCTGCAAGGGAGGTGTGGCCCACTGACTCCCTCGACATCCCACACTTGCATGTGCTGAAGGGCAAAATTCCCCCTGAGACGTGTGCTCTACACAACTCTCATGGTCCTCTTACAACATATCCTTATGAAGGCTAGGCAACCATACTAAACACTTACCCACGCATCGCCGAACAGCTCAGTTCCCAGCTGCATATCCTCAAGGTGACTCCTCTGCAGGTGTGGGGAAGTCGACTGTGGCAGTGAATCTCGCCTACACGCTGGCACAGATGGGTGCCAAGGTAGGCATCTTTGACGCGGACGTGTACGGGCCCAGCCTGCCCACCATGGTCAGCCCGGAAGTGCGCGTGCTCCAGATGAACCCCGAGACGCGCCAGATCATGCCCACAGAGTTTGAGGGCGTGAAGCTGGTGTCCTTTGGCTTTGCCGGCCAGGGCAGCGCCATCATGCGGGGGCCCATGGTCTCAGGTGACTTGTGACCTGCTCATGTGGCAAAGCGCACGCTGTGCGCCTCGAACATGTCCATGTATGACAGGCCCTGCAAAAGAATGCCTGCACTGTGCGTGCTGCTCAGGTGAAGGAAGGCCCCCTGCTGTATGGGGGCTTTGAGACCATGGTGGCTGCATGTGATTTGCAGACTTGTCAGTCTGCACTGGGAGAGTGCAGCCCGGGCTCTAGATGCCAGAGCTGCAGCCTGGGGTGATGAAGTGAATTGGCTTACTTGCAGGTGTCATACAGCAGCTGCTGACAACAGCAGACTGGGGCAGCCTGGATTATCTGGTGGTGGACTTCCCGCCTGGGACTGGGGATATACAGCTGACACTCTGTCAAGTAAGCTGCAAGCTCTCTAACGATTACGAAAGCTCGTTCTGCTGGGTGCTGAGATGGCAGAAATGCACCCAAGGAAAATGTTGATGTCGCCTCACTGAATATGTTATGACCAAGATATGCACGCATGGGAAACAGGCCAGAGTGTACCTGAGGCCTTCATGACTTTGCATCCAAGCGCATGCATGTATGCTTACACTGTGCCTGTGCAAGCAGTGCTCCCAGGCGTGTCTGCTGCGCATGTAGAGCTGACTCTGTTTCAGATGTCATGTGCTGAAGAGCTCTCATTCTCTTGCAGTCTGTGCAATTCTCGGCAGCTTTCATCGTCACAACGCCTCAGAAGCTGGCATTTCTTCATGTGCTGAAGAGCTCTCACTCTCTTGCAGTCTGTGCAATTCTCGGCAGCGGTCATCGTCACGACGCCTCAGAAGCTGGCGTTTGTCGACGTGGCAAAGGGCATCCGGATGTTTGCCCGCATGGCGGTGCCCTGCGTGGCCGTGGCCGAAAACATGTCCTTCTTCGACGCAGACGACGGCAAGAGGTGCGCTGCGCACACCCTGCTGCCCTGCCCACATACACCCGCTAGCGTAAGGCAGGGCTGCATGACTGTAGATTGGGCCCCTTTAAAACGGTCAGGCCCCTTGCAGCACAGTTCTGCATGCATGCAATTTTCTCAGGAGCTGTGTGTGTGTGTGTGTGTGTGTGTGTGTGCGCTCGCGCATGCGCCACGGCAGTCTGTGTGCCTCCACAGTCTGTGTACCTTTGCAGACTAGGAAGCCAGGCGGTGAGAGGTTTGAGGCGCGTGCAGGTATTATCCTTTTGGGCAGGGCTCCGGGGAGAGAGTAAAGCAGGAGTTTGGACTGCCACACCTCATCCGCTTCCCCATCCTGCCTGAGCTCTCAGAAGCCGGCGACGGTGAGGTCCACTTATAGCAGATGGGTAGACCCTGCCTGATATGACTTCAAGGGTGGTCCTTCAACGAGCTGCCAGCCCGTGCCTATGATCAGCCCACAATCAGCTGATGCCCCCACATCCCAGAAGTGCCCTGTGATCCCTGCGCAATATGCTCCCGTGATTGGCGGGGCATGAGCCATGATGAAGCTCGCATGGAAACCTCTCTGTGCCTGGCTTCACAGTCGATCCTCTGAGAGGGAGTGCCTGTTTAGAGCGCTGCTCTGTCAAGAATTGTCCAGGCGTTGCAGCTTCCTCGCAGGCTGCAGGGATGTTAAGAGCATCTTTAGAAGCATCTCGGTGTTCAAGCGTGATGTCTCAGCACAATCTGAATGCAGGCGGCGAGGTTGTTCTGCGGCGTGATCCTCCTACCCTGGGGAGCTGGGCGCAAGCTTCGACTAGACACTCTGTAGATGCAGCCCAGACAGACCTAATTGAGAGGACCCAGTATCTGCATGGACATGGATGCTCACAGCTTGCAGTGTGGCATGCAGGTGGCAGGCCATAAATCATGGCGCAGCCCTCCTCCCCCACAGCAGAGCTGGGACTGGGAGCCTGTAGAGTGCAACAGGAAAAACCTCATTGAGAGGGCGCGTCATCTGGGTAGACTTGAATGCTCACCGGGGGCGGTTCTGTGTGCAGGTGGCAGGCCGCTGCTTGTGGCGCAGCCCTCCTCCCCCACAGCAGAGTTGTTGTCGGAGTCAGGCGCAAGCTGGGACTGGGAGCCCGTAGAGTGCAACAGGAGAACCCTCATTGAGAGGGCGTGTCATCTGGGGTGACTTGAATGCTCACGGGGGGCGATCTGGTGTGCAGGTGGCATGCAGCTGGTTGTGGCGCAGCCCTCCTCCCCCACAGCAGAGTTGTTGTCGGAGTCAGGCGCAAGCTGGGACTGGAAGGTTGTAGAGTGCAGCAAGAAACACCTCACTGAGAGGGTGCGTCATCTGGGTAGACTTGAATGCTCACGGGGGGGCGGTTCTGTGTGCAGGTGGCAGGCCGCTGGTCGTGGCGCACCCCTCCTCCCCCACAGCGGAGTCCTTCATGGAGCTGGGAGCAGGCCTTGTGCGCGAGGTGGCCAAGATGCAGAGGCAACAGCGCAACGCAGTGAGGTAAGACATGCCGTGCATGATTGACTGTGCACCTCGATCATGGCAGAATCGCCTCGCGTGCATGAGTGGTGGGGAGACTCTGAGATGCAGAGGCAACGGCGCAACGCATGGCTTAGCACTGTCAGGGTAGACACCTCTCATAAGGCCAGGATTCGTAGCTGATGGCCACCCTAAAGCATGGACATTGTTCGGAGGCACAGAGTGCCGAGATCTCAAATAAGGGCACAGACACATTTCTAGTCATGATTATGAGTTGTGCATGCCCTCGAGGAGTGTCTCATGAGAGGCATGTGATGCTTTGAAGGTATAATGCTGCACAAGGCGCCTTTGTCTGCCAGCTACCAGAGAGCAACAGGTCAGAGTTCTACCTGCATCCAGCGGTGGTCAGGCGGAATGACACGAGTGCGAAGAGCATCAACGAGTGGACCCGGGAAAAGATTTTGAGGTATCCCACTGTCAGTCTCACTCTGAAGCTGCATCATGGCATGCACAACATCTACCTGTGCATGCCATGGTAGCACCATCTGAGGTAGCAACATCTCAGGTAGCATCATCTCAAAAATGCTTACGCGTCCTGGTACAGCTTGGACAGCACTGCGGCGCAGAAGTAGCTGGCCAAACAGTTGCTTTGCTTGCAGGGATTCTGACATTGCTGAGGACATTCAGCCAGAGTCTGTGCAGCCTCTTGGGAACTATGCTGTCCAGATAACTTGGCAAGATGGCTTCAATCAGGTGAGGCTGGGTCTGCCTGCTGTGGCACCTTTGAATAGCATTCCCTCTGTACCAGTTGCCTGACCAGTATCCCTTTGTGAACCCTCCAAGCGACATGAGGGAAGCCCAGAATGCTGCTCTTGGCAAATTTGATGAAAATTGCCTACTAATCCTTCCTGAGGTCATAACTGTTTAGGAGTGCGGCAGGAGTCCAGACAATTGTGCTGCATGCTCAGGACACTTAAAGAGGGGTGGATGTGATTGCTTGTGCATTGCTCCTATGCAGGTGGCGCCTTTTGACTTGCTAGCCAGCCTTCCTGAATATGTTCCGCCACCGTACAGCGTCCCTGCCATAGACAATGTGTGAGTACAAGCTCTGCTGCGGGGGGCGTCCTGCAATGGTTTGCAGGAGACACCAATGGGCCCCACAGCAATTTTGCTGGGGATGATAGAAGGGGCGGCTTGAGTTGATCTGCCCTTGAAGTTGCATCAAGAGCAGACCGGACTGCAGACCAAAGCTTGAAGTAGCGTATTGCATGGATGCCCACATTGGGTGGTGACGCCAATAAGGGTATTACTGCGAGGAATAGCTTCACGACGTGCAGTACAATTTTGTTGTGAGGTATGGCCAAACTGATTGGTGGAGCCATATTGTGATTGTAGGGAAGGCCTCAGTACTGGCCTGATGTGGGGATTGTGGGTGCTGAGTGCTCGCTACTCGACCTCCTAGATGCCTTTACGATGTCTGACTGATATCAAACCGACAGAAGACAACTAAAAATTTGGAGGAGCTAGCTTCAGAGGTGTAACGGCACACGGCCAGCTTTTCTTGTCACAGCTCGTGCTTTTCCACCCCTGCTGCGGGGTAGCCAAAGCTGTGATCGAGGAGCAGCTCATATTGCCCCGTATCTCTTGAGGCACTCGATTGCCGAGGAAGGCGCAACCCGAAAGCTTTCTTGGGTGACTAACAGTTTGTAGTACGCGATGCGAACTTTCGAACTTTTCAAACGGTCAGATCGCTTCAGCCTCAGTGTACCGTCCGGGACCGCCCATCTTTCGCGCAGGGAGTCCATCATCGAGGAGATTGACGATTGCGAAGATGGAGACCTACTCGGATCACAGTGCCATCCTAGACTACCTAGCACAGGTTGAGCAGGAGGAGCAGCTTCGGGAAAGCCTGAAGAGCAAATCAGGAATCGCGGCTCTCCGAGTTGAGAAAGGTGAGATTCCTTGCATAGATACGGGGTAGCCAGGCAAGGCTGTGGTCGTGCTCACTCCGATCTCGTGCCAACGTCATCGGGGCGTCTGTTCGTTGTCCAGGCTACTGAAATACTATGACCTTGTATGAAGGAGCTCGAAAGAATATTTGGGAATAGTATCGCATTTGGATTGTCAGAGACGTGATGGCTAATCAGGGCTTACAGCAATCTGATGGGCCAGAGAGCTGAGAGCTAGACACCTCATTCAGCCCGCCTTGCAAACCCACATCCATTCCTGTACGCGAAAGGCTACAAAGGGACTGAAGGATAAATATTTCTACCAATGCAGGCGCAGGGCCCTATAAGAGCTGGGAAAAGCAACCACTCTGCGATGAACTTGGTGGAGCATCATCCTCCAGTGCTGATGAGGACTACTACAATGACAAGGAGCACAGTGGCGGCAGCATTGTCAGCGGCAAGACTCTGCAGTACCTCGTCTGGTTCAATGCTGCGCTCTTCCTACTCGTAGTCATTGGAGGCACCCTGATGGTAAGATTCCCAGCCGATGCTCTGCATTTTTTGCATCTATACAATGCAAGCCTCTGTTGGGCAACATCAAGACGATCTTGCTAGCGTTGCCAAGCTCGTCAACGCGCGTCTCAACAAGATGTACCTCCCCCCCCTCCCTCTTTCGGGGGGGTCAGCGTCTGATCAGCCTGGTGTGGCTGCATGAGACGAGCTATGATGTGACCTGATCTGACACGGGCTTCCAGCGTTGCTCCCTGCTGCAGACTGAGCCTGACAGCGAAGCAATGTACCTCAGGCTCATTCACCCTGGGCAAGCACAGTATGATGGCGGCATGCCTTACAGCTCTACTCATAAGATGCCAAAACGTCTCATCACTCGTCAGAAATGCTGCAGCTGCATTGGGAATTTCTGGAGTTGACAGCCGGAGCGCTTTCTTGCAGGGCGCATACAGTCACCCTCAAAGCAGTGTGGGCAGCACAAGGCCGGAGCCTCCGGGGAGCCTGCTTAGGCACAATGCCCTTCTCAATCTGCACAGCAACCCAGCTACTCGCAGAGCGCCTGCGCCAGCTCCCATGTCCTACTCAGGCTCTGCCAGCACTCCGCACATTGCCCCTGCTATCTCAGTTGCAGCACCGGGTATGTCTCTTAGGCACCCAATCATGGAGAAGCCAAGCATAGGCTGCCCTCTCCGCTGCTTGCTGAGGGCACAGTGCAATGCTGGTACGCGCTAAAGCAATGACATGAGTGTTAAGGCGTCAGGGGCATCATGTAGCAATAACAGATCAATGCAGCTTGCATGGACTGTAGGCGACCAAGGTCATCTATATTCCTCATGCTGTATACCTGTGACAAGCATCAGATTTATTTGCGCCATAGCAGTTGCCTTGGCCCTAACCACCCTGGTACAATGCTCATGATCACTATAAGGTGTGTTAATCAGGCGCATGCCAGATCTCAAAAGGTCTAGCCGTACCAGGTTGGGTGTGCAGCCATACGTGATGAAGAGTGCAGCTTGATGAGCCAGCTCCAGGACATTGCCGACAATCAGAGCCCTGACGGGCTGACGGCGCTTGCAGGCCTTGGTCCGGCGCCCGCGCTGAATGCGGCTCGGGACAAGTTCGGCGCCGGCAAGCGCGCGGGCGGCGCTGCGCAGGGTCAGGCGGCGCCGGTCGCCTCTGCGGCAGCGCTGGCGGCTGCGCGGTACTGGAAGGAGCAGCAGGAGGACGAGAGCGAGCAGGGTAAGATTATTACTTTGAACAGAGTTATCATGTCCCGCTGTATTGATCGGATGAGAGCAGGCCTGGAGACAGAATAGATGCTTTGCTGCTACTCATGGCCTACGCCTGCGGGAGTCAGGTCACTCGTCCGAGGGGTTCCTCTGGAGTGAGTGCGACGGTGTAGGGGCCTCGCTCAGCGGCACCTGTGTGGTCAAGCAGCCCTTGTTGTGATCACATACTGCCTTGTGCAAGCAATGCCGCTATCAGCAGGCGGGCGAGACCGAGTAGGGCAAGGCAGGTTCTAGGGCTTGTCTGCACCTCCTCCGGGGCTTCAGACCCTTCAAGCTTTCGAGTGCAGATCGTCAGCGTGAGCAACGCCACTGTGAAGCCGTTCCATCACATTGTTTGCACTTTTGGATGAGCAGAGGCAAGAGCCTGCAAAATGAGGCCATTGCTGCTCCTCACGGCCTACATATGTGAAACTTAAGGGGTTGTTGATGAAAGAGATGATGGACAGATCACTTGCAAGGCTCTGCAGAGCAGACATTCTGTGTAGTGTGAAGCACGATTCGAGTACGGACGCAGACGAAGCTTTAGCGTCATCATCACAGGGGCATCGATTGATTGTGCCGGGATGCGCTGCAGAGGCGGGGCATGCATGGGAGGATGGCGATCTGACGTGGACAGGGCCTGCGTCAGTGCAAGGCCCTCCGCCTGCAGCAGCGTGGTACTGGAAGAACAGGGTTTCAGGCCCTGGCCCCAGGGCTCAGCCCCATGTGCCGGCACCTGCGCCCGCGCACGCATCCAAGCCCAGCGCTAGCAGCCAAGAAGACTACTGGGCACGCGCCGCGCAGTACTTCTCATCAGCAGCCTCACAGGTCTGTTGCACTGCGACCCTGCCCAGAACGGCGTGCATACAGCCTCGCATCACCACATGAGGCAACAGATACCTGTCGCATGTGTTTGAGTTTTAGTGCACAGGAATCCTCAATGGCATAGAAGCCTGAGAGGACATGCTGGTTGTCCAGGCTGCACTCCCACACTGTCTGCAAATCTTGTCTGGTGACTTACAATGTACGGGAGGGACTCATTGGGTCCTCGGTGTTCCTATGTTCTCGAGCCAGCTGCGTTCTGTTCAGGGAATGCAGCGTCAGACAGCGCAGTCAACGCAAAGCATGGAGGCAGCAGGCAGCAAACCCTGGCAGCACATGCAGGGTAGACCCAGCTCTGTGAGTGACCCAGAGGCGCAGCCTGAGCCTGTAGAGCGATTATCAAACCCAGCTCAGCAGAGCACCTACTCAGGCACCGACTACGACAACATCCCGTCGCAGGCAGACATGGCTGCCCAGATTTACAGCGAGAACCCCACGATGCCCAAGCAGGCTGCCCAGGGTGTGCCCAAGCCCAGCCCCAAGGCGGCCGGGCTGAGCAAGTGGGTGCCCTTCCATGCTGTAGCGTCAAAGCTGCCTACAGCAGCGCATCCAGCTGAGGCGAGAGGAGCCACATACCTCACACCCTCTGAGGTCCAAGCTATAGGTGAGTCACTCTTCTGCAGTCATATCTTGATGAGGCTGCAATCTGCTGCTTGCATAGTTGTCTTTGGGTTTCAGCAACAGGTCTGAAGCTGCACTGTGGAATCAAGCAGGACATGTGCACCTTGAAGACTGTGCTGCTGTTAGACTGTAGGTGCTGACATGCAGACCCAGCTGTTCAGCCAAGGTCACTTTGCTTCAGCATGCTGAGAGCACACTGAGGTGCTGTGTTACAATGTAGGTGCAAGACCACGTCAAGCAGACACCGCAGATCTTCAAGAGGAGGGCTTCCTTGATGCCCAGACAAAGCCCTGGCCTTGATCTCAGATACGAGCTTAGTAGAGTGTACCTTATTGCACCGTCTGTATGTATTCTGTTAGGGGACCAGTCATATGTGACGCCTCAGGTCAATTAGAATTCATGGTGCACATGGGACAGCGCCTGTATATCAGATTGTAAGTGCCAAGTACTTGGGCTAAGAGCTTCCATTCAGAATCGCTGGTTCATTCCTCTCGGCAGTATGGGGATAAGCATAGATACACCGCTGTATAGTGCTCATGCATACAGCTGCCCAAGACAGTGCTGTGAATGGAAGCTAAACACGATGGGCTGCCGCTTTAAGCATATCTGAAGAGCGAGACAGAGAGGTCGCGACGATGCAGATGAATTTAAGAGCTTGTCTGCTCAGCAGCCCCTTTTCAGCGACAGTCCTAATCCAACAGGGTTGGTAGGGAAGCTGCAGATGTCCGCTCTGAACAATCATGATGCTGCAGCGCAGCATTTAAAATCTGTGCTATTTCACAGCCTGCACCCTTACAAAGTCCAGGCGCAGCTTGCATCACCACTTACCATCGAGGGCACCCTACACAGCCGTGGCAACACATGAAGATTCTACCATATTAAGGTCTGGATGCTAGACGACCTACCATTTGGGCGGTGAGCAAAAGTATCTCCCAAGTCAAGCCGTGGATGACGGAGAAATCAATGCCCCGCCCGCTGCGCGGTGGTGACTCATCGGAGATGGCTGGTCCTGACAGAAAGATAGCGAAAGGCAATTCTTAAAGACATGACCGTATGATCTGTTCCCAAGCTACCTAATACGTTGTGTATCGTCATCTGCTTCTCTGTTACCAATCTCTCGTTGGAAGGGTTCCGGAAGGTGGTCGGCTTTCGCCCGCTTTGACCTGGGTATTAGGTCCCACAGGTTGGGTCTGTATCCAGGAGGCAATCACGACATATTTTTTGCTTGATCGGCGCCAGACATAGCCGCGGACAAGGCCACACATTGGCATTGTGCAGTGTCGGAACCTTGCTCCAAGACCTCCCTCAGAGGTGGAGACAGGCACAGCGGATGCAATTCTGTAAAGACTCTAACATGAGATCAATCTTGGATGAGAGAGTGCGTTCGCCGTCATTGAAAGCGAGGCAGCTCTTTCTCTGCCTGGTCTTCCTTGGAGCTGCAGCATGTAGAGCACAGTTACGCGAGCACGAACGGAGACTCACAGAGCTTGACAAAGAATACTTGGCTCCGGAAGCGCCCATATCAAATGCACGGCGACAGAAGTGCGCCGGAATAGAGCAAATGGCACCGCTGAAAGGCGAATGGGTGCGATCTCTTTACCAATCTTCCACAATTGGCGTAAATTTGCAAATACGATCAAGTTGACGGATGTTCAGCCTCTGCAGCTTCGCATTGACCATGTGCTGCATGCAGGTCAAACATCCAGACCACAACTATCAGGGCATGACAGATCCCAAAACATGTCCAGACTTTGTCAGAGACTATGACTGCCGCTCGTCCGACATAGACACGAAGTATCACTCGCTCCAGCAGAAGGTCAGCCTTTGACAGGCTCTTCCCAAATCCTGCACATTCCTTGCGATCGGCGCAGGTCGCTACTCATACTGTTCTCTTGGGGAAGCCATATGAATCCCATGATTGGCGATGACTATCATAGCCTTCTGTGTAAAGCGCGCCACTGTGCGTATGTGTGTGAGTGCAGCAGTCGCTATCATGGCACGCCTTTCAGGCGCCGGGGGTGTAGGCTTTGCCCAGCTGAAGCGGGAGCTGCTCGACAATGCGGCGCACCCTGTGCAGGAGTTCCGGAAGGTATTCCGGCCGTACGCGTGCGATCTGCATGCGATGAACGCCACGTACTTTGCGCAGTGCCTTAAGGGGCAGCGCATGATCATCGTAGGCGACAGCACTATGCGCCAAGTATTCCAGTCCCTAGCATGCCTCCTACACGAGGAAATAGTGGAGGGCTACCTGGTGGTAAGACACACACATGCCAAGTCTGACATCTGAGCTTTACCTGCATTGCTTCAAGCCGCAGAGGCGCCTGTCATGGCCAGCAGCCTGCAGAGAGCATGCCTCCAAGCCTGTTGAGCCTTATACCTAACAGTGCGGGATAGCAGCTGTGTGTGAAGTTATTATGGACCCCCTCACAGCACGAGGGGGCGCGTGGCAGAGTACGCTCAAAGCTGCGCTGAAGGTTTATCTCGTCTGCAGCCGTGGGAAGAAGCAAAGCCCAACCAGACCTCGGTGCCATTTGAGAAGCAGTACTTCATAAGGGACACGGAGGCCACGATACTGAAGCAGAACGTGGGCATGTTCAAACTCAGAAACGGCGTCGAAGTACACTTTCAGTCCTTCGGCAGTTTTAACATGAGCCTGTGGGACGATATGATGGAGAAATTCAAGCCGCTGTCCAAGAAGGATATCCTGTTCCTAGGTGAGCCCTCCTGCTCAACATCAGGGCAAGATCACACCAATGCCCCTGCATGTCCCATTGGTTGGGGCTGGCCCTTCTTGCAGTTGCACAGCAGTGCAAGCTCTGCCGTTGAGCTGGCACTGGATGCGAGCCTGGGCTCTTGTAGTTTTGGCGCGAACGGAACGCGATTGGAACGGGATTGAGCAAGGCGCGTCCGAACAAGCTGACGGGCACCCTGACAGCGGTTGTGTCCGAGGCCTGTCGGGCAGTGCAGCCGGAGCATAGGCGCCTCCAGAGGTGGCAGGCATCTGACAAGGCGTTGCTGATGCACAGCTGGCGGCAGGGCATCCCGGCTCGCGCCATGGGGCATGCACAAGCCTCGGGCAGGCTCCACCGGTCTCCTGTGAGTAGGCGTCTGAAAAAGCGGTGCCGGTGCAGAGTTTGGGGCGTGGTACCCGCGCTTTGCGGTGTGGGACATGCACACGCCCTGGGAGCGCTACCAGAAAGATGTTTTTGAGCTACTGGACCAGCGCTTACGCCGATGCGGCGCCAACGTTCTGTGGCGCGCCTACGGCCCGACCCACTTTGGCACCGACCTGGGTGCATTCACAGGTGCGCCAGCTTACATCCCCTCTCAAGCCTTGCAATGGCAGCCGTACGGCATGCCCAAGGCACTAGGCAGACCTGCCAACGATGCGTCACGTGACATGCAGCCTGCCTGCCGGGAAGCTCCTGGATCGTAGGATGTACACGCTGTCATGCCCTTGAGACAGTCAGCACGGTTGAGGCAGTTGCTCGAGAGAGTCCTGTCCTAATCATGTCTGCCATTACACTGGCAATGAGATCTACGATGGTCGTAGGTATCAGCTGGGACTTGAAGGATATGCCTAAGCAGGAGGTGTGTGAGCCTGCTAAGCATGGAGGTGCAGCCCTTCTCCTCCACCCTTGCGACGAACTAGCCCATCGGTGTTGCTCTACATTCTGCTCATGATCATATGATCTGCTGACCTCCAATCATGTTGATGGACTACCTGGTCGATTCGAGGCAAGCTGGCCATGAGTGTGTGTACATGTGCACTCCTGCTTCTCTGAGGCTGCTGTTGCTGCATGCAGAGTACTACTATGACACAGGTGAGCTTGGCAGCTGCTGCCTGCGCTGAGCACGCTTCGCCTCCATTCCGGGCTCTTCACGCCCATCTTAGCACGTGCCTGCCTGCACACTTGCCTTTCTGTGTCGTGTGTTCAGTTGGCAGCCTTCCATTGGTGCACAGGCCTGCTAACATGTTGCGCCTAGGCCGCTCTGCTAGTCGTGCAACTACCATGGGAGGATTTTGACAGTCTCCGCTTGAATTGCAATGCGGGAAGCAGTATTGTCAATCTGCCCTTGGGAGGATTTGATCTATCTCCAATGAGATTGCAATGCGGGAGGCGATGCTGTCAATCTGCCTCCAAGCCAGCTACTGCAGGGCGCGGCAGACGATAGCACTGCTGTGCAGAGATCATGAAGTACTTGAAGAAGTGTGGGGAGTTCTGCGCCCACATACACATCCTCCCCGTCTACCATCTGTCCCTGCCTGCCCACAACTCCCACCACGGCTCCTTTGGCAGGGGCATCAGCGAAGGTGCCATCGACTGCAGGTAGGGGATGATGCTGTCCTTGTTGAATCAGTCTACACAGGCGCTGGCATGAGATATTCATGATGACATCCTGACGATAGATCGTTGTTAGATGAGTGGGGTGCCTGTGCGCTACCTTGCATGTGGCTACATGTAGTCAGCTCTTTCAGCTACACAGGCGCTGGCGGGCTTACATGATGGGTTCACAGACTGTAGATCTTTGTTTAATGAGTGGGGCCTTGTGGGCTACTTTGCATGAGGCTGCATGTCGTCAGCTGGATGCAGCCGATGTATCTGACCTTGGCATGCTCGCGCCGCAGGCATTACTGTGCCAATGTTGTGGACACATGGAACCAGGTCTGTCCTCAGCTCATATTGCCTCACCAGGCCTGGCAAAGTCTATCATTGGAATAGAGGCATCTTTCTGAAAAGCTCCATGCTTGGTCGATGCTCAGCATAGCTGCAACATCGCAATGATGTAAGAAAAATTTTGGCTTTTGAGGACATGAGGCGTCTAGCAAATGGACATATCTGCCAGTGCGATCTGGGCAGCCAGGGCACTGTCCAGAGTCCAGAGCAGGGGGGCATCAATGGAGTGACTGAGTGGAGGCCATGCATGCCCTTATGCATGATGTCTGAGCCCTCATGTTGCGGACACACACAGCACGGCTTCCTCGTCACCAGCATCGCAGGACGGGCATGGGCATGGACTCACAGTCCCTGGTAGGTGACCTGAGTTGCCCTGTGCAGGTGCTCTACAACAAGCTGTGCTTCCTGCCGCTGGGTAAGGGAGTCAGGAGCCGCCAGCTAAAACCATAATGCACTCCGCTACACATGACATCCGCTACTGACCGGATTGAACCTCCAGGGTCAGCTGACAGAGAATAGAAGGGGCCAGAGCGCGCTCCAATGAATGCACTTAGACAGGGATATGAAGACGCACTTGCCTGCAGAGTGGCCTTGACCCTCTGCATCACAACACTTTATAACTCTCATCACTGAAGGGGAGATGGTGAGCACATTCCAATGTGCTCACTGGGTGCAACACTCCTGTAAGTTAACTACTGTCAAGCAGCCAAGCCAGAGATTGCTGGAGGTCAGAGCAGGGCTTAGTACCCGCCACTGAGTCAGTATACGGACCGTGCTGGCTTTAAAGCCAAGATTGCCAGAAGACTTTTGCATATTTTCAAGTAAGCCTGGATACTCTCTTGCAAGGCATGCGATGTCTCTGCTGCCTAGTCTTTGCGGGCTTTAGTCATGATAGGCTGCGCATGCGCATGTCTTCAGTTGGTATTCTTGTCAACATAGGTTTCTGAGTGCATGGGACGCAATGATGAGTGCCTGTCCTTTAGCAATGATTGAAGACAAATCCTCAAATCCCTGAGCACTCTGGAGGCGCTAAAGGGTTGATGATTTGACACTGGAGTGACTTCAAGGAGCATGATTTTTGACAAGTGATCTGGTAAATAGAGCTAGTTTGCAACTTCTACACTCGACCACCGCGGCAACTTCGCGGTATGGTACCATATCCAACATGTACATGTACCGCAGACTGTCGCAGACATGCACATGCCAACTGGCAAAGGTGATCTGGCATTTGGGCTACACCACAAGGCACACACATCTCATTCTTTTGCCCGCAGACCCGCTATCATGACTACCTCTTCCCTTGGCCCTCCGTTGTATGACACTCCTGACTTGCACGGCTGAACTGTGGTAGGTTGACCAGGTAGTACACTTGAGACTCTGGCACCTGGGCAATGTGCCCCTACAGATCCCATGACCAAATGCATGCTCCATCTATTGAGTGCTAATTTGAGCGCTATTGAGCGCTAGCGCATGGAATGTCTAACCGCTAACCTCCAACTCCAGGTGATGCGCGCTCTCTACAAGCAGGCATCAGGTGTGCGCGCCCTCAAGCTTTGCTGCGGCATACGTCTCTGTGAAGGCTGCCGAAGCGTCCTTGCTTGTGAAGCCCAGGGAGGTGGCGCTCGCCAGCTTGGCAGGAACGCCCCTGCAGAGGGCGAACAGCGCTTGCGCAACGGACCCCCTTTGTTCCCCCACTATCCTTGCTGATGGTCTCCAGTTGTTCTGCTGGCAAAAGTCAAGGCCGGCCCAGAATCACCCGCCAGATTGCAGGGATGCATGAGACCCTTGCAGAATCCTGCTTTCCTACACAGTGCTGTGCGCTGCCAGTAGACGTCATGATTGGCATTTTACCAAGGCATAGCTATCATCTAAAGATCTCAAGCTGAGCTGCAGGTCGTCAGGCGATGCCTTCATTGATGTGGTTGCTTCATGTGACACACAGATCAAGCATGCTCAAGCGTTCTGCTGAACACTGCACATGATGGGGCATACTGCGCAACATGCTCCGACAGGCAGGCGTTGCAGCACACCAACGCCTCGGTCCTCGAAGAGCTAGCGTGCACGCAGTCACGTGTCATGGTCTGGTACAGCGCTCACCAGCTGCAGCCCAGCTCGATGCCCATGTTGTAGCTATCTCCCGTCCCGTTCAGGTACGCACTGGTCACAGTCCTGAAGAATCCGTCTTCTCCCCAAAAGGTCCCCCAAGAATTCCTCGCAATCCTGCACATGACATGGCCAACATTGCACACAGGAGAATTGTATGCCTGTGGGTCAGTGCTCATCAGGTCTGTGGATTGTAAAAAGGGCCCAGCATGGGCAGCTCTGACCCCTGTCTCACCCCAATCTGTCTCTCTGTACGATGATGGTGACTTTAGTAATGGCATCTCGATAGCAATGGTGCTTGACACAGGGATGGCGCATGAGTCTGGGCTAGACTGTGTGATTGTACAGTCGCCTGGGAAGGTAGAGACACACCAGTACTCTGTTCCGTTTTCTACGCCCCATCCCACCACACTGATCTCATGGTTGGGGGTTGTATCGTTGTTGTGCTGCGCAAAGATGCCTCCGGTGTACCTACATGTCAGTGGAAGCTTCCTCATCAGCATGTCTCGCGTCCCAGCATTGCATGCAGCACAAGTGGTGCTGTGCACCTCATCTGGGGTGCTACAGGACTGCGTGTACGGGGCCGTACTCATCCAGGGCTGTTGTGGCTGTGAGAATTCAAGCCATGCAGCACAAGGGTGGATGGGCAGTTCATGTGATATGCTGCAGGAATGAGTGTGCGGAGGCGTACACATCCAGGGCTGTTGTGGCATTGATACTGCAGCTGATGGGGCCCCTAGCCTTGATCTCTGCCTTCATGGCCTTCTCGCCACTGACCACGCCATACTCTGTGACCACCAGCCTATCCTGTGTTTGCAGGGAGGAATCAAGTCAACACAAAGATTGGGCAGCTCACCATGACTGTATCATAGCAGCTGCCTCGAGGTCTGCCGCAGGACGACAAGGCAATACAGAAGATTGCAAGAGGCACGTCGCTGGTCAGTAACTCGCATGTGCATAGAGGTGCGCTGACATACTTCTATATAAGCATGGCAAGTGTGGCTGCCTGCGGCCAGCAAGTGACTCGCGCTGGTGCGAGGTTCGCAAGATCAGATTAAGGCGCTCACGTAGTCTGACACAGGGCTGCATGCGTGGCCGTCTTCAGGTGTGCAGGTGAAGCACTGGTCCATGCTGCTGCAGTTTGCGCTGGCTACTGCTGTGTAGGCATTGCACGTCTCAGACGGGATGCCAGCGTATGCTGCATACTCGTACACCCGACTCGACCAGCCTGCACTCAGGCTGCTATCTGAGTCACGAGTCTACTCCTTGAGCCTATGTATGCTTACTCCTCAGCTGTGGTGTCATGCCCACTTCCTCTGTATGCACAGAGAGGCATTGACTTGGGCTTCTGTACCCCCCTGCAAGCGTCTGCACTTGTCTTCAGACCGTCCTTGACTGGTCACCACTTTCATTCCCATCTTCCCTTGCAGAACAACTGCTTGAAGGGTAAGATCGGACCCTCCATAAACTAGCAGCAGGACCCAGGCTGCTGCTTGTCTCAGCCAAATGGTAAGCAGGCAGCATAGCCGGCTGCACCAGGCCTGCAATCTCCAAAAGTGGTGGGTGTGTGGAGGTGTCCCATGCCAGCAGCTTCAGCCATAGGTCTATGGATGCGGCCTGTGATCCCTGCCGCGCTGTCGTGCGCCCTGTCAGGCCTTCCTACAGCGCTGCAGACAGCAGAAGCAGGACCTGGGGAGCATCTCACCGCCCGCGCAGTCGCCAGCGCCCCCGCAGTCGAGGACGTTCTGTACCGAAAGCTCTGTGGAGGGCCAGGCAGCCTTGCGCTTGATGTTCCAGCGGTCCGCCAGGCAGGATGTCGCCGCCATCGCCCAGCAGGACCCACTGCATCGACGCGCTCGTTCTTGGCGACCCCATGGCTTTCTGCCTGAACATGGTGCCATGCATGGCATCATTCCTGGCCAGGCTCCGGAGAGGAAGACTGGACCTGTGCCGTCTTGGTATGAAAGAAATGAAAGGCTAGCACGCATTCTGCTGCGAGGCTTCCTGATCGATGCTATGTGCAGATCAGCATGCCGTCACCGCGCCTCCTCTCAGGGCGATGCAGCTGTTATGCGCATGCCTGGCGAAATGAGCGGGTGCGGCTGTGCCACAGGAAGCAGGCATGGGCAGGCTTTACCAGTAGACAGGGATGTGCTGGTTGCGGCTGACGGACAGGTAGTTGACCCCGCTGGCATTCCTCCTGCAAGGCACAGCAGGCACCTCCTTGTACGGTGCAAGCATGCCAGAGACTATGCTGATGGGACGATGGGCATTTGCCTCGGAACAAATCAGCTTGCTACTGCAACGGCACATTTCTTCTAGGATGACCAAAACCTAGGCTAGAACGGAGAGTGCGAGAGAAGAACCTCACCAGTCCCAGGACACAATATGCCCCTCAGTGATTGCGGAGTCCAGGGGCAGTGGCGTCAAACTGCACACGTCTTATTTTCAGCTCAGCAAGGTAATCAGCACCCGCTGCTTGTGCATTCCACAATGCCAAAGAATGCCATGGAGGTACATCTTGTTCTATATAGATGCAGGAGGCAGCGTACACTCTTGGCTGGAATGTCGGGTCTGGCACGATCTCGACTGCATAGATGCTCGGCGCCGCTGGCTGGGTAACAAGGCCAGCACACGCCGGCCAAGACAGTGAGACACTGACAAGTACCACTACTAATGTAAGACTCTGCATCCGATGCATGCTTGAAATGTATCAGGATTTTCACTGGGGAGTCCGTTGGACCATATGTATTAAGGTCCGATGCAAATGTGCTTCGGGACTCAGAACACTAGAAAACCCCTTACAATGCGCAGAAGCAAAGCTGCCTTATTCGTGTCTGTACCCCCACAACAGGCATCAAGGAATGATCACTGTCCCCAAAATCATGTCAAGCTCAGTGCCAAGGGCACGGCGTCCAATGTGTGTAGCACTGCCGCAGTGCACTTCCGAAATCCCTTTCGGCCCTGCCAAGTGCCAAGAGAGGCAACAGAGGGCCCCCCGCTCTCGTCAGTGTATCCACGATCCATCTGCCTTTCATAGAACTGCTTTGTGAAGTGAGTCCTGAGTGAGCATAAGCGCCAGGATGTGTGCAGAGTAATCTCTTCAGGCTGCGAAGTGATATTGTCTGCTACGCTGTGGATAACGAGGCCGCAGAGCTATAACACCAGGCCCTGCTTGTCATCAGCAGCATGAGGGCAAGCTGCCTACCCTCCACTAGTGGTCGTGAGTGCTCAGAGCACTTGCATCAGCATAGTTGTCTGCTTTCCGGCAGCGGCAGATGGGGAGCTGCTGGGCAGAGGCTCCTTCCTGCCAGGCAGCACAGGCGCAGCAGCAGGAAGGAGAATGGAGCACGGGCAGCACTGACGATGGCTGAAGAGATGGTTTCGAGCTCTCAGGCTTCGGAGAAGCGACAAATCCAGCAGATGCTGAACAGGTTGGTGCCCTGACTTGGGTATCTGAAGGCCCGCTCTCCATATGAAAGGTCATATTTGTCTGCATCAGAGACGTACTAACAACCATCTTTCTAACACAGGGAGTACAAGCCTGGCTTCACGACGCTGATTGAGTCAGAGACGTTCGCCAAAGGCCTGGACGAGACTGTGGTGCGCGCAATCTCAGCGAAGAAGAGAGAGCCGGTGCGTTGATCCTCGTGCATCATCTCATACCTCACTCGACCTCTCCAGCGGCATATACTTTGCCTCGTGCTCAGCTCAAAAGTCGCTATTGTGGCATGCTGACAGGAGGCCAATCTATGCTGCAGGAGTGGATGCTGGACTTTAGATTAAAAGCTTATAGAAAGTGGCTCACCATGGCAGAGCCAGCATGGTCAGACAACAGGTGATAGACGTTGCCCTGCACAGTCTCTGACAGGTTGCCCCAAATTTTCACTGCGGCTTGCCCTTGCTCATATGTCTAGTTGTACAGGTACCCAGCAATTGACTTCCAGGATTTGAGCTATTACTCCGCCCCAAAGCAGAAGTCAGAGAAGGTGAGCTTTAGCCCTCAGTGTGATCAGGCTGGTGTTTACATGAAACCTACAGGAAGGTGCCTGGCTCAGGACCATACATTTACTCACCTGTGCTGGAATTCCATGAATGGTGTGGGTAGGCTGCATGAGTCTTCCTGAGCTCATGCAGCCTCAGCAAAGGATCCTAGATCATTTGAAGTATTCCTGTCTGCCTGAGGTGGCAGTGCATGGGAAAGCAAATGGCATCATGGCCATGAGCTAGCTAGCTACAGACAACGCCGCACAGCCCTGATGGCCTAACTCCGCCTCTTTATTTGTTGGTCTGTCCCATTGACAGTATTCGTTGATGCTCATGCAGAACAGCTTGGACGAGGTCGACCCAAAGCTGCTGGAGGCCTTCAGCAAGTTAGGCATCCCCATCAGCGAGCAGAAGCGCTTGGCTGGCGTCAAGAATGTGGCCTACGACTATGTCTTCGACTCTGAGTCCATAGCAACAACCTTTAAGAAGGAGCTTGCTCAGCAGGGCATCATCTTTTGCTCCATCTCGGAGGCTGTCAGAGAGTACCCCGACCTCATAAAGAAGCACCTTGGTAGCGTGGTATGCCACTCTCGCATTCTCATGACAGCTCCCCTGTGATGTGCTTCACACGCGGCTTCTGCATCAGCAGAGTGCTCTCTGTGTGCTATTTGCACAGCTTTTGTCTCTGCAGATATAGTGGGAGGGCAGATTTTTTATTCCGAAATGCTGACTGACATGCTGACATGGGATGATTCGTACAGGTACCTGTGGGGGACAACTACTATGCGGCCTTGAATTCTGCGGTCTTCTCTGACGGATCCTTTGTCTACATCCCCAAGGGTGTCAAGTCTGCCATGGAGCTTTCCACATACTTCAGGATCAATGCCCAGGAGACCGGTCAGGTGGGCTTCCACCAAACCATCACGCAGCATGGCAGTCATGATGATGCGCAACAGGCTGCCTGCTTGGGAGGAAGGAGCATCAGCCCGCAGACAGGCGATGCACGCAGCACTTTATGCATGGCTGCTGTGTGGGGTGTCGCTGCGGTGACTTGCGCATGCCCATGCGTGATGCCTGCGCTCAATGTTTGTGCTGATGCTGGCGCGCTGTGTGCAGTTTGAGCGTACGCTCATTGTGGCAGAGGATGACTCCCAGGTCTCATACCTTGAGGGCTGCACTGCTCCCTCATACGACACCAACCAGGTACCCACCTCACCCTGATGACCTGCTGGCAAAGCACAGCCTACCTTGGATCTGGGAAAGATCCAAACGAGTACCTTTTCATAAGCTTGCTGGTGGATGAGAAATGGCACTCTCCGCTGACAAGCCTCAAGCTAGGAGAAGCAAGCCTTGCACTTCGTGTCGTCTGCTTGACTTTTCTGAAGTGGGCGCTGTGTCTGAGTCCTGTCTTGTGTGGATCGTCTGTGGTTGGAGCAGGTTGACGCAGCCCACAGAGGCTGGCCACCCTGCAGGTATACAAGGTGTGTGTATGCTGAGGGGTGAAAATATGTGCTGAGGGTGGTGCGGTGCGCGCAGCTGCATGCGGCGGTGGTGGAGCTGACAGCTGGCAAGAATGCGGAGATCAAGTACTCCACGGTCCAGAACTGGTACAGCGGCAACGAGGAGGGCAAGGGAGGCATCTACAACTTTGTCACCAAACGCGGCCTCTGCCATGGAGACAACTCCAAGATCTCCTGGACACAGGTTTGGGACATAATCCCGCCGGCATTGTATGACCAGGACGAGCTCTGTCATTTTAAAGCTAGCCTTGAGAGGTTTGGCATATTCTCTGGGCTATGCCCTATGTTGGGGCCTCTCCTCGGCTACCGGCCAGCTGTCCCTAGTCCACACTCTGTCAGAAATGTCCCTCCTCGTCCAATGGATGCAGTCAGGAGTTTCAGGGACATGTCAGAGGCTCACTGAGGACCTACTGGGGCATGTGGCGACGCTGAGGTGACAACTACAATGTATTTACGAGTTTCAGGGATATGTCAGGGGCTCACTAGGGACCTCCTGAGGCAGGTGTCGGCGCTGAGGTGGCAGCTGCCATGCAGGTGGAGACAGGCTCTGCCATCACCTGGAAGTACCCCAGCGTGGTGCTCAAGGGCGACAACAGCGTGGGCGAGTTCTACAGCGTGGCCCTCACCAACAACTACCAGCAGGTGCTACCCTCCTGCCCGGCCATTGCCTCTCTCAGCCAGCACAGAGCCTCACCGTCTTTTGGTTACCTGCCCTCAAAGGCCTGCAGGCACTGCAAGTCCTGCTGGTCTAGGCATCGCGGCAGTTTGCAGTCAAGAAAGTTGTGCTGATGCGGCTCTGGGCTGCGCACCATCATAGTCATCATGGCTGGCAGCAGTCTGCAAGGTGTGCTGACACGGCTCTTGGCTGCGCATCGTTGCAGTCGTTGCCACAATTGGCAGTCTGCAAGGTGTGCTGACACGGCCCTCGGGCTGCACGTCGTTGTAGTCACTGTCACATTCGGCAGGTTGCAAGGTTTGCTGATAGGGCCGTGCGCTGCGCAGGCTGACACCGGCACCAAGATGCTGCACATTGGGAAGAATACGCGCTCGCGCATCATCAGCAAGGGTATCTCCGCTGGCAACTCCCGCAACTGCTACCGGGGGCTCGTCCAGGTGTGCAGCCGGCGCCTCCTCTGGCATGCCATGCTCAAACCCAGGCCTGGCATCTTGGGAAAGGCTGTGGTGGCTCCTGCTCTGGCATGCTATCAAGAACCCAATGTTGGCATCTTGGGCAAGATTATGTGATCCCATGCAATCATGAATGCGTGGAGTTACGTCTGCCCAAAGGCAGCTCATGGTGCATGCGTAAGCGCCAGTCGCAGTCCACAAGCAAGTCTCATTGATAGGGCGGCTGTACATCCCACAGCTATCTGCATCATTCCCAGTGGTCTGAGTGCAGAACAGCTGGCCCTGGTGACACTGAGGCTGACCAGGGCAAGTTGTTTGCAGGTGCAGCCCACAGCACAGGGCGCTCGAAACTTCTCGCAGTGCGACTCCATGCTCATAGGGGACAATGCAGGAGCCAACACATACCCCTACATTCAGGTAGATCTCTCGGCCTAGAGCTGACTGAGAGCATATCCTGTGTAATCACACAGAAGGCTGCTCAAAGCTGCACACTGCTATGGCTGCATGCATGTGTGCGGGTGCGGGAAGCCCTCAAGGGTTTGAACTGAGAGTTGTGGCTCAAGGACCCTCTGGCAGCGCTGTATGCCTGGCAGAAGAGCAGCTCCAATTGCATCCTGCAGCCCTTTCTGAGGCACTAGATCAGCACAGATCTGCGTGTGCTGATCTGGTATCCCCATCTATCTTTGCTGCGTGTTATGAGAGACAACAGCCTGCACCCTATCTTTGTGTGGTCATGTACTCACTGGTTAGAGACTTCTGTGCAGGTGAAGGATCCCACAGCGAGGGTAGAGCACGAGGCCTCGACCAGCAAGATTGGCGAGGACCAGCTGTTCTACTTCCAGCAGAGAGGCATTGATGCAGAGGAGGCTGTTGCCACCATCATTTCAGGCTTCTGCGCAGATGTGTTCAACAAGCTTCCCGACGAATTTGCAGAGGAGGTGAATGCATTGATGAGCCTGAAGCTGGAGGGCTCTGTAGGGTGATCTTTTCCAGAGAGCTCTAGGCAGGGGAATGGAATGTGCTGCAAAATATCATGCATGATGCCTGTGGGCATCTGAACTGGAACACAAAGCAAATCTCTGGAACAGGAAGTGACAGACCCCTAGATCAGGATATTCTCAGTTTGTAAGTTGTATCACCTCATCAGGCCTTGAGAGGTTCTGTAGAGCTGTGCTGAAGAATCCGATTGTAAGTGCTGTAACGTGCAGCACAGAAGGTGCCAAAGTGCCACACACCTGCAGCACCTGCCCAATGCAACCCACATCATTGGGTACATGCCACTGGCACGTATGTGCAGCCCCATTAGACCAGCCAAGCTATGCAGGCTGCATGCAGACTGCTGGTCACTCAGCTACATATAGGACGCCTTTGTACTCGCTGCAAAGTATACTGAAGCCCCAGTCTCCTCAGGCATCTTGTCGTGGTCCGGTAGGAGAGGTTTCTTATCAGAGGTCAGGACAAGCGAATTTCCGTGTATGCATATGCCACACAGCAGTGCTGCTGGCAGATCGCTTCTTAGAACAGACTGACAGTGGTATATCAGCTCTGATACAAGCGAGTACGTGCAGCGCTGTATGCACTCCTTTGGTCTCACACACCCTTTCAGGATTCGCCGCTGTCGTGATCAATCAGTGGAAGGGGTGACGATCAGGTAAATATCGCCATCAGAAGATCTATTGCATCATTCTTGCCATACGCGTCTGCATCCCCAATGCAAATCGCGATCTGAGCGTCTGATCTAGCGCGGTCATCAAGGATGAGTCATCTCACACGGTAGCTAAGTAGGGTGCCTCGACGGTTTTTACTTTCTTGCCGTTCTGTGCTAGGTTCGACGCACGAATCTATTCGTACAGCACAACAAACTCATCCGTGGTCCCTAATCATACGGTGTAGTATTGAAATGGAATGAATTGCTGAAGTGGAACGGGTTGCCAGTATGCCATCGGATCACACGAAAAGGAAAATTGCATCGCCCTTGGTCTTTACACAGCTTCTAATAGGAATATTGCTGCAGCAACCTGCGCAGGCTAAGGCTCTTGGGGCTGTGGCATCACATCATGACCACACAGGTATCGTCACTAGTCTCGGCAATGTTTGATGGTACTGCGTGCACTCTTAGGAACAGGAAAGGCTGAGGGAGGTGTGTTTTTGCAGAGCATTATCTGCGCATGCCCGTCCATGTCATCACGATGACAACTGATGAGGCAGAGTATGTGGAAGGGTTGAAGATGTTTGAGATCAGTTTCAACAGGACGAGGAACATTGACACCCCCATGGATATGGAAGTCATTCAAACGACAAAAGAGAAATTTTGGGAGCTTGGATGGAAGTCGAAGTTGTTATACGTCCTCAAAAGCTTGAGGTGCGACCAACCCCTGCAGAAGGGTGTGGCTCATGCTAGGATCTTCTATGTCCGGCCTTGCATGCCGCATACATTGCATGGTATTTGTGGAATTCGGAGATGGTCCTGCCTTGCCGATGCATGACGTGTTGACTGCTTGCACCTACAGGAGAGTCCCACACCATCAACTGGTGATCTGGGCAGACTCGAAGGATATTGTCTGGCTCCCGTGCGGGAGGGATATGCGCCAGATCTTCAAGGAATTTGATCACGATATCGTCATTGGATCCTGCCCCTTTCAGTATCCCGACCAGTTCAAGGAGGAGCTCTTCCCGGATGTTCCAGTGATGAAGCCTGAGATCGAGTTCACCGAAGAGTCAAACAAGACGTACTATGAGTACAAGTACATCAATGCTGGATTCATCATGGGCAGAGCAGGCGCCTTGATACACTACTTGGGCGGGAGCTTCCTCAGATACGGCGCAGTGGACACTGTGGATTACTTCAATGACCAAGCGTGAGCACCTCGACATTGACAACCCTCACCCAATGCTTGTCTGTCCGTGATCATTGCGCTTCTAGCACCTCTGCATGGGCAAACAGGAGTGCCTGTGAAGTGGCCACGAAAGACGGTATGCATGCCGCCGTGGCCTAGAGGGGAAAGCAGCTGTGCAGTGCAGAGCAGACATTCATTGACATGTTGTTCACGCTCTACACATGCAGGTTTTGGGCAAACATGTACCTGGCACAGTTTTACGATGATGCCATATCAGCAAGCAGACATCCCAGTATTGCAATTGACTCAGGATTTATGGCGGTCAGCCAAGGGGCGTACAACTATGACCCTGTTGGGGACACAGGTAAGACGTCCCTGAGTGCTGTCCACCACAACGGGTGCTGAGCATTGCATTGATAAGTGGCGCAAGCAGGTTGTGGGGATGCCTTCAAAGAGCGCTGTATGAGCCATCTGACATTATATGCACCCTGCTACCCACTCTGCTGTCGTGAATTCTTCGGTTGACGACACACTAAGTGCTCTGAAGACATGTATGCCTACAGCCATATTGCCTTCAATCGTCTCCTGCTGCTGAAGTGGTGCCAGCTATATGACACACCATTTTCTGGCAATGTTTGCAGGGTATTGGCAGAGCGACAAGTCCCGCTTCACAACCTGCGTAGCACATGCGTCAGGTGGACCCGACAACTACGACCCCCTCTTTGAGTTTTACAACACCAGCTGGGCCAATAGCTTTGATTGGGAAGCTGCCCAAGCTGAGGTTGCAAAGGCTGCAGACATAGATTCTGTATGAGAGCATTCGAGGGCCAGGCGTGGGCCAGGGTGCAGGACTTTCGATTGTCAATGCACGTGGGATTGGCATACGCAGCAGTGGCTGAGACATGCCAGTGTGCTTAAGCGCAAGAGCGCAGCATATGGTGACTTCCTGCTGCAGCAGAATCAGAGCCGGCGTAGAGGCTTGTATTGGCATAAGGCTGCACAGTCCAGGAAAATCGGCAGCACTGTCGCAGAGTATCGGGTGCTGTGCTGCATGCAACATATGGCAGCTTCCAGGTCCAATCCAGAATGTGCAATTCAAGATTTGTGCAGTCAGAACAGTGTAGGCAGCCTCAGGTATATGTCAGAAGTGAAGCAATCTACTAGCTTTGAGCACGCAAACTTCTTGTGCCTAACCAGGAAACGGAGGGAACATGGAACTGGCAAAACCTAGCCAGAGACAAGGCCAATGGTGGCCTTTAAGGAATGTCAGTGGCGTGTCCATGGCAGTGGTTAAGTATTGATATGCGATGTCCAGCTGAAATGCAGCTGCTACTCTTCTTGACCAGGTGTGGTGATGCATGCATTGCATTCAAGCCTTGAGGACACCCCTGAGGATTAGCTGAACCGCTCTATAATTTGAGCAAGGGCAAGACTTCCCCCTAGGAGCGCAGTGACATCAGTGGAGAATCTGGAAATAGCTAGACTAGGGTTGCACGCATAAACTTCGAGGTGCATCTTGAGGTGCACGTGCAGATCATGCAAAGTTGTCAAGAGCTTGCGCAAGGATCTCGCACATGTCTTGACGTCACCAGGGTCGACCAGGGTTTCACTGAAAGTTGTCTAGTCCCAATTGTGCTTGTCATGGCAGACTTGACGTATGCGTATACCCATGTACAGATGCGCAACTCTTGTCAACACCCCGGGATGTTCCTAATGAGACTTAATTCTAAATTAAGTTAAGCTTGGCATAAGCAATGCCTGAAGAACGTCTAGTGTATCTAGGCTACTTCAAGAGCTACACATTCTGTCAGCGATGCGTTGGTCTAATCAATCGGTGAGCTGCTCGCAACACTGGTACAACATCGAGTTCCCTAATATACACGCGTCATGGAGTCCTGACACAGAAGCCTCCCAGACGCTGTGCTGCTGGGCAGGCCAGCTGAAGGTTTTCAAGCCATGCAGGACCACTGGTGGTCCGCCAGTTATTCAGTTGCCTTTGAAGGGTCCTTTGAAGACAGGTCCAGGACCTTCCCAGTTATCCTCGTGTACATCTCCATCACGTCTTCTACAGTAGTCTCAAAGTGGGAGGTGGCATCGTAGCTGCACGTGCACATACAAGACGTAAGCTGGCTGGCAAGAAGGTGTCATCACCTAGGGTCGCAACAAGGCTGCCTGCAAATCCCAAGGCTGTGGGATGGCATGACTGCTTCTGCTCGAGCTCTTAAGACTGATCCCAATGGCACAATATGCAAGCATCGCACGTCAATGTGCCAGTCAGACTGCTCTAAACTGGTGTTGAGACAGCCAGTCAGCACGTTTTAACAATGCGAATCTGGGCCGATCATCACATACAGGACACAAGGCCTTGCACGTCCTCATCAGAAAGATGACAGTGGTGTTTGCAGGCAGCACACTCTACGCATGTCAGGACTGAAGAGCAAGCCTTGATCCATACACCAATATGTTCGACTCCCATCTAGTTCTCTCTGCACGCTTTGGTCGATCAGGGAGAGGCGCACCCTTTGCTGATGTAGCACTTGTCGCGCTGGCCGCTCTCCAGCGGCTCATAGACATCCACCACCTCAATGAACTTCTCATCAATGTGCCCCAGCAGTGCCAAACCTGCACCATACCCCCCTCCAAATCAGGCACCTTAGCGCGCTGATTCGGCTCTGGCTGCTTGTGCAATGCTGCATCTCGCTATACCTGTGTAATAAAGTGTAGTCACAGTGGTAGCTCACACATGCATTGATATTCGCAGCCTGCCTGGCTATGCCAGATCAGGCTACACGTATGGATATAGGCAGCAGAGCTGCACCCACAGTCTCATTCAAAGACCACCGATTGTGACCAGTCTTTGATTGGTCTCGGAGGTCTTTCGTGGACTCCCCCAGGAAAGGAGACAGAGGTGCAGCACAGGGTACAGCATGCTGCATCAGAGGCTCTCGTATGGAGTTTCAGGGGAGCATGAGCTGCCCAACACGAAGACACTTGAGGCATGTGCTCAGCGCAGCCAATGCCGTGTTGTGTGACATCGCTGGTTGAGTCGGTGGAGTGCTAGAAGCTGACCTGGCGCCAGCTCTGCTTCTGGAGTGGAGGTCTCGACGGTGGTGCTGACAAAGGCCAGCCACTTGTCCTTGGGGACCACAGCGTGGTGCGAGGAGCTGGAGAAGACATAGATGTCCGATCTCCTGTTCACCTGCTCACAGCAGAAAACGCCTGTCACTTCAAGGCTGGCTTTTCCTCGGGCATGAGTCCTGCAGCGTGCTTCGGCTCGCCTTCTCTGCAGCATGCCATTTAGCGGGACCGGCGAGAAGCCAGCAGGCCTCTGTCCTGTGGCATATACTGTGGTCACACGCTGCAGTGGAGCGTGCAGGTATGAACACAGGCGTTCACAGGGAGTGTGTACATCAACACGTGAGCACTCCCAGCAGCCTTCATACGAGCTGCTGATGCCGAGGAAACAGTTGCATACGCGCATGGGCGTACCTGCTTCTGTGGGAGGATGATCTGAGCTGAGGGCGCATTGTTTGTGTTGGGGACGGGATGGCTCAATATGCATGCTGCCCTTACAACCTGCAGTCCATGCCAAAAGCTATGAGGGCTCTGTGTCGCGACAACATAGGCGTGCACATGCCATCTCCACCAGGGCATCAGCCCACTCTCGCTGATATGGCATGGCTCTGCATGTCTACTTGCATGCCCTGTCCTGCCCACAACGATGTACTGATGTCCGTGGATGATGTTTGTCATGATATGACTTCACACCCAATATCAGGTTCAAGAACATGTAAACCCAGTCCGTGTCCAGAAAACAGCATGGTGCAGAGAAATAAATCGCCATGTGGCAGTACACGCTGCATCAGGGGTGCAGGGTTCTGGGATAGGGAGGTCCAAGCCATGATGCATGCCTTGGTACAAGCCCCAACGAAGCCAGTCTGAGCGAAACCTTTGCGTGCTTACCCTGCTAGTCCGCTGGACCTTGTCTGGAAAGTAGCTGGGGTCGCCCACGATGAGCTTTGCCTTGGCTGTCTCGCCCTCGGAGGTCACGCCCACCGCAACTCCATTCTCGAATGCGACTGTGACGTCCGGCTTGGACAGCATGTAGGTGCCTCCGTACACTGCACTCAGCCTGGCAAAGGCCTGCATGCATCGCAACCACCTCAAGACAGCAAGCCTCAGCACGCTCCTGTGCACTGCCCAGCACTCTGATAGCTCAGTAGGCTTCCTGTATGGTAAACCCGTCTGCCTGTGTGCAAGAGTCTGGCCATGACACAGGATGCTTGATAGAAGAGCTCCAGCACAAGCATGCTGCTGCATGATGGTCACAGTGCTTGCGTTATGCGCTATGGCATGCTCTCCAGCGCCATGTGAAGTGTTAGCACAATGGCAGGCAAGAACTTTCACCTGTGGGAGCTCGCCCAGGCCATACATGGGGTAGATGTATGGACTGTTGGTCTGCTCAAAGCGCAAAAGGCTCTCGTAGTAGAGCTTGATCTTCTGCACCGTTGGCCACGCTGGCATGGCCATGTATGAGTCATCCCTGCAGTGTTGGTCAGAAACCCTGCTTAGACCTTATAGATGGAAAACAGCTCTGCATGGGATTCACCTCCTGCCCTGCTGCATGCTTCGCCAGCGCCGCATGTATAACAGCATCAGCCCTGTCAAGTCACGGCGCTGCCTGCCAAGCAGGCGTGACAAGTCCGTAGGCAGTCATGCACGCGCTACTTGCCTCCCTTCTTGCGTTGCCTAATATGCAGTTCAAGAGGCAGAAAGTAGCAGGATCTGCCAGAAATCCCAATAAACCCCAAGCTGCTACGGTACTTGCGTGTTAAGCGCTATTTGACATATGCGCAGGGAGCTTGGCTCCGCGTCTGCCACACCTGTGGACGTCGCTACGCCAGCCTGATCATGGGTGTGCTCATTGTCATCATGTGGAGCAATCAGAGGGGCACCTGTGGAGAGCAATTGCATGGCCAATGAAATCCACAGTCATGGGGTCGAGGCCGTACTCCTTGTACAGGGCGCCCATGGACATCTTGTGCAGGTTGTAGCCCTTGTGGGACTTGGGGTCTCTCTCACTGTACCCCTGGACAAACCTGCAGAGCTGAGGGCCTCAGTACACTGAATATTGCCTCACATGATGACATCACATGCACTGTCAACGGAGCAACTGAGTAGAGGCTCTGAACAGGCATCCCAGCAGGCTAACTCCGCAGTACAGCCACACCCTGCCACAGCATGTAGGTCTACAAGCTAATGCCCTGTGCCTGCTCCACTTGCACACCTAGAGCGCTTCATGGCATCCTCTCATGGGCAAAACACAAATCAAGTGCCTGCAGAGACAGGACAGCAGACGTCTGCTGCGTAGTTGCAGCCCCAAAAGTGTATCTATGTAGCCAGGACAAGATTCTGTTTTAGCGGGGGGGCTGGTGACGCACAGGAGGAAGCTGCGCAGTCGCCGCTTCTCAAAGAGGCCCAGCAGAGGGGACCGCAGCGCCTCGTAGTCTGTGGCAGGCACCTTCTCCACGCGGCCCTTGTTGAGGACGAAGCTCCCATCCACTCCCTTGAACTCCAGGTACTTGGTCACATCCGTGTGCACCAAAACGCGCACCTGCAGCAGATCCGGTGGGTGACACAGGATCAGCCACACAAGCTGTCACTCGTCCCGTCTGACGAGTCAGCGCAGTGTTGTCTCTGTTGACTCAAGTGTCAAATGGCAATGGATAATGCTGTCACAACACAGCCATGACTGTGTGCTGCAGAGAAAGCTCACCAACTCTCCGCTGTTCATGATGAACTTGGGGACCATGTCTACGTTGTAATCCCTGGATGGTCCCAAGGACGCCGGCGGTTTCTGACCCTGCCTGAAGCGCTCAAACAGCTGCAAAGCAAATTGGATGTTACAGCTTCCAAGGGAACAGATATGCTGTGAGGAGGTCCACTGGGACCCAGAGCTGTAAATACCATTGAAGAGCAGCATGCAAAGTTACAAAGCCTTCCAGCCTTCTATGTGCTTTGACCTCTCCGGCAGGAGGGTCGTACCTGCTGCAAACTCAAAGACGCGGACTCTCCACCATAGTAGTTGTTCCTATCCATATGCAGGACCTGCTCACAGAAAGCATTTTAGCAACAATTTCCATATGTGATTTGCCAGATATCAAATAAAGGTCTCCCAAAGGGACAAACCTTGAGTCCATCAACTGACAAAAGGCCACTGAGGATACATTCTTTCAGTCCCGTGCCCAAAACAATGGCGTCGTAATCCTCGTCCATGATGATCAATGCCTATACGTAGTAAATACCACCTCAAAGATGTGATGTGCAGGACAATTTCCTGTGTCCTCTACTGCATTACAGTTTTGAGATTGTGGGCTGCCCCTCAGTTTTGATGACTGATCTGTGGGAGTCTTGCGAAGGACTGGTGCCTGCGTTTGATTGCACTTCTCAGCTTTATATTGCGCAAGCTTATGCCCATGAGCTTGCAGGCCAGCGCATCTGAGGCATACAGCGTTTGTCGTGCTTCCATGGCTAGAGTTGATGGGCAATTTGTTGGTGAAGAGCATTTCAATACGGCACTTTGAATCAGATAGACAGCACTGATGGCTCTGAATTGCCACTCCTGCCTGTTGAGAAGTCATTTAGGGGTCAAGAGATGCGCATTTGCACCGCCAAGATTGTATGGCAACACTAAACGAAGGGGGCCTCTTAAGATAATCACGCGAGCATTTGGATCCGGAAAGAGGGATCAGTCAGTGATCCAAGGCTATGTACAGCCAGCTGCTGCCCGAAACCCGCTCTTGTCCTCTCCATGGTACATCAAAGCACCTCTGGCAATTTTTGGCCTCGTTGCCGTATTGAGAATCCTCAAGGCGATCTCCAATCGGGATCGTGGGTGAGTGACTACCCGGCAAGTGGTGTGAGCTTCTTCTTTCATGCTAAGATTGAGTCAGCAGCTGTTGACCTCCATGAGGCTGAGATGCATTCACAGGTCCCTGGACACTCTACAAGGCAGAGGCCTCATCAGCGAGGAGCGCAGCATGGCCAACACAGACCCATTCTATGACAGTGCGCTCCTTCTGGCTGCCAGAAGCCTTCTGTCGCTGCTGAATTCCCCAACAAAAAGACCATGGCTTTGTCTCTGTAGAGGCAGCAGCACTGACAGCGCTGTTGATGCTGTGCAGAGGTGATGAAGAATGTCAGGACTGTTCAGTACGAGGAGCTCTCGGATGATCAGATCAAGGCTGCCAGGATGAGGCGGAGCCGAGACAGGTACCTCTCAGCACTGCAGCTTAGGAGAATGCACACAGGAGTCCTGCTCCTGTAAATCCTATCCATGAAGCCTTTTTCATGAGACTGCAGTATTTCATGGGCTTGTCTTGACATTTTGCTTGGAGCGTCTCCAAAAGGGCAAGCTTGCAGCCTGCTGGTGCCCAAAACACTTTTACAGACTCTGTCACATGTGAACGTGCAGAGATTTCACGAAGGTGGATCTTGAAAAGGTGGAGTTGCCAGCAAATCACCCTTTCGCCATGAAGAAGCAGGTGAATGCTTGATGCCTTGCGGGTCCTCCTGTTGTTTCTGCTGTCATTCTCGCCGTTGTAGCTCAAAAAGGGGAAGGTCCCGGGCACGACAAACTCATCTGCAGGGGCTACGCTGTACACATGTGGAGGTGCCTGCAGGTCTCACGGGATGAGGAGAAGCTACAGAAAGCTCGACTGGAGATCAAGAGGGGCCTTCCCCTACAGGACCTCGCCAACAACAGGGGTTTCCCGGACAGCCCGCGCATGCAGCCACAGGTGGCGCTCCCCCCATGCCAAGTGACACATGAGTGACGGTCAATTGGTGATGAAACGCACTCTGAGGCAAACGATGCAGGCACTCATGTGGCAGAGGACTTGATTGGTGTTGCCATTTTTATCAATGCTTGCTTGCATAAGATGAGTCGGTGGAAAGTTTGAGGGTCAAACATCTGATCAGCCTGGTGTGGCTGGAAGAGATGTTAACTGATCTGATCTGATCTGATCTGATCTTACTCTTGGCCAGAAGAGCCTGACGGCAGGCAGAACAGCTCAAGCTCCTTTGAGCTGATGCATTGCGCTAAGCAAAGGGTTGCTGCGCTAGAAGGCCGCGCCCGGGTTTTTTGCTACATGTCTGAGCTCAAAATGCACGCGAATGGCGCTCCGCAGAACACAGATCAAGCTCCATCTCTGCCAAATTTCCAAGACCTCTCTGAAAGTGAAAGGTGCTGCGGAATGGACCCACAACCGTCTCACATGTCAAGTATGAAAGGCGCATGCGTCGCTCTTGCAGGGAGACGGCCGGCAGCAAGCAGCGCGGGTCCCCTCAAGAAATCCCCCAGACAAGCCTCAGCCCCATCAGATCCAGCCCCCTACCCAAGCGCGTGACGCCACACAGTAGCATTGCAGCATTGGAGCACCTTCACCTCCCACCTGAAGAGAGGTGAAATGCAGCCTGTACGGCTATGGCTGATTAGCAGATCAGCCAGAATGGCTCTACTTCCTCTAATGGGGCCTTTTGGAGGCCTTCCAAATTGTGGGGCCTCCCACTGTGGCCCTGTCAGGGCAGCGCAGTAGCAAAGGAGGCTGGCAAAGTGAGCCATCATGACTAGGCAGCATAGCATAGCACAGAAAGGATGATCATCTCAGTCAGCAGAGGACTGCTCTGTGGAGTGCATGAGCCTGCAGTCCAGAAGAGTACCAGGGCATGGCTAAAAGGAGCCTGCTGTGGTTGTGGCTACAGGCAAAACATGAGGAGATTGGAATTGCTTGGGATGCTTACTTGACGCATACAAGATTGATTTTATGGCAATCTCTGGGATATGTCAAACACACACAAAGTGTAGGCGTCTTCAGTGCAATGTGTAGCCATAGCTGCAGCTTCATGCAGTCCTTGGCAACTGCAGCATTGATGACATTGGTTGCGACAATGATTGCACTGGATGAGGCTGCTCAGCCGATGGACCAGAACAGGTCATAGTAGATCAACGGAATAGCTTGCTGAGGACTGGACAACGACTATCCAGAAAGATGTCCGAGCAAGACAGTGCCTTGGGTGTCAGCACTCTTATGGCAAACTGTAGTTGCACTACTGTACATTGCAACCCACAGGATGGCGTATCGAGAAAAGGCAGCGATAATGCCCTACCCATACGCCATGCCAGTACTCCTGTCGTGATTTGGCAGAGCTTGAGCAGCTACGGGCGGCTTGACACGCATGTACAAGGGCGCTGAGGGTGACAGCCCATCAGGTAGTAAGCTTACGAAAACCCTAGCTAGCTGGAGCCAGATCCAATACCTCCCAGCCCTCTCGAGAACTGAGTCTGCTACGAGGCGTCGTTCCTCTCAGGTACAGGACTATTGGCTTGCACATATCGCGGGCGGCGTCTGGCATAGTGGTCCATCGCCCAAGGTGATCTGCCGCGCTACTCCCGCTCATATGCAGCTTTGCAGGAAAGGGTTCCAAAGAATGTCAAGCAAGGGATGAAGCACATATAGCCATGCATCTCTCGCAACACTCTTCGCCCCTGTTTTCGCCCTTTGCATCGTAGGGGGCACCATTGAATACACAAGGAGTGGGGTCCTTCTTTCACTCACAGGCTCGGTAAGTCTTCTCCAGTGGAATGAGATGCTAGAATGCAGTGTGTGATTCGATGCTATTGTATGCAGGCGCGTCTGAGCTGTCAGTGGCCAGAAGATCTTGAGCAGGCCCGGAAGTGATGACAGGCAAACGCCTGCTGTGCCTCAGCCTCTTTGCCAGCCTGCTCTTCGCGGCCTTGGCGCGGGAGCCTCGAGCTCACCATGCAGCTGCGCACGATGAGGGGAAAATGCAGCCATTGAATGTGGTCTGGCCTTCCTGGATGGGCCGGCAACGGCTTGAGGAGATGAAAGTGAAGGAGAACTCCTCCCCAGGGAAGTACTACAGCCAGAGCAAGGAGGACAGCACAGCTGAGGACCACTACTTTCACAACCTGCATGGTGGTATCTTCCTGGAGATGGGGGCCCTGGACGGCGTCATCTACAGCAACACGAAGTTCTTCGAGGACACCAGGGGCTGGCGCGGGCTGCTCATCGAGCCCAAAGAGGAAGCCTTCCGGGCACTAGCGGGCAACAGGCCCAACTCCCTCGCCCTGAATGCTGCTGTCTGCAGCGAGAAGAAGGACGTCCACTTTGTCACGCATGGTGAGTTTATCTCACCTCACCTGTATACCTGTGACCCTCATGCAACGGCTGTCCATGCATGGCCTTCCGTGAAGGCCAGCTTGTCGTGTGAAAATTCCTGCGGATACCCGCTTTGTCATGCATGGTGAATCCACCTCGCATGTATACCTGACCCTCCTAGAATGGACGTCGATGCATGCCCTTCACTGCAGGCCAGCTTGCTGCGTATGACTGTTATTGATGCAACCTCTTTGCTGTAAAGAAAGCGTTCTCACAAGACGCACTGTCTGCTGCAGGCAACTGGGCGGTTTCAGGCATTTGGGTGAGTCCACCACGCCCCCTGAGCTGCAGCAAGCAAGACTGTGCGCCACAGCTGTGGCATCACTTCGGCATCCCTCTCAGTTGCAGACAGCCTCAGAAGCATGCACACACTAGCAACCCTGAGTGTGCAGCATCCCAGATGAAGGCATGCATGGCTCGTGAGCCCTTGTAGAACGGCAGTTCGTTAACGCAAGGCGGTAGTGCTCTAAGGGTGACAAGTGTGTGACTCTGCAGGAATTCATGGACGCCAGTTTCAAAGAGGAGTGGTACGATACTGCGGAGAAGCTGCCCGAGAGCGCCAAGAAGCTGCCCTGCCTGCCCTTGGGCGAGATCCTCGGCATGTTCAGCATCCAGCGCATCGACTTCTTCAGCTTGGACGTGGAGGGCGCTGAGCTGGAGGTGCTCAAGACCCTGGATTTTTCCAGGGTCCGCATCAACGTCATTGCCATCGAGGCAGACGACAGAAACAGCCAGAAGGACGAAGCCGTGAGGAAGCTGGTCCTGGCCCACGGCTTCGAGCTCGACCGCTCCTTCAGCAACCAGGAGGCCGGCAAAAGAAACGACTGGTTTGTGAACAAGCGCTTCAGGCCGTCCGTGGCGCCGGATGCCCTGGAGTCTGTGTGATGCAGAGCTGAGCACAGGCCAGAGATTTCTGCTGACTGTGGTGTGGGACTGCTGTCGGGACATTCTGCGAAAGGAAGCTCTCATGATGCACAAGTGTGCTCATGAGAGCTCCCTTTGGCCAACCATAACACGCCTGCAGCTTGAACGCGGGAAGCTCTGGCAAGGGGGAGCGACCCAGTATTTTCATAATGCTCCAATGTGAGATTTGAACAAGCAATCAGAAGCAGCCGCATCTTTGCGGCTGCTATTACAGGGGCTCCAATTCTGAGCTCTTAATGCTGCAATGGCACCACAATTGACAGGCACACACAGCCTTTTGACCGAGGTCTTTCTGGAATGCTGCTCATGCAGGTAGGCGAATGCTTTGGTATGGCTGCATTCCTGTCCCTCATGACGTGCAACTTTGGTTCCCACAAGGGTCTCAGGGAGAGAGGGTTGCTCCATTATCTTATCGCCCTATTTGGGACGGCAGCTTGCACTCCGATTCTGCATCAGTTCATCAACGCACCGGCCATGAAAGAAACACAGTGTCTATTTATGGAGGCCTGAGGCCTGGTGCAGATAGGCATGTGGGCTGGACTGATATTGATGTTCATGAGCATTGTCACTCCAAACATGCTCAGGAGTGTACCACCAGTAGGCTTGTTGTTGAGAATAGGTATTCCTAATAACAAGTTTGCAAGGACTTATGGGCAAGGGAGACAGTCCTGGCGCAGTGCATGGGGCAAAGGGTCCAATTGAGCAGTCTTGTAGGCCGCTGACAGAAACCTTGAAGGCACGGAGCCATCAGCAGGAGAATTGATCACACGTCTGTAGCTGATTCAGGAAGAGTCGACACATAAGTTCTGTAGTCCTAAGACCATGCAGATCAGTCACCAGTTTAATTGAGCAGAATTGAGGAAGCGGAGTGTGCATCTGTGTGATGGAGACGCCTCCAATGACATGGGAACTGGAAGCATGGCCAGTTTCAGGAGGACTTTTTATCGGCCAGAGGTCACTTGTCTGAAGGTGCAAACCTGCTGCAATCTTGACATTAATAAGAGGGCGTCACCATCGCTGTGCAATAACCTTTGTCAAGAAGCACATTAGTAGGATGCATCAAACAGGTTGCCATTGTGTGTGAGCACCGCCAACATGGGATCTTGCCAGCTCGCAATCTTCCACTTCATCCTAAAGGGCATGCTTATACAATCCTGCAACCATTCACAGTCCCGAAGGATCCCCTGCCACAAGAGGTGGCCCATGCTCCCGGAGTCTTACACATTTCCAAACAAGTGGCGCTCAAATTAGGATCCAACTCTCCCTGTGCAGCAGCCCGTTGTGATCCTAAGAAATGTCCTGAATAGTGCATTTCTTGCTGCTGATGAAGACATGAAGCTCTCCAAATATAAACCTCATGCTCACTTGGAATGCCTGCCTTGGATAGCAATGGAATGCTAGGCTTCACATTGTAAGGACTCAGCCCCAACTATTTGGCGATTTGATTTGCATGGGTACTATGTGCAAATGCCTAGGTTCCGGGACGAAGCTTATAATGTAAGAAGCATTGCTGGACGACAACTTCCAATAAGTGCTCAGCACTCCTAAGACAAAGCAACATTTTCAACATGGCTTAGTGATACTTCATCACTTGACTATGTTGCCAATTGATGGTACGCTGAAGCAATGCTAATGTAGCAAGTCAATCTGGTAGGCTAGTAATAGTTGCACCAGAAAGGCGCATGGTGCTATTGCTGGCCTGTAGCATATGCATGTGTCGTCAGCTTGTAACTCTCTGTCAAATGCTGTTGCCGATGATCGAATGATGCTAAAAAGAGCTCAGAAACTTTTCAAATAGGCTATTTGAGAAATTTCTAGGCTAAAATTGCAAATTTCAGGAGGTCTAAGGCTGACAGTCATTCCTTGAGCCTGCATCAATGGTAAGGGAAGGCATTGCTGTGCCAGAATTGTCACCACACCATGAAGAAAAGTCATTCCTGGCTGCATTGTCAGCACACAGGCTGAGAATCGCCTGAGGGAGACATACTGATGGGAGGTGGGGAGGGCAATGCCGCAAAGGGATGCCGCAAAGGTAGCCTGAAGAGCATTATGTCCAGTCATAGTCATTGCAGTTTTGGCCAACTGTGGGGGCCTGATGCATTGTCGGCGTTACGTCACAAGGATGGCGGAATGTCTCCACAGCTTTGAGCAAGGCGAAACACCTCCAGCATGTCATCCCTTTTCTTCAGCATATGCACCCACCCAATGGGCTGATGTGCTTCTTGACAATAGTTTTCTGCCTCCTGCACAGCCACATCACTTTCATATTGCATAGCCCCACATCTGGATTTACTCTGTTATTCATAAAGCCTTTGCCTTGCTGCCTATCTGACCATGCACATTACATGGCTGTAGCTTTGAGATGGCTTTGCCTGTGGCATATGCAGAAAGATGCAGATCTTTCTCACGTTTTGTAATTGAGGTATTCCGTGTGCAGAGCCTGAAACCTAACCCAGATGGTACTATAGTGGATGCAAAACTTATAGAAGTACACACAACACTGGCCAGCCCAAGACAAGAATGCAGCAAAGAGGACACAGCTACTTGATAGTCGCTATCTGTCATCAACAATCTGGAATCGACCACCAACATACTTTGAGTGCGGCAACTGAGAAGCATGTATTGATGCTGACTTCAAACTTAAGGGGACCATAATCAGTTCAACCTACCTGGATGTACCCAGCTTGGAAGCCCCATGGCCAGAAGAATAGCCCTACGTCATCACCGCTGAGGTACTTTAGGTGCATTGGAGACACCCAAGTCCCCACAGTATGATCCTCATCGCGCAGGTAGCGCAGCCCGGTAGCATGGTTCACAGCCACTATTGCATCCACAGCTTCCTGCGCATTCCCACATATGAGGTCTTACACCACGACAAGCAAATGCCTTGCACAGGCATTGCACATGCGTACGGCCCTAGACACTGCCTCTGTATGCCTGCATCTAGAGTGGTAGAGCCTTTGCTGTACAACAAAGCAAGTACTGTGCTTTTGCAAGTACTGTGACTCAAGTCTTCAGGCAAGATGTTGCTTGCACAGCATCTTAACATTGCAGTGAGGGAGACTGATGTTGTTGCACCCCTTACACATCAGGCTTCACTCTTGGGCGCTGCAGCCCTACTGTGGATGTTGAGGTCTCACAAGGGAGGCATCACATTTGCACACCTTCGAAAGGATGTAGGCCCCTCCTTGCATGTATGCTGAGGACATAGTTGGCGCCCAATCTCCCTCGTCCACCAGGTCGTCAAGCCAGGCTTGTGCGAGGTCAGCACCTTCATTCCTACAGAGATAACGTACTTTGGGTGTGGCAAGGCACCAGCTTATAAGACTGTAACACCTACAGCAGCTTCCTCCCTCCCACAAGGATTCAAGTTTGGTGGTATTTGTCAGCTCTCAAGCGGGATAGCAAACATGCATGCATCCAGTGCGTTGAGTGTAGCATTTGTGCAGTCAAGCTTCAAGCCAAGTTGGCAAGCACAGCCTGCCAATGGAGGGGGTGCTTACTGAACTGTCTTTTTTATAGGGTAGCCAATGTAGACAAAGCGGTCTTTCACTGACTCTCGTAGGGCATTCAGCATGATTGGTACGTTGACAAATGTGTCGTCATCAGCCTTCATGAAGAGCTTCAAGTCGTAGTTGGCTTGCGCATGCTGCATCATAAGGTACACCTGCACATGTGAGCTTCCTGACTCGAAGCCAATTCTACGTGGATGCCACAATCTACAGAAGTCCACGGAAGCTAAAGTCACACGGTAGTCGTCCTCTGTTGAATTGTTCAGCCCAGAGCCCACGTGTCAATGCAAAGATTGCTCTATACAGTTTTGCTGGTGAGGGCAGGCCGCACACCCTTTGCGTGACTCCGGCTTGCCCAGTCGCAAGGACGTTCCCGAAGTCCTCGTTCCTGATGAGCACGATGTCGTTATATTGAGACTGCTCCTCGCGGACCAGCGATACTGTGCTGGCGTCCTCATCGTCTTGGTGCAGGTAGAATACAATGATCACCGTTGTGTCATCTCTCACAACTTTCCCCCACGTATCTCTGATACTTGCTCGTCTTTCCTGCGCGACAGTCTCCAGCAATTCGATTGCGAAAGCTTTGGCGGGGCTGTAGCCTCGTCTCATTGTCGGCAGTCTCGACACAGCATGTCTGCCGAAACATACCGCCAGGCCCGAGGGGATGGCTATGAAGAGCTCGCATGATGTCTTCTCTTCTTTGCCCTCCAAGATTTCGGCAGGTCCTGCAGGCGGGCTTGCTCGTCCAGGGTGGTGCCGCCTCAAGTGGAGGAGGCTTCCCAGGATCCGATCAGCGCCTTGTACTTGCTGCATGATCAGATGCGCTGCGATAAGCAGCCAGAAAAGGACGGCAATACCTGACTTGAGCAACATAGTCGGTTCCGGATGCAGCCCAGGGTTTGCGTGGTGCAATACTGCCACGCTCGCTATGGACTCAGACGAGGTGCTCTACATACCCTACAATACTTATGTGCTGTGCCTGTAAGCGCGCGAGAGCTGCCGCATCTGTGTGTGTTGGGGGTAGGCATGGGGCATCGAACGCACTCGACTAGTCATGGCATGTGAGTCACGATGGGGTGACTCACGATCATTCGCTCTTGGCCAAGCCGGGGGCAACTGATGCCTATTAGCCGGCAGCAGTGTGAAGAGCATTATCTGTGGCCATCGTCCGTTTCATCAAAGGGCCGAAACACAATTGAGGACCTCAGAACAATCCAGTCAGGGACATATGCAGGGACGCATCTGCTCTTGCCTCCTGTACTGGAATCCTAAGTGGCCTCCTCAGGAGCTAGCGCACCTCAGAAGACCTTACATATCTGCGAGGCCGACTTGGTTCTGAGCTGCGACGCCTTACTGTCTGAGACAAGTTTCTTCGCTTACTCTGCTAACTAGCACGAGCCCCCCAAAACCCCCTCGTCGATGACTCCATGATGAGTCTGCGCCAGCCTTTTATATTGGAGCGATGCTGTCATAAAGCGCTTCAGGTTGAATAATTTGCATCATTTAAGGCAGTTTTTACAGAATTTACGTCTTCCCGCGAGCTGCTCAATGGTCATTGGCACCGTATTGAGATCATGACAGCTATTGTAAGTTTGTCCACTGAGCTACGTACTTATGTAGCGCTTGCAGCACGATTTTGGTGCAAATCGAGCAGTCACCGGACTTCCGGAACACGTGGCACTCAGTCATCATATGCATCCTTGGCCCCAGCAATCCTTCTGTTTGACAAATCTCCTTTGACGAATACTGCCATCGGGCTTCCAAGCAACGATCGGAACAGACGCATCTCTTAATCTGCGTGTTTCTGGACGAATTCGGGATCTTCTGGTTGTGGCATGCAGTCTAGGATTGGCACAGACTGGTGTCTTTCGGCTATCCAATAATCTGAGGGACACATCTCTGCATTTGAATCCACAGGGTACGTACAGGAATGCACACCTACATCCGACGAGACTGCTTGCGGGTCATTGGCAGCATGCCCTCCTGATATGGATGCCACTTACAGCATTGATGGGGGACAAGCATGCGCAGGTCGGATTATTGGGGGCATGATAGCCTCCTTCGGCCAGCACGGCTTGCTCAGTCAGAGAGCGTGGCCTGCATCAGGGCACGGCAGGCATATGAGCCGGAGGCTTGTCTCGCACGTTCAGAGCTCCTTCTCTGCGCACGCCCTCACCGGCTTGCAGCAATTAGCTTCTCTTACGGTACATGACCATGCACACGCCCATGCTCGTGGCAGATGTGGGTGCAGGGCAGCTAGCAGCACCACAGAGACAGCACAATCTGCAGGCTTGCCTGCTGCGCAGCCCCAGGATCCAAAGCTTGCTCAGAAGTGAGCCGTCTGCATCTATGCCCATCCAATGCACTCACTGCTCTGCAGCCCAAAGCCTCGCACTCATCCCAGAACGAGACATGCTGCCCCGTAAGGATGGCCTGTTGAACAACATGAGATGAGCTGCTGGCTGCAGGAGGCGTGTGCTGTCAGGCGTGCAGCCAACCGGCACTCTGCACTTAGGCAACTACTTGGGCGCCATCAAGAACTGGGTCAAAATGCAGGAGCTGTACGGTGAGTAACAGTCGCCTGCGTCACACAGCCTGCTACAGATACCATCTGTATGGCCCGTGAAGTGTGGAGGATGCTTGAGCGCAGCATCATCTTCCATGCATGCACTCCTGGCTGATTCCTCAAGGTGTGAATGAGCCGACCTGCGTCTCGTGGCTCCCAGCACTGTAGATTGGACTTGCACAGAATCTGGCCTAGCACGCCAGCACCAAGGCTACACCTGCACTGAGCTGGGCCAGCATGTGAGGTGACCAAGGGCTTGTGCAGATACATTCTTCTGCGTCGTGGATCTGCATGCCATCACTCTGCCACATGAGCCCAAGGACCTCCTGGAAGCCACCAGGAAGTCAGCCGCCCTCTACATCGCCTCTGGCATCAACCCTGACAAGGCGTCGATCTTCGTCCAGTCACATGTCAGCGCACATGCAGAGCTGGCTTGGTTGCTGCAGTGCTACACCCCCATTGGGCAAGTCACATCGCCTGTGATCTTCCCATGCTTATATTTCTCTATCGCCAGCAAGCATGAGTTCTGGATTCTGAGTGTGCAGTGTCAACACATGTTGAGGCTGCTTATTTTATGAAAAGCCGGTCTTCAGTGTCTATCACGGTGTGCTCTTGAGGCAGCGCATGTGTGATGCAAAGCCTGTAGTAATTAGGGCATGGCGCACATCTGCAGGTGGCTTCGGCGCATGATTCAGTTCAAGGAGAAATCGCAGAGTCAGGCAAGTCAGGCTGAACTCTCCTTGTGAAGTCACAGAGGTCCACACATTCTCATTTGTGTGCCCACATATCTGCATAATCAAAGGGCCTGTGAAGAAGATTGTGTAAGTGTCATCACGGACAGACACCTGAAGGTTGGCCTGTGCTCTGTGGCTGCACGTGCCTCAAAGGCATGCGGGCGGTCTTGCACCTTTGGGGACTCCACGAAAGGGGCGCACTTAGCTTTTTCCCCTGAGGATTTGTTTGCTCTGTCGCAGGGAGCAGAGGAGGTGGGCGCAGGGCTTCTCACATACCCAGTCCTCATGGCAGCAGACATCCTCTTGTATGGGACTGACCTCGTCCCTGTAGGTGAGGCACCGAAATAACTTTTGCAGATCAGATCATGTTGCATCTCTTCTAGCCACACCAGGCTGATCAGATGCTGACCCCCCCCTGGAAAGAGGGGGGTCACTCTACTGAGACAGGCATTGACAAACTTTGCAACGTCACTTAGATCGCATCGCCACATAAGTGCTTGTATTGTCTGTCGTCCTTGAAACAAATGAGACCACTCTTCCCTGAAGCACCGTAGTCCTGGGCACTCAAAAGACGACATGTTTCTCATCACCCAATGTCCCTGTAGCAGTGCATGCCTTCAGGGTCTGCTGCACCAGCCGACCCAATCCTGTCGGCAGCAGATACAAGTGCATCTGCCGCTATCGAGTGTACTAAGTCAGCGCATCTTTAAGGGCATCCCCAGGGGACATGGAGGAGCCCAACACGTGATATTGCCTCATGGGTCCAACATACAGTGGCGCATTTTTGGATGTGTGAATAGTAACCTGATACATGGTCGTGCAGAGGCAGGCTACAGTAGTATTTCTTGCGGTAGGGCTGCCACCTGTCTGATGACAGATGGTGGCGCTACATACGAGGTGGCGCTGACTGTGCGGCCATGATCATCTTGCTGGGACATCAGCTGTGCTGATGAGCCGGGCGCATGCAGGCGTTGACGCTCGTGCGGAGGGCACAATCAACTGTGCTGTCCTGACCAACCTGTTGTGGCATGGCTGCGCTAATGAGCCAGGCGCTTGCAAGAAAGAGCAACCCGGTGCACAGGAGCTCACTTGCTGTTGCGCATCAGCCAGGCGCTGATAGGGATCAGCCAGGCGCTAACGAGGATCAGCCAGGCGCTGACGAGGAATAGCCATGTGCTGCAGGCGCGGACCAGAAGCAGCACATAGAGCTGGCGCGCGACATAGCGGAGCGCTTCAATGGCAAGTTTGGGGGCAAGAAGTGGAAGAAGCTGGGTGGGCGCGGCGGGCGGCTGTTCAAGATCCCGGAGGCCTTCATGCCCCCCACAGGCGCCCGCGTCATGTCTCTCACGGTATGCGCAGCCCTGTTCCAGCACTGTGCAGGCACTGTAGCTACGCCTAGCGCTGGAATGTCTCTGTCCACACTCCACCTGGTCTTCAAGTATTTCAGATCCGCGGGGGGAAGGGCCTTCAGCATGCAGCCCTCATAGTCGGCGACGACACTGAGTCTGTGCCAGTATGTGACCTGCAGACAACTTTGCTTGATTGGTCAATTTGCGCCACTCCAAGGTGCAAAGCGCCGCAGTCGTGAGTCCTACTCAGGGACGTTGCCACAGGGCCTGACTGTCAGCAATGCCCAAGCCTTACACCGCTGCAGAGCACTGATTGAGCCTCGCTACCTTTCAAAGAGTAGCGATCAAATCCAAGCACAGAGGTGTCACAAGGCAGCAAGAGGAGTTTGCTGCTGGATGCAGGACGGCACCAGCAAGATGAGCAAGTCTGCAGAGTCGGATGCCTCGAGGCTGAACCTGCTCGATTCGCCAGATGTGTTGGCCAGTAAGATCAAGCGTGCCAAAACAGATGGTGAGCAGGACATTCTGCATGGTGCTGGACATCATTGCCCTTCATTCAGTGGCATAGTCAGGAGCGCCTCCTAGTGGGTCCACCTTGCTGCCTCCTCTGTATGTAGTGGTGCCTCCTAGGGACTGCATGCACTGCTGACCACTGTCTGTCTTGTGTCATACGTCCACATCTGGCTCCCAAACATACTATAAAGCACAGCTCCTTGATCTGCCACTGGTCCCACCACTGAGGATCTGTGACTTGCTGCGCAGCCTTCATAGGATTGGAATATGACAATCCAGACAGACCAGAAGCTACCAACTTGCTGGCCATTTACTCCCTTGTCACTGGAAGAAGCACAGTACGCCTCTTTATCACACTGGATGCAAAAATGAGCCACAAATTATTAGTAGCCCCCTCAACCCCATGCTTTGATTGCACGCTCTACAAATGCACAGTACAGTGCTGCAGCTGTAGGTTCTAGTGGCCTAGTGTCATCACGCCTGCCTGTTGCAGGAGGATGTTGTGTCTGAGACAGCTCAGATGTCCTGGGGGGAGTTCAAGCCTTTGCTTGCAGATGCGGTAGGGTCTTCTGCAACCCTGCACAGCTTAGCATCAACATCTCATATGCTCAGGATCCTTGTGGTTCCTGGCAGGCTCCGGTGTTTAGGACCAGTGGATGGGTCTACCATTCTGATGCCCCGCAGCGTCGAAATCTCGTGCAGAAGCCTGCAATGAGGCAGCGTTGGCCTGCATGTGATTTGCTTGCAGAAGCGTACAGAGTTGATGAGAAGGAAAGGACGTGCAGGTGATAGCACACCTGGAGCCTCTGCAACAGCGCTACAATGCCATCATGGAGGATGAAGGGTACCTTGACAGCGTGCTTGCACGGGGAGCTGGTAACTCACAGCTCACACCCTTGATTCTTAAGCATTGCCCTCGTGGATTCTGTGGAGCTCCGGCAGACGCGTATGACAGCCATTGCATCTCACGCCTGGTTTGTTTGCAGACAAAGCTGAGGAGGCAGCTACAAGGACGCTGGACAATGTCCGTGAGGTGCGCATGTCACACTGAACACCCTTGGTGTGATATGAAGCTCTGTAATCTGCTCATTCAACAGCTCATGATCTTGCTGCCCTTGCGCAGGCGATGGGTTTTGTCCCAAGGTTCAAGCGGTAGACATCCTCCCATTATATCCTACGCTGTGCAAGGACGCAGCTACGACACACCCCTGCCCGACTTTCGGGTCACGGCCGACACCCATGGGCAATGCTTGCCAGTTTGCCCTGTTGCAGCCTTCAGAACACCCCAGGGACAATTGACTGCGTTGGAAATCAGACCAGGAAATGAGGCTAGATGGTACCCTGGAGGCCTGGATACTCTACAGCCTCTCTCTGTGGCCGGAGTGCATGCGGCAGTGTATGCACATGGGCAGTCAAAGTGTGACAATCGCAACATGTATACAGCAGCTGTACCGACACTGGTGCACCAAAACGAGGCAACGGCCCATGCTAGGATCCTGACGATAAGCCGGCTTCAGCCAGAGGAGCCTCGCACCTCCCTTGCAGAGCACAATGCTTGAAATCACAGCCAACAGCATGAGCATTGTGTTGGCAAGCCCAAAGTGAGTAGAAAGCCACCCTTGTGGATTCTGAAAGAGACTTCCTGTTAGCAACGCTGCTATTACTGGCCAGCTTTACTGATTTTGTATGTAAAGTACACGAATCCATGGATGCCTTGTGGCCTCTGGCTGCGGGTTGCGCCCACACACAGATATATGTTGTGCACTCGTACGCATTGTTATGTGAAACAGATCAGAAACGACACAAAAATGTTATTAATTGCAGCTTGTCTGCTGTGGTGAGTGGCAACGTCATCTGGATAAGGACATTCTTTGTCTTCACTTGCGTATGATCTCTGTCAATTCACACGAAATGTACCTCTCAGACATGTGGATCACTCGTTTGGAATGGGTCATTGTCCGCTGGCTCCTTGCAATTAGTCTTACCACCTCTTTCTGGGTGGCTACGCATGCCTTGCCTATGCTAGCGCTTGCAATGCAAAATTCTGACAGCTGGTACCGAGCTTTACCTCACAGTGGCTAGTCATAGCATTGCGCAATGCATGCAGGCCAACCTGCAAGCCAATTGGGCAAGAGGCTGACCACTAAACAAAATCTGACATAAAGCAGCTGTTTGGCTCCCTGATTTATTCATACTTCTGAGCACTTCAACAAACAATCACAACTCTGCCACAGCGTGCAAGTACTAAAGGGACCGTCAGTGCTGCTTGAAGCATCATCATGTACAGGTAGCTTCATTGGTCTGTATCACTTTAGGTGTCAGCAACTTGATAAATAGACGATGGGAGCATGCTCTTAATGGCCGAATCATGCTGTCATGGCTCTCATCTAGACGGGGGCTATGGCTGGTCCTCATGGTCCATGCTTTCCTGAGGGTGCCCCATCTCCACATGTGCAGAGAGCAGTGTCCGGATCTGATGTCGCAGCTGTTGTGCAAACCCTTGCTGCAGTGTCCGGTCAGTCACAGACCTGAAGAAGGTCTGTCCAACGTGCCGCAGAGCCTCGATCGTGCCATCGCCGTGAAAGACCCAGCCCCTGCTGTTGTGCCTTCTCTTCTGCAGGTCTGCTTCCGAGGCGACGCTGAAGTGCCGGCCTGTCACGTGGCTCATGTCGGCATACAGAGTCCACCAGCCGTCGGTCATGTCGTGGTTGTGCACCCCCATGCGGCTGACGCCGGACTTGCGCGCAAACGACTTGACGGGCCCATGGTCGCACCAGCCCGAGGCGCAGTGCGTGATGTTCTCCTTGATGAGGGCCTCGGGTTCCCCCAAGCGTGCATCCGGCCCACGCTGAACCATATCCTCCAGAAGCAGCTGCGGCCCGTGCTCATTGGTAAACCTAACACTTCCGTCAGGCTCCTGCTCCAATCTGTAGGCATACATCTCCGTGTCGTCTGTCATGCCTGCGATGTTCATTTGGACGCCGACGCTCCCCCAGTGCTCGCCAATGTCGGCGCTGCCCAGAAACTCTGATATGGTGCTGTACTTTGGGGACCATATAAACTCATCCACATCCGCCACGAGGATCCAGTCCGCCTCCTCTGTCTCATGCAGCAGGCAGTGCTCGAAGGCCTTCAACTGCCTCTGAAGCCGGACGCCGTATTCCGCCGCGTCAGAGAAGTTTGCATCTAGGATTGATGTGGGGTGCATCTTCAGATAATGGCGGCCGTGCTGATGGTACAGGTCTTGCAGGAGGAGGGAGTTGTCTTCGCTTGCGTCGTCGTAGACCACTATCTTGTGTGCTCCCTGTAGCCTGGACACACAGCACAGCACATATCATGCTCCAAAGCATGCTTTGTTGAACGTTTTCAAGGCAGGGCAATCTGCCAGACAGTGCCAGTGTGTGCGTGCAAGAAAATGGCCATCTATCTGGGAGCGATGTTAAGAGGCCAGGACGAACGTACCTGTTGAACTCAATCCACTCCACAAGAAACGGCAATTGATCCCGAGCCATCGTGCAAAGGACCCATCGTGGCAGCTGGCGCGCATGGGCTTCATGGTGCGTGTGCTGAGCTCTAGTACCCAGTCCCACCAGAACGATGAGCAAGCATGCACTTGCGACCCTTTCGGGCCCAGCCATGATTCTCTCAGCCACTGAACACCTGGACAGCCATACGGCTGAGTACACATTGCTGTCATGTGTGCGCACTTCTAACACGCTCACTCGTACTCTATGCTTTTGTTCAGCAGGTTTGCGATGGCTGACTTGCAACAGCTCTGGCATGGCAGAAGGAGGCGACCTGCCTGGCTTGATGGCCTTGGTGCCGCTGTGGAGGACGTCCTCCAGCGGATATCAGAGCCTGACCCGATCCATGGATGCCCAGTGGTGCTGAGTTCCGATAGCCTCGCCCAGCTGCAAAGATGTCAGAGTGTACAGCACATGCAGCCGATGAGAGAGTTAAGGTCCCAGTCATCTCTTCTTCATGGGTCCGCTCACATCTGTCGACAGCTAAAGCGTGTTCTTTCAAGCCTGGCAGCTGTAATGGCCCAGCAATGATCCCTTTAACGCGCCTTTTCCGTAAACTAATGCAGCACCCATACTTTCTGCTCGTCCATCTGTGCTGCTGGATGGGGCTTTTCACACGTACCTGTCCACTTCGAACCGTCTGGAAAATCTTGTCCGTGGGGTATAGGTCTCTATGTACGACGTATCTGGGCGCTATGGCACTGTGCCTAAACCCTACCTAGCTGGGATGTCGTCTTTGGTCCTGGGGTACCACTTGCTACACCATCGGAAGCCTTCTAAGTGCCTCGGTATAGCCACGAGAGATTAGATAGCTGCGCCGCAGCATCTGTTCTGTAAACTGGCTCCCCCCAAAGCCTCCGGAAGGAGCACGTGGCAAGTAGTCATCAAGATGATCCCAATCAGACTTCCACAGGCTGATTGCGCATTACATGCCCAATGGGTCACACATCTGATCAGCCTGGTGTGGCTGGAAGAGAAGTGACCTGATCTGGTCTGATTACAGCTTCACACCACTTCGGTGTGCAAGTCGATACACTGATCCGAGTGCAAGAGCAGCCCAGCGTTATTACTCAGTCTATCTGACATTGTTTTTTTTTAAATCAGATTTGGGCAATTGGGCAGACGCTTTCCTGGACGGCCTGTCCTGGTGGATGCCAGTAGTTTACAGAACTTCCAGCACTAGGAACTCTGCCTCTTTAAGACGAGATGGGGGCAATGAAGGAGTGGATCATATTGCAGGTCTGTATAATTTTCACCCTCACCCAAAAGGGTCAGCCAATAGCTGGCCAGCTCTGATGTCTGATTCCAACCCCTCTTCAATGTGATCCACATCAGATCAGTATGGCCACATCTCAGCATGCCACAGAAGATTCATCTGCCTCACGGCTGTCACAGCACGGTGCTATATTATAAGACCAAAAGCCCCTCAAGCACAAAGGCTCAAAACGCAGAAATGACTGCAACAACTTGTAGGCAGTGCTCGACTGCATAGCCAAGCAAACTCTCTGCAGCGTCAGTGTTGCTGGATTTCCTTTTGAGTCCATTTGCTCGCCTATTTGCCATGTATGCCTGCAAGCCAACCGAAACACCTTCAACAATCACAAAATATCTCTGCAAGAGAGTGCCTCTCCCTGAGTACCTTGGGTATAGATAAGTACAGAGAAAGCTTGTTTTGCCTGCACAACAGAGGGGAGCAGGTGAACTGCGGGTCAGCAAAGCACACGTCAAACGGCTCTGTACAAGTTGAATCGCCAAACTGTGCGCACCTCTTGTATTTCCTCCATCCCACACTGCCATCAGTTCCCGTCAGTGAGCAGGAATTCCATGGCATCACATATGGACCCCTCAGCGCCCTCCTCTCCCAACAGCAGCTTGCGCACCATATCTGAAACAGACCAGATGTCAAGCAGTGGGCTCCTATAGCGCTCTGAGCAGCTGAAACATGCTTTCCAGCTCTGGACAACCACGTAATGCACACCAAGACTATTACAATGAATTCAAAATTGGCCGCCTCCAGCCAACTTCAAGGGAGGCATACAGTCTGCTCATACAACAGGTACAAGGAACTGGGAATACAGAGCTTTCATTGCATCAGCGCACAAGAGGACCGCAGCGACGGGAGTGGCAACCGTGACAGGGCTCGAGAGGCCCACCTTTATCAGCCTTCGGCTGCTGGACGTAGGTCAGAAGCCGCACCAAGGCGTCATGCTCACCCTGTCTCATGCTTAGCTGCAGGGAACAAACCGCTATACTCAGCACCCTCACAACACCATGAGCTCCTGTATCTCCTGTATCTGAGATACAACAGCAAGTGCAGTCGCCTTGGCTGAGGCCACACTCTGCAGCAGTTAGTGGAGGGCAAGGGGAGGTGCTGACATGTACCTCGGCCTTGAGCGCCGCCTCGCGCGCCTTCTTCTTCTCATGAGTGGCGATGGCAGTGGACCTGTTGCGCTCTCGCCTGTACCATGTAACAGGACCTCTTCGCTACACCCCTTGGGAGGGGTTTGATGCACACATTGCAAGTGCTGAGGCAGAGAATGTATGTGTGGGGTGATGCATGCAAAGAACTAGGGAGAGAATAGACCTGTGGGCAACTGCCTCTTCAGCTGTCATGAACTTGTACTTGGGCTTTGCACCGCGCTTGCGCACGCCAGGCTGCATCCCATTCACTGTGGCAACAGTGCCAGCCACACTGGTGTCCATGATACCTGCACAGCTGACAAAGGCATCTACCATCCAGCCAACATCAATTGAGCAACATCCTGCACATGCAAGGCTGAAGGGTCTCCTAATTGTGCCGGGTGTGTATGCTCCTTGGAAGCTGCCATCTCAGTGATGCACTCTTCTACAACATGTGGCCACACAGCATCCGTCCGCCATGAAGGAGCGAGAGGAAATGCAACATTGATGAGCCAAACACAGGATGCATGGCCGGCTCACGTAGCGGCAAAGTAGTATCATAGCGCCTCGGCCGCCCGCGCCTCTTGCTAGTGGTGGACAGAGGCTGCGCTGCCTGCTGCAGGGTAGAGGGGTCAGTCCCGCAGGACGGGGCTTGCGCTGCGCTGAACCAGTCCGCTGAGCCGTCAGAGGAGTCAGCCCCCAGATAAACGTCGTCCAGCATTGCATACTCTGCCAGCTCAAGACTTGCTTCCACGCATGGGCTCTCACTGCCGCAAGGTGGCTGCTCTGCACAGGCTGCCTTGCCAGAAGCGGCCAGCGAGGGACATGCTGGTCCGCCTGGCAGAGCTGCACCAGCTGTTAGGCTGCCACTGGCAGGCTGCTGGCTGGATAGCGGGCCAAACATGAGCGCAAGAAAGCTGTCATCTGACTGACTGCTGGCACAGCTGCCGTCAGCAGCAAGCCCATCGTGTCTGGCATACAGCGAAGGGTCGTCCAGGCGCTCTGAGGTTGTGCTGCAGGCTAGGTACTCGTCCAGAGTCTGCAGCGGCGCTGTGGGTGGCTGCTGACATTGCTGTCCAAGCTGAATGCCTTGCGCTGGCTGCGGGACCGTGTGTTGAGCGGGGCTATGACTGGGAAACAGCGCCTCCTCAGCATCTGAGCTAGGGCACCTGCTAAGGGACCTGACACGTGTGACACCTGCTGTGCAAGTGCTGCGCGAGGCAGGGCCTGCCCTGCATCACTGGCACACCAGAATGCTTCCCGACGCACGCATGACCGTGGTCCGGTTCTGAGGGTGTGATCTCAGCCAGCTGGGCAGAGCCCAGTCTGGCACCCCTAGCATCTTTAAAGTCAGCCATCGTATTTGACACAAGATGCGGATGGAGAGCAGCACTGAAAAGGAAGTTCTCAAGGCAAGTAAAATGCAGCAAAGACAAGCATGCATGCGGCCACACACTGCATACTGTGAGTAATAGTATTGGCTGTTGCCAGGATCTGCACAAGGGATGCGGTGGGGTTAGGACAGATGATAATGCATAATGGAGAGTGCTACCTGCTGCTGTCTTGCAGCACGGAAAGCTGGTCAAGGACATTGCCCCAGCATCTCCAGCTGTCCATGTCAGATCCATGCCTGCACATTGAGCACTATAGTAGGGCAAGGCCAATCAGAGCAGCACTATCCTGCAATCTTTCCATGCTGCAGGCAGAATGATAGAATGAGAGCAGTGAAAGAGGCATCGCCAACCGCCGCAAGCGCGATTGGGCTGCATTGACATTTGCTCACTCAGCGATGTAAATGGGGTCTCGGGTGGCCGACTCTGCCGAACCCACCTGGCGCTCGCCAGCATTACATCGCCCATTTCTGTAGATTTCGCGAAGTCAGCGACCTGATGCGCTACCAATGCGACACCCTTGCTGTGGGTGGGGCTGAGGAGGCGCAAATGCACGTTGATCGGGTTGCAGTGACCCTTTCAATGATGACGTGTTTAGCCCAAGCTACCTTCACGCAATTCTTTCCCTGTCAATGGGCCCATATCATATACGCAATAGATTCAAAGGCACGGCTGATGGTGTACTTCACCCATTCGGACGGCCCCTAGGTCTCTTACCTTAACTACACGACGGCCGCAGGAACCTCTCCAGCAGGGAGTGGGAGACCAAAGCCGCGCTTGCAGACTGACGGGCACCAGCATACAAGAGATGAGGGTGCTCTGACGCAAAATATCTCGTTCTGTGATTCATGTCCATGCTGCCTTGTTAGGCCCACGCTGGGATTAGGGTTTGAAGTTCAGGGTGAGCAGACTTTACATGCTTTACATTTTGAACGTCACCCAGGATACCTGATCGCTCCCTCAGGCAGCAACATCCTCTACAGCAAGCTCCTAAGTCCACTCACAGTGGCCCTCATATAGATATCTTTACAGCCCACTTCTGCTCTGCAAAGCTTTGCTAAGCCACCCTCTATACACGGAAATTTCTTCAAAAGCAAATCATGATGACCTTGTGTAGTGCATCAACATCAGATCATCGAAGCTTCTTAAAATGGTCACACTGTATGTCACACAAGTTGAGCAGTCCTAGTGCTAGCAATAGGAACCTACTACTTCAGCATGGTGCGGACATATCAATGGCTCTGAGACTCTCGGCTGCCCGATCACGCTCCCAAGTAGTATAGTACACCACCTGACCTGACATGTCATATCCTGCCTGCTGCAAAATACCCCTGAGAGGTCAAAGTGCGAGCCCTACATGCATTGAACCTACTGCCGCAATGTGGGCAGGCTGCGTGGCAGCGGATACTGCAGCATTGCATGCAGAGCTCCAAGAATGACCTAATACAACACAGCCTGCATGGCCTGACAATCAATTGGGCACAAGTACTGCAATTCATCCCATAGCAAAGCTAAAGGGTTGAGCAAAGCATAAGAGGTTGAGCAAAGCATAAGAGCAGCCCTAAACCCCTAAGTACCTGAATCTAAACTGACAAAGCTGCTGTCATGCTTCTATACGGAGCTGATACATAGTCAATGGCACAGCTGTGGCAAAGCGCACTTAAGATATGCTCTGGAATCTAAGCTCAGCCTCCTGAAGGCAGATCTGCAAGCCATACAGGCTGCTGTCGGTGTCTTGGCACCAGGCTGATGAATGTGAAGGTGCCTATACCTCACCACAAACTGCTGCAAGCCGCCTATCAGCCGCAGCGTTACCCCATGCCAGCTGGGCAAAGCTCCAGAGCATCTCTTAGGCAAAGACAAGCCATCTGTAATGAATGGGCTGTTGTACATGTACACGCATACGTTTGACCTTGGGAACAGGGAGGACCCCTGCTTGAGCAGCGTCTTGAACTCGTGAGTTTGGGCTGCCGGGCATGTGCTGTCCTCTGCTGAGCATTACGTACGCTGTGCTGGGCACAGTGCGCCCTGCTAGGGGGAGATCATCAGATCTCGACCAGCTGCACCAGCTGCGGCAGCTGGGGCGGGGCCGGGACATGCTCCGGGAAGCCTATCTCGGCCAGCGACACCAGCGGCCGCGTCGGCACGGGCGGCTTTCCCGAGAGCAGCACCTCCTCGACGGCGGCGGTCGCGTCCTTGTGCGGGCTCCCGACGGGCCGCCCGCCTGCCTCATCAGGCTCCATCACCGGCTTGCCTGTTCTGGCCTCCACAAGCTCCCGAACCTGGTCCAGGCTCATATCTCCGGTCTGAATGAGTGACACCCCAGCCGTCAGACCACTTCACGGCATGGAAATTAGGCATGTCTGAGTAAATCAGCGCTTGCACACTCAGACATAGCGTCTGATGCGTTAGTCCCGGAAACCTCCATCCTCTGGCAGCCTTCATGTAAGCATATGAGGACCAATTGTGCTCGGTGCCTGTAGGATACACCTGCTCAGCCTCTGATTGCCCTCAGGCATTCACCATGTGCAGGGCAGTATGTCAGTAAATGACGCCAGGGCAGGATGAGCAGTCAGGTGCGGTCTCCAAAGGTGACTAGCATCATGGCAAATGGGGGAAGAGACAAAGTGGCAGCAGACTGGCTGCCACAAGCCAAAGGAGGGAGGGAGCGCACCACAGACAGGACCACCTGCTCTCCAGTATGGCACTTCACGGTGAGCGGGAAGCGGTTGTCCTTCTGGGATCCCAGCAATGTGTACGTGGCCCAGGCCGCCGCGCCCATCAGCGATTTGGCGCCCGCCAGGGTTTGCAGGAACATGCTGTTGGTGAGATGCGTCAGCGCCCCCGGCCCAGACCTCTCTGCAGCCATGCAGGCATTGCTTTAGCTTGCTCTAGCCTTGGCGTCAAATTCCATGCGGTGGCATGTTGCAGAGCTCACATGACATCACCACAGACACTGCGCTGCAGCATGGCTTCTTCTAATGCGGTGCCTGATATGCAGGCCAGACACTGCGCTGCAGCATGGCTTCTTCTGATGCGGTGCCTGACATGCAGGCCAGAAATCGCACGCACCAAGGATGATCAGGCGCTGCTGCTTCACGACAATGCCTGTCTGCCTGGCAATACCCTCCCGCATAGCGCCTAAAGTAGCTCCAGCATCAACATCCACTGCCACGACCTGTCCTGCAAGGGTCTCCACCTGGCGCAACCAGAATTAAGGTCAGTAATTGTGAACTGCACATTCCTGCTCTGGCAGGCAAACCAAGCATTTAGCAGGACTAATGCGAGTGACGTCGCACCGCAGACCCATCATGGGCTGACTCATCTGCGTGCCAGAGCAGGCAGACCTTCTGCGTAAAAACTGCACCGAGTAGGCTTCTGCACATGCCAGGCCTTTCCCGCAGGGCTCAACAAATGCCAACAAAAGCAATTGGCCAAACTGCTGAGAGACCCTGGTATGCGCCGCAGCTTAGCTAAGGAGGTACGTGCATCAGGCGCAAGGCGCACCTGCATGCGGACAGCGTTGTTGACCTTGACCTTACGCCGCTGCTTGCCCTGGCCCTGCTTCTCCTGCAGCTGCTGGTACCATGTGCTCGCCTTCAGCGACCCTATGAGCCCCCGCCCATACAGCTCCCTGCATCACAGACCATTTCCTGCTCAATTCCAGTGCGCCAGGTAGCTTAGAAAGTGAGGTGTCCTCTCTAACTTCTGTCTCCACTGCTGTAGCTGAGCTAAGAATACTGCCCTACTCCCGGCTGCCATCCTCATGTCCCCAGCACACTCTGCAAGGCACCCTTCATGTTTTGCCCGGCAGCATGCAGAATGTGCCAAAAACGTGTTCACTGCAAGCTGGAAGTGCAGAACGCAAGAGAAGCCTCCCACCTGTTGACAGCCTCGGGCAGGAAGACAAAGTTGATCCAGGACACCAGCGAAGCGCGCAGGTCGCGCGGCGCGATGAGCTGGCGCGTGACCAACTTGGCCAGGCTGCCCAGGCCTCCCGCTCTGGCGCGGTCCTCCGCCACCACAAAGAACTGGCGCCTCGCTGGCAGTCCTGCTCTGGCAACATGCTCCCCAGCCTCCAGCAAGGTTGTGCTTAGTGGCTGCAATCAAGCAGTCAAGGGTTTTCAGTGAGCCCTTCAGAAGTATCCCAGGGTTTCAGGCAATCCTGCATAGCCGATTGTGGTGCACAGGCCGCACAGGCAATGCATCCAGGTTAGTTGCATGTAAGCACTAATTTACCCATGCTTGAGTCTGCCTCAGAGTCCATGTTGTGCATGCTATCTCAACATCATGCAATCGGGCTGCAGGCTGCTTGCATGCTGGCCGCCGTGGTTGAGGCCGCCTGACTCCCACGTGGATGCCCTATGGCCCTAGGCTACGGGATGCCAGCCCTTGTGACAAGCAATACGTCATGCACATGTGGCTTGCTGGGGGGTCAAGCGCACCAGCTGCAGGATGACGTCAGCGCCATTGAGCAGCTTCACTTCAAGCCTGATGGAGCTCCCCCTCGAATCCTCCTGGCTGTGTTTCCGGGCCTGCGCAGCATAGCTATCGGCATGAGCGCTCCTGCACTGGCCTCATCAGATCGACAATGGAAGGCAATTGACGACGTCCAGCATCGCTTGCAAACAATGTGCGTTCAGCATCACATCTTTGAATAAGAAAGACTAGTCCTTTTCCACATTCGATGCTGCGTTGGAAACAGCCTAACCACTCTAAGCCAAACTCCTGTAGAAGTCAACTCAATCATTTTTGTACCAATAACATTCAATGCACTGCTGGGTTCCAAAAATTTTCACAAATTGCGTTGGGACAGCACCTCACCCGGAGAGGGATTGGTTGCCAGTATGCCCAGCTCAGCGCAGCTGCGAACGCCTGTTTGGGCTCCATGACCAGGTTGGCTGCTGAGCGCACCAGCACGACCGGGGCCCCGACTGCTGCGGCCGAAGCTGTGAGCGCGGCCGAGGATGCACTGCGCATAATGCTTGCTGACGAGGCTGCCAGGCTCCTTGCAGGTGCCTGTGGGCTGCCTGCATGCGCAAGAGATAGTACTGTCATGCATGAGAGATGTACATGATACTTGCATGTCTGGGCCGCCTGTATTGCGCAAGAGGTCAGCATGATTGTGTGCATCACATGCACTCACGGCGTTGCCCAATGAGGATTGCTTCTCCGCACCTCTGTGACTGGACAAGGACCGCAACCTCAAGATCAAAGTCTAGGGCCTGGAGGGACTAGCAGCAGGTGACAAATGCAAAGATGGCATCTTTGGATGCAAGCCTCAGCAAAGGGAGCACATATCAGCAAAATGTTACAGAACACGCGCCTCAACTACACACCTGGTGGGGTGGAGTCTGTGGAACTGCTGTCACTGTCGAACTGCACTATCCGCGATGCTTTTGTCTCGGGCATCTCCATGGTCTGGGTCAGTCTTGTGGCCTGACTGGATGCAGCTCGTCCGACTGTCATGAGATCTGCGACGTGCTGTCAGGGTATACTGCAGGATGCTTTGCCCTCCAACTCTGGCACAGTGTGTCTTCTCTCCAGGAAGGGCGCTACAAAGACAGGCTATGTATAGCGACTGCTGGCATCATTCATGCCGTACGTCATGCGCCCCTAATATGGCCGAGATGCCTCTCATGGTAGCTGTACGAAGCCCTACTGGCACCTTTTCTGGTGCAACCCAGCTTCCGATTGCGAAGTACAGGTAGCTCTCTACTTCTCTTGATGCTTCACAATGCCGTGTTGCAATCTTAAACCTCTGAGAGCTCCAAGATCCTCATGCTGTGCTTGCTTCGATGATCTCCCTTGGTCGTGTGAGACCAAGCAAAGTCTCCCTAGAACTCTTGCGAGCTAGGTTCGGCAACTAGAGGTAACTCTCGAGAGTATGGCGTGTTGAAAAGCCGAGGCCCTCACCAAAGATGCCAAGGAAGCAGCAGGTTGGGTGAAAGGGTTCTCTGACATGCCATGTCAGCTTCTACCACGTCATATGCACGTGCGGTCACATGCCAGGTCAGACAGTGACTCCCGGACCTCCCTGTCGATACGAGCAGAGTCCCGCGCATAGATTGCAGAGTATAATGTCATATTGGATCTGCTTAATGATGGGATGCTTGAAGACGCCTTTGGTGAATTATAACTGTGGCATTAAGCCATTCGGAAGGTCAAACTGCTGTACGGAGAGTCAGGAGTGACGCTCAAATGGCTACACCAGCTGAAGTAAACATATTCTGGTAGGCTCATAGCCTACATTGCAGCATGCAAAGTGTCCTGCGTTCTGTAGCTCTCACCTAATACGGGCAGTGTGGTACACGGGTTGTGTGCCTCGATATTGCACGGAGCTGACAGCTCTCAAACTGTGTTAGTGCGGCCATTTAAACGCACATGCGGTAGCAATGGCTTTGCTCTGGCTCCAGTAGACTGACAGTCAAGTATTGGCTTTTGCAGCCTGGACCAGTCAGAGGCAGCCTTTGGGAGCGAGGACTTCCCTGGGAGTCGCTGGCAGTACCAAGTCGATATTGTCGAAGCTTTAGCAGAGCGATTGTACCTACAGCAGGCCGCTTGTCAAGACAGAGCGCACCTGACCGGCTTGCACTGCACGAGTGGGAAGCAGCGGAGCTTGTGCCACCTGTCCTCTAGCAGCGCCAAAACACTGTCTCCACCAACCCCCATAGCAGGCAGAGCAGCAGCATTGGCAGCATTGCACAGCCTGCTCCCGTGCTGCGCCCCCTCCAGCAACACAGTCTCAGCCCTGAAATTAGCAGTGGTGAGGTCCCACCCTTGCAAGCTGTGGTGTGGCTGGAAGAGATGTAATCTGATTTGACCTTGCAAGCACCACACCAGGGTGAGGCGTGACAGCCGGGTTTACATGTTCTCTCAGCATGCCTCTATGGACCCTATATGGTGTGGCATGGCCAGATTCCTTGCGTCAATATAATTCTGGGTCCATCTGCCCGAGAGAACAAAGTGATTATTTTCGAGCCTGAAGCCCGCTGGCAGCTGTTGCGATGCTCAGGGTGCGCTGGGAAAGCCGGCACTCGGCTCCTCTCGATGAGCCGCAATTGAGCCAGAGGTCGCCGAGCATAGGAGAAAAGCGTCTGAACACTTACATCATTGGCTTTATACCGTGAAGCAATCAAGCCGCGACCCCTGCTGATGCTGGCATGCTCTCGTGCAGCTGGTGGCCAGTGGCGCTGACTCAGCCAGCATAACTGCCTTCATTGCTGGGCCATGCAGCATTGCGTCAGCAGACATTCCAGGCCTTGCAAGCGCCCTGGCCAAGCGGCAGGTCACTATCGTGTCCCTCGCTTCAGCTGCAGAGCTGGGCAAGGACAGCGTGGCCGCCCTGCAGAGCCTCATAGCCAGCTTGAATGCTTCACCAGGCAAGCACTGATCAGGCTGTCATTCCTGCATGCTGTACCTTTCCTGTCACTGCATGCGGTGCTCATCGACACAACTGCGTCACGTGATGTGTCCTGCTCGCAGCAGGGCACCTTACGACTGACTGGGTGCACCTTCGCTCATCAAGACAATTGCGTCACAGGATGTGTCCTGCTCGCAGCAGGGCGACTTACCGCTGACTGTCAGCACCTTTGCACAGGAGCCTCTGCAAGCAAGCTGGTGTTTCTGGATCCCCCACCAGAAAGCTTAGAGCACTGGCAGCAACTGGAGCGAGCACTGGAGCTCCTCGAACGCCAGGACACGCAGCACAGGAGGGCAACTCTGCCTGCCCCTGGGTCTGATCAGTTTGCCCCTCAGACGCCGGATCGTCAGGACAATCAGGACGCTAGCTCAGCGCCTGCCAGGTCAGCAGCTCGAGAGGGCCAGCTAGCAAGCCAGGTGGCAGTGTCTGAGAGCAGCCGAGGCGTTCAGCAGCGGTCTGGGCACAGTCAGCGCGGAAGAGAAGCTCTTGTGGTAAGGCTACAAGCTGAGAAAGTTTATTGTCGCACCTTGCTGAAGAACACACCGGCGGTGCTCAAGTGTGGAGGAAGAGGTCGCAGCAGGCTTGCTTGCCCTCATGAATGTACAGCTACGGAGCTCTGCAATTATTCCTGTCACCCTGATTTGGCTGCAACATGAAGCTTGTGTTGCTATGCAGTGGCACATGAACCGGCCCCTCTTGGCCAGGAGGTCTGGAGTGTTCCAGTCCGCCATCTGCCGCAGCGAGTCCCTGGACGTGCTCGGCCACCTCTCTTCTGATGGCTGCATGCGGCCCTGGTAAGCCTTGTATCCTAGCCTTCTGCAGGGTGCAGTGACGCAAAGCTGTTGCCGGAACAGAGCCCATGTGCAAGGCATTGCATTCCACGTGAGCACGGCTGGATAGTAGCAGTGGGCATATCTCTCCGGCAAGCTTGACCCCTAGCAAGGCAAGGTAGGCAAAGCCCTGGAACTGTACCACTTCTGTGTGCAAGCACATGTGAGATGTGATGCTTCTTGTGGGAATGGAAGGATATTCAGGCATACACACGACCTCACATCTGTGGTACATCATGCAGGCTGCCCAGCTATGCCAACTTGCCCAAGGCTGCCACTGAGCCGCCGGTGTACCTATCTCACCAGCTGTGCCTCCCAAGTGGCCCCAAGTGGAGAGTCCTGCTGGTGCGGGGCTTCTGCCTCTGTGCTTCGCTTGCTGGTGCTAAGATGTTCAATGCACATCTAGGCAATGTGGTGTACAAGACTGCCGTTCATGACTGCTCACGCTAAAAATGTTACAATATAAGAGGCCCTGCATGGCTGGGGAAGAGTGCACTGTATGGCGGTCTGAGGCCAGTGTCCAAAAATGTGCTCATCTGAACGTCAGCTTGTGGAGAAGCGGAGATTTACAGATACGCTGACATAGGTTTGTGCTGGCGCAGGACATCCCTGCGGGCATGATGCGGAAGGTGCGCTCACATGCGCCAGCGCCAGGTGGCCCCGCCAGCTCAGCCAGATCTGCTCCTGGCAGCCGCCCAGACGAGAAGCTGCCAAACCATATCGAGCCTTGCATGAGGGAGCACGGCCGTCAGCACACAGCCAGAAGCAGAGGGCAGGGTGAGCACATTCACCTCAAAAGCCCAAGCTCCACACTGTCTCCTGTGCGTACTCAATATGCGGGACCCTTTCTTGAGGAGGAAGACTCCGTGCGCATGCAGCTGAGGGTGCAGGACTTCCCCTTCTCTTCTAAGCGTCCAGCTGAGCGCGATCTGGTGTCCTTCTGCTGACGTCGAACCCTATTCTGGCACTGCCTTGCAGGTGCATCAGTCACCACTGTGCAGCTGCCAGAGCTCTCACTCGATGGCACTGCTCCCTCTGGTGACCAGGCGGGCGCGCATTGCGCTCCACTGTCGGGCAGCGGACCTCATACATGGCCCCGGAGGAGCAGAGGCAGCGCTCAGCCCCGGAGGGTCAAGCCCTGCACTGCCAGGCACCCTCTCAGACTGGAAGCAGACAGCAGGAGCGGCCGCCTTCTGCTGGTGAGCTCATGGCAGTCAATCTCTGCCCTCACTCAAGTGGCCTTCTCGGGGCAGCATGAGTTCTGCAAGCGTCCCCTCATCTCGCAGAGCTTGTGAGTGCACAGCACCTGGCAAGAGCTGTATCAGGTGGTAGCTATATCACTTAGGTCCTTGTTCCTAAGGGTTGCTTTCTAGCATGATCACCACGCCTGCCATAGTGGAGGCCAGCTGGCACGCTGTCATTCTCGTCAGCGCTGAATGCTCTCTGGCACAGGTGGAGACCAGAGACTCGAGAAAGCTGCTGCGCCTGATCTGGTGCCCAGCGAAGCATAACGCCAGCAGCGTCACAGCGGCGCCTTCGCGCTCTCATGTGCTGCGACAGTCGATCTGGGAACGCCCCAGGCCCTCAGAGGAGAGCTGTCCTCCTGAAGTGAGCCAGCTTTGCTTGAACCCCCAAGCCTGACTCAGCACACCTCCCATGCTCTATTGCCGATGATGCCTCTGGAAGGGCAGACATGATCAGAATACAGCAGGCACCGAGACTCATAGTTCAATGGTTGTCAGACGCTCACGACAATCATTCAATTGGGCCGTCAATCGGGCCACTTCTGCAAAGTACCAGAGTCGCTCTCCGATAAGGTGTTGTGCATGCCAGCGCGCTCCTGACATGTCAAGCCATACAGGTTAATGGTTGTATGGCGTTCGCTACCACAGTCGCGCAAGGGGGCTGTTTGAAGGAGCATTTTTGCAAAGTGCCAGCATCGCTCTCTGAGGGGCCCAGTGCATGCCAGCATGCTGCTGACATGGCATGGAAGTCAATTCCATTGCCACCTCATTGGTGTCTGTGGCTCGTGGAGCTTATGTGGCGGGTGGCAGCCTTGTGATGCGGAGGACCTCAGCGCATGCCGGCACGCCGCTGACATGGCAGGTCGTGCAGGGCATGCTCATGAAGCTCCCGGAGCAGGAGCTGAAGATGGCGCTGGACCCGGCAGCTGTGTCCTTCTCCGCCGCGCACGCTGGGCAGGTCCTGGTCGTGGAGCAGGCCGTGGCGAGGGAGGGGCATGTGAGCCAGAGCCCAAAGTACAAAGGTTAGCCCTGCTTGACACGGGCCACAGTGCATGACGCGCAGCTGATACAGCCTGATTGCCGGCCGTGCCCGATGTGACGAGGAGGGACATCACACTGCGCATTGACCACGTTGCAGCGGACGGACCTGCTCTAGTCCTGCGGCTGCTCATCCGTCAGGTCCCTGCCACTGTGCTTGCAGTACTACTGCTGCCATTTGGATTAGAGGGTGCCCAGGGAAGAGAAGCGGAAGTTGGAGGTATTGTGCAGGCGTGTTTCGAAACCTGGCAGCTGACGAGCAGCCGGTGGACCGCTGCTTCTTCTGGCTGCAAGACGCCGGAGCATGTGCGCCCAGCACGCAGCGCGCCGAGCGCGGCGCCCCGCTGGAGACAGTGGCTGAGGAAGCAGCATCAGCCGGGGATGCAGCAGCATCGGTAGAGACGAGCAGCTCGGCTGCTGTGACTGCCCCTGACGGGAGCATGCAGCCCGAGGGGAGGACGCAGCCGCGCATGACTGCGGAGGCGGCGGCGCTCGCGCTGCGGAGGCTGGTCCAGTCAGCCGTCAGCAGGGCACAGAGGACCGGGCACAGCAGTCCTGCCTTCCCTCTGCTGCAGATCTCAGGTGATGTATGGGACAGCACATGCCTGGGCTGGACTTCCTCTCTATGGACAGGGCCTGCTCTGGATCTGCTGTCCAGCCTCAAGATAGTTGATCTTGCCTCAATGCAGATCAGGACTCCCATCAGTGTGCACAGGCCTTGCCCTATCAAGCCACTGTTGATGGCCCTTGTTGAAGAGGGTCTGGTGCATACACACTGCTGTTTTGCCTCAGCGATGCATCTTGGCTGACTGCTTGAGTGGTCTGCAGGCTCCTTTCAGGTGTCGTTTGAGCCAAGGGGGGTGGGTACACAGGTCGGCTCTGCAGCATGGGGCAGACCGCAGGAGGGGTGCCCTGCCTCTGATCAACCCAGCACCCAATTGAGAGGTGTGCACCCTCTCCCCAGTTACTACCTAGCATGTTCTTTGGCAGTTACTGCATACCAATGCCAGGCCTTTCACGCTTCTGATCAACCAGGCGTTGCAGTGTATGATAATGTCGCGCAATTGTAGGCTCTTTGAAGGTCACCCTGGGCCAGCAAGAAGGCGCACCTCTCGAGCACTGCGGGGAGCAGTGCACGCAGTCAGGCGCTTGTGCTGCCTTGGACTGCAATCATGCAGAGCATGAATCAGCATCAAGGTGAGCTGTCTGAGGCTTTCCCCGTCAATTTCATCTCCACAGGTTCTCGCCGTTGCCTGGGCAGTGTCATGTGGGCGCTATGCTTGTGCCATGAGGGCCAGTGTGCGTGTCCTGCCGGAGCTTGAGGCCCGACAGGCTTGATGTGGCAGAGCGGTAAGGTGATGGCCTGCCACCTGGCAGTGTCCAGTATTGGCAGTGTGCTAGGGCCTTTCCTGTAGAGACAGGATTGTAACACTGAAGAATATTGGATGGAGCAGGAATGCGAGCTGTGGGAAGCAGAGCATCCAGAGGAGCAGCAATAAGAGCTTTCCAGGACAGGTGGACATTGTAGCTGCCTCAGCTGAAGCAGGGACGGAAGCTGGACAGGAATGCTTTGAAGACAGCGCATTGTATGAGCTTGACTGAGCTGCAGTTGCAGGCATGGGTGGCACTTGCATGCCTGTAGCCCATGCCTATCGCATTGACTGAATGGGATGACCTGTTGAGCTTGTCTAATCATACCAGGAAATTACATTCATACATGCCCCCAGACAATGATCAGGCGCCATCGCCAGTTGGCTGCCAACAGTGTTGCTTGCATCAGGCTTGTTGACTTTAGACACCTCTTGCCTACAGCATGGCAGACATAGCATTGATGCCCTTGGGCAGAACTGTGAAGACTGTGAAGCTGATTGATGTGTCAATAGGCCTGGCTGATTAAGGTCGCATTGCAAGCAGCTGCTTCTGATCGAACCCAACATTGCCAAAACTTGTCAGTCTACTGATTGCCAAAGGATCAGATGGGTCCAATTCTCCTGATGGTCACCAATCAAGCTGGACACAACTTGTACTTGAACGCCAACAATACTGTGCGCATGCGCATCACATCGAATTTTTTGCTGTACACCAGGCAGCTCATGCTGTGGTTCCTCAAAGACTGCAATCCTCCTGTGATGTCATGCAGAGCGGCAGAACAGGGCTGCAACATATTAAGTGAAACAGAGGGAAAAGCTTCTGATAGAGCAGTCAGTCTCTGTGGGGCAATTAAAGTGCAACAGAGGTAAGGGCTCAGGCGTGCTGCTGCAAGGGCCAGTCAGTAGAATAGTCATGGACATAGACTCAGTCCCTGTTCCTATCTGACAGCGTGTCACCGCAGGCTGCTGCAGTCGTGAGCACCTTCCTCATGAGGTCTGGTGTGAGGGGGTGCACCACAGCCAGAGGCATCTCATGGCTTAAACATAACACGCTGCCCTCGGCTTCAGTCCACTCTGCATCTTCCCCGCCCTCCACGGCGGGCTGAAACGGCCTCACGCTGCAGCCAGCCTGCGTCTCGTTGATGTACCGCATCTGAAAGGCGCTCAGCCAGAGCCCTATGGCTGCATCGGCGTTTGCCAGCATGCGCAAGCCCACCGACCGCTCGGCCGCGAGAAGGGCCTCCCCGACTTTTGCAGACATGACGGCTCCCGCGCCGTCCATGTACTGCGGAATGACAGGCGACTCGACTGTGTCCTCCCATAGCTCCTTATACTCTGGCGTACGATCATAGCGACCATCTAGGATCACCCCCGGCATCGCATGCCCATACCAGAAGGTCCCCTGCCCTCTCTGCTGCTTCAGCATGCGCATGATGACTGGAATATTGGGATACGCATTATCTGCAGCCCGCATGATGTACTCAGGCTCAAAATGCTCCATGGCAGTACTCAGAAGATTGATCGTCATCCTGGTCTGCCATGACTGCTTCTCCACAGTGCCGCGCCCACCGAGGCTCTCTGGCGTCACGATCACCATGTCCCTGTGCTCGGCCTGCTCGCTCCTCATCCAGGCCATGAGGCCGTCGTCCTGAGTGTCCACCCAGCAGAAGAAGCGCATGGTCACGGCATGAGAGGCCTTGACGATGGGGATCCATGTCTCGCGCGCTGCGGCCCGCAGATCCCCATGCTCGTGCAGGCTCGGGATGCCGATGAACAGCTTCATGCGCTTGCGCAGTCCCTCGGCCCTGACTGGCACGAAGCTGGTAGCGCCGCTGCCGTGCATCGGTTCCTCGGGCATCTGTAGGATGTCCACGGGCTCCGCAGCAGCGCTCAGCAGCAGCGCGGCCAGGAGCAACAGCGTGAGCCCATGCCCGGCAGTGCTTCCCCAGAACTCCATGCCTGCTCCCAGTCAGTGCACGCCGGCAGCAGGCCCTGGCATGCTCCTGCATGAGTGGCAGGGCATGCAACATTGACGCCTCGCTGGCCACAGCAGCTCCACTGCAAAGTCCATTGTGCGCAGACCCATTGACAGGGATAATGTGTCAATCCTTCACTGCTGAAGATCACATGGAAAGGGGTATGGGCGTGCCTGGATCCAATGCACTTCGCCGCTGAAGGCATGTTGTGCAGGCAATGTCACAGATGCATGGACGGTGCAGGGCCTACCTTGGGGCCTCAAGAGTCTCCCTCTACGGAATATGGTGGAGGGGTGGGCAGAGCAACAGATGACTTGAGCTCCTGAGGGCCGACCTGCAAACCCAACAGAGAGCTCGGTGAAGAGGCTGCGCCCCGTGCCTGTCTTTGCCTTCCATTTCCTGATATTTCTTCCAATTCTTCATCGTCAGTACCATGTGCTTGTCAGGATCATCACATGCAAAGGACGTCAACCGACCTGTTGTCCCGTCTTCCTCAGCTTGTCATTTTCCGCGCACTGACGTCTGGTCATGCATCATCGTAGGCTCTATTTGTCGATCCTTAGTGCCACGACACAGTGTACGGAGCCCGCTACGAAAGACCCTGTCCAGGCACGATGTGATGATCTGCTGACTCCGGAACCCTGGTAGCGAAAGGGGTTTGTCATTTTGGTCATCATGCTCTATGAAGGGGCAGAAGAGCCTCTGTTCAACGTAGAAGAAAAAGGCTGGATGTAATACGATGTGGAGCGCAGACCATCTATGCGTATGATGTGAACCCCGTCATATGGCGGTCCCCATGACAGCTCTCCAAAAATCTATTCGGACTGGTATGAGCCGCATCCTGCAGCTTGTGTCAGCCCATAAGTCAAGACAATGCATTTCGAACAAGGACAAGTCGAATTTTACAGTGCCGATTATCATCTGGAAGGACGAGTACACACCTGAACATTTCCTGAAGTGGCAGGAGAGCTGGAAGAGGACTCATCGCACCTGTAAGTACTACGCAACCCTTTGCTCCGTGACGTGAGCGATGGAATGTGCTTTACCTGTTCCTTTGATCTCACCGCGCGCAGGTTTGGACAGAAACTGACAGGGAGCTGGTGGCGAAGTATCATCCCTGATTCCCTGGATTTCAATCTCCTTCTCCATCCAATCATGAAGGCGGACAGCGTGTGCCGGCTTCACATGCATCTCCATGGAGGTGAGACTCCTTGCGCAGAGGAATGATAGGGCGCGTACCTCATCATGAGACATGCACCCTGCCTTTGGATGAATTGTGGGAGGTACAGGATCCTTGGCTTCCGTTGTGGCAGTCTCAAACCCCCCCTTGTGTTGCAGTGGATGGCGTGCACCTGTTGCATGCCCTGGTGTTGAGGCGAGGTACCTTATTGTGCGCGCAGTGCTTGTCATGAGATGCTTGATGTGCCTCGATGTGATGCAAGCCTTTGTGTTGCAGGCCAGTATGCAGATCTGGATTATGGGGCCATGCGCAACAAGGAGAGCCTGTTGCAAGGGCACTGCATGTACGTGGCGGACATGAATAGCTACAATGCAGACATAGGGCTACCGCAGCTGCTGCCCAACGCCTCAGTAGCAAGCGTGCCGGGCCAGCCCTTTTGACCGGTATGCCCGCAGAGGGTCATCCACAACGCAGGGCATTTGGAGGGACTCATGGATGGAAAACGAGACATGGACAAGTGCGTCCCGGCCCTCGCGTCATGGGAGTTGTGCTGTGTGCTAGCAGAGGATCTCTCTGCTGGCAGGTGTGCTTGCATGTCGTCAAAAGCAGCCACTGTGATGTAGTCTCTCGTGACCCAATGCTATATCTGCTGTGAATGTGAGAATCATGCATTTGAATCACTTGGCTGCGCTCAGGGGTGCCCAAAAGGGTCCTGGCACTGATTATGGTGACATTGAGAGCAGTCAGGATGGAAGGCGCTGGCCTGCATAATGCATGACGCTGAGATCCTGACAGTTGGTTGGGATGCGCCGTGATGTGTATTGCCATGATGCAGGAATGTGACAGAGGGGACAGTCCCCATAGCGGAGCGCACAGCGGGGCTGGGCTGCGTAGCAGACTCTGCAGAGTTTCTGGAGTACAATGAGGAGCTAAGAGGCAAGGGTGTGTCACTCCAGCGGAACACATGTACGACTTCCATTGGCTCATGAATGATTCAGAGGCTGCGGGCACTGAAGGTGAGGACTGCTGCGTCCGGATCAAAACAAAAGTGCCTCCTCAGCACCATGTGCATGTTTTCGCAGATGTGTGTTCCAGCCGCAGCTGCTCAAGGGACATGTATAGGCTCAAGCTGATATCCACTATAATAGCGAGGTCCTGAATAGACTTTTGCCAGTACGCTGACTATCATGGCTCTGCCCTGGTCTAAGGGAGGCGCACAGCATGTCTTTTGATACAAATATGTAATAGCCCCACGCATGCATGCTTTGAATGAGCGGTGTAGCCTCGCAAAGGCGGTGTTCAAGAGGCTGTCAAAGCTGCATCCTTCCCCAGTGCACTGACGTGTCTGATGTGTGAGCACTGTCCTCCCGCAGAGTACGATATCTGCAATGTGCGCCACAAGTGCTGTGCTTACGAGGCCCGGGAGGAGATGTTTCAAGAGGCCTACGCCTCACCTACTGGACCCTCTCCTGGGATTTGCCCTAATAAACGAGGGGTTAGGCTGCTGGTGAAGCAAAGTAGAGCCGCATGGACCGGAACTGAGCGCATTCTGGAAAGGGTCATGAACAGCACTATAGGGCAGGCATCGCCTGGCTATGGCTCTAAATTACCAGGGTAGACTAATAGGTGCAGGCCGGGTCACTAGGACACTTGCAGGTGAAGCCCTCGATGCTGAGCTGCAATGCTGAGAGGCTGCTGTGTATGTTTGCTGGTTGTCAAGCACTTGCCTGGAAGCTGAAAACCTGAAGGTCCTTACCGTTGTCACTGAACAGGGATACCTTCTCCTCTCTAGGGCCTTTGGCAATGACGTCATGCAAACTTGCGTAACTGAGGTCTCTGTAGTTGCAGTGTTATGCATGTACCATTGTCCAAGTATATACTAGATGACTGGCCTTGATGGCCAGCAAGCAGTTAGGGCAGCCCTGTGAAGCTTGACCGGCAGTGTCTCTGATGCCTTCAAACGAACACCTTCTTTCCAGGCTATTGCACCATTGCTGACAGCAGTATGCTGGTTCATGGCCAATCTCCCTGCCAGCTATGGAGCGCACTAAGTACCTTATTGAAAAGGCTTAGGTATTTGGGGCTCCATAAGCTTGGAAACCTAAAGTGTAAGCCTGTATGGCATTTCCCTGGCCAGAGTAAAGGGATGGCCTGCCTGCTCAGCCAAGCATCCGTGGCAAGCCCAGAAGCCAGGCCAAGGGGCTCTTAAGCGGAGGTTGACCAGGAGACCCCTTGACGACATGACGTATGTTTTTGGCTGAACGCGGTGCATTGCAATAATAGCTTTCTTAAGACACGACCAAAAAACAGTGCGTCGTGGACAGCACCTGCCAGTGTCTAAGTCGGACACTCGACAGTCTGCCCCTGCGTAGACCCTCCCATACTCTTCACTACGTCGTCAAAAAATCTAGGCGTTGCCGGGAAGGTGATCAGTTGAGCCTTTGATCCGCACGTGATTGAGCAGGCAACGCGCTCCAAGGTCTGACTGAGTGAAAGCATCTTCCTATGCTCAAGATAGGACCCCAGAACTTGTTGTTACAATAGCACAGACACATTCTGGGGACCTGAAGGGAGGGCGACGCCCTCAGTAATAGCCAGTGACTGCAATGTGACCCAGATGGCCTGCATGCCATCAGGCATGGCGGCCCAGTCCTCGCACTGCGATAGCGCCTAAGAGCCCATGATACAGGCACCAGAGTCCCTTGGCATACCCACACCTCGCTCAGATTGCAGCTGCAATGCCCTGTGTCCAAAAGTCTGGGCACCCTGGAAATAATCAGTCACGTTGAGGTGATACATTAGAATATTTCCCTGAAGTTTTGAAGCGAGACTAAGCTGGTGGCAATTGCCCTACTCAATTTCTGCAGCCTCACAGGCCTGCAAGCCTGTTATTTACCGACCGCTGTATAGGACGAGGCTAGCAGGGCAGGCCAAAGGCCTGCGCTTGCGCAGAAAGAGAGCAGTTCCTTCAGCTACCCTATCTGCTATCTGCAGTACTCCATTGGACGTACAGCTCTCCAAGCGAAGCGAAACCCAAAGCAGACACCTCAGAGGAAAATGTGGGCACGATTTGACGAAAGCTGAGTCCCAGTTCTGAGGATCGAAGGGCAAAAGTTCTGAGGCGGGGCGGGCATTCAAACTAGCGGAGCCGCCCCGCAGAGCAGAAAACAGGGCGCCGCAGCTGTCCAGGTGCGGCGCATCTGACCAGAATTATATTTGAACCCGCTCAACGTTCAAACTTTGGAGAAATTTACGGCCTCTTCGAGCTGGAAGCTCGAGCGTACCCAGTGGCCGCTGCGACACCTGCCCACCGTGGGGCAGCCGACGTTTGGAGTCTGACAGCCCGGCGATGACTGCGGATGAACGCACATACCAGAAGTCCTATGGGGCTCTTGCAATGCTGACTATATAGGTGCTGCAGGGAGCAGCAGTAAGCAGGATGGCGGACATCATTGGCCTGTCTTGCCGGTTCCCAGAATCCAATGGGCCCTCGGAGTTCTGGAGCAACCTGATGCATGGAAAGGACATGGTCACAGCCGATGACAGGAGGTGGCCCGTGGGATTTCAGGGCTTGCCGCCAAGGACTGGCAAACTCCCAGGCTTTGACAAGTTTGACGCGGCCTTCTTCTCTGTGCACGGAAAGCAGGCGCAGGTAATTCTCATTAGCTTCGCATAGTAGATATAGGCTTCTAGGACCCTGAGGAGACCGCATTTGGCCTTTTGGCAGCCATAGCAGTCATTGAGGTGGATACTTTCACTTACAGCCCTTGGCTGCGACTGGCCATACGAGAATTGCAATTGCATTGGCTGTGCCATCAAATACCGTGCAGCTAATTCGGTGTATCCGTGAGGGCTTGCTGGCTGTTCTGTATGAGATGACAATTCTGAAAAATTTGAATTGCTAAGCTTGCCCAGGGCTCTTGAAGGCTCTCTGTATGGCTGATAGTTGCAGCAATGCTCTCAAAGGCCACGCTTGGCAGCATCAAGAGCCTACACCATAGCTGCAGCCCTGTTCAAGAAGTTGGGGACTCCTGCTGCCCGCTTATGCATTGGTCAAAATAGTGACAAATCAGGTGCACACTGTGAAGACCATGTGCTGATGCCTGCAGAAAATGGATCCTCAGCTGCGCAAGCTGCTGGAGGTGTCTTATGAGGCCTGGGTGGATGCTGGTGTGGACTTCTCAGCTCTGCGCGGCAGTGACAGAGTGGGTGTCTACGTGGGTGCCTGTGGCTCAGAGACACATGCACAATGGCTCGGGGACATTCCCAACATCACTGGCTATGAGCAGACTGGCTGCGCTCAGTCCATGTTCCCCAACCGCCTGTCATGGTGGTTCGACTTCCGTGGCCCTAGCAAGTGCATTGACACAGGTAAGCGCTGCTTTCTGGGCAACATTGCATACAGTCTGGCAGAATGAGGGTACGAATATAATGCCTGTGACACACTACACAATTCTGTTGATTCACCATTCAGTGTTCTCTGGCTCCCGCATGATTAAGTATTTGGGTCACAATTCACTGCTGAGTATTCAGGAATTGCCTGCAGCGTGCTCGTCATCTCTGATGGCCTTCAATGACGCAATGACTGACCTGACCACTGGCCGCATTGACTACGCTGTTGTGGGTGGCGCCTCCGGCATCTTCAGGCCTCAGACTTCAATCGCCTTCCAGCGCCTGCACATGATGTCCCCCGACGTAAGATCCCTTACCAGAGTGCTCTGTACTACCCTGACTTACTGCCCACTGTGACCGTCCAATGCACAGCCCAATCCTGTCCTGTCCGAGGGTGTAGTGACGAACTGATGTGTGGCTGTGCAGGGCATCTGCAAGTCCTTTGATGCGTCAGCCAATGGCTACGCCCGCGCAGACGGTATTGCCATTGTGGTGCTGCGCAAGGCCGGCCTGAAGGAGCAGATTGGCACTTGGGCTGCCAGGCACCCATACGCCCAGGTGCTGGCATGTGCCACCAACAACGACGGCCACACCAAGGAGGGCATCACCTTCCCTTCAGGCCCTGCACAGAAGGCCCTTGCTCAGGAGGTGACGCAAAGCAGCCCATGCCCTACAGTAAACCCCTGTGATAGCTTCTGAATACAGTGAATAGGATCAGTCCTTACACAATAGCGTAAGCAGTCAGAGTCTCAAATGTGCAGCACTGGCTCTGCCGTCTCGCTGCTTTACATGCTGAAATTAGTGGCACAATTCACTGTACTGTCCATCGTATCTAGACGGCAGCAGTGCTGAAGTCAGACCAGGTCTTGATCTTGCATCACAGGACACTCATATGTGTGATGCTGGTGTTTTAGGTGTGCACCAAGGCCGGCCTGGAGCCGTCAGCCATCTCGTACATTGAGGCCCACGGCACGGGCACTGTGGCGGGTGATGGGCAGGAGCTGGGTGCACTGGAGGAGTGGTACGGCCGCAGCGGCAACCGCACTGCTGAGGACCCCCTCCTCATCGGCTCCGTGAAGTCCAACATGGGCCATTGCGAGGGCTGCTCCGGCCTTGCCGGTGCGCTCCTGAATTATTCCATGCCTGCAGCTTCACTGGCTCAGCGTTTTCAGTAGGCCGGTGCCCTCAGTTGCAGCAGTCCCTCATCTGTGCCACATATTTCATTTGTTCTGCTAAGCTCACCTGCGACTCCTGCTGCATTGCCAACTTTGTGCTGGTCAATACAGCAGCATGACGTATGGGGTGGCAATGACGGCAGTCCTGCTTGTTTGCAGCCCTGATCAAGGTGCTGCTGTCGTACGAGCACCAGACGCTGCCGGGCAACCTGCACTTCAGCACGCCCAACCCCAACAACGCGGGCCTGAAGGATGGCATTCTCAAGGTGGTCACAGAGCCCACCGAGTTCAAGCAGGGGATTGTCGCTCTCAGCAACTTCGGCTTTGGAGGTGATCTCTTTTCCTGAACCTCCTGCTCGTCCTTCTCCTCCTCTGAACTGCGTGTGCAAAAGTTCAGCGCCCCCGAATATGCTAGCGGGGTGAAGAGCTTTTGGCCAACAAAGTTGGTGGAGTTTGCCGGGTAGAGCTACCTCAAGCCTGGTCTTACAAAGTCTGGGCATGGCAGTAACAGCAGGTGCTGCATGCAGGGTCCAATGTGCACCTGCTGCTGAAGAACTGCGGCTCCTCAGAGCCCAAGGCAACAGCTAAGGTCACAGAGATCACTGAGGGTGAGGAGGCCCCAGCCGAGGCTGCCATAGAGGAGAAGGATGGCGCCACCTCAGAGATCATCCCCCTGGCCACCCGCACCAAGGAGGGCATGGCAGCTCTTGTGAAGGTCCTCAAGGGCCTCCCAGGTAGGGGTCCTACGCCTCATGTCCTGCTTGCTAATGTGCAAAAGCGTTCTGAAGACAGGTGGTCCTGGACTCACGTGCAACGCTCCTCATGTCGTGAAGCACGCCTATCTGTATCGAGCACCAGTGTGACATCAGCCTTGTTGGTCTCCACGCTTGCAGCAATGTACGCTTGCAGGACATGATCAGGATTTCTAAGAGGAGACCTTCAGTTCTACAATAATTGTGCAGGAGGCGAGAAAACAGTGGTGGACCCGCTGAGGCGCCTGGCCAACACCGTGGGCCGCGACAGCAAGCTGTCCACCCGCGGCACTCTTGTCGACGGCGAGCTGCGCTCTGCACAGGGCCCCGGATCAGCCCCGCCGGTTTGGTTTGTCTTCACAGGTGAGCACGCTGCCAGTGCTCACATCTGTGAATGGTACTGTTCGCAGCAAGCAAACATTGTCTCCCATCCCATCATGACATCATGCTATTGCCTGGCACTGACTTGTATTGTAGTCTGCTGCAGACAGCATAGGACGATGCGCTGGCAGGCGGTTCAAAGGAAATTGACTCCAGATGCAGCACAAGCCGTGACCATCCCAGAGGACAAAGTGTGAGGGATCTGTCACAAAGCAGGGACACTCAAACTAATGTCAATCTGCAGGCAATGGCAGCCAGTGGCCGCGCATGGGCAAGGAGCTGCTGGAGACCAATGCCACCTTCCGGAAGAGCATTGAGATCTGCGCCAAGGCGCTCAAGCCCTACAACATTGACCTCATTGCCGCCTATGAGTCTGAGGAGGGCTTCGGCGATGCCCGCACAGCCGCTGTCGGTCTGGCTTCCATCCAGGTACAGCTTTCATACCTGCAGCAAGCTCGACAAGTTGCTGCATTCCCGGCTGATGATCAGAGGCCAAGTCCTGCTTGTTCAGGTGCCAGCTGTACAGTGTTTGGACCCCTATAGGGTGATAAGAGAGGATGCAGTGGTGGAGTGATGGAGAATGTGTTTATGCAGATTGGGCTGGTGGACGTGCTGCGTGAGGAGTATGGCATCACCCCTGGTGGTGTCCTGGGCCATAGCGCAGGCGAGATTGCCTGCGGCTACGGCGACGGCTGCTTCACGCGCGAGCAGACCGTGCTGGTGGCCTACCACCGTGGCCGCATGTGCCCCGAGCACAACATCAGCGGCGGCCTCATGGCGGCCGTCGGCCTCGGCGCAGAGGAGGCCGAGGCCCGCCTGGCCAAGCACGGCAATGACAGCTGCGTTGTGGGCTGCGACAACAGCCCCAACAGCGTCACCCTCTCAGGTATTTCCCTTCACCTCTGACAGGCAGCGCCCTTCCTGTTTCCACCGCTGCACCTGCACAAAGCAGCATCTCCTAAGCAGAGCCACCCCCCCGTGCACCACAGAAGTTATGCCGGCATCTGAAAGTGCTTTTGCAGTCTAACAAGGTCCGCAGAAAAATTTGTATACGTGTTCCTGATGACTGTGATCTCTGGCAGGCCCTGAGGAGGACATCAGGCCTCTGCTGGAGCAGCTGAAGGCGGAGAATGTCTTTGTGCGTGAGCTGGACACTCGCGGCCTGGCGTTCCACTCCCCGGTCCTGCAGCCCCACCTGGGAGAGCTCAAAGAGGGTAAGTCATTCTGTTCATGAGCCTACATGCCTTGGATGCAGGGTGCACCCTGTTCGGAATTTAAGGAGAGCATGTGTAGAGTGATGAGTGCAAGCAAAATAACTAAGCTTGGGCCTGAGAGTCTGCGCTGTGTGCAGCACTGGAGTCAGTGGTGCCTGAGCCCAAGGCCAGGTCTGCCACATGGCTTTCCTCCACATACGCCGTGGATGACGAGAGTGAGGAGGCCAAGTACTGCTCAGGAGGCTACCAGGTGATGCCCAATATTGTTGTCCACCTGAGAGAACCTGTTTGTCCGTAGGTTCCAGCTTGCATGCTTGAGAAGGGCTGTCCCCCTGGAGTGAAAACCATCGTATCGACATTGCTGAGCACTACCAGTCATGCTCATAAGTATCCTGCCTGTGCAGACACACGGCTACGCCAGCCGGGTGCAGTTCCGCCTAGCATGCACCAAGATTCCCAAGGACGTGCTGCTGCTGGAGATTGGCCCGCACGCGCTCATGCGCTCGCCGCTGCGCCAGAACCGCAGCGACCTGCAGTACGTGGCCACCATGAAGAAGGGCGAGAGCGCTGTCGAGACGCTGTCTGCTGCTGTGGCCGACCTCTGGCGCAAGGGCGCTATCTTCAGCTGGCCCGCCTCTGCAGCCCCCTCTGCAGGCGTCCACCCTGAGCGTGAGCCTCAACAGAAACCCGTCAGTCATCATGTTCCATGCCCCTGCCAGCAGGCCAATTTACTGCATTGCGCTGCACGGAACTTTTTCACACCAAGGAGGGAGGTCTGAATGCAGGAAGACAAGAGGTGAAACGCTAAGCAGGGTGCGTGTGTGTGCGCAGTGTTCAGGGCTGTGCGCGAGGCCCTGGTGTCCTGGGACCACAGCGCCGACTACCCGCTGCCCAAGTCCAAGGACTGGACCAGCGCGGGGGGAGCTGCTGGCTTCACCAAGACCTACAAGCTCGGCGAGGAGCACTCCTTCCTGGCTGACCACGTGGTAGACGGCCGCATCCTCATGCCGGTGAGTAATCAGATCATGCGCAGCAGACTTCACTTTCCACCTCCTCTTCTCCAGAGTACTCTCCATCATGCTGTGTAGCTCATGCTCAGCAGGATGGCGGTGCCGTGCCTCTCCTGGCTGCACGGTAGGGGTGGTGCATCTGACAAGGGACATGAACGCAGGCTACCTCGTACCTGGTGACAGCCTGGGAAGCCCTGGCAGCGCAGCAGGAGACCACCATGGACGAGCTTCCAGTGACCTTTGAGGACGTCAGCATCGTCCAGGCCGTACAAGCGCAGCCCGGCGAGAACGTCACTCTGTCTGTGACCCTGGACCGCAGCCACCGTTTCCAGGTGCCCAGCTCGTTCTGCTCTTGAGTTGATTGATTCTGGTCAGTCATATGCACAGCATCCCACGTCGGCTTGAGCCCAGAAGGGCTGACCTGTCAGGCCTTGGCCGTCATGCCTCTCCTGAATTTTGACCTGGCAAAATGGTTGGGCCGAGAGCTGTTCCCTCATATGCCCATCTGTTCATGCTTTCAAGCCAGCGGCTGATTGCTCAGTCCAAAATGCAGGTGCTGCAAGAGACAGACATCATCGCAGAGGGACGCATCAAGGCGCGCAACGCACCAAATGCGCCTAAGAAGGAGGAGGAGTCCAAGGATGAGTCAGCAGAGGCGCCCGGCGACACGGTGGCGCCCCCGGCCGAGGGAGCTGCCGCAGAAGCTGCTCCTGCCCCGGCAGCTGAGGCTCCCGAGGCAGAGCCGGCTGCAGCTGAAGGTGTGGTACCCACTGTCTGCAGCAGCAATGGAGGCTCCCGCTATCGCCGGTCTTAGTAGATCAGCCCTCTTTCGCTTTGCGAGTTATGAAATGCCTTGCCCCCTTCTGCCCTGGTCGCATGCCTAGGCATCTGTACAATGGTCTTGCGTTGCCTAGCAATTCAACGTCTCACTGCAGCCAGGATGCATGCAGGTGCAGCAGCACCGGCAGAGGAGGCAGAGCCTGCAGAGCCGACGACAGTGGAGTGGCCCTACGATGCCCTGGACACTGTGGAGGCAGGCACCTTCTACCTGGATGTCGCCCGCGCCGGCATCCAGTACGGACCCCACTTCAAGATGGTGCACAAGCGCCACATCCAGGGCAAGCAGGTCGTGCTGAGGTGAGCTGCATACCTGCCCCTTTCTGTGCCTCCTCAGGTCATATTATCTTTGACCACCCAACATGCATGAGCATGTACACAAGACAAAGCGCGTGTCGGCTTGGCAGCACCTATGCAGTTGTGATTTCTACCGAGGCCACGATATGAACCTAGTCTCAGGCAGGGTGCTCAATGCCATATGCACCGCAGATGGGATGGCTGCTTCATCCGGCTGCTGGACGGCATGCTACAGGCAGGAGCCCTGGGCAGCAGCGACTACCAGCTGCGCATCCCCACAAAGATCCGCCAGCTGGACATCATTGACCCCAAGCCAGCCCTGCCTGCTGGGTCTGAGAGTGAGTCACCTTCCCTGCATCCCTTTATATGGCATAGCGTTTTTGCATCTGCTGCACTGGCTGTCAGTTTCTGCCCGTATTGTCTGCCTCTCAATAGCTGCCTGAGCAGCTGCGCAATCCCGCATTTCTGGTCTGACGTCCTGCCATGGTGTTCAGTGATGGTGGACGTGGATGCTGATGTGGGCGTGTGCGCCACCGAGTGCTGCATCGTGGCCGGCGTGGAGCTGTCCTCTGCGCCCCGCCGCCCCATCAACTACAAGACGCTGCTGAAGAAGATGGACTTTGTGGCCTATGGCGAGAACAAGGACACTGACGCGCTGCGCCTGGCCTACTACAAGCAGATCCGCGGTTACATCAAGGCCCGCGTGCAGCCTGCCATTGAGGCCGTGAAGGCCAGCGCTGAGGAGTTCCCCCAGCACCTGGAAAAGGTGACTCATCTGCAACAGCTGCTTCTATCTTAGCCTTTTTCACTCAGTCCTGTTGCAGGCCCTGCATGTCCTAGGCAGCGTGTGCATGCAGCCAATGTGCAGAGCCATGCCAACACCCCTCTGTCATTGCCTCGCTGGCATGTGAGACGCCAGCAGCCTTGCAAGATGCTTATGCATGCGTTGCATACAGATCATGGTCATGTTGGAGGACCTCCATGACCCGGCGCCTGAGGGCGCTGAGCTGGAGGAGTTCCTGGCGCACCCCAAGCACCACCTGGCGCGCCTGATCAGGGACCTCTTTGATGATGAGGCGGCTCCCACCACCATGGAGGTGCTTTTCATGTCTACCTCTCCAACACTGTTGTGCACTGCCAACTGGATATCCTGCAGCCTACCAACCAAGTGAGCAGCAATGCATTGCCGGACAGCTCAAATTGTCGCACGACGTCTATCACAGGCTTATCTGCCCTCCGTAGAGTACACACAACTTGAGAGTGATGGCATTCAAAAGCACGGGAGAGCGCCTTATTAACATACTTACAAGGGCTTATGCTGGTGCAGAACCCGATCCAGGCCATTGTGCAGCACTCGGAGCACAATGTGCTGTACGCCCAGGACCCTCTGATGCAGGGCTTCCACTCGCGTCACATCTCCCACATGCTGGACATTGTGTGCGAGAACCAGGGCCAGACTGGCTTCTCTGTGGCTGAGGTTGGCGCTGGTACCGGTGGATTCACCCGCCAGGTACACCTATCTCTTGCGCAGCTCTGCCTAAAAGCTGCAACGTGAAGAAGCACTCAGTCAGGTGCTTGGACAAGCTTCATATGCTGTGTTTGGCATAGTTCTAATAGTAACAGCACTGATAAATGGACTTAGAGGAGATGTGACATGCGTGAAGGTCATTGCTGAGCTGGACCGCAGCCCCTTCTCCGAGCTGCGCAGCTACACAGCCACTGACATCACACCAGCCTTTGGGCCCAACCTGCTGCAGCTGGTCAACAACTCCAAGCTGGAGTTTAAGGTAGGGCCTTGCTGACCAAAGGCAGCACCCTTCAAGGCAGACTGAGTCAGAATGCCTGCAACACTCTGCTTGACTCCTTGACATGAGGGACCTGCATTTGACTGAACTCAGCACCCTGGTCCATCTCTAAGGTAGTGTACTGGGCGCGCAGACATGGGATGTGAACAAGGCTGCCCCCGAGTCCCTGGGAGGGCCCTTCAACCTCATGCTGGCCTCCAACGCTGTCCACACCTGTGACAACATGGCCGGTGAGCTTGCCCTCCTGCTGCACCTGATCACCTACTGCAGCGATTTTCAAGCCTTTTGCGAGTGATACTGAAGCGTGAGAGTGTGCAAGGACTTACTTTGTATCGAGCACAAATCTGAGATTTGAAGTACGTCCGCATCTGTGCAGAGACGCTCTCCAACATTCATGGCAGCCTGGCGGACGGTGGCTTCGTCATGCTCTATGAGACCACAGCCGCCTACACCACTTGCCTGTGGGGCCTGGACGAGCGCACCTGGAATTTCACAGACGAGCGCGAGTATGGGCTGTGGATCGCCAAGCCCCGCTGGGACAAGCTCTGGGCGAACGCTGGCTTTGAGCGGGTCATCGCTCACTGGTAAGCACCTCTCCAGCTGTGTCCTCTGAAATGCGACATCTGACCAGACACTGCACTGCCCAACTGCAAACAGTGGTGGCGGGCAGGCATGTAAGGCTGCATGCCAGAGGGAAAGTCAGAGCCAGTGGGTTTGCGGTGACATGACGTTCCGATTATGCAGATACCAATTAAAGGGAGACAGCCCGAGAAGCGTGCATAGCAGGTAGTGGTACACTCCTAAATGTTGCGCTGGCGCGCACAGGTGCCCCCAGGAGTCGGGAGCCCTGTTCCTGTACCGCAAGGTGGAGAAGGTGCCTGAGCCAGTGCTGCTGGCCGCCCCTCCAGTCAAGGTGACTGAGGAGGAGGCCGAGGAGTTCATCAAGACCTTCAATGAGACCCTGGAGGCTGTGGACCCTGAGACGATTGCCAAGGCAGCTGCCCCTGCTGAGGGCGAGGCGGCTGCAGGTAACGATCTTGCTTTTCTCCTATGTGTGCTTTGATCAGACTGTTTGGAGCAGCTTTATCCAGATTGACTTGTGGCATCAACATGAACGATGTGACAATGTTGTACTACTTCGACTGTCGTTGTGACTCTTGTCAGGGCAGCCGTGTGGAGGGAGTGATAATGGTTCTCGTTGGCGTTCTTCGTGTGAAGCAAGTCGTCAGAGTTTGACACTTTGAATACATGCAGAGCCGGCTGCAGAGCTGCCAGTCAAGGCTGCGTGGCTGCATGGCAACCTGCGTGACAACCCAGGAGTGCTGGGCCTGGGGCACTGCGCCCGCCTGGAGCGCTTTGGCGACAACCTACGCTGGATCCTGGATGCCAACCATCCCTCCTCTGCCCTGACCAACGCGGGCAGCAAGGGCGCCCAGCCTGCCCTCAGCGCCCAGCAGATGCTCGCCACAGCTGGCAAGCTGGACCTGGTCAACAATGTGTTCCAGAACGGCGTGCACGGCTCCCTCAGGAACACCATTGTAGAGGTGAGGAAGACCTTTCCAAGCACCTGAAGGTTCGGTGATCGTGCTTGCACCTCATAACCACACCATGTGCTGTGGGAACCTGCTTGACAGGAGGTGCATCTAATCAGGAAGGTCGGGTGGACACAGTGTGGTACGACAGATTCATTCTGCTGTGAGAGGTGTGGCACTGGGGTGAAATTGAGGAACATGCCTGGTGTGCAGCTGGAAGAGGTGAATGAGGCAGCAGCTGAGGGCAAGGACCCTGCTTTTGGTGTCCACCTGGACATTGCCTCATACGGAGACATGTCCTCCTTCTTCTGGGCTCACAGCCAGCCCCCACCTCCGGGCCTCCTCGAGTGCAACGTGTCCTACGGTGAGCATATGCAGACTTAGTTTGGTGATCATTGCAGTGTGCGCCACTTGCTGCCTCATGGAGTGACATTTGGTACCCTCACCTTGCATTACTTTCATCGCGCATGCGCTGCAAATGACGCTGACCCTGTATGTGTGCTGACTATCTTGAGCACTGCAGGATCCCTGAACTTCCGTGATGTCATGCTTGCCTATGGAAAGCTCAGCAAGGACCTCATGAGCCACGGCCATGGCGGCCACCAGATTGGCCTCGAGTTCTCTGGAAAGGTACCATCCCCCGCACTGATCAGACTCTTGCTTGCTGGCGATTCTAACATGCTTGTGTAGATACGAGTACGGCCAAAGTCAAGTGACGCCATTGTAACAGACCTGCCCAAAGACATGACTGAAAAGGTGATGGTTTGACACAACGTCGCGTCTTTGCAGGACAAGAGCAGCGGCAAGAGGATCATGGGCATGACGCCCCAGAACTCCATTGCCACCATGGTTGCCAGCAAGCCCCACGCGCTGTGGGACGTCCCTGACAACTGGACGCTGGCCCAGTCTGCGACCGTGCCCGTGGCCTACGCCACGGCCTACGACGCGCTGGTCGTGCGCGGGCGGCTGCAGCCGCACCACCGCGTGCTCATCCACTCCGCCACCGGCGCTGTCGGCCTGGCCGCCACCCGCATCTGCCTCAACCGCGGCTGCGAGGCATGCTCCTGCCCTTTACTTGCCTACCTTCATCAGAGCTGGCCTTGCTCAGCATGCTAAGCCTGCAGCCATGCAACAAGTGCCATTATATGTAACTCATGTGCTTTGATAGTGGTCTGAGAGGCTCTAGACTTCCAATGTCTGTGCAGGTCTTTGTGACATGTGGAACAGCAGACAAGAGGGCATTCCTGCTGGAGGCCTTCCCCAGGCTGAGGGAGGACCACATTGGCGACTCCCGCTCATGCTCCTTCGAGGAGACAGTGAAGCGCCAAACCGCCGGCAAGGGCGTCCACCTTGCGCTCAACTCCTTGGCCGATGACAAGCTGCAGGTATGCATCTTTTGTCCACACACTGCTCGTGCACTGTCTGAGGGTTGCAGCGGACCAGAGCCCAGCTTAGGTGGCTTGTGCAACCCATTTACAGCACTGTACACTCTTAAGACAAGCCTCAGCCAGACTCTGAGCAGGAGTCATGGTGATTTCTGAAGGACTGGTAAGCAAATCTGGCCTTCTTCATCATGTGACAGGCAACTTTTCTGTGCAGGCAACTGTGAGGTGCTTGGCTGACAATGGGCGCCTGCTAGAGATTGGAAAATACGACATCCTGAAGGGAACGCCCCTGAGCATGCGCCCCATGCTGCGCAACTGCGCATTTGAGGGCATTGACCTCGACCGCATTGTCAATGACCCCTCAAACATCACAGAGGTATTTACCCTCTCACTGACACTGAGTGATAGGAGGACCGGTCGTCACATTGTTGTGTGGCATCTCTTTGGCTCTACACCCTTGCTTGTGAGCAGTAGAGAGCTCTTGTGTACATTGCTGATGTTCTGGGTCAGAACTGTACCTTTTGCTGACTGTATGATGCTCACTGCAGGCATGGGAGGTGCACGCGCTGCTGGCTGCCGGAATTGCCAGCGGTGAGGTCGTGCCCCTGCCCCTGAACAGATTTGCCCGCAAGGACGCAGGCAACGCCTTCCGCTTCATGGCAGCAGGTACAGCTCTACTTCAGCTGTTGTGGTGTCCAGCTAAGCAATACTCAGATGGACCACATCAAAGTCTGCTCACATAAAGCGCAATCTGCCACCCGTGATTGTGCTTGAGAGTGCTGGCGGGTGGTCTGCAAGATCTCTGGAGCTGAGTTGTGCTGTTGTGGGGCTGCAGGAACCCATATGGGCAAGGTGCTGATTCAGATGGCAGCTGACGCTGACAAGGAGACAGTCTCAGCCGAGAAGGCAGTCTTCCAGTGGCCGGCGCCGCCAAAGAAGGCTGAGACTGAGGAGAGCGAGGAGGCTCAGGAGCCAGCCTCTGCCTCCTCCACAGAGATTGCAGAGCCCTCTGCCACCCCTGTCTTCTTCTGCAAGTAAGGCCCTGTCCCCATATCTGCAGACCCGGAGAGAGCCTATTTTGTAGGGGCCGCTACTCTGGTCAGTGCAGCCTCTCCCAGAGCGCCAATGGTGGCTGAGGCAACAGCATGCCCCGAGTACATGCTACATAGGCTGCGGAAGTGTTGTGTGCCTGAAGCAATGCAGTCAACTGAGGCAACTGAATTGCCACAGGGAGGACCGCTCCTACATCATCACAGGAGGCCTGGGAGGCTTTGGTCTGGCGCTGGCAGTGTGGCTGGCCAACCAGGGCGCCAAGAATCTGGTGATGACCTCCAAGCGCGGCATGCGCACAGGCGGCCAGCGCAAGGTCATTGAGTTGCTGCGCAGCCGCGGCGTCAACGTGAGGCCCTTTGCCAAGGACCCTGCCTGCATTTATGGCATATCATGGCCGTGAACTGTTAAACTTGCCCCTGTGGCTGGGTGCCCCTTGGCACAAAATCTGGCGCTTTTAGATCTCAGAGCTATTGAGGGAGCAGGCGCAATCTGCTGTTCAGGTCGCCAGGTCACTGAAGCTAACAGAGGTGCCTCAGTAGCCTCACAGGAGATGCATGTGAACTATCGAAGGTGCTCAAGGCATAGCTGGTGCGTTGCAGGTGGAGGTCTCTAAGCTGGATGTGGCAGACATGGAGGAGGCCAAGGGCGTGGTCGCCCTGGCGCAGAAGCAGGGCCCTGTGGGAGGCATCTTCCACCTGGCCATGATCCTGCAGGATCGCTGGATGGCCAACCAGGTAACCTTCCAGGCTCCTCCCTCAACTCCCTCTTCACATGCTCTGGTGATGCAGGTGCTCTGACATGCAGACTCCAAATGTTGGCAGCTTTAGTCTTTAAATCCTGAGAGATGTAATGCTGTATGGTAAAGTTATGGAGTACAGTGTGCTGAGTGTGCATGATTGCATTGCAGACTGGAGAGAGCTGGAATGCCCCCATCATCCCCAAGGCCTATGGAGCCCTGAACCTGGACGCTCTCTCAGACAGCCTGCCCCACCTAGAGCAGTTTGTCATCTTCTCGTCTGTGGTTTCCTCCACAGGAAATGAGGGTGAGCCCATGGATCCCTGTCTTCATCCAACAGTCGGAGAGTCACACATCAGATGAAGAATTAGCATGTACTGAACACTGGCTTTGATGATGAGAGCGGTGAAAGATGCTAATTTCCTGACAATTTGTCGCCAATGCTGTGCAGGCCAGGGCAACTACGGGTATGCCAACAGCGTCTGTGACATGCTCTGCATGTCCCGGCGCGCAGCAGGCAAGCCTGCTCTGGCCATTGCCTGGGGTCCAGTGGACCATGTGGGCTATGTGGCAGAGATCCTGAAGGTCTGCACGCCCTTCCTATGCATTTCATGTACCTTCCCTGCCATCTTATGGTATTAGTTGGGTGCTTTGCAGTCTCACTCTGCATTTCAAGGTTTCAGACTCTCAGGAGTGTGTGCAAGGGGTTGACTGCCACAAGGGCTGTTATTGATCAGAGGGTTGATGCGCTGCTTCAGGGTAAGCTAGTGGGACGCGTGTTTGAGTGGCTGCTGCCCCAGCCTGTGGACGACTGCCTGCGGGTACTAAGCAGCTGCCTGCTGGGCGGCAAGAATGTGACACCCCTCATGTGCTCCACAACAGAGACCATCGGCAGCAATAGCGCTGATGATGGCGAGGACACAGTGAGTCACTGTCATACGCTCTGTAATAATATCCTCAACTCAACATCAGTGCATCCTCCAGACATTCTAGATCCAGGTGGTGTGCCGCCTGCCCTGGTGTATAAAGCTGCCGTGTTGCCGACACTTTTGTCACCAAAGGTTGCATGCTTGCAATCCCAGACGAGGAGCGTTGAGCACCTTATCAGCATGGAGGGGCACTTGTGCTCATATGGTGACACTCTAGTATGCAGTCTGCTGAGAGCTCTTTTCATTGCAGGACCTGGTTGAGGCAGTCCTGAACCTCATGGGACTGAAGGCAGACGCCGTGGGCGAGAATGACAACCTGGCGGCGCTGGGCATTGACTCCATGCAGCTCATGGAGGTCCGCGCGGTTATGCAGAAGAAGCTCTGCAGGCCCATTCCGCTGGAGATGATTGGGTCGCTGACCGTGGCCACACTGCGCGAGCTGGCCGCCGAGGGCGGCTCTAAGGGCGGCCGGTCGTCTGCGCCTCCTGCCGAGGTGCCCTTTCATCACATGGCTCACACGCCCATACACTTTGCCTCTCAATGCATCATGCAGCCACAGGCACCTGATGTGATGCAGCACCCAGTGGTGTGCCTTGCCAAAGCTACTCGCAAGCTGTACTCAGACGCTTTTTTGCGTCTGCCTGCCCAGGCCCTGCCAATGTGTGCTGAACGGATCTTGTTTCTGGACAGGCGGCGGCGGCGCCAAAAGAGGCAAGTGCTCCAGGGGAGCCTGCCCAGGAGGAGGCCAAGGCAGCAGCTGCAGCGCCTGTGCAGGCGCAGCCCCAGCTGGCGGCCAAGAAGCCGGCGGCGGCCAAGGAGATTGCCATCACGGCGCACGCAGAGCGCCCGCGCAAGTCACAGGTCGTCACGCCTGTCAAGGCAGACATGCACAGTGTTGATGATGCTGCGCCTGCCCCTGTGTCCGCCCTACCTGCCGCCCCAACAGCAGCACCGGCATCACCAACAACAGCCGTGTCTGTGAGCCCAACCTGCCCTGCCTCCGTTCCTGCCTGACTCCACGGCTCAGTCTGTACTCCACGCTCTGGCGGGCAGGGCCCTGCCCGGTGCGTCCCTGGTGGGCACCGGGCAGGGCCCCAGCCCCGACACACGCAGTTCTTTTGCTGGCTTGCGGCATTTGCTTCCCATGCAGATTGCTGCTGTTCACGCAAAGCTGAGATACTGCAAGGAAATGCCATCAGACTCATCACAGGTCAGGTGTCACCAGGGATGAAGACATGCATCTGACTCGGGTCCTTGCGCAGGCTGAGCCAGCCCGGCCAACATCTGGGTCTCGGCCAACCTCTGCACCCAGGCCAACCTCATCATCTAGGCCTTCCTCAGCAAAGGCAGAGACCGCCAGCAAGGCCTCTGCCAAGACAGACGCTGCAGCATCGCAGTCCGCATGGACCGCCTACACAGCTGTTGGCGTCCTGTACATAGGTGAGACCCTTCGTGGACTGTCTGGGGCCTTTGCAGACTGGTCTGGAGGAAGCAACTCTCTCAAGGACAGACAGGCCCCTTTGGCTAGTCAGCCATTTTTGCGTCTCTGTGAGAGTTTGTGAGGCAGTCTTTTAAGGCAGTGGAAGGCAGTGGCTCCTACTGATGTGGCAAGCTCTGAACTATCTTGGTCACATGTGCGCAGGTGTTGTATTAGCACTGGTTGGTTTCCCAGCAGCATCCACAGCAACCTGGGTAGGGTCCACATTTGGCGTGTGGGCGCTGCTGCCTGTCCTGCCTGCAATATGGCTGGGCATTGGAGCAGCCCTGTGCCTGGCCTGCGTGGTCACCTCCCGGCTGTTCCAGCCGCGGCTCTCCTCCAGCTGCCCCATCCCAATGTACAGCCTGGAGTTTGCGCAGTGGTGGCTGGTGAGCCTCCAACCTGGAGCCCTGTGTGTTGCAAGGAAGGAAGAGCTTGGCCAGCATGCAATCAGAGGTTTTCTTCGCCTGAGTCTCAGCAAAGTGATGGCTTGTCTGCGCCCTTCCTGCTCATCTGCCTGATTACATGTTGGAGCAGTCTGCAGTGCAGTAATGCGCGATGGTGGCATTGGCTAAGATTGGCTGTTTTGGCTGCAGGTTAGCCGCATGGTGAATGTCACCACGTATGTGTTTGCTGACCACCTGCGGGGCACGCCCTTCCTGAACTGGTGGTTCAGAGCAATGGTGAGCTTCTGCCTGGTGTTCTGCCCGCTCCAAGATCTGTGTTCAGGGATACCTGGTGTGCGTTCTACCATACAAATACATGATTATAGGAGATAGCACATCTGATTAGGGCTGAGGTGGATGATGATTGTGTGCAGGGTGCTCACATTGGGGAGGGGTGCCATATTGACACCCTGGACGTGTGTGACTTTGAGCTGGTCACGCTGGGGGACAACGTGGTGCTGAACGAGGGCAGCTCCATCACTGGGCACTACTTCCAGGATGGCTGCCTGCACCTGAAGGAGGTACGGCATATCACGAAGGCCATCTGACCAGTGATACCATGGCCTGCTCGTGGCACATGTCTTCCCGGCTTCGCCTGAGCTTGTGGCAAATCCAAGGGTTGCCTCGGCAGCCCCTCTCAGCTTCTAATGCTGAAGGAAGCTGAGCCTGGGAAATCACCTGCAGGTGGAGCTGGGCAGTGGGTCCCGGCTGGAGCCGTTTGCGATGGCAAAGGCAGGAGTGACACTGGCGGCGGGCGCCAGCATGGCGCCGCAGTGTACCGAGGCCGTCAACGCGGCGGCCGCCAAGAAGCGAGGGGCCAAGCCCGCGCCCGTCCTTGGCGCACTGAGCACGCAGCTGCACAGCCGCGCCCTCACAGCTTCAGAGACCGCCTACATGCAGGTGAAGGCCGGCCTTTGTGTCTGATGACTGAGCTTGATGCTCGTGATTTCTCTCCTGTAAGCGGTGCAAGCGCCACTTTTTGCCTAGTGCTGGCCATTGCGTTGGGTCAGTAGGAGATAGACAGACTCCCTCACTTCTAGTAATGATAGCCAGTCAGTCGCCTCCTATGCTGGGTGTACAAGCAGTGCTGAGCAGGGGATGTGTGTCCACAGGTGGCTGGGTTGTGGGCAGTGGGCGCCACAGCCACACTGGCTGCATTGGCAGCCTACTTTGTGCTGGGTGGCTTCCTGTACGTGGGAGGCCTGCCCGCAGAGGTGGCCCTGTCGCCCGCAGCCTACGCTGTGTTCGGCCTGGCCGCCCTCTTCAACCCACTCTATGCTGCCATCCTGCCAATCCTGCTGCCGGTAAGGAAACTATGCTTTGCAAACTCCTGCAGCCACGCCAGCTCATTATCGATGTGAGGTGCTCTCAGAGTGTAGAAGTGACCAGCCTTTGGTCTGTGATATCTTGCCCGCATACAAGGCCGACTGGCAACATATGCAAAAAACAGTCTCTACAAGCATAGCAGCAGCTGAAGGGCTGCATGCTTCCTGCAGGTGACACCTGCAGCAGCGGCAGCCACACTGGCAGCAGTGACCTCACCGATCTTTGTGGTGTTTGCGGCCGTGTTCGTGCCCCTGGCCATGATCCTGTTCGGCCTGAACCTGTCGGCCCTTTCCATCGCCTTCAAGTGGGCGGTGGCCGGCCGTGTGGTCCCAGGCGTGCACAAGTAAGTCTTTCCTCCTGGGGCGCCTTCTTATGCTCAAGCGCTCTGCAGTATTGCATATAACAGAGTGCCTGTGGTTGCTTGAGTCTGTGCTGAGAGGGGGCGTAGCTGATAGCACTTTTCAGTTGCGTTGAATATTCAGTGACGCTCAGCAGAGCATGTCTGCTGGGGCAAGCTATCCCTGTTGGCCCCAGTGCAGGCTGCAAAGGCTTGTGGCAAAGAGAGTGGTTTTGCAGAGAGTGCCCGGCACTGCATGCTAACAGGTTGTCCTGACGTGCGACTGTTTTTGGGTGCAGGCTTCACAGCGTAAGAGGGGTGCAGCTGTGGGCAGCCGCACGCATGGTGGAGCTGACCTTCAAGCGCTTCATGATGATGTGCAGCGGCACCTGGGCCATGAACTACTACCTGCGCGCCCTGGGCGCCAAGATTGGCGACTGGTCCACCTTCCGCCTTGGCATGTGCCTGCCCCTGCTGCCTGACAGCCTGGAGCTGGGCTCTGGGTGAGCTGGCCGCCCATGCACTGCCCAGCTTCTTAGCTCTGACGGCCCACATCCTGGCTCACATATGTACCCCGGCATGCAATAGCCTGCAGAAGACGTGCACAGAGCAGGGCCGGCTTGCTGATGTGAAGGCTGTATCTGGATTGACTGGGCACAATCTACCATTCCGCTATAGAGTATTCAATGACTCTTGTGCCGGCGGCAGGGTGCATGTTGGAGACATGGCCAATCTGGTGTACTCGAGCGCCATTGACAGCGAGAGCGCGGTGACGGCGACAGTGAAGCTGGAGGACCATGCGCTGATCGGCGCGGCAGCCGTGGCCATGCCCGGAACCACGCTGGGCAAGGGCTCTACGCTGGGTGCCATGGCCGCCTCTCTGCCCGGCGCGCAGCTGCCAGGTGAGGCTGCTTGCGCTACTGTCGGCTTGCTCTACCCTAGCACGACTCTGCAGGGAGGGAGATTGGCCATAGGAGTGCCCTGAGCATGTCTGCAAGCATCTCTGGCAAGTCAGCACGGGCTTGCAGTGGCAGAGCATTCATGTAGTGGGCTTTGTATGATATTGTAAGTATGTCAAAGGCAGTTGGAGGGTTCTAAGAAAGTCTGGCAGGAAGGCTTTGTCAGCTGGTGACCATAGAGCAGGGCTAAGGAAGGTTTTACTGATGCGCAGGGGAGATGCTGTACATGGGCAGCCCGGCGCAGCCGGTGTTCAAGAGCGCGGGCTCGGAGAAGCCGGCAGGGCCCAAGCAGGAGAAGGCCAAGCTGATGTTCCAGACCTGGCCCTTCGTGCAGCCTGCCATCGCCTTTGGCATCTCCACGTTCTCCACCTACATCACAGCAGTCTTTGCCCTCGCGGCTGTCGCCCTCTATGGGGGCGCCCTGCAGGTACACCGACCTTCCACATCCACCCCATCATGCCCACCAACTCTAACCTCCACTGACCAATCCTTAACCCCGCTGAAATGGGTTTTAGGATCGTCAAAACTCGTTTGCATGCCTCTACTGTATACAGGTCTTGCATGGCAACAGAGCATGAGGCCAGCTAGCTGAGCATGAGGATTAAGGGTCGTTCTGACGTGCAGAGCTCAACACCGCTGCTGCTGACGGTGGCGGCTGGGTTGTGGGCGCTGTATGGATCGCTGCTGGGCAGCCTGGGAGCGGCAGCCAAGTGGTCCTTCACAGGCAGGCTGGAGCCGCATGCGGGCTTCCCCATGTATGACTCCTTGTCCTTCCGCCGGGCCCTCGTCCTCATCTCTGAGATCCCTCTGGGTGAGCCCCGCTTCCATAATCCCTCCCATCCATCACTCCTGCATTGAAAACACTCACTCCTGCTGCTCATGTCTCATTGGACATGAGGTTGCTGAGAAGTGTCACAACAGCACAGGTGGTGTCCCGCCCAGCTTGCCAAGGAGGCGAATCTGTGACGGTGTCTGACTGGTGCGCTGCATGCCTGCAGGTCCTTTTGCTGAGGCCGTGCGCGCATCGCCCATCTACAACATGTTTGCGCGTCTGCGCGGCATGACGGTGGGCAAGGGCGCCTTCCTGGACAGCGTGCGCCTGCTCGACTACGAGCTGGCGTCTTTTGGCGAGTACGCCATCGTGTCGCGCAACGCCCTGGTCTACTGCCACCTGGCATCCCACAAGAAGGGCAAGCTAGTGGTCTACCAGAAGCGCTCCACCTTTGGCGCTCATTGCATCCTGGGCGCCCGATCCATCACCCTGCCAGGGTACACTCTGGCTGACAAGGCGTCCCTGGCGCCAGTCAGCCTGGGTGCCCCTGCCATGAGCTTCTGAGCTCTCTAGGCAGCAGCGCATAGGTGTGTGGATAGACTGAGCGGCAGCTGAAGCAACAGCGAGGCTGCTCAGAGGCAGTCAGATGTGCACTTGTAGAGCAGGAGCAATGCCTTGGAGGGGTCTTCCCCGAAAGTCAGGCGTTTGTCAAGGAGGGCCAATGGATGAAATGAGACAGCACAGCCGTGAGGCAAAACGCACCGGAGCCTTCTGTGGTATGCCGAGATGCGGCCATAGAGAGTAGTGACCCCACAAAAGGCAAGTGTGTTCATGAGTGAGACACAGGCTAGCAGCGCTGCGGGCCGGGAAATGACCTGCATGTGACTATTCCTAGACAAGAGTCTAACAGACCAGCTGCAGCTCAACAAGCTATAAGCAGAAGGTGCATAGATGCAAGACAAGTGCACACACTCAAGGGCTCTAATTGTTCAAGAGATGCATATGACGGTAAGCAGCATCCAGAGTGGCCACACTGGCAGCATAATTCTGTCTGGACACAAGATATGCCTGAAGGCAGACATGCTTCTGCTCCACAAAGGTAGAAGCTTGTGCCATGTACGTCAGAGGGGGGCCACTGTGCATGCAATAGGTGCTGGTCAAGTATGCCAGAGGTCAAGACGCATATGCTATTGGCAATAGACATCTTGATTCAGAGTGTAGGGAATAGCTGGGACTTGCCCCCAGGCATTTTCATTATTCTTCTGTATGTCTCTGTCTATGACTGTAAGAGGCATGTTGAGACATGAATCCGCTTCACCACAGCATGTTGTGATCCTGTCAGACTTTGCGCCTGGTGTGGTCAGGAGCCTCCTGAGGGTGCAGCGGCATGTGTTTTCACGAGTGAACTATATGAGGAAACCAGGTGCTCGCTATATAGCAACCTCCATCCCGTATAAGGTAGGTACTTCAGCATGTCATGACGTCTGCACAATCTGGAATTGCCGTGCTGATCAAGGAATGTGCAGCAGTTTATACCTATGCAGGTACTCATGCCACAGGCGCCTTTTCGCCGCTATCGCGTCAGAGCATGCGCATAGTCCCTCCGGAGTATTCTCAAGACACTTCAAGTCCTGAGTCAGTGTATGACATCATGCTGGACAGTAGTCACGACCTGCCCGCGCCCAGGCCAAGTACGCCTATGGCCTGGATTGTCCTGTTCCACTCAAAGCCTACTGTCAATCCCCTATACATCTGCCACAAAGAGGAAGGGGCAAACCCTCGCTGGCACTGGTAGGAGCACCTTCCTGGATACGCCGTGGGGGGGCAGATGTGGGGTTTCGCTCCATTTGCGATGATCGGTTGTCTGCTGGCGCGTGTGATCGTCTGCGACAGGTACAATAGCTTTTTCCCTGGACAGCAAGGTTGCTATGCTGCGCTTTTTCCCCAGGGAATGAGCTACTGGCGTAGTAGTACGCTGACCGGCACCACGGCAATGCAGTGATCTGGCCCTCTCTCCGGCCGAGGACGCTTCCCTTGCACAAGGAAGGGCTTTGAGAGGATTCGCCGACATGATCGGGGCGCTGAGGAGGACTGATCAATCCCCTCTCGCGCTGAGGCACGCTTTGCAGCAGGCAATGGGTAACGAGACGGGTCAGGACAGGCATCACTCACGTCGAGAGAAGCACATCGATGTTCCAAAAGATCTGTTTACGGCGCTCTTCCGGAACCTTGCCCAGGCCGACCCGAGAGATCTACAGCTGTGCGAATGGGACCCCACCTTGGACATGGCCAGGGAACAGCTAGTGGGTACGCCCGTTCATTGCATCTCCCACTCTCTGTCGTAAGCACCAGCAATCAACCCGCTCGGAGATGATCTTCAGCGCAGCGCCAAACTGATAAGTTGGCGAACGCCTCATGCCGCCACTGATATGGATGTCTGCCAGATGAAAGCGGCCAGCTCTGCTGCGTTGCCCATGCAATGTTGTAGCAGGGCCAAGCCCACATTCTGCTCTGCTTACTGCCTGACGGCCCGGGGCTCCTATTTGCAGGGCCACATCTCATTGGCATGAATCTGTGGAACAATGCGCATCTGATGCCTCAGATAGTCCACCAGATGTTGGTCCTGCTATCCACACTTCACCATGGCTCTGCGTTCCTAAGCGTCTACGAGAGCAACAGCGAGGATGCAACAGGTGAGCTCCTGAAGTGGGACGTCTGTTGTTGATCACCGTGTGCAGTGCATTTGCAGTCACGACGGGTGTGTTGTCCGCAGTACCATTGACTTGCGCTGCTGGTGCAGCGGAGTGGCTCCAACATCTCAAAGCCCTCCTGGAGATGCTGGAGGTCCCACACAGGATTCTTTATGGTGAGCACGCCACACCGCTTGAGCTCCCTGAAGGCTAAGACGTCTCCATCATTGTGTTACCGCCGGCGAGAAGCCAACTCTTTCTGTTATGAGCCTACGGCCATTAATGGCTGGTCTTGGTCACAGCATATGCGCAGAGGCAAGCCCTGCTAGTGATGGTCGTCCCAGTTGCCCCTGATTCAAGTTTGAGGTCCTCCTCGACAAGTGGAGTAAGCTTGCACCAGATGGGCAACACCATTGCAGCTGCCAAGCCTACTGCATGCTTACTCTCTGTGCCTCAGGCCGTGACGTATTGAACAGTAGGATGAGCTGCAGTCTGGGTTGGGTGCAGGGCCGGACATCAGTGGTGCAGAGTCTGACGGAAGAATCAGAAACTTGCAAGGATTCGCAACAGGGCTCTGGAGCCTCTCTGGCTCACACCTGAGGTCAGAGATGCTGCAAGCTCACTTAATGCTGTGTGAAGCAGTTCTTTCAAGTGTCATGAGGTTGTAATGAGATTATCTAGCTTGCTTTACCAATGTGGTGGTCCGACTGCTTGGCTGCTGCAGGGGCTGCCTGTACAGGCAGACGGGCAGGCGGCCTGGAAGGCAAACAAGATCATCTTTATCAACGATGTGGCCTTCTGTGCAAAGGATGCTGTAAGGCTGGCATCCCACGAAGCAGACTTGGCCTGCGGGCTGGACTTTGCCGCAACACCAGTGGGCTTCTCTCTGTCTGCTACCTTCACCACACAGCCTTGCTCGAGGGGCAATGAGTGTCAGTAACGATCAACGAGGGTCAATGAGGGAGAGCACAATCCATGATCAAGGAAGTTGCTTCCTGAGACTGCACCGTCATGCGCTGTCAATTGCTTTCAAACAGATGGTGATCTGGTGCAGGACTTTTCTGACGCGCACTTCTATGACACCTGGGTGGCCCGGGACATCGACGGAAGCACTTTCCTGCCGTACTTCCCGTTTGTGTCGAATCCCTACTCGATACAGCGCATGCGGCTGGGCCTGCCCTTTCCGGTCAAGTGCTGCTGGAACGGCATGGTGGCAATGAGTGCAGCTCCATTTCTGCGGCACGGCATCCGGATCAGGTAAGCCCAAGGAGGCCCTGCGGGCAGCCCCTGACCGGGCGTGTGCAATTCAGGATTGCAGTGGTGCTCGCATGTGGGATCCACCATGAGGAGTTCCCGTTTCCGGCGGCCAGGATTGTGGCAAGGGAGCCCCTGCTTGCGCGAGCTCCATCCTTCAAGAAAGTCAGCGGCTGCTCTGCAAGTGCGCGGCTGTTCTGCAGGGCTCACTATCCTGGAGAGTGCAAAGCCTCGGAATGCAGCCTGATGTGCAACGACTTTCTGCGTCTCAACTACTCCAACATCATCGCCGACCCAGGAGTCCGCCTGGTCTACTCCAGTGAAGCCGCCAGGCTGCCGTTCGAGCCCCATGTGGTAGAGGCGCCCGTCACAAGCTGGGCAGAGGTTGTGGCATCCCCGATTGATCAGGCAATGGCCGTCAAGCAGCCACTGCACCAGTGCGCCCCTTTAGCCTCCGCCTTCCTCCCCGTGTGGGTGCTCTGCCCACTGACTGCAAGCAGCGACGGCTGGCTGTGTTACAATGGCCGGCACTTGACGCAGCAGTGGCTGTCAGCCCACAGTTGGTTCGCAAATGCTTCCGTCCTTGCATGCAGGCCATCACACATGCAAAAACAGGGCGTACACACTCCATGTGTCCGAATATACCACAGCCAGTGGGTGTTATGTGAAAGCTCTTAGCCTGCCAGCTACCAGTGGTAGTATTTAGAAAGCACTGATCATTGGGTGAAGGATCATACTCTCACATCAGGGAACGCCTATGCAGACAGCTGCCCAGAGGGTAGACCACTAGGGTAGACCTGCCATCACAGGTCACACTACCCCAGAGACCACTGTGGAGATATTACTAACAACGGTGGTGTGATACTAGTACCGGCTAATGCCAGTCATCTTACGTAATGCAGGTGCTGTGATCTGGTGGAGGGCGCAGAGAAGATTCAGTGGGGGTCAGGCGAGGATCTCTGCAGGTGGGAGAACTACATGGTACCCAATTATACCAGCTCAGCTGCCACGCTTCAGGTGAGACGAATCTTTGAACACACTGGACCCAGGTCATGCAGCTCGTATGCGTCAGTCAGTCTGTAGGGGCGTTTCCATGGTGCTCACTCACACTCACTCACTCAGCCCCTCTCAGCTTCCATAATGCTTTATCCACATCCCGCAACAGCGTCTGATGCATGCTGACCTTGGGGCAGATGTGCCCGTCTCTCTGAACTGCACCTGTGTGCTGGCTTTGGTGACGGCTGACACACTGCATATTCCGGGGCAAATATAGCTAGATCAACAAGTACTGGATACATAAGGCTCAGGAGATGACTGGACCATGTGATTGTTACTACCCGCATAGTATGTGCACCCTGTGCAGGTAATTCAGTGACGAGCGGCATCTCAGCGCATGGCAGTAAGGCCTTCCGCGCAAGCTGTCCATCAATGCAGGTTTACACAAGCGACAGGCGGTGGAGGTATACTGCGCACGATGTCTGCCACTCTGAACGCCATGGCCGATTTCTGGCCCCTACACACAGCCATCCAGAACAGGTTCATGGAGCTATGTCAATTCACTCGGGGGATTGTTGGCTTTCCGACGGTCCACGGGATCGTCGTTTTCCTTGATTCTTGGCTCATCAGGCTGGACTGGACCAGATAGACCAGATCACACCAGACCAGACCCGACCCCACCTGATCCCGAACAGATCAGATTATATCTCCTTCCAGCCACACCAGGCTGATCAGATGCTGGGACCCCCGAAAGAAGGGGCCTCACCTCATTGAACCACGCATTGATAAGTTCAGCAACACCGATCAGACCATCCTGCCACACGGAGCAGAGCATACTGTCTGGGCAGTAAGGCAAGGGTGTGTGACCAGACAGTCCTTGCAGGGCGCCTGAACTTGGTTTATTCCAACTTTTACAGCTGGGCCTCACGCCCCTTTGCAGAGTGTCGTTTGTCATCCGGATATCCTCACGTCAGCAGCTTTTGCAGGAATTGCCTCAGCTGCAGCCATGTACCCTGTTATTGACAGGCCTGGGATGTGCAGCAACTTGAACTGCTCCTGGTCATGCAGGGTATGCTTTGTCATGGTACACACCCCTGATATTCCCATTGGGCACTTGCAACAAACTAGCTCAATTCTTGAACTCCTTGCGGCCAGCTTTGCAGCCATAGAGAAAGTGACCTTCTGTCATTGTTGACACTCATGGGCCACTCGTGGCCACATGATCGCCATGGGTCATTGGTACAAGTCTATACAAGAGGTCATCATGATGCTCAGTATGCGCACATAATGCATACAAATCAGCCATGCATATACGCTGGATTTCAGCAAGTTGGGCAAAGGGATGCTTGAGACGGCACCGGCTGGAGATGTCTAGAGCAGACTTTTGTCAATAAACTGGATGAGGAATGAGCCTTAGCACACCAAAGACTGTGGTCGTGTGTCTTAGATATACAGTGTCTTCATGAGCGAGCCTCACAGGTGTCAGAGGCAGCACTTCGACAGACATCCTTTTGGCTGAATTGGGTCTCAAGTCACTACACCATGTTTGGCTTTTGCGCGCTGCCAAGTTCTGGAACTATCTAGTTGGCAAGCCTTCAGGTAATCTGTACCAGTGCATTGCGCTGGACTGTTGTAGGGCTGCTGTTGCAGCATCAAAGCGCAATTGGGCATGGTCCATGTTCAAGGCAGTCCATGCTACCGGGTACGAGCTCAGCATTCGCTGTGATGACATGGATGCCATTGATATTCCTGCCTTACGGCAGCACATTATGCAACAGCGTGATTCCGTCTGGGAAGACCTTGATATCTGCCCGAGGACTTGCCCTAGTAAGAGGTCTAGATGCTGCACTTATGCTAGATGCTCCTCATAGGCATGCTCGCTCTCTATTGGATATTCCTGTTTCTGCTGCAAGCATGAAGCGCCTCCTTCGGTTCCGCATGGGCTGTCACCGTCTCCCCAGGGATGAGGGGTCATGGGCTAGGCCTGAGGTTCCCAGACTTGACAGGGTTTGCCAACTTTGCGGGGCGGGTACATTGGGTGATGAGAGGCACCTTGTCTTTGAGTGTCCAGGCCTGTTGTGCTTCAGGGAGCAATGGTCTCACTTGTTTGAGGGGCCACAAACGATGCAGGCATTCATGTGGCAAGAGGACTTAATTGGAATTGTCAGGTTTATCACTGCTTGCTTGCATAAGATGATCAGCCTGGTGTGGCTGGAAGAGATGTAATCTGATCTGATCATTGAGAGGGCATCATGCAATCATGCGGACCGCATGCTTGTGTTTCTAGACGCGAATGGAAGTACCCCAGATCCATGCTTTGTGATAGGGATCCTTCTTGAAGGCCCCCGTGGTGCTTGGAAACGGACTGCTGCGCATGCAGACAAGCAGCGCCTCCCTTGTGCACCCATTTCCCTGCCTGCACTCTCTTTACAGCACACACCTCTCACTGATCATACTATACAAGCGTGTCCCGTTTACACTGCACCATTTCCCACTCGCCGCTGCACACACTTATCTGGCACATGATAAGTGGACCACTAAGAGCTCACTGCCGCCATCTAGACACCCTGCTGTCCCAAGAGCACTGGCAACTGCAGGACAACCGTGTGGCAACGCTGATCAAGGGCATTCCTGCAGCGCAATACCCTCTATGGGGCGTCTACCCTTGAGAGGAGAATGACAAGCTGCTTGCTCAGGCTGGCACAGCAGCCCCAACCACTCTCAGCGCAGCCTCGACCACCTGCTCTAGCTGCACAATGGTGGCCGCCTCCAGCTCGTCTGCATACGCTGTGGGGACGTCCTGTGAGCTTCAGCCTCACCACCTGCACAGACTACAAAGCTCAGCATCCTAGCTGCGCGAGGTGAGACTGTAGCTGAGTCTCACGTACTGTCCTTCGAGGATGCTCTGAAAGGCTTGACAGATGTGTCAGCTGCTGCATCCGCCGAAGGACTCACGAGCCTTGTACAGAGCCGATGCAAGCAGCTGCAGAGGCAGTATGGGCTCGTGCTCACGGCAAGCTGTGTCTGGTCCATAGACACATACACTTCAGTGTTAGGGAGACACATAGCAATGCAATGCAGAGCAGGGAGCGCAGTGCATGTGCAGTGGCCCAACACGTCCGAGAGAGACTGTTTTCCGATAGCCAACCGCAAGATAACAATGCCTGTACCCTTCTGCTATGACTCAGGATAAAGAGCCACAGAGCATGAATGATAGAGTGGATGCCTGGTGGTCCAGGTTGTCAAAGAGCAGGTAACTGATGATAGCAGATAGCAAGGCGCAATTTGCCCTTACACCTCTAGGTCACTCCGGACAGGAGAGGGAAACAGTGCATGGCGGTTGAGGTGCATGCCTGGTGGTCCAGCTCGTCAAAAAGCGACGTGTTGACCATGGCGGACAGCGAGGCTCCAATGCCACCTGTCTTCAAGCACTCCTCCACGATAATGGCGTTCCGGGTCTTCTTGATGCTCTTGCTGATGAGCTCAGCTCCATGTTGAAGGGCTTCAGGCTGATCAGGTCAATGACCTGCGTGCATGACAGCCGTCAGCATGATGTGAAGAGGCCATCGATCTGCCTACGCGTCCGTTTTAGAACAGACAATGCATGTGCAGCCACCGGGCGGGGCGGCTGGCTGCAAAGTGCACATCGAGAGCTTCCTGCTTAGGGTGGGGCACCACGTGTGTAGTGTGTTCAGCAAATGGTACATGAGTAATGCATCCGCCACACTGAGATAAGCAGCATGCCCTCTTCGTAAATCATGGGCTCTCTTCCATCAGCTGAGAAGCCAGGCTATATTAGGGAAAGCTGGTTGCAGAGCAGGAAAGGGAACACTCGCTCAGACTCATGCTATCAAGCATTTTCAAGATCCCCTGCTTGTGCTGTGCTGCATGTAAAAAACACACCTCAGGGTTCATAGCCCATCTTCTCAAGCTGCTGCACAGCCTGCATGACGATGTAGCGCATGCGCGGGTGGCACAGGCTGTATCGCGCCCTGTCCGCACCAGCTCTGCCTTCTCCAGCCGCTGGTAGTAGCCCTCCGCTGTCTCGTCTGCACGCATGATCTTGTCAGTGTGTGACGCCCACTTCAAGATTTTAGAGGTAAGATGCAGCTCTGAATCCTCAGGTCTTCAGTGTGTTGTGTCGATATGGACAGAGGCACAATTGCCTGCTTGCCATTTCAATAAATCTTTAAGGGCTACATACCGGTGCTCTAGACCAAGATACCAGGCATAAACGGCTGACATGGCTGCTCAGTGTTCTTACGTGAATGGCTGTGAGTAGCTCCGATGGGTTGAGCTGGCTTTGCACGCGCGCCACATCTCATTGGAGGACGCATCATTGACATTCAACAGCAGGACATGCTCAACGAAGGTGATGGGTTTGTCTCAGCAGATGGCGCTCTTGAGCAGCGCCTTGTCGCTGCCCACGGTGGAGCAGGCCACCAGCACTCCCTGGATGGACTGGCTGTAGGCCTGCAAGCGCTGACTGTGCTTTGCGACCAGAAGGGACGATCGGATGATCAGCCGGGGATCATCTGATCGTGAGTCATAAATCGAGTCTTACGAATATAACCGCCGAAGACGAGTATAGTCACCCTCGGCCGACTAATGCGTCTCGAGCGACCCCATTCTGCTGCTGCTGCTGCTTCATCTGTACTTGTCGCCAAGCAGCAGTGCTGGTAAGCCGCACTGTAGCCGTGCGGCAGACTGCCTCCACGCCCCCTTCAGTCAGCTCAGTTCAACGCGTGATTTTGCCAGCGCAGTGAGGCATGATGGACAGACAACAGCCCATGAGAACATTGTTTGTCCTGTTGACTGCGATTGCTAGCATCCATTTAGCGCTCGGTACGCACGAACATCGTCACCTAGCAGGCTCCGGAATCAGGCGTCTACGCCGGCTCTCGCCCCAAGGTGCAGCCGGCCTGATGCTCACGAGCGTGATGGTCACAAGCGCAAAGCCGGAGAAGCCATGTCTGCTATTTATTGGCATCCCCTCCGCCTCCCAGGTGACTCCCTATGGCCACTCATCTCTGGCATCCCCTCAGCTAGATCCGTACAGCCGTGAAACGGGGAGCTTGGCACGGAGCTATGCCCAGCTGACACCATATAGAGCACAGTAAAAGGGGATGCAGTGTCATTGCAACAGGCCCAGTGTCTAGCCTCGGAAAATTGCATATGACGTCACTGCTTCAGAGTTCGGCACAGCACCTCAGTGAAGACACTCTAGTTGCTGGCAACACAATCATAGTCTGGGTTCGTGACGCCCTGCAGAGATGCACGCCCCTCTGATATCAGAGATGCTTCCACGTTGCATGCAGGGATCACTCAGCCTGCTCTGTTCTTTATGCAAATGAGTAAGTGAGTGATCTGGCTTGCGCAGGAGAAACGGAACACCATCAGAGAGACCTGGGGGAAGCAGCTGAAGGAGTCTTACAGCTCAGAGGTCGTTGTGCGCTTTTTCGTGCACTGCAGCACTGGGGAGCCTTGCCAAGAGACAGAGGCGCATTTCGGCGACATCATCTACACCCATGACGGAGATGACGAGCTGGGTCCCCTTCAAGAGGGGCAGGAGGGTGTTACTCAGAGGGTATGTATGCCTACTCCACCCTTAACTCACGCCCCTGAAGAGGGCACGTTCTGCACATGGAAAGATGTATAAAACATCAGAACAGCTTGTGATGCATCACCTATGTTCTTGCATTATGTTCATACACATGGCTGGTTCTTTAGACCATGGCATGGCTGCAAGAGACCATCTCTTTGTCTTTGCCAAGTTCAGGACCATGCGAGAATAATGTAATGCAGACAAACAGCCCGATGAAGCGGCAGATGTGACATGCAACGGATGCTGTATGCGAGAGGCTGCTGCATGTGCAGGTGTACCTCATGTTCCAGCATGTGGTGTCCAACTTCGACGCCAAATTCGTCATGAAGGCCGACGACGATACGTTCATCAACGCGCCGGCCCTCCTGCAGATGCTACACAAGCTCTCCAAGGACACCAGCAACTTCTTTTACGTTGGGATGCGCTTGTCACGACCGTGGTGCGTTTGATCTCCCGGTCACTATTTGTGGTCTTTGCGTAATCTCTGCAAGCGCGAGTACAGTTGGGCAGACATGGGCAAAGAGCGGTGCTGCTTGCTTGTGTCGATGTCCAGGCTGCATCAGACATAAGCATTCAGACCCGAGAGCCGCCATGGGCAATACGTACGTGCATGAGTACTCTGAAGCAAGTGCCTGAAGCCTCCTCTGCGCCAAATGAAGCAACAGGTGTGCCCATGGAAGTTGCTGCCGGCTATCTGAATTCATGCAACTGTCGCAAGGGCTTTGGAAGAGGAGAGGGAGCTTGCAGCCCTAGCAAAGGAGGATGTCGGGGAGGATGATGGTTACCTCAGCACATATATGCAAGGGGGGGCCTACATTCTGTCCAAGGCGCGCCACGTCTCATATCTGTGCTTGCCAGACTCCAAGCATCTCTCTTAGTCTTAGGTGCAGTCGGCATTGTGACCTTCCATCAGCCCTTAACGGCCGCTCGTGCTGCTGAATTTGCTGATGCAGATGCGTGTGTTCCTTGTGCTTAGCTGCAAAGGGGGACATATTGGCCGCTGGTCAAGGCATGACCAGCATCATCATTAAAAAAAAGTTTTGTCACTGGAACGCTCAGGGGATGGTGCTGCCAGGCCACCTCGCGCCAGAGGGCTATACTTCAGCATCTCGGACATGCACCGCATGCATGCCTCACTGCAACGTGCTTGCGCAGGAAGCAGTGGCTGGGATAGTGGCCCTCAACCATGCAACAGGGCTGCGGTTTCTGCACTACGAGGATGTGGCGGTTGGGGTCTGGGTGTCAGGGATGAGGCTCAAATTCATCACAGACTGGGATATTGGCTATCGCTTTGTGGGACACGCGCATGAGTGGGAACCGGAGCAGCTGGAGGCGCTAAAGGTCAGGCCACTACAGCTGTGCTGTCCACCTTCTTATAATCTGCTTGTGCCACAGCTGTGCCAACAGACAGGCTGAGTCATGCTCATGCAGCTAAGGGATGGATCGTTGATAAGCCGCCACAGCTTTCAAATGGAACAATTTCACAAAACGCAATGCTGTCTCTTGCAAGCCTCTCCACACAGTACAGCTCGATCATCTTATGCTACAACGTGGCAGACTTGATGCAGGTGACGGACAACTACTGCCAGGATGCAGCCATGCCCCTCGCATGGGTCCACCCGTTAAAGGAAAGAGAGGCATTCCTGGAGGTTGCGCGCGTCTCTGGGGCATGCAACTGGACCGCATCAGGCGAACCTGCAAGTGAACCTGAATCCATCTGAAGCGCATCTTCTCGGTGAGTAGTCTGGGCATTCAAGGATGGGCTGCATATCATTCATCTTGAGATTGCGTGCTGGGTACCACAAGGGTCTGACTCCTCCAGCGATGCGCTGTGCGTTAATCATGTGATACTTTCGAGATCGATAGGCTTATGACGTTCCGATGTGGAGAGAGGTCAGGTGAGCGTGAGAGTGGGTCTCTTAATCACACTATGATGGTGCAGGACTGACTCAGCCTGCAGCGAAATTGCTCCAGTCATCTATCATGGGATCTGGGCAGTGAGACCACTGGTGCAGCTGCGTTTACTCATTCTTCAGCATGGCCAAGGCGTTGAGGTCAAGCTCACAGGCAGGCCTTGGTCAGCCTAATGATGCAGCTTCCGTCGGGCTGGCCACATTTAACTCTGGATGGCAGAAGCTGAAGCAGCTGTATGCACACCATACATTTTGGTGTAGCAGCAGCTGGGATAGTCTGGACGCATGCCAAGACACAGCGTCCGCTGAAGCGCGCTGAAGCGCCAAAGATGCGACCTCACTGCATTTCTGTCCCGGTATGTTGGCAGCTTCACACCAGCCATACTCTCCACTGAACGTGCAGAGCGGGACGGTCCGTTACAGTCCAGTCATATGCACAGAACAGCCTACCCGACGAAGCCTAGTGGAGAGGATACCTGCTAGAATTTGTGCAGTGTGTTAAGCACACACAGCTCCTGGCTACAGCGTGCCAAGGCAGCATTATTTTGTGACACCAGAATTGTAGTCAGGGAGTACGACCCTATGGCACAGGGTCAACAGTTGGGACATTTGCCCATCAAGATTTTGGGAGGAACTCCAGTCATGCGTCCTTCCTGGTCCAGCGGGTCAGCTGGCTATGCAATAGCAGGGATCACATTACTGGCACACTTCACCCATCTACAAAAGCTGGTCTTTCAAGAGTGTGCTCTCTTCATGAGCACTTCTCAAGTCTCAGCGCATGCGCTATCAGGCTGAGGATCATGCATTCATGTTGCCCACCAGAATTGTTTAGAGATGTGTGCTCTGTATGAGGGCACCTCTCCTATCTATTAGCATACAAGCTTCTGATGGAATAGCTTGGGGTCAGCAAGTCTTTGGATATCCACCTCTTCAATAGTCATATGTGAGATGCACGCAGCAGCTGCTAGCAAATAGACAGCGTCTTTCCGAGCGCCCATAGATAATCAGCCTATTGCTAAATTGTGTGTGGTGGGGTGACGTTGGGGATGTTATCTATCACAGCACTCCTTGAGAGGCATGCTGTATATGCATGTGCCTCTCAAGCTTTCAGCAGCACTGTGATATGCCCTCCAGCGCTGTTGAACAGCAATTCGCACGCTTCGATGCCCCTTTGAGAGCTGTTCGCAATCAATCCATACGCACGCTATGATGTCATCCCTCAGTGCAGCTAGTGGTATGGCGTGATGGTGGTTCTCTAACACATTAGCCATAGCACATACGGTACCCATCACTGCCTCACCACCTTGATGCAAAGGGGAAATTAGCTTTTACCGCACACCTTAAGGCTTTGGTTTCAGAGCTGCAGCCCACATTGTCAGGCGGGTGTGTTTATTCATGTCTGTCCAACCTCAGCGAGGCCGGAGGAGCTATTGAGAGGGCCATTATTGGCTCCTGATGCAATGAAGGTTGACTGAACTTTGGTGAAACCTGGCAAGACGCAACATTGCTACATGGAGAGGGTATGCGGGGGTGTTTGTGTCCCCCAAGTCATGAGACAATGGGATGAAGTCGAGAGAACTGCCAGCATTGATCTGTTGTTTACTAGTTGCCAATATTTCTGTAAAACGCTGACAGCCAGCCGCTTTCCGATAAGTCACATGCAAGAAAGCCCATGCTGCCTTCTGCAAGCCTATATACACATTCAACTCAATCAAATCATGATACGTACTACTTGACTCGATGCAGGAGACAGCCAACTTTTGCCAGGATGCTGACCAGCCCCTAGCATGGGTCCACCCTTTGAAGGAGACTTCAGCGTTTCTTCAGGTTGCGTGCACCTCTGGGGGATGCGACTGGACAGTATCACGGGAACATGCATGTGAAAGCGGACTTGAACCCACTTGAAGCGCATCTTCTCCCTACATTAGCAGTCATCTAGTGAGTAGTCAGTTAATTCTTGGATGGGCTGCATATTGTAGCCCTCCATGATTAAGATGGCGTGGTGGGTACCACAGAGCTCCAGCTGTCCCGGGAATGGCCTACCAATTGATTACGCTGTCACAGCGTTATTCTTTACAAAGCGCACTGATGCCGTTCCTAGAGTCTCTTGGGAGGTGCTACAGACCTATTATTTGCAATAGTTGTTTTGCTGCCGTTTGGCACACACTTGGGCTGCATGCTGAGATCCAAACATCTCGGTCCCTCAGATTAGACTTTGCCATGGTCAAAATTTGCCAGCCGACTTTGCCGACTCAGTCAGCAGCCGATCTTGGACACTGAATTAGATGTTGCGGAAAGGAAAAAAGCGCGAATTCATCTGTGCACCCACTCTGTGATGCTGTCATCCATTATCTTGGCGCTTCAGGAATATCTGAGCGCATGCAGAGCTGCGGCTCTGAGACTCAGCTCACGCTCTATGCTCCCTAGCACCCCGTCCTTAGCCCTAGGGTCCCATACGAAATGCCTTTGCACCGCCGCAAGAGCATGCTGCAGCCCCTGCAGCCTCCTGGGATCATCGAGGATGCCTTGTAGGACCCTATTTAGCTGATCGTAGTCATCTGGCTGCATGTTGACGCTGAAGGCGTCCCAGGGCAGGCGCAGGTGGCGCTCGAAGGGGCGGTCGTTGCCGCGGTAGAAGGTGACGGGGATGCACCCCTTGACGATGCCCCGGAACACGCGCACGCTGTCTTGCGTCTGCCCCGGCGGCGCGGCGCAGAACACCGAGCGCGCCATGTCGCGCATGGTCTCCTGCAGATTACCTCCCCCAGATCAACACTCTACCATTGCTAGAAGTTTCACGCAGTGCCTGCACCTTCCTGTAAGTGTTGGGCCCCCAACGCCATACAGAACCACACTAGTTGATGCAGCAACAACATGTACGCCAGTGCCGAGGTGGCGTCGCCGCGTGAGCGCAGAGAGTTGGACCGAGGTTCAACACACCTCTGGGGTGGCTAGACCCTGCTCAGACCTTGGCAGGGGGTCTGCCTTCCACTGCTCGATGAGCTCATACCGCAGGCGATGCCCAAAGTGCTCCACAAGATTCTTGCCGTCCCCAATCTCGTATTGAAAGCGCATGAGCATGGAAATATCCCTCTCGCCCGCGAATGGAGACACGATGCCGGCTTCCTGGCTGCTATAGTACATAGGTACCAGCACGTCTGCGTCTGGACGGAAGCAGGCCCAAAGCTTGGGGCCGGCCCATGTGAAGTCATTCTCCCGCCAGCGCTGTATTAGCGGCGGATAGCCCTTTTCATTCCTGCAGTGCCCGAGAACAAGTTGATTGGGCTACAACTCAAGCTGAAACCTGCTCAGAGGAATTGCTGCTGCAATCAGGCTGGTGCATTGAGCCAGGTGCTGTTTGTCACCAAATGCACAGACTGCTTTGGAGGGGGGCGTCCATCTCAACGCGCAGAGAGTCATGTCTCATCTGCCATCCACTCTGCATGTACAGCACAGTTCCCAGCCATCTCCCGGCCATGTGTGCAGATGCAGGAGTGCTGCGGCCATATGAGCGCACATGGACATGATATCGCCGTACGACTGGATAGCAAACATGCGGCCGAACTCCTCGTGCTGCAGCCCTCGCGCCATGTCACAGCGCCCATGGTCGTACGAGAACACCATGAAATGGTCCGCGCCATTCTTCCGCTCCCAGTAGGGATGCTGCTCCTTCACATGAGCGATGGCCTTCCGAACCATGTCACTTGATGCCTGCATACAACAGGTCTCAGTGCACGCAGGTGACATGGCTGGGCTGCTGACTCACAGGGAGCATGTCTGGGTGTATTATGAGGTAGCCCCGTCTGCCTGAAGTGCTTTGTAGCAGGCATGGCATAAGCATCCACACTCCCAGGCAGCATTGTGCGGCTCTCACATCAGAGCATACCAGCTACAAGGCATTGCAAAGTCGGCCTCCTTTGGGCACTGCAGTTCTTTCGGCATTTACGCAGAGAAGGAGTGCAATCAGTTTCACCTCCTTTGCGCGGTCCCATTTGTCCCAAAAGCACTCCACAGGCGTGTGTGTGGGTAGGCACTCCTTGTTAAGATCCCAGGCATTGTTAGGGTCGCTCCACTGCTGCCAGAACCAGTTGTAGTGGCGGCCCAAATAGACGGGGATGAAGAACAGCTGCGCCTGATCAGGGTCCTCCGTCCTGACCTTGCTCTGCAGCAGGTGCTGGTGGAGCACCTGCAAGGACAGCGTAGCCTGTCAGCTGATGGGACACGAGCAGGTAGGGCAGCTGCAGACGCCAGGAATACCACAGAGGCGCAACCAGCGCAGGAGGCACTGTTGGCAACTCCTGTATGGGGGCTGCCAGCCATACAAAGACCTTCGCATGACCACTCAATGACACAGGGATGTCATATTGCGCTTGCTTGCAAAGTTTTGCAAAAATGATCTGTGAAGGGTGCATTGCTGACCTGATCATAATCATACTGGGAGGGGTGCCATTGAACGGGAAGCTGAGTCAGATCCTCTGTGAAGTGAGAGGGCATGTCATATACATAGATAAAATGATCTTGGACATCGCCTTCAGAGACCGCTGTCTCGCTCGGATGCAGAGCAGTGTGCTCTGCACACAAAGTATGTCCCATCACTTTTTCGGAGAAGTCTGCCCCCCCTTCATGCATATTTTCATGCTTCACAGTGTGCAAGTCGATTGATGTCCTCTCAGCGTCAAGTTGTATTGGATAAGGTCGATGTACTGTAGCATGTGACAGTATGGGTGCTGGTGTCTGGCAAAAACGCTACGCTCACAACATGCAGCATACGAGATTTTGTCACCTGATCTGCCTGTGTGTACTTTTCGGAAGCTCTTGGATGTCGGCTGCCTATCTGCCGTACTATGTAGGCCAGAGACGTATGTATGCAAGATAACATGGATTAACAATACGAAATACGTCCACCTCAGAGTCATCCGACAGCTGCAAGGCATGCAACCGTCATGCATCGTCGGGGCATTACCGGACGATCGGGCCCCAAACGGGTCTTGATGACAGTATCAGACAGCAACTTCGTGCTTTAAATAATTGGTGAATTTCGCCTTTCTGGTCCCTACAAGATTAAAGCCAAGTAGCAAGTATAGTCCACTTTATGCAACTAGCATAAAGGGAGGACGTACCCCTGATATAAATGGTCCATTCGGAAGTAGGGAAAACAGATTCTGATCACTATGGGCTTTTGTGCTCGTCTGTATCGTACACAGGGTGGTCCATTCTCGGACCAGCTGCCGCAACCTGTATGACGGGCACCACACACACTCCTTTATCCTCTGCGCACAGCTGATAGTGTGCTTAATCAGCCCTATGGCAGCTACAAGGAGCGTAGGTCTCAATAGCGGGCCCTGGGCAGTGTCGGAGCTGGTCAAAATAGGCACAGCAATCAGTCAACGCTAATCGCGCGATCGATGCATCATATGTAGTCACCGGGATGTGTCATCCATTCATCATCTAGCTAGGGTCCTTGCGTTCTAAAACTGCACATGCCCTGTTGCATGTCATACAGGCGCGCGATTGAACGCTGAAAATATCACTACTCGATATTACTTGGTGTGGTCGCACTGCCGGTCTGGTCGCTGACTCTGAATCCAGTAGCGTCCTGACGCGGTGCCTGTGGAAGGTGCCCAGCAGCCAGACATCATAGCACCGACAGGAGGTTGCTGAATAGGGTCGCCAATGGAAACTGCACTTCCTTGTCGGTCAAGGCCAAATGTCTGATCAGGAAGGGTTTCCGGAATCACAGTGAGGTACGTCGCTTTTCTGTTACAGTATCGGAACGCCCTGCTCAGACCACGCCGTGGGCTTGTGGACGCTGATGAACTCGACAGCAACCTGGAAGGCCGTTATGCGGTACCTCCAGCCTGAGAGAGCCGTCTTTGCAAGCCTGTGTAAGACGTGCGAGCTGCGCAGAGAGGTATCCTGGGAAGATGCGGCTTGTAGCATGCGCCGTGCTCGCTTTTTGCATCGCTACAACTACAAGTCGTGAGCTTCCCGCGGCTGCTCCAGGCGCGCTTTCAACGCCCCCTTTTCACGACGCTGGCCACATTTGCGCTTACCATCATGCAAACATAGCATTCAAAGACAATGCGTGCAGCTGACGCAGTCACACTTGCACATACAGGGTCAGCCATCATGGAGCCAGATTCCACTCGCATCCCGGTAGGTTCAGCAGTCATTATGCTGCACTTATTCAACAGTGAGTGTGTCAGAAAAGGCAGTCAAAAAGCCAGACACCTCCTAAGTCATGCCTGATCGGGGAGGAGCCATTATTGGACGGATTAAGGGTGCATTTCTTGGCCGCATGATGCCTACAACAGGGATACTATATCCCCATCTCTGACTGACTTAATTTGTCCAACACATGCAGGCGCCTTCATTCAAGGCAGAGGAAGCCATGCACATTGTGTACACGGCCTGCGGAGATCACGCCAAGGACGATGTGTTGATGTCCCTCAAGACCCTGTGGCTATTTGCCTCTCTCAGCCAGACGCGGGGAAAGCGTTACTACCACATCCACGTGCTGACTGACGGCGCGATGGCACCAAACGACCTGGCATTCCTGCGGCCGTCGTCACATTACCAGGCCTCCGTCCACTCGCTCTTCCCCAGCTCAGTGAACCTCTTCCGCCCATGCTCCTCTGAGAGGCTCTACATGCATCAGCACGCAGACTTCCAGCATCTCGACAAGGTGATCTCTCCCTCTTTCTCTCTTCCCCCCTGATGGCTCATGGACAGTTTCTCTATGGCACTCCGCTGTGACTTTGGCACTGTTGTAGCATCCAACACTGCATGGCCTCTGAGGCTCTGTCTGCATGACCATGAAGACCCCCAAGCATGAGGAAGCACCCAGTGCTTGGTCTCCCATCCTTGGTCCTCAGGCGTTGATGAAAATGCACATAGCCAGCGCTGCTGGTGCATGCAAGAGGCCCTCTTTGCATGAGCATGTTGACCTGAAGCATGTGAGCAGGCCTGCCGAGCAATCGATGAGGCCTGTCAGGACAGCTTCACCAGTGTTTGCTCCAGTTGTTGATGCAACGACGCATGGCTGTGTGACTGTACGCAGCCGGAGAGGAGAGCAGCTTGCAACGAGCATGCAACATCAGCAGCACAGTGAGAATTACGACGGACAGGGTCCACAACAGGATTTAAATCAGCGTTGTTTGTGCGCAGGTGCTGTACCTGGATGGGGACTCCTTGTGGCTGGATGATCCGCTAGAGCTGTGGAAGCACTTCGAGGCCATGCAGAGGAGCGACGCAGTATGGGGTCTGGTCGAGGAGGCTGCTGCAGGACGCAACTGGTACACTGAAGGTGAGGAAGGCTGTGACTTGCACCATGCCAGTTGGTCGGGCAGGATTCTTAAAGACAGACCGGTGCAGGAGACATACACAAGACACACGCAGCACAAGGTTTGGTAAAGGCCCGACCTCTGATCTCTTCAACAATTAGAGCTTCCGGTCCCGTTGTGATGAGTATTTAGAGCGGTGGTGCGCACAGATTAGCAATAGAGCTGTTCAGCAAGGCTTGACAGCGCTGACATGCCACGGGGCTGCCGTGCAGATGCGAAGCACCCGTATTACGGAGAGAGGGGCCTGAACGCGGGCGTGCTGCTTGCTAACCTGGCGCGCATGCGCAACAGCACATTCTCAGCCGAGCGGGATGACATCATCGCCACGTGGGGTGCCCAGGGGGCACTCCCCTGGGGGGACCAGGATGTGCTCAACGTCTACCTGAACAGGCACAACGACCAGGCCTATGTGCTGTCATGCAAATTTAACGTCAGGTGCGGAATGCTCTTACGCGTTGGTGGAATGCATGTCAAGCCTCCTTACGAGAGGGGCGCAGAGTACACCGAGATACACAGCCTGAGGTTGCCAGCTCTTGAGGTATTCTCAGATGTGCAGCTGGCATCCCCAACTTACAGTCCTTGCGTCTGCCTTGACCAACCAAGATGCGGCAATGCTTTCATTTTATGGTCCCCTAATGGGGATTTTTAATAATGCTCTCGAGATCGATAGGCTTATGACATGCACATGTGGATAGAGGTTTGCATACAGCAGCAGTCTCAGTGAGAGCGTGAGACAGAAGTATGGGAGGTTCTGTTCACTCAAACCACGTTGTGATGGTGCAGGACCGACTCAGCCTGCAGCGACATTGCTCCAGTCATCTATCATGGGAGCCGGTCATTGAAGGACCAGCAGGATCACCAGTATAGCCGCCTGTATGCATTCTTCAGCATGGTCAAGAGCGCTGAACTCAAGCTCTCAGGCCGACCGAGGCCCGCCTAAATAGACAGCCTGCGCCAGGTCGGCCGAGTTCGACATTGAACGGCAGAAGCTGAAGCAGCTGCATGCACACCAGCATTATGGAAGCGCAGCAGCTGTGGAGAGTCTGGGCGCCTTGCCAAGGCACAGCTTCCGCTGAAGCACTGAAGGTGGTATCTCACTGAATAAACTCACGAGTTCTTGGGCAGCTCCACAGTTGCCGTAGGCTCCACTGAAGGTGCAGTGTGAACCGCGCCTCTGCAGTCCAGGCATACGCACAGAGACGCCATCCTGACAGAGGCTAGCAGATAGAGGAGCGTTGCCAGACTCACGCAGCAATATCAGCACACCTATTTTTCTTTGGCTACAGCGTGTCAAGGCATTTTGCGACACCAGGGTTGTGCTTGAAGAGTATGACCTTATGGCACAGGGACAACAGCTGGGACATCACCCATCAGGGTGAGACCATCGGGATCACATCCATTTATCTGATCCCTACAATTGCATAGACAGCTGACCTGCTGGACTAGAGAGGGCGCATGACTGGTCTTTCAGAGATATGCTCTCTTCACGAGCACTTCTCCGGTCTCCGCACCTCTACTGTCTACAGGATCAAGGACCATGCATTCCTTTGCCCACCAGAATTATTTAGAGAGGTGTGCTGTGTTCACGCGCACCTCTCCTCTCTTTTAGCAGGCTGCCCTCGTATGAAATAGCTCGGGGGCAACAAGTCTTGAGACTCCGCCCTTCAAGAGTCACATGTGAGATGCACGCAGCGGCTGCCAGCAAAAGGCCAGTGTCTTTCCGAGAGCCCCTAGATAATCAGCGTATTGCTGAATTGTGTGTGGTGGGGTGACGTTGGGAATACCGTCCATCACAGCACTCCATGAGAGGCAGGCTGTGTTTGCAAGTGCCTCTTTGGCTTTCAGCAGCACCGTGATACGTCCTCCTGCACTATCAACAGCAACACTTACATTCAACGTCCCATTGAGAGTTGCTCCTTCGCATTCAATCCGTACACATGCTGTGGTGTCAGCCCTTAGGAGTGCTACGGCGTTCTCCTGCACATAGCTATAAGACCCCAGCCGGGCAAATCGAGGTCAAAGGCACTGGGCCCTGCAGGAACTTGAAAGGTCCTCAAAATGCGGGGGTGGCGCCATTTGGCGCATCTGCTATACCATCACATGCGCCGTTCAGGGTGTATGATCTCAAAGTTATCCGGGACAGCTCTTGCAGATGCGATGCAGGGCTGGATCTTCAAGTGTATGGTACCCATCACTGCCTCACCACCACCTTTATGCGAAGTGAAAGTTAGTTGCCACCGCACGCCTTTGGTTTCAGAGCTGCAGCGGTTGTGCCTATCCATGTCTTCCAATCTCAGCGAGGCCTGAAGAGCTTTTGAGAGGGCCAGTATTGAGGTTCTCATGCAATGAAGGTTTACTGAACTGTGGTGAAAACTGGCAAGACAGAACATTGCTAGATGAAGAGGGTTTGCGCGGGTGCTTGTGTCCCCCAAGTCATGAGACAGTGGAATGAAGTCTTGAGAAGTGCCAGCAGAGATCCCTTGTTTACTGTGACAGCAAGGATTGTCGGACTGGTCCGGTTTCCACGGATCTTGGATACCTCCTCGAGCATCAGGGCTAGTACCCTGGGAATCAGTGAACGAATGATTAGATGATTAGATAAGTAGCGTGCACCTTCAACAGGTGATAGACAAGACTAGAATTGCCTAGGCCTTCCATGTGCCGGACCGACTCCAGAGCTTAGGCCTCGCAGCCAACCTGCAGGATAGTCTTCCTGCCAATGCTCAGGATATACAGAGACAAACCGAAAGGTATGCACATAGGATGGTCAACCATGCAAAATTGCCAACTGCCAAGTAGGGTAGAGGGATGCGCAAGATCGTGCAACAGCGCCGCACTGCCATTAGCTCAGCAGATTTATGAGTAATCTGTGGTGTGCACCCACGTGGGAAGCACCAGCTGTAGCAAGTAGTGGAGTGTAAGCAGATCAGCTTATGCATGGTCAATTCCAACAGAAAGGAATCAGACCATTACCCGCTAGAGGGCACCATCTTGCAAACTTTGCCACCAATTGCCAATGCACAATGCACAGGCCAGCCGTTATTGAAACACCATTGGCAGGCTGGGCTCAGGGTAGAGTACTGTGAGCAGCTCCAAACAGAGGCGTGCCAGGCAGCTTTACAACAGGCAATGCAGTTGGCTGCTGATGGGGACCTGCACGCTGCTTTTCAGAAATTTGATGCAGGCCTGTGCGCAGCGGCAGAGGCTTCTGGGATGCCTGAAAAGGCCTCGGGGAGGCATAAGTTGGGCCGTAAGCACAAGCCATTCTTTGATGCACAGTGCCTTGCACTGAAGCGCCGGGTGCACGCAGCACGTGGGCATGACAGGAAGGGTTTGGAAGCAGAGTATCATGCTTTGGTCAGAAGCAGAAAGCGTGCTTATAACCTTGACAGGTTGCGGACCTTGATTGATGAGCAATACACAGATCCGCGGTCATTCTGGAAGCTGCTTAGGTCGGAATACAAGGATTTGCTCGTCAGCCTGCAGCACGTCCAGGCATGGGATGGTTACATTCAGCGCGTGGCAGACTGTGGAGGCCCCAGCAACTTGCACTTGCCAGCAGAGGCCTACCCACAGCGCTCAACCCATGCAGCGGAGACATTGAATGGCACTGTGACAGAAGAGGAGGTCCAGGTAGCATTACAACATCTCCACAATGGGCGTGCAAAGGGAACCTGTGGCCTGCCATCAGAGCTTCTTCGCTACGCCAAGCTTCCCAGCACGAAGGACAGGCCCAACCCGCCACACATCCTGGTGCCAACCCTCACAGTCCTCATCAACAGCCTCTTCCGTCAAGGTGCTGTCCCAGAGTCCATCAATGTCAGCCTCGTCACGCCAGTATACAAGAAGGGTGATCCATTTGACACAAGTAACTACAGGCCCATTGCAGTCACCAAGCCCATTATGCGCCTATATGCTGGGATCTTGAATGCTCGGCTGGTACAATTTACAGAGCAGGAACACTTGCGTGCAGAATCCCAAACGGGCTTTAGGCCAGAGTTGGCTACGACACATCAGCTCATGGCCTTGCAACACTTTATCAGCGAGTCACATCATGCGCGCACTCCTCTGTATGCCTGTTTCCTGGATCTGAAAGGTGCATATGACAAGGTCCAGCGGCCATTACTGTGGCAGGCATTACAAAGGCTAGGGGTACATGGGCATATGCTTGCAGCTATTCAATCTCTCTACAATAGTAGCAGCCTCCGGGTTAATGTGTCAGGAAGAGCGGGCCTGCCCCACCCATCTCGTACGGGCTTGAAGCAGGGTTGCCCTTTGAGCCCTACCCTCTTTGGGTTGTTTGCTGATGGCTTACATAGGTATATCAATGTGCACTGCCCTACGGAGGGACCTGCCCTTGATCAGGACACTAGGGTGCCCATTCTGGGCTATGCAGATGATTTTGTGCTCTTAGCAGACACTCCTGAGGGCTTGCAGAAGCTCATTAATGCTGCTGCAACATTCTGTGACATGGTGGGCATGATCGTCTGCACCGTCAAAACGAAGGTTGTAGTGTTCGGGCCGCAGTCAATGCCACCAATCCCTTGGTTCTGCAAAGGGGAGTCCCTGCAACAGATGCAGGAATTCAAGTATCTTGGGCTCATGTTTAGTGCCCAAGGAGGTGTGCAGGCAACCTTCCCCATCCTGAAGCAAAAGATGACGGCTGCTTGGGCGCTGCTCAGGCGGCAGTATGGCAGGTTATCATGTGCTTCATCGGTTGGCCTACTGCTTAGGGTGTATGATGCTTGCGTGCCACCGACTGCATCTTATGGCTGTGAAGTCTGGGGTTGCTACAGCTTTCCTGCAGCTTCTAGTGTCTTGCGCGCCTCCCTGGCTCAGCAGCACCTGCAGACTCTGAAGCACATCTTGGGTGTGCGCTCGACGGTGAATACACATGTCTTATGGCAGGAAGTGCCAGTCAAGCGCCTTGAAGTGGTCTGGTTGCAAAGGACGGTCAAGTTCTACAACAGGCTTGCTGCAGCCCCTAACGGTGACCTGTATAGACGCATTGCGATTGCCTCTTGCCGGTCTGCACTGTCACAGAACGTGCGCAATTGGGCTTGGTCACTCTGTAGGAGTTTACAGGGCATTGGCTATACATTCCAGATTCGGGCTGATGACTTGGACCTCGTTGTTGAGCATACACTGGACATGAAACTGAAGGCCAAGTACGATGCAGTTTGGCAGGACCTCCCGTTCAGTCCTAGGACATGCCCCTCTCAGGGTGCCAGTCTTTGTACGTATGGTGCATGGTTTGCACGGCCTGCCCACATCCATCCCAAGGCAATATTCAGGCTGCCACTGTCCGCTGGGTGTGTGCAAGCCTTGCTCAGGTTCAGGATGGGTTGCCATAATCTTCCCTGGGATCTTGGGCGTAGGCAAGGTATCCCCAGGCTGCATAGGGTATGCACATTGTGTGCTGGTGAAAACCCGGGTGATGAACAGCATGTTGTGTTTGAGTGCCCAGGGTTGCAGGATATTCGTGACAGATATCAAGGCTTGTTTGGAGAACATGCAGCTACCATGCTTCAATTCATGTGGCAAGATGACATTCGTGGTGTTGCGATGTTTATCAAGGAATGCTTGGGAGTATATTATGGCACTGACCCTGATGGGGGTCAGGCATCTGATCAGCCCTAGGTGGCTGGAAAAGATGTAAAGTTTCTCTCTCTCTGTAAGCAAATATGTTCACGAGTGAGATGCAGTCATCAATAATATATAAATATTGGGACGGAAACGAGCAACGTATGTTGCTCTCACACAGACATGCAAGGGTTCCATCCACAGCTCTAGAGGTTGCAGGTCCACAGGTGCATAAAAGGCATGCTGCTGCAATCCTCGGAGGCCCCAATCGTGCCTCTCCATTTCCTGCCTGTACTCTCTCTACAGAACACACCTCTCTCAAGGATCATACTATACAAGAGCGTCATCGCTTGACTCGCCACTGTCCCCACTCGCTGCGCACACCTGGCAGGTATGTGACATCTGGAGCACTGACAGCTCACTGACGCCCAGTTTGGCGGATCATATGTCCAGGAACACTTGCGATAACAGGGCGGCTCGTTGGATGGCTATCCGGCAGCGCAGGACTCATCGCGGGAAGGCATTAGTCATCCCTGAGGAAACACTGCGCCTCGACCCAGGAGCACTTGCAATGACAGGGCAGCCCATGTATGGCTATCCGGCGGCACAAGACTCATCGCGGGAAGAGAATTTAGAGCGCCAGGAGGGCTGCTGCTCAGGCTGGCACAGCAGCCCCCACCACTCTCTGCACAGCCTCCACAACCTGCTCCGGCTGCACAATGGTGGCCGCCTCCAGCTCGTATGCATATGCTGTGGGCACATCCTGGGAGCTCAGCCTCACCACCTGCACACGCCACAGAGCTCGGCTCAGCAGCTGGGATGCAGCTGCGCAGGCAGAGCCACAGCTTCACAGCAGGCGGAGTGACGCAAGCTCTCAGAGCGCCTGAGAACCCAGACGCTGCATGAGCAGAGCCAGCTTCGCCAGGCGAGCAAGCGCAGAGAAATCTCAGGCATATGCACGTGTGAGCCTTGCACGTAGCCCCCAGGAGATACATGTCCCTTTGTGGTGACTGTGGATGGTACAGAGCAGCATGACACGTAGAGCATAGGACAGAGGGCATTGCATGCCTGGTGGTCCTGCTCATTGAACAGCAACTTACCGGTGAGACAATGACAGTGCATGAGGACGGAGGGCATGCCTCATGGTCCAGCCCATCGAAGAGCAATTCATTGACCATAGCCGACAGCGAGGCGCCAAGGCCCCTATACATGGTCCTGTGGTGACTCATGATGTGGGAGAGCAACAGTGCACAGAGGGAAAGGGACATGCCTGGTGGTCCAGCTCGTCGAAGAGTGACTCATTGACCATGGCCGACAGCGAGGCGCCAATGCCACCGGTCTTCATGCACTCCTCCACAATGATACAGTTCCGCGTCTTCTTGATGCTCTTGCTGATGGTCTCCATGTCGAACGGCTTCAGGCTGATCAGGTCAATCACCTGCGTGCATGACGGCCATCAGCTTCGTGTGAAACTACCATTAGTCTGCCACACCTGAGCGCCAATGTCAGGGGAGGCAGCGCAACTGCACCCACAGGGCAAGGCAGCTGTCTGCAAGAGGCACAGCAGTCCATTTCCTGCATAGTGGGACACCAGCATGGCTGCATGCAGCCGCTGTTGACGCTCTAGTAGGTGTGCTTTACCATGAACATGCAGCATGGCCTCTGCATGCATAGTAAGCTCACCCTTTGTGTTGAGCCAGCTCAGAAGGCAATTGCTGCAGGAGGGATTGGTTGGCAGAGCCGGTGAGCAGTAGAACTCCCCTCAGCTAGCTGCTGTTAAGCCTTACAAAGAGCACTGCAGATTTCCATGCGCAGGGGAAGCACGCACCTCTGGGTCGTAGCCCATCTTCTCAAGCTGCTGCACGGCCTGCATGACGACGTAGCGCATGCGCGAGTAGCAGAGGATGGTCACGTCGCGCCCCGTCCGCACTAGCTCTGCCTTCTCCAGCGGCTGGTAGTACCCCTCCTTGGTCTCACCTGCACATCGCCAGTCCTTGTTGACTCTATGGCATCCTTTTGATGAGGCATCATATAGCATGCTTGAATGCCCCTTGATGAGGTAGCACACACTTCGTCCGATATTGCAGCACTGGCGTCAATCAGACACAGGTCACCATTACGTCACAGTTAGAATCCAGATGTCAGGCAAGGCCCCTTTGAAAACCAGCTGCGACATGTGACAGAGCCTGTATCTCACTGAACCTGTGCCGCAACATCAAATGAAGCACTATCAGAGTGACACATGGGCCCGCACCCTTGACATTGTACAGCAGGACGTGCTCAAAGAAGATGATGGGGTTGTCGCTGCGGATGGCGCTCTTGAGCAGCGCCTTGGCGTTGGCCGTGGTGGAGCAGGCCACCAGCTGCACTCCCGGGATGGACTGGAAGTAGGACTCCAGGCGCTGGCTGTGCTCTGCGCCCAGCTGGCGCCCCACGCCACCTGGCCCTCTGATCACCACTGGCACCTGCGCAATCACTCCATTACATCAGGCCTCTAGTTGCATGTCCAGGATGCAATGGAGATGCGACTCCAGGCGCTGGCTGTGCTCTGTGCCCAGCTGGCGCCCCACGCCACCTGGCCCCCTGATCACCACTGGCACCTGCACATCCACCGTCATCATCATTGCCTGCCATGGTCCACTACCATGCTCTTCACCCCTGCCCTTCACAAAGCTGTGTCGTTCGGTAGTGTGGGCAGGACCAGCTGCATAGCTGGACACACAGTCTACCTGGCTATTGTGGCAACTAGCCGCTTTGGACGGAAATTGCAGCAACACTGCCTCACCTATGATGGTTCACAGTACCAAAAGGGTTAGCAGGTCACCTGGCTGCGCAAAAGACAAGGAGCATGGGGCGGGGCTGACCTTGTACTGGCCGCCAGAGGTGTAGTGCAGCATGCCGGCATTGTTGGAGATCTGGTTGTAGGCCAGCAGCAGGAAGCCCATGTTCATGCCCTCTATAATCACCCTCAGCCCGGTCATGGCTGCTCCGATGCCCATTCCCATGAACCCGTTCTCTGCACCAGACTGTGGTTGTTCGGAGCTGTGATCCAATGTATCGACATACCATCAGGCTTCCTTTCTCGTGCTAGCGTCTATGCCGAGAGCAGGGTGGTGTGGCGGTGCATTGTCATGCTGCTGCTTCAGGATCTTACCCTCCTAGCCTGGGCAGCTCATGGCGATGTCATCATCAGCTTTGACAGCGGATCTGACGGTACAGGCATGCGAGGAAAGCGAGCTGTGCGCACCGCAGATGGGTGTGTCTAGGAGACGCATGTCGCCATACTTCTTGTGGAGGTCATATGACACCTTGTACGAGCCTCCATAGTGTCCCACATCCTCACCTGCACCAGGCAACCATCAATGTCACTCACTTGCACAGTTCACTAAGCTGCGTCACATGATGAACCTTAGTATTAAGTAGCGTGTTTGAAATTGTAGACAGGAGTGCGCACATGCAGGAGGAGTGCAGTCCTGGTTGGCAAATATGCAGCTCTTTCGTGCTGATGGAGGGACATCGCACCCATCATGCACACTCGGGGGTCTGCCTCCATCTCCTCATCTACAGCCTCACGCAGGGCCTCCCACATAAGCTTCTGCTGTGCTGTCGCATGCGTTCTTGCTACGCGGGCAGCTGCGATGCAGGAGCAACCCAGGTCAGTGCCCATCTTGTTTGCTGGTTTCACAACCAGACGTTTGCAAGATATTCAAGACATCGTCTTGTCAGTGACGGCAGACCGGATGCAATATGCAAACGGTCGTGCTGAGACCCTCTCTCCTACAGCAATGCCATGTGAAGAGCCAGTCACTGGGTGCACTGCATGTCCATGAGGTCTTAAATGCCAAATTGCGGACGTCAATACGAAGTTGTCAGGACAAACCTCTTCTCAATCGTGGCTGAAGGCATGCTGTGTTTCCCAGCGCCCTGCTGGAGATCACATTGGCCTGACGCCCTGTGAAGGAGCAGGGCCTCATGCTGCCTGCCTATGCTGTTATCGCAGCCTTCAGAAGCCCCTTCCTCAAAGCTTGGACCGCCGTCTAAGTACAGGCAGATCCTGCTTCCCCCTGCCTGAGTATATGCAACAGGAGGCCTGCCTGTCGCGGTCGTCGATCATGGCATGGCCTAGAGGGTTTTGAAGCAAGCCTAGGGTTCAAAGGGGCTTCAATGCAGCGTTTCTCATCAGGCGACCTCGCTGTTCGGCATCCTTGAGGTCTCTGTGAGAAAGCTTGATGATATCAGATAGTGGATCCTGTGTCCCTGAGGTCCATCCGCAAATATTTGCCATAAAGAGAAAATTGGTCCCCCAGGGCTGATGACATCAGCACCGGATCCCCCGCTTGCTGCCGCTTCATGACTCTTTTAAGCACTTGTAAAGCCGGCCCTGCGCGGAGCTCACGTCTTTAGTCCAGCAGAGGAAACTGTTTGAAGCAAGAAAGGTGATGGGAGGAGGGTGACAGGTCAGTAGCCCAGCCCAGCTAAGGAGATCTTCAGGATGCATACCAGCAAGTGCTCGCATCTATCAGGTATTGACACTCCACTACCCAACGAATGATTTGGTTTTCTTCTGTTCTCACGTCATGCGGAAGCAATTCGCCATACGGCCTGGCTCATGTGATGTGAATATAGATAGGACTCCTCTGCTGTCTTCACGAGTGACATCGCATGTCAAAGCTGTTTGCACAATGTCATTCCTGTGTTGGTCACTGATGTACGTTCTGATTTTGCAAAATTACCGAAGAATGCATTCACAGCTATAGTCACCGGTGTCCGATGATGTTGCAGGGCACGATAGCACAAGAGCCCAACCCTTGGGGCGTTCCTGTCGCTTGAGACCCGCTAAGATCCAGAGGTCATTCGGAAAGCGCACGCCATGCAAGGCTGGCACAGCTGTTGCAGACCCCAGGTCAAGGTCACTGCAGGACATGCACATCAGCATCCCTGGCATCACATCTGCTGGCCAGGTGAGGCCTTTCCTGCACACCAGCTTTGGACCAAATGCACCTCGATGACAGTCATGGCAAGACAAACCTGCAACAGCAAGGAAGGAATGATAAGCCATACAATGTGCATGCATCACAGGTGTTGGCAGCTGGACTGGCAAAGCACCTGCAGACCCGCAGCCAGCTTCCCGATGACTGGCAGCCGCTGGCCAGCAGCAGCCAGCCGCAGGCAGTCATGCCCAAGGCACCGCCAGAGTGGACACCACCCACAGACCCCTCTGGACCCACTGCACCTCCAGAGTTCACTCCTCCTCGGGACCCTGGTAAACGCTAATCTCTGCTGCTTCCCTCCTGCACCTTGTGCTCTATGGCGCACAGCTGAAGGTCCTTCACCGTAGTCACATTTGAGTTCCTGTGGATCTTGAGCCTTGCAGCGAGTTGTGCCTGCAGACTGATGAAGATCTCCATTGATGGGCATGTCAGGAGGCAGAGAAGTCCCTGCTTCCTTTGAGGAGTGCATCATCACCTTCCAGGTACCCAGACAGTCTGCGCTAGAGCAGGTTGCTGTTTTACACGCATCGATTCTGCAAGCTTGTGCTTGCAGGGTCAGTGCCCGGCACCGTTCCAGAGTTTGAGCCACCAGAGCAGGCTCCCCCGGGGAGGACCCGCCCAGCCGATCCGCCCAGCCCTGGGCGGCCAGCCAGGCCGGAGCCAGATGAGATCCCGGACCCCGAGCGCGACCCTCTGCGCACCCCCGAGAGGCGCCGGGAGACCGGAGACCCAGATGAGACAGACCCTAGTCCCGAGCCGGAAACTGCTCCGGCCTCCCAGAACCTCATGTGAGATCTCCTGGCACTCATTAGAAAGCTGCGGTGGACCAGTAAAGGATCAGTGAGGTTGCGCAGGATGCCTCCCCTACAGAACCTCAGGGCCTTTGACGGCTCATCGCAGTATGCTGCCTGGTTGCCCTTCAGCACCTCGTGAGCCTGCAGATCTCACAGCGCAAGGTGACACGATATTGCAGGAAGTGAAGCGCATGTTGGGATAAGTCTGCAGCTGCCAATGCCTGGCGGGCTCTCTCGTGTGGCAATGTGCTGTGTGGCCAAGAAATGTCACTGATACGTCGCCTGCTGCAGGGAGGCGGTGCACGCATACGTTCAAGACTGCCAGGAGGTGTATGACTATGAGGACTCCAGGGGTGGCGGAATATCTATTGGCCTGGGACCCAACAACTGCCCGGCGGTCCTGCTGTGGCATCCCACAGGCTACACCGCAACGGTGAGCTGGACATACTGATGCAATCCTCCTATCATTTCCAATCCTTTTATGTCCTATGTCACCCCCAAAACGTTTCATGATAACACCTTCACCTTTCCTGTTTCAGTCTGTCGGCAGTCTGTCAGTGCAGAGCTCACAGGAAGCAAGTCAGGGCTTGTGTGTGGGGACTGTCCTAACTTGTCTAGCTGTATGGGTAACCTGAAGGTGAGTCTGAGGTGACTGATCGTGCAGGTCAATATGCACGGTGCCAACGTCACATCGTGGCGGCGACCAGACGGCCTCGACATCCTGCACATGCGCCCAGACAGCCCCTTCAATGGCACTAGTCCCATCCTGTAGGTTCCCCAGTTTGGTGCAGGATTTACAACCTGGCAATGCCATGTGTGGTCTATGTATGGTCACAGAGGACTTGGGCATTCGCAGTCTTCTTGAAGGACTCTTGCATGCTCATCAGCCTCCAGATGTAAGGCTACGAGCATGCTGTAGCACCTGGAGCTGCAAATGCACAAGTCTGCAGCAGAATGTGCTCCTCCTCCCTTTCTCCATGACTTTCTCAAGATGGAACTTCTACAGCAGTAATATTCCTGTAGGGCAAACCTGTAGAGCATCACTTTGATCATCTTTTATACAAAGCACCTGCTACTTTAGGACTTTCTCGTGCATGCATGAACAGCGCTCGCATGCGAAAGATGCAGTATGCACCCTGTCATGCATAGCTGAGCGTACTTTGCCTCTCGTGAAGCTTTGCATTATTCTGCAGGGGCGGCATCCCGCTGGTGTTTCCGCAGTACGGCAGGGCGTCTGGCGTGGCAGCCTATGCAGGCGTGGGCAACCCGGCTGTGCCCACCCACGGCTTCCTGAGCCACCTGCACTGGACGCTCGTGGATGCAGGCGGCTCAGACCCGGATGCTGAGGACCCCTGTCCCACTGTGGTGCTGGAGGCGGAGTCCACAACAGAGACCTATGCTGTGTGGCCCTACCACTTCCGGGCTGTCTACACAGTGAGCACCTCTCACCATCCTCGCTTCAAAATTGATACACACCAAAATTTCAGACCTCTTTGGCTTGTAAAATTGTTTGTGCAGACTTGGTATGTGCTCAACCTCTCCCTGCCTGCCAAATTTTTGGGATATCTGGCAGCAGGCACTTGTCCAGCTTTGTCGGGCAGTGTTGTGCAAAACTTCAGCTGGTGACTTCTGTTGTCTTTGGGTGACGCCTTGTCCGACGCCTGATTGTGGCGTCTTCAGAGACCAGACAGGTCACAGGGCTAAGTTTTGCATAAGAGGCATGTCTTGTTCAAGCCGTCCACAGCAAGGCTGAGTGTGAGTGTGCGCCATGGATAGGCACAATACAGCAACCATCTATCCTGCAAGGCCACAATTGCACTCTGATGCGGAGTGTGCTATACTGCAGGTCAGCCTGATGTTCACAGACGACGAGCCTCAGGACCCGCTGTTGATGGGGCCGGAGGTACGGCCGCGCTTCCAGTCGGACTACGAGGAGCAGCTGGAGGGGTCCTCCGCGCCGGAGCCGGCTGTTGCAATGGCCAAGCGCAGCCGGGGCCGGCCTGCCAAGAGCGGCAAGTGGCAGGTGTGCTTCTGTACTCCCCAGAAGAAACAAAGCTGCATGCGTCGATATCTACAAGTTCATAGATGCCGGCCCCAGGATGCATGAAGCAACAGGCAGCCTGGCTGCCAGGCAAAGCATGGGAATAGCTATTACCCGGACTAGAGCAAGATCGCATCTCATCAGTTCATTGATGAAAGCCTCAGCATCAAGCCAGCTCACACTGTTGAGGTGTTGGGACTGTGCACTTTTCATGTTGGAGTCATCATGCACCTGAGGCACCCTTGCTTGAATAGTCTTTGTTTCCTGTGCAGCAACTGTCTGACAAGGGGACGCTGGACACGGAAGAGGCCATAGCCGAGCAGCAGCAGGAAGAGGATGAGAGGAATGGCCCCGTCATCGCCCCTACACCAGTACAGCTGAAGTGCACGCTGGAGATCCTCAATGAGGGTGAGTGCTCCGCAGCAGCCTGGCTGCTTGCAGCCTTGTCTCATGCACTTCCTCTAGATGCAGGATGCTGCAGAGCCTTGCAACATTGAGATCAGATGTCGCAGATAAAACTTTTCCAGATACCCTACATCCGGAGACCGGTATGTGTCAATGCAACACATTATACATGCTGGTCACCAGATGTGAGGTAACTGTCAGCCCAACCAGTGATTGACCACAACAAAGCATGTTCAACGCCATGAGCAGCCCTGCCGTGCATTGCAGACGACAAGCCCTTCTCCTTCGAGGCGGCGCTGCAGAGCCACGTAGGGACGCACGAGGTGCGCCTGATGGAAGCTCTGGGCTTTAAGGGGAAGCTGATGCTCAACTGTGACGCCTCCCCCGACCGGCCCCTGCTGCGCATGTGCGATGAGGAGAGCTCCACCTATGGAGGTACTTTGCGCCTCACTAGGTCCTGTGGTGCTACTCCCTGCGGTCAGCTGTTCTCTCTGCATAAGACGGGGATGACTTAGTACGGCAGAGTTTCACTGAAGATGGTCCATGATCCATGTGCTGTGGAGAATCCATCCCATGATCACCCACAAGATGTGCACCCGCGTCAGGCTCTCCTGTGATGCCTGAGAGCTCCACCTATGGAGATAGTTGCGCCCGTCCTGACTGTGTAGAGTTACGTGGTTTCATAAAGCTCGCTATCTGTGTGGTCGCGGAATGGCGCCCCCTGGAGTGTCCTCTGAGAATGCATGAATCTGTGTATGCGGTACTGCATTGGCCAGGGAGGAAGCGGAGTCTCTATTGTGCCTCAGTATGAGAACCCAGTGTAAAGCATTAGTTCTTTGCAAGATACGTTTGATGCCAGGCTCAGAGGTCTGGGGCTCATAGAGAGAGACCCACATGCCAAGGTCTCACAGATCATACGTTCGTCCTTTGCTCGGGCATTAAATGCATTTGCACTGTGCAGAGACGCAGGTGGACAGAGTGTATCTGGATGCAGCCACTCAGGGCAAGGGTCCGGTGTATGTGGCCCCGGGCCACAACGAGTTCCTTCTGGAGTACATGAACAGAGGAGGCTTCAGAGACATGGGCGTCTGGAACCCCTTGGCCGAGCTTCCTGACCCGAGCCTGCACAGAAACTTTGTGACGTATGCCAGCGGCGCCATTGCACGGCCTGTCAAGTGAGTTGCATCGCCTCAATGTTTACCAATGAAGTCACGTTGCTGAGTGCTCACTTGATCAGTCTCGCCATCCCCAGTCTCCTGTGTTGTTCACTGGTCCCTGTACAGGATGTTTACCTTTTTTGAGGCCAGCTGAGTGTCACAGCATGCCCCCTGACAGTGTTCATGCCATATTGCTTCTTTGCTTCTTCTGCTCGGCTGTGTATTCACAGTGGCAATTGCAATGCAGGCTGAAGCCCCAGGAGGCATGGGTGGGTGAGATGGTCATCAGGCTGCATGAGGCCACATCTGGCAGCCTCTCCCCTGAGGATGATGGGACTGGGGCAGAGGAGTGAGGAGCGCCATCAAGCAGAGGGCTCATCAGAGACTCTCAGGGTGTGAGAGAGTGCAGCCCCTCATATGCTCGGCCAGCCTTGCTTGCAGAGATGAGCTTCCAAAACCCGGTCCTTGTATGATGGCAGAGATGGGCGGGAGTGGTCTGGCTGTGTGGCCAGCAGGCAACTGAGGTTCTGACAGCAATTTGACTGGAGCTGCATGATGCCAGTGGGAAGCTCCAGGTTGTCATGGTGATGAGGGGATTGAGGAATGCACAGTAGGGATGGATATTTTGCCAGCCGTCATGCAGCAGGATGCTCAAGTGTTTTGTGGGAGTGCTGGAAGCAAGTGCAATTTCAATGCCGTGAGTGATACTCTCTTCTCTGGGCAAACCAGAGGTGTCAGCATGGAGAGTCATGCTCACGGCTTCTGTGTAAAGGGAGCGAATGTGCATGTGTACTGGTATCGACAAAGTGGGGATGCTGCCAGCATCTTCAGTTGAATGCACACTGCCCATTCTTACAAGCCTGTGGCTATCGATGTATGCTAAGGAAGCTGCCAGCAATCACACATAGGGAAGCTGCAGCTCAGCCAGAACTGTTTTGATGATGCTGTCAATTCCAGTTTACACATGTCACCAGAGTATACTGTGTGGTTTCCATTCTCAGGTCAGCACGACCCGACCAACACTATGCTTAAGGCTTGGGCTCTCCCTACGATCGCAGGCTTCTCAGAAGTGATATATGCTGCTAGTGAGCTGGGGCAGGCTCCTCCTTCTTGCCTCCAAAGGCCTTCATGGCTGTGTAGATTCCAATGCCCCATGCTCCCAGCACTCCAAGGACAATCTGCAGATTGCATGAGAAATCAGCATATGTGCAAGGGAGATATCACCTGGGTAGTCTATTAGTAGGAAGGTCCCCCGAGGTATAAGGCTCATGAAAATAATCCAAAAAATTCGAAGCTGGAATAGCAATGGTAGATGCGCATGCCCCTATCATGCCTCACCTGCTCCTCCTTCCATTCAGAGATCCGAGTAGGGCCTTCCCAAAAGTTGATCTTCTTCTCGCCGTGTTCACCCTCTGCACGCCACTGCTTTATCATTGCACATTAGGCTAGGGTGAGTTCCGAGACGTATCTGAGTAATCCTTAAGCTGCAGCTTGAGAGGCCTGTTGATGGATCTGAGTGCACCTGCGGCAAAGCCTCGCCTTTGCTGGCGGACGACTGTGCTTTGTATCTGTGCTCTCTGCTGAAAGGCTTGCCCACATCGCCTCAGTACCCCAGACATCCTATCCTGATGCACCTGGGAATGTGAGCAATCCTGTATGTCCGGTTCAAGAGCCCTACTTGGACTCTCAGATGCCCAAACTGATAGTACAAGTTCGTGCAGCTGCGTGGGGTGCTGTGCTTAGCGAATATCGAGCATCCCAGACCTAGCACTATTTAGCAGAGAGTGTTGTACAGGTCGACGACCCCTGAGATGCAAAGTTCCACGCCGGCGGAGGCGTTCCCTGGATCGAGCTGCCAAGGCGGCTATAGCATTGGCATTGTACCTGCATTTGAGGGCTGCAGCCTGTGGCGTGGGAACAGCGCAACATTGCCAAGATGGTGGTACGTATGCGTTCGTATTCGCACTTACTACCCTGCTTTCAGACCTGCAAGTGACCATGCCTGGCGAAAGTTGATGCATTGCCTGAGCTTGTTCTGCAGCAGTTCTTCTGAGCATGAGGTGGCATCGAGTGAGACAGTTATATCGATAGAGCTATCAGCGAGGGTGGCATCTTCTAGATGATAGCACCTCATATTGTTTCACCTGGACACTCCTTGTGACCATGCCTGATGGTGCCATCACTGCCTGCAGAACGACTCGAAGTCTCAGAACAAGATGCGGGACATCCGCGTGGCGAAGCTGGTCCTCAACATCTGCGTTGGAGAGTCAGGAGATAGGCTGCAGAAAGCAGCAAAGGTGAGCAGAGGGGCAGACGCCTGCAAAGGTCATTCGCACGAACCGAGCCATGTCGCAGAAAAACACCTTCGAGTTCCTTATAGCATCAAAATAAGAAGGAATGCACAGCTTTTGTTTGGACATGGCAAGTTGGTGACTTGGAGTGTCTGCTCACAGGTGCTAGAGCAGCTGACAGGGCAGCAGCCAGTCTTTGGGAAGGCCCGCTACACAGTGCGTACGTTCGCCATCAGGAGAAACGAGAAGATCTCCACCTCAGTCACTGTCCGGGGGGAGAAGGCAATGCAGCTCATTGTGAGTCCCTGCACCTCCCGCATCTGCGGAACCTTTCTGCCTGCAGTATCTCGAGCTTATACTGAGTATCAGTATCTGCAGTGTTTTGAGCTAGTATTGAAGTTTAGCCAGTGTACCTTGAAAGAGTCCTCCTGGAGATTACCTATCAGGTGTCTTTGCCCTGTAGCTTGTTGGCAGCATGCAGGACTGCCTAGGTATCGTAGCACTGACAGCAGCACGTCTCTGCATGAAGCTCAGGGAGTAGAACACCTTACACACACCACTGAATTCCAGCAATAGCGGAGGATGGAGGGGCATGGCTTATAGCCTTCGACGCCCTGACTCTGCACAGCTTTAGTGCTGTACATGACTTACTGCTCTGGGCTTATGTGCCTGTGGTGAGCTTCAGGCATTGCAGCTAGCGTGCGTGTCGCATGTGCTGATAGCTGTGTTGCGTCTGAAACAGGAGGCTGGTCTCAAGGTGAAGGAGTACGAGCTCCTCAGGCGGAATTTCTCAGAGACCGGAAACTTTGGATTCGGCATCAACGAGCACATTGACCTGGGCATCAAGTATGATCCATCCACAGGCATCTACGGTGAGGCCCAGCTTTCTTTACCTTGTCACTCCCGCCTTGTCAGAAGGAGCAGCTGCTCAGTCACCTTCTTCTTGCACCCAGTCCATGCAGGGGGGCATGCAGTTGTGAACAGTAGTACAGCTGTGCAAATTCGGGGCTTGAGGGGCTGAGAGATGCCCCTCGACGCTACTGCTCAATGTAGCAGTATATCAAGAAGCGTGTACCGCTCCCTGAGCTTCATGTAGAGACGCGCTGCTGTCAGTGCTGCACTACATGGGCAATACGGTCTGTTGCATGCGGCACGAGGCGAGCAACTGGTGACTGCGTGCAGGAATGGACTTCTATGTGGTGCTGGACCGCGCTGGGTACAGAGTGGCAAAGCGGAGGCAGCGGTTGGCCAAGGTGGGAGTGCAGCACAAGGTGACCAAGGACGACGCCATCAAGTGGTTCCAGACTAAGTTCGAGGGCATCGTGCACAACAAGCAGAGCTACACTTGAGCCTGCAATGCAGGAAGTGCTCTGACAGGAGTCAGGACGCAGTCAGGTTTCTCAAGAGGCAAAGCTTGTTCGTCAGGCTCTGCTATGTAACATAGAGCTGCCATGTGTGAGAAGCATGGCCAGCCAAGCTGGGATGTGCTACAAGCTTGTAATGGCAGACTGGCACTACCATCATGTTGCGTTGCCGATCGGGTGAAGCGCTGGGTCAGCTCATCCAAATGGCATGTCTCCATGCGTTCACAATACATCTGCCATTGGGCCGCACCTTCAATGCTGGTCCATGCTGCTCTGCGTTGCCAGTATGCTGTGGCTTCATATCTAGCTGCACCTGGTGCGATTCACAGACAGGACATTTCCAAGTCACACCCTTGACTCTGCTTCACAAAGGGAAGTGCAATCCTTGCCGGACAGCATTCTTCATCTTCTTAAGTTTGCAGTGCACTTCAAATGGCTGTGACGACAGCTGCGCGTGCCCACTTGCCCTGTTCTCCAGGCTATCCGTCTAGAGACTATCTGTCTCGGGTTGCAAGGCATCGTGCTGCAAAAGTACTATAGATATTCTACCGAGAGTATGCAGATGGTCATGAACGTATGCCACTCCCTGCCAATGACAAGGCATGTACATGGGGCAGAGTACTGCCTCCTGCATGAAAATTTGTTGTGGCAGCTCGGCAATGCAGTTGCGTAAAGACTGAAAATTTCATCTTGAAAACTTTCAGCGGCATTTCAAGGCTTCCCCAAGAGCAGCATGATTGAGGATGGCCGTCAGCTGCTCATTGATTGCCTCGAAACGCTCTCTGGAGAGGCAGACTGGCCTGCAAATCTCCATGAGCTCCAAAATTGTGTGGAAGGGCGGCCAGACCTCACTTCGCACTTCTGGTGTGAGCATGGCTGCCTGGTTGGCGATATCTTGGAGGCACTGCCACCGTCCTTGTATAAGCACGAGGCCACCCTATCGCTACTGACAGCGCTCGAAGGAGAGATTGTAGAATGCGTGAGATGTCTGCAAGCATACCACACAGCACAGGTATGGAATCATCCCTTTTAACCACTACCCAGAGATGTGCGGCCCATCTTGCCAGTACTAGAACAAGCCTGACAAGATGCATGCTCATGCAGCGCCTCTGGGGCAGGCAAGGCAAGGATGCGCTGCTCTCTCATGTCAGGAGACGCGATGAAGTGAGGCTGATCGAAAGTCTCCGGACCGCTACTGACCTGAGAGGTCAGCATCAAGTGACGCGCCAGTTATCACCTGCTAAAGTGGCACCTTTAATGGCATACATCTCAATCATCTTAGTGATACCCATTGGTACAATTTCCAACGGCTGGTGCCATAGAGACACATGCGGGTGCCCCGTGGGTAGTGGGTACTAAAATTGGAATGGGGCCGGGCAGCTGACGCGATGCCTCTGCATGTAGGCGACGATGAGGTTCCTCAGAGCCTGCTGCTGAGCTTGGTAGAGCCTCTGCACTTCCCAGAGCTGCTTGGAGATGCGGAGCTGGTGGAGGCCCTGGGGAAGGCCCTGCTGCATCTGGACTCCATGCATGAGTTTGCCACCCCTGACAGCCCACCCGGCATGATTATGCTGCTGGCTCACCCCAACATGATGATCCGGGACGTGGTGACTTTCCACCACTTGTCTAGCATGCAGAAGTTTGATGCATGACAGCATGCTGTTGTAGCCCATGCATCTGATGTGACAATCCTAGCGTGCATGGAAAGCTGGGCCATTTCTGTGTGCTGATTGGGAGGGCCAATTTGTGCGATCAATCAGGTGCAGCTGTCATGGCAGTGTGATGCTGCACCTACCTGGCTCACGCTCCTTCCGCTGCAGGTGGCCAGAAATCTCAAAGACAAGTTCAGGGATGATAGAGACGCAACAGTTGCTTTGCCCATCATTCATGAGTGGCTGGGCATTCTGAGCACCCCAGAGGTGCTTCTCATTACTTTGCATTGCATGTGTCATGCTTCAAATGTGAATGCTGTATTGTCTTAACATACAGTGCTGGACGCAGAAACTCCATGTGGAGTTCTCTGAGAACTGCAGTGAAAGTGATGTTGCGCATTGACACAATGGGCCCTCATCTCTGCAGAGAAGCCAGGGCCCTTGAGCCTGTATGTGACTGCTTTTGGAGACATCTCACCACCATCTGCATATATGCTCTGCTCTCAGCGCTAGGCTGTGCTCTGCAGGGACAGCAACAGGCGCAGCAGCAGGCAGCGGGTGACAGGCCGCGCTTTCAGCTTACCAGAATAGATGCCTGGCATGGGCTGCGGGGCCTGCTCGAGCTTTCGCATGCTGCCGCGTTATCAGCCATGCTTTGCGAGATCCCCAATCTGCCTGAAGTCATTATCACTGCCGCCACCAGCGCAGAGAAGAGAAGCTTTGTGGCCGTCGGATGTCTTCACGAGCTTTTTGGGACCCTAGGACTTCAGGTGCCTGTCATATCCCCTCAGATTGGCACCACGGCTTCGGCATGGCGATTCTATGACCGTACTGACTGTGCACAGTGAGTGCTTTGCAGCCGCACTCCTGCAGCGTGAGGCAGTTGTGCTGACATGCAGTGCTGCCTCCTGGTCTGCTGCAAGACATTGTTGCATTGAGAAGTCTGGGGCTGGATATGACACAATTGCGCAACTGCAGGTCTGGCTTTACATAGAAAGCGATGCAGAGGAAATGCTGGATCGGCTTGTGCGTACAGCCCACAGGTCGCTGCTACAAGATCATTTTCAGGCCTGCTTTGACATCATTAAATGCCTCCGGCCCTTTGCTCTCACACTATATCCCGCTTTAGGTGAGCCCTGATCTAGCTTTTCTTGTCCTCTCCCACTTCCATCAAACCTCTGGTGAACTGACCCACACATGCTGCTGGTGTCTCATGCGATGGGATCTCAATCATTTGCATAAAACAAGTTCAGCTCTCCAAAATTGCAGTGTACCTGCAGAGCAAACACCAGCACGTCTGGCCCGTGTGTTTATCTTTCTTGTTCAAGAGCGTCCCAGCGCCCGATCAAAACATATGCAGACTTCTCTCGCACACACCTGCAACAAAGTCTTAGTGGACACCCTAGCAGCCCTGCTGCAAGGCGGCGTCCCTGTGCTATACAATGCGCACATTTTTGGTCCCCACCTTATTGGGTGCGCATCTTTTGCTGGCAATGTCTGCAGGGTGAACCCCAAGCTCATTGACACTATTGACATGAGCTTGATCATGCACAGGGCAAGTGGTTGTGCATTCCTGAGCTGTCATGGCATCATGGCTGCAGTGCACTCCCAGCGGAGTGACTCCTTGTGTTGCACCAGGACGTCTAACAAGACCATGTATTGCAGATTAACAGCCAGCGCAACCAGCAGCACAGCGCTCTCCGACCAGGCAGACAATGCAGTCTGCGCCATTTTAGAAGCAGATGCTGAAGCTCTTCAGGAGGCCAATGCCAGCCAGGAGGTCGTCAGCATCGATTTGGATTCCTCAGCGCACTACTGCTCGCCTGTGTTCTGGAAGGCACGGATCCCACTGCTGATTGACCAATTCACTCACATGATCAAGGACTCCCTGCCTGCGGGCAGCGTCAGACCTTCATGAGGATTGTAGGACACGTTTGCCTTGCTTGCATGATGTGCAGGCTGAGCTGGAACGCCCTGTCATGACACTGCTCCTCCATATCCCACATGTAGCCTCACCCTGTGCGCCTCATGCATCCTTTATGAGCGGCGTCTTGTAGCTGGTACCAGGTTGCAGGATGCCTGGGACTCTCATATCTTGCTGCTCCTGTGCAGAGCCTGCTGGAAGCTCCCCACGTCCAGAAGGACGTGCTCGTAGCTATGCTGCATGCAGCAGCTAAGCTTTCCATAGTCGAGGGCGCACACCGCAGCGCCGACCTTTCGGGCGCGGGCGCTGTGGGAGTCGGCTTCCATGCGGCCCAGGGAGCTTCCCTGCAGGGCTTCCAGCGCTGCCTGCAGTGGCCGCAGCAGTGGTTTGCGGATGGGAAAGCTTACTGTGCTGTCAGGTATGTCTTGCGAGATACAGACGCTTTTTCAAGTTATACAAGATCTAGCAACTTTGCTCGTGTAGCAAATTGTCTGCGCATGCATCCATGCCTGCGGGAGGTCAGTGCCCCTGTGTATCCGCCCAATGTGCCCTTTGGGCTCCCGGGCGTATGTCCAACAGGCGTCAGAAGCTGTAGTGGGTGGCGTATTGAAATGTACATGATTGAGCAGCTTATCCTTTATAACCAGACAATATCTGGTTCAGGATCTTCAGGGTGTCCAGAATCTGATTCGTGCGCCATGACATGAGGTGTATGTGTCATGGCAGCTCAGCCACAGAAGTGTATTTGCTGCTGCAGGGCTACAGAATATCCAGCTCTGCTGCTGGACCAGTTCAGGATGGCAGCAGAGCAGGCCATGGCATACAAAGATGAGCTCAGCGAAGCCTGGCAGGAGGAAAGCAGCAAAATCTTCCCGGAGCAGGATCGCCTCCTGACCAGTATTGTCCAGCTGATGGTGAGGAGCCCTTTGCTGGCGGAAAGCCCAGCTGAGTTACGTGGCACAGCTCATGTCTTCATCCTCCTGGAAGGATGTAATGCAAAGAATCTGCCTTGCTGGCTTCAGACTGCGCACCTCAGGCGCACTGAGCTGTCTAATGCTTCAATTCACACCTCCAAGAGGGTTCGGGAGCCTAAGTTGAACTTATGAGGGAACTGAGGGTGCCTCCATGATGGGGTGTCTGTTCAGCACAGCACTGCATGACAGGAGACATTTACGGAAATGCTTGTGAGTCAGCGCCTGCTAGGCACTGTGCAGGTGGGTGTGCACAGCGGCCTGCAGCGGGCAGCTGAAGCCCTGCTGCTGAGCATCACCCAGCAGAGCAGCGTGGGCAATGCCCTGGCCGCACTGCTGAACACTGACAACTCTAAAGCCCTGCTCTCGGCCCTTGAAGAAGCAGTCAGACGTGCCAACGGCGCCCCAATCATCCAAGTAAGGATCTCTTGTGGCCTTTCTCTGAAGCTAAACTCTCCCAGCTCATCGGCCTCTGCATTCATTTCTGCAAGGCACATCAACACAGAATATCTGCATAGCCGCTGTTGACTTAAGCACTCTACTGCCAGAGGCACACCTTCAATCATATCCCTCTGATTAGACCAAGATGTTGATATTGATAGAGGATCAGGCAGCAAAGTGTGCGCCTGTGGGACAGCAGTGCCTTCATAGTGCTGGATATTTGTCCAAATACCACTACAAGGACATCCATTAGACAGAGTGGAGCAGACTGAACAAGCAGTCCTCCAAGGTGAGCCTTGGGCGTTCAAGCATCATACTGCTGTGCAGGTGGTGCTGCGGAGGGAGACCTCTGTGCTGCTGCAGCTCCTGCGCAAGACCTTTCAGGCAGCCATCAATGCTTCCGGCGGCATCTTTCAGACAGGCCTCTCCCAGGGCATGCGCTCCCTCGTCGGTGCAGCCTGGGATCTTCTGGGCCGCATCATCCATCAGACTGGTTCCAAGGCTGGCAGCACCTCTGTAGGCACTCAGCACCAACCCCTGCCGCAGTCTCTCATATTGACAAGCATGTTCTCTTCACCCTGAGGGCTGAGCCTTCAATGTTGGCATGTAATGGTCGTGAGACATAGCCATGTGAGGTGCAGCGCATCTTGGTGCAAGCCCGCAGCGCAGCACAGTGTCCTTGCACAAGCAATGCTTCTCCCAGTGAAGAAACCTCATCGATCAGAGTGAGTTGGTCATACTGGTCATGTGCAGGCGCAGCCAGCATTTGCAGCAGCCTTCGAGCTGCTGCCAAGAGCTTTCAGCCTGCACTCGGGGCGACGGGAATTACATGCAGTGGTGTTCAGTGCTTCAGCAGAAGACGTGCGCTCGCTGGGAGACCTGTCTTGGCTGACCGGCCTCCTGCTTCTGGGCACAGACTGCTCAGCCTCCTTGTCGCCTGTCTGGGCAGCATCAGTCCAGCAGGTGAGTGTGCTCCTCCCTTCTCACGGGAGCAGAGAGCTGAGCTGCATATTTAGATGGAAGACCTCTCCAGCAGCATCCCCTCCTGACTTGAGGGTGGCAAGATACCACAAGGGTACACGAGTCTGATGACTTCCTCCTGTGGTCACAGGTTCTACTGCTCCTGCCGCGGCCGCTCGAGGCCTGCCTGCCAGAGGCCTGCCTCAATGCGGCCCAGCAAATTATGCTCCCCAGCAGCGCCATCACAGATGAAGCCAGGTGTGTACGTGTGCCCTGCACCAACTCTGCCTCTTGCAATGTCACAGGCCCAACACCGACTCTGCGCACTGCCTGGCAAGCGGTATTCGCTGGGGAAAGACATGTAGCAGGAACGCCACCCAGCAATTGAAGCATAGCGTGCAAGGCTGTCAAGGTAGATGGTTTCATGCCAATTTGTGCATGTGCAGAGTACTGCTAGCACCCTACTTCCCCTCAGTGGCGCCAGGAAACCTTGCTAGGCCCTCTCTGCATGGCCTCCCCAGCAAGACCCAGGCTGCCCAGCTGCCCGCCCTGCTGGGCAGAGCGTCTGGTGCAGCTGCCTATAGCAACACAGCAAGCTACAGTGCAGCTCCCTCAAAGCAGGTAGACAGGACAGAACCTGCAGCAGTGTTGATAACAGCTCCTCTTCTTGGACTGAGCATTGGCATTGATGCAACATTGGCTCCTGCTTTGCGTGTAATGCAACAGGCTCGTCTACAGATGCTGGGCCCCCTTGGACCTGGCCCCTGTGTTGAGGCTCCCCTCTGGCTATGCAGGGTAGGAAACCTGATCTGAAGAGTCCCCAGAAGCAGCCCAAGCTTGAGGGCCTGCTGTCCTCAGCCACAGCGGCTGCAGCGCTCAGGAAGCTGACAGGCAGGAAGCGGCCTGCTGACGATGACCTGGACAGCGCCAGCCACTATTGGCCTAGCCAGTGGCTGGAAGCCAAGGAGGAGCAACAGGCCAGGAGGTATCCTTTCACATGCTTTAATGTAATGCAAAGATAGTGCACATGACGGAATACAAGAAGGCAGGCCATCTGCACTCTCACTTGGTGCAGGAGCCCACTGCAATCATGCTCACGAGCCCCACACCACAGCATCTGTTCAAGCGCCCAGTCTATTCATGTCTCTGGCTGAACAATGCAATTGAGTATATCTTGGGGGTATCTGTGCAGATATCTGTATGGTGCTCACAATGCCTTTACATGATGCAGGGATGCGGCAGCGGCAAAAAGTAAGCCGCACCAGAAGCTGAGGGCTGCCATAGAGAGGACTGAGGGCTCCAGCTCTGCAGCAAGGCCTGCGCAGTTCAAGCGACCTGCGCTCCGGCAGAATCACAGCTTGTACGTCCCTTTTCCTCTCTATCCCTCTGTGGGTTGCCATATCTAAATTATTGGTGTCAGCTTGGGCAGCTGCAATACTATCCCTGCTCTACCGGAATGCCAGACACCCCTGCTCAGTCTGCAATGGCATCTGACGACAAAGCGTGTACCCTCCGCAGGAGTTTACGCTACAGCCAAGGCTTTTAATATTGTTGGCATATGGGTGAGTTGCTGCTGACTTGCAGGGTGCCGCAGCAGCCACCAGCTGCGAGGAGGCGGTCTCCTGAGACCAGCATTGCAGCGCCACAGCCGACCCTGATGCCAACCAATGACCTGTTTGCTGCAGCCCTACAGCGGGTGAGGACGCCTCTCATCTCATGTCAATTGCACAAGAACTCTGAGACTCTCAGGGCTGCAAGATCAACACTGACAGGCAGGTACAAACGGATGGCTAAGTGCCAACAACCTTGTAAGCAAAGACAAGCGTCTACCATTCTGCAAGACTGACGTTCCAAGGCTAGGGTGCAATGCTGCTGCAGGCAGAGCCTTCTAAGAGGGCAGATGCAGCCGGCAAGCCAGCCAGGAAGTTGATCAGTCTGGGTGTGAATCCCAGTGCCCAAGCTGCCCAGTGGGCAGCTAGGCGCACACAGAAGGCACCCAAGGCCACTTCAGCTACTGAGGTAGGCCAACGGTCAAACTCATTAAAACCCTGGCTATTGCCATACTTTGTCGCCTCTCTGCATCTTCCTGTGCCCCTCGGAGGCTCATACAGCTTCTGTATCTACCTGCGGCAAAGTGGAACTCTGTGCGAGCTGGATGATGACGGTAGCGTGGCACTCAGTACACACCAACTCACAGACGAATGATGAAGGAAGCTGCTGCTGTTGCAGGTCGCCCTGGACATGGCGACTGCGAAGAGAAGCATGCTGGAGTGGAGCCTGAGCGATATCTGTGAGGAACAGACGGATGTCAGCAGGGGCCTGCCCAAGATGCAGGGCGCATACGCATCGTCAGCAAAGCACAGCGCTGCCTTTCACAGGCTGCTTCTGGCGGAGTTCCATGCTGGCATCAAGCAGGTGTGCAGTCCGCGGCCTCGGAATGTACCCAGCCTTGACTAGACTGGACTCAACCCTCCATCAATGTTAACGGCTGACGCACCACACGCTATGAGCCCACATGAGAGCACATACTGTTAGGCCTGTGTCTACACATCCTTGCTCAACAAGAGACCCTGACATGCATTTAGACACTGTGTCAAGAACCAGGCTGCGGTCCCAAGGTTGCTTACGTCATACTCTATTCTACAGGCAATTACAGAGATGACGGAAGCCTCAAACAAGGGCTGCTGTGACATGAGGAAGAGAGGTTCCTATCAGGCAAAAGCATGTGCCCTCGAGGTTGCCGTTGCTAAGTCCGTGTTCTGTATGCAATTTCTGACTTGGAGGTAAACTTTGAGCAAGGATTCCTGTGACAGGAGGAAGAGAGGCAGAGGAAGGAGGAGTCAGACCGTGTCACCTTGGAGGTGAGTGATGTGCAACAGCAGAGCGGCGTCTACGTGGCCAGCCTGGCAGCGCCAGCGGATGACAGGTGCCCTTCTCTTCCACCCCTGTAGGGTTATCACTGGACAAAGCACACTTGCCCTGGCTGTTTGAATGCAACTGCCGCCTGAGTTGTGCTGCTCGATTTTGCCAGCATGCAGATCTAGGTTGGCATGAATCCCCCTTGCGTGAGGTCCTGAGGCATGCATACACCTGTTCTTGCAGTATGATGCAAGCGCTTACTCCTGTTTTGAGGCTTCTCAGAAGTGTAGCCTGTTGCCTGGGCATGACAGGTGTTGACTGGCTTGCAACATGCACAATGTTTTGTGTCGAGTGCAGTGACCAGAAGGCGTTTCAGGTGGCGGACCTTGTGCTGCTGAGCCGCCATGCTGGGAAGAACACAGACAGCGACGACAGCATCGAGATCCTGTGCCTGGTGGAAAAGGTAGCCAGAACAGGCAGCCGGAGGGAACAGTGCACCATTGAGGTCCTCGTCAGCGCAGCCCTGAAGGGCTCAGGTACGTCGCATGCAGCACACTATCGTATAAAGCATAGATGTGCCACACAAGGATCTTAGAATGTTACACCATCCACACCAGCGTGTATCGAATACGTGTAGCAGCACGCAGCACACAAGCACGCTTGCTGTCCCCAGCAAATGCCTGCATGTGAAGTCTCTACACCATGCACACCATCGTGTAGTTTGCGGGTACTGTGTAGGACGTGTAGAGTGTAGCACATCTATGGTATTAAGCACATGCAGCAGCATGCTTTACAGCAGTTTTGAGGGAAAACAGCCTGATGGTGGCAGTTCAGCGCCTTCTAGATGCGCGCTTGTCAAGCTCATCTGGTGCTTCGGGCAGCACTGGGCTCTTGGAAAGGGATGTGAGGTGTAGCTTTTTGTGCAGGGCAGCAGGAGGGTGGCAGAGCGCTGATGCTGCGCTCCAAGTGGGACGCCAGGCGGGTGACGTCTGCGACGCCCCACCTGCGGCAGTGCCAGGTGAGTCTGTGTGCAATCGTCAAGAGCACGAGCACCCTTCTAGCACCACGCAACGGGCGTTGCCTTGTCCACTCGGATGAGCACTCCCCCTGGAATTCTCATCCGTGCCACTTATCGACAGACTGCGGGTCAAACAGGATTCTCTTAAGCGCAAACGCCAGATGCTGCTGACTGGCCTGGTCTCACAAATTTACAGCAATGACGTTCACCTGCTGTGTCTGCAGGCGCTCTGCAGCCTGAAGGACTTTCCACCGTTCCTGCTGAAGGCGCTGCTGGCTGACGGTGCTCCCGACCAGAGGGTTGCGCCCCCCTTGCGCGAGCAGTTTGCGGTCCCGAGCAAGCTGCGCCAGGCGCTGGTACAGGGCCACAATGCCTCCCAGCAGGCCGCCATTGCCGCCGCGCTGACTCGGCGCCAAGAAGGCGTCACGCTCATACAGGTGCGCCCTGCATTGGATCTCCCAGGGCCTGCAGTATGGGCAGAAGCACTGCTGTGGATGCTGCGCTATCTGGTGTGACTTGCACATGCATGGCGTGTAAGTCAGCTCTGGCTAGTGTGATTCACCTGAGGACCGGGCCTGCACTGCCATGCTCTGCTTATGTGGTGTCCTATAGCATACTTTGTCATAGACTGATGCCCTGTTCTGATCAACAGCACCAGATATAATATCTTGTGTGCATGTATGCATGCACAGAGATGTGAAGGGCCCAAAGCTCGTGAAGGTATATAGTGCAATCGTGATATTGCAGGGCCCACCGGGAACAGGCAAGACTAGCACCATCGTGGCTCTGGCGTCTGCCTTCCTTAGCCTCCCGCCAGAGGACGGGCTCGCAGCGCCCAGCAAGGCCCCCAAAGGCTCGAAGGATAAAATTTCTGCCCCTCGGCGCATCCTGGTGTGTGCGCAGTCCAATGCAGCAGTGGACGAGCTGACACAGCGGCTCTCCAAGGGCATCCTTGATAAGGACACCGGCAGTGAAAGGTAATGGCTTTATGCTCGTTGCCTCGGGGACAAACCCTCTTTGAAAGAGCAGGGTGCAACTCTCACGGGTCAGGCAAGACTGTGTCATATCTGGTGTGGCTTAGCATGGAGTCTTACTACTGCCAAGTTCCTTGGACATTGATGCTTGGCCATGTATGTGTGGTGCAGGGAAGCGGTGTTGGTGCGCATGGGTTTGATGAACAGCACGGATGCCAGCGTGAAGGCATTGCACATTGATGCGCTGTGCGAGCAGCGCCAGAAGGCGGACAAGGACCTGCTTCAGACCCAAGGTCACCTCACAACACCACCTCCCCTCTTATAGCGTTTGGAGTGATGCCAGGGCGGATGATCATCAGTTGGGCTATCATGTCTTTGCTTTCCACAAAATTTTCTCAGTTTGGGAAGGATCACATTTCATGCATCAGCCAGGTGCAACCAAGGTGCTGCTGTGACCCACAAGGTGGCTCAGAGGCACTGTGGAGCTGCCAGGAAGCGCTTCAGCTGCTACCAAGGTGGCAGCCGTGACTTGTGATGTGGCGCACAGGCACGGCGGAAGCTGCCAGGAAGCGCTTCCGGGAGCTCAAGGAGGAGATGAAGCAGCTCCACGACAAGCTGGCGCAGGTCAGAGAGCGCAGCCGCTCCCGCACCGGCACGCCAGAGCCTGCTGCGACCGTCTCAGGTGATCCCATGTACTCTGATGCCAGCCTGAGTGGATGTCTGTACAGTTTGGTCTGTCTGGTCTCCTGGATAGGCTATTTCCCACTCCCTGTCAATGTCACGTGACAGCTATGGCGCCGACATGAAGCATCTCTGTGTCTGTCCCTCTCTACGCAGCATGACATGCCTAACGCTGACATCTGCGCTACATCGTCAGGCCTTCTCTGGCAGATCCTGCAAACTCTAAGCCTTGAGGTGTGCTTCTCTTGGTGCAGAGAACGGCAAAGCAGGGAGCGGGAAGGAGAGTAGCAGCGAGTTGGATGAGGCCGCCCTGGTCCAGAGGAGAGGGAAGCTGCACGCACAGCTTAAGGCCTCGCGCGCAGCGGTGAGTTTCCCAGCCACCCCTTTGGTCTCTGCGATGACCGCATGCTCCAGTGTGGCGTCACAGCAGGAGACATGGGACCTTGCAGAGGGCAGCTAACTAATCAAGCATCTGGGCATGCGAACCCATGTGGAAGGCACTCGTAGCTAAGCGTAGTTTTGCTATACAAGTTGTAGAGGCTGGAAAGGGGCATGCAGAGCCACAGCAGGCAGTGGAGCTAGGACGGTAGCTCACAGTGCCAAAGGGAATTCTCTTCTCTGGCAGCACCATTGTCAATGGCCACTCTCACCCACACCTGAGTGCTGCTGTGCAGGTGGATCAGGGGTACGCAGAGGCGAAGCAGGCGTCCAGAGAGGCCCGGCTGGCGGTGAGATTGCTGAAGACCTTTGCTGCATCGTGTGCGGATGATTGAAAGGCTTACAGCAGGCGCTGCTGTGCAGGCGGATCAGGGGTATGTTGAGGCGAAGCCGAAGGCCTTTAGGATAGCGCGGCTGGCAGTATAGAGAGACGCTGCAGGTTTTCGTCATATGACGTCTGAGGTCACCTCTAACAGCAGGCCATATGATGCAGGCGGACCAGGGGTATGCAGAGGCAAAGCAGGCGTCCAGGGAGGCGCGCCTGGCGGTGCTGAGGGAGGCTGAGGTGGTGGTGTCCACCCTCATAGCAGCAGGTGGCGACCTCCTGAACCTCTCCGCTGGGCAGCCAGGCTTCAATGCTATCATCATTGATGAGGTGGGTCCTCGCATGGAAACCTGCAGCTTGAGTGAAGTCTTGGTGTGGGACGACATGCTGTGGAATAGGTCTAGGAAAATGCCACCAGCTATTGGTGCAAGTGCTCAGCAGGCGGGTCAGGCGGTGCCACCGGCAATGCTTGTGCCCCTGCAGCCTTAGAGCACAAAGCTCACTTTGCAGGGGCACTACCATTGCTGGGGTACATGCCTACCCTGCCTGCACAGCGCAAGGGCCGACAGTACTCTGCACTCACCCTATCACTCACCTCCGGCGTTGCAGAATGTGCAATCAACTGCTTGAAACCTCTACCTTGCCCTACAAGATAGCAATGCATATGCTCTGTTGTGTGCAGGCGGGGCAGGCGGTTGAACCTGCAGCGCTGGTTCCCCTACAGATGCTGGCGCCCCGGGGCTGCGCCGTGCTGGTGGGCGACCCGCAGCAGCTGCCCGCCACGGTCATCTCCCGGGCAGCCCAGCAGGCCGGCCTGCCCCTCTCCCTCTTCCAGCGCCTGCAGCAGGTACCCTCCCGGTCACAACCAGAGGGCTTTGTGTTTCTGAGACCATTAGAGTCATTTTTTGTGAGGAGTGAGCGCTTGCAGCTGAGTTCTACAAAGCTCAGAGAAGAAAACTTGTCTCAAGGCTGCAACCTTCGGTCTTGATGGCTGGGCACGATACTACTGACACAATGGACAAAAATGTGACAGGCATGGTCAAGCAGGCTTGGCACAGTTGAATAACTACACTTGGTTGTGGGCTTAAAAGAATTACCTCCATGATGGCTGCATGTGCTGTGCGCAGGGGGCAATGCCGGTGTGCATGCTGACAGAGCAGTACAGGATGCACCCGGCCATCAGCGCCTGGCCCTCCCAGCACTTCTACCAGGGCCTGCTGGTGGACGCCGAGAGCGTGCAAGGCAAGGGCAAGGCCGCAGGCTTCCACAGGCAGCGCTGCTTTGCGCCCCTGGTGCTGTACGACTGCAGGTGGACCGCCCTCGCTGCCCTGTCACCTCAGCCTGAGCACCTTCGTCGACGCAATCCCCTATTGCCTGGCAGTAGCCTTCAACAACCCGGCAAGCTCAGAGCTCCTGTAGAGATCCTGGCATGATCCAGCTGCTACATTGACGCCGCCTCAGAGGTGCTCTGACGTGATAGTGGACAATGTACTGTGGCCGGAGGCAGCTGCTCTCTCAGTTGCATGGGGTATGCTGCAGGGACGGGGAGGAGGAGAGACGGGGCAACTCCATCCTGAACCGCTCAGAGGTGGACTTGGCTTTTGCGCTCTTCTCAGGTGCGCCGCTGTGCACCGGCTCCACTGGCCCCTGATCTGCAGAGTCTGCCGGCAGGCTGACATGCCTCGAATCCGTCCGCTTGAGACACACAACTGAGCAGATCAGAGAGGAGAGGCATCTGAACGGGCGCTGAGGAGGCTCTTCACAGTGGATTTGCTAGGGTGTCACCGTGCTGCATCCTGGCTGGACTTGCCGGGAGAGAGATGCAAGTCGTGTCCTTCGCATGCCAATGGATACTCTGTGTGCAGGGGTCGTAGAGCAGTATGGGGATGAGGTGGACAGCATTGCCATCATCACCCCTTACAAGCAGCAGGAGCTGGCCATGAAGGCCAGGTTCGACAGGGAGAAGAGCCTGCATAGCATGCGCAGCGTCTACTTTGGCACTGTGGATGGCTTCCAGGTGACCATCCCACATGCCTCAAGACGCACATGAGTGTCAGCAAACCTGCCACCTGTGACTGGTCCCCAGACTGACGCCAGAAATACTGCACCACACACATGGTGCCTAAGATGCCTTCTGGGCTGCATGCATATATTTGACCTCCAGGGGTGGTGCCGCAGGGGAGAGAGGCTGATGTGGTCATATTCTCAGCTGTCAGGGCAAACGCCAAGGGCTCGCTCGGACACACAGCTGACACCTGCCGCATGAATGTTGCTTTGACGCGTGCCAAGTATGGCCCCCTGATGCTGTTCTCCACGACAAATTCTGTACAATGGCCTTTCTGCATTTGCTTGTTGTTTCAATTAGCTGCCTAACTGTACTGCACTGCCGTGACAGTCTCTTGTTCACCCCGCGCATGGAACAGAGCGAGACACCTAGCAGCCTGATCAAATGACGCATGCGCCTTGCATGACACATGATCCACCGCCTCCTGATTTACCCCAGTTTACCCATCTCACGTGCAGACAAGGTGCCACCTGAGGTGCTTGAGCACTGAGGCAGCCATGACTGCTTGCAGGAGAGCCCTGTGGGTGTTGGGCGACATGGATACACTGCAAGGCTGCTCGGCTTGGGCGTCTTTCGAAGAGCATTGCCGAGATAATGACTGCACGATCTCAGCCAGGCGACCATATGAGCTGCTCCTTGCCAATGGCAAGCAGGCCAAGCACCGGCATTGAGGAAGAGTCCTACATCTCAAGAGTTCAGCTTATGTAGTGTTCACTTCAGCTGTGTAGCAGTCCATAGAGATATCTACAGTCAACTACGGTCAAGAGAGGTACAGCATTGCTCTTCAGCGAGGGTCTTCGGGCGTGTTTCACTGTGTATAGTGAGTTATATGCTCTGCATAGCACTACTGGTTTTGGGCACTACAGCATTGCAACTACAGATGAACTGGCTGCAGGAACATATTCTTGAAGAGTCTACTCAGCACTGTTGTCCCTCCCTACAGGCTTCGCTTCAGCTTGTATTAACAGGCCAGAAGGAAGGGGAGCTCAAGCTGTACAATGATGTTCTGTCAGATGTGGGCCTTTTTGCAGACTACCTCATCTTTTGCATGTGCTCTGTGTAGTTAAGTCACTGCTTGATGAGGCACAGACTGCTGTAAGTGTATGCCTACATGTAATTACCCTTCACATGAAGGCATGTCAAGCTCAACTTTACCAAATATGGTACATTCCAATTGGCTCGCCTACGCAAGTAGTCTACAGGTGCTTATTTATGTATGTGTATCACTTTCTGATAGCAGCTCATCGTGCCCTGTAGTACAAAGGGAGCTGCGACCTCTTAGCAGTCCGGATTGCCTCATTGGTGCCAGCAAGCATTGCAAGATGCCTCCTTTGAGCCTTCATGTTGTGCCCTGCAAATAGTGTGACACCCCAGTCACCGTCTGTGAAGATTGTACCACACACAGGCCACAGTGCAGAGCTCATGAGCTGCAGCTATCAGTCACACACATGAGTAGCCTCATGTCCAGAAGTGCAGATACTTTGAGCAGGTCAAGGTCCTGCAGTGGATAATAAACAAAACATCTAGGATATCAGGTGCTGGAATGATTGGGACTTGCACCTGCAGGGCGGGGCTCCCACATCTTGATGTTGTTCTCAATCCCAGAGGACGCCAGAAGAGGCTCATACGGGTGACACGCCACACAATTGACGATGTCCGTGTCCGCATGCAGCGCAGTCAGCAGCCTCCCTGCATGTGCGTGTCGCAGCCGCTCACACATGCCTCATTCACTAATGCCACACATCTTCAGTGCCCCAACGCAATGGAGAAACCGCATGGTGTAGTATCTCGGGAAGGACTCAGGGCATGAGCTGCATCTGCTGACCTCTATATCGGTCCCAGATGAACATGCGACCGTCATCACTCCCTGAGGCCACTGCACAGTCTCCCGGGCCCACGAATGCTACATCTTTTATGGTTTGCCTGCTGACGTGGCCCCTATACCGCATCATGAACCCCTGCAAGCCAAGCGCTTGTGTCACGATTGTGCCTGTGCTAGACAATGCTTACAAACAACCCTCACACGCTCAGCATAGATCTCTTCTGAACGGGGGCCATCAGGGAGAGGCTGGACAGACGCTGTGTAAGCGAGGGTGTCTTACCTGGCCATGCTCAGATGTTGCAGGCGCACAGAGCTCCTCTCCGTTGATGACTGCTTTTCCTACCTCCAGCGTCCTGGTTGTCCCGGCTTCCTCCTCTTCATCAGCTGCTCAAATACACATCAGAACTGAGCAAAACTCATCCTCCACCTCATGAGCATGCACCCAGTAAACATCTGAATGCTACACCAGCTCCAACATCTCAGCGTTCGTCGCTACATATCCTTGGGCTTTGGCCAAGCTGCCACTCTGCTTAATTCAAGTGCAATCAGTGCAGGCAATGTCCAGCCTGCGTTTGTCTGGGTCTGCAAGTCCTGAGCATCTTGTTGGGTCTAGAGCGATGATAGACTCACATTCATAGCTGGAATCCCAGTCATGGTTGCCGCCATCAGAGCCAGTCTCACGACCAGAGGGTAGCCACGACATGAAGCCATCGTCCTGTGCGCCAGAGGCGTGCGTCAAGGGGAAGGCAGGCCATCCAGATTTGGGCAGATGCCAGCCTGTCTTGAAAGAAACAGCAAGTCCCAGAATACCGTGGATAGCAATACCAAATCAAGGATCCTTGTGCAAACAGGTCATCCAGCAACACATGTATCATGGCCACAATCGCTGAGGGCCCAGACTCAAACAGAATACCGTTTGTAAGCAGATGTGTCCGGTGTGTCAGCCGTGCTCACCTCACTCTCACTATTGTCCAACTCAGCACTGTCCTCATTCTCCGGGTGCCTGCATAGGCAGCACAGGAACCTTCAGGTCTGAACAGCAAACTTTCCTCTCTGAGCAGCCTCATCCAGGCTGCAAACCAGAAAGGCATGGTGGCATGGTGGCTGTACAGACACACTGTCTGTTTGGCGACTTCCACCAGCGCCAGTGTAGGCTTTTGCACTTTGATGCTGGCGGATCTGAAGCTGCCTGCCGCCAGAACTCAGCACTCCAACTGAAGAGTGGGAACAGCAGAAGAGAAAGGCTGAGTGTGACACATTGCTGCACCGATTCATGATGATCAGGGAACAGAGTCTGGAGGAGATAGACCCACATAGGGTGGAAAGGGGACATTGCTAGATGCTCCATGGCCCCTGGCACAAAACCCTCGGGAATGTCCTCCTGCTCATCAAGGATGCCCTCCACATATTCTGCCAGCTGGCTGTCTTCTGAGTCACCTGCTGACTCATCTTCGCCAGTGTCGCTGCTACTGGCCGTCATGCTGTCGTCCGTGCCACTCTCTGCAGCAGCAGCTGACACCGAATGGAATTACAGACAGCACAGAATGAACAGAGGTGCACTCTGGTTGCCAGTCAGACAAGCCTCAGGTGGATCCCTCCCAGCTGCATGCAAGAAGCAACCTTTTAGCACAAGGCATTACAGGTACACTCCCAAAGGACTGGCCCGGCCTTAATGTGCAGAGGCACACCTGACAAGTCTGACATGTGGTCACTGCCTTCTGCATGAGACATCGAGGGGCCACGGTCATCAGGCTGCAGGGCCGCCTGCACCTGTCAGCCATACTGAGAGACTTCTTCCTTGATGCCAACGACAAATGAAGACAGCGCCTGGCTTGCTCACATGCTGAGCAAAGAGGGGAACCCTAATCATAGAGAGGTGACAGGTTCTGAGATGGTCGTGTCAAGCATGTCTGTGTATAACATTCTTTGCATGCAGGGATGTGCTTGGCTCTCACACCTCTGCCATGTGCTGGCGGAACCTCCTGACCATGTCACGCTCCTCATGCAGCGCCCTGCCTCGCTGCCAAGGCCCCGCTGCAGGCCTGCTCTCATCTTGATCTGCACTGGTATGGGGCTGTGCGGGAGGGCTTGCAAAGCTCAGGTCTGCCTGAGCAGCCGCTGCTGAGCTCTGGCTGGCCAGCCGGTCCCGTGCTGCAGAAGCCACTGCTGCCTGAGCACGTCCTGCCGCAGAAGACTCTGCTGGTCTGGAACTAGCTGCGTGGGTGCTGCTTGCCTGAACAGGCGCTTGGTCAGCCGGTGAAAATAATGCGGGGCTCCTTGAGGGTCTCTGCTCAGGGTCTTCTGAAGGACTTGTTATGACGGTCTCACCCTCGTTCAGGGCTGGTGGCGCTACAGCGGAGGGCTCATTCTCTGCAAAGGCTGAGCGGTGCGCTGCCACAGCTGTGCCTGTGTGCATTCAGGATAGTCAGCCACAGTCTCTGAGAGATCTTCTGGCAAGCCAGAGACGATCCTGTGCAAGCCATGTGCAAGCATGTGGTGCGGTCGGCCTCGCAATAGCATCTGAACAAGCTCTGCTTGAAGATGCACAAATCGGTGACTTGGGCAGGTGCGCCTGCGTGATTGGGGTGGCACTTTGAATTCCTGGAGTACTCCGCTCCACTCACAATCCAGAGTGTCACCCTTCATACGCCGGTGCACCTCCCGCAGTCATTGGCATCTATCCTCTCAGGAACATCAACGCATCAGCACATATTGGACCCCTTGTTTCTCACGTCTGTACCAGACATTCTGGTTGATCTGAACATATAAACGGCTGCAGACTTACGTCTGGCAGTGGCAGTAGCAGCTTGAGAAGCTTCCAGTGCGGCCTGCTGCGCCCTGATGGGCGCCTGCAGCCTCTCGTACAGGGCCTCCAGCTCCTGACTCCAGCTCAGCCTGCACATGCTGTCCCGTATCAGACACTGCCAGCTCCCTGACTCACCCACCCACCCTTTCAAGCTTTATCACCCTGAAAAAGCAGAGCCTGTGAGGGCCTCTGTGCAACAGTGACACACCCCTTCATCCATGAGATTTCAGGAGCAGTGGCAAGGAAACACTGGAGACGTACTCCCTGGCTTGCTGGACATTGGCCAGGGCGGCTGCATGGTCGTCCTGGGCCTCCTGCGCAGCGGCCATCTCGTAGTAGGCGCGCCCCAGCGCGGGCGCTATCCTGGCCGCAAAGCTGGCGTACATGAGGGCATCCTGTGCAGCAGCCACCTCCCAACTCATCATTCAGGCAAGCTCATTGGAGCGACAATGTGCAGGTAGTCGGAATGAGACACTGTCCAGGCCACAAGGCTGGTGCATATCAGGGCATCCTGCGCAGCAGCCACCTCCAACTCAGCAAGGCAGCTAAGAGGCTGCATGCATAACATGCGCAAACAGACGCACTGCTGCCGCCCATGCACTTGGTCCATCTCATGACAGGGCTCCCATCATGCTGACAAGGGCTGCCTGAGCACCCGGAAGATCCTTTTGAGGGCACATCAGCACGTTGAGCAGATGCAAGAGGCCGGCGTGCTGGGGCATTCAGGGACATGGATGCTGACAGCTCCCAGCAAGGACAGGACGAGCATGTGATACGCACCCCCAGTTCGCCGCGACTGCGGAGGGCTGCGGACCGCTCGCAGAGGTGCTCGGCCAGCGCACGCCGGTAGCGCCTCGCGGGGATGCGCACCCTGTTAGAGGGCGCCTCTAGATCCTCCTCATCCTCAGCTGTGCCTGGCAGGTCAGTGGCAGACGACCAAGATGCCTCTGCATCGGGCATGTCATTATCATCCAGTGGGTTGAGAGCTCTGGCTATTGCTGACCCAAGAGGAGTGCCCCAACATGATTGCTATGTGCCAGATCGGCTCTTGCTGAGATGTCCAGAACAGGGCGCGGCAACTTGGCCTAAGCTGACAGAAGGCTGAGATAGGCGGAATCTCAGCCAGCCACAAGCCAAGATCAGTTGCGGTGCCCTTGTAAACCTCCTTGCGCCATGTGACATCCAGCTGCAGCAGTGACTGTGAGAGGGGAGAATCACCCTGCGCTGCATTGTCTCTTTGGGCTCTTCCAGGGGATGCTGCAGGAGACGCTTCCACTGCAGGCGCTGCTCCGAGGCCGACGCCATCGATGGAGAACAGGTAGACGTGGTTGTTGAGGTAGTTGGCCAGCACATGGCGGCCGTCAGCCGAGCAGGCCACGCCCGTCACGTTGTCGCACATGACCAGCTCTGGGTCAGTCACCTGTGGCGAGAACATGGCCACCGCCTGCACCAGAAGCACAGCTACTGAGGAGAAGCTGACCTGAACCTGCAGAACGAAGTGATCTCCTTGCATCAGACCAACAAGCTTTCAATAAGGGTACCCTCACCATTACATGTATCCAGCTGGCATGCTGTCTTGATGATTGTCACGCCCTAGACTTGCAGTCCAATCACAAATGTCGTAGTCAATGAGGATGTGAGGCAGCTTGACGTGCATAGTAGGAAGCACATCACATTCCCTTAGATGCTCGTTGACCAGAACATCAGTAACACTTTCTGCCTGCAGGAAATCATGGAAATGCAGCTGCGCTGAGCGCATAACACACACATAATGGACACTCTCCATCACTGGAAGCAACATCAGGACAGCCGCACAATGCTGCATTGACATGGGGAGCAGGGCACCTTGACTGATCCGTGGCTGGCGGTCATGCGGCGGTCATAGACCCGCAGCCAGGTGTCGGAGCCTCCCACGGCAAACAGGTGGGGCTTGGAGGCTGGCGTGTCGATGGAGTTGAGGTCCACGGCCAGGCGCCTGAGGCGGCCCAGCGCGCGCAGCAGGGACGATGAGTCACCGCCCCTGCTCATGACGTCCACCAGTGTGCAGGGGTGTAAAGGATCGCGCCGGTCAATCTGCCTCACTGCGCGACTCACAACACGTGAGTCAAACCTCAGAGCACTGCAAAGAGTCAGGCGTATCCACGACAGAAAACTCACAGCGTTTGGTAGACCAGGTCTCCTGTCACGCTGTGCCCATGTTCCGATGCTATCTGTTGAATGCCACCTGCTGTGTAGAATGGTGTTGATGTGCCTGTGCAGGCATTGGGAGGCTGCACTGCAGAAAACTCACCGGTGCTGTCCTCTGCAGCCGAGATGATCAGGTTGGGGTTGCCTGGCTCTGTGATGAGCTTTTTCACTCGGTCCTCATGGTGCCTACACAGCGAAGGCTATCAATACACACGCAAGACTCATGCTTCGAGGAGCCCCGTACCCTCCTGTGTGGTCTGGCAACTCACGGGGAGTGCTCGCTGCTGCCGAAAGGCCATAAGGGAGAAGCAGGTATGCTGCCAGCACCCCAGGGCAGAGTGGAGCTATGGCCGGGTGCCAGGGAGCAGGATGTGAGCAACACATGTGCTGCCACCACTTGAGTCCCCTTGTAATGGAACCCAAGTGGTGGTATTGATGTAATACCGTTTGTGCTAGTGCTCAGGCGCTATAGATCAGGTGGTGACTCATTACCATTACATAACAGCACAGTCAGCACAGGAGAATGTTACATTTACCTGTAGACGTCTGTGGCGCTGCTGCGAGAGACGTCATGCACGCGCACCTCGCTATCTCCGGCGCATGTGGCCACCACTGCATCGCCTGCAGCCACACTCAACAGCATGTGAATTTCCTGCAGGCAACCTGCAGTACGAGAGCTGCTGCCCTCTCTCAAGTCTCTCTGGTAGCGAGAGTCCTCTCTGCATGCCGACCATGCGACGCAATCAATAAATGTGTGCACCCATCACAAAAGCTGCAAGGATCATCATTGTTGCCGCAGAGGAGCAGGACAGGCAGCAGGGCAGCAGCACCTGTGCCAGGCATGTAGCGGGTGCAGAATATATTGGCGTGGTGGCCTGTTCGCAGGGACTTCTTGAGCTTCTTAGTGTCCACATCCCAGATGCCCAGTCTTGTGTCGTCTGACCCACTCAGCAGTGTGTGGCCTGCATCATCACGATCCTATAAGCTCTGCACAAGCCTGGCATGTTGATCTGTGCTAGCAGATTCCATATAGCAGCATTCTGGACTAGGTCACAGGGAGAGGCATATGTGTGCGCACCACTTTCGCTGAAGCTGATGTGGTTGACACAGCCAGAGTGCATCTGCAGGGTGCCTGTTTTCCGCATTGTCGGCAAGCTGCGTTCGTAAAACTTTTGCTTGAAGATAGGTCCAGCATGACGCTGGCCCTCCTCCCTTTCTCTGACGAGTCTTTGCATTGTCGTATTCACATGCCACGCTCCAAATGAGCTACAGTCAGCTCACACGATACAGAAAGGATATCCTGGGACGCGGGACAGAAGGGTCTTTGTATGTCGTGATAATTTGGCTGTATACCACTTCAAGGAGATGCTCGACGAGGGGTTCTCGGGCACTCTCGGTACTAAAGTGACTGAATCACCCCGTGCAATTGATGATGACAGAAGAGCCTTCCTGTCACCAACACTCTACTGAAATGCAAGCGAGACTTGCATTGTCGGCCAAGATTGTCTGCGCAAGAGCAGTCTGCGACTGAAGCGCAATGCCTCCTGTGTGTCGCTTCGCCTACTCACTACCCGACCACTGCGCAGCGCGTCATTGCTAGCACACTCACTGAATGCACCATATCTCCTCGTGCCTCACCATGGTACAGCGTCTCTTGCCCGGAGCCTCAGGCATTTGGAAGTTTTGGGCACCTCGCTCATGTTCAGGGCAGCTGGGCAAGTGCTTGTAGACAGCAAGAATTCCTACCGAGAAAGCACCTCAGTCCTTTTTCCCTGAATAATCTGCCCCACCATATGGATGAAATAAGCTCACAACTTATGACCCAATTCCAAGGCCGCCAGTGTACACATCTTGGCTGCGTATGTGCACCGCTCGATGAGGCATATGGCTCTGCAATTCTACACAATGTCCCGCTACTGCCACAGGTCATACCATTCGCATCCCTATAGGAAGGCAGCCCTCCTTTTGCACCACTCCAAGCAGAGGCTGCAATAGCTGTACTTGCCTGTCTCCCATAAGTCGACAGGTGGAGCTAAACTCTCGTCAGACCGCGTGCACGACAATTGCTGCTTAGTGCTCATTCACCACAGGAAACTCGGGTGCTGACAAAAGAATCTCTTGCAGTCTGCTCTTCTGAGGGAAGATGGCCCCTCTTACTGCCTCAGCTATGGCTGCGGGCTCAGCAAGGGCACCATTGCCCACATCACCACATGCAAGCTTCTTGCTGATCTGCACAGACAACCAATGATGGGCATCTCTGCTTCACTTATCTGCTCATCTCCGTGGCAGGCCTCAGCTCTCAGGGCCAGCGAGTTATAGCAGAGGTCAAAGGCACCTACAGTGGTACAATTCATCATGCAGCCCGCCCTGAATACCATGCAACAAGGGGAATATACCAGACATGCAATGAGCTGAGCAGCAGAGAAGGACGCACCGGTGGGATGATGCTGACCCCCAGCTTCTGCAGCACCTCCAGCTGGGCACCTGTGAAGGGGCTGTCCCACATGAATGTGTTCATCGCCGGCGCTACCAGCAACGGCCGGGAGAAGTCCCACGCTCTGAACTGCAATGCAACACACCCCTCTGTGAGCCACACCATGCATGGCATGTGTGTCAGCCCAGAGGCGTTGTGATAGCCCTTCCCTTGGATCTTGACTTGTCAGTGCCCAGCATACAAGGCTTCTTTCTTTCAGAATGCACTTCTCAAAAGAGCTCGTCGGCTGAAGATATTTGGCAAGTGTGTAGACCTGTAGTGGCCATGCATCTGCATGAAGGCCTACTTGCCAGGCATCTACAGAAACGATACAACTCTCAAGAGATGCAATCTTATTGGACGGTCCTGGCCCAGGAGCGAAGAACTGCGAAAGGAACAAATAGCCTGTACTCACCACGCATGTGAGGAGGTTGTCGCAGAGGCCCTGAGCGCACTTGGCCAGGGTGTTGGCTGACAGGGGCGCTATCACCAAGCAGTCAGCCCAGCGCCTCAGCTCAATGTGCAGGACTGGGTCCCCCACCTCCTTCCACTCCCGCCACTCCTCCTCATCGCCTGCTCAGCCATGATCTTTAGAAATGCAAAATATCAAGCTTTACAAGATCAAGCTTAGCACCAGGTCCTCAGGTGTGAGCAGAGCATGGCTTCATCACCACAGCACTGAATCATAAAAAGGATTTTGGTGCCATCATGGGTATACAAAATCACGCACAGGGTGAGGAGGAGCTGGGGGGCTTGAACTGCATGATCACAACCCCAAAGCAGGCATAAGCGTCTCTCTGGCACCTGGTACCATCACAGGATAGCAGGCAGCAGCCACACTGAGATGCCCCAGTCCTCAGATGATGCTCCTGCCTGATCGTGCGCTTCCATCCTCACAATTTATCAGCAGGTGTCTTGGGATGGCATGGTTGCACCTTTGACGGGCAGGTGCATAGCCTCCAGCTGGACCACATGCAGCAGCTTCCGGGATGCATCTGTGGCTATGACGATGACCTCGCAAAATTCCGAGAGCAGCTTTGCAATGATAGGAACCTTTATGGCAGCCACACTGCCGCTCACTCCCAATAGCACGCGTGGCCTGCATCACAGCATGGCCCTAGATCTCGGTGAGTTTAGATTTCTGCAAATGGTCCCCACAGCGGGCATTTCACTCTCCTAGTTGGTGCTGGAACTTTGGCTTGGGATCTACAGTCTCTGGTAGCTATCTCTTTGTTAGGCTGAATGGCAAAAAGAGCCTCCTCAGCGCAAAGGCTCCCAGTGCAAGTTGACAGGGAATACACAGACATTGCCCGAGACACTCCTCATGCAGGTGCAGAGGGAAGGTCTTGGCACCACCGTGGAGTCACCTCTTATGGTCTCGGCCGCTGGCAGATGGTGGCTCTTCTGGGGTATGCTCATGGGCCATTGAATACTCCACATCTGCTGCTGGCTCACTCTGCATGCGTCGTCACCCATTTGCATCAATATGACTCAGATGAATGTGGAAATGCTGCGGAAGCTCTGACTGAGGTCGGACTCACCATCGTCTGCTTGCACTTCTTGAGAGCGCGAGAGCAGCTTCTCCTGGTACCTGGCCTTCTCTCTCTTAGACTTCTCGCTGTTTATGGCCCTGGAGAGGCAACAAACCTTGGACTACCGTTCCACTTTCATCAAAATTCAGTCTTGAAGCATGCGCGTCTATCTGATGACAGTCACGCACCTGTTCAAAGCCTTCTCCTGACGGAAGCAGGCGTCCAATTCCCACTTCACCTGGTTGCACTTGCCCCAAAACTTTGCGTACGGGTGTTCTTGATGGCACTTTATGAGAGCAAGTATCTCCTGCGGAATGTGGAAGACTTCATAGGCTGACATGAAGAGACCATGGCTGCATGCGGGCTAAGTGCAGCGAACCTACCTGCTTGCAGTGTTGATGTCTCCTAACATTGAGGTGTGGGTGCATATGACCCGGCCAGAGCAAGCTTTGCAGCCTAAGATCCAAAGGATGAGAGACTACAAGGTTGCTTCGGGCATCCTCGTAATGCAGAATCAGCCCGATCGATGACGACACGCAGAAAGGCAGCATCTTGGAGAGCCAATTTTGGCTGTATGCATTTCCCAAAAACTTTAGCGCTTCTCGTTCGCCCGAGACTTGTGCTACGCGCTCTGATGCAATATCGGACTTGATTTACTATCAGACTACGAATGCTGTATTACGCTCTGCACAGCGTTTGAATGGACACCCCCACTTAAACCTCCTCACCTGTGCAGCTCAGTATCGCCCGCTGGGCAGTGCGTCGTCGCAAGCGTTGAAGCTGATCAAGATTGGTAGCTCAGTTATGTCGTAGTGGGAGAGCGACCTGTGATCGCGCGAGTGAGGCAGCATGATGAACGATATCACTAACATCCAAGAAAGTCGCTTGCAGCACAGGAATGGCGTACAGGTAGTGCAAACCCATTGGAAATGCTTTCCAACTCACATCTCTCTAGCATCGCTCCAAGAACAGCAGTACTGGGATCTGCCATATCCCCAGCCGAGCACTCACAAAAGAATATAACAAGATGTGTTGCTGTAGGAAAAGAGCAGCATGGATTTCAACCAGGGCAATGAGCTTGGGCGTCATCAGGCCAGGTAGCATGACCACTGCCAGCCTTTCTATAGCACACAGCAGGAGGGACAGGCCTGTGTCCCTATCGCAAGCCCATGCTCTGTAAGCCTTCAAAGGTCTGCTGTTGCAGGGGTTCTCAGCAGCAGAGTGTGCAAGGGCTGGAGGTTGGACAGATCAGGGCGCTCTTTGACAACTGCCTCAAGCTTGCCAGCGAGAACAAGATCACAGCGAAGAACACATGGGACCTGCCCCTCATTGACCACCTGAGCGACCTTGTTCAGGTATCACGCCCAAACACCTTGTCATGTAACATTCATACGCAAAAGCGGATTCGCCTGACAGCCTCATTCAATGACGTTGCTGCCCATGGACATGCAGTCCGGGTAATGTCTGATTGCCGTCAGCAACCAATCACGCAGCCAGCTTACCTCCTCAGACCTGCTGACTGTAAGGAGCTACCAGCAAGCTTGTGGCAGGGTGCATGAGGGATGACTGGTGGCCACAGGCTTCAAGGGACGATGGTGAGCTGACCAACTTCCAGAGAGCCAGCGTGACGCTGGACGCCAGTGTGAAGATCTATGGGAGCCGTGTGGACTCCGTGCATACCATCGCCTTCCAGACACTTTCTGGACTCAATTGGTCCTCAGCAGCCAATGATGGAGGTAGCGCATCATCCACTGCTGCGCTTGTGGGTCAATGTGCTAGTGATGAGACCGTATGCAGCAAGCACACAGAGTGAAAAGCCGCGAGGCACTGACCGTATGCAGGTCTGCTTGTATGCACTCACGACCTGTAGGCCATGCAGTGGGCCGGAACACTGGGAAATTGACGGTCAATGATTTCTGTTTGTGACTGCTCTGCCATGAGACGTGGTGGACCATGGTCAACGCCATGTCTGCTGTCATGCAGATGACTCAGGCAATGCAGAAGCTGAGGGGGGAGGTGCTGAGGGAGACCCAGTCGCCAGAAGCAGGCCTGCCAAGGAGCCGAAGCACAATACCAGCCCCTCAGCCACCCTGGAGTCCTCCCTCGAGGCCCTGAACGTCAAGAAGTTCGACCTGACCTTCGCCATGGACCCGCTATTCCGGCGCACCTCCGCGCAGTTCGACGAGGGCGGCGCCAAAGGTAAGCTTTTCACTGCATGCAAGTGTCTGGTCCCCGACTTCAATGGCCAATGGCTGAAGGGCCAGAAGAGCCTGTCTGTCTCCATATTCCGTTGAAAGGAATTCTGAGGGATGCTGATTTGTATGTGGTGGTATAGGGGCCACAGGTGTGACTGCCTGGGCTTTGGTTGTGCAGGACTGCTGTATCCCGCCTGTATGTCTGGCTCTGGTGCCAGATTCAATAGCTCATAGTGAAGGTGTAGAAGAATCTGCATTGGGTGAGAAGCTTTGGGAGGGGTGATGGTTGTTCTACAAAGGACCAGCAGGTCGTAAAGTGCCCGGACGGCTTCTGTGCAGGGCTGCTGCTGAACAACCTGAGCGTCATCAGAGGGCTGGAGCTCATGTTTGACTCCTTTGACATCCCAGACAGGGCGGCAGAGAGCCCCTCTACAGCTTTGCAATCATGCTTGGTGAGCATCTGTCGGCACAATCTCCCCAGTCAGACCAAGCCTCCCCAATCAGGGAAAGAAGGGACGCTGCTTGATGCGGAGCGATTGCGAAGACGACAGAATGGAAGGCCATGAAACACATTAATGGGTTGGCATGCAGGTAGATCTGGGGGATCTCCTGTCCTCCGCCCAGGCAGCGCTACAGGGCGCTGCTGGCGCGGTGCTCACCCCCAGCTTGCCAGAATTGGCGTCCCGACTGGAGGAGCCGCCGCAGGCTGCCAGCTCAGCAGCGTACTATGACTCCTTTGTGGCAGGTGGGCTCCCTTGGGTACCTTCATCCAGCGACGTGCCTCTAATCGCAAGACGCTGAATCCCAGGCAACTTGAGGCACCCTTTTGTTACCTGTGTGATGAGACACACCTTTACAGCCTCGTATTCTGGAGGACATGCTCTGCTGTCACCTCTATTCTGCTCCATTGAGGTCTGCATGCAGCTGCTGAGCGCCACGTTGCTGCGCACAGGTGTTGCGGAGGGAACGCCAGTGGCGCCCATGGCGGACAGCCAGGCATGGCCGCAGCCGGCCACGCAGGTGCCGCTGGACGATGTGGCCGAGGCCGAGCAGGATGCAGCGTTCCAGGATGGCGGGGACGGCTTCCAAGACGACAGTGATGGCGACAACGGCTACCAGGCTGGTGTGCCCCTGCCAAGCACAGCTCCACACATGCAGGAAGCGCCCAATGGCAGCAACGCTAGACGTGGCTGCTGAAAAGTAGCTCACTTTCCGGAAGAAGGCCCCTTCGACATGCTCGGCTCACACCAGTGTCCGGGGCAGGATGATGCCAAAGGGCTATTTCCTCACATTTGCATGGCATTTGCATGGCATGACAACTGCGCCCTGATGCATAGCTGTGGCTGCACAGACTTTGGAGAGCAAGAGGAGGATGTGGACGTCATGACAGTGCAGGACGCCCCACTCACGCAGGCGCATGATGAGGCCAGCTCTCAAATGGTAGGCGATACAGCCTTCCTCCAAGTTCAAGAGCACTCCCCTACGAAAGATCCAGCATACAGCATGCAGGTCATGCCGCAGACACAGACCCTCCCTGCTACAGAGCTGGTGCCTGTTCGGGGGATCAGGTACGGATTTCTCATGAGCAGGGATGCTGTGCAACACAGGGCGCGACACAGGCAGACCAGCAGGCGACGCTGAGCGAGGCGGCGGTGCAGCACCTGCTGGGCAATACGGTCAATTCGGGCATGGCCTGGGCAGGCGCGGCCCACTGGCGCTACCGCACCCGCTCCTCTGCCAAGCCCGCAGGTGCCGACGGCGGCGCAGCTGACGAGGAAGCTCCTGCTGCCAAGCCTGCAGCCAGGTGCTCCCCCTGCGCGACAATTTGCGCAGCAACAGCTGGCACCCAAGATGCTGATGTTTAAACTTGACCCTGTCCTGGACATGCTCATGGGGTATGCTCCCACAATGGGAGGTGTTCTGAGAGATGAGTCAATGTTGCATAATATGGCAAGAGAGAAAGGCATAGCAAGACAGAATGGCTGCCAAGTATATTGTGGGGCTGACGGCAGGGCACGTGCAGGGGCCGCCAGAAGAACCTTTTCATTGACTTTGAGAAGCTGGGAGCGGTTCCCAAGGACAAACTCCGGCAGGCCAAGCCCGCCAGCATCTGCCTCAAGACGGCCCCGTCCAAGGCTGACACCCTCCTTCCTGAGGACCACCATTACCAGGTTTGGCGCTTTCATCAGACGTACCCATTCATCCGCACATGAAGAGAGGGGCATGCATGTGGAACCAGGCACTAGTAGCCGTATTTCTGTCTTTGGCAGCATTGTGGCGTGACATGAAGTATGGCCACAAGGACAGGCAGCATGCTGAGCTGTGAGAGCTGTGCGTCTGGTTCCACAGGCGAGCGATCTGATGCGGCTGTTCCTGAAGCCCAACGCGGGCATCCTGCTGGGCGCTGCGCCCGCTGCGGCGGCCGGGGATGAGCAGAGCGGAGTGGCCGGGGAGGGCTGGGGAGGTGCCGGCGAGGGCTTTGCGGGGGACGATGACGATGACGACCAGGGTTTTGGCGGCGCAGACAGCGGCGGCTGTGAGCACCCACGCCTTTCAAGCCAATCTGAGCACGGGCAGTAACATCCACTGAATGACTTGTAGGCCTTGAGTGTGTTCTAGCCTGAAAGCTACGACATCCTTGGCAATGCTACAGGCAGTCATGCATATACGTACTCAAAGTGATAAGGGTTGTGAATTGCAGGGAATGATGACCTTGGGTGGGGCGCTGATTCAGCGGGCGCCGAGGCAGCAAATGGCCTTGTCGCAGCGCCCAGAAAGGTGGAACGCATTGCAATAAGCTACGCCCAGGCCAGCAAGCAGGTATGCAGCCTTGGCGCTATAATCAAGGTAGCACTGATGAGAACCTAAGCTTTATCTGATGAGTTCCCAGTTACTTCGGATTGTGCTGAGGCCTTGGACAGCAGGGATGCCATCAGAAACACAGATGAAGATATGTGACACATGCTGCTCATGCAGGTGGATGTCAGAGCCTTAAAGCAAGCGCTTTGGAGCTCATTGCAGGAGCTGAGAGCCAGGACACCAGATGATGCAGAGCTAGACTTCCAGGTATGGACTCTGGTTCTTGAATTGAATACATGATATAGCTCAGGGGAGGGGTTGAGGCTAAGCTAGGATGGATCATGTCTGGCAAGCTTGTTGCTGCTATGTAAGAGTATTTCTGAGAAGCACAAGCACAGGCTCTACTGCCATTGCTAGGGTGACAGGGGTCTGTGTTTGTTGTGTTGTGAAGGAGCTTTTGGTGTGCGCAGGAGGTGATGGGGGGTGCGCTGGCGGGAGCAAGCCCAGAGCTGCTGAGGGATCTATCCGTGCACGTGTGCTTCATCTGCCTGCTGCACCTGGCCAACGAGAACAGCCTGCGCATCAGCGGCTTCCCGACGCTCGACAGATTGACGGCCAGCAATGTCACACTGACAACCTCATGATGACAGACAAAGCATGATGACAGACAAACACCGGTGGTACCAGTATGAGGGACACCTTTGTGCAATAGACATATTAGATAATCAGGAGGACGATGACTTGAAGAAGCTCTCTGAGACTGCACAATCTCAAGGTAGATGTGTCCTGGAATGGTTTCATGTCTTCACTGTGTTTCGATTTAGTGTCCCGTGGACGTTACAAAGGCTATGAAGGCCATTTACAGGTGTGCGGTGGCTCGATGGCGTCAAATCCCCACGCCAGAACCTCTTACACTCTATTTCCCGAAGGAGGCTGTTCCTGTCACATGAGATCTGCTACAGACTCCAGCCAGCTGCAGCAGGGCTGCTGCTAACCACCGCGCTTGACCTAGACCTGTCCTAGTGTGCGCCAACTGCAGCAAATGGTGTATCACCACTTGTGCAAAGCTCGCAGGTAATGAGGGATGCTGCCATTCCCTCGCCAGACAAAGTTGTGATTCCTGACTCCTTTCTAATGGTCCCTTTGAGCCTCACTGCTCCGCCCCTTTCATCGATTTATGTAGAATAGCTTAGTGCCTATATATACACATGCGTTTGAATCCAGCTCGGGTCTCCATGATTGCAGCAGGCCCGCTATATTGCCATGCCCCCGGCCCTGCAATGCTCTGTGTTGCTCCATAGTGCCAGCGCACCACAGCGCTTGCCCTAGTGCCTGGCAGTCCATGCTGAGCTTGCTGCTGGCGCATTAGTAGAGAGATGTGATGCCTGCGGGGAGCAGCTGGATGACACCATCTCTGTGTTCTCCGCGGCCCTGTGCTCTGCTGTGCCAGCTCTTCACGGATACTAGCTCCTGCCCGTCAAAGATTGCTGCAGCCACCGGTGGCGTCGCGCCACTCCAGCAGCGTGTGCACGCCCCGGTAGTGCACCAGGGCCGCTATTACCACGCACAGGTGAAACAGCTGGTGGCTGGAGCATATGAGGTCAAAGGCGCCCGGGTTCCACCTCTCTGGCACCCGCAGAGCAAAGATGGCAGCCCCCAACTGCACCGAGGTCCTTGCCGTCAAAAAGGGCTATTCCACACACATGCAAATGCAGCGAATCAGCAAGGCGCCAGCTGATGAGGTGCAGGAAGAACGCTGCTGAGATGCTCATGCAATCAAAAAATTAGGCACCACTCATAGGATTGGCCCCAGAAACATCCAGTCAATGACCACCACGCAAGGTGTTCCAAGAAGCGTCTGAATATATGGGCAGCTGTGCTGAGGGCTTACCAGATAGATGGCCCCCATGATGAGGTCTGACTGGAAGGCGCGCTGCACATGGGGGACATCGATGTACAGCAGGAGCGCATGCAGCCCGGGAGCGATGCCCCAGAGGCCCAGCGCTGCAAAAAGGGATGCCCGGAATGCCCGGAAGCGCCGCGTCTGAAAGAATGGCAGCAGGGACACGCACACCGTCGCAAAGCCTGCATCGAGGGGCAGTAGCTCAGGGTTTCCAAGCACAAGCTTGAGCAGATGCAGATCTGCATTGTGCCATGGTGTAATAGCAGGAAGAAGGTGTACTTGACCATGCCACTGTTCCCATGAGAAAAATACGTCAACCCTCATGGGGACCTCTCCAAGCGGCAAATTCTCTGAGATGTACAAGCATCTAAGCTGCGCTCAAGAGACTGCAGCAGACCATGACAGATTGTGCTATGTGCCCATAGGTCCAGGTGCACAGGCTGATACATAGAGAGAGATACAACACGCAGAGTTGCTGCAGCGTACCTAAGGACAGGGTAGAGTATAGATAGAAGTTGCGCAGCACAGGGTGGCACAGGAACCCATAGAAGATTGGCGGGATGAAGGAAGACACTATGAGCACTGTGATGCCTGCATAGTCCAGGCTCCACAGCCTCGTCTGCACATATCACAAAGTCTCATCAGGTCATCAAAGGCTCCAGCACAACGGGGGAGACTCTCTGGCAGCGCTGGCTGAGGGCATACTTACAGGAAGAGTAGAGTGGTCTCCTCATGAGGTAGCAGTGCACACATTAGCTTCAATGACCATTGCTGCTGCAGGCCGAGGCTCAAGGTACGGACTCTCTCACAGCCAAGGAACAGCAAACTTTGAGGCAATTTGCCAGATAAGCCCATAGTTGCCACACCTGGGTGTCAGCTAGATAATTGAGGAGGCATGTACCTTGGTCCAGTGCCAATCACAGCAGCCAAAGAGGTGGCAGAAGGAGGAGGTAAGGAGACAGGTCATTGCGCCCGCCGTGAACACATGGATGGGCCAGCGCGGCGTCGGCCACTGCGCATCCGACAGCGCGGCCACCAGCTGCGCGTACCTGCCCTCCAGCCCCCGCAACCCCTCCGACCCGTACGCCAGAACCCTGCCAGGCGCGCAGCACCGTCAGCACCAACTCCACATGCCTTGCAGCGCTGTGGAGGGACTGCCCTTGATCACACAGGGCTTGCGCAGTGGAGGCATTGCCTCGGAGAATCCTGCTGGATCTGCCTATGCACATGGCCAGGGCAAGTTTGCAATTCGGACCGCAGAATCTGAGGACAAGGCGTCTACGGACTACTTCACTGATGGCTCCTCCGCATCAGGTGCAATAGCTGTGCACTGTCTCTATGACGAGTAGGCTGCTGCACCTGGCTTCCAAAGCCTGCAGGTCCTCCAGCAGTGTGTCACAGCCACCCTCCTTGGCTTTGAGCCGGGACAGCCCCCTGCAGCCCGCCTGCATCACGCTGCCGCCTTTCTCCCACAGCCCTGCCTCCACACTCTGCTCCGCTCGCAGCAGCTCCTGCGCACAGTTCATTCATTGGGCAACAGGCATACAAATACTGACATCAGTGCATCCAGCCCAGAGCCGCGTTTCCACGCTCTCCTCCGGCTCACAGGAGCTCCCGCATGCATCGTTCCCTCCCAAACTGAGTTGCCACATGAGTGCATGTACGTCCCACAGCCCAGCCTGCATGCTCTGCTCCGCTCGCAGCAGCTCCTGCACATACTTCATCACTAGGAGCATATGAACGCAACATCAGTGCCTTCAGTACCCACAGCCTGGCCTCCATGCTCTGCGCACACCTCTCCCGCTGGGAAGCTGGACCTCTGAAAGCCAAAATCAGTACTGGTGAGGCTCCTCCACTTGCAAACGCTCCTGGCCCAGCTTTTGCTCAAATCAAGCGCACGGGCAGATCGAAAAGACTCAAAACCAGACACCACAGAAGGCAAGGCTGCTTGATGCGGATCTGCAGCAGCATGCAGGCTTGCCGGATGATGTCTTGAGAATTCCTGACAGAGCATCTCACCTGCCAGCCTGCTTTCCCTGCGGCAAGCACCCGCTCCTCCAAGAGCGCCAACTTTTGGGCGCCAAGCTTCAGTGGCGCTGGCTGTGCATAGATGGTCAGCACTGTCAGAGCCACAAAGAGCATGAAGCCTGCATGCGCATGCCCAGAGGTCAAGTCTGCCCCAGCTTACATCACAAGTGCTGGCAGGACTGCAGTTATTCGTTTTTCCTTGGACAATGTCATGGGCAGAAGTAACAGGGATTGGCACCTATCAGATGGCTCCAAATATTCCCTGTCTCGTTGTGTAGCCCGAATAGCGAGCGCACTGTCTGCTTCGCGTTGTAGTCTGCCTGCAGTGTGCACAGGTGTTGTAAGGGAAATATTCTCCGGGGTGTCACAACTCCAGGACGCATTCATTGGCAGATTTGATGGACCTTCTATTACCCTATAGTACTTCGTAATGTACTCATTGTCTCGAAGACGGTCAGGCAATGCGTTGAAGTGCAGCAGGTCCTTGAGCTGGTGGCTTTTTGATCGCCGTTTCCTCACTGGAGTGTGTACTGCTGAGGATATGCCATTGGTGTGTGCTTCTGCAGCCTCATGACCTTCTGCCATGTTGCTAGTGCAACTTGGAATAGATCTGGTGGATGCAATGAAGAACCCTGCTCTTTACGCATCGCTAGCTTCGAGCTGACAGGAAGCTGACGTCACCTTTCGATGGCTGGACATCGGTGCGCCCCTTTCCTACCGCTTCTTGAATAGTCGATACCTAGAAGCGATTGTCCTGGGTACTTGGTGCAATCCTGTGAGCGGCCGTACACCGAAGGTCTTTGATACTGAGTGGTTCATCTCTTCAGTCTATTCGTGTAGGTAGTGGAAATGACATCGACTGCAGCATGGTCGACACCTAAGCTGTGCCAGAGGCATGTTCTACAGCAAGCCCATGTCGCTTTGAGAACTCTTCCTCACCAGGTATGCAGCGAAGGTGCCCACTCATGCAGCTTTGACACGTATCATACAGTGGCTGCTGCTTAAGCAGGAGCGTCCCTCTGTAAAAGCTCATATTGCTGCAGTTCCGACGCAATGCCCTGAAGCAGCAGGAGGCCACAAAGCCTGGACACGCCAGGCAAGTCACTCGCTCCCAGTCCTGGATGTAAATCACAACCTTCTAGGACTGCAGAGCCATGGGTGCCGATAATGGTTGCTTCTGCAGGTGTAAGGTGTGGAGATGCGCAGCAACCAGCGATGTGGGGGCTGTGGTGAGTACCTGGTACTCACTTTGATGCACAACCTTGGTCCCATATTGCCATAGTCACTGAATCCTTCATCTGGTCAATCTGTGATGTGTGAGGAGGATGCTTGGGTGCAGGAGGCACCTGCAAAGGCAAAGGCAGGCAAGCCGCAGATGCCCAAGGGATGGCAGGAGGTTCTAGAAATGCTGGTGAGAGCCACACTGTGGTTGATGCCACCACATCCACACCTGACTCAGAGCCTCTTGACCTGCTGATCTATGTATGACTAGTTGATTTCAAAGGCAGGCAGCAGCACCCCTGACAGCGTGCGACAGGGAGACAGTCTACCGAGGAGAGGAACACCCTCACAGTTTATGCGCTGCTTCTCACGCCATGGCATGGCGCTTTCACTATGCTACTGGGCTGGCAATGACACACAGCTGATGCCCTGCAGAAAGAGGGGCAAACCTGGAGGGGTCAGATTCAGTCAGTAAACAAGGGCGGGGTGGTGGTGGACGTGAATGGCCTCAGAGGCTTCATTCCCTTGTCCAGGCTCAGCCCGGACCGGCTGCAGGCCCTGGACAGGCAGGAGAACCAAACAGGCCAGCCCATAGCAGCAAAGATCATCCAGGTGAGCACTGGCATCCTTCACCTGGCACCCGCAGCGGGCATGGTCGACCTTCTCCTGGAGACAGGCCAGCGCTCACAGCTTGGCCAAATGGCCAGCAATTGCAGCTTACACAGCCCAGCACAGCCTCAATCTCGCCCACTGATCCGCTAGCCTCATACCAGCTCTTTATTGTTTCAAGGCCTGGCAACCGGAGCCTAGGGCCATAGCGCCTACACATGGGAGTCTGGCAGCTCAAGCCACTGGGGCCAGCACAGCCACCATGCAGTCAGTCTGCAGCCCGATTGCATGATGTAGCTCACCCCGGCTCAAGAAGGGCTGTGGCCTGGTGCAGGTAAACATTCCAGACAGGCAGCTCATACTGAGCGAGCAGGCAACCATGGTGGAGGAGCTGGCTGCCAGCCTGCAGGAGAGCGACATTGTAGAGGGCGTCGTCACGCGCGTCATGGAGTACGGCGCCTTCGTGTCGCTGCGCTCGCCCGATGGCGGCATGCACGGAGCTGTGGTGAGCGCACTGCTGCACATCTTCACTCGGCAACCTTCCCCTGGCACCCCATGTCATGCTCAGCCAGATGTCCATGGCTACACATCTTCACTCGGCATTCTTCACTCGGCACACCCTGTCATCCTCAGCCAGATGTCCATGGCTGCATGCGCTACATGGTAGCAGATATAGCATCTGGCTGTGGCTATGTCTTCACTTGATGGCGGCATGCTCGGGGCTGTGGTAAGCACTTGCTGCATAAAGTCGCTCGGCACACCCTCTCATGCTTGGTGACATGTTGATGGCGGCATAATCGCACTGCGGTAAGGCCGCCATGATCACAAGCTGAGTGGTCATGCACAAAGGGTGAAACATGGTGCAGGGGCTGATCCACATATCTGAGCTAGCCTGGAGCAGGGTCACAAACCCAGAGACAGTCGTGCAGCCGGGAAGCTTGGTGAAGTGCAAAGTCATCAATGTCGACCGGGAAAAGGGCAAGATAGGCCTTTCCCTGAAGGTATGCGTTTCATTGACAATTCCATATCAGAGTATGCCTCCAGGAGATTCTCTTGGCATCTGATACAGTTTACCCAAGGCTTAGTGAGGCTTGCGCTTGTGGGTTCTGACGTGTGAGGGGTATGGCTTGCAGCAAATGGAAGGAGACCCGCTACTGGAGAATCTGGATGACCTCCTGCCCATCAATGACAGTACCGTACCCATGGTCCCTGCCAATCTGCCCTCTGCTGTGGAGGACATCTGCAAGGCTCTCATGGAGGAGGAAAACGTAGAGGCTGTCGACATTGGCCGACAAGTGAGCAGCCCCCTGCTCAGTGAAGCCTAGGCAGTGCTGTAGAGAGGCAGATGCAGCCGCGCATGGCGCGATGGCAACAGCGCCGGCGTTTTCATCCTGCTGGCCGGGGACTCTGAGGCCCGCAGTGCTGTTGACTGTGACGGCCCACACACAAAAGCTGCAGTATTGATGTTGCACGACTGGGTTGCAGTTTTGCACCGTGGCGGCACCTGCTGTAGATGACATTGCCTGTTTGTATAATGCCAAAGAAAAAGGCTGTGCTATAGTGTCAGCTTTGGAGGAGTAGAGAGCATCAGGCAGGCAGCCATGCACTTCTCAGGCACAATACCCTTCCGCATGACGGAAGAATTCACTGGCCTAGCATCTGGACCAATCCAACAATCAGGTCCAGCTGTTGCTGATGCTTTGCTGTCTTGGCGCAGGTGGAGGAGAAGCGCGCGGTGAGCCAGGACCTGGAGCTGTGGATCAGCAAGGAGGCAGTGCAGGACGGGCACAACCTGGTGGTGCGCACAGGGCGTCTGGTGCAGGAGATCCACGTGACCACGCAGATGCCCGGGCAGGACATGAAGCAGGCGGTGCAGCGGGTCCTGCGCAAGCTGGTATGAGTGCGAGTGGAGTCAGCCTACCTGCAGCAGTATTGTCAGCTCCTTGAAGCAAACATCGGGCTCGGGCCTCCTCTCTAGAGAGATCTCCTCGTCTGAGAGAGCCTAGTACACTGCAGATCTGCTAGCAATTGACCTGATAGCGCCGTAAATGAGGACCGGGTGTCTTGCTGATTGCAATCGGCTTGGGCTTGACCTGTTGTGACGATGATTGGCATGTGTGAAACTGTCAATGTCGGATTGGACAGTACACTTATAAGCCGCCTTGCTTGCAAAGCTTACAAGCCACCCAAAGCATATGCTGAAAGAGACAAGACAGCACCTTCTCCAGACCATGGTATGGATCGGGGTTTAGGGTTCACCTAATACATTTGGGATGTTTGCTCTCAGTCATACCCAACAGGCTTTCAGCTGTCCCATTCGGCACTGTGCCTGCTGTGTGTCTGTGCTCATGACTTCATCACTGATTGCGTCTACCGAAGGCAATCTCATAATCTTCAACTCATTTCTCACTTGCCTGGAAAACATCTGCAACCCTTCGAAGCCCCGGGCCCGGCTCTGTGCTGTATATGGAGTAGCCATTCCTCTCGTGACTTATCTCAGCCGTGGTGACGAGCACCTTCCTCTCAGGATCATACGGGACAACAGACCTGGTCAAAAACCCTGTGGGCGGATCCACATACGCAAACAGTCCTGCAAAGCACAAAGCTTGTGGGAGATGTCTGAGATGCAGGGATTCAAGAGATGCCTGGTGCAGAAAGCATTGCCTTAGACTCCTCATGGAATGTGTGCAACACAACACAGAACAGCACTCACCGGTAGTCCTCTCTGGGTAATCTAAGAGAGGGTCAGGCACAACTGCCCCCAGAGACTGCGCCTTATGCCAGAAGTCATGCTGTATCCAGTTGAGAAGCTCCGTGTGGGATGCGATCCACATGCCCATGAAGGTCCTCTTCAGCTGCACATGAGATCAACGCAACAGTCATCGATTGCTGGGCTGGCATGCCGCATTCTGACTTCTGCCTTTCTGAAGCGCCGCATTTTTGGTCTGCGCCTGCTTGCTTGCGCCATCTCAGAGAGGCGCTTGCACAGATGGATGGCCTTTTGCTATACTCTGCCAAATGCTCAGCACTTTGGTGGTTAGATGCTAGATACAGCACACTGGACTGATGAAGCTTTACCTGAACAAAGTGCTTGTTTGGGCAGATAGTGCTGATACTGGCCCTGTCAGACGTCACGGGCAAACACAGGTCACTGCCATGGGACTCGACGGTGACTGTCCTGTTATAAGTGGTGAGATTGATGGGCTCTGTGGTATCTAACATCATAGTCGCCCCATCCACAGGGCTTATCTGCGTGTCCCACCTTCCCTCAAGTCTGCAGTTTCGGCCTTAACTTGCCAGTATGCCGACGGAGAGCCTGCACATTCTATGAGAACAACAACTACACTCTCATTGCCAAATTCCTGCTTCAATGTCGGAGAGAAAGAACCAAAATTGTGAGATACCATGACTTTGACATCAGGACATAAGAGTGGACACAACTAGAGATGAATATTGCCAATTGCCGTCTGATGGGCCTGGCCTTACGGCCGTAGTTGCCTCCCCTGGACGTTAAAAGTGTATAACAACAATAATAATCAGTATTGGTGCCACAAACCTGGTTGTCAAGGGTGGGCCGCAGAGCGCGCAGACTGAAGTGTGTGGGAGTTCACCTCTGTCCGGTAAAAGCCCCGCGAGAATCCCAGCGGCTCAAGTATCTGCTGGTCAAGTGCCCAGGATACCAGTGAAGACCATCGCAGTCCGGTGTCGTCTTCCATATAGATGTAAGTGGTGTACAATCCTGCAAGACAGAGGCTTGTCCACTGAGACTACCGGCACAACAAAGAGGGCTTGGCGGCCATGAGCGAATAGTTTGTTCGTCGAATTCTCTCAATGGAAGCTCGGATATTGCATACGGTGCCATGTCCCTGCCTTGATCGTCAGTGTCCATGGAGATATATACCTGACATGGCAGCTGCCTGCATGATCCCCCGGTGCTCCCACAGCAGACTAAATGTGTTAGTGTCGTTATCCAGGTTCTGACTTTCATTGACGGTCACTGGGTATTCCCAGGTATGAAGTACATGCCGGAGTGCTGCTGCTTCATCACATACAACGTGAATAGCAACGGACGTCTGGTACTGGTGAGCATTATACAACGCCTGCACGTCAGCAGATAGCGTGCTCTCAAGTACTTACGCTGGCTGTGCAGAGAGGTGGCCCTTCCGGAGATGATTCAGACGCACCGACTTGAGGTAGATCAGCTTCTGGACATCCCATCTGAAGCTGATGACCAGCAGCACATGTTGCAAGAGTCTGGGAACATTCATGGAGACGTGTTTCTCGTCTATCCTGAGTCGCGCCATATTCTGCACACCCTTCAGCAATCAGGATATTGCCAGGGGTGGCCATGTAGCCCTCTTGCGGCCAACTTTGGGATAAATGCCTTTACGTTTACCATTACCGAGTCGTCCCGGGAGGGTTGAGCGAGCATCGTTCTTATGCAGCGCAGCGCAGCAATTTTGCCCGAGTAGTCCACCCCGGTGGCCTGCTAGCAAACCCCTTGCATCCTATTGGGCGCCCCTTTCAACATCAGTTTCAGAACATTGCGACCTCATAACCAGCTGCAGACCCTTACTCTTAAATCATCGGAAGTTAATCGAGCAATATGGCGTTCGCTCTCTCCTCTGGCTCCCTATCTGTGGGCTCCCTCCAAAGCAGGTGTGACGGTTGGCAATGACAACCCACTGGCAAATCATGCCCAAGCTGCTCGTGAAGGGCATGCATGTCTTGCCGAACTACAGTGAAAGCATTCAACTAGCGTACGCAGCATGTCATGGTGCCCGCGATCATCGCGCCCTGCTATGAAGCTACAAACTGCATGACGCTGCTGCCCAGATTTTGAGTAAAAGTATCTTCTTTTGCGCCTGCTGAAGGCATTTTGGGATTGTAAGAAAGGGGCTTGGCGGCACAAAGACACACGCTGCCAGACATTCACGACTACTCACCTGATCTTATCGGAAAGTATTTTGCCCTCGTGCAGGAGGTTCGTGCCTGGAAGTGCCGCTCTGCGCCTTCCAAGCTCTCGGACGAGACAAGGTGACTTACTTCTGCATTGCCTTTCCCGGTCGCTACTCTCGTCTGGAATGTGCATTGGTGTCGGTACTTGTCACCACAGCTGGCATGAGGCCAACGGAGGGGCTGCGTGACCAAGCGTTAAGCACGCCTGCAGTCTTTTAGACTGTCTTTGCGAGGGAATGTGCAGCTCCCACGCACCCCTTTCAATGGGTAAAGCTCAAGATTGCACACTGGAGGGCTGTGCTATGAAGCAGACGTTTCCTGGTGCAATCTGTTCCTGAACCAGGCGCTGGGCTACTTCTCTAAGGCAGAGATCCAGAGCATGCAAGACCTAGGATGTGGATGTGCATGCAGCCTTCGTGGTGGCACAAAGACCCTCCTACAAGGCCCCGACCAAATTCGGCAGCAACAGCGGCCTCAAGGGCACAGGCACTGGCGCGGACCCCGAGGAGGTGCAGCAGAAGTCTCAGGAGATCATCCGGGACATCCAGGTTTGATTTTGGCCTTTCTATAGCACTGGTGCTGTCCCTCATACCGCACCTCCCTCCACACGGTGCATGCCTGTAGCCAAGGCACGCAGAAGGGGTCCCCAGGGCAGGGACGGCTGACTGCAGACCAGCAATGCCTGTTGAGCATGTGGGACCGTTTCCTGTACATAGGAGGCCCTCTGCAGGACCTTCTGCAGTGAGAATTGGGGCTATTCTGCATCGGTGTCCTCTCCCTGCTCTCATACGCACAGCCTGTTGTGCAGGCAAAGTGGAACGCCACAGAGGAGAAGCCTGCGGTGATTGCCATTGGGCTGTCCTCTTTCGTGGCCATCTGGGCCGCCTCTGGCCTTGTTGACGCCATCAACAGGCTTCCACTGATCAACGGAGTACTTGAGGGCGTGGGCCTCGTGGTGACCGGCTGGTTTGTGTACCGCAACCTCATCTTCGGCCCTGACAGGTGCGCAACCTTTCCCACGCATAAGGTGTGCCTGAAGGCTTCTGAGAAGTCACCACAAAGCATCAGCTACATGCTTAGCAGTAGGACGTTGCAGCAATTTGGGCTAAAATCTAGCGAACGCAGGCAATGTGAGGGAGATGGCATTTACGTATATCATTGGTCTGGGGTCTTTGAGGGCTCCCAGCGCTCTGTCCAATTTCCATGTTACAGATATGCTGAGCTCACATGTGACCAATCGCTGTACAGGGAGGAGCTGAGGAAGAACATTGACGACTTCCTGAAGAAGGTCACCGGAAAGATGGATGCCAGCGTGAGCAAGGCCAGCAGCTCCGTCAAGGACACTCTCAACAAGTGAGCGATCTGATTGTGCAGAAGTAAGATACATGTGAGAGAAGGCCATGTGCACTGAGCACTGCAATTTTGAGGCGCTTGACGTTGCTACCAGCAGAACCTCTGCCAGGATAAGTGCTGTGGCAGGCTGTGTTAATCCCATCTTGTGATGGGTGAGTGCCAACTGGTCACTTGTAAAAACCAAGGAGCTCTCAAGCTGCTCTTCACAGCTGTCAACATGCCCACAAAGCAATCAATCAGTCAGTGCTACTGGACTGTGAGCCGCGTCACTGAAGTCTGGTGCCGCGTCATGCAACTGTGGCTGATAGCACACCATTGCAATACAGAACCTCGCACGAGCAAAGTATCGTCATCTTCTGTCACTTTTCTCGGGCGCCTGTCAACACTCGTCGTCTCAAGACAGACACACCCCATCAAAGGCTCCCTCATGCTACACATGTGCGCCTTCCCCTCTAGCTGTAGCAGCATGCTGCCCATGTTGCCGGCGCCCACAACACCTGGTGGCCCTGGCCCACAGGGCGGCTGATCTTACCTTGTAAGGCTTGATGAACACATTGAACTTTCTGGTCAGATTGAAGGGCCAACCATACACCTGCATCATCATTACCATCAGGATTGCCTGTCTTGGACACATCGAGACGACATGCATGTGTTACAGGTGCAGCGCATATTGTCATCGTTAATGCCTCAGCCAAAGTCACACACCCGATATGGCAACATCTCCTGATGACATGCAGACATAGGCTGACACATATGCACACTTTCCAGGGATGCTCACACTTTGCGCAGACACTATGCACATGAGCTGCATACCCGGTTGGCATAGTCATCATCCCACCAATCTTCGCCGTCCTTGTACACATGCTGCCACACGTGCAGCCCCCGCTCCTCAATGGTCCCAGGCACCGTATTGTCCAAGACCATTGTTATGATCAGCGCCACGGCCGGCCCGGTGCTGAAAATGGCATTGAACACATCTGCACATTGTAGACCTTCAGTCGTGTCTGTCATCTGCCATGATAGGTACTACACCACTGGGTCCTCTGGCTCAGAAGTGCTCTCAGGAGAGCACACACCCTCACACTGAGCCTCCCGCAATTTGTCTGACATTCATGCAAAGCCACACGCTAAAGTCAGGCCGCCCAAATGCAGACATGATGCGATTGTTGGAGTGCAGGCGGACTTACTATTGAAATCCTCATTGCCAGTCTGAATGGGGCCCTGGTTGTTCTTGGCGGTGTAGGAGGTGAAGTAGTCCTGGACGCTGAGGCTCATGTACAGGCCAAAGCCCAGGATGAAGATGTTGCGCGGCGAATTGAGGTCGATAAATTGCACCTGGGATATCCCAATGGCTGCAATGATGCTGAACATGACGCAGAAGAGGCCGCTCACCATTGCCTGAGGCAGCGATGCAAACAGGCCGCCAAACTTGCCTGCACACGCTCTGGCCAGTCAGGGTGCACATCACATATAAAAACAACATTCCTGAGGCGTGAGTTGCCAGCTGAGTATGACATACTATGTCATCCCGTGCCATCTGCTCAGACTGATGAGACTGAATGGGATGTCATGGGTGCCTAAGGACACACGGCAGATCCCATAGCATCGCATCCAGACCAACAAGCAAGCAGATGGCATGAGGAATGTGAGGACTGTTGCATGGCAGCAGCTATGCAGGAAGTCTGGACGAGTGAGGGCTGACCTATGATAGACAGGATGATGGCGATGCATGCGCCTATCTGCACAACTCGCCTGCTGCCCACCCTAGTCAGTTGCAGGCATCCAATATTTTCATTATCTGCAGGGCATTAGCAAGGAGCTCAGTTGGGCACATTCCCAATATGAATATCAAAGCTCAGAACTCTGATGTCCATGTGTAGAAGCTTGTTCCACCATGACATCATCATGTGAGGATTATGCAGTGTGATGTGCGGAGTTGGAAGAGCAGCGAATATGCTCACATGCTGTGGTAGCATTCCCAGAGCCAATGAGCCCTGTCAGCACGCAGCTGAACCCCTGCAACCCACAAGACACGTCTGCGGCAGGACTCACACCAAACTGACCTGGCAAGACAGTTGTTGTTATGGGTTCTAGCCACACTCTGAGCACTCTGCGCAATCAGGCTGACGCCGTATAACCCAGATACAGGAAGGATGCAAGGACATAGAGGTTGCTTGTTTACCTGAAACCCTACGGCCCTGCTGATGACATCAGGTGGGGGAACTGGAGCGCCACAAATCTTAGCTGCTGCAAAGTAGTCACCAATCTGCATGCAGCAGCTGGCTTATGAGCAATCGATCCTGTCCCCAGCCCCTTGAGGAAGCATTCCAGCAGGTCCTGACACATCTTTGATGCGTGTCAGGTGTGAGAGCAGTCTATAGCCATCATAATACACGATTGTGATACGAGAGCACATTTATCTGTGGTGTGCAATGTGAGAGGGATACTCACAGACTCCACCATTGCTGAGATGGCGCCCGCCAGCATGGCAAATGTGGAGCTCCAAGAGAAGGTTGGTGCGCCCCACTGTGCAAAGTAAGGCCATCTGCATGGGCAGTCCCCTGCTCATCTCTCATGAGCATTCACCCAACAACACGAGCTCAGTTCCAGCTCAGGACCACCTCACCAGCACAGCTGGACAGCACATTGATGGTGCTGCAGAAGCTGCTAGTATTGACTATCATGTGGAACTGACACAGGCTCCTGAGGAGAAAGAAGCTTGTCGAGGTGTTGGCCGCAACGTGGATGTTAAAAGGTGAATGGAGCTCCTATACATGAGCTAAGAATGCTTGGTGCATCCCACCTGCCCCATGGGGAGTTGTGCAGGACGCTGCTCTGATCAGTCCGGCAGTGTTCCTGGCGCTCAGGGGACGCATGATTGTATGCCCCGGCTTCCGTCAGGATTATTGCATAGATCCAGACCTGTGCCCGATGCACCCTTGTATTTGTCATCATTTGGCTGGCATTCTTGCGCATGCAATGGCCCAGGACAATTGAACATCGAAAGAAGCTAAAACTCTAGCAGGAGAGGAGTGTGCTCACCACAACAATGGCCAAGATGACCGGAAACATCTCAAAAATGCGCATCCTGTGGTGCACACCCCCTCTCAGAAAAGGACCAGGCACAAAGAACCTGTCAAATGCATGGGTCTTGCAAACCTGAATGCCCAGTGCAATATCGAGGGGCATCTCTGTTGTGCATTCTCAGCATACTTGAGATGGGCATGCAAGGCATGACTGCCGATCGTGCTGCGTGTAAAGTCACAGCAGCTCACCCGCCAATGACTGGGATGCGCTTCGGGAGGCCAAGGCCCCGCAAGAATTGCGAGAAGAGGATCAGGAAGGCAATCATGACTAGGCCCAACTCGGGGCAGTTCGCTACGCCACTGCATGTAACACATCGCATTGTTTCCAGCTGCACAAGCGCTAGTGTGCTGATCTCTTGTGAAAGCACATGCCCTGAGGTCTGGTATCATGCAACTGCAGATGAGTGCTGCTGTTATGCGGGTCGGTACCTCATGCCGGAGCTGTACAGAGAGAGGCCAACAATGCCGATGTTGACAGCCACTGTCAGCGGGCTGATGTAGCGCAGCACAGCGCGCAACAGGCCAGACACGCTGAAGAACATGATGAAGAAGGCTGAAGCAATGATGCCGCCCTGCACCTCCCGCATCGTCACCTGCAACACATGTAGAAGCCATTTCAGGCCATTCCTGAATCCCCATGCTTACATGACCTTGCCATGCACAGCTACGCTCTTCGATGGTCACACCCCAGCCCCTTCAGCTGTCTCACTGCATGTGAAGGGGCACGTGAGGCAGCAGAAATGGGGCAACAGTCACCAAAAAGCGCTCATGGTTGGTGCCGTCTGGGGCGTCATTCCATTCCCGGGAGCTCTTAATCGCCATCGTGATGGCGGCTGTGGGCGTCAGGTATGCGAAGGACCCTCCCTGCACGGAAGAAGGCGCCTAAGGTGAGCGCATTGCAGTGCGACAGGCAGGTGCTGCAGTCAATCTGTACACAGACTTGGGGTAGGACTTGTCAACCAGTGCTCCCAGTCAATGTGTACATGGACCTGGGGAGACTGGCAACAAGTGCGAGTTTAGGCTGTGCTACAAGCTGGTCTGGCCGACCTAGTCGAGCAAGCAGTTGGGTGCTTGCTCAATTTTGGTCAGCACAGCAAGCTTGTAGCACTGCTAGTGCATCCAGGAAAGCTCTGACCTGTATGATGGGGAGGCGGTCCCCTGCGATGGTCTGCATGAGAGTGATCCACCCGCTGATGAAGAAGATGGTCCCAATGACAGCTGCAAGATCCTCAGGCGTGCCTGCGGCAAATCACAGAGACTGCTCACCTGGCTTGGCCGACATTGCCAGCTAGTGGTCCCCTGTGTGCATATAAGGCATCCACAAAGGCAGCTGCTGCCATGTGACAGGGACTCCACACTGCGGAACAGTTTTAATGAGGGTGTCTAAAGACTAGACGACAAGCTGTCACCTCCCATGGGTGGCACAATCAGGAATGGAATGAGAACTGTGGATCCCAACATGGTCAGATAATGCTGCATTACACACAGCACATCTGAGACTCTCGTTCCAGTAACTTAGCCAGCATGGCTGCAGTAAGTGTGTATCACATGCAATTGGAATTGGGGCTCACAACAAATGAGCCATGCGAACCAGGGAGCTTTTACAGGCCTGGTACTTCAGGGATAGCCTCATTGCGCACCTGAAAGCCAAGAAGGATGCACTCGTACCATGGCGGGACATCCAAAATCTTGTACCGCATGTACGCTGCATGGACAATGTAAAGTGTGGCTGAGGGGCTGTCTGCAGACTGATCTCTGAGGCTAGGCGAGTTCATGCAAGATAGGCTGCCTGAATTGGAGAGAAGGTGCAGGACTCACAGGCATCATCAATGCCAGACACTGGAGCGTCTCCCTGTCCTTGATGATTGCTTTCGGAGGCCTTTGGGCCCAGCAGGGTGTCTGGGCTGGCGCTGTCCCCCCTTTTGAGGGCGTCTTCACTCCCTGATGGAGGGTGAGGATGTGTTCCAGCTCTGGCTGTGTCATCATCGGGATTCATGCTCACAAAAGCCTACACCATCGGGCCTCTACATACCCACAGAAGCGTCGGGGAGGAGGTGCAAAGTATAATTAAGTCTTCGCTGCTGTTAACTGCTTGTCAACTTTATAAATCAAGTCTAAGTTAGCTTGTGTTGACTGTACAGTCAAACCCTGGCAAATGGCTGTCTGCTGAAGGGCTGCGCGTGCAGGCTAAAATGAAAGCAATACGGACTCTTCGACTCACAAGGGGGTTTCCCGGTCCTGTCTGAAGGAGTCTACAAAGCAGCGAGCACAGTTCAGGAAAGGGCCCATGTGAGATTATGACCGGCTGACCTGGACATGATCACATGCGCTATATTGGAGACCTCCCATCGAAAATCTTGCAGAGGCTACAAGAGTGTCATGCTCCAAGAAAAGGGGGAAGCGTAAAATAGAACGCACGTGTACGAGGTCCGAGCACGTTAGCATAGGCATAGTAAGGCTCGAACCTCGTACAGCCGCTACGATGCTAAAGTTGTCATCATAATAGTGACACAAGCCACACTTCTCGAGTGCAGCGGCACAAAATGGAACAACATGAGGAGCCAGAAGCACCGAACAGATGGGACGAAAGCCATCTCATGAGGTGAGACTGTGCTACATAACGGAACTACATCGGACCTGCTCCCCTTGCCACGCCAGGGACAGGAGGAACCTCCCTTCAAGAGTTCGCAATACTGTAGAAGTGGTTCAATATGTAATGAATTCGATCCTGAATCAATCCTGGGTGATTGTGACCGTCGCAGCCATCATGTCGAGCAGTCGCACCACAGACCCGTCTCGGTGAAGAGGGCGGCCTGTCTACACTTGGGGCGCGCCACCTGAACAGCTGTTGAACAGCTCGCGGCAAGTGTAAGTAAAACAATCCTCCAGCCCTTATACAGCCTGGATGGACAAGGTTTATGAGTGTGCAGGGATGCATTCCGTGTACCGCCGTGGCCGATCTACCGCTTCGGCGTGTGGCTTCTAAGCTCACTCCAGGTTACAAAGCGTGCTTTGGAGCCACCACCGTCTACCATCTTCGACATGGTGCGAGGTGCCTGGAGATCACAGGTGACTTTCCCCACCTTGTACTCTGCACATCCATGACCTGGGCTGTTCCAGAGAGCAGGCATCTATTTCATGCAATTGAGCTGTCTGTTGCTGGCAGCCTAGATCTGCCTTGAGTTTGACAAAGCCAGAGGACAGAAGCTGATGAGGAAGCTGTGTTTACATGCAAGCTGAAACTGCTTCTGTGAGTCCTCAGTGCTTTCCAGCGCACATTCTGCCTAGTGTCACAATGTCAGTCAGCTTCATTACAGCTGATTGCCAGAGTGCTCATCTGCAGATACTGTACACAGTGGCGGCCCTCAATGTTGCAGACGTCCTGGGGCAGGAAGGACCCCAGACGGCACACCAGCTAGCAGAGACTCTAGGTATGCAATCCATCATATTGAGAGCTGCTTCCATGGACAATCTTGTATGAATAACAATACAGAGGAACAACCCCCAATCCAAAGCGTACTGCAGCGAGTGGGAATGCATCTCCCCGAGAGGATGTGTGCCCTTACTATGGGGCTGGTCTGAGCGAGGCAAGATTTTGCTTTGCATCCTGCCTGTGCGACAAGGATATAAACCACTGCGTTCAGTATGTCATTGGGACATTCGGATCTCACTGGCCGACCTTGCTTTGGAAAAGTGGCTGGCACACTGTGATGAGATGCGTCACGGATGCAGGCGTCTGTGAGGAGAGGCTGTACCGTGTGCTGAGGGCCGCAGTGCAGATAGGGCTTTTCCAAGCAGTGCTACCCACAAAGAAGAGCCCCGGCGTCAAGTTCAAGAACAACAAGCGCTCTGCGCTGCTGCGCGATGGGCACCCCAACTGCCTGAAAAACATGGTGTGGCTCCCTGCCAGTAGCACTCATCATCCCCCACTCGGTGTCGACTGTTCTCCATCTGCACTACACCCGCAGACTTGTAGATGCAAATGTGCTCATGCTAGCTTCATCCTGAACTCAAGCCACTGAAGTATGCAGAAAAATGTCGGGCCTGAGATGCCTGCCTCTAAGAGGAGGAATTATAACCACCCTTACAAGCAATGGATAACAAGTGGTACATGCAGGTGCTGCACATGACAGATCACAACAAGCCTGCCTGGGACGTGCTCCATTGGGCAACAAGCACCGGCGACCTGGCCTTTGAGCACACCCACCAGGGCCTGTCCGAGTTTGAGTGGCTGAAGGCCAACCCTGCCGAGGAGGACAAGTTCTCCAAGGCCATGAAGGAGGTTGACAGCCTTGGTGAGGCTCCTTCCTTTTCTGGGCAGGCTCTAAATTCGTCGCATGTCAGCCCTCATGAGATAGGACGACAAACAAGAAAGAATTTGATCCTGGCTCAGTCAGGGGTATCCACAAAGATTAGGTATTCCAGCATCCTTCCCTATCTTTCAAGATAACAGAGGCAGGAGGGTTTCTACCTCTGATGAACACAAGACGAATATCTTCACCTATGCAGAGAACATGGAGGCAGCATAGCTTCTCAAGTTGCTGTGCCTCTTGAGCTGAACATGTGTATGGGTTGGGAGGAACTGTCTGGGCTCAGAATGGCTCAGGATGACCCAATCACAACAACTCCTGTCAGCTATTGTGACTGGGTCATTCTAAGCCCTCTGAGCCCAGACAGTTCCTCCAAACCCGTCAGCTATTGTGACTGGGTCATGACCAGATTGCTGCCAGTTTCAGGGATGGGAGCTGAAGGCTGGCCTTATTCTGTGCGCAGATTGACCAAGAGAGTGGTGCCAGTGCAGGTCTGCACGTGGCAGTGGTGGACTACAGCTGGAACAGGCATGGCCGGATCATTGACATTGGCGGAGCATATGGCTCCTTCCTGGCCAGCATCTTGGCAAAGCATCCCAAGCCACGTGGGGTGCTCTTTGACCAGAGTCAGGTAGGCCGCCTTGCTCTCATGATCTCAGGCGATGCGCAAATGTGCCTGACTGTTTCTGGTCAGTTGCCTGTCGAGCGGTAAGCAAATGGCATCGAGGACAGGGCCCCTCAGACAGTGCTCAAGTCACCCTGCTTGCCAGCACACAGAGGAATACCTGTTTTGCAGCGTCTCCTGCATGCTCAGCACAGGCCTTGAGCCAGCGGCAGCAAACATTAGCAGCTGCATCTCCACACTGCTTGATGTCTTTGGGCAGTGGGTGACAGGATTGTGCTGCCAGCGCAGGTTGTGAAGCGCGCTGAAGATTTGTGGAAGGAGGACGAGGCACTGGTCCCCCTCACAGAGCGCGTCGACTTCTGCGCAGGAGACTTCTTCCAACCAGGCATGCAGTTCTTCTCACACATCAATCAACTTGTCACATGCGCAATTGTCCCAAGCTGTTGAGTGTACAGCTGCCTGGAGTACAGGCTATCAAATTCTCACATCTGCGGCATCCCACGCTCTAGTGAAGAGGCCATGATACCTGACAACGCTTTCATCAGTCTGAAGATGCGTGGTTGCCCTGAGGCAATGCTTTGCTGCAGACACACTACCTACTGGACAGGATGGAGATGCATATATGCTGCGGCTGATACTGCATGACTGGAACAACGAGGACTCTGTTGCCATCCTGAGCAGCATTCGCCAGGCCATGGGCAACGCCAAAGCAAGGCTGCTCATTGTGGAGGTGTGCCTCTACTCTTCACCATGAAAATTCCCTCTGTGGCTGCCCCATTGTGCGTCTGAGGGGGCCAGAGATTATATCTTGCTGTGCCCTTGCCTGGTCAGAACGTGATTCCTGGAAACCCTGAACACTGATCTGAAGTGAGTGCCATGACATAATAGCTCTCAGCACTCAGCAGCTTCTCTCTTTATCATGCTGCTCATTGCATGGCTGAGGTATGATCACTGATGCCTGTTCTGATGTGCAGACCACTATGGGCAACGAGTTCAAGGACCCTCTGTTCCAGCGAGCCCTCATGGACGTCCACATGATGGTCTGCCTCAACGGCCATGAGCGCACAGTTCCTGAATGGTGCGTGCTCCCGCAGCCTCTGCAACAGCTCTGTGTGAGCATCTCGTGCGGCTGACGAGTGGCTTTCTGGGGACAAGTGGATTCAGCAATACGAGTAGAGTTGTCATGCAGTGGAGTAATTGCTGTGTCCTGCCAAACAATAGCCAGAAGCCAAAGCTGACATCTTTGCTGTATGTCCTGAGGCGCGAACGTGTAGGCTGGGGCATGATATTGCGCAGGCGTTCCAGCAAGCACATGCCTAGCAGTAATGCAAAGCAATGCTACAACATCCATTAGGGTAGCCTGTTCAGCTGAGAGCTATTGCTACTCGTGCAGGAAGGCGCTCCTTGAGGCAGCCGGCTTCAAGTTCAGCCGCCTGATCGAGACGCGGGGCGTGTTCTCGCTTGTGGAAGCAGTCCCTGCTCCCATCCCCAAGCACAAGGCAGGCAGCGAGGGCGAAGGCAGCCAGGACGTCCACATCAACCTCAAGCACAAGTACCTGAAGGACTACGGAGTGATCACCGTCAACCTGGACCAGGAACCTGAGCCCTGAATCCTTGATGTTGAGGTCCCAAAATCAGAACCCTGAGACAGCAGATCCCAGAGATGGGGCAGCTGGTGTCCATATCGGCAAAGTAGAGCCTAGAAATAGCGGCATCTTCGGTATTATTATTATTACAAGGGAGGCAACCCGTAGCCTAGGGCAATAGGGCATACACGTGGGAGTCTAGCAGCCTCAACCACGGGGGCCAGCACAGTCACCATGCAATCAGTCTGCAGCCCAATTGCATGATGTTGGGATAGCTTCGGTATCAGCAAATACTTGGAGCAGATGCAGTAAAGTCGGACTGGCATTCCCAGTCAATACGTTTGAAGCAGAAGCAGCGGTGGCAGCAGCAGCCGTTGCAGCCCTGTGTATTTCTTGTTGAGTAGACAGGTTGCCATTGAGGAGATGGGGACCAGAGGTCTTGATAAATGAGCCAAACTCAGAGAGTGACGCATTTGTCACTGCCCTTCAGACGCTCCTGGGAGACGCAGCTGTGCCATAGCAGCCTCTGTGCTGACATAAGATAGACTCAGGAACGAGCGCAGATGGTTTCGCATCAGTATAGGATCAGCTAGGACAGAGCTAAGGCAGCAGGAGCACATGTGTGGATTCCTGATCAGACGTTAACATGCAGAGGGCACAATTAGGCCGCCCTGGCAACCTTGCAAATGCTTTGGCGCAGCCCCACAAATGGACGGTCTGTGTAGGCTGATGGTAAGGCCAGTGTATCCCCACAGCACCTAGGGTGGTGCAGGAAACACCCTTGATGGGAAAGAGAAGCTCATGTGGTAGCAAAAGACTGCATGTTGATTCTGGAAGGGCTCTAGGACCCCTTGGCTCCATGGCCTGCATTGCTTGTCAAGAAATATAGAGACTAGGTAAGTTTTGCCTCAGAAGAAAGCAACTTGCTGGAATCCAATGCCTTTAGATTTAATCGATGTTTGCATAGGACCTCAGCGAAAATCAGGCAATTGCTGACTAAGTGAGCATTCCCCAAAATGGGCAGCTGAGGCAAGGGTGGGCTGTCAGATCTCCGCCAACTGGTACACAGCAACTACGCTCGCTTATTTCGATCAGACATCGCTCAGTGCTCTTCGCAGGCTGTTTTCATTACAAGCTTCCCTTGCGACGTGCCGGAGCTGTCTAAGCCAAGAAAGGCGGATCCCCCGCTCAAGAATCATTGGTCCCCCCAAATGACGAGCTCGCCGGAAAAGTGCTTCGCAAACGCTTTTTGACGTCCGCCCAGAAGCAAGCTCGCAAGTGCAGAAGCGAGCTGGTGGATCTGATTTCACCGCGCATGTGAAGGAGCGAAGCCTGGTCCACGCTTCAATACGCAGAAACCGGCGAACTCTGTGGCCAAGCTTCGGCCATCACGCAGAGACGGGCTGCCGCTCCGTCCGTGTGGCCCCACCGCAGCAGAGCAATCTACACAGGAGGGCGCCGTTCCATCTGGGCTTCGCCTCAAACCACCGACACCTCATAGGTGAGGTGTTTTGGGCCTACAAAAAAGCGTTTGATGCCCCCTCCACCGTCTGTTGAAGTTTCATCAAGCCAGATGTGTCAGGAGTGCTTTCCCCTTGATTGTGTGAGACAAAGCAAGCCAAGACAGGGCGGTGCCTGGCTCACGAAGCTCTGACAGCACGCCTCGCAGACGATGGTGCCACTTGGTAGCTGCCCAGCTTTCGCACGGATGGGTCTTTCCTGCAGTCAATGCAACTTGGCCTGCATTCGAGAAATTCGCAGAACCCAGGGATTGGGTCCATAATGATACCAGGCTCCTCTGGGAGCGTAGGAGAGTGGACCCAAGACTGCTGTTCAATTGGCCCTGCTTGGAAAGCAGGGTCTTTGGACTTGGATTGCGATCTATTCTATCGAGCTGTGCGTCGCATGTGCGGGCTTCAGTTCTGATGAAGCTGTTGTCGTGCAGAGGGGTGGAGGTCCTTGGGGCTGCAGGAATGGCGAATGCCTGCCTTGTAGGCTTCTGACATCCTCTTGGGGTCCAGTCGCATGTCTGAATACCCGCAGCACAGCAAAGAAGCAGGACAGCAACCCCTGACAGCAGCCAATCTCCAGGCGCTGGAGCCTACCTTGACAGGACAGCACGAGGTCTTGGGGCGCTTCGTGGGCGGCAGCAATTCCTTGATAGACAGAGCGGAGCTGCAGGCTATCTTCAGAGCGAATGACGTTCTGGGAGATGCAGCGAACATCAACTTCTTCAATGCGCTGCTAGAGCAGCACGCACCAACAGACCCAGCCAGTGGCGCCAAAATTGCTTCATCCATAGGGCCACTGATTGGCAACGTAGCGCAATCAAACGACGGCATAGTCCCTCCAGGTAAGCAAGGTGGCACATGTTATCCACGTCCCATGTGAGTAGCTCTGATGCGCTGCATCCATTCATTGGGTGACTCGCTGGGCTTTGCTCTGTTGGCAAGGCAAGGCAACTCACTCATGCCTGAGGCTCTTCGTTAGTGCTAAGCACAATTGCAGTTGTGAAAAGCTGAACCGTTTGGTGCTGTATACTGCAGACCCCGACTTTCAAGGTGGTTTTGGAAGGCTGTCCAGCGAGTTTGACTATCCGCTTGGTGGCTTCAACGAAAGCCAGTGGCTGAGCCAAGCTACCGATTTCTCTGGTACACCTCTCTACCCACGGCTCTGCTCCTGCCCTCACAGCCACGCAGTCATAGGGACTTCCTGCAGCAGTCTTGCTCAGCAGGTCTGGGCGCATTCATTTTGTATCCTTCATGTAGAGACAGGCTGGCTAAAGCAGCAATGCAATATAGGACACTTCTTTCGGTATCAATGTTTTCGTGCCTGGATGCTCATCAAGCTCGGTGGCGTTTGCAGCGGTGGGCAGCATTAAAGGGCCAGTCATGTCCATGGCTGAAGAGCTGGGCGAGCCCATATCTCCCAACGGCAGGCTTGAGGGCGAGGGCACCTCCATTGAAACATCTGCTGGCCTCTCAGCAGGCGGAGCCTTCCGCCCCAGGTGTGGCCGCGCATCAGCAGAGTTCCTCCGGGGGAATGGGATGGTCGGGCAGGTCGGCCAGCTCAGCCAGCTGTACGCGCCCACGCAGCAGGCAGGCCCGCCTGCGGGGGTGCTCCCGCAAGGCATGCAGGGCATGTTGGGTGGCAGGGGCGGCGGTCTGGTAGGGGCTCTGCCCTATGGCGGCATTGGGCAGATCCCAGAGCATCCAGAGACGCAGCTGAGCCACAGCGGGCAGATAGTGTACGGCGCGCAGCTGGGGCACAGCGGGCCCTTGGGGCACAGCAACCTGTTGATGCACATCGGGGCGTCACTGGGGCACAGCGGGCCGTTAGGGCACAGCGGGTCATATATGCCCAGGCCAGCTCCCCGAATGTCTGGAAATATCAATCACCTCATAGGGCCCCTGCCAACCTCACATGAGCCCGCGGCTCCTGCCCCCATGCAGTATGGCGTGGGTGGCATGCCTGTAGGAATGCATGGCATGGTTGGCCAGTACCCCTCAGTGGGACAGTCGCCCAGCTACTCCTCGTTGGGAGGCTATCAGATGCATGCTCAGCCTCAGCACCAGGTCCCGGGAGCCTACCCGACAGGTAGCATGGCGCAGATGGATGACAGAGCGCGGCGGGCGACCTACCCTAATGGCTTTGGCATGCATCAGAGGCAAGCAGACGCCCGGCAGATGTTCGGGCAGCAGAGCGGGGGGCCCCCCGTGTCCCATATAGGCACCACCTCGCAGCACATGTCAGACAGCGGCGGGCGCAATGTGGGGGAGATCTCGCAGCAGTCATTGGCGAACTCCCTGCATGCGCCAAAGGTCTCTGCAGCCCAATTTCACCAGGAGTCCCCTCGCTCTCATGAAATGTCACAGGTGCTGCACTACCTCCAGGGTTGGCAACCCAATCAGCACCAACCCCCAGATCCCTACTACAATTCTTACCAGCAGCAAGCGCCTCCTGACCTTGCACCGCGTTACAGCGGCGGTGGCCGGCCACCGCAGCAATCTGTGAGCCATCACAATTTTTCAGTGTTGCCATCCCCCCTGCACGCTGCCTTGCCCCTTGACCTGCAGGTGCCGTGCAGTGTCATCCCCAAGGCAGGGCCTTCACAAGCATTCCGCATGGCCTGCGCATGGTGTTTCACATGCATCGTGCTGATACATGGCTGCTCCACACAGGGGCTTCTGGTGCAGCAGCAGCTACACCCTTCAGGTGGTGGTGGTAGCCTGGAAGGCGCCAATGGCAGGCCGCCCGCTAAGATGAACAGCATCCAGAGCGCGGACACTGTGAGCATGCAGGCATACAGCGACCCCTCAGAAGATGCTGCTGCAGCCCTTGCCAGCTCCGCCAGCATGCAGAGCAGGCCTGGCTCCAAGGTGTGTGCAGCCACCTTGCTCGCTCAAACTCCCTCCAAAGCGCAGAGCATTGCCCAGCGAGCCAGGCGCATGCCATGTGCACATGTCTCGCACTGAAGAGATGCGCAAGACTTCCCTTTTGATGCTGACATACACCTGCTGCTCCACCTCGTGAGCAAAGATGCATCAAGTAGCCTGAAGTCTCTGGCAGCCATGCTCTGCGGCAGCTGTGTGCATGCCCTGTTATGTGGACAGAACAGCTGAATGGTGTTGCACATGTGCAGGTGAGGGTGGTGTGTAGCGCGAATGGGCACTTCATCAAGCAGGCCAGCGGCCACTATGAGTACGAGGGTGGGGACACGCGCCTGGTGGGGATATCCAGTGCATCCTCCCTGCCGTCCCTCAAGGAGGCGCTGAACCGGGTGGTCACCAAAGCAGGCACCGGCTCCACCTCTGCCTCTGGATCGCCAGAGGTGAGCCCATGCTCAGAACACCTGTCCATGCAGTCCTTACAGAATTGCCTGAGATTGCCTCGAGCAGCCCGTCAAGCACTCCAAGGCACGCTTCAAGTGTGCTCGGCCGCATGTCTGGATGCATGGAGTGCCCCCCAAGTGTGACACACATCACAGGGTCTGCCAGCAGAGACTTTGAGGAGTGGGCACTCTGTCAGCAGCAGAAGCATCATGGTGCGGGGTCTGTGCCGGCAGAGGCTTAGGAACTGAAGCAGGTGTGGTCTGCGTTGCAGATGATGTTCCTGAAGTATCAGCTCCCCAGCGAGCCCAATGTGTATGTGGACCTGCTGGACGATGAGGACGTGTCACTCATGTTTGATGAGGTGCGCATGTCCCCTCTCACCGCATGCTTGTTACAGATTCATATCACGTGCATGTGCCACGTCAGTGACATGACATGGCAAGAATCACTCTGGGCAGACTGAGTGTTGGCAAAAGAAAGGGTGTTGATGAGCCATGTTGTAAGGGGAGCTTTCACATCCTTTTGTCAGAGGAGGGTACAATCCCAAGGCTGGCGGAAGCCTGCAGTGCATATTGTTCCTGTTGCCAAACTGACATCCTGCTGTGCTTGCAGTGGGCCGACTTTGCCGCACAGCACAAGGGCACGTCCTACAAGCTGCATGTGTACGTGGCCTGGGCCAAGGAACTGGCAGGCGACCTTACCAATGGCAGCCAGACTGACCTGCTGGACGCAGCCGGCATCTCTGCAGGTAGCTGTCAACTCAAGCTTGCACTTCTCCTGTGAGATGCAACCATAGACTTCAGGAGAAACAAGCTTTGTCCCAGCGCAAGATCTGAAGGCTGCCTTGTGATACAGGCTGCCCTGTGAGAGATGTATGGACCTGGAGTTGATATAACATGATGGGGTGCTTTGCAGGCTCTGTGTCAGATGACGATGTGTCGAAGCCTTCAAAGGGCGAGGTTGACGAGTGGAGCCTCATTCAGATGGCAGGCCGCATGGAGATCATCAGCATCCATGACATCTCGCTCGCCAAATTTCTGGGTAGCGGAGGCTACGGCGAGGTGTGCTGTCTGCTCGAGCTTACGCTGGTCATGATTCTCATGACATTCTGTGTTGACCACAGTAGTCTTGGCGCCATGCATGTGTCTTACAGCCAAGCATGTCTGTGGGATCATCAAAGCCATGACGTCTCTCGCTTTTCATGGCATGGTGCATATGGGCCCATGCACTATGGGTGCTGACCCACTATCTAGCAGGACACTTGTGTGGACATTGTGCTTAGGTGGCGATAGTCTTGTGTGCAACAGCCTTGTGCAAGGCGGAGCGAGTAGGAGAGGTATCTGATCATGGAGGCTGTGTGGTGCAGGTGTACCTGGGCAAGTGGCACAGCAGCGAGGTGGCCATCAAGTGCCTGAACCCCTCCCTGTTCTTCTCCGGCTCTGATGGCACAGCCAGCAAGGCCGCCATGGCCGACCTCCTGCGTGAGGCCGACCTGCTGGCCAGCCTGCGCCACCCCAATGTCGTGTGGGTGTATGGAGTAGTCCTCCCCCGCATGGTAAGCTCCCTGCTGCACCCACCTGGGGGACCCTGGCAGTTGCCTGCATGCAGGCACATTGTCGAAGTTGCTGCAGCTTTGCATTGGTCCAGTTTGTGCAGCTGTCCTTCTCAAGGCAGCAAATGGTGAAGCAATGGAAGTGACAGCATGTTAGAACCACAACCCATTCGCATGCCTGGTGTTGCTGGTATCTGGAGGTGGTTATCTCTGCTCCCTATGCTCTAGAGGTGCTGGAGAATGCTGTGATCAATCCAATGATGGTCCTCGCCAGCTGGCTGTCCTCTGTCAGGGTTGGAGAATAAGGCACTTTATCTTCCTGCTGCTACTGAGCACTTTGCCTGTTTTTGCAGGGCCCGGATGACAGGGGCAACCTGATGATGGAGGATGTGGAGCCGATCCCCATCACCAGCGGCGCCAATCTGGGGCGCACCTGCAGCAACCTGCGCCCGCCCGCCGTGGTCACCGAGTTCATGAGCCAGGGCAGCGTGAAGAGCGCGCTCGCGCGCAAGTCTGAGGTGGTCGTGGGCAACATGCACCGCGTCGTGGTCGCCATGGATGCTGCCAAGGTACGCCCATGTCCCGCTCCCTGTCAGCGGACACATTTTCCGCCACCCATGGCCTTTCCCGTTCTTGCGGTTTCCGCCCACCAGAGGCTCTGTAGCAGTGAGATCACAATGATCTTATGTGAGCTATGCAGTCTGTCAGATGGTGAGTGGTGCTGAGGACTGTATGTGATGCAGGGGATGGAGTACCTGCACCAGAAGCGCATTGTACACTTCGACCTGAAGAGCGCCAACCTGCTGCTGGGCTACCGCGACAGGCGGGCGGTCTGCAAGGTGGCCGACTTCGGGCTGTCCAAGCAGAAGCGCGACACCTACGTCAGCAATGTCACCAGCCAGCGCGGCACCCTGCCCTGGATTGCGCCAGAGATTATCAAGACGCCCCATGCTGTCACAGAGAAGGTGCAGCGCTGTCGTGACACTTCTCCCACTGGAAGTGTTAGGCTGAAGTGTAAGATGTCCTTCTGTACACATTGTGGCCCCTCTTCTCTCTTGGAGGCGCCTGATGCACCCACGGCCTCACTGATGCAAGGCAGAGCATGGCACCTTGATCATAGACCTTACAAGCAGGGAAATCCATGCCCGACGGTGCGGTGGCCCTTGCAGGTGGATGTGTACTCCTTCGGCATCGTCATGTGGGAGCTGTGGACGGGCAAGGAGCCATACGAGGGCCTTAACTACCATGCGCTGCTGCACCAGATCATGCTCACCAACGGCGGCCTGCGCCCGCCGATACCCAATGGGCCCAAGTGGGAGGGTGACAATTGCCCAGAGCCCGCCCCGGGCTGGGCCGGCCTCATGGAGCGCTGCTGGCATGAGCTTCCCGAGGAGCGGCCTGGCTTTGACGAGGTACGTACCACAATCCAGCGATGCTGTCTGGGTGGTGCCTTGGTCAGCAGTGATGGCTCGTCGCGACACACGTTCATCACCCTGTTTGGCCACCCTTATTGTGCCTTGTAGCGGCTGTGAAAGGATGCCAACCTGGTCACGACAGCATTCAGAGAGCTTCCATGCCATTATTGCGCATTTTGCCCTGTCCTGTGGCTGAACATGGTGAGCTTGCTGCTGCGCAGATTGTGCGGGAGCTGAAGATGATGGCGCAGGCGCTACGGCCGCCCCGCAACCGCGCCAAGGCTGTGGCCGCTGCGTCCATCAGCTCGGCTGAGCTGGACGCCCGCGGCATCCCCTCTGGGCGGCCCAAGCCCAGCACCACCCAGGTACGAAAGCCTTGATTTACTGCCAGCAGGTGCAAATGCACTGGATATGAATGCCCAGCAGTTGCAGGATTTTAGGAGCAGCTGCCTCACATTATGTGATACAGTGCACTTTCCTGAAGCTATCCAATTGTCACATCACTGATCTAAATGGTCTTCCTTAATGGCCTGTTCACCTGTGATGTATGGTTCATGCTGCAACCTGTGGCCTGTATTACTGTTGCAAAGTAGCAGCATCGCATGAGCTGCATGTCAGCGCAGGCCTGAGCTTTGAGTGTGCTACAGGCGCAGCAGGCATTCCACATGCCGACCCACACCCTGACGCGAAAGGACTCCTCACAGCATGGTTCAGCCCCGGCCGTGCAGGCCCAGCAGGCGCAGCAGGCCTTCCACATGCCCGGCACCATCGTCTCCCGCAAGAACTCCCCCAACATGCCCACTGTCGGTGAGGACAGCAGCGACTCTGGCGGCGCCACTGCCAAAGCAGAGGCCCTCTACGCGCCCGTTCAGGCTTCCCCTGCCCCAGGCCCGGGCGCGGAGGCTGCCCCTGCTGCCCAGAAGCCCGAGTCCAGCGCTGCTCCCGACTCTGCACAAAGCGCTGAGTCCTCAAGTGGTCCTGCCGCCGTGCCTGTGGCTGTCAGGCCTCCGCTTCCCCATGTACCCTCAGGTGTGCCTTTTGTCCGTGTTTCTGGTGAATGGAAGTGCATCCGTCGTTCTCAAATCACTTTGCCCATTATACAGAAGAGGTACCTGCATCCCTCAATCTTGGCAAGTCTACTGATCAATGCATTACGGGATATGCAAAGCCTTGCAATATCAGAGGGCAATGTCTGCTGCGGGCAAGCACTACCGATCGCTCAGGTTTCTAGGATGCTGTTATTCAGGGCGCTGAAATTGATGCGTTTGCTGCTCCTGCAGACCCTCAGCTGAAGAGGGAGCCGCTGCAAGCCCAGCTGCGCAAGGAGCAAAGCGAGGCTGAGCTGGCCGAAGCCGCCCAGAAGCTGCATGCGGTCAGCATCGTCGAATCCATCACTGACTCGCCATCGCAGCCCGGGGCTGCAGCAGCGCGCCCAGCAGAGCTCAGGGGAGGCCAAGGGGCCCAAGCCCCAGCTGCCCCTGAAACGGCTGGCGAGACGGAGATGAAGACGGACTCAGCGCCCGGAGCCCCGCTTGCTGGGCAGCAGCCTGATGAGGTCCCAGCGGTCAGCGCAGCGCATGTCCACCAGCAGGTTGCAAGCGCCTTCCAGCAGCCAAACCCCAACCCCTTCAGCAGCGCTTTCGCCTACACAGAGCGCATGAATAGCGCATTCACATCCAACTGAGGATCAGTATGCGCGAGCCGTTCGTGATTTTGCAACCGCCACGTGTGTTGTCAGTCATATCATTCTCCGGATGAAAGGGTTGCGTTGGACTGAGCTCAAGCAAGGAGATCGGCAATCTGACATTCTGATTTGTACGACATGTCTCAACAGTGCAGCTGCTGATCCACTAGGCCTGGATACATCATAGGCAAGCCATGGCAGTGCCCTGTCAGTGGGTTATGATGCTGCATGCAAGCTCTATTGTGCTGAGCTATGCCTTGTCATCTGAGGGTTAGCCCTTTCTGCTATCTGTTTGTACAATCAAGCAAGGCAGTGCTTGCCGGCACTGGGGTGCTCGCGTTGCCCTCGCCATGTGTATCTTTGCCAGTCGCACTTGCTTCGCCCTGTCTACAATATAAGTGAGGGTGGAATGTACTAGGTTACATCTCTACACAATCAAGTGTGTCTCTTAAGCATGTAAATTGACTGAGTTCTTCTAAGCGCCCTGCCGGCTCGTCTTGCTTGCCTTTTCATGTCCCTATATAAGCATGTATGTACATACATCTGACTTGCGAAACATGACAGCGATAGAGACACCATTGTGCAGAGAGAGAGAGAGAAACTTTACACCTTTTCCAGCCACCTAGGGCTGATCAGATGCCTGATCCCCATCAGGGTCAGTGCCATAATATACCCCCAAGCATTCCTTGATAAACATCGCAACACCACGAATGTCATTTTGCCACATGAATTGAAGCATGGTAGCTGCATGCTCTCCAAACAAGCCTTGATATCTGTCACGAATATCCTGCAACCCTGGGCACTCAAACACAACATGCTGTTCATCACCCGGGTTTTCACCAGCACACAATGTGCATAACCTACGCGTACGCAGCCTGGGGATACCTTGCCTACGACCAAGATCCCAGGGAAGGTTATGGCAACCCATCCTGAACCTGAGCAAGGTTTGCACACACCCAGCGGACAGGTGACAGCCTGAACGATTGCCTTGGCAGAGGGCAGCACATCAGGAATCCTTGAAAATCCTCTTTAATGACACAGCGGGCACGCGAGCGGGGTACACTGCAGGTGAGTCTGATTGCGCTGCCATCGCAATGGATCGTCCACGCGACCGCTGAAGCCACAGGAAAATGCGCGACTAGCCGATTGAGCAAACCTGAGGCACACGGCACTGTGTGAAAGGGTCGACCCTGCCGAGGTGCCCTGTATAAAGGTGTGTATATTGCAGGACGCTGAAGCATAAATTCTTTGACAATCTCTTCGGTAAGCAATTAGCGCCGTAGGCAATTATTCCACTTTGTCACCCAAGGTAAGCCCTCACACCTCTCCTCCTCCGCTAGGCCGTTGAGCGCGACTGCAAGCTTTCTGGGTTATGGCTGTACATGGGTTATGGCTGTACAAGACACCACGCTGACTTCGCAATGGATGATATAGAGAGCCTCGTCTCTTGTGTCGCTGCTATTGGCCGCGGGTGTCGCAGCCTGAGTGAGGGTCTCGGTAGTTACCTACAACACTTAAGCCTGCTGCATTCGCTTCCTGCCAGACAACCAGGGTTCCATCAAGGAAGTTGCCATTGGTGCAGAATGGAGTCTGCTGTCTTGAAGCTGCTGCAGTTAGAGAGGGACCTTGCTGGCAAGAAATCAGAGGTCAAGGCCGCCAGGGAAGCGGATGGTCGCGCAGCGAAACTGGCCATAAAGGCCTGGGCTCGTTATGAGAATCCTGAGAGGAGCTGATCGCACCCTGAGAAATGCGCCAAACTGAAGGCACAATTCACCATGCTCGAGGAGAAGAGCCAGCGGCGCCAGCAGAAGCTTGAGGATCGAGAAGGCGAGCTGACGGAGCTCAAGAGGCAGAGGCGGGAAGTGCTGTCCTGTCTTGGTGAGCGCCCTTGCTGTTTGCCTCAGTGAAGCCTAGCAGGGTGCTGAGGCTCCATCTGTATAGTCACCTAGCCTCTCTCTTCTCAGGCAGCATTCTCATGTCTGCATAGACCTGGATTGCCATGTCCAAGGCCTATCATGCCCGGGCCATACGTACACAGAACACATTGCATTTGCTGCCCCCGGCCTGGCAGGGCTTTTGTCTGTCTCCCTTGTCCCATGTTATTGACAGAAAGGAGCGCTACATGTTGGCTGCTGCCTCAGATCTTGCCCTGTGGAGATAATCTACGATGTCCCCGCCTGACCTCAACGTGATCATTATGGCCGTCTGATGGGCCTGGCCTTACGGCCTTCGTTGCCTCCCCTGGACGTTAAAAGTGTAATAATCAGAATTATCTCCAGCAATTCCTGCATGCGTGGGCTTTACATCAGGATGCATGTGCAGAGAAGCTCACCAAGAAGGAAGGGTGCGGGAAGGTTGTGGAGGAGGAGGTGCAGCTGCGCCTCAGCTTGGCGAGCGACAATGGTGAGCATATGCAGTGCTTTTGTAAGGGCGTTCAACTTGGGCAAGCAGGCGCCCCTCACCTTGTATGAAAGCTTGACGCATTGCGCCTTCAGGCTCCTCATCTGTCCAACCTCTTGAGGACAGGTATCTCCAGCTCAAGTACTGAGCCATTCTATATGTTGGAGGTCTAGTTGCGCCTCTCATTGCTAGCACTAGTGTCTTTTAGCAACACGTTGTGTGGTGCTGCATTGGCTAGTTCTGGGCATGTTTTCACGAGCACCTCCCTTCCTGTACAGCAGCTTCAGCTGCTGCTTGGGTACTGCTGAGTTGGTGCCACTACAAGTGCGCTATGCTCCCGGCGCTCCCCCCGTGGCTGAGGGCTACTGCATGTAGTCTGTGTCTGGGCTGCAAGGGCAGCAGGAGCCCGCAGCATGTAAGATGCTTCTTCCTTAGATCAGGACGATGACCCTTCCCAACTCATTGTAGGGAAGGGCAAGGGCCTGTCTGGTGCGCTATCCATGCATTTTGGATTCTCTTACAGTGATATGCCTGCAGACTTGTTCTCACTGGTTGGCTGGGAGTTTGGAACCCTGCCTCGGCCGCGAACACACTATGAGCTGCCCACTGCGCTGCCGCCTTCCCTCAGAGAGCTACTGCAGTTGCAGCCCGCCCTTCTAAGACAGCTGTCCCACGTGAAGCTGAGGATCCTGGCTCGGGCTTTCCGAGGGGTATATCCTGATGAGAGCGAAGGCCTCTCAGAGGATGATCTGTACGATTGCATGCAGGCCGCCATCCAGGTGTGCCCTCATGTCCTCCTGGTGGCAGGATTGCTTGTAGAACACATGGCCCTGGTCCTTGTGAAGGCCTTCATCCGTATGTACATTGTCAGGGGCAATAGTGGCTGGCAGGCTCCTATCCGCATGTCTGAGTTGCTGCGCCTGATGATGCAGTCTGTGGTTTCCTTGGATTGGCAGCCCTCCCCTCCCATGCCGCCCAAGACACCTGCTCGTCCAAACATCGTGCATTGGGAAGAACAAGTCTCAGCTTGTGTGAGCCACTGGCTGTCGAGCTGGGCGCGTGGCAGCAAGGGATGAGCACTCAATGTGTGTTGCCATGACGCCAGGTGGGGGCAGACATGTGTACTCTGTCCAAAACAGACGCCTTATAGCATGGTATGTGTCCTTTGTCCATGCAGGCATGATCAGTCCGGCCCTTGCCTCTGCTGAGATGCAGACATTCTAAACGCTTGCGCAGGGTGAGCGAGGCGACCCTCATGGAGGCCCTGGGCAACCCTTCGGCCAGCTTGATTAATGCATATGTGGCTGTGGCGTAGAGCCCAGGCATCAGTCTAGATGCGCTCATGGCGCTGCTGTGTGCTTGCCCACTGCTGGTGTGTGTCCCTGTGGATGCAAGACCGCTGTACATGCCGCTAAGAAGGGTCTCATTTGATGTTTTCCATGGCATAAGCCATGCAACACGAGCAGATGATGTGGGCGTGGAATGCCTCGCCCCCATATCACCCTATGCCCTCAGAAGGATCATTTGAAATCTTGCAAGCCGATGTGTGGCGTCCTTCTGCAGGTGCGGCTTACTGACATGCCTAAGGACTCGGGGCTGCTGGAGACGGCTGTGACCGCGGCACTCACAACCGCTGCTTCGAGGGTTCCGAGCATCAACCGTATGGCGCTCATAACCTTGCAGGAACAGAGCACTACAAGCCTTTCAACCATGATGACAGCCATCCAGAAACAGTTGGCTGTTCCGCACGTTGTTATCTTCAGTGAGATGGAGGTGAGCGGGGGCTTGCCAGGGCTGCTACGCCTTCAGATCCACTTGTCTACCAAGATTCCCATGCTGTGGTTCACAGGCACCTGTGTGGTAGGATGCGACTGCACAATGGCGGAGCACTGCTGAAACAAAGATTACCCCGCAGGTCATCCACTTACCACAATATGAGCATCTGTTTGCACATGTGATGGGCGAGCCTCCGGGACACATCCCACCAGATAAGAGACTGAGGCGCACGGCTAAGATCTTCTTGAAAGCAATTCAGGCTCCACTCTACTGTGACCCGCATCTCTTCTACGCAACAGCGGGCAGTTTTCCGCGCATGCCGGCCTGGGCCGATCCAATAGCGCCATCAGGGGCCGGCACACTGTACAACATGAATGTGAGGACTGTCCCTGGCCCTGCCCATGGCTAGTGCTGCTCCCCAGGCCCAGAACTCTGAATGCTGTCTAGTCAAGCAGTTTCCTGATGTCTAGCTTGTGATGCTTACAACCCCATGCTGCATGCACCAGGTCATGGAATTGAGGAGCTTAAGGGGCTATTAAGTACTGTGTGGAGCCCCCGTCTAGTGCCCAGGTCAGGCTGCATCGCACATGCAGACTGGACGTGCCTCACACATAAAAAGAGCTGCTCCCATTTCGGCATGCATGCATGATGACATCACTGTACAGAAAGTCTCACAGCTATTTCTACTCTTATCATCTTGATGGTAATTTACATCTCAGCATATGCATGAGCCTGTCTGTGAGTTGCGGCATCGAGTGAGCTCAGTAGGTGATGTTTAGACAAGCAGCAGGCAAAGGCCCCATGGCTTGGCCTACAAGCTTGAGCCACAGCAGCAAATGTTGACTGTGCGCATACAGCACCAGAAGGCTACTTTTGCAACGTTGCCTAGAGAAGCATAAGAGTCTGGCTGTGAAATTTGCCTAGTGTGGCAAGAATTCTCATTGCTCCTGCCTTTTGTGCCTGGCTTGCAAGATTCAATTGATGCCATGTACCCGCTACCAATTGTAGTACTAGTACTAGTACAGAGGTTACATGTGAAGCTGAGCTGGTTTTCCTTAGCCCTTATATGTATAAAATAGCTTCCCCAATCCACCAGACATGCCCGACAGCATTGCTGTCCACTCCAGCTCACCATGCACATTGTCACATCACAATGCTGGGTATCAAATTGAACTCTGTGTTAACACGGTTCCCACCTCATGCAAGACCGTCATGTATGCCTGTTCTCACTGTGTGCACCATACACATCACTGATGGCCCCTCAATAGAGCTCCCTGAGGGTTTGGCCGCATTATCATTCACCACAGAAAAAGAAGTTTGCATATTATAGGTCTCTGCTATCATCAGTCAAAGCCGCGATGTAGATGCGCTCGAGTCACGCTCTGCAGTGCCTTGACAAAGGCGGCGGTCCGCAGAGGCAGCTTCTTCTGCTGAGCTATCTCCCAGATGTGCCCAAAGCTCTCAGTCATCACCCTGCACCCATCGGCCACACTGACGCCGCCCTTCATGTAAGGCACTTCAGCTTTGTCATTCAGAGCTTTCAGACAGGGTCAGGCATAGCCAAGCAGCCCTGTGCAGCGGCTCTGTACATGTGGGAGGCAGTTTGCCTCAGCATCTAGATCATGCACAGCGAGCTTTGTCATCCAGGACATACATGTCAGATGAGACTAGGAGTATCTAATTTACTTGGGAGGCAGAGTAAGAGGGAACACATGGCTACCTGTCTAATCGCTTGTTGACCTCATCCTCTTCCCACCGGAAGTTCTGCAGGTTTTGCACCCACTCAAAGAAGCTCACTGTCACGCCCCCTGCATAGATGTGACACCTCACTGCAGTTCCCGCTACAGCAGACATCACTCAAGCTGATTGCGTTAAGGTGGCCCAGTGCTATGTAAGCCATATACATATGCAATGTGCACTCAGCAGGCCAGCAGGTCCACTTGATCTGCAGGATGCTACATTTGTAGTTTGCAGAACACCCTGGAGGGCAGACACAAGGGCTGACCAGGCATAAAGATGCACGCAGGTGCAGCCATGCATGCAGCCAGGTGTGCCGGGGTGTACGAGCAGGTGGCGGCACATGCCTCCATTGGTGTAGATGTCCGGCAGGACAGTGATGCCGCGCTTGCGCAGCACAGCGTCCCCTTCGGGCGTCGTAGGGCCGTTGGCCGCCTCCACGACATACTTGGCATCAATGAGCTCCGCTGTGGCTGCATCGATGACGTTGCCTATGGCCGCCGGCACCAGCACATCGCAGGGGGTGCTCAGGATGGTCTTGGGGTCGATCGCCTCGCCTGCAAGCAAGCACACTCATTGTGGGACTGCTCTCTGGTCATAGCACTCTCATCTCCAGAAGCCCTCCTGTGGGGTTGCAGAGTCGGCAGGGGTGTCTGAGAAACAGCATCCGCGCCAACCCAGGTCATCCGTTGACGACATGTGCCACTAAAGCTTCACATGTCTTCTGGGAAGTGATCTTGGTTGGCGCGGATCCTCACATCTACTTGGCATGCCTCCTAGGCGCCTGGCAGATGAGAGTGTGGAGAGAGGGTATAGTGGCAGAGAGGTGCTTGCCTTCAGGGAACTCCTTCAGGGGCTTTCCTTCGGCCATGTGCTTTCGCAGGCCCTTGACGTTGAGGCCCTGCTCGTTGTAGATGGCGCCAAACGCATCAGACACCGCGAGCACCTTGCCGCCCATGTCCTGGAAGATCTCTGCTGCCCATGCCCCCACATTCCCAAATCCCTGCAGACAGCCAGGCCACTTGCTAGCACACCCAGATGACATGTGTCAAGATGGGGCAATGCCCCTGCATGTCCTTACGGCAATTCCCCATGTTGGCTGAGTCAACACGATACAGCCAAGTAGCACCCAATGCTGATGTATCCCTGGCATTGACTACACATCCTGACGCATCAAGTCTGGAAGAGAGGACGCGCAAGGATGTGCCTTTTGTCACCCAGACTTGATGGATCAAGATGCATTTCATGACAGTCAGTGTTCACTGCTTCAGCCCACCTGGATGACAAAGGTCTTGTCTGCTATCTGGCCTGCGCCGGTGGCCCGTAAGAGCTCTCGGGTGGCGAACACTGTGCCTCGGCCCGTGGCAGCCTCCCGGCCATGCGAGCCGTGCAGGTTTACAGGCTTTCCTGTCACCACTGCCGGAGAGAAGCCGCTGAACTTGGAGTACTCATCAAAGAACCACGCCATCTCCTGAGCTGACGTGTTCATGTCTGCATGTACATGGTCATGTCAGATAGCCCGCCAATGCTTGTCAGACTAGCTAGACAGGATGTTTCCCGTCTTCTTCGTGCCGCAGGCCTGCAGGACGGGTGAGTACAGAGCCTCTTGCATGACAGAAAGCCTGAGATTTCTTGGATGGGGGTTAGAGGGAGTGCGAATAGACAATACCTGGCGCAGGGATGTCAGCAGTGGGACCCACAACATCTTTCAGTGCCTGCACAAGCAGCAGAATTTGCATCGTAACCTGTCAATAGGCAAGAGTTCTGAAGTACGGCCTAACAGAGAGCCAGCACAGGACATGAGAAAAGAGGTCAGGAACTTTCACTTCCAAGCCTCTTCCGCTCGTCTTGCAATGGCTCACATATGATCACAGAAACCGCAGTGGTTAGGTTAGTGCTGTTTGATGGCAGGGCATGAGACCCACCTGGACAAGCTTCCTAGTCAGCTTCTCAAGCTCCCTCTCTGAGAGGGTCTTTGGGTCGACAGCCACGCCACCCTTGGCGCCGCCAAAGGGGATGTCCATGACAGCTGTCTTCCACGTCATCAGCGACGCCAGACTGCATTGCGCCACAGCACAGATCACTCATGCGCAACCACAGCCATATTCTAGAGGTCCTGGGTCCACACACAATTTTCTTGCAACAATGTCCCCTACCACAGCTTGCATGAGCCAGGTATGAAGATGTGCAAAGCTCTGCAGAGCAGCTGCTCCAATAAAGGCCCTTGAAGCCAGCATTCCAGCAGACTGAAGTGTGAGTGAGCCCGGCTGACAGAGACGACGGAAACAGGCTCTCTTGTTTGCACACGATGGAAAGCATGTGCGCGCCTGCGGATGTCGTCCAGGTCGACCTGGGGGTGGTATCTGAGGCCGCCCTTGTAGGGGCCGCGGCTGTTGGAGTGCTGCACGCGGTAGGCGTTGAAGGTCTCGATCTCCCCGTTGTCCTTGGTGATGACCAGCTCCACGAGCACCTCGCGCTCCGGCGTCAGCAGCAGCCGCTGCAGCTTCCCCGGGTACTCCAGCTCCGCCAGCGCCTGCATGCATGACCAAGGAAGGTCTGATCCAGGCTCAGATGATGCAGGCTTAAATAGGGACAGAAGCTCCAGCTCAGGTGCTGGCAGCAGCCGCTGCAGCTTCCTCCAGTTCTCCAGCATCTGCCAGAGCCTGCATGCATGACAGGGGCGCTTGCATCCAGGTATATATCATGCAGAATGGTGAAGAAGGGCAGCTCGGGCTCAGGTGTCAGCTGCAGCTGCTGCAGCTTCCCAGGGTACTCCAGCTCCGCCAGAGCCTGCATGTACGACCGGGAAAGGTGTGATCCAGCTACAAATAACACATCATTGATGAGCTGTACTAGCATCTCGCGCTCAGGCGTCAGCAGCGGCTGCTGCAGCTTCCCTGGGTGCTCCAGCCCTGCATGCATGACAGGGGCGCTTGCATCGAGGTATATATCATGCACTCTTGTGCAGAGCAGCAGCTCGGGCTCAGGGGTCGGCAGCAGCTGCTGCAGCTTCCCTGTGCAGTCTTCAGCTCTGCTAGAGCCTGCATGCATGATCAGGACGAACTCTCAAGCAGTTGTGGATGACGCGTGAGGTTGTCAGAGCAGCAGTAGTAGCCTCTGCAGCTTTCCCAAGTGAGAGCAGGCATACACAGCTATGTAGGTCAGGACAGGAAGCTAAATTCTTAAGTTCACATGAGTGTGACTCCCCCCTTTACTGCATGGTGTCTGTCAGGCCCTTAGTATAATGAGGCAGATTGCCATTTGCACAATGCCATTGCTACTGTGGTCTAGTCAGCATGCTGACACCTAAAACCTGAACCTTCAAAAACATTCTATAATAAGGTCTCAATGCGATTGTACTCAGTGCACATGACACCAATGAATCCGAAGAGGTATTTGAAGGTTTTCTGCACCTCGCGGATGAAGAAATTGGTGTTTGCAGAGGCGCTGTTCGTCCTTTCCTGCCCATAGTTTGCAGGCGTAACGATGCTTCCCGATGCCACAGAGACTGTTCTTAGGTTATTGAAGAGACTCCTGCATCTTCTCAGCGCCAACATGGTGCTTGTAACGGCTCAGAGCATATCCGATCACGTTGCTCCTGGGTGAAATGTCTGTGTATTGCAGCAGATCGCCGACACACAGCAAATGCTCAGTATGTAGCGTGAGATCTTTCCTACCACACCCTGCTCAGTTTTCTGCAAAATAATGCCTTAGTAGAGCGAACAGCCCACCACATGATGAGTCAGACTTCTGCTGACTACGTCGGAACTTTGTCCCTCCATGTGATGTGGTGCGATCCATTTCCGGGCTAATATGTCCTGTTTGGATACCATTCTGAAGACAAGGCACTGCTCACACCACCCGACACCCCCTGTGCACCGACTGGCTTGTAGGCTACAAGGCAAACGCAGGAAGCATAAACAAGTAAACTGCACTTACACATCAAACAGCGACCTGCAGGAGATCTGCAATCGCTCTCACATAGCCATTAGAAGAGCCAGGGCAGGAGATGCCAAGACCATCGCGCAGATCTGTTCGAAGGTAGTGGACGTGGCCATCGGCATGTACAAAATGCTGCAGTCCTGTAGAGGCGCAATCTCGCAAAGAAGATGAATGGCAACTTAGTGGCTCCATCTGATGTAATGTAGGCATTCGAAATCAGCACACTGCAAAAACTGGGACCGGAAGCAGGATTTGCAGCTAAGCTTGGAACTGTCCTTGCCACCGCTGTCGAGGCTGATGTGGAGCGGCAGGTCACATCAGCCGTTGAGGGGAAGAGAAAGGCATGCTTGCCAATTGCCTCGTGCAGTCGTAGCCGATCTCAACACGTCTGCTGCTGAGGACATGAGCATTGGAAGTGCCTATGCCTGCTGGAGTCCACGCCAAGCTGCTCAGCTATGAAAGTCTGTGCCCTGCAGGCAGCCCAGGAGGCGAGGCTGCTGCTGTTGGACCGTCAGGCCAGAGGCATGCGAGCGCAGATAGCAGCCATGAAGGAAGGGCGCATCCTGAGTAGGAACGTAGCTTTCTCGCCAAGCGACAGGTACCCAATCATCAGGGCCCTGCGACCTGGCTCTTTATGATGCTAATCTTCCTGCATCTGTGAGATATTCAGCATTCAGCGGAACGGCAATCCTGCAGTTCAGCTGAGTGCCGACCATCCCATAGGTTAGTACCCCAACTTTTGCATGTGCAATCTGTGAACGGAGGGAGTCTCCATGAAGGACTGACAGCAGCAGCCCTTGTCATTGCGATTTGTATGCACTGCAGGACACAGCTGCAGCGGCTGCGGAAGAAGCGCATGTGCACCGGCTTTGTAGCAGAGGACAGCGCGAGCGGGGAGCTCATCGGCTGCGCGTTTGCGTCATTTTTGGCTGCCGAAGCGATGATGCCCCCGCCGTGGCCGACCTCCAAGCCTGCGCGCTACTACATGAGCAACCTGGCTGTCCTGCCAGAACACCGCAGGCGTGGCGCTGCTTTAGCATTGCTGAAGGCCTGTGAGCTCCTAGGTGGGTGCAGTCTTGACCACCCCTATGTCCCGGCAGCCCTGCGTTTTGGCAGTCTGTGCACACACATGTACCCTGCAGATCACCGCTTGCCCCCCACTGAGTCTTGTTGAGACGGGCATCATGTATGGCAGCAGGCGAGTCTTTGGCATTATGCAGGTAGAAGATGGGGTGAGGACTCTATGTGGTTGCATACCAACAAGAGGAATGCCGGGGCTATTGCTCTGTACAAAGGAGCAGACTATGAGGTGTGTGGTGAGAGGCCCGACGGGCTGACTGGGATCTTCACAGGCGGCAGAGACCTTCTGTTCAGGAAGGAACTGCCACACTGGAAGTCACCTTGTGCGAGAGAACAGGTCGTGAGCATTAGTGGTGAGAGGAGAAAGAGCGACAACACATATGTCTGGGAGCCAGTGATAACAAAGGATTGAGTGCCTGTGAGTGACTGTTGTTTGCCGGTGCAGCATGCGAGAGATCAGTCAGCAGTGTTGGCATGAAGCTGCAGCCAGTCCTGACTTCTGCACATGTCAGCCCAAAAGCTCCAATGTAATATTCACCATAGGCAGACAGTAGGCGGTGAGCAATTGTGACGGCTTTCTTGATTACACTTACTTACATGCAGCCGCAACAGTGTCCACTAGGCACTTTCATTTGAGGGCAAGATTGCCCACCCCCTAAGGTCTATCTCAAGCAAGCACAGCATTCTTCACTGCAAGCAGACTCACGTCTAGCGGTACGATGGGGCGGGTGTGGGCTTGGACTCGACAGCCTTCTCAATCTTCTCCATGATCTCAGGAGTCAGCTTCTCTACCACTGCCAGCGCTCCCAGATTGTCCTCCACCTACAATCATCCCACTGAGATCAGTATCACACGCTCTCAGCTGATGTTCAGCTGACCAACTGAGCACTGACAGTGACAGCTGCTACATGCAGATCATATTGCAAACATCGAATGCAATAGATTGCACCCTCCCGCCTGCTCCTAGAGGAGAAAGTCAGGTCTACCTGCTCGCGCTTGGTGGCGCCTGTGATGACGGAGGAGACGTGCTCGTTGCGGATGCACCAGGCCAGCGCCAGCTGCGCCAGCGAGCAGTCCAGCTCCTTAGCGATGGGCTTCAGGCGGTCCACCTTCTCCAGGTTGCTCTCGACCAGCTTCTTCTCCTTCAGGCCCTGCGCCCGGCAACCCTCACAATTTACCCCCTCTGTACCATGCACCACACTCCCACATTGCAAGTATAGTCTGCGCCAGACAACCCTCAAGACCCACCCCCTCTGCGCAAAGCACTGCATGCCCACACTATTGATGTGCGATTGAGTCTTGCACAGCCATGCTGGTAGACAGAGCTGTGCGAGACGCGAGCCCAGTGACGGCGTGGGAACAAAACGCGGCCAGATGAGGATATGGATCACCCACCTTGTACATCTCCAGTGCCAGCCGGGAACCCTCGGGCACATGGTCCTTGCTGTACTTGCCGGTGAGCAGGCCAGACGCCAGAGGGCTCCATATGGTGGTACCCAGCCCGTACTCCTTGTACAGTGGCAGGTACTCCTTCTCCACCTTCACATAGACAGACATCTATGTCAGACGTCAAGCAGAAAGCCCACCATGGTAAACGACCTTCCTGATGCTTCTCAACTGCTCTACTAGCCTGAGAAGTGAGGCTCGTCCTTGGTACGAGGTGTGTTTCCGCTCACAAGGCCCAGAGACGGTCATGTGACGGGCTTGTCCCAATAGGAGATCTGCTGTTTTGAGGCAAAAACTCAGCAGGCAGGCAGGCAGGCATGGGGTCTACTGCAGACCTTCTCTCGGGCTAGCAGGGAGTACTCGGGCTGCTCAAAGGCTGGGCCAATCAGGTTGAGGCGCCTGGCTACACCCCAAGCCTCTGTCAGCTGCTGAGCGGACCACTCGCTGGTGCCCCCTGCATGCCAATCAGAATCTCTGCGCTCAGATGTAGACTGTACTCATCTTGGCGTTGACTGGTGGGACCCTGCACACAGCACTGCACCAATCCTGCAATACCCTGGCTGCTGTAGGGGGACAGTGGACAGTGTGGGTGAGAGTGCTCACAGTAGAAAGCCCAGCCCTGGTTGATGACATAGTTCATGGCGCGGACAGTCTCCTCGATGGGAGTTGTCACATCGGGGCGGTGGCAGAAGACCAGGTCCACATAGTCCAGCCCCAGACGGCCAAGAGACGCCTGCATGCACAGCAGCTTGCCATCAAGGATCCTCCTCTGCTGAGGGAGGAATAGTGCCGCCTGCTAGGCCAGGTGTGCCTGCGACGGCTTCAGGCAGAACACACTGCTCGAGGTCACATGCTCGAGGTCACATGCTCTCACCACTGAGCAACTAAGCCAGGTGACTGCGAAGGAGTCTTGCAGATGAAGAGGATGACGTTCAAGCTTTGCAAGGAAGCACACCTGCATGCCCTCGATGATGTGCTTCCTGGACAGGCCCTTGTCATTGACGCCCTTGCCTCCCCAGAAGATTTTGGTGGAGATCACATAGTCAGAGCGCTTCCACTCCAGCTCCTGCAGTTGCAGGCGTGCAACTCAGGGTGGCGCTAATATGAGAAGTCAAGGGCTGAGAGCTGCGCCTTGCAGGTGCCTCATGTCACAGAAGGTGACAATCATGTCAGTATGCTATTTCAGCCTTAGGAAGATTTTGAGCAAGCTGACCTTGATGGCCTGACCCATGACAGTCTCCGCCTTGCCATCAGCATACACCTCAGCATTGTCAAAGCTGCACAAGGGTAAGGAGAGTAAGTTCCGCTTCATCAGATGCTCAGACCATGGACATGAGAGCGCCACACAACAGGTCCCTGCTCATGTTGAGGACATGCACAGAACGCCGTGCAAGAAGGGCATAGAGAGAAAGACGCTTATAACAGCCTCAAATATGGGTTGAGGGGCTCACAAGTTGATACCGCCTGCAGAAGACCCAGAGCCAATCTCAGATACAGCCACATTTTCATTGTATCTGCAGTCATCTTGAGGTACCCGTTGTACGAGGTGATAGAAGTTCTCTGTATGTGTGCCAAGCAAAAGGCAAAGCGGCTGCAGGTATTACGGAAAGCAGCTTCGCACCTTCCCAACACTGCTGCATAATAGCCTTCGCCTCTGCACACCATAGCTATCCTTTTCAGCAGAATACATTTCAACCTCCTTATTGATGCAGAAACATACAGACAAAGAGACGACGACTACTCAGGTCTGCATTCGTGATCTTAGATCATACCGGGAACACCGATCTGGTTCCCGAACGTCACCCATGCGCCGTAACTCAGAACTGACACCTGCAAGGAAAACAACACTCTTCGCAAGCAGCTCCTCAGGAAGAACTTGTAAAGCCTCAATCTAAAAGCATGACGTAAACATCAGCATCGCATTCACACATGAGTGAAAACGAGGCTTGCGAGACGAAACCTTGAGTCCTGTCTTGCCTAAATGTCTGTAAATCATCTGCGGTGCTTGCGCTCCAGTCATCTTATGCAAATAGGCAGGGCTCTACACGCAGCAGTCGGGGTGAATAATGCTGCCTGCAGGGATTGCGACCTTGGTCTAAATGTGGCTGGCGAGGCTTGTGAAGCTCGTATAGGAAGTGGATGATAGCTCACGAATTCTACAGACACTATGCGAAAGGCCTTAGAGAGGAGAGGTGCAATCGGTCCAACATGGCAAGGATTACTAAGCCTGAGCAATCCCTTCTCTGAAACCCTGAGGCTCGCGAGATTTTGCATGCGTTCAACGCCTGCGCTGTCCTGACCAGTGGAGACGGACTGCAGCTGCGGTAAGTACTGTTCGGCAGCAGCCACTAGCGACGCTCCTCTCGCACACAGAGTATCATGGCAACGGGCACTTCGGACCCAAAGAGGACGGTGTCACGGTACCTCAGGCACAACGCAGGAAAGGACGCACAGAGCAGTCTTGCCACAGAGGAAGAAGCCACTAGCCCCCAGAGGTTCTGTAGATCCAGCACCCGCAAACGAGCTACAGCCCCGGACACAGCACCAGCGTCACCGTGGCAGGTACCATGGAAAGCGTCGCCCAGGCCAAGCAGACCACGCAAACGAGTCAGGCAGGAGAGAAACTCTATCGGCGTGTTCAATGGGCTGCCGGAAGAGGTGAGCTCTAACACGTATCTTGGCTTGGCAATGGAGCATCCATGCATACAGGGGGGTCACAGAAGCGTAAACAAGTCATGCTCAGCGAAGTCGCCGACCATTTTCAGCGACTTAAATGGAACATGTGCCCTTGTCTCTGGTCAGTGTGTAGAAGGTGTTTCGGTCTGGACTTGCTGTGGAATGTATATTTTGAGATCATGGGGCGTCATCAGCCAAGTTGCGCGCAATTGCTAGCCCTCGACCTTTTATTCATGCGCAGTAAATAGAAATATTTCTGGTGCAGCTCGTCGGCGAGATTCTTGAGCGTTGCAACCTGGAGCAGCTTGTCATGCTGAGGGCAACTTGCCGCACCTTCGCCAGTGGCGATTTGATGGAGCACATCGCCCGTGCGCGTTGTCAGTCGATTACCAGAGCGCAAGGCCTGCAGCCTTCTCACAGGTGCGTTCGTGTCACAAGACGACTGCTTCCACTCCGAGGCAAGCATGAGGTGGTCTGAGTGGGTGTTTCTCACAGGAAGAAGGAGACATGGATGGACCTGCTGCGTTGCCTCAGCAGCCAGCCTCAGGCCGCTGCCCAGGCCACAGCAGTCAGCCTGGGTGCCTATCACAGTGTGGCGCTCATGGCACAGAAGCAGGGAGATCTGCAGCTGTACGCCTTTGGACGGGGTGAGCATACGAGGGCGCAATTCCTACACATTCGCTACGCCAGAGAGTGGTTGCTCTGTCTGTCACAAGCATGTTATATCTCCTCTGCACATGGCCACTGCACTTCCAAGCCTTCTCCTGTTCGCTTCTTCGTAAAAGCTGAGTCTGAGACGGACTTCCTCTGGTGGTGCAGGCTTTCATGGGCAGCTGGGCAATGCAAGCTATGGAGACTGTGCTGCTCCCACCAAGTGCAGTGGCAAAGATGGCAAGAACTTCCTAGTACGCTCTCCTCCTATCCCCACCACCGTGCGACATGCTTAACGAGCCAGTTATGAGTGGCTATACACACATGAGTGAAGCAGGGCCTCATCCCCTCTACAGTGACCTTTAGCAGTCAACTTGCTGGTGCAGCAGTGTAAGCCCCTGCAGTAAGTCCAATCAAGTGTTGCACAATAGAACTCAGGGAGTGAGATGCTTGATCTGCTTCACAGCCAGGTAGCTGAAGGAGCTACTGGGTGTGCTCGGAGCAGCAATCTTAGGGGGAGCATCTGCAAGCTGAGCAAGGGCTCTCACAACATGAGGCATGACAATACCCTTGTGCATGTGCAGAGCGGCAAGAATGGGCGTGCAGCAGTGGTGGCGGCAGGCAGCAATCACAATCTGCTGATAACCCGCCGCGGCGAGATCTTTGCCTGGGGCCTGTCCTCCAGCGGCGAGCTCGGCCAGAGAGACACCCCCATAGACCAGGCCTGGCCCGTCCAGGTGTCTTGCCGCTCTCTGATAGATGCCCAGCTGTCAGGGACCACCCACAAGTCTCACACCAAAGCAGAGCATGCAAGCGCTTCCTGAATGGGTTGAATGCATGCCGGCTCTGAGTAGAAGCTAAACGGCTGAATGAAGAAGCAGTGCAGAGATGTGGTGGATCTCCGATGACGATGACAATCGGGAACCTGCAAATGAAGCACCCCTGTGGTGCAGGTGCAGAACGTGGGACCGGCGTTCCGCATGAGGATGCTGTCAGTGAGCGCGGGCGGCAGTCACTCCCTGGCCATCTGCGAGAACGGGGAGCTCTGGGCATGCGGGCGCGGGCGCCATGGGCAGCTGGGCTTCGGCAACTTCGATGATGCGACCACTCTGCGCCCCATCACGTCTCTCAGGTAGGGATGCAGCCTGGGTTGCATCCCTTCCAGGCTAGATGGTCGCATTGCAATTTTTTTCCTTCGAGGCTGATGAGAGTGCTTTGCAGCAGTTTCTGCATGTTGCCATTGACAGCAACATTAAGTCACAGCCCAATGCTGGCGAGCCAATATGCTGCCAATGCCTCAATTCCATGCTGTAAAGCGACGAGGCCAAATGTCACTGTGTACACTGGCAGGGAAGCCTGAAAATGAGCTGTCTTTCCGCAGGGGGGTGCGCATAGTGGCCGCAGCAGCAGGAGAGAAGCACAGCCTGGCGCTGGCGACCCATGGCGCGGTGTACGCATGGGGCTGCGGGCGCTGCGGGCAGCTGGGCGTGCCCGAGATCTCGGCCTTCCAGGCGGCTAACCCTGGCGTGCAGCCGGCCATGCACACGCCGCAGTTTGTCAGGGAGCTTGACCCCACACAGCTGCAGCCCTGGGACAGGTAGGGACCTTCACTGTTGTCATAGCTGATTGATGCTTCGCTCTGCTGGACATGAGCCGCCTTTGCTAACCCTAATGGCAGTGCAGCATGATGTTCAGGCTTCTCATTGTGCTGTACGCAGGATTACATCTATAGCAGCAGGGCTGAATCACAATGCGGCCATGAGCGTGGCTGGTGAGATCTACATGTGGGGCTCTAACAAGCATGGCTGCCTGGGCCTCGGAGACACCAGCAACCGTGTCCTTCCCACAAAGGTGCTGAGCTTGGTCTCTAGCCTCAGCAGCCTCCAGTCTGTGCTGGTCTGGCTGCAAGCAGCTCGCAGCAAACTCATAATATGCTTCCAAATGCTTCTGGAGGTGCTGCTTTGCCATCTTAGCATAGCACTTAGGGAATGCCATCAAACAACAGGCAAGTGTGTACATACCGGGATGTTACCTTCAGTGATAGACATCAGTGGTGCAGAAGCAAGAGTAGTGTGCAATGTGTGCAGGTCAATCTGCTGCAGCAGAACGCGCCTCTGAAGAAGGCTTTGCAGGCAGCTTGCGGGGCGCACAGGTGGAGGGGACCTCGTGCAGTGCAGGTTGCTCTGGGAGCGAAGCACTCATTGGTTCTCATCTACACACCCTCGCAGCTCATGACAGCAGCCGCAGGCATGCACCTCCATGCAGCCATCTTAGAATCCTTGCAAGGCCGCATGCAGTACAGAGATGCAGTGACAACTACATTTTGAAGTGCAACACACCGTCACACTCAATCAGCATTTTGCAGCATTTATCTCTTGGGATACCCATCATTGTGCTGTACTTGTCGGCGTGCTGACTTCATCTTACCTCAAGAATTATGTATGCAATTATGGTCTGTAGATGTTCTAAGATGGAACTGCCTGTGCAGGCTACAATGGCTTTGGGCAGCTGGGCACAGGGGACAGCCTTGACTGCAAGCGCTTCACGGCAGTGCCCGGGCTGGGCAGCGTGACCACAGCCTGCATTGTCAGCGGGGAGAACCACGCCTGCGCCATCGCCAAGACCGGCGAGCTGTACTTCTGGGGCCGCGGCGACTCCGGGCAGCTGGGCGCGGGCAACGACTTCAGCCAGCGGGTGCCCCAGAAGCTCGTGGGATACCAGGTGGCCCACCCCGAGCACACCCTGAGGTCCCCATCTTCCAGGGCACCCTCTGCATGAGAGCGCATGGCATTTAGAGCATCATGAGAACCCCAGTCTGTCTCAGCTTCTGGGAGCATCTCAGGGCTCTGCGAAGCCAATTGGCGCCCATGGAGATCCTGACTCTGTAAGGATGCGTCTCGATATTGCAGAGCAGCCTCTGCGCGCTGAAGTATGGGAGCCATCACAGGAGCAGGATTGTCAGAAGTGCGTCCCCTCCAGCGGGCTGCACACTAGCGCTGCAAGCAGCTCACAGCCATCGAGCCAGGAAGGGTCTCTTAGTAGAGCTGTGACTTGCGGAGAACTATGTCATTGTTTGCAAGGCATCATGATTGCAGCGTAGCTGGACAAGGCAATTCGATTATTGCTACACCTTCAACACAGAGCCCAGCATCGCCAAATCATTGCGATTAACCCTATTTCATTTCAGAAGCCCCTTCTGAAGAACTTGTGTGCTCTGAGAGATCTCGGTTTGAGAGGACTGCACAATATGTGAGGGCCTCACCGTGAGGCTGGGAAGCCCCATGACGCATTGCACTGCTCTCGAGAGACACGTAGCAGCCACAGCAGGACCTGTGGCAGATGATGCATCCAGCACTAATCTAATTGGCAATCAAGCCTTGCAGGTATACATGAAGAATGGATGTGTCGCGATGCTGTGATGACCCTAGAAGAACATCAGGGATCTGCTTCAGAGGGTGCCACTCTACTGTAGCTTGCTAGGTTTTTGGAGCACCTGCCCCTGCTGTGCTAGTCAGATGTAGGACTGTAGTGGGGTCTGTGGGCCGTATAGATTCAACTATTCAACAAACTTGTACAGCTCAACTTCCGGATCAGCCCTCTAGCCCTCTGACCTTTGCAGTGATATTGAGATCATGATGTCATGTCCAACGAGTGACTCTTCAACAGCACCTCAGCAGGGTTATGGCTTGGCGACTGCAAATGCGGTAGGGTGTCAACCTTTATGGTCTCTCCGGGTGTTAGACTCCATAGTCTCTGACAATATGAATCCGTCTTGTTAAGCGTTCAAGGTGACATAATGCTGATACCTCACTGGATGGCCATGGTACAGGATTTAACAGAAGCGTGATCTGTGGCCTGGCTCCCTGCCATCATGATGATCCCCCATCATTTTGGCTCAAGGACCTCATATCCAGCATGCTTGTTGATAGCTTTGGCAACCCTGACTCTGTCTCTGGTTGCAAATTCCTCCACTGCTTTGCCTCCCTTGTAGAAGATGAACATTGGGCAGGACCTGATCTTGTACTTGTGGGACAGCTCAGAGAGCTCCTCATACCTGCACAAGGGCAACCAGCTTTATGGCAAGCGTAATAATTCCAATAAAATGGGTGGCAGTCTCACATATTTCAACACCTCTGACTGTGATTGCAAGCCTCAGACCTCTGAATGCATGGCAGCCACCCCGCTCGAGTGGGCTGCGATGTTAGTATTGTTACATTTTTGACGTCCAAGGGAGGCATCTGAGGCCGTAAGGCCAGGCCCATCAGACGGCAAATTGCATTGTTCGTCTCAACCAGTTGTTGACTCTTACGTCTCAATGTCAGATCGTTGATATGAGGACACAAACTCACTCGTCAAAAATGTTGTGCTTCAGGAAGACCACAGGAGCGTGCCCAGCCTCGCTGGCCTGGCACAGCTTCACAAAGCCGGGCTGGATGTACCGGCAGGAGCCGCATGCTGTCTTGTAGAAGTCCACAACGACCTGCACAAATCATGCTGCTATTGTCAGAGATTAGAGCAAGCAGCATGGTAAGGACAACGCTTGATTGGAACATGAGAAGCTATGCTCGTGTGATACCTGCGCCTCACATGTCAGCGTGGAGACATAGAATGCTTACCAGTGTCTTCTCCCCACCCTGTTCCAGCTCCTTGTCAAGTTCCTCAACTGCACGATATGACCCACACTTTACTTCACCAGAACGCTGCCAGAGAGGGTTGCTGTAGTGTGATCCATCAATACAGGGCGCAGTGTAGATTTTTTATGCTATAGATGTTACAGGCTGTCCTCACCTTCTCTAATCTCTCTCACACACTCAGCTGGGCATGTTTCATCATCTCCATCATTTGCAGTCTGACTTCTCCCCTCATTGCTCTGTCTGAATGCTTCTTTCTGCCGCTCAAGCAGGCTCTTATCTTTTCTATACGCATCAAGGATGCCATGAGCTGCCACAGGACCTCGTCTGTTGTTCCAAGTCAATCTGCTGAGCCCTGGGTTGCCAACAGCAACAGGTAGCTGTGTGGGGCCCAGGAATGCTGCAAGCTTGCATGAGTCATTCCTTAACGGCCGCCGTGGAGCTGCTATAGGCTGGGAGGCAAAACATGCCCTTGCTGTTGATTCTAAAGCAGGCATGGCCGACATTGCCGCATGCTCTTCTGTCTAAATCACCTCCTGCTGTATGTACCGGGCAGCAGTGTTCTATGATCTTGTGCTCTCGCAGTAACGACCACTACACTACCTACTCTACCTGCTGCAGAGAATGAACCATTTTCCCTAAAGATGGAAACAGATGTAACAGCTTCGATGAAGCTGCCGTTCCGGCGTATTCTGCTTTCGGAAGGGTGAACTCATGCGGTGGCCCAGGACTAGACAGATCATGAGTTTCCTCGTGGACAATCCATGTACCAGCGGCTTAAAGAGATAGTCCAAGACGCTGTGGAGAGGTATCGCCCTTTAGATGGGCCACAGTGGGCCTCAGGGCATATGCTTCTGTATGCTGATAAGAGCAAAGTCCAAGGTTGTGACCAGAAGATGCCTTCAGAGATGGCTGTGCGAACACAGTGATACACGATGAACGGACAGATGGCTCTGTTGAATGGCGTCAAGGGCTCCCTTACAGACATCACGGAGGCATCATCAGGCTCTGTCATACCCGTGACATGCAAGGGCAGGGCTGGGGAGCTGACGATCACAGCAAATACTGGTGCCCTATTCAATATTCCAGAGGTACATCTCGATCTCGTTGCAGGCTGAGACACCCATCGCGTGAACGCAGGTCGGAGATGCAGTACTCCTGTAACGCTAAGAACTTCCCCCAAGGCCCCAATTATAGTGAATTTTAAACCTGTGAGTTATGTTCAGGGAAAACAGGCGGCGAGAACCTCTCTACTGGACTGCTGCAGCAATGGTGCCGTATCTTTCGAGGTAAGCTGCGCTGATACTCAGGCATTATTTAAGGAACTACGGTGATGCATGACCAGGATAATGACAGCTGCATCACTGAAAATATGTGTAGCTGGTCGAACTATACCTGCTTGTTGTGCTACACACGGACCAAGTTTTGCAATGACAGAGGAACCTTGCACCTGCAGATCAAGCAAGAGGACTTGATAGGAGGAACAATTGTCAGTGGGACAACCATTCAGATATGGTATTGCAAGCATGCTACACAGAGTCCTGACAGGCCCATCAGGTGAGAGGGGCTCACCAGGCTTTTCAGCACCAAGTTGCGCAAGCTCTTCCTGTGGCCATATCTCTCCGGGAGGACTCATGAGGCTACCTTATGTTGGTCCCACCACCGCTGGCCTGGCAGTCTTTTCCCACTGCTGGCTCCACATGAGGCCGCTGCAGTCCTCACATGCACCATGTCTACTTCAATCGACGCCCTAATGCTAGGTGATGCATGCTTAGACATGCATACCCAAAAGAAGTCCCTTCCTACCAAAGAACTAGTGGTGGGACAATCCCTGTGCATCCATAGGAGCCTGTCGGAACTCCTGTGACAGGCTCTGTGAGTGCCATTGGATTTCCCATCACTAGCACATAAGCAATTGATATTGCTGCACATTCAGTCAGGGATCCAATGCGGTCATACAGGATTTTTCTATGCACCACTGGCCATGACATTACAACGGATTTTGCAGGCGCCTGCTGAAGAGCGCCAAGTTGGTGTGTGTCACTGAGGGCGCTGCACAGCATGCGGTGCGGCTGCTGCGGGAGGCTGCTGCACCCCGGAAGAAGGACACCCAGAGGCGCCTGCTCATCATCGTCAACCCCTGCAGCGGCCGTGGCAAGTGAGTCTATCTCTGCTGTCCCAAAAGCTCAAGTGGACATGTGAAGCTCGCAGAAAATCTTAAAGCGGAGCAATTTAATAGTACGTTCTGGCTTTTTCCCTCCATGCAGGGTGTTCTCTGGAAGCTCCGTGTATCTAGAATGCTCCTGCGATGCTGTTTGTGCAGAGGACCGGCCTTGTGCAGTGGATGCGGTGCTGTCTGTATAGCAGATATTTTTGTTGCAGGGCACGGCATACCTTCACAAAGCATGTGAGGCCCATCCTGGAAGCAGCCGGCTTCCATCTGGATGTCAGGGAGACTCAGGGGCCAGGCCACGCCACAGACATTGTGAAGGAGGCCGAGCTGCAGATCTTTGACGCTGTGGTTGCTGTGGGCGGCGACGGGACCATATTTGAGATCCTTCAGGTGAGGGAAACAGAATTAGCTCTGGTGGGTCGTGGCTGCTGCAGACGCTTACTTGTGCCAAGCTCCCAGGTTTATTGGTAGGCGTAATGTCACTCGTAAATTGTATCGGCCAGCACATGCAGAAAATCCTGTGCAGTGAAAATCCCAGTAGCCTGACCTGCAGCTCACCCTGGAGTATTCTCTGGCTCCCTCATGCCTAAGTCTTTCAGGGTGAGCTACCGCGGGGCTTGGAATTTTCAGTGCGCAAGTTGAGGGCTTGCTCTTTCAGGTGTATAGCTCTATCAGTGGCCTGGGATTATCAGCAATTTTCTATCGCTGAAGCCTGGCTTTGCATGGCAGGGTTACTTCCATGGAGAGGACTGGGCGCAGCGCGTGAGGGCGCCCTTCTGCCTGGTCCCCAGCGGCAGCGGCAACGCGCTGGCGGCCAACTGCGGCCTCTGGACGCCCGAGACGGCCGCCATCGCCATCTGCAAGGGCCGCACGCGCGCGCTGGACATCTTCAGCGTCGTGCAGCCGCCTTCTAGGCGCTACTTCGCCTTCCTTTCAATCTACTATGGCATGATGGCCAACCTGGACCATGGCACAGACCACCTTAGGTGTGTGGCTCAACCTTCATGAGCATTAAGTCAAGAATGGAGGTGCCTTGGCCATCTGCAGGCATTAGATGTACCTTTGTCCGATTGCAGCACATAGGTAGCTCACGGGGTGGAGGCTTGCTTGGCCCAACATGTGCCAATGTTGTACAGGCAGTGCAGATACAGAGCGCTGCCTGGTCCTTGTTCGTCATTTGTGAAGCAGGCCTGGATACTACTGCAAGGTAGGGCATGAGCATGACCTATCAGAGGCATGCCTTGCAAATGTGTGGGGCTTGCGGAACTTGAAGAACGTCTTGTTTTCGGTGAGATGGTGTGCACACAGGTGGATGGGATCAATGCGCTTCACACTGGGAGCCATTCATGAGGTGCTGAGGCATCGCAGATATGCTGCCACGGTGGCCTACATGCCTGCGGCCAAGAGCACCCAGGACTCAGCCAAGATGGTAAGCAAGTCGTTCTGCCAGCCTCCTGGCATGGTATGCGTCTCTGGCTGTTCAAGTGTATGACTGAACGGTGGCTTTCCAGGACACACCTTCACGACGCAGCTCTCCATATAACTGTCCTCCGGCAGACATGTCAAGTTGCCGTGCAGGTACCACCGCATCCACCTTATTTTAGCAACCCCAGGAGGATAGACCATGTGATGCGTATGCGGTGATTGCAGGAGTCTCCGACCCAAGAACATGTGAAGCACCCCAGCCCAGTCCCCAGTACCCAGCACTCGAGTAGCAATGCAGAGGCGCACAGCACACAGCTGCCCCCTGAGGACAACGTCTTGCACTCAAGCAGCAATGCAGAGGCGCGCCGCACACAGCAGGCCACTGAGGGCAATGGGCACAGCAGTGGCGCTACTCCAGGCAGCTGCTCATCAGCAGGACCTTCTCTGCAGCTGCTGCAGGCGCTGGGGCCCGAGGACCAGCTGCAGCTGAGCCACATTGCCGAGATGCATCCGGTGAGCTGATCATTCGTCTGCAGTGCAACCATGACAATGCACATCATGTTAGTGAGAGTGCCTCATGCTTGTCCTGAGTAGAAGTGCCCTCTTTCTGCAAGCCATGTCTAAGAAAGCATATGTGGGCTCAATCTGTGCAGATGTCAAATCACGCAGAAGTGTCTTGTGCAGGGCTGGCAGCTGCTTAGCCCGAGGGACACCTCCTTCTTTGCGGCCGTGAACCTGCCCATGCTGGACTTCCACTCCAGCACTGGCCCTCAGGCTGACTTTAACTCAGGCGCGTGCTCACCCATCCTGCTGCTTGTCAGGATGCACAGAGCCAGAAGTACGACATTGTTTGGTGCCTTCCTAAGGCATGTGTTCTCATGTGCTGAGCATGTCTGCCGTCTGCACATCACTGCGTAGAGGATTTTGACTGGATATCCTATCCGTTGCTTCTGCAACCATGAGACAAGGAAGCAACGGCAACGCAGATGATCACAGCTGCCAGGCTCAGAGATAGATAGGAAATTATGTATGCAGGCTGCTTGGACATTATTTATGTCCCAAACATCACAAACAGGAAGCAAGGTTTGGAGTGGCTGGACCAGCTAGGGAAGGGCAGGCACATGGACGGCAACCTCACGCACCTGAAGAAGGCCTGCGCTATGATCATAGAGCCCTACAGCGAAGGTGAGGTCTGCAAGAGGTGAAGGGGTCTGTAAGGGGTGCGCTGCCATCCTGCATGATCATCCTGGGCCCCTATGTCTCTCCAGAGGCTATCTCCTCAGGCTGCCCATTCGGCTGCTGGCTCAGGCAACACATCTCGCTGCCCCTGCCTGCCTCTTTTGGCAAGCACAGCCGGCCAATGGATGCCAGCTTGGTACGACAGATGCTCGAAATGACGACTGCATAGCATGAGCACTTTGTTGCCGCATGCAGGCACATCCCTTGTCGTAGATGGAGAGGCTATCCCCTACAAGCGTGTCTACCTGGAGGTCCACCCTTCTCTGTGCAGCGTCATTGTAGCCTGACGTGTGCAGCTGAAAGCATCATAGAAGCAGATCCTAGCCGCAGCACTGCAGGCTGCAGCCCTTCCGAGAGCATGCTGTGCTACATGAGCATGTCTTAAGCCTCTGCCTCATTGGCGTGATCACCAGCAAGGGTGCAGTCAGCAGGAAATTGCAGCTCTAGTGGTGCGTGTATGGGGCATTTACCTATTACAGCACCACTTCGTGTATACTATGTGCGTCCCTGAGTGTGCTAGCTATGCACTGCACTCTCACATTGAGATCGCACCTAATAATCGCACCACAGGGTTACTGATGATCAAGCATTCAAGAATCACTTCAGCACTACCAAGCAACTTTTGTGTCTGCTCAAGCACCCCTTAGCCACACCATATCTGAGCAGCTTGTATGTGAGTGAGGGTGTAGATGTTATTGCTAGTCCAAAGGAGAGGGCGATAAGTCATTTAGGGATAATTCCAGATGAAGGCTCATCCTGTATGCAGCAACTGTGCATCAGCTAGTTATGTACCTCCACCGGTACTCTCTAGACACCATTAATCAATATTGGCGTTCCAGCAATACAGCATTGCAAGTGCCTTGTATGATGTGGTGTCAAACCCTTGCATAGCTGTGAGATTTGTCGATGTGTAATGGCTTTTATCTCAATGACAGTAGCTTGGCCAACTCCCTCACAGGAGCTTCGAATTCTCTGTAATCACACATGTGAGATCATCTCTCCACAGTTGTTGGCATGGCAATCTTCTCAGCTTGGTCGAGCAAGCCTTTTCATTATAGCCCGTCCATGCTGCCTCTTCATCTAGCAGGGCTTTGTAGAGCCCATGGCTCCTGCATTGTGCAGTATGCTGTGCCTTGAGAGGGCAGCTGTGCTGCCTATATGTGCACATTCTGCAATGCTGGCTTGGCATCTGATTTAATCGTGGCTATTTACTACAGCTCTGGCAATGGATGTGCAACTCCCCGAGCTCTCAGTCAATCTTGTGGGACTACAAGGGCTGGCAATGCTGGTGGCCAACCTCTTTGCCTCCACATAGGCTCTGACCAGGTTGCAGTCAGAGACTCTGCAAGGGTAAGGCCTTGATAGGCACGGCGACTGCCCAATGCTGATCTGGCGCAGGACCTTCAGCACGAATGCGCAACTCGATCGCATCCGTCTCTCAGCCTCAGGCTGCCACAGCAAGCTTCTCAATCTGCGCAATGAGGAGCCGGCTCTCGTCGATATAGTTGACTGGCTTGAGGCTGTTTGCGCTCACTCTCTGGCGCAGCTCGTTCTGATATGACCTGCACAGGAACACCACCATCACTATTGTGCTGCATGCATAACAGCAGCACTGCAGAGTAGGGCATGCAATGCCTCTGTGAGGGCATGCCGATGCCTCTGTTAGAGCATCTACAAGCAGAATTAGGTCACATGCTTGTGTGACTGCCTGAGAGGGCCATACCTGCAAGCATCTGTAAGAGAGGAGCATGCACGATCATGGCAATGTCATTGTAGTAGGCTTACTGTGACTTGGACTGCACGCGCATCTCCCACTCCTTCCACTGGGCGCTCTTTAGCACAGCCTCGTAGCCCTCCACGCCCTCACTCTCTTTCAGGGTTGCCAGCTCATCCGCAGTCATCCCCAGGATCTGCTCTGCCTGCTCACATAAGTAAATGCCGTTCTCAGACATGATTTAATGACTGAATGTTGACAGGGAGTCCCTGATTGTCTCGGCTTTTCCCCTGCAGCTCTCAGTAGAAGCCTGTAGGTGCCAGGAAGTCCCAGAGGCATGTATATTGTATGCTGAGCTCCACGACATAGGGCCGGAGACACATCACTCAAGGCTGGCACAGGGTGATATGACTGGGCCCAATGAGGACACGCTGAGAGGTCCAGCATGAGCGCAGGGAGTATGCGCGGAGCCGGACCTGCTCGTTGAACATGCTGATGTTGAGCTCGCCGGTGGCGTCCATGCACTTGGTCAGCATGACGTAGCGGCGGACCATGTTAGGGTACACCTTGGAGTCGTACTCGCAGTACCAACCGTCATCCTGCTTAGTCACCTGCAGCATGTGCCCACACTCTCTAAATGTGTATCAAAGGGCAGCGAAGAGCATGCCTGCTGACACTGTATGTTGCTTCCATCAGATCAATACAGAGCTGGAGTGCACATGATCCCGCACTGGGTGGCTCATACACAGTTGAGCAGCCATTCCTAGGAACACATGACCATGAAGCGTGGCTGATATTGCTGCAGAAGCTTCAACACCTGGCATCCCAGGCATGCTAGCATGAGCAGGTTCCCGTACCTTGCGGTTGTTGTCAGGGCAGGCCTCATAGTACATGGCCTGGTTAGGGTCAATCTGCGCAATGACAGCGACCAGCGTGTGCCACTGCGCCTTGGCATCCGCAGGCGGCAGTTCCTCTTTAGGCACAACCAGCTGCGCTATGGTGGTCCTCTCCTGCGCGCCGCGCCCTGACTGCCTGCAACGAGCCAGTACCAGCCTGATATATAGAAGGCCCAACAGGCCACAGGCCCATCAACACTATTTGTCAATACAATTACAGGATACCTTGATGACAGAGAAGAACACTCTGAGTTCTTCATGGACAATGCGTGACATCTCAAGATATAGCCTCAGCATTTGCTTTCTCCTGAGCCTGCTCCCCTAGTAGCCATCTCGATCCCAAGCCTCCATTTGCTGGGGCCACAGGCCTATGTGTGTAGGCATTTTCGATAATTGCGGAGTATGCCAGCACACCCACCTCTGCTCCTGGGTGAGGGGGCTGAGGGCGGAGGAGCGGCCCTCTGTGTTCCACCAGGCGCGCAGGGCCTCCGCCTGAGAGCTGTCCGGGTTGATGGCGACGGCGCTGCGCGACCCCGAGGACAGCGACACGCCTGCACCCATTGAGACTCTCTGGCAAAGTCACATTACCATCTTGTCCAGCCTGAATACCTCACAGCAGCATGTAACAAGAGCACCCATGCATGACAGGCTTTCCTAACGCCCAGCAAATGTCGCTCCACTCAGGAGCCCAGTCTTGTGTCCTAAATGCTCCCAGCCGCACAGTCAGATGCCCGCATAATCTCTGCTTGTTGTCTCACCAGCAACATGGAGGAGCCTGCACTTAAGGGCGGGAAACTCTACGTCCTTCAAGAAAGACCATCACGGAAGTGGGATTCACATGCTGGAGCCAAAGCTTATCAGACTGCTGCGTGCTGCAACTACGGGCCCATCATCAAGCCTGTAGGGGAGACATGAAACAGGTGCTAGGCGCACCATTGAAGTCTCCAACGCGGCAGCTGGACACTGAGACAATGGCGTCCTCGCTCTGCTCCAGCTCAGCGCCCTGCACCTCCGCTGAGTCTCCCCACAGCGTCAGCCCCACCGTCCGGCCTCTGCACCAGTACACTGAGGTTTTCACCATCAAGGCTGCACTGCATCAGCCTGCTGCAAGGCACTGCCACTGGCATGGCTGGCATCATAGCATTCTCACCAGCTTTCTAATCCTCTCTGTGCTCAGAACAGATCAGAGCATCACCAACGGCTGTGGAATGATGTGCTGCCTTGGTCTTGCACAGCATGCAAACTCACATAAGAAGCATGCCTCTACAAAGAGGTGGCGTCTCAAGGCAGAGCAGCAGCTTATTGCTGTTGCAGCAATATAAGCCTCAGAGAGATGGTGGTGCATTTGAAGGTAATTACATAAGCATACCCGGCATCTGCGATGGTGACGTCTCGGCAGAAGAACTCGGTGCCGTCCTGCTTGCGCTTGATGGACCGCATGGGCCCCACATTTGTTACCAGCCCCAACACATCCACCAGCACCTGCGGTTGATGTACAAGTGCTTTCATACACCTGCTCGTGCAGCGGTGCAGAGGCACGGCTTGTGCTGCAGCCTGCTGTGTACAGGCATCACATATATAAGCATCAATGCAATAGAGGTGGCAAGAAATCTGTCCCAGTTCCTTCCACAGCGCAGGGAAGAGGTGCACCCTTGCGATGCCATGATGTGGGACACGATGGGACGTAAATTGGTGCCCGCGCATACTGCAGCGCACAGGACAGCATATGCGGATTGTACGTGGGGAGGATGATACCTTTTTACCGGCGTAGTGCACTAGCTGCTCGATGGCAATGTACTTCATGCAGGCCTGCATCCTGGAGGAGTCCTGGTCTGCTGCCTGCTCTATGTCCGACCTGAACATGCATCGCACATTTCTTCCCAATCCCTGCTAGACTTGGTCTGCATCTCGCAAACATGCTGTCCTATTGCTTTAAAAGCCTTTTCTAACAAATGTGGAATGCAATGAGGGGAATCTGATCTGTGATGCGCTTACCCTGTGTCCATGCTGATGATGTAATCATTGCGGGCAGACTTGAACTTGCCCTGTGACAGCTTCACGGTGCCTCGCCTGAAGTAGTACACCTGCATGGGCAGCAGAGCAGCAGAGTGTTCAGAAGCCTGTACCACAACAGCAATTCGAGCATATACTAGCATCACCTTGCACAGAGGTGTCTCCTGCCCTCAGATTACCAGTCACCATCACCATTACCATCATCAGCGGCAGTTGGCAGGGATCCCTTCTCACCTGGCCCTCCTCTATGTGATCATAGAACTTGTCGGCCACCCCCCGCCAGAGCGTGATCTCAATTGTGGTGCCCTGCATGCAATCCATGTGTTTTGCTGCAGCAGCCTGAGCCCCTGTATGCTGACAGAGGCTTCCAGCTGGGAGGCATACTGCAAATTCGTGTCTCATGCTCCATGTGAAAGTTGTGCACTTAAGCCTTTTCAGTATCCTACGTAATGCTGCTTCTGGACCCCAGAACACAGGCTGTGTGACAGGTGTCTGGGAGTCTCTCACCTGGTCATCCACAACCTCCAGAGTGCCCACAGAGTTGGTCTGCCCGTTCTTCTCAAAGCAGCGCAGCGGCGTCTTGCTGGCCACCTTTGCGCGGATGGTCCAGTCGTTGTTGTAGGGGTTCAGGGCACAAATTGGCTGGCACGCCTTCCTGGCGCTCCGGTTCCTGCATGGTGCCCACTCCGATTCTATCCACTGACAAGACCACACATGTGTGAGCACCTCTCAGAGGTGCTCCCTGGTGGGCCCAGCAGGCAGACTCATAACATTTGGAGTAAAAACGTTTAAATGTATAAAAGGATTTCAGAGGCTGGCATGAGCACCCTTAAGATGGGCTCTGTATGACAAAGCCATGCAGCAGCAAGCAGAGCGCTCACACAAAGGGCGAGGGTGACGCGATCATGCTGCTGCCGGCGCTCTTGAGCTGGCTGGCAGGCGTGGCGGGCGGCTGCTCGGCCATTCCTGCGGCGCTGGCCCCACTCCTGGGCTGCGCTGCAGGCGTGGCGCTGCCAGGCTCTGCCTTGACCAGGGGAGACTCCTCGATCTTCATGGGCTCGGCCCCATCCTCCGTCTTGACTGCTGCAGGCGCCTGCCCGCTCTCAACCACAGTGCAGCCTGCAGCACAGGATCTGCACATCATGCTGGAGGTCGAGGATCCAAGAGGCCAGGTGCACAACACATCTGAAATTCAATGATACTTTGAATTGGCTTTGCCCTTATAGGCAAAATTTGTGTACGCCTGCGTTCCAGCGCTCCAGTCACACCTTAAGTTGATATACAGCTGTGGCATTGGCCTCTTTCGCACCGGCACTCAACAGGTAATTCCGGTCTGGGAGCGTGCTTGGAGATAGGTCTCGCCTGTGATGACAAGCTTCTGGGCGTCATTGATGACGTTCACAACATAGTCCCGCATGGTGAAGACGCCGCCTTCCTGGAGGTCCCCAGCAGCTGCCAGCTTGGCTGCCTCGGAGCCCAGGACGGCTTCCATGCTTCCAGCCCCATCGCTGACATTGCACTTGAAGCGCTTGTTTCCAGTGCCCAAAGCTGCTAGGTTGATGACCTGCATGCCAACTAAAACATGATGAGACCTCCTTTGATGCTCGACATCCTGACGTCGTATGATAACAGAGAGCAGAACACTCTGTGCCGTCTGCGGGCTGCAGAAGGCTGCTACAATCACACATGTGTGGCAGTGTGTGCGAGCTTCCCATGCCTGTGCCTGTGAACTTTGGCAAGGATAACGGGCAAATGCAGTCTCACTGTTATATCGCCATATCAAACTCTGTTACATATAGACGGTTCGGAGCTCCATCGCTCGTTGTCATGCTCAACTGCATCGAACATCTTGAAGTATAGAAAGTGGGGCACTGCCCTTTGATACGGCCATAATCCCTCTCGTACTTCTATGATATGTCATTGCGCTTCGGTGGACCAAAGCAGACTCTAGATTGCCCAAGGGCTGGCGGAAGGCGCTCACCTTCACAGTGACAGGTTCGTTGGCTATGTCACCCTTCTTGATTCCCTCTATGGCGCCGTGTGACAGGGCCATGGTGCCCTCTGCAATTATATCCTCTCTCAATGCCTTCGGCAAATTGCTAGGACAGACTCACACCACGAGTGCTCTGACAACATCCCTCCTGATGTGCAAGCAAAGCATGCTTTGGCCCGCCTGTTCAGGCAGCCTTTCAAACTTCTGGGCAGCAGCCGCATTGCAGATGAGCAGAGGACGTGCAGACTGCGTCAGAGCGGTCATACAAGGGATGAGCAGCCTATGATAGGTGAACCAAACATCACAAGCAGTCAAGAATAATAACCAGAGTGTGTTTGGGAAGCATCAATTGAAGGTGCCCAGCTAGAAATTCTGGGCATGTAGATAGTGTCTGGGACTGCTGCCCAAGCCAGTACACACGAAAGCTGGGGATTCATTCCGATGCAATCTTTAGCTTCCAACACTGAATGACCTGCTTTATTCGGCAGCCGGCGGCTTTCTGCTTCTCTGATGAACATCCTTTGGCAAGACTTCTCAATATTTTGCCAGCACCAGTCGCCTTCAAGATTGCACTGTTCACTTTCAGGTCTTGCAGAGCTTTGCAGCAAGTCTCAAATCCGCCCAAGGATGAAGCACTTGAACCTCCCAGCTCCACACACCTGCAAGGACTCAGGTCAGTGCAATGAAGTCCGGGCTGATCAGCTGGAGCACCACAGTTGAGGAGATGGAGGCCATAGGTCACAACTGCTCAAGTATCTTCAAGGCCCACAATTGACCACAAAACTGCGGTCTGTGCAGAGGAAGCTATATAGCATGGTAGCAAAGGGTCACTGCACAGGCAGCTGCCTTACCGCGTCATGATGGAGTCCACAAGACTCTCTACTTGCTCCGCTACTTGCGCATCACCTCTACTGCACCAAACAACGGTGCACGTCAGATGGAACATGGCTGATGCTCCTCTGGCGATGCTCTGCAGAGCTGAGGTGTGATGCCCGCCTCACAAGCTTGCGACGGGCTACGTATGGGTGGCAAGGTCTTCCTAGGCAGCCTGCCTTGCATGGCAGCCCAGCAATCTGCATTCTCTGAGTTCACAGCAAGCGTGAGGCAGACGCACTGACCTGAGCTCTGTATATCTGCCAATGCCATCTGTGCATCTTGGTGTCATCTGGGTGCCTGGTCTCTCAGCTGCAGTGTCTTGAGACTGCAAGTGCTGTGTATTGCCAGGTTCTAGGTGGTCTGGTTCAATGCCAGCACAGCGCAGAAGGGCTTCGAGACCATCAGCAGTTCCTGCAGAGCGGACATGCTGCGCCAGCTTGCTGATGTACACTGGCTTGCTGGCGCTGCTGCTGAAGCACGCCGCTTCTACAGCCTGCACAGCATGCCAATGCCCTCATGACGTCAGATGCTAGCATCTGTAATCATGCCTGCACTGCATGCCTGCGAGCTCTGCTACTGGCACGGCACGCCAGCTCACCCGCCATGCTTACACAGTCTGATAAAGACAACACGGCATGAATTGCTGGGCCACCCCAACATTGCACAGACCTGGGTGTTCTAGCATACCTCTGCAGCCTGCTGTATGCTGGGCATGTCTCTGCAGGCCGGGCTGTCTCGCATGGCCTGTGCAAGCCTGGCTCTGCTGGCGACCCTCATGCCCTCGCTGATTGGGGCAGACCCCGGCTTTGCTGCTGGCGTCGATGCTGCTGCACCCTCCATCTTCTGCAACAGCCGGGCTCCCCGGCTGCCTGCATGACAGGCATCCTCTGATCTTTCATCATACATGGGCAGGCGGCCTTAGGGTGCCATTGAACCACTTGCAGAGCATGGAGGGCAGTCCAGAGATTGTCTAGCACGCAAATGCCCTTGAATTGGTGCTGAAACCCTGGCGCAGAATGATAATTGAAGACGTTGATGTTGCTGAATGATCCGATGCCTTACCTTGAGCACTTTTGGACTCGTGTTGCTTCTCTGCTGCTTCCATGGCATTGAGCATGGCTGCATTGCTCAGGGAGCCGTTGCCGCGGGCCCTCTTGGCTGCGCGCAGAGCAGCCTTTGCTTCTTCCTGCCCTTCATCTGGATCTTCTACCACATCTTCGCTGCCTGCACAAAAGTGCTGTATATGTCCATGTGTGGGGTGCGCATTTGCTACATGGGTACGCCAGCACCATGCATGCCAGGCTCTTCAAACTTAGCTGCACCGCCGCACAGGCTGCCTCTTCTGAGTGATGTGACGTGTGAACTGAGACGCTTCTGCAATAGTTGCAGATGCTGGTCCCATGCTCGTTTCCCATCAGTGTGCTGATTACTGTGATTCAGGGTCAGCTCAGGGACTCACTCTCGCTCTCATCTCCATCTTGCTGCCTGCCAAAGGAGAGCTGGCTGCGGGCCCCATACCTCTGCATCTGCTGCGCTAGCCTCTTGGGCGCCTGTGTGCTCAGTTGAGCCAGCTGCACAGATTGCGTACTCTGTGAACACTTCTATGTTTTGCCGGAATCACGCAGCCTTCACCTGCCTGCTATCTGGGGCCCAAGCTCTGGGCACACCGTTACCATCTCTGCAGTAAGGGCATAAATGTGCTTGCAGAGACCCCTGTGCTCCAATGTAAAGAGCGCTTCAAACTGCTTTCAACAGGACATTACTGGACTACATACCTGCCGAGAAACCTCCAGAGGCCTCAGGCAGTAATCACAGCCTTGGCAGGCGCCAGAGAGGCGCTCCCCGAAATGCTCCAGCAGCATGGCGCGCCTGCAGCGCTCCTCCATGCTGTAGCCCACGACCTTGTTGAAAGAGACAGAGGCCTTCTCCGGTGAGATGTCATCACGAGAAAAGAAGTTGGCCTTCCGCTTCTTGCCTCCTTGCTTGCCTGAAGGTGCACCTTCTATTGTCAATCACCGTGCAGAGCTTGAGGATCTGGTAACCCTGCACCAACCTGCTATGAGCATTTTGGGGTTACTGCCTCTGCAGGAGAATCTCTGCAAGGTAGCATGTCAAGACAGTAGCCATGTGAAGGACTGGCTGCCATGTGCGTGATCAAACTTGCAGTACATGGCTAAGGGTATTTGACGTACTGAGGATGTAGTCCATGCGTTGGCGGTCCTCTATGTCATAGAAGAGCACAGACTTGGCCGGCAGGCCGTCCCTGCCAGCGCGTCCTGATTCCTGGTAGAAGCCCTCCAATGACTTTGGAAGATTGAGATGCGCCACGAGTCTAACATCTGCACAACATCCCCTCTATGAGCCAGTCACAGCTAATCTGCGCTCCTTACCAAGGAGGTGTCGCAGCTTGTGAAAGTAATCTGACAACTACCACAAAGGAACCACCAAGACACAGACTAGGGCACAAGGCCATGGCCGGCTGCGGAGGACATGTGAGAGGTCATGTGAGGCACTGTGGGCTGCACACTGAGACGCACTGGCTCGATCGATGCCCATGCCGAACGCAATAGTGGCCACCACAACAGGTACGATTCCGGCCGACCAGTCCCTCAGGACCTTTCCCCTCACAGCATCCTTCAGACCCGCATGGTATGCCTCGGCCTCCACGCCTGCATGACACATCTCACCTTGCAAGAACGTATCGACATACTTGCCTATGAGGGCCTATGTCCTTTCCTCCAGCACTTCTGTACCACACGCCAGAGATGGCAGCTCTGCCTGCAAGGAGTGGGCTGTCTGCTAGCTTGCTAGGCTCAAGATTCTCTTCCTTGCACAAAACATTTGAGCAGGGTCTTACCTTGAGATCTCAGCTTCTGGGCATACTCATCTGCTGTCTCCCGTTTCAGGGTATACACAATGCAGCATGGCGTTGTGCCGTCAGGCTCTGTCATACCCTGAATCAGCTTGCCGAGCTGCTTTGCAAGTGGGGGGCTCTTTTCAAGCTGGTACAGCACCTCGTACGTGATGTTGGGTCTGTTGAACGATGAAATGAGCCTGAGTGGGTTGTTGAGCTTCAGAGAAGACAGTATGTCCTCTTGTACCTGCAGGGAATCAGGTCTTGCTCCTCAGTGTTGTCAGCCAAGAGGGGTCCAGGCAAGCAAATATACACTCACAACACACAAAGTTGCGCACAAGGTCTGTGCACCAAAAGTCCTCCAATTGTTCAAGTCCCTACCTCTTTCGTGGCCGTTGCAGTCAGGGCCATGAGAGGTGTCCTGGCAAATTCCTGCCTGAGCCTCGCAAGCAGCCTGTACGCTGGTCGGAAGTCATGACCCCAAGAGCTGATGCAGTGCGCTTCATCCACAGCTACCAATCCAAGGTTGCCATCCGCGTACACCATCTCCAGTATGGCTAGCAGCCTGCATGATGGAACATAGCCGCTGTTTGGCATGCATGCTGTGTGGGCAAAGGTGCTGCTTGCCAAGCCGAGTCATGGACCCTCCAATCATCTTGTATCTGCCAGCTGGAGTTCATAGACTCATGAGGTACAATGTCTCTTGTCACTACTGCGGAGATGAGCTGAGATTAGAGTATTGCCTGTCAGTCCCGAAAGACTCAGGCGTAGTCAGCAGCAGCTGCAGGCCAAGCTTGCTGGCGTGCAGCCTCTTCAGGATTGCCTCTTGCTCTGAAGCAGTCCGGGAGGACGACAGGTAGTCTGCCCTGAGGCCCCGGCTCTGAAAGCTCCTTGCCTGGTCCTGCATCAGAGCTGCCCCCACAAAGCACATCACTGCCGCTACCATTGTGTGAAGGTTGATTGAGGGGTCAAAGCCCCGTGATGCAAAACGTCAGCCCCAGGTGAAAGCTGTGCGCTGCTGGGGAACTAGAGGTACGACAATTGGACGGAAACTATTATGGAAATAGACATTGTGCAGCAGATCGCAGCCATGCCAGGAATTGTATGTCAAAGCATGATGCTCTCAAACATTGTACCTATCAGTGGAGATATGACCACCACCAGCTTGCCCATGATGGCAGCTGGCAACGCAAAGCACAGTGACTTCCCACCTGCGTGAACATGCACAGTCTAGCTGAGCTCATTTCACTTTCTTGAACATGTGGCTACTATGCTCAAGCGCTGAAGGGTGAGTGGAGCTCACCTCCTGTAGGCATGAGGACCAAAGCATCTCTCCCTGCACATGCATGTGGGCAGATACATATCATCTTGGTCTCAGCAAAGATGAACTGGCGTTTTCAGATAGTTTGCAGGCCATCGGATTTGTCATACCAGTGAGAGCAGCTGCAACCGCCTTTTCCTGGGTGCCACGAAAGCTGTCATAGCCTGCAGCATGACAGGCAGGGTTATATGGTATGAGAGATATTATACGTTTCGTCCGCTGCGGGATGACATCAAATCAACTCATATACCCACCTAGCTGCTTCAGGCCGGCATGCATACGAGCGTGAAGCTCATCAGAGCCCTGCATGGCTAAGAATCCCAGCAGGACATCACATTGCGGTCTCAGCCTTGGATATGCTGGGCACAGCCAGTGCTCTTCCTACCTACACAATATGCAATACTACGACCTGTCACACCTTTTCAAACAACGCAGCAGGACGAAGAGCTTTGCTAGGCCAATGAGCCAAATCTGGACTCCCAGAGAGAAGGGCGCCCTGTGCATCCTGTGCCTTACTGTCTGCCAATCCTCAAGACGTTGGTAGAATCTGACGTACATATGTAACTGTACAGCATCTGCAAAAGTTGTGGACATCACACCAGCAAGATGCTTCCAGGCAGTGGGAGTGTATTCGAAGCGGTGCATCCTCACAGCCGCTGTAGCAGCGAGATTTGGGCATCGTCTAGCACACAAGAATGCCACATACCAGCTGCGGCGCCGTTCCGTGCTCGGCAAGCTCCGAGACGGAAGGTGAGATCGTATGGAAGAAATCTTTCTGACCATGCAGAACCTGACTTCCACGTCGATCATCGAATTGCTTCCTTGTTGGTTGCTGCTGCTTGACGGGTCTGCTTACGGGATAAATCGTAAATATTCAGCAGTGTGCAGAACGCAGTGTTGCACTTTGCAGATTCCGAGAGCTGCAGTGAAGCTGGAAGCAAGCACAACAGTGGAGGAAGAGCACAGAGCCAGGCTCGAGCAGATTTACGAAGCTGGATTGCAGAATTTGGATGGCGTTCACGCGCCTTCACAATCGCAGAATTTGCAGCAGTTGTATAGCGTGTGGAATCAGAGCCTGGCAGTACAGCTCAAGTCAGCGCCACCTCGCAATCCAAAGAAGGGCGATAACGGAGGGCAGAAGGACGGAGATTTCTATGCAAATGTCGGAAATGCCATCAGAACGCTCAGACTGGAGATCCCCATGCTCTTTCAGCAAGACTTTACTTGTGAGCCCATCCCCCCTGCCTCTCTTCTGCTTAGCCAGATCTTGCTGGGATGTGGCGTGCAAGAGTGAGGACCATGACAGCATTGAGCAACTGACTATATATGTCGCCTGAAGAGGTGCTGTGTCTTGCAGATGACATCTACCGGGAGGATGTTGTGTTCCGGGACCCAAGGAATGCTTTCAGGGGGTTGAAGAACTACAAGACAATCTTCTGGAGCCTGAGGTTCCATGGCAGGCTGTTCTTCAAGGTCCTCTATGTGGACGTGCAGCGTCTCTGGCAGCCTGATGATCAGCAGATCAAGTATGGCCCTCCAGCTTTTGACTTGCACTTTTACCTGAATCCCGGCTTTGCTCACCTTCAGCACCTGCAGAAGCAACACATTGGGGCCGTGCGCAATCCGCTCAGAATGCAATTTACAGGGCGACATGGCGGCACAACAGAAGCATGGCACCAGACTGTGCCGATACAGTTGTGAACAAATCCTGAGCACATCTTTGGCTGGTGTGATATGTTGAATGTTTTACAGGATGCGCTGGACAGTGCGGGGCATCCCCAGGGTGCCATGGAATGCTGAGGGCGTCTTTGATGGCGTCTCAACCTTCCGCCTGGACCGCAAGGGCATGATCTATGAGCACCAGGCAAGCGCTCCTCTTGCACACCTCATATTCACTGGTCCAAGACGGTTCAATTCCTGCTCCTCCACATCAGGTCACCATGTCCAGCCTGATCTGCTTTCCGGCTAATATGTGCACTCTGTGCTCTGCCAGCGGCTGATGGGAGCTCGATTCTTTCTGGCATGTATTGGATAGCATGGCATCTGGTTTGCAGGTTGACAATGTGATCCTGCGGGACCCGCCGATGTTGCGCTCGCCGCTGTTTGTGGGCCTGGACCTCACCCCTCTGTTGCAGCCTCAACAGCAGCAGCCCTGCCCTGGAGGCTACTTCCAGCCCCTGTCGCTGCACATGTCCAAGTCTGCAGAGGCATTGCTCAGGGCACAGGGCCCATCTGCTGCGGAGCAGGAGAGCCCTCAGCAAGGCGCATGCGCGCAGCAGATCAAGCAGTCAGGGGAGGTGTCAGCTCTTCAGCAGCTGGGAATCATCCTGAAGCAGGACGTGCAGTGGCTGCAGGTGGGCAGATGTATCTAGCTGAAATGCTGTGATGGCACTGTCAAGTCAGGCAGACTTTTGTGATGGCAGAGATCCTGTACTTGTCCAGGGGATCACCCACACAGATCGCGGAAAGTATTGTTTGGGTCTGAAGTTGCCGCTGACATAGCGTGGGTTGTGCAGGAGCGCTTTGGGCTATACAGAGGAGGCAGGGGGCAGCTGGTGTACTGCTGCCAAGAGAAGCAGCTCTGATCAGCCACGAGCATGCTGAACTGTGGGTTCTGTGCAGCGCTGCTTGCATCCTTTGGGCAAGTGGATCATCGTATGCGCCTGTTGAGATCAATAGGAGCCAGGATTCTAGGGCAGTTTGTACTTTAAGGCAGGGCATCCCAGGCGGATGAATCATGATATGTATCATGCGCATCCAAGCAGGTCATGCTATCAAGTTGTCAAGCCGGTCGCGTCCTTCATTCGGCACAATGCATGTTGACCCTTCACAGCCACATTGCTGTGGCGTCGCCTGCTGGGTTGCAAACCCCACATATGGAGGGAGGAATGCACGGAGTGGCATGAGAGTGTGAGGTCAGCGCGCCTCAGTGTTGCTGAAGGGAAGGAAACAACCGTTGAACTAATCGAGGCAAGACCCCAGGCGGATGTACTATAGATGCAGGACAGCGTGACATACTTCAAAGGAGATTAATACTTTGAGACTATATTGCATGTTAAAGAGCTCTCTAGCAAGACCTCTGAGCAGATCAGGATTGTAAACTGTTGCTATATAGATATATCTCTTAATTTATTGCTGTTCTTGGATAATGTCTGGGGCTGACAGAATAAGCTCATCATGGTCATGCCCACATCTTGCACAAGCTCAGCAGGAGGGTCCTCTTTTGTTACGATACAGCTACTACAGAACAATAGCCATACCGCAGAGGCTTTGCTAGTTGCGCCAGTGGCCTTCACAATTCCATGTGGAGTTTGTACACACAGTGTGCACATGATGCATCTTGTCATGGAGAGTACAAATTGTGTTCCCTGATGCCTGGCTTGCACATAAGCTCAGGCCCGCTAAGGGCTTTGCTCTTGCCTGAATCATCTGGTCTTGACATACATGCTCATCAGCTGATATGCTGTTTGGTGTATCCTCTGTACCTGAGGGTCCTGTCTTGGTTTATAAGAAGGTAGCATGAGAAAAGTCATGTACAGGGCCACTATGCGGAATGGCTTCTCATTGAGAAGTTCTCAAGACTTCGCCAAGCCTGCTGTCAGCCCAGCAAATCTCACGTCGTTGATTCTCAGGGCTGCCCAAAATGGCTGTCAGGCCTCTCGGCAGTAGTGCTGAAGGGCACAACAGAGATCAGCGGCAGAAGAAACACCGCCATAAAAGCGCAAGTGCACTCCCACCAGCCCGTCAGCCAGGGCACCTGCTTCCTCTGAAAGTATCTCATGTTTCCTGCATGTTGTGCAGAAGAGCAGGAGTCGGCCGCTCTCAGGCTGGATCTCTGCTCTCCTCTGGACTGACTGGGAACGTTTCCCTCGTCTGCGCCCTGGCCTGCTGTACAGGGGATGCCCTGCTTGGAGTCGGGCCTTTCTACATCAGTGGGGATCGAAGCCGCTGACTGCTGCATACCCTGCCTCGCCTCAGTACTATGCGGGCCGTTCAGAGATGTGGCTGGGTGTACCGCGCCATCTGACAGCCTGACACCCCTCTGGGACGTCTGCGCAGAGACTTGGGCTTGCTGCTTGCTGGCTGTCTGCGGTGCCAACCTGCGCTGGAGATGCCTGCACATGGACTCTAAAGCATTCAAACTTGCAGGGACAGCACTAAATAGCGCTCATCTGAATCTATTCTCTTTTCCTGCATGTGTAGCTCTGCATAATCTGCTGGCACAGGCATCTTCCTGTGCTATGGTCTCCGCTTCTGAGTTCGTGGTGCATCCTGCATGCTGGAATGTGTGGCATAGGGCAGTCTGCAGGACACACCTGTGGAAGGAGTCAACAGCAGCTTGAGTGCCACTGGGCTCCTGTGCCATCCTGGCTGCCATCTGCCTTGCAGCCTCTTGTACCTGCAGATATCCGTGCCAGGTGTTGGCAAGCCACCTGTCTCCGACCGGGGACTTATGCAAACGCAAGGCCTGGTTTGAGTGTGAGATTGCACAGGGAGGACACCATGTCTGATCCACCCTGGAGCATGGGGGTGAGACCCAGCACGCATTGCGCTCTACTTCAAGAGTGCTGGCTGTGCAGCACACCGCAGAGCGCAAGCAAGACACTCTGTCCCACCACCTCACATTATAATGCCTCACAGTGTATGACTGAGATCACTGGTGGGAGTCTATGCAAGGCTCATCATCTGTACACTTGCCATGCGGTACGCATCACAGCTGTGCACTCACCTCAGGCTGCGTCAGCATGTTGAGGCCGTCTAGAAGCCGCTCCACAGTGAGATTCTCAATGGCCACAGGGGCGGGGCCCACGCCTGCGCGCCGGCACATCTCTCCCCAGAACGCCTGGTCGCCAAAGAAGGGCACCGTCATGGTGGGACAGCCTGCCGCCAAGCCTGCTCCAGTAGTGCCTGCGTGTGTTGGGCCAAAGTCAGATGGGCTCAGTAAACTGCATCAGGCAGGACCTTGGGCTTGCAGCCGACGGCTGACATGCTTATATGATGCAGATGGCACTGTTGTAGCATAGCAGGTCAGGGCAAGGCCTCTCCCAATCCCAGCTAGACAGATACAGCGCACTCTGGGATTGTCTCAGACGAGGAGATACGGACTGCTGCCTTACTGAAGGCATGCAAAGATGCATCAAGCTTGCAGGAGTGCAGACAGAACAGACCATTGTATTGGCATGGCCTCCCAGCACAGAAAATGTAGCCAAGGAGGTCCAGGGATTCGGTGTACCTGCGCCGCCATGGTGCACCACAGCAGCGCAGCGAGGGAACAGCCAGTCGTGTGGCGCATAGCGGCCCCGCAGCACGTACACATCCTGCGGTACTGCCACGCCCTCCGCTGTGCCCAGCCGCCCCCAACCTGTCCACAAGCACAGCATTTTGGCACATGCACATCACTCGGCACCCAGAGTCCTTTTCTACCTTAGAACCAACGCTTGTGACAAGGACAATTGTAGCAACCTACTTGAGGTTGCTGGCAGAGTATCATGTTGTGAGATGAGACACTTAAGCATGGGCCATGGAGTGCTTATGCACCTTCTGAAATGATTGCTCGGACAGCAGCCTGCTTCACAGCTCTCAGCACTGTCTCTGTGACCTCCTGCACGATGATACCGGGGATGTCATGCAAGCTCAAAGCCTTTACTGATGCACTTAGGACACACGATAGGCCGGACTTTGACTCAAGATGCTGTTTTGTCTGGTTATACAATGGATGTTCAGCCACTCATAAGGCAGTGCAATCTCTCTTCTGAATCACGTACAGGATGTGCACCATATTCTGCACACCACTCCAAGGCCCTCACCTTGGCGTTACTGAGGGTCATACTGCCAAAGCCAATATACACTGGGGGCTTCCCGGCTGCCAGAAACTGCTTGAGGTCCTCGGGCGGCTGATATTGCATGCGCTGGGAAGCCTCCAACTGGCAGAAGCCCACCACCTCAGCGTTGGCCGGCCAGTCCAGCGGGCAGGGCAGGAGAGTGGGGCTCCAGCAGTATGACACGGGCACGTCACAATAGTGCTGCACAACACACACCGCTCTCCTTCACAGGATATCAAGAGCTCCTTAAGCAATGACTTCACCTGCGCCCTTACCATCCAGGGTGTTGTACAGTCACGTGGAAGTTGATAGGCAAGCATTTACCAGGGGCCTATGGTAGTGCTTCAGGCTGAACAGAGAGGGCTGCTTCAAAATCTTCTTCCTGAAGGTGGCCAGGATGTCGCCCTGCACAGACACAGAGCACAGTGACAGGAGGTCCTCCTTAGCAGTGCCAGCCATGACTGCAATCTCCAAAAGAGATGGGTGCTTCACCTGAATTCAGGCCCAAATGCAGAATATGCAGCTTGACAAAGTGATGACAGGCAACAGGCCTCACCGTGCCAACAAACATGGCTCCATCTATGGCCTTGAAAGAGGCCCTGTTAACGGCTGCCAAGAGGCCGCCCAGCCAGTGCCGCGCTCTGGGTGACAGCGCGTGCTGCTTCTCGTGCAAAAAGCGCGCCTGAGGATGCGCAAATTCCTGCGCAGCCACTCCATAAGTCTCCCTTGAGGGAATGAATGACGCCTACGTTTGTTGTCCACCACCTAATGAAGGAAGCTGCTTCCTGGGATGCAACCATTGCTAACAGGCCTATGTCTCCCTTGTTCAGGGCAGATAGGTATATCTCCAGACTCCAGACAAGTAGACAGCTTGCCGCCCCGCTAACAGACTCTGCTTGGTGAGTCAGGAGCATGATGATTGCAGGTGAATAGCGATGTCACCTTCGTGGCTGTCCATGGCATGGTAAAGAGAATCTGCAAAGGGATGCCCAGCGCATCTGCCACGTGGATGTGGGCGTATCCAATGGGATTCGCTATCAGGGCATCAGCCTGCAAACAAGGCCAAGGTTAGGGGAACAGGTGGACATAAAACTTCCTACCAGGAAGAATACATGTCACTCTGCTGTAATGCACACTACCATAGCCTACAGCCTTGCACTTTGCTGCTTTGCTCATCACGCTCACATGCTTTTTGACCTTCCTGTCACTAGCTGCCGCAGAAGGCGCAGTAATCTACTACAGTAAGTAGAGTGCACGCCTCCTGCACCCTCTAGTGGTATACATCTGGCCTATACTTGGCGGCACCAGCCTTGATAACAGGCAGAATGACAGGACCGAGGGGCCAACAACTCACCTTGAAGTGAGCCTTGGGGTGTTCAGGGTCTGGCTGCGTGCATGCATCCAGCTGCCCATTCACATAAGCTTTGATCTGCTTCCGCAATTTGCTGACCTGCCCAAGCCCACGTGGAAAAACACCTGCAATCTCAGATGGCTTTACTTCTGACAGACATGACAGAGGTGACTGTATTGGCTCATTACTTATGTCGACTTCTAGGTTCATCAGTGCGCAAAAGAGATGCATTGGGAATGCTACAAGTGTAGCTGATTTGTAGCACGAGGTAGAGCTCACCTTTACTTTGTACAGCAAAATCTGCCAGGACCTGTGGATCCCCACCGAGAGGGTAAAACTCAAGTCCAAACTGCTCAACAAACCCCCTCAGCTCTGCATGGGTTGCTACTCTGACTCTGTGCCCATACTCTTTTAGCTTCAGCCCCACCGCAACAAAGGGCTGCATGCCAAGAGGAAGCTTAGTAGTCCAATCTGAAACTATAACATTGTCTGCAAAGATAGGTGCATGTCGGGCCAGCAAGGAATGTGTTGTCCAATCTAAATTGGTGACATTGTCTGGGGAGATTTGTGATTGCACCAGTCACCTGAATATCACCCAGTGTGCCAACAGCCTGCAAGCACCCATCATGTCTGTCAGGACACAATGTGACATACCTTTAGCAATAATGTGCCGATAACAGCCAAACATGCATGCACTGCATCTGTACATATTGTTGAAAAACGCTCGTTGCACGTACCAGCATGGCTATGTTCATAGGCTGCAGGCCTGGGATGCCAATGTCTTGCTGGCATTGAGGAGGTTGCTTTTCATCAAGGCCTGGGAGCCCAGCACTTTGATGTTGCGTGTCACGCAAGGGAGCGCCGGAGTCTCCCATCGCGAGGTTGTCAAAATTTCATCACTTCCCAGGATCGGCGCTGAGGTTGAAGCCGGCGTGCTGAATAAGCAAGCTAGGACTCAAGACGCCTACTCTTGCCTTGGCCCTTCAGTGCAGTGCCTCAGTGGCTTTGAAGTTCCTGACAAACAACATTCATGCTGATGAACATCCCATTCGCAAGATAGTGCGCCATCGGAGTGTCGAGCTTATGTCACCTGTATGCACATGGCCGAGGTGACCTTTGCGCAGGCACGCGTGGGCAGACCTGACCCATTCTAGGTACTGTGTATGATGTCGGTTCGGCAATACGCTAACTCTTCTTGTACCTCTCATCAGACATTCGCAACCTTTTCACAGTGGGAACAGGAACCAGAGTGTGGTCAGGTCAGCAAAACTTTGCAGCACACTCTGACAGGGCTGCCACCACCTCGGAATTATACTTAGCACTATGCCCTTTTAACAACGCTGCCCTCTCAGATATGTGCCTTGCCTCTCAGGCATGAAAGTCACTGACCACTCTGAGTACTCACGCGACTGACTGCAACAAGTTGCACACAGGAGGCTGCCGTGCATCACATCTTGACCGGGAGCAACACCTCATTGAGCCTTGTGCTCAGTGAGTTCAATGGTCCATACTGTGCCAGACGGAAAGCTCCTCCCTCCTCACCCTCAACAAGACCATCTGCATTGGCAAGCTCAAATTATAGGCAGCCTTCAACGCATGGGTGCAAGAGGCTCCACGGCATGCCTGACCATGCAGGACTCAGCAGGCAGTTTGCAGAGTACACTTGCAGGGCGGGTACTCCTCCATGAAAGGTGCAGTGATGCTGGCCATGCAGTGCTTGTGGTGGGCACATGCAGAGAAGATAGAGCTTGGAGCTATGAAGGGTAGACCTTGTGCTCACCCTGTGCCAGTGCAGCTCTTAACGTAGACACAGCCTTCTCTGTAGCCTCTCTGGTGGCACTCCCCTGGAATCTCAGGACTGCTGCTATCTCACCTCCTGCTGCTTCTATGCTCAATCGCCTATCTAGTGGTTGAGGTGCCTGATCGCATCAGCAAGCACCGATCAGGACAGATACGGCAATACCCATGTTTGAGGTGCACTGGGGCAAATTTACTGCCATGCACCTGCTGCTGCTGTCAGCTTGAACATACACAAACAGCGAGAGGCTTGCGCCGACATCAGTATTGAGGATGCAGCGCAGCAGCGTACCGTACCACATCAACAGGATCTCCGTCCAAACAGCTTGCTACTAGAAGCTCCATAGTCTTGCTGCCCTGTGCGCACAGCGACTGGCTCGGGACTGTAGCGTGGAGCATACACAGTCGAAGCATGCACTGCCCTGACGCACACAGCATGCCTGACTCAGGTGTGCGGCATGAATTTCCCACAATATACATCTGTCCAGGCATTCATGTTGCTGTGTGCTCTGACACACACCGTGGCAGGAAAGCGCATGACAACTGGCTGTGACTGCCGTAGCCTCAGCCCTCCTTCATTCTCCCCATCAAAATAAGCCCCAAGCCCAATGTAGCCTGCACAGATGGTGCCTTCGAAATATTCAGCGTGAAGATGCTGGGAGGCACGAATAACAGCCCCGGGTAACAGAGTGAGCATGGGAGGGGATTTTAGAAAGCCTTGCCTTCATCACGTCTTTCATAAGGCATCCGCACTACCTTATAGACATTGTAGAACCGCAGATCATACTCTGAGCGCTTATTGAGGATGCTGTATGGTGGAAAGTCCACATCTGCTGTGCTCTGAGCTACCACTATACGGCTGCCAAGTCTACAATTGGGGCCTTGAGGCTTTCTTAATGGTCTTACCTGCAGCACATTGGAAATGCTATCATCCTTGCACTGTGCTGAGGGCCAATGCTGATCAGCAACGACTGGGGACCTCGTGCCTGTAACTACCTGCTTGACAACGCAGCTCACACTGCTTTTCCTGTGTATGCAAGTGCACTCTCGTGCAGATAGACTTGGGGACAAAGCTATCATGCAGACACCAGTGTATAACGCCACCAGCGCAAGCAATGCACGCAAAGGCAGCAGTAATCTTCTTGTACGTACTTTCTGTCTGTAGATCGTCGTTACGCAATCCTATTCTGAAGCCGCACGCCTGCATTTACAGGGCTAAAGTGCATGGATTGCAGTATGACGTCATTTCTGACAAAACCATCACATAAGCTGGATCCGAGGCCTGGGCAACATCATTGAGACTGTCCCGACTGATAAGGTAGGCCGGATGCATCATCAAATTGCTGTTGTATCGAGAAGCCTTGACCTCAGGACGGTTGTCCCACAAGACAGTGCAGGCCACTTCTAGGGTTGATCCTGAGGGAAGAGAATGGGAGACAACGGCAATCAGGATCATAAACCCATGTCTGCAGCCGTGAAGGAAGAGAGGAGGTGCTTCATAGCTAACAAGCTGGTCCTGACTGTTGTCGTCCTCGGTGCGAGCGGGGACCTGGCGAAAAAGAAGACTTTCCCTGCACTATTCACGCTCTTCCGTAAGGGGTAAGCTCCCCTTAACATCTCGTCCAGCCAACGCTGGCACTCCACCTGAAGTTGAAAAGCATTTTGAGCCACATTTGCGTGCTGCAGTGTCTGCTAGCTGATGTGCATTGCATTGATCAAGATATATCGTCATTCAGCCTGATCTCACGATAGGACAATCAGAGCTGACCTGTACATGTATGAGGCCATTCTTTTGTGAGTCAATGTAAGTGAAGAACGTTGGCATACCAAGAAGGTTCCCTGAGTGGCCTCTATTTGTCAATAGGTTCCTGCCCAAGAATCTGAAGCTAATAGGCTACGCTCGCTCCAAGCTTTCAAATGAAGACCTCCATGGAAAGATCAAAGACTACCTGAAGGGAGATGACAAGACAAAGGACGAGTTCCTCAGCAGAGTGTCATATGTGCCTGGCTCATATGACGGTGATGAAGGCTTCCAGGTACCCAACTGCACCCTTCAGAAGCTTCTTGGTACTGCAGTAGCGCTTTACTAGAATTTGCCTGAAATGGGCGTAAAATATGTGCCCCAGTCTGATGTACCTGCAACAGAGTGTTGGGCAGTGCGCTTCCACAGAGATTCACTGTCGTGAACTGCGTCGCCGCAGGGCCTGGAGAAGGTGCTGGAAGAAAGAGAAAAGGAGTTCGAGGGCGCTCCTTTGGGCAGGCTCTTCTACCTTGCACTGCCACCATCAGTCTACCCTCAGGTACACATGTTGTTCAGAGACAGACATCTGTTCCATCTTCATGCATGGCCTGTGCTGATTTGCTGGCTCTCTTCCTATGTCTAACGTATGGAAGAGAGTTGCTGAGCCCTATACAGGCTGGTGTACACCCCGGAGCGTCATTCGCATGCCTCGCAATGCATGGTGTCTCATGAAACATATAACAGTACTACAAGGCTGTCCTTTCCCATCAGTGGGTGAAAGGCATCCCTGCCATCTTGGTCACCTGCCTGGGACCTGACCAAGGCTCTGCCTGATTGTTTTGGGGGCATCTGCACAGATCTGCACGGGCAGACCTACGCACAGGACCAGCTCCAGTGGCTTGCACCCTTGTGGCCCACGCAAGCCCGTGCGCATGTACCTGGAGGGATCAAGTAGAGCCTCGCCAGAGGCAGGCATCTAATGGGGACGGCACATGCCTTCACCAGACCTTGAATGTGAAGATGTTGCGTGTGCGCAGGTTTGCGCGGGCCTCAAGAAGAACTGCGCCAACATCAAGATGGCGGGCAAGGACTCCTGGCTGCGCCTGGTCATTGAGAAGCCCTTCGGGATGGACCTCAAGACGTCGGAGGAGCTGGCAGACAAGCTGGGCGAGCTGTTCCCCGAGGAGCAGCTGTACCGCATTGACCACTACCTGGGAAAGGAGCTCATGCAGAATATGCTCGTCCTCAGGTGAGCAAACCTGTGCAGAAGTTCTGCAAGCCAAGGCCTGCGTCATGTGAGGCATTGTAGCTCCTGTAGTGCCGATGCATGAGAGAGGGTACTAGTTCAGCTGACATGCTCATTTGGGGGCTGGAGGTTTGGCCTGGCCTGTTCAGGTGCAACATGCTGTCCAGAGAGCAACGGTATGTAAGAACGTGTGTGCTGCATGCAGATTTGCCAACCAGTTTCTGTCGCCCACATGGCACCGGAATTTCATCTCCAATGTGCAGATCTGCTTCAAGGAGCCCTTTGGAACAGAGGGCCGCGGAGGGTACTTTGATGAGTTTGGCATCATCCGGGATGTCATGCAGAATCACCTGACACAGGTGGGCACCCACAAAGACTCCGGCACACCCTGTGCATGCTTCCCTTCAGCCTGTCTGCGCAATGTATCCTACCCTTATAGTCGTCGGGAGTGATGTGGTGTGGTGAGCAGCCTGCAGAATCCCGCTTGATGACAACTTTGCTGACTGATGGCTGCATTCTGCAGATACTTGCACTGCTTGCAATGGAGCAGCCTGTGACACTCTCAGCAGATGACATCCGAGATGAGAAAGTCAGGGTGAGAAACAAATTCATCTCAGATAAAACAACGCAGGGTGCAACAGCTGTTCCTCAGACATGTCTCCTCAACCTCTGTGATACTGCGCACTGCGTCATGTCAGCTCTCATGTCAGAATCTTGAGATGCACCTGCCTGCTTGTACAGGTGCTAAGAGCCCTGAGCCCTGTGGCTTTGGAAGACACAGTACTGGGGCAGTACACAGCAGGCGGCGACACAAAGGCATACCTAGATGACGAGACAGTGCCCAAGGGATCCAAGACGCCCACTTTTGCAACATGCGTCATGCGTATCCACAACGAGCGGTGCGCAGCAATGCATGCTTCCTCAGATACTTAATGTGGTGTATCTTGACAGAAGGGAACTGTGCAGAACAGCTGCTATTTGGCTGCTGCTGACACAAGAAATCTCCCCAAGCATAGCATAGTCTGTCTCAGTATGTTTGTGCTGGATGGCGGCTGCATTCTACAAGCACCTGTAGCTCTGTGTGCTTAGTACAGATTACATCATGTTTTGTTACCGCAGCAATATGCAGGCTCAGTCTGTGACTGAAGAGGTGAGCCTCTGCAAGATCCAGAGCCCAGCGAAGAAGGCCAAGAGACTAAGGGCTGGCGTTGCGTGAGCAGGTGGGAGGGAGTGCCCTGGATCATGAAGGCTGGCAAGGCGCTGAACGAGCGCAAGGTGGAGATCCGCGTGCAGTACAAGCCGCCAGCAGCCAGCATCCATGGCGAGGTCATCGATCAGATGCGCAATGAGCTGGTGGTAAGTAAATCTGGCCATTGTTTTCACCAGGAGTGACCTGCACCTTTTGGCCTGATCTTCGCAGAGGATGCAACTCTACCCTGCTTCTTGCCAGAGGTCTCTGCTGTCGTTGGTATATCAGCGTGCTTGGACCGCGCAGGTCACCAAAGTCAGGAGTGGCTCACTGTGAAGGCTAGTCTGTTGTATGAGCTGTGTCATGATGTCTGAGTGGCATTGCCTGCTGCCGCAGCTGCGGTTGCAACCGGACGAGGCCATCTACATGAAGATAGTGGTGAAGAAGCCGGGGCTGGAGATGGAGAGCATAGTGAGCGAGCTGGACCTGAGCTACAAGCAGCGCTACGGCGACACCTACATCCCCGATGCCTACGAGCGCCTCATCCTGGACGCCATCCGCGGCGACCAGCAGCACTTTGTCCGCAGGCGCGACATCTTCCCCCTGAGTGGCAGGCCACTTTGTCATGCGGTGCCGTCAGACATACTGCAGTGCTGATCTACCAGTTCACTGCTGCTTGAAATGCTTGCACCTCAACCAGCAGTGAACTCTTAGCCCAGCTAATGAGAGTGCCATGTGATGGAGTCCGTTGGCATCACAGTGCTTGTGACTGGCTGCGATGAGTCAGCAGTGTCTTTGTGTACATGTCTCCGCTGCAGAGTGCATAGCATGCTCTGCTGGCAGGGTGTTCTGGACTCTTGAGGTGTCTGATCTGTGCTGGTGCAGGGATGAGCTGCGGGCAGCTTGGGCAGCATTCACACCCCTGCTGCACGCCATTGACAGGGGAGAGGCAGAGCCCCAAGAGTACCCTGCAGGCTCGCGGGGCCCACCTGCCTCAGACATCCTGGTGTCCAAGGCAGGCTTTGTGAAGAATGCCAACTACCTCTGGAAGGGAAAGAACTCAGGGCAGGCAGGAGACATCTCCTAGGCAGAACCAGCAGCAGCAAAACCTGCAGCATGGCTGGTGCTACATGATATTGCCCTGAACAATGCAAGCAATTGATGAAACATGCATCTGCACATGTGAGAGTCTGCAGAGACATCTCACCGGCTAGATAGACTGTCTTTTGAAGTACCCGCACACCAGTTGAGACATCCCGCACATTGAGCAACACTGTGAGCGTCATACAGCTGAGTTGAAGTCCAGATCAGCGCATCGTTGAAGCATGGAAGCACCCGAGCTCGGGTTGAGTGACGCCTGTGTGGCTCGTTGGAGAATTGTGAATTACATTGTCAAAGCTTCCATGTGTATTGCAAGCCTCCATATGCTGCGCCATACATCAATGCTCACATGTTTTCACAACACTATGGTGGGTTCTAGGTCTATTTGTACGTGGGGGGTCGTAGACCAGATTATGCCGCATACATTGTTCCAGTGCTCCTAGTATTTCATAAATTGCCTTGGTGCTCTTACCAGTGCTTCGCTTCTCTGCAGTCGCAAAGGCCACAGGAAATTGTATTAGCTGCAACATTGCCAGGCTCAGACACTCTGGAAGACACGCTGGCACGAGATCACCTTGACAGGTACTTCTGCCGATGCTATCCCCAAACATGATGCTCTGAGGAGGCACAAAAGACGCGAAACGCTGGATTTGCGGGAGAAAGAGTGCCATGTGGCACAAGCCCAATTCAGAGGGCAAGAACTCTGCCTGCTCCAGAGTACCCACAGGAGACACTCAGTGCAATGTGTCTTGTTCCTGGGCTCCTACGTGTGGATCTCGCCTGGGCGGCAGGAAACGCAGCACCCGCAGGGGAGGCTCATTCCGGCCAAGATGTGATTCACTGTAAAGGGCCTGGCATTGCTGACGCTTTTGGTGCCATTGTGTCAGAAATATTCTCTTCTCTGCTCACAGAGCCCCCTGCAATGTATCTCTGACCTATCCTCACATTTAAGCTGCAGCACCTCACAAGACGAGGCGCCGAGGTGAGGCACTTCATGCATCCTGCAGACATGCCTGCTGTCTGATCATGGCTTCAGTCGATGACAATGGGCTCATCATCGTCATCCACAGCCGGCTCTGGCTTGACTGCCGTCTGGATTCCCGCCTTCGTGGCCAGTCCTGTGCTCGGTCTCTTGGCAAACTGCAGCGTGCTCTGCTTCAGGGCGCCCAGCTTCTCCAGCTTGCGCTTGGCGCTGGAGGGCCTGACGAGGCTCTTGCTGTTCTCTCCCGCAAGCGCTGCTGGCACATTCCTGGGCGCATTCTCCTTGCCCTGCTTTGACCCTGCAGCAAACGACATTAAGTTTTACACCTGATGAGGTTACACCAGCGTTGCCCCTCTGAAGATCACTCTCACCATTAGCTCTCCGTTCAACCCCTGACCAACATCTCTCTGGCACTGCATGCCTGGAAAAGAAGATGCAAGTCAACAAGCCTCTCATTCTGCATCCGGCAATGGCTCATCTTGGCAGGCAGTGATCTCCCGGTACACCCATCATTCCATGCTTTCCTGTGGCTGGTGCATGTTGTGTGAGGACACAGGGTCAGCGATGGGGCACCTGACTTGGACGAGCGCGGACTGTCTTTCCTGGCGATGCCCTGCTTGGACGCTTGCTTTGGGGCTTCTGCATGCTTGGCCGCCTCTCCAGGCCCCACGCTTGCATGCTTTCCTACCCTGTGACACATTCACAACGCCTAAGTGTGAGGTTCACAGCACACATATCACATGAAGCAGCTTTTGACCCAATCGTTCCTTTAGACCTCCAGCATGTCAGCTTCCGCCAGACTGGCGCTCTCACAACTGGGTGGCGTCAAATATAAGAGCCTGATGCAAGCGTCGCCTCAGCTCAGCTTCTCTGACTGGGTGGACTGTTGCGCAGCCAGTGACAATGAGACATTGGACCGTTGAATGCCATGTCTTCACAGGCCACATAGAGATGGATGTACCTGGCGCCATCAGAGCAGGGGCCCCCGGATTCCCCCGGCCTGGCCGGGAGTGCGAAATCGTCAGTCAGGCCCAGGTTGGCGCCCAGCGCTGCGATCTGGCGCTGGCGGCGCTCCTCCGCCTCCTTGGCCGTCTTCAGGGCCAGCCGCTCCTCCGCCCTCCTGCGCTTGCGCTCCCGCCTGCAGCGCATTGCCAGGAGCCTGAGTAAGGCGGCGCTTCACCCTTCTGCTTTGTGTGGGGGCAGTAAATCCTCCTGCTGTGCTGCCTGCCCTGTATTTCAATGCTGGAAGCAGAGCAGTGTTCGCACTGCCTGTCAGTCCACACCTGGGATCGAGTGTGGCATGCATATATTCTGCCTAAACCAAAATGCCTTGTGGGTGGCAGCAATGCAATGGTTTTGGGACCAGATGGCTGGCAAGGCAGGTAAAGCCCTAGCGTCTGACGCAAGCCTTGCCACACAGCAGACAGGGATGTCACAGCAGCACCTTGCGGCCTCAGCAGCCTCCGCCTTCTGCTTGGCGGCTGCAGGGTCCCTCAGCACAACCATCAGCGCTTTGTAGCGGCGCGACGCTGCATCCACCAAGCGCTTCCAATTCCGTGGGCCCATCACCTCCACCCCCTGCACATGCTTCAAGCCGTGACGCACTGGCCTCTCCTGTTCCTGTGTATATGCAGATGCACAAGCAGGACTGGGCAGTGTATGCACTCACATCAGCTGAGCAGCGCAGGTGCATCAGTGATAGGACTGCCGAGGCTTGCGTCGCTCATAGAGGTGCTCGTGGGCCAAACCCAACACACATGCAGTGCTTGCTACGTGTTGCCTCACTTGGGTGTACAAGACAAGCAAAACACATGGGAGCTCAGGTGGTCACCTCTCCTGCAGCAGGAGGCTTGGGCACTTGAAGGGCGGAATCAGCAGGCTCCAGAGGCATTGGCTCCGCGGAGGGGATGTCCTGGTCTTCAGAGTCCTTCTCAGCCACCGGCTTTGCCTCCACCATGCCTGGGTCAAACTGCCTCACAGGCAACACACCACCATGAATGAGCACCCTTGAGATCGCGGGACACGCACAGCAGTGCAGGGGCACCGACATGGTCTCTGAAGCAGCATTTGGGCAAGTGTGCTGAGCCCTTGCAAAGGGCCTTTTAGCATGACCTGACAACTTACAGCTGTGCACGCAGTATTCAGCACGCTCACCCTGCACCGGCTCTTGCAGCGGGATTGCAGGAAGCTGGAGATGAAGCCCTCGGAGGGGTTCCTGCTGCGGGAGCTGGGGTAGTACCCCCTCTCGTCCGCCTCGATCAGCAGCATGTGGTCCTCATTGAAGCCCCACCACGCTGGCAGCCCAGACGTGCTGCTGGCATTCTGCAGCATTGGCAGATCCATCAGGTCAGTCCAAGCACATCAGAATAAAGTCAAATTAGGAACATCATTGTCAAAGAGCTTGAGGGCAAGCCGCGGTCAGGCATGTCCCTTAAAGATTGCTTGGGCCCAGGACATAACAGCGGGCAGCCAGCAAAGTGTGTTTGGTTGGTTGCCCAAAGGTATGACCCAGACCCAACAGTGCGTCCGTGTGTGCGCACAGTGCAGGGTTGCACAGTGGAACGGCACTGCAAAAGGAATTGCATGCAGGTGGCTCACGTATCTGATGGCGACCACCAGCTCAAGGGCATCGTCGTCGGTGTCAATAATCTTGCGCAGCGTCAGGCGGTCGGCCAACTGCGCAGCGTACTTGTCCCTGTGCCTCCAGAGATGCTCCGCCACCGACTCGAGACCCTGCACTCTCACCATGCCATCAATGCTATGCACCTTCATACGGACAAAGGACAAGACAGAAAATAGTATCCTCAATGTGCCTTCGTATGTCACAAGGCATCACCAACGCAAGATGGCGGAGCAGAGATCTCTGACTGCTCCAGGCTTTGGGAATTTGTCAGTGCTTTACAATCCAACTACACAAACTCAGTAGCCGGCATTGACAGCATTGTGCCATGCTTGCATCCTGTACTTTTATATCACTGCAGGAAAGCAGTGACAAAAAGCGGTGTGCTTGCCTTCCTTGCAAAGCGCGGCAGCTTCATGTCTTTCGGAATGATGCGCTCAGATGGCTGGCGCGGGGCGCCTGACTTGGCTCCCTCAGGCGCATCGCTGGGCAGCGGCTTCTCTGGCAGTGCGGCGCAGCGGCGCATCAGCGTCACCAATGCATCCTCCACAGCCGCCACTTGCACAATCTCATAGTGCTCCAGGCCCGCCTGTGACATCACACCTTTCATCCTCTAAACAAGCCGCTTTAGTCTCCCACCTTGGGAGACTAGTGCCCTGACTCCTTTTTGGCCAAATCATGGATAGGAACAGCCTCTGTGCATTCCTCACACATATACAGCCAGCGCGGCGCACAAAGCAGTAAGGCCCTGCAATGCGCGGTCACTTGAGTGCAGAGACGATTCTACTGGACATGCGTGCAGACGTGCGACACCTCCCTACGGAAAGGTGGCCAAGATCTCTCACCGCAGCGCGGACTGTGGCTGTACGATCCTCGCCATGCTGCAGGAGAGCCTCCTCCAGAGCGCGCACCTCAGAAACCTTCCACTGGGGCAGGGGCTTGGGCGGGGCCTCGCCTGCCTCACCTAGCTTCTTCGACTTCTGCAGCAGGCAGATCACTGTGTCACCACACGTGGTCGGCATGGGCATGCACCAGCCTATGCGGCAATTGTAAATTTGCCAGGAAACGCAAGGCACTGCATGGGTAAGCTTAGGGTAACACCTGCCTTCAGAACAGTCCCCAAACACCTTCTGACACCAGGTGTGGTGCCAATGAGCAGCACAGACAGCTAAGGCTCTACTCTATCTAAAACGCGTATCATACAGTGCACATGCGCAGGACCCTCACCTTCTTGCCTTCTGCGCCCTCAGCTTCCACCCCGGAGGCTGAGGCACCGTCCTCGTCATCCTCGTCATCATCCTCTTCGATGCCGTCGCTGCCCTTGTACTCGCTGTCTGACGTGCTGATTGTCCTGTCGCGCGCTTGGGCCGCCTCATTGTAGGACACCTTCTTGCGCTGGCGCTTCCCCAGGTCCTTGGGCTGTGCAGCGGCTGCCACCTGCATGCATAGATGGAAACTTTGACATGCAGATCAGCACAAATGACCTCTCATGCAACTTAAGGCATTAAAATTCAGGTCAGTATATCATCTCACGCCGTTCTTTGCCCAAGAAACCTGCAGGGCTCTCTATACCTCCTTACAGATGACACATGCACGCAGACAGAAAGGCCATCAGGATGGACAGCCCTATAGCTTCAATGTTTCAATGACCCTATCATGCCACAGCCGCATCGAGCCTCGAGAATAGCACTACAAGAGTGGTGAAGCAGCATTCACCTCAGCATCATGGTTGGCAACTACATCGGGCATGATGGCTCCCCAATAGCTCCTGGCATCTGCAGCATTTGCGATCTGCATCCATATCCCAATGACCTCTCAGCTTGGTCAGGCATCGGTTCCTGAAAGGTGGTCAGAAGCCAATAACATCAGTATGGCATTTGCAGATGGAGCACATGCATAATAAGGTTAAATGCTCTGGGCAGGTAAAGGGCACCTGGGGCTCCTCCTCGATAGTGAAGGTGGCGGTGGAGAAGGTGTTGCCCTTGCTGTTGCCCAGCTGGCGCTTCTCCGTGCGGTTGCGCAGAATGTCATCAATGTCCTGCGCAAGCACAAAGCGCACATGAGCCCGGCAATACCTGCTTCATCTCCTCTGCATGCATGCCTTCTGGTCAACTAGGACTGCCACCTAATCTCTTTGCCATCAACAAGGCGGAAGGTGCATGTGGCGCGCATCAGTCAGTCCATATGTCTGGGATTGGCACTGCAGGAGATTCCTGCAAGGATGAAGCCTCAGTGGGCGTACCTCCTCGGCAAAGGCCTGGCCCTCCTGCGCGGCTTCCTCGTCCGGGGCCTGCATCGCGTGGGCGCCATGCGCCAGCAGCTGCGCGATGCGCTTGGGGTCCACCTTGCGCTCGTCCGCGTTCAGGTAGCCCAGGATGGCATTGTCCAGCCCTGCACTCACATAAGGACTGTCACTGCTGCCATGCTGTCAGCAGCACAGTGTAGGGGCCCCAGCTACGCCATGACTGAGAGCATTGAGGCAGCTGCAATGGCACAGCGTTCTCCTGTGTCCTTAGGCATTGTACTCCTGGCTTCTCTGTCATGAGAAAGAGCTTCTCAAGATCTGGGACTGCTGCGCAGATATCAGGGTGGCTAAGCAAAAGCAACTGCTTTGACTCTGGAATCTCGGGTAAAGTGGAGGTCGCTGAATCTGTACCTTGCTTGCGTGTTGAGCACTCAAAGACATTCTGCTCATAGGTGTTGTCAGTGATAAGCCTGTAGACTGTCACGTCCTTGTCCTGGCCAATGCGGTGACAGCGTGCCATGGCTTGTAGGTCATTCTGCACAGAAATTCGTCTGTGTCACATTCTGCAGCTCTTGCAGCTGCAGAGCTGCCAGCATGCTTATGTCAGCAAAGCACTTGACAGCTACTTGTCGAGCTTTATCAGAATGGGATGGGTGCGACAAGCCTTATGATTGAAGCAGCTGACAGCACACACGGAGGAGGCATACCTGCGGATTGAAGTCGGTGTCATAGATGATGACAGTGTCTGCAGCAGTCAGGGTGATCCCCTGCCCGCCAGCGCGGGTGGACAGCAGGAACACAAAGCCATCTGATCCTTCTACACAAGCAAAAGGAGCTCTCACAAGCCACACATGGCCTCAAGGCTTGAACAGCATCCTACATGATACGGGCCTCAGAGTGAAAAGAGTTTGCACCTCAATCCCATATCCTTCTCCATCCGCAAGCATGTACTGTCTGCGCCCTTTTGAAGCGAATGAACAAGCACAGTTTTAGATGGCGCAGGCACAGAGAAATGATGCTTGGTGAGGTGCTAGGGCAGGGCATGTGACATTGTGCAGACCTGCACTGAACCGGTTGATGGCAAGCTCGCGGTCGCGCTGGCTGACGCTGCCGTCGATGCGCTCCAACGGGAACTTCATCAGGCGCAGGTAGTCCTCCAGCACATTCAGCATGATCTTGAACTGGCTGAAGATCAGCACCTGCAGAGCCAAGCAATACTGCTCATCGTGCTGCACGCTGGTGTGGTTAGCAAGGCACACACAGCAAGGTTTTATGCTGAGACCTTTGCACTAAAGGTGAGGAAGATTGATGGCCTGAGATCTCAGGGCAGGAGGATTTGTCACCTTGTGGCCCTCTGCCCGCAGCTTGGGCAGCAGCTTATTCAGGAGCACCATCTTGCCCGAGGCCTGCACCAGCTGCTGCAGCTCCTCCTGCTGCTGGCCTTGCATGGCCTGCTGGAAGGTCACGTGATCCTCCAGGCCCCGGCACAGAAACTGCAGCACGCCAGCATACACCCAATCAGAGTCTCCAAACATACTCCACAAAAAGGGCATCTCTGACCTGACCATGGGGACATTGCCCCAAAATGAGGTGCTGTAGCTTCATTAGCACAAAGTCAAATGCCACCAGCAAGACAGCCGGTGCAGCTATGGGTCATAAGATATCCATACGCAAGGACATACCGGGTGGCAGCAAACTTTGCGCAGCTCCATGGCCAGGTTCTGCATCTGCGGGATGTTCTTAGATGACACGCCTCCAAGGAGCGCTCCAATCTGCGCGTGCCATGACACATATCAAGCATGTATATCTTTCAGTACCTGGAATCTCTCCTCCTGCCCTCGCATTTATTTGCCCCAGGCGGCTGGAGGTGATATGGTGACTGTATTGCTCTTTTCGAGCACAATGTGATGAGGTGGGGCGCCTTTGATGGAGGACATCAAGGCAGGACAGAGCTGCTGCACAGCTGGAGATAAACAGCTGGGGCTGGAAGGGCGGCGGCAGGTGCGCACCTGCTTGGCGAAGATGGCTTTGTAGAAGCCGCGCTGATCCCGGGTGAGCTGCACGCGCACCACGATCTCCTCCTTCTGCGGCAGATCCTCCACGTCCTCTTTCATGCGCCGCAGCAGGATGGGCCGCAGCTCGTCCTGCACATGCGCATTGACCCTTGTGAAATCAAGTGCGACTGCTCATGGCTGAAGCTCTGTGATTTCGAAGGCTGTCTATGTCCTCCTTCATGCGCAGCAGGAGGCTAGGCCGCAGCTCGTCCCGCATCTCAACGCTCGTCAGCCCGACGTCATGTGCCCATGCTGGAAGCTCCGCCGTCGCGCCAGTTCTCAGGGTATGCCTCGCATGTCGCTGTGGAGGGCTACATGCAGCCAAGACTGCTGCACTAATCATGCAGCAGCATTCTTTGCATCTTCATTTCACCCCTCACATTGGGGCAAGCGGCAATCTGGCATGTCAGGCCTGCTCTTGTTATGTGATAGATCCAATGTATGGCGCAAAGTGGAAGGCTGACCTGCAAGTTGTGGACCTGCTCAGGGGTGGGCATGCCCTTGCCGAAGCGCTCCAGGAAGTTGTCCTCGTCGTCCCACTTAGCAGGGTCGAGCACGTTCATGATGCCATACAGCTCCTCCATGCTATTCTGCACTGGCGTGCCTGCACAGCCAACCTACCAGTCCACATGTAGACCAAGATCAAATACGGTAGTTCCTGTGCATGTCCAAATGTCTGGCAAGCTGGCGCAGGAGATTTCCAGGCAATAAGCACGACCTGCCGGGGCGATAAACTTGATCATAGCATTGCCAGCCAAAAATGGTCGTTGATGATATGGATATGCAATGGACTGGATTGACCAGGGCTTACCTGTCAGGAGCAGCTTCCACCTGACGCTCATCCTGGTGATGATGTTGCGCGTCTGCCCGCTGACAGACTTGAAGCGGTGCGCCTCGTCCGCGATCATGGTCTCCCACTTGATGCCCAGGAATGTCGAGCTGTCCCTCAGCACCGTCTCGTATGACGTCTGCATCCGCAACAGTGTGATGACCAGGCAGGCCCCCATGTACTTGACCAGTCATGGAAGATTGCAACTTTTGCACCGGCAGCCCTTCTCTGACCTTTGGATGATCCACATACAGGGTTGCCACGAGCATGTGATCGAAGTGAAAGCATACCAAGAGAACATCAAACTTGAGGGCCTTTGTCCTGGCATCAGCGTAGTGGAACTCATGCTTACGAATGACCTGCCTATCAGCCTTGCTTCCAGTGTACTCCAGCACATTCTGCAAACAAACATGCTGTCACATGACAAGGCAGAGCACGTAGTATCTTTGAGTCCACAATGGTCAGCACATTCCTGTAAAGGGCACCCATGTACTCTTATTGCTTAGTGAGGCTTTCCTGATGAAAACGCACAAGTCGTGTTTACAAGGACATTATTTAATGAAAGAGGCAGCATACCATGTCTGTCCAGGTCTGAATCTCCCTCCGCCAATGCCCTAGGGTTGTGAGGGGCGCAATGACGATGTGCGGGCCTGTCACACCCAGGAACTGCTTCTGGAAGGCCAGGGTTGCAATGGACTGCGCTGTCTTGCCCAGACCCTGCACACGGACCAATCTTTCTGACACTTTGGGCTTGATCTCACTGCTGAAAAGCATATAAGCTATGAGAAAGGCAGGCAGAAGAACAACAGTCCTGATGCAACAAGTCAGTATTCCTATAGATTTGTACTTTTAGATGGCTGTTGTACACGTGCTGTAGTATGAATAAAGTCATGCGCACTTCAGTCGCCCTAGCTGCGGAAGGCATACCATCTCATCACCGAGGATGCAGCTCCTCTTCTTGCGGAAATTCTCCATCATCCAGTGCAGGCTCACTGTCTGGTAGTCGCGCAGGACCCTCCCATTGAGGAAGTCTGGCACACTGTCGGCATGATGCTGCGAGCAGTCCACAGGCGCTGCCTTCTTAGGCGGCCTCTCGCGGCTGCGGAACGCCTGGATGTCTGCCTGCACAGATCGGCACCACCGCGTTGACGCACCCTTGTTGAGGCAGAGAGGCCTTGGATAATTTGTCAGTGACGGCCAGTTGCAGTGCATGGGCACCTTCAGGCAGGCTATGTAAGTCTTGGCAATTTGACTGTGTGCGCATGATCATTCCATGCCAGCCCTTGCAAGCTTTACAGCTTGTTGTGCTAGCTCAGCATCCATCCAAGTACACCAGACAGGCAGACAAGCCTCGCTTCTTGACAAATCAGAGGCAGAGTGTACAGGCAGTGCACCTTGTCTGAGGGCATGAGGGAGCTCTCCCAGGTGGCCTCAGAGTAGCCCAGGCCGCGCCACTTCACCAGGTACCTGCCGGCCTTGTCCTTGGCGATGATGCGGTCGATCTCGAGCCAGTCGTGGTGGATGCCGCCTGTGACGCCCTGCTCCTCCTCCTCCTCATCACCACCTGCAGTGCAGCCTCAAGACTGTGACCTCTGGGCGTCTTATTACCGCGCAAGAGGCACTGATCTGGTCCCTTTTCACCCTACCCTTTGGCATGTAAGCTTCAGCTGTGTGCCTGTGAATATCCTTCGTGAATGGCCGTGGGAGGAGCTGAAAGGTGTTTGTGCTGCTTGCATGCATGAATCAGAGCAGAGCATGGCAGGCCAGGCGCAGACCTGCGTAGCGGCGCTGCATGAAGTTGCGCAGCAGCTGTGGCTTGGCCTCCATGACCTCAGCCTCAGGCACCCACTCAGCCTTCCTGTAGCTCATCCCTGCAAGAAGCCGCCGTCCATACTCACCTATTGCCTCAGAGCCGGTGATGATGCGCACATTCCTCTACGATACCTTGACTGCAATGCTTGCCTCATTATGTGTATGGACTCTCACCACTGCGTATGTGGCAAATTGTTGTAGCAAATTGGCTCCGCTACAGCATGGGGTGGAGTGTATGTGCAATGACCCTCACCTCTGAACTTGACGCAGACCTGGCCCTTTTCGTCACTGACGTCCAGGATCCTCTCTATCAGGTCCAGGTCAACCTTCTCCTTCTTGCCCTTGGCCTGCCTGCGGGCCGGTAAGTTGAGCTCAGATCACAGGGCTATTCTGGCTGGGCTAAGGGCGATGCCTAGGGACTGGGAGCTTCCGTACTGATGTCAGGCAATGGGGCCATCCTTAATGCAGGCACTGGAGCAGTGCAGTGGGCCCAAACATGACAAGGAGTAAAAGCAATCAAAGGGCGTGTGATGCTGTGTTGAGGAGGCCTCGCACTTTGAGCCTCTACTCTCCTTGGCAGCCTCCTTCTTGGAAGGTTGAGCAGCCTTTACAGGAGCCTTAGCCCCATCCTTCACCATGGCAAAGTTCTCCAGGGAACGAGCCTGGAAGGGCAAAAAAATGGCAGTCACTACACGGCTTGCATCACTTTCATGCACATGAGTGGGCTATCCCAGCAGGCTGGTATGCAGGACTGTGCAGGCACGTGCTGTCAATGAGACACTGCGTGCCAGAAGAGCAATGTGCTGATGCTTCCCTGATTGTCTGAGACCCGGTCACTTGGGGACTGGGCGCTGCTTACCTTTCTCTGGGTGCCGGCCCTTGTTTGCCTGGGCGCCTTACCATTCGCCCTGCAGGCGCAGGGTGGAGACACTAAGCAGGCTGCAGGATCCAGCAATGCAGCCTGCAGTAGCTTTAGCTCTGCTACTTATCAGCACTCAAAAGGGCTTTGACTGCATGACCTTCTATAGCACAAACCCTGTGCAAGCCCCTTATCGCTTGGCATGCGCTGCAACAGAGTCATAGGCTACACAGCATGCACAGGGCGGTCGTCTGGATATCTTTTGAGTGCTCGCCTGGTTGGGGGGTCATCAGCATCCATGTCAACGTCGGAGTTGTCCGCTGAGCGCTTCTCGCCAGAGTCCTGGTCATCAGACGCCTTCTCATCTGCACCGGAGCCTCCGAGAGAGGCCTCGCTGTCCTCGATAGCGTCATGCTCCTCGCTGTTCACTGACAGCTCTGCCAGGTCCACTGGCCGGTTGGCTCTCTCTGACCTCCTGGCCGGTGCTGCAGGCGCCTGCGAGGAATTACTCGAGGTTTGGGCATCTCTTGTATGGGAAGCCCCTGGTGCAGCCATTGCTGATCATGCCCTACACGGTTGCACACTCCAGATCATAGATCTGAGGGCAGCCCAGCTACAAGCTGTTGCTATGCTATCCTCTGAAATTCCGCGACATTCTCCTCAGAAACATGATCTGTAGCTCAGATCACCATGCAAGCTGGAGTGCTTGTGTCATAATCAGATGTGCCGGTGAGTAATCTTAAGTACCTTGGCTGCCTTGGCTCGGGTCGTTCTCAAGCCTGGCTGGGCCCTTTCCTCTTCCTCAGACTCCCCACCTGCAAAGTATATCCTTTTCTAAGGTTTGCGCAGGGCCTATGCCGCGGCTGCATGCTCCCCCAGAAGAGTAATGCCAACCTAGATAGCACGAGAGATGCATGGTCACGTCTGCAAAGCCGTGAATATTCTCTGCGACATCCTGTGGTCTGTGCATACCTGTTGCAGACGTGGCGCATGGTGTTGATGCAAGCATGTGCGTCTGGTGTGCAGGGAGGGTCACCTGAGCTAGACTCAGCATCAGCCTCGTCCCCGCTGCTGGGTTCTTTGTAGATACCAGTCCTGGCAGCACCACCACGTGCAGCAAGCCTTCTGGCGGGCTGCTTGGGCTTCTTTGCAGCAGCAAAGTCGCTGTCATCAGACCGGTCTCCTTCAGAGGCCTCATCTAAGGATTGCTGGGAAGGTTCCTGATCCACGAAGTCCGAGTCCACATCACTCACGTCCTTCTCATCCTCATCGCCAAGTGCCTTTTGCCTGGGGAGAGTCACAACGCCTTAAAGTCTAGGCGAGCTGTGCCTTTACCAATGTTGGGCGACGTCGCAGTAGCTCTACTGCGGGCAGGGTGGATGCACAATCTGCATACTTATATCTTTGTAGTTTAGCAGATGTCAAGTGTCATATGAGTCGATGCTGACCTTCCTTTCCTTCTCTGTTTGGTTTCTGTATCTGTGTCCATGAACTCAAAGTCCCCCTTATATTGCTGCGCCTCCAGAGCCTTCTCGTCATAGCTGACGCCCTTTCTCTCACGCAACGTTCGCGCTTCCATTGCTATCTAGAATTGCTGCTCTCCGTTGTGCTACATCTTGCAATCTTGGGCACTGTTTAAGCAGGCTCAAGTCACAGATAAGCTGCCGATGATGCGTTGTACAGATTCCTATGCTCTATACATACAATAGCTCACCACATTGGCAGGCCTGGTGACCCTGATGCAGTAGCCGATTTCAGTTTGAATGCCCTGCACTTTTCATCACCCTTTGACATGCCCTGCCTCCCCCCATGATGTAACCGTCATTCCATCTAAGACTTTCTGGCCCGTTCATGACGAGCCGGGCACTGCTACTATATCAAAATTATATACGTATAGCGACTGGATGAAATTTCTGAGACCAGCCTCTCTCAATTGTGCGTGCAGTGCAGATGAGCGCCAGCATACTGTGTCAGCTTCGCTGATGTCGCACAATGGACATTGCATTCATTAGGAAGGTCAACTTAGTCGAGCAGCTTTCCGATGCTCATCCCAGTGTCCGCGAGCTCACCGAAGGGGAGATCACCGCCTGGGATGAGCTGCAGATCAGAACGCATTATACAGGAGATTCAGCTCCTATCCAAAGTCGGAGCGATACACAAGGTAGGCGTCTGATCCTGACATTATGCAGATTCTCAAGCCCAGTACACGGCTGTCTTCTTCACTGCACATGAGCCATTTCCATAGGACTATAAGCTCAAGTGTTCACTACAGCAGATCAGCAATACATGGCTCAGCCTGGAGGGGGAGTCATCTCAGCTGCTACATGCTGGGATCAACTGCAGACTCCAGCAGCTGTTAGAAGCAACCAACTGGCAGCTACAGTCAAGGGCTACAGGGAACAGGCCATCTATGATGGCATCCCCTTCAGGTGGCCCTTAACACTGCATTTTGTGGCAATGGCCAGCCAAACGCAGGCCTTGATGCATTGGCGCTTGACTGCGGAACACCTCTCAAGGGCGCCCTGCGATTTGGTTGCATTCCAGCTCGAACTGTTGTGAAGGTGTGTGCGTTTGCAGAGAGCATGGACTGTTCCCTCCTGGAGATACACTTCTGATGCAGCTGGCTTCAGAGGCTGGCACATATGCCTTTGAGAAGCACCTGGCTGGGGAGAGCTCGCCCTATGAGCTGCTCAAGAACGGCAGCTGGACTTCCGGGGATGAAGCTGCCCAGGCTGGCTTTGATCTGCGCCTCTTCTACAAGGCAAATCCTCTTTGCTATCTACCAGACCTGCGTGTGACGACATTCATGATGGTGGGGTACAGCATGCACCTGTGTAAAGCATAGCATGGACCTGAGCTTGAAATCCGGACAAGGTGAGATTTGGCTGCAGGAACCTGTGGAAGGCAGAGGAGGCCCTGCTAGCTTTGGAAAGCAGCAGAGTCATGGAAGCGTAGTAGGCGCTGCCCGGCTGGGGGAGAGAGCGTCTATAGGCAATGGCTACTTCATGTCAGCTCATGGAGGAGCAGTGAGGCCCTGTCACCCTGATCCTAAGCATCATGTGAAGCTGCAGGATTGCCTCTCCTAGAGGGCACCAACACACTCTCATTTCCCAGGGGCCCTCTCGTCCAACCATGTCAGAGGAATTCTGGGCATCTGCTTCAAGGTGGCATCTGCCCTTGTATGGGCTCCCTGGACTTCTGTTTCTCTGCAGGTAGAGTCGCTGCTGGATGAGGCCACTGCAGAGCTGGGAAAAATGGAGCTCTCGCCCATGCTGTCCACGATAGAGGCAGACTTCAAGATCAAAAAGAGCATCCCGCTTCATACTACTTTGAAGATAGAGTGCAAGGTGGGGAGGCCTCGCACAATATGAGATGAGCTTGTAATGGATTATATGTATGCATGGGCCAGGCATACATATGCCTCTACGAGCACTCCTGCCCACATACACGGCACGCTTTCATTGGTGATGGCTGGCAGGGCTTGCCTTAGCTTTGGCTGCTGTCCGCAGATCAGAGATATAAAGGGCATGCGCTGCTGGGTGGATGGTCACATCTTGGACTCCAGTGGGAATGTGCTCGCCACCTGTGTAGCCCAACTTGTGGATTTACAGCAGCTGTGGGCTGCGCAGAGGCCATAGTGTCAGTCAGCAGCACAAATTTCAGCACATGCATACACAGCTTAGTGTGTGAGCATCATGGCAGAGCCACTGCTGAGCACAGCAGGCAAATCCTGGCCATGCAGCATCAGTGCAGTGATTTGGAGCTAATGCTGGCATGGGCAAAGTCCCTCAGGTAGTATATTGCTGCTGGCAGTCCACTTGCCCTTTAACACATGAAGATTATCTGCTGATCTGGTATTGCTGACTCAGCGTCGGACGCAGGCGCCGGTGATATGCATTCTCTTGAGGATTACCACTGGGTATAGCAGCATATGCTGTGGCAACATCCATCTATCCTTACAAACTAAGAAGTTTCACGAATTCTGCACAAATGCTTCCTCCCAGCTTGTCCTGCTTTACCACCTGGTGAATGCATCACCTGGCAGTACAAAACCTGAAAGTGCCTACCCTACAACGCCCTGTTCAGATCCGACTATTCTTGTGGGGGGAGTATCCACCAGCCATGCTGAAAGCCACCCAATATGGTTCCTCACACTTTTTGCTGAAACAGGCAGCATGCTTGCTGCAAGCCCACCGCAGCCCAGACTCGATGATGAGGCCAGATTATCAATGCTCTGATGGGGCCTCTGCAAGAGACATTGAATGCATGACCTCTATCCTAGAGCAGGTCCCCCAGCACAAGACCTGTGGGGTCAAAGAGAAATCGCTTTCCCTGCTCCTTAACCATCAAATGGTCTACACTCTAGCTTACATCAGCCAGGATTCACTCTGCGCCAAATGCCCATGTCAGGGACACTTGGTGGATATGAGTTGATGCAGCAGCCCTGTGTGAAGCGTAACTCTCTAAATACCCTGGCCAATGAGGTAGTCAGCCAGATTCTCCACAACAATGTTGCCGTCTGCAGGCTGCACGCCCTCCCCATATATCCCAATCACCAAAGCACTGGTGGTCTTCTTGATAGTCACACCATCCTGCGACGGCCATCGAGGTCAACCTTTAGTAGGGGTCAGGCATGCAGCCTATCCAGGCCAGAGATTGAACGGGAAATGCGACACACGTATGTGACTGACCGCGTGCTTGGTCGGCTTGCCAGGCTGATTGACATCAGCGCTGCTTCATAATCTGAAGGCTCTCATAGAATTTGCTGCACAGTGCAGGCCTGATGCCTTACCTGTCCCTTCTTGCCCCTGACGACAGCGCCTGGGTCACCAGGAATGACAAGGTATTTAGTACCACCAAGGTACAACCCGCCCTGTGCAAGTGTTGCAGAGCCAGCATCTGTGAAGCCTGCTACCAACTTGTCCACCTGCAGGCGTAAGACAAGGCATGATGCAGCTACTTGATATACACTTTATTTCATACGATATTGTTCTTGACTTTCTGGTCTTCACTCTTGCGTCCTGTACTGGCTTTGAAATGCGCGGACCAGCTCCTTGGGAACGGGGCGTCATGGGATCTGCAATGGTAAACTTTTCGGCAGAGGGTGAAACTTCCTTCATCAATGGTGCAATAAATAGGGACGGTTCCATCTCGCACCTCATCATTGCTCAGTGTTGGAAATTCTGGGCTTTGAGCCCAGACACCTCCATCTAGACCCACTATTGCTGCACTCTTGAGATTGCCGCCGTTCGGCAGCTCGCACATGAGGTGGTCATCTACATATTCTTGCCAGCTCATGATTGCCTATGTCAGCACAAGCGAGTGGTACGAGTCAGGCAATGTGGAAGGAATGGCGAGAAAGTAGAGACTTTGGCTATTGCGTCGACGACCCTGCAGGCACTTTTTGCCCTAAAGGTGCCTTAGATCTGATTTTGCTGAGATATCATTGTGTACTGTATCTCAGCACAAGCTGATATGCAATTCGCGCAAAAGCGGGGGCTCGCTTGATGGCTCTTACGGACACATCTTTTCACGTTATCTTTTAGGGATAGCGCCATAGCCCTTGCTTGTGAGAAGGACGTTCCCACTCTTGGTACAGTTACTATCACAAAAGTAAGGAGTTTGGAACGCTTTCGTCGCGTGGAAGCCCCGCGAGGCCTGTATGCTAGCCAGCGATACTCAGGAGCGAGGCAACGACCTCACGCGCAGATAGGCAGGCGGCTTGTTTGTGCATGGGAAAACAACCCCTGGGACTGAACTTTGAGTCAGAAATATGTCTAACAAGGAGAAGACGGTGAAACGTTGGCTTCCCGTTGTGCGCCTGCCTCACCCAGGTATTGCGGCATCCGCTTTTTAAGCATTGGGGGCAGGCTGTCAGCAACAGCAAGACGCACATGCTTATGCTGCCTGTATAATGCACGACTCTCCTTCAACATCAGCCCAGCCTGTCAGGGTCGCTGACCGCAAGTGCTTTGCAGATGGTGCCGAGCGGTCTGGCATGCAGAGCATTGCCAGCGGCTCATTCTCGCATCCTGGAAGCAGCTCTAATAAGGATTCCTCAGGAGGGGGGTCGCAGGGACCCTCCAACGGCGACACCTTGGGTGCCAGGGCTGCGTCTTCGCTGAACGTATTGGCTAAGCCATTCATCAGCCCTGGCACTGATGCTACCCCCTCAGACAGCATGAGTCTGGGCCTTAAGAGCCCGCGGCATCTTGCTATCACCCCAGGGCCGTGCCCCTCGCAGGTTTGTTTCTCTTTTAGCGTATGCATGAGCTGCGTTTTGGGTCACCCATTGTTTTGCAGTGCATCTTGCGGGCGAAGGCAGGCACCATCTCAGCTTCATGAGTAGGCCTGTTGCTGACGGTATGCCTGGGTGATGTCCAAGGCAGGCATCATCTCAATTCTGTGAGTATGCCTGCCACTAAAGACATCCCTGGGGATGTCACACTTTGCAATGCTGCAAAAGTGGCAAAATTGGTGGGGAGCTGATGCATTGCGTATACTTGCAGGATCCTGTGGGACCAGCTGGGTCGCGGCCCATGCTTGTGAGGGGCGGTGATGAGCTCACCATGCTCGTACAGCGCACCCCCACCTCCCTCCTAGAGCCCCTCACCTTCTTCGTCTCTTGGCAGGGCGTCCCAACACTGGTGTTCAGGTAGCTGTGCTGCCCCTCGCTCTTGCGGCGTGCTCCCCTGTCTGGACCATGATATCTCTGTCGCATTCTCACACCGTCTCCAATGTCTCCTGCATCCTTGTAGTGTATCGAATCGTCTCGTAGTTCACAAAGGTAGCTTGTCGCATGTGCAGATGGATAGCCTGTCCATGACGAGTGGGAGCTGAGCAGCGCCATGCCCGCAGCGCAAGAGCCTAGCTGAGTGTATGCCGCATGCTTGCAGGGGTTTCCCTCCTGCCATCACCCAGCTGAAGGGAGTGTTTGAGCGCATGCACCCCACCCTTCCGAAGGAGAACCCCGGGTCAAGATGGCCCAAGACCAGCCTGGGCGCGCTCAGGGACGCCAAGCGGCTGACGCCGGACCAGCTGAAGCTGCTGCTGAAGATCTGCAGAGAAGAGGGCGCACAGCTGCAGGAGGGCGGCCTGCAGCCGCTGGAGATTGACCGAGCCGCTCTATGCATCTTTGAGTGCAGGTCGGTCGCCTCCTGCCCTCTCACCTCGATTCGTGCTGTGGCTCTCAAAGCGCTGTGATTGGGTGCCCAAGGACTCCAGGGATGGGAGGGCTTGAGTAGTCTGGTCGTGTCTCTCTACTACAGAGCGGCAGCAGGCACAGCTGAGCAACACCTGCCCATGCTTGCAGGAGCTTGGAGAGGCTTATGAGCTGGGCAGAAGTCCCCTTCACACCCTCTGTAGATTCTTCAGAGCCCACTCCAGAGGAAGTTGGACGGGTGGAGAAGATCCTTTCCGAGGCGGATGATGACGACTACTGGTTTGCTGCCAGTAAGGATGGCAACAGGATCTCCCACTACAGAGGTAATGTCACTCTCCTTTTACAAGCTTTCAGCTCGCTGTCGAGTTTTGAGGAGCGGTCCTTCAGCTTCAACCTGGCCCGCTTGTTGTAAGACCGCAGACCCCTGCTCCTTGCTGTGCAAGGGTTCTCATCTGTCTGTCACATTGTTGACCTTGTTGGTGTGCGAAGTGTCTGTAGAGGATCGTACATTCATCAGTCAATGTATGAGGAACAAGGCATGTGCTCTGGTGCTGGACTGCTGGGTGTCAAGGCTGGATGTGTCCTGCTTGTTCCCTGAGGGAGCAGTCTCGCATGTTGGCAGAGCTTGCAAGTCGCAACAGTGATACGACATCAAGTCATAGTGGTGCTGCCGGTGCAGAGGAGCACCTGGGCGTGAGCCTGGTGTACGGGCTGCCCCTGGTGGACGGCAGCAGCAATGCAGGGCGCCTGTGGAGCTTCATCCACCGGTTCAGGATGCGCGTCGATCTGGAGCTCCCAGACATGTACAACTGGTTCGCCGACTGCTCGCTGCACGTCACCCTCCGCGCCATCATGGGCTGAGGGAGATGCGCTGCGGCGCATGATGCGCAGAATGCCGCCCTGGCATCGCTAGCAATACGATTGTATTGGGCCAGTCAGGCGCTGTTCTGGATATGCGTAGGCAGATTGCATGAGCTCAATCCACCTTAGATACTTGCTTTACTGAACAGAGTGGGCTGGCAATGCTTACACAGAGCACAATGGCCAGATACCAGCATATAACAGGTGTGTGGGCTATATATCTGCCCTGCACCAGTTTCTACTGCAAATGCATGTTTCATGAGATCTATGATTGACAAAATGGCATGACCCTGTGCTCTAGTAGATGCAGCTCAACCGCTGGCTTTCCAGGTCACTGCCTTTTTGGGTTTCAGCATGCTGCAGATTTGCAGACGATATCTTGATGCACGCGATATGCGGGCAAGTTAGAGGTCAGCTAGCTGACAAATTCATTTGCCGGGATGATGCATTCAATTTCTGTGGTGGACTTAAGTCCTGCAAGTGTTTCCTCTAGATGCACAGAGGCGCCGTCATAGTCTTGAAGTGTGACAGCGCGTTGCTAGTCCTTGATTGCGGGCAAGGTTTGTTGGCGCATTTTGCAAGAGTGTGTGGGAAGTGTTCATGCCCTGAGGCATAGGCAGCCAAATGACACCTTGTCAGCTGCAGGGACCCTCAGCACTGGGCTCGATCCCACTAAGACCATGCATAAGAGCTTTGCCTCTGCGATGCCAGCAGATCCTCTGTATGGCCATTGTGCCTGCAGGTGCCACCTGGCAGTGCCTGGTCGTCTACATACTGAGCTCTTTAGCTCACATGATCCAACTTGATCCTGCTAAGGATTGAAGTCACAGAATAGCTTGAGCTGGGAAGATTTTGCAAGTGTCTTTGCAATGGGTTGTCTGCAAGCAGGCTCAAGAAAAGTCTGCTTTGTGTATGCTCAATGGCATCAGCTGTGGGCTAGCTAGTCATGATCTGTCACCTGTGTCACTCTTGGCTTTGCTTTGTTGCCACTGTGGCGTCAGTGTCGTGCTAGGAGACCCATAAGCTATATTGTGGATAGGGCCCGGGAAGCCTTCCATGCCAGGTACCTTTTCTTGGAGTTCTGGAATTCGCAGGCTATATGTAGAGTCAACTTTATATGTGTGTCCACTGCAAGCTCCTATCTTTGAGCAGAGATCTTCTAGGTGGTCCCTCCTTGATGTTGATGAGAGCGCATGCATATCTGCATGTCAACAGGCTGTACGCAAGCAGGCTCGAAATGATTGCAGGTGTGAAGCATCACCGTTATCATGCATGTCATCTTGCAGACAATGTTGGTGGTCATACCCTTGCAGTCGCAATTGTCTCAGGCCTTCAGTCTTGATAACTAAATATCAGGATGCGTGTCCATCTCTTCACAGACCGACCTTTCATTCTCCCACATGGATGCCTCTCTGTCATCGCTGACAAATTACAACAATTGACATTGCATGCGCACTGCCTCTTATAATAGAATTGTACACCTTGCATGAGCCTGCCAGCTCTATTGCATGAAAGTTGTAGTCGAGGTCTGCGGTAGAGGTTGGCAGGGCAATGGAGGAGTGTCAAAGCTGAACTCAGGACTGGGGATGCTTTCCCTGTCCTCTCACCTGGGCGCGGCTCAAATGCCTCAAGGCGAGAGGGCCTGGCCCTCAGCTGCCCTTGTTCGGGCTTGCGCATGCATCAGAGGGAGCTGCGGCTGTGCCGGCCCATGGAGAGCCGGTGCGTTTCAATCTAGGCACATGGTATCTCCTGCTGCACGCTAGGAAGCTGAAAGGAACATCATGCTAGGTAGTTCAAGCCCTTCTCTATGCTGGATACATCTCCGGTGGAGCTTGTCGTGGTGGAAGGGATCTCCCCGACCCAAGACGCATGCCTAGAGGGCTTATCTGGGTCCACGCCAGTCAAAATGACCACAAAGGAGGAGACGGTCTTCAGGCTGAGAGCCTGCTCAGCTTTGCCCTTGGGATTCAGCACTGGAGACTTTTGACCCTTGAGCTTGAGGCCCACCAAGATCTCTTCCTTCTCCCGCGCTCGAACCATGACCTCAAAGAAGCTCTTCACCTCTCCATCCCTGCAATGGTGGCACACTGTATGCTGACATGCATGAGCCATTTCTATCAAGGGACAGGGCATGAAGTCTCAACGGTACTGGCACGCATTTGCTAGCAATGTCCTGGACAATTTTCTGGGCACCTCATGAGAGGGCCCACTTACCATGGCTCGACACAAACCCCTCTGCATGCTTCTCGTGCAAGGGTCACAAGGACTGGATGAGAGTGAATAACTGCACACCTGAGGTAGCGGGATGCTGGGTGCACATAGAGCTCGTTGCCGTCAGGCGTGAAGAGCTCAGACAGAATGTCATTGACCTCGGGGTTCTCGGCCACCATGGCCAGCGCCATGCTGACAAGCTCATTGCTCAGCACAAACTCGCTCACCTCCAGCTCCTGCGAACCGCCATGTCATCATCAGGGTTATGGCTCAACAGATCCATGCCAATGTCTCAAGCCAGGCAATTGCCATTCCATGACTGCGCTTCAAGGAGTCTAGAAAGACACAGACTGGTATGTTTCTGCACATGAGGCTTAGATCTGCTGGTTTGCTCCATCTATAGATGTTTGTGGATTGCCCGCAACACTGCCCTCCACACAAGAAGCATGCCAAAAGCAGGTTCAGGAAAACAGGCATGCCTGTATGAGGTGGCGTGTTCGTGTGTCCAGGATCTCGCTGATGATGATGGTCTGCTTGATGGCATTCTGCATGCTGTCGTACCACATTATCCGGTCGTCCCGCTTTATTGTGGACTGCCGCCGCAAAACCGCTGCAGATGCCAGACCTCCAGCTTAGATGCTTGCCATTAATTGTCTGTCTGCCAGTCACCCCAGCAGGGGAGCATCAAGGTGGGCCGCCAAGTGTCAGAGCCTTGGGGTGAGGCTTACTGGGGCGTATTCGGCCATCTGCGGACTCTGTCTTGCGCAGCGCAGCCTCTGAGCCCATGCGCTTGGACTGCAGGTCTCTCAGAAGCAGCAGCGTCGCTAAGTTCCTGGAGTCTGAGTCAGCTGATGCCTGCAGCAGAGCAAGATACTTTGTCAGCATAAGCTCTCTGATCATGAGCCATCTCTGTATGCAGCTCAGCACCCACTGCGCCGAGAGTGCAATTCAAGCTTTGGCATGGCATGACATGTCTGCACTCTGCTCCAGCTGATGGCTCTGCTCCCATCTGCAGCTCCACATATGCCCAACAATCCTACACTTCTCACCTTGTTCTGTAATGGAAAGAGCTGTGCAGGCTTGCACACCATCTGCCAATGTAGAAGTCTTACAACGGCAGCATGCTCATGTGTCAGCCACATGATGGGTGTCAATCGTATGAGACTGGCCTGGTCTGCATCTGCTGTGCTGAAGGTGGCCGACTCATCCGCCAGGATGAGGATGGAAGAGAATTGCTCAGGCGCCAGGTCTTCCAGGCGCTTCCTGCTCACCAGCTCCCCCTCCACCTGCACAGCCGCGCCTGAATAGGACCTCCCTCTCCTCTCTACCAAGGGAAAGTACCCACTCCATCTTGGGCACCCATTTTCAACACCCCACAGGCCGTGCACTCATTGCATGCACGACACCAAGAGACATTGCTTGTGTAACGCGACATAGCAAGCCATGTGCCACACACAACGGGACAGATGATATTCAATGTCACCAACTTGAGGGACATGTCTGGCGTGCACTGGACTGACACAAGCTTGCAGTGAGTGGCTGCCAGTCCAATTTCCCTTCTTATGCGATAGTTTGCAGGTATGATGCTAATGCAAGGCCACCTCTTGGACCTTGTATACAAGGGTGAGGTTGGTAAGCCGCGTAGGATCTAGGCCTTCCTTCTTCAGCAGCTTTTCCCTCTCCTTCACTGGCACCTGCATACAAATCAGGTCCAGCTCAGTCCTTGAGGGGAGCAGCCCGCTCAGCAAGCAGGATGCCTGGCCTATAAGCAACCCAGTCACAGTGCATCAAGCTCCTCAAATGTCTGGCAGGCACATTGAAAGATGGAACAGGTCTCAGGCTAACCTCATTATAGAGCCACAGTTCACTGCCTGGGTAGACAAAGGCGTCCAGGACAGCAATCATGTCGTGCATGTCCCGACGCCAACCGCAGAACAGTATGCGCTCTGGGGCTCGCCTGCATAGCCCAAGCATATCACAGCCGTTCCACAGAGAATGACATGTACGCTGCTTTTGAAGGCGGCATCAAGAAGGGAGCAGGAACCCCTACCGGAGGCCTTTGTTGTCTGTGCGAGATCCATCCGGATCCATGTTTGCCACAAGACATGACTGTGGCACACGCATCAGCGACTGACAGCAACGGCTTGCTCGAATTAGCAATCAGTCTGCTGATGGTGACTTACCTGCTTGTGCCTGGGGGACAGGTATCACCCTGCTGGGAGGTTGCCGCTGGTTCATTTAATGGCCGGTAGGTATCGTCATCCTGCGCTATGACAATGATCTGGTCCCCTGCAGGTTGCGCAATCACCCTTTGCGCCTGTCATCTATGTTCAAGCCCATGTTCCTTGCCAGCCAATACTGCAAAGGCAATGATGGCCTCCGCAAGCCAGAGCTAGTGATGAACTCTCAGCAATGTATCTGATTGCTTGCATATGAGAGCTGGGCAATTCGCTTTTGCTGCAAGCAGGTTTCATCAGGGCTTGTCCTGGGACAGTATGCTTGCCTTCGTGTATGGTGAAGGTATCTTCAGGGTTGAGCAGGTGATTCCCCTCAGGCGTCCTGATGCCCAGAGGGACAGCATCCTCAAACATGGTCAGAACCTCCAGGTAGGTGCGCCCCACCAGCTCTGGCCACTCCCGCATGTAGAACTCATCACCTTCACCAATGAGGAGCTTCAGGCTCAGTTAATGACATTTGACGAGATACTCAGGAGTGCGCAAAATACTATGTACATGCTCTTGAACAAAGAGCTTGAAGGTGCTTGGCTCTCTGTCAAGCGCTTGCAGGAGACATCATCGTTGCGAGTCTGTCTTACGAAAGCATGCCGTGAAGGCTTCTGATGAAGGACGAGCATGCACCTTCAAAGCCCATGATCTTCTGCCAAACAGCAGCCAGGCCATGTTGCCGGGCGCACTGGATCATGAGACGGCCTATGATGTCGTGTGACACCACTGTCTGCACATGCTCCACGCCTACCATCTTGACAAGTGGCTCATTGTCCAGATCACAGACCTCCGCCACAATGTGCCCCTACAGAGCACCCAGAGGTGTGGGAACAGTAATACAACAATCCAGAATTCAAGCACAGCACCTGCATGTACCAAGAGATGGTGTGGAACCTCTTGAAGGGCCAAGAAGCTGTGCGCTTGCAGGCACTGTCTGGGCTGTCATGGGCAGAGGACAAGCGAGAGCGCGTTGCCATGCACAAGCTCTCATGTGCAGCTTCAGGAAAGCCACACCTTGAGGCCGCCCTCAATGCCAGACTTTTTGAGGCGGTCATGCACGCCCATGAGGCTGAGGACAATGCGCAACACCCGCGCATCACTCCTCTCAGGAGACTCAGCCGTCGCCAGCACGACAATGGCCCTAGCTACATCCACAGACACCCTTGACAGATCCATTGCCAGCAGAGGGTTCCCAGACCTACACAGACAAACACCAGATGTCATTCTCGACATTCACGTCTTGCGGCCGCTACAGCTTCACCAAGAAACCTTTGTGGCTGCAAGCAGACAGCCTGACTGACATGAGATTCAGCCTCTCACACCTAGCCGGACACTATAGACCCTTCAGGTGACAAGAGTCAAGGTGCAATAAGAAATGCTGAGAAGATGTGTGGGGTGGGCTTTGCATGTGTAAGGAGCATGGCCTGACCTGCACAGGACCCTGGAGCCGCGCAGGTTGTGGATCTGCTTGTGGATGTCCTCCTCCATGTCCTGCTTGTCGCGCTCCGCCAGGATGACGATGGCCTTGCCGCCGGCGCTCTCGTTGGCCAGGCAGAGCTGGTCTATCATGTTCAGCATCTTGTCGCTCCAGCCCAGGATGAGGGTGTGCCCGCTCTCCAGCACCTCCGTCCTCCCCTTCTTCAGATCCTCTATCTTGTCCCCTATCGCCTCTGCATTGGTGGCAGGCCACCCCTCACATACGCTCTGTGATCATCATATGCCACACATGCACATTGTGATCCACCCTGTCAGGTGTGTTAGGGAATAATGCGTGGTGGCCTGAGGCAGGTTACTTTGAAGTATCCTGCATAAGTCAGTGGGATGCCTGAGGCTTCCTTGCACACGGTTTTGAGTACCTCACAAGGTTATCATTGCAAAATTTGGACTGTAGTCCTCAGTGTCGCATGGGACTCACCCGAGACAAGGCCCAGCATGAGGGCGGTGACCAGCATGCCACCCAGGCTGACCAGCACTGCAGTGCCCCGCACCAGGAACCCTCCATACTCTACCGCCTCCCCAGCAAATGTCCAGTCTATCCCCACTCCATGAATAGCCTGCATGTGCACCCACACAGCTAGTGAGCAAGTCCTTGCCTCAGCAGAGGTCTCCACCCTTTGGTAATGCGGGTCAAGGTGGCACCAAAACGAGATCTGGCGGACCTGGAGGGTACTGCGGGAACTGCAAGAGCATTGTGGTGAGGAATCTTACCTGCCAGAAGGCATCATACAGGGACTCGCCAGTGACAGCAAAGATGCCCAAGCCCCCGATCCACACCAGCGCCAATGTGAGGTACAGCAGCGACAACACCTTGCTGAAGCTGCAATGACAGGGTCCAGACGTCAAGCAAACGCCTATACCTACATGTAATGCTGCATGATGCTACAGCAGGCAATGCCAGCCAGGAGTGCTCCATCCATGAGCAGTATGTAAAGAGTGTAGACACTGAGAGATCACCTATTGTCCGAGAACCACAGCTCTAGGTGGTATGCAATGAGCTTGCTGGTGGTGGCCGGCCTCTCATGCTCCTTGGACAGCCATTGCTGCAGCCACAGCTGCACTCCCCCAGGCAGCTTGTCCATGTGGAAGGCAAAGCCATACACCACTAGTACAACCCCTGCGATCAGACCCTCATTGAGCCCAGTCGTATCTTGCGCGTCATGTCAGATCTGGCAGGCTATCATCCTCATGATCTCCAGCAGGGCTAGAAGACCTGCCAAAGATGTGCTGCGTGTTTCTGGTTAGCTGCTATACATTGCATTCAAACAATGCCAAAGTGTAGACTGTGAGAGGACTGCTTGGGCACGTGGATGGGCATACCAAGCATGAGCAGCCCTGCCGCAGCCCGACTGAACCAGCTGGCCTGGCTATCACCATCCGGATCATGCAGGTTAAAGTGATGATCTATCTCGCTTCTGATGAAGTCTGCCACAGCGTTGAGATTCTGAACGCCCCCTGCAGCATCGCAGTGGCCGGCCGCCTGCTGCAGATTGCTGAGCGCAGCCTCATGCTTGCGCCTCAATATTACTTCGTGCGCCCGCAACCTGCATGCACATGCCAAGATGCACGTGGCATCTAATATTTGACAGACACAGGGGATAGCTCGACCACCCTGCTTGCTCGTGTGCCCTGAGTAGGCAGACAAAGCACAGATCTTTTGGAGACTGTACTATATGCTGAGGTGTAATAGCATTCGTGGTGATCACCCACCTGTGCGTACTATATACCTGAAGGGATGCCCCAAGAGCAATGAGCGCTAGGAGCAGCGATCCCTGAACCCATGGGGAGAACAGGAATCCCCGCCTGTCAGTACTGCCTGAAGACATCTGAGGGATGTTCTGAGAGCATCACATTGCGCTGCTCAGGGAAATTTATAGTCTGCAGAAACTGTACTTGCTGGATGGATCAGCATTGTCCCAGGGGGAACACCAAGGCGATCGTGTGACGACAACCTGAGCAATAGGTTTCGCAGTTCTGACACACAGAAGCAGGCCGCTCTGTGCAGAAAGCAAGCGGGAGAGTGCTAATGTTCACCTTCCAATCAACACAGTCTTGCTCCAGATTTTTTGCATGGAAGGCTAGAAATCGCTGGTGCTCGGGAAATGACCGTTGCACCTGCCCAACGTGCATGCGACATGCCCGTACGTGGCCAGTAGAGAGCTTTTATGGTCGCTTAGCTGACTGACTTTAAGAACTCCCCACAAATGGCCTATCATGATGCGAAAACAGCGAATGGCTGATACTAGAAGTGCACTTTCTCGCTCATCTTGCATCTTTGGGTAATCCGACCTGAGACGGATGATTTATAGGCTGTTCAGGACGCTGGCTCCCAGAGCAGTTGCGGCTCCCGTGGGTCAGTATAATAGCATCAGGCATACGATGTCACCCTCAAAGAGGACAGCAGTAGCCTCAGGTGCCCAACGTGGAAGAGCTGCAAAGCAGGCAAATATCGAAATGCCACAGCCAATGAGCAGAGGAAGAGCTCACTCAGAGACAAGCAGAAGGAGCCTTAGAACCTCCACATATGAGCAGCGAAGTCACATTGCCAGTGCAGTCAGGGTGAAGTCAGAGCCCGCTGAAGCTCTCAGTGTGAGCATGAGCAAGGAGGAGCAGTCTGAGCAGAAGGTGATGGCAGGACTTGCTCTAGCCGTGGAGGGTGACGAGACTGACCAGAAGAGAGCTGTTGCACGAAGAGGGAAGAGAGCGCGAGACATGCAGAGCGCTCCTGTCCAGATCAAGCAAGAGCATAATGAGAATAGTACTCAGCCAGGAGGTAGAGAGGAGACTGATGGCAGCAAGGGGACAACAGGCAGGAGCAAGGGGAGGAAAGCTCCCAAGATGCCAGCCCCGAAAGCTGAGCAGCACAACGATACTGGTGTACCAGTAGAGCCTAAGAAGAGGCGGAAGGTCGCACAGAGCCCGCAAGAGCCGCAGGCCACAGCAGCAGAGGACACATCAGAAGCCAAGCCCAAGCAGAGAAGGCAGCGCAAACCGAAAGCAGACCAGCCTTGCACGGAGCAGATGCCTGACATGCCAGAAGCCAAGCAAGAAGCCAGAAGAGCAGCTGCTGCCGTGCCCAAGAGAAGGAAAGCCGCTGAGAGGGCCGATGCAGGCAGGCACCCACCTCTCAGACAACTTGCTGCACAAGGTCTGAGGTACAACCTCATCTCAAGTAAGCGATCTATTCATGTGCTTGCAGGCGCTGACACAGGGGACATCTTGGACGGAGAGGTGGCTGTGGCTGAGTTGGTGGAAGCTGACATAGAGGAGGAGATAGAGCTGGTGGACATTACAAGGGTGGTGCCGCCCGGGAAGCTCATTGGCGCCCACGTGTCCATGTCCAACGGCATTGCTCGGGCCGTCATCAATGCAGCGTCCATAGGCACGCACTGCTCCCATGCACCCACCCATATGCATACTGCACTCTGAAGTGGCTTGCCACTGGACACAGATGCGCCTTCTTGTGCCGTGCTCCCAGAGAAACCCCTCGCGGTGAGAGATTTCTTCCCTGCGGCTGATGAGTGGCTCTCTGCAGGAGCAAAGGCCTTTGCGCTGGACACGCGGTCTAAGCGCCAGTGGCAGAACCCTCCGCTCTCCAATGCGAATGCTGCGGCCTTCCGCCTGGCATGCAACGAGTTTGGCTTCAGCCCTGCGCAGATCCTTCCACATGGTATGCCACCCTCCTGTCTTAAAATGATGCCAGCTTGACAGTATGTGAGTATTGTCTTGTCACCATGCAGGAAGCTGAGGGAAGGTGGATGTCTGTGCAGGAAGCTATCTCATCAACTTGGGATCCCCGGACAATGAGATGATGGAGAAGTCGTACACTGCCCTGGTGGAGGAGCTGCGGCGCTGTGAGAAGCTGGGCATTGAATTGTACAACATCCATCCTGGCCATCACAACAGGATCATCAGGTATGTCTGAGCTGAATCTGGCCTCTGTGTGAGCTTCTCAGCTCTTTGTATCTGGAGTCTGCGGTGCGATTGTCAAGCCTGTCGATCTGCGGCAGAGCAGTGCATGATTCTCATGACGACACTCTGCGTTGGCAACCTTCTGATTGCATGCGAGCAGCAATTAATGTGATATGCAGCCCAGAGGAGTGCATGCTGAAGATTGCTCACACCATCAATCGTGCCCACGAGGAGACCTCGGGGGTCTGCGTTGTGTTGGAAAACGTCGCTGGCGGGGTATGTCATCACCTGTTCTGGCTCTCGTGTACATTGTGAGGTGGTGAAATGTGCAATGAACTTTAGGGCTGTCTTTGGGGCAAGGATGTAATGAGGGAGACGCTAATCAGTCAGGAAGAATCATTCTCAGGGATGGCAGATTTTGTGATGCCTCTTGAGACTCTCTTGTCAGCTAAGTGTTGATGGTAGCTGCAGGGAAGCAGTGTGGGGCATAGCTTTGAGCAGCTGCGCTTCATGGTGGACCACGTGCACGACAAGAGCCGCGTGGGCGTGTGTCTGGACACCTGTCACATGTTTGCGGCCGGCTATGATATCAGCACGGAAGCAGGCTACAGTAGCGTCATGGAGCAGTTTGGGGAGGTTGTGGGCTGGCGTTTCTTGAAGGGTAAGCCAGCTGTATGATCCTTGACGAGACAAATCTTGTCTGAATAGTGTGCCACCACTCTGCACACTTAGCACTTATCGTGCTGCTACATCTCAATCATTGAGGTGGCTTTACTTCTCCTATTGGGCTGCATATGGCCACAGTCAGCAGGCTGCTGACATCACATTTTGCTTCTGTTATGGCAGGGATGCACATCAACGACTCCAAGGCGGCCTTGGGAAGTAAAAAGGACAGGCATGAGAACATTGGCCGTGGCCTCATTGGGATTGGGCTCTTCAAATGCCTGATGAATGACACACGTCTTGACGGTGAGCCATCTACACAAGATACTGTAGGCTTCCTGCATGATTGCAACACTACTGGGGATCAGGTCTGACTTTATCAACCGCCCCTGGTCATTATTTCGCAGCAGTCAGCGGGCCTTTTGCTCACACCCTGCTTCCATGCGGAGTGTCCATGTCTCTGTCTCTGAGGCAAAAGCTTTTGGGTGCCTCACGATGATATAGGGGATCACCAACTCTAATTCGTGTTCAAGCGTCCTGAGCTCTGCAGCCATGTGCATTGCAGGTGTCCCCTTGATCATGGAGACCCCGTCGCAGTCGCCTGGGCCCAAGCTGAACTACCCAAAGAGCTTGTTGACCGGCAAGCTTGTATACAGGGAAGATGTGAATGAGGTCGAGGAGTCTACAGACTGCCGTGATGTGAAACTTCTGTATGGCTTGATCAAGTGAAGGCTCTCTTGCAACTGCAACTACTGCCATTGATCCCAATCCTCTTCAGTGTGTTTGGCACAGCGAGACTGATGACCATGAGAACATTGCATTTTGAAGACATCGACATGACATGATTCCTTACCAACTGGACTCTGGGTTGCCTTACTGACTCCTTAGTGTTCAACAAGTTAAGTGAAGCGACATTGCTCAGCAACACCTAAGATGCTAGCACAGCGCTGTGTGCCAGAATTTTCAATTGTACCATACTGCTTGTACAATGTCAACCATTTACTAAGGCAAGACCCTACTTTAAGATGTACACCGTGTACCTGCAGTGCTGCCTGGGGGCCAGAGTCTTGTTGAACTGCTTGCATCTGAAGCCTAGTGCTGCACATGGGGTCGCTACCTTACCCACGCTCAGATCGAGCAGACCTAGGCCTAGAGCCTTAAACCTGTGGGAAGTAGTCCTTGTACAGCTTGTCCCTCCACTCCAGCAGGTCGCCAAACTCTGCCGCCAGCACTGTGTTTCTGAACTCCTTCCTCTTCTCCTCGGACATCCTGCACAGTCACAGCGGCCATGCACAGATGTCCTAGATGCTGTCATATGCATGCCAGCTGCATGTGCTTTGGACGACAAGCAAGTCCTTCGAGCGCTGCACAGCAGCGACCCTTAGAGCCCTGGCACAGAGGAGGTGTGTAGCATGGCTGGCATTCTTTGCATCAGGGGTTCTGTGCCTACTTGGAGATGGGAGGGCCCACAGGCTCAACGGCCTGGAGGGCCACGGCCATGGTGACATCTGCGTAGGAGAAGTGGCCCAGGATGTAGCCCTTGTTGTCCTTCAGCGCCTTCCTCAATTCCAGGAAGCCTGCCTTTGTCTGCAGGCATCCCACCACCATCACTTGGATACTGTTGACCAAATGGATGCAGGAACCTCTACCAATCTAACAGTGCTATCCAGCATCGTAAATGGAGTTTCGACCTTGCTGTCCGGTCAGGGAACGCATGGAAAGATGCACATTCTTAGGTGTATGGAGGGTGTGGAGGGCGCATGCAGCCAATTGGAGGGCGTGCCTTCTCGATGCTGGCTGCGCTGGACAGGTCCTTGTATTTGGCAGTGAATGTGTCGATGAACCAGGTACTGAACCAGTCTCCGATAGGCCCCAAAGCCTTCACGAATGGCGGCATCATGGCATATACTGGGCCCTGCAGACGCAAAGGGTGGTCGTTCGGTAGCAGCGTTGTAAACAGGAGACAACAGACTGCTGAGACGGCTGGCAAGTCCAGCGCTGCGACTCAGGAGTCAACATGATACATATTGACGATGTCATGAGACACTGCCTACCTTGTCCTTCTTCAGGCGTGCAAAGGTCTGTGTCCTTGCATAGTGCAGCGCCTGCTCGCTGATGTCGTTCCATCTGCATGCAAGTCAGCCCTTGGTCCGGTGCTGTTGAGCTGGCAGGGTATAGGTGCGTGAGGATACCCAGCCACTCAGGCAGCAAAGCAGCCAAAGTTGTTGGATGAAGCTCCGGTGGGGGGGCTGGGCGTAGTATGCAGTGTTCCTTACTTGCGGATCTCGCCCAATTTGTCCTGAGGGAAAAGCTTGGAAGCGCTGGGGTTCTCGGTGTGATCCTCGGCCCACTCACAGATGTCGAAGGAGTCCAACAGAGCTCCTGCACGGCGTACAGGGACTCTCACACAAGCCAAGTCTGAAACACAACCCGCCTGTCTGATGGCAATCCCTCAAACGCCAAACCTGCATGCAATGATCTTGCGCATGTCACCGCTCACGCCCCTGGCAGGAGCAGAGCAAAGCCATTCGCTTGTAATTGTGGAGGGATGTATGGGCAAGGCATGGCCGTCTCACCATCTGGTGTGATCAGGACTGGGGTGGAGACGCGGCCGCTCCACTTGCCAGTCTTCCACCGTAGCCAGTACTCCCCAATCAGCCTACAGAGCACGTCAAGTGCATCAGTACAAACTTAGTCAAGGGCAGATCCAGGTGCAGGTTAGAAATGACAGCAACAATGTTTTGCTTCCAGAGAGCCTGGTCTTACGGGGTGTATGGGGTGATGCGGTACTTGACGCCGTGGTGTTTCAGTGCCCAACGCACCTTGCAAAGCACACAGCATATTCAGCACGCAGAGGGGACGTCACGTCAGCTGCACAATCTCCGCTTATGCTAACAACACACAAACAGCAAGAGGTGCTGAGTGACTTCGCAGCGACATATAGTCTGCATATTGCATAATCAGGCGCGGAATGCTCTATGTGAGTCTGCACGCCCCACGCATTCACAATGACGTCCTCAAGCTATGTTATACAAGATGAATGCATCAGGTCAGTCCGCAATTGTCGAGGTTGTTGCTACACTAATTGGCAGACAGCCCTTTATTGCATATCAGTGCGACATGAGCAGCGCGCGTTGGTACTCTGTCAATGGCTTTGTCAATTGCAACAGGGCCTGAAGGACTAGCCGCTGCCTGACCTTGAGAAACCAGGCCGACTGGAGCAGGACGACCAGCTCCACCTTCTGGCCCTTCTTCACCATGGCTTACCTCCTATGTCTTGACTAAAACCCTGAATCTTTGCTGCTTCCAGAGCAGTGCTGCAGCACAGATATGGAAAAAAGGGGGTACTATAATCACCGCATCGGCGATGCCCGTGTTCCCTCCAATAACCAGCTTCCACATACAGAGCAGCTGCAGGCTTCCGGACGATGACGTAAGACGTCTTGATGAGACGTGATGGCGTGCTATATAAGCGCACTCAGCTGATAGCCTCAAGCATCAGACAAATATTGACAAGGACCCTACCCCCAACATCCCTACCTCGGCAACGGCGAAGGCAAGTGCTCGTACATCCAAGTCGCTTCGGTACTTCCGACAGGTACAGCTCCGTCCTCGAGCCCGTTACGCAACGAACGCTATGTCACTGTGTCTTGTCCGGGGAATCTGTATTGCTTACCTTGCATGAGATATCGTCAAAGGGTCTCGAATCATGGGTTTACTTAGAATGGCTGTGATGTATCGACTCCCTTCTTCAGAGCAGTTTCATCTGCTAGCACGCCAAGCACTTGACGTAATACACAACGCAGGTCAATCTGGCAGGTAAAGCAGCCCTCAGTACGTTCTTCCAGAAGCCTCTGGCAGGCAGAGCTTTGAGAAGGCCTATGACCACTATGGGCCAGGAGCCGCTGCGACAGGTTGAGAAGGTTGTCCAAGGGCAGAAGATGATGGAAGGTGGGACTTGACGCGTCCACCTGCCGATGCAATGTCTCAAGAAGCATGCTTGCACTGCCTGGGCTTCTAGGGTATGCCTGAGTCAGCTCTGTCTTAATTGCAGGCGCAGGTGTGCGCATCTGCAGGACCCTCGGAACGAGCAAGCTCCGGAACCTCGACCCGTTCCTGATGCTGGACGAGCTGCGCATGCCGGCAAAGGAGGCGTCCGCTGGCTTCCCGGACCACCCCCACCGTGGCTTTGAAACCTGCAGCATCATGCTGAGCGGCAAAATGGAGCACCATGACTCTGTCGGCAACCAGGTCAGCCCCCGTGGCATTCTCCTCCCCGACCTGCATACACAGCTCCAGACACAATTAATCAAGATGGGACGCCCCCCTTGCTGCACCATGATGAATGCGGGTTCTGTCCGACTTCCTCGTGGGTGGTCCCTGTCTGCACATGTGTGTCTAGCTGGCATGGGCATGGCGTCCTGATGGGGTATTTAAAAATTGTGCAGGGTGTGATTGGCCCTGGAGGCGTGCAGTGGATGACAGCTGGCCGGGGCATTGTCCACTCAGAGATGCCCAAGGTCACGGAGGGCGATCTTTGGGGCTTCCAGCTCTGGATCAACCTGCCGGCGCAAGACAAGATGGTCAAGCCAAGGTATGCTTGTACCAGCTCACTTGTGCTGAATGATGTGCTTGCTATCAGCCCAGCCGTCCTGCTATTGTATGTGAATGGCCAACGACAGCCCCATATGGTCAGTCTGCTGTAGGGACGGCGCTTCGCCATCCCGAGAACAGGGCATGCTGGCCTTGCCTTTTGCTGTAGCCCAATGGTGCTGGCCTTAGCCAGGGCGCTCAGGATCTGTGTGTCTCTATAACCAGGTATCAGGACTACCAGGCAGAGCAGATTCCAACAGTGGAGCAGGACGGGGCCAAGGTGCGGGTGATGGCCGGCGACTCGCACGGAGCGACTGGCCCTGTTGCCATGCGCAACCCTGGCCTCCTTCTGGATGTCACCCTGGCCAAGGGGGCCACCTTCTCGCAGGAGGTGCGGGGTTGCCACCCCTCTTGTCTAGCCAATCAGAATTGCAGCACTTGACAAGGTGGAGGTACACTGGCAGATTGGCCCTCGGCTTGGTTGCAGCCAATAGTAGCTATTGTCACATGTGAGGTGCTCCAGATTAATCTGTTCCCGTGGCTCCTTGCGCAGGTTGAGACTGGGTGGAACGGCTTTGTGTATGTCTGCGATGGGCAGGGCAGCATCTCTGGAACAGCTGCTGTAAGAGAACAGGTGGGGCTCTTCATGCAAGCAGACCTGAACACGACACTGATGCTTTTGTGACTGCAAGGTCATGCATCCATTGGGGTATACCCCATCACATTGCCTGCTTGCTTGTGGTGCAGCAGGCATGACAGCAAGATATGGCCTGGTGTGTAAATGTCAAGTTGTGTGCAGGCTTTGGTTCTCGGCAATGGAAGCTATTTGACGGCCACGACGAAGAGCGAGGGAGGCATGCGCTTCCTGCTGGTTGCTGGCAAGCCAATCAATGAGCCCATTGTACAGCATGGGCCCTTTGTGATGAACACCCAGGAGGAGATCCAGCAGGCATTCAGGGATCACCAGCGTGGCCTGCTGCAGAACCCGCGCGATGACGTCTGGGCAGCAGCTTGAAGCTCTGTGTACTTGCATGCTGGCAGCAGGATTGATCATGAACTTGCAAAAATCGCTTTGAACACCACCTGCCATCTTGACAGGGATGGAAGATGTGCGGAATACACATAGGAGTGGGTTGTTGCATGGTGTGCTACTACGTCAGAGTCATTTGCAGGTATACTGTAGGAGAACATAAGTTGCAGAAGCATTAATGCTGAGATTGAATCTTGCAGTTTGTTTATTGAAGGTAAACATGCAATTGAGCAAGGGACTCAGATGCTTTGAGGGTGACAGGTCTGGAGACAGATTCTCGTCTATAAAGCGAGGTAACACATTAGAAGGCATGACCGCTTGCACTTTCCATTATTGTGAAGCGGTATCATCATTTGAGTGCCAGTCATTGGCTCTCCTCTCTGAAGCAGGACTCGGCATACATCAAACCCTCAACACATCTATCACTCTCGCAGACCAGAACAACATCTAATCCGGTAGGATGATTCTCCCATCCCGTTCAGTGGACCTCACTTTCTGCACTCAACAGCAGGTGGCCACTCTATGGCTTTAAGGGCGTTGCTGAGCTGCTGCCAGGGTCCCAGCCTCTCCGCTGTGGTCATTGGCGCAGCGCCACTGGTACTGGAGCACACCCACACCTTCGTGCAAGCTGGGAGGGGCCAGTCCTGCACGCACTCTTTCTGATGAGTTACAAGGCAACCTTCATCCCAGGAGAGTGTGAGCAGACAAAATCAAAGGGGACTACAAACAGCATGGGGTTTCAGATAACAGCAAGAAGCTCCTGCCGCTCTGGCATCCATCCTAGCCTGGCCGTACGTCCAAAAATTGTCAGACTCTGCTCACCTTTGGGCGCATGTGTTGCAGGCCATGCTCCAGCTTTTTGTACCTATCCTTTCCCCGCCTGCCCACATTCAGAAGCTCCATCCACTGCCGCTTGCCTGACCAGGCGACGTACGCTGGTGCCCCGCACTGACCACATGCACATCTGCAGGTAGGAAAGGCAGCTTTGCCTTATGGCACATGAGGAGGCAACCACTGCCAGCCATCCAGAGATGGCTCAGTGTAGTCCAGATAAGCCAGGGGCTCCGATACAGGCAAGCTAGAAAGAAGCCCCTCACCCCATGCTGTCACTGGCGCGCTTCATGTGTGAGCTCAGGCGCTCATAGAAGCCAGGCGCCCACTCCTCAAAGGCCTTGGACTCCACCTGGGAAAGGATGGTGCCTGGGTGGCCTGCAATTGTTTTTCATATTTTGGTAACCATACCCCCAAAGCTTGATGACATCATGTGTTTGGGATATCCACAACAAGGTGATGCAGCATTTCACGGAAGGCTGGCGGTATGGATAGGTATGTGCTAGACACAGATGTGTGCATGCAGGGGACAACAAGCTTACCTGTCCCAACATCTGTGAAGCCGACAGCGACCTCATGCAACACACGCTCATCGCACTGCAAGTATCAGCACATTTCTCAGGCTCTCTGCTGGCACTACTATGCATTGTGATCATGTGCACACAGCTGAAGACAGGAGTCCCTGACAATCACAGTGTGCATGATACAGTGATATACACAATATGTGCAAGGAATGTAACCATGTGCTGCAGTGTAAGTATTTTGCATGACCCCACCTCAGCATGATCAGCCCAAGGAGGGACTATTCCTGCCTCCGGCAAAACCTTCCACATGCGATTGGACTTGTGGGAGTAATAATGCCCTGTCTTCCTGCAGCAGAGAAGCAGCCATACACAACCAGAGTAGCATAATCATAGCCCAACAGTGCCTGGAAACTGTCTTGAAGGATTGTTTAATGTGCAGTGTAAGGCCCCTCACCATGCATGGTCGCTGGGATTGTTGCCGCCAATGATGAGGCGCAGGGGCCTGTCCCCTAGTCGCTCAGGGAGGCCTTTGGCGTCATCCAGATTGATGCCTTCTCTGCCGCGAGCTCTCCTGGAGATCTCTGAGAGCACTGCAGCCGCTGCTGGCCTCTCCACATCCTCCTTGTACACCGTTTCATCTGCTGCAGCAATGGCTGCCAGCCTATCTATATCTACTGCCTGGTCTATGGACTCTGCTTTGACCACAGCTGGTATGTCTCTTTGCCGCAGCTCGGGTGCCATCTTTTGGCGTTTCCGGGACGCTGAGCGGGCGCTAATCTCACTGCATTGGGCTGCTAGTCGACCAAGTGAGTCTCTGTCAGGAACAGCAGAGCTGCTCTCGTGCTTAACGAAGTCTCCCAGACCAACAGTGTCAGCCATTGTTGACCCATCCCTTTTGCAGTGCTCGGAGGCTGAGCCATGCAGACTGGTCTCTGATCGACTGCCTTGCTTCACAGTACGACACCTGAAAGCCTGCAGCAATTCCTCTCCCTTTCACAGCCTTATCATGCACAGCACGATAGGCTACAAGAGAGCTGTGCAGTAAGGCATGCTCCTTATATAGCTTACCTGGAACATATTGCCTGTCCCTGACATAGCTGCAGCGTTTAAACGAGCTTTCATGTATTAATTGTATCGACCTATCACTCCTCGCACACGGACTGATATGGCTCACAAAAGCAGTGGCATGCCACCCACTACAAACAGTCTCCACGCACCTTGTGTAGTCCCGAATTTCAGTGCGCATGGGTATTTACGAGCGTATCAATAACAAGTGCACTGGTCAAGGTCTCTTGACAGCCCAGTCTTGCAAGAGATCCCCTGGGTAGGAAGCTTCCCAGCTTTGGAGGGAAGCTTCCTTCAATTGCAGCAGAGCAGACAGGGGCTGTGAGCCCCGACCGGCCGGTCCCTAATGCATCGTGCACCCTGTTGAGAACTCAGCGCACTCTCTTTATGCTCATCTGCATACACGGGTTATCTTAGAGGCAAGCCATCAAAGATGAGACATGTCGCAGCCATGCAACACTCTAGGCTGATGAGCTGCTCGCGCCATTTCAGCGTCTCACATCCTGCCTCAATTGCCAGTACAATCTACACCCCGGCTTCCAAGCAAAGTACAGCGGGAGGAGTGCATAGCCAGAGAGACTGCAATGGCGCAGAACCAGAGACTGGTGCGTGTGGCGTGGGATTTTGGAGGCCTCAGGCGATCATGAGATGCCGAAGGACCAGCCACTCAACACATGCCACTGATGGTGACAGATATATTGACCTTCCAGAGCCTAAGCGACAGAGCGTGAGCACCTGCTCTCCTGTGAGCCTGCCTAACTGCTATCTGGTGTTATTCATTCTCGAGAATCTCCACCGGTGCTGCAGGTTGCTCTGCCAAGCGTCTTGAACAGTGCTGGCAAAATATTCACGTTAGCTGGCCTCCTGAAAATCCTCGTCATTGCTCATGGAGCTGTCCCTTGGTCTGGTGAGTCATGACCCTAGGTCGCCTTGTTCCCTCACTGCGTCTGGCCTTTCAAGTCTGCAGATGTTGCAAACGCATGGCCACCCAATGGGCTGCCATTGACTTCAGCTTCTGTGAGACTGCTGCAGCGGTCTCAGGCTGGGAGGCAATTGTGACCATGGTGCCCTTTGGGATCGGTAGGCCCTGTCCAAAGCTCTATGCATGAGTGATTACACATTTTGGATTCTCTTTATTCTGGTGCTGCATGGTGCCGCATGACCTCTGAGGTATTTCATGAACCTGTATGCGCAATGGTAGGTTCAGTGCAACATGCCTTTCTGCCATGCAGCTCTGGCGCTGGTGGCACGATTTCTCTTGCAAATCAACTTCATGCAGAGACGAGGATCCATATTCCTGGTCTTTTCAGTGGCTGCCCTGGTCATTGCAGCCCAGGCAAAGCTTGGCCCGCGGACAAGGTGTGAGATGTTCCTCAAAGCTTGCTGACCTACCCTGTTGAAAGCGTAAGCCTACACCGCACAGCTAATTGGTGCCACATATGTGGCTCATCTCTGGCCTTGTGCACTGTGGAATCTTCCGGGGCGATCTTGTGAGTCATAGTGAATCTTCTGTGAAAGGTCGCGCATCTGACTTATTGCCTTTTGAACAGCCGCAGGACGGAGGTTGCAATGCAGCCTGCAAGAGTGGGAACGATGCATCAAGATGAGCTGAGCCAGCAGAGGCCTTTGCCGAGTGCTGAAGAAGCGGAGCAGGTTTGGGAACGGGCCGAGAAGAGGGCCCATGAGATGCAGGCAGCAATGAAAGAGAAAGCCGGCAAGAAGTGACATCAGCAGCCCACCAATGTGTTGAAGTGTTGTCACAGCTCCAAGGGGCACCGGAGACTGACGGGGCACAGTCTAGGAAGGCAGATCACAGCATGCAACAGCTGCTGTTTGATGCATTTGAATTTGCTGTGAGAATGTCTGCAATGCTAGTCATGGAAGGACTGTCAAGATATCTAATTTACACAGTAAATGCAAGCGGCAATCTGCAGGCTGGAATAACACAGCAAACAAATGTAAGGATAGCATGATCTATTGGGGAAGTCTGTTCTTCTGGCACTTTTCATCTTCTCTTCTCTTCCCTTCTTTATTTTCCTAAATATCAATCCGATGACATTCCTAGCTCACATGAGCATGACACACAACAATATCAGTATTTTCTGCACCAAGTTGAATTGCTTCCGGTTTTGCAGGGGCAAGGCATGGCTACTCGCGCCTCTGCCTGACCCTCCTTGCCTCTGCATCAGCAGGCACATCTGCGGCATACTCTGCCACAGCAATGCCTGTGTGGCGTGTGGTCGTCTTGTGCCTGGTGTGCTGACGCTCATTTGCCGCCACAGCAATGACATGAAGGAGCTCCGCCTGCAAGCAGAGGAATCAATGTGACACAACTGTAATGTACACTTTGCCCACTCCTTCCCGAAGATTACAACATTCAAGAGAACAGCTTCTGTAAGTTGTGTAGGCACTTCGTCATACTGTGGTGGAACAGGCTGACACAAGGCGGAGTGCTTAGTAAACGCTTGCTTGTCTGAGCAGTTGTAAACACTGGGGTTCGAGCTGGTCACCTGCAGCTGGGGGCAGGAGTTGACCATGTGCTGGTAGCCCTCACTGAGCATGACAGCCTGCAGGTTCCGGGACACAAACTCCAGGCACACCCGCTTCAGCTCCTCTGCGTGGTTTTGCTCCGCCAGGGACAGCGTGGTTGCCACAGACTCCACCTGCGCACACCACACACCAGGCTCCATAAATCAACACCATGATTGCTACAATATCACGTGCTATGCCGTATATAACCAGTATGCGCTCAGCAGCCCAGATGATGCAGCTTCGGTAAGAGGCAAGGCCTCTCTGGGAAGGTCTTCATCATGTCAGCCTTCTGAGGCTGATGTGTACCAGTAACAGGGGTGACTCGACATACGAATCAGAACTCTCATAGATCAGCAAGCTGCAGGAAATCACCTCCACAGTCTCACATAGGCGGCGCTCGCAGATGCGGCGTAGGCGGCTGAGCTGGTAACGGTCTGCGGCCACCAGCAGATGCTGTGCCATAGCCACATCCAGATTGGCGCCTTCTAGCTCCTGTTCAGCCAGAAGCTCTCGCAGGTCAGCTTCTTGGAGCGCATGCGGCTTGGAATGCACCCTCACCACAGTATGCCAGTGAAACATGTAAGGCTTACAAAGCTGGCGTATGGAATACAGCTGTTGCCGTGACAGCAAATCGTGTTGCTGCCAACTGGTGTTGCATACTCTCTGGGATGTGCATCACATGTGCCCATGTTCAGGTCAATATTTGAATCGACTGTTATCTCAACTGCTGTGTGATCAAGGCAGTTGTACACAGCATGTCAGTTCTGGTACGGGCTTTGCAGGGATGGTGATCTCACCTCTGGCAGCATGTCAGTGTACACAAAGTGCAGGAGGGCGCGGAAGACAGGGGCGCGGACATCCTCTATGGACACCACCCCCTCCTTGCCCTCGCGCATGTCTGGGTTCAGCAGTGCGCGGAAGACAGGAGAGCGAGCTGTCAGGATGATCCTGTGCGCTGCCAGCTCCTCATCCTCAACCTGCATTAAAGAATCTAATTCACCCTCTAGTGCCCTTTTATCACATGTTTGCGATCCAGCCACAGCGCTGGGGGCAACTTGCGGTACGACGTAGCAGACACTTGATCTTGACTAAGCAGATACAGTGAACTGAGAGGTCAGGTCTTCTCAGGGTTGGCTATGCTGTAGGAAACGGCACCTTGAAGCTGATGTCGGAGCCTTCACTGTTCTCCAGCAGGGCGGCAAGCTCAGGGCCAAGTGTGGATCCAGGCACCTGGAGAACAACACCACAGATTATTAGCTCTCCTGAAGCTGCACCAATCTGCATTGTCCTGTCACAGCAAGTGCAACTGAAAAGGGGGCACTCAGATGCTCTTGGGCTGCATCGCCATATTGGAATCCCTGATTGCAATGCCCAACTATGCAAATGATGCATACAGAGGAATCGAACAGGAAACCAATCACACCTGGATGAGGGGCAGCTTGGGAGTGCTGGGGCCAGCCTGCCGTGTGAGAGCGCCCCCAGTGGACACCACAAGCTCGATGGTGTACTTGATCACAATGGTGTCATTGACCAAGTACCCGTTATTGAGGTTCTCCAGCACTGACCGCTTCACAAACTTCCGATACCCATGGCAATTCCTGGCGTTGGGGTCCTGCAGGGCCACTGTTTGCTTAGGATCAGCCTTGTGCAACCAGCGTGTCTGTCTGTGGGGTGCACGCAATGGACCGGTAGCCTGCAGATAGGGGTGAAGACCATGGTATTGGATATTGAGGCACCTGGCGGGCACAGGAGATCTTGACAGCGCCCTGGGCACGGCTGCGTCCTTTCATGAGATCGCGCCCCTGTGCACTCTGGTCCACCAATGTGAATCTGTGGAATGCACGTACGACACGCCCATCGCTCGTATTGACAACCCCCTGTGGTGAGTCGCTCTCGCCTGCACAGGGCAGATGCATTGTCCTTACTGCCAGTGCAAGACCAGTCATGATTTACACCTGCGACTCAATGGGGTTTTTGGCAGCGTGCAAGCAGGCACAGGCATCTATGGCAGGGTGTGAGGACACACCGATGAGGGCGACGAACAGTGCAGCATACTCATTGGTGGCCTCCCTGCGGGCGTGGCCCATCACGTGCTGGTGCTGTGGGTGGTGGACCAGCTGCGGGGGTCCTGGCGGCTGCGCATGCTGCGCTGGGGGAGGCGGAGGAGGCAGCGCCAGGGGCTGTTGGCCCGCTGCTGGCTGTGCCTGCTGCTGCGGCTGCGCCTGCTGTGCTGGTGGCTGAGGCTGCTGCCCGCCCTGCCCTGGACCTGGCTGCTGCTGCGCCATCTGCTGAGGCGCATTCGCGAGCTGTTGCAGCCGGAATCTGACCTCGTGAGCATTGCCGTGACCGCCTGCACCGAAATGTCACCCTCAGATGGAATGCTGCACTCCTGGAAGGTCACCCTTCTCTGAAAGCCAAAGCAGGCAAACCTTCCAACACCCTGCACCAATCGCTGAGTGACACTTCACGGGAGGAAAGTGCATGCAGGCCCACCTCTCTCGCCTGCATTGCCTCCCTGCCCGGCTGCATTGCCATTGGCAGGACCCTGAGGGTTGCCATTCTGTGGCGCAGGTCCTGGGCCATTGGGGAAGTGGCCTGCAGCCGCAGGCGCGGGTGCCCTCTCCACAGGTGGCATCATGACAGGGGCAGGGAGCGCTGGATTGCCTGGATTGCATTGTAATGTGGCCTCAGTACCTCTTGCAATACTGATGCCAGTCATGCTGTCATCCCCAAGAAAGAGTCCAAGGCTAACAGCGCAGCCAATGATAATGCACTGACTGACCGTTTGATCAAGCAGCTAGATATCTCTGCATCTGGGTCAACCTCTAAAGGCCCTTGAGCAAATCCCACCATGGGGCAGCAATCACCTTCAAAGCCATTGCCTGCGCCTGGCGGTGGTCCAATGGCAGCGCCAACCCCGCCGCCAAGGCCTGCCTCGCTGGATGAGCTGCGCTTGCCATCAGGGTAGAACAGGAGCACCCACTCATGGCCGCCCACTGTAAACCTCTCGCTGGCAATGGGCTCTCCATCACCAATGCCCTTCACCAGGCTGTAGCCAATTATAGTATGCTCATGCTCACCTGCATGGACACGCAGCCTGTCAGGCCAGCATGATCTGCTACCACCCAGTGCCACAGCATCAATGAAATAGTTGTTGATCATCAGAACCCCAGACTGCATTGCTTTCACATCCAAATTTTCCTTAGAACCCTCACAAAGCAGTGCAAGCCTGGAAGGTAAGGTAGGCCGACATCTGTTTTCGAGCATCTCTGCAAACTGTATCGTAGGTACCACATCTATTCAGCTGGTGCAGACAGGGAAACATCAAGAGCTGCACAGGGTGGACAGTGTTGTGGGCTGAGGAGATACTATTCTAGGATGGCGGGACGCACCAATTATCGTGTCCGTGACCGTTTTAGAGGCTGATCTCTTCTCATCTCGTTGCCCGTTGGGGTTGGGCGCAGCAGGCGGTGGTGTGCCAAGCTGTGGAATAGCTCTTGCTACAGGTGCAGGCATAGCCTGCTGCTCTGCCATCTTGATCGGCTGTCCTCAACCTTCCACTCTCCTGAAGATGTACTAGAAAGTAAGACAAGTGCAATCCCGAGGTGGCTGAGCCTTAGGGTCTGAGCTAAGCGCGTCTGTGCCCGCGGTCTGACCTCTCAGGTCGAGGAGGTCGACATGAAAGATCTCGCCGTGGTCACAAGGGTGTTCGAGTATGGGGCCCGCAAGATCAGGCGACTGTAGGCACTATTCAAGGCTACAATGGCTGGAAGAGGTCATGCAGATCCTACTGCCCGCAAGAATGATGGGGTATGTCACCGCTGACGTGAGCACAGAGAGCACATGCCAAGAGGCCTTAACGCGACTAAACTTCATCCGTGTTACCCAGGAAACTGCTGCAGCGAACATCCTCGGTACCAACGTAGATTTTCTGTCGCTCTTCTTACCCCAAATACCCATTGCTGTCGGCTCTTGACAACATCCCAACATCAGGCACATACATTTTAGCAGTCCCGCAGGGCAGGGGTGGTGGTCACAGCCTCGATGTAACACTGGAAGCTCTGGATGTCATCCACAGTCTTGACATTCGTCATTGTGGGACTAGACGACCATCCGATCTTTGAGGCAGACCTGGTGCTGAGAGGTATTGTCCCCCTAGGAAGCACTTCATGATGTTTCCAGTGTATGGTGATACCCCGTGTGGTGAGGGGGTGTGATCCGTGCAGGAGAGGCAGGATCTCGAGATGACAGGACGCAGTACTTGCATCAATTTGTCCTGCATGCAGCCCTGGATGCAGTTGAGGATCAGCAGTGGCAAAGCACCAACATGAACCTGGGGGTGGTGGACAAGTTCAACAACTTGCAGGTAAACTCTCAATCCATCCTGCTGGACCCCTCACCTGGAGAGCCGCTTCTTGGCCAGCACGTTGCTCAATGATGGATGAGAGTGGTCGTAACTCAAGAGGGCTGCACATCATACTATTCGCCTGCATCCTCTGGAGTGCCACTCATGGGCCAGATGGCTGGTCAGTGCAAGATGCCAAACCCTCCTCAAGAAGTACAGAGCAGAGGGCCTGATGTCCAGTTGTCCCCATGCAGGTGTCAGCATTTGTCACAGCAGCGCAGATCAAGTTTCTGCTGTTGCATGATGGGAGGAGCGACGACTCCATCCGGCAGTTCTTCAGAGATGTGCATGAGGTGTTCCTCAAAGTGATGATGAACCCCTTCTTCTCACCCAAAGCGCCGGTGAAGAGCAACGCCTTCCATCAGAGAGTGAGGGCCATCTCAAGATCACACTTCCGGTCTTAGCAGACGTTAGCGAGCAACTGTCTGGTCACAAGTGTGCATTACCGGACCCTGCAGCCTCTTTTCACAAGGCCTTGCACAGTAGAGATGCCGTACAGCTCATGGCCTAGCCTGGATAGAAGCTGCTCCGCCTTCAGATGTGCAAGGAGACGCAGCAGATTATAGAGCAGACATCATTCTCGCAGCCCTGATAGCCCCGATGAAGCAGATCCTAATGTGTGCAAAAAACCATGTTTGGACTAGATCTGTGAACACTCAGATATGTAAGCATCAAGCCTCTCAACATCGCCATATGCAACCCCATATTTGCAGGGTTGAAGACAGTCCTGCGTCCTAATAGCTGCTGCCACAGCATGCGGCAATGTCAATACCTACAGTGCCCTATGATGGGTCCGAAGCTCATATTTTTTTCCACCACCAGCATGCTGAAAGGCTTCCAGGACAACAAGGATGAATGGCCTGCCATTCCCACATTGCATGTTCCCCGATTACGCAGGCAGCGCTTCTGCCACTGCCTAAGCAGCCACTGCGCTCCTGTACTCTGTGCGGGCTCCGCCCACACCCACGCCCTCCTCGGAGTCGTCACCTCCAATTGCGATATCTACAGGCGGCCGCATCTCGGCGCATGTGGCCAGGGCCTGCACAGGGGGCTCCGTGGCTTAGCACTGACCTTAAAAGGTTGTGAAGTCAGTCAAGTCTGCTGGAGAGAAAGGCTAAAGACTTCCGGAAATTTCTGTCCTGATGGCCTACCTTGTGCACAGGATGCCGGAAGAATTCTGAGAAGACCTCAGGGTCCAGCTGCTCACTGTTGTCAATCGCCACATATGCTTGTTGGTCCAGGATGTAGTCAAATCTGGGCGCCCACTTTCTGCTGCCCAAGCGGGCTGTGTATGAGCAGTTGTCCACCATGAATGCCACTCCGCGGGCATGCATGTAAGGGTTCAGAGAGTCGACAGCCTGCAAACAGTGCACACGCTCGTGAGAGGCGCAATTTCAGCCTGCCCTATTGCAGGTCTACTGCATTTTCTCATCTCCTCTGCCGCTTGCCACAGCAGGTGAGGACAAGAGAAATGATGCAATGCTGAGCAGATCACGGAGGTTGCATGGCAGGTCCCATAAAAGGCTTCATGTAAACCTGTACAGCATGAGGTTGGGCTCCACCAGCTCTCACCTCAATGATGGACTCATTGCAGATCTCTGAGTAAGGATGGCCATGGCTTTTAAGGACATCCACTGTGGCCATCATGGTTGCCACATAAACTCCAGCTGTGAACGGGTGCAGAGGGATCTCAGACTCTACACGCTTTGCACGCACCTTCGTTCCAACCTCCTGCAATAGCATGCAGAAGACATTGCAAGATGCAATCTGATGCTGTAGAAAGCCTGAAGGTAGAGGCTGCAGGTATCACCATCTGCTGAACCTTGTCAGGCAGATCTTTGCACCTTCCACATGTACGTCTGGTCGATCTTGCCCATTGGGTATCTGTCAAATCGCTCCCCTGCTTGAACAACAGATTTGATCTCGTTTCCGCTGGCCACATCATCATAGATCTCCTCACAGATATCTCTGGCTGGCCCATATGAAGCGCTGTATGCCTGCATCACATAGAGGCAGCTCCTCATGACAGCCTCCTCACATGCATGCTGAGGGCCCCCAGCCGCAAAATCTACAATCTAAATCTAAATGCCACCATGAGTGCTCCTGGCGCCCAGAGAAGACCGCACAAGCTCTCAAGCAACTTCTTGCTGTGGCAGGTGAGCTCAAGGAGTGCGCACCTTCTCAAACTCTTTCTTGCCGGCATCGTCAAGCGCCTCATACACTCCAGGCATGCCCTCTCGGGAGATGATCCTGGAGATGGGGCCTGTGATAGACTCCACAGAGTTCTTGAAGGCGTCTTCCTCGCTGCAGGACACAGCAACCTCAACGCCTTGAATTTATGGTCCTACTGATGGTTTACGCATCCTCGTTTGCCCTGGTATCTTTTGTGCTGACTTCACCAACCTTGCACACAGGGACGGAATCTCCCAAGGACTGGGCTATGAGCCTCAGGAGCGGTGCAACTGAGACTTTGTTCATGGCAGTACCCACCTCTGTCCTTGCCTCACATATCTCCTCCAGAGGCCCTCCACAATGCCATGCACAGCACCCAGGAGGACACACCGCTCTCCATAGATGTCGCTCTTGTACTCGCTTTCCAAGGTTGTTCCTGCAGAACATTGAGGGCTCCTCTTCTGCCCCGTCCCTTGTCAAGCATGTGTCAGAGAGAACTATGCATGTTGAGTGGCTGCCGACAAATGTTGCTCACCAAAGGCAAAAGGAGCTCCACAGCCTATTGCCCACCCAACAGCAATGTCTGCTGCATTTCCAGTTGCGTCCTGCAACAGCGGGAACGCCATCACTGCATTTCCCAAAGAATAATTACAACCTAACAAACTGATCTGGCCTCATTGGCCCTCATAAATGCAGGCCCGGATGAGCTCTGGATTGTACCTGGTGGACAGCAAAGGAGGCATTGATGCCAGCTCCATTGACTTCCTTACCCTGCTGGTATAATCTCCTCACAGAGGGACCCATTCCCTGCAAGCCAACATGGTCTCACACACCATTGTCAAGCAGCACTGCATGCCATCCAATCCTGGGGTGCCTGTGAGTTCTCTCCCTCCCTTCACAGCATCTGAGGCAGTCCATTGTGCCAGTGAACAGTAATGTATCGCAAATGGATCTTGAGCAACAATTGCGCAGTTCTGAAGCTTACTTTGGGTGCATTCAAGATGACATTGATGTCTTCTCTGAAGTCCACACCGTCATTCTGCATGACGCCCAGGAGGAATCCGTGTGAAAGGCCAAGGGTGGCGCCAGGCTTCATGGCGGCCAAGACCCTTGGGTACAGCTTTGCCTGTGACACTCCACAGGGCTTCAGTGTCTGTTGAGCGCTAAGGCATTGTCTCTGTGATGCGTATACAGTGCTCTTAAATGATTGCCTGATATCAGAAATTCTAGCCTCGGAATGACTTTCTTTGGTGATAGCTAAGTGTTCTTAAAAGCTCGGTCAGGTCTGGGATCCAGAAGTACCTGAGCTGCATCTGATATGAGCAGGATGACGAACTCGCTGTTCGCTGTCATGTCGAAGACCTCGCCAAGGGTCCCGTCCTTCTCGTTGAATCCACAGGCTCGAGCTTCGGCTTCAGAAGCGGAGCCCCCTCTCAAGCCGATGGCTACCTTAATGTCACTACCGGCCTCCTGCAACGATTCTTTCAGGTTCTGCGCTTGGGCAGGAGCCTGCAAGCACCATTCAGAGCTTATTACAAGTTCTGAGTCAGCAGAGTGAATTGCTCACTTTTTGGGCAGGGGGCCATTGCAGAGGGACAGATGCAGAGACCTGCATACGACAATGCGATCTCACGAGCTGCGAAAGCTCACAGAATCTCTGGGAAGGTTAGTAAATTCTGGTCGTCTGAAACTTTACTCCCGTTTTCAGCACTGCTGACAGCGCTGCTGGCGGAAGAGGGCTACCTGCGATCCCCAACCAATGAATGCGATGCGTTTGATGCCTTTGAAAGCTTCCGGAAGATGCTTGAACTTGTCTCGGCCGCCGCGATATATGAATTCCTCGTTGCCCGCAAACTCCACCCTCTCAGGCGTGAAGACCTTCGTATCGAATGTCAATGCTGCTACTACCTCCAGACGAGACGTGCTTGCCCGTCTGACGCTTATGGACCTCAGTACACGTGAGCTCTGCAATGGCTTGCAAAGGTTCACTCTCCTCAGCGCGGTCTGTGGCAGGGCAACCACAGGCCTGGGGGCACACAGGCGCCCCTGACAGCTTGCCATGGGCATCGGTTGCATCATGGTAGCCTGCATCTTCGATATTATTTCAGCTGTGATGCATCTGGGCAAGTTGGAGAGGCATGAAAACCCTGAAGGGCTGAGTGAGGGGTCGTCGATGGGGAGGATAGAGCGTGGTGGGCAGCGGGCTCATCGGCAAACTGGCCAGCAGCCCAACATTATACACTTCCACAGGTCAGAGATGACCTGAGATATACTGTTTTACTGCAGAAATCTCAATGCGACAGCGACAGGCCCACGATTGGGACAGCACTCTGGGCCTACATATGCTGCATTGCATCTGAGGGGTGCAGTGTCATACTCTCACCGTGCCCTCAGCATGACATCAGACGATGAGGTCCTCAGATTGCGCAAGGAGAATGCTCACCTGCGAGCTCTTCTAGAGCGGTCCTCTCCCGATCACAATCCTATCCCTGCCAGGGTCAGTACTTCAAGCGAGCCTTACGAGAGCTGTTCTCGGACATCCACGCAGACTGTGGGCCAGGACGATGCACGCGTGAACTGGGAAGGAACTGAGCATCAGCTGACAAAGGAACAAGTGGTCCGCTACAGCAGACAGATCATCTTGCCATCTTTTGGTGCTCAAGGTTGGGCTCCACCTCTTTGCACGTGAAATCTACATCAGTCATGTGGCAGTGCTATGTCATATGCAGTTGGATGTAGCGAAGTGGGTCAGCCGCTGCCATGCCATGCTCCAGTGTAGAATGCAGAGAAAGCCAGGTGCCAAGTGGAGATTTGCTGTGCGCAGCGCAATCACGCCTTTGCAACTCCTCTGTCCTTATCATTGGAGCGGGCGGCCTGGGCAGTCCTGTTGCTATGTACCTGGCAGCAGCAGGTGTTGGCAGGCTGGGCATAGCTGACCGTGATGCTGTGGAGCTCAACAACCTGCATCGCCAGATTGCGCACCGGGAGAGCACTGTGGGCATCCACAAGTGTGACTCAGCTGGGCTCACATGCCGCAGCATCAATTCCAGCATCCAGGTACCTGGTCCCCTGCTGTGCAGCTCAGCCATGTGGAGCTTGCATGGTCTCTGCTGCTGGGTTCAGCCCTTCAAGCACACAAGCTTTGCAGAGGAGCCAAATGGCGCCGCCGATTTGCAGAGATGCCACACGCCTGCAGGTGGAGATGTACAAGGATGGCTTCAACCAGCAGATTGCTATGGAGCTGGCGAGCTGCTTTGATGTCATTGTAGATGCCACGGACAACGCGCCGTCGCGCTACCTCATCAGTGACGCGTGCGTGCTTGCTGGCAAACCCCTGGTTTCAGGTGCAGCCATAGGCACGGATGGGCAGCTCACTGTCTACAACCACGGGCCAGACGGTGGGCCTCCTTTCATGAATGCTCTACTTTAGTTTCACAAAGTTGGGATCTCGTTCATAGAGGTTGCTGATTCTTGCAGTTACAGACAGATTGTGTGCCTAGCCTTCTGGATATCTGGGTGTGTCCGCATCAACACCCTGCAGATTATGGAAGACCTGCGTACACATCCGTGCTTATAGTGACGCTGTAAGCAAAGCAGGGGTATCATGGTGTGTGCAGGGCCGTGCTACAGGTGCTTGTTTCCTGAAGCACCGGAGCCGCAAAGCTGCTCCAGCTGTTCAGATGCTGGAGTGCTGGGTGTTGTCCCAGGCATCATAGGGTCCTTGCAGGTACTGCTTGCCGAGTGCATGCCGTACAGTCAAGTCTATCTTCACCCTGGGTATGCTGTTTACCTACAAGGTGTATTTCTGGATGGCACACTCTTGGCTGGCTAATGTTCTGGGACACACGCAATCGGCAATCCCATGCTGCTTACTTGCAACTCCGATGAGCCCACCTTGCAATGGAGGGAGCCAACTAATCCATTTTGTCAACTGTGTACTGGGTTTGAGCAGGCTCTAGAGGCCATCAAGCTGGCCTCTGGTGTGGGTAGACCCCTCAGCCGGAGCCTCCTCCTCTTCGATGCCCTTGCTGGCCGCTTCACAACCGTGAAGCTTCGGCAAAGGGTATGTTCCCCTCATGCTTTCAGCTGTTGATGGTGTGCATAGGGGCATGTCCCTCCAAAAAGGCGCTCTGTGCCTGACACTGTTATGTCACAATGTAGTGGATTATTGTGACAGATGACCTGATTGCAGATGCCAAGCTGCATTGTATGTGGGACCAGTCCACGTATAACGGCGGAGAGCTTACTGTCATACTCTTACGCAACATTTACTGGCGCGCCGTCTCATGATGCTGGCCCAGCACCACTGGAGCTTTTGGCGCCGATCCAACGTGTGACAGCAGCAGAGGTGAGAAGTCCACCGAATCGAAGCTTGGTGCTTTCAGTGTTTAGGAACGTGGTGTTCATTGTGATGCCTCTCAGTGGTGCATGCCAGAGACAGATAGCTGAGCATCTTGCGTATACGTCCAGCTACACAAATGGGTCACTTCTGACAGTGTCAGCATTGTCGACGTGCGGCCAGAGGCGCAGTTCAGTATAGCACACATCCCAGGTATGCAATTCATGGTCTATTTCGAGGTGTCTGCTGGACCCTTGCTGCCTGCTGTAGCCCAAAGTACTGAATGAAGATCTTGATTGCGCAACATGGCTCAAATCAATGCTTGGGAGTTGACCGAGATTTATCACCTGCACAGGATCGACAAATCTCCCCTTCAGTGAGGCCAAGCCTCAAGCATTTGACGAGCATATAGAGCTAATGAGGCAGCGAGTGAGAGATGCAGCAATTGACACTGGAGACGACAGCTTGCATCCAGCAGTGTGTGTGGTGTGCCGGAGAGGAAATGACTCGCAACGGGTTGTTGACCTGCTTGTTGCGAATGGCGTGAATGATGTTGTGGATCTGGCAGGCGGACTGGAAGCCTGGGCCAGAGAGTCTGGTGTTGACTTTCCACACTATTGATAATCTTACAATTGTTGCTACTAGCAAGACAAAAGCACATGGTAACCGGTGTACAGTTCGTTCTGAAGCACATGAGGAGGTGTGTTCCTTCAGGAGGAGTTGTGTAAATATCACTTTACAAACTGTATGTTGTCACACCCTGCATGAGCTCTCGAGACTAGCCGGTCCTTGACCATGCTCCTCTACTTATCCAGCCTATCTCAGTCCATCAGAGAAGAATTCTACTACGCCTGTTGCCCTGCATCACCATATATTGTATGCATGGACAAAAGCGACTCAGCCCATCGACAACTGTTGATACCCATCCCTGCGCTCTAGGGGGCCGTCATATGTATGGGTGACGCCGCGTTAGGCGGCCTTCTCATTGGCAGAACTCATATGATATGATATGATATGCATATCAAATGCTGCGGTTTAATAGGAAGCACTCATCAAGCGGGTGCCAATGATGAGCAGGGATGCATTTGAGAGAAGACCTACTGTATCTCTGTGAGGTCTGTTGCCATCAAAATATCCTCCACCGAGCTTGCTGCTATGGCCTGAAGGGACCCCAGCATGCACAGCGCAGCTGCCTTGTGGTGACCAATGCCTGGTATACACCGCAGCGCTTCCTTTGTGGCGGACGATGATAAGCAGCTGGCTTCAATCTGCAAAGGCCTCCGCTACTTGCTTCCCTGTCTTGCCTGCCCCACTAGTAATACTGTAGGAATAGGACAATGGCTGCGCATTTTGACTGGTGTGGCTTCCAAAAGACAATGGACGGAATACCTCATCTGTCAGGCTGGCCGCACGATAGCTGATGAGAGAACTCATGATTTTGGCTGCCATTGTTGCTAGGTCAAGCCCATGCGGCACTCCAATTATGGTTGGGCGTCCCATGAATCTGTATAGGAAGCAGAGTGTCGGAGGTATCATTCCGCATGTGGTGCAAGGAATTGTCCTCTGCAAGATGCTGGACAGGTGTCCTGGCATTGGAAAAGCAGATACACATCATCCAGGCATTTGTCGTAGCTCACCTGCTGGAGAGCGACTGCAACATTGCTGGTATATCTTGCTCGAGAATCAGCACAAAACTCTCCTTGAAAGATGCAGCCATCTTGGCTATCCTGTGCACCAGAGTGGTGTCAGCTCTGGCTGGCCAATCCATACGGCCACCATTGTTTTAGTACATCATAAGACAGGCTTCTGCAGCCACAAGTGATCACACCCGCTGAGAAAGTGATGACATGCAAAAATCCATATCTCAAGCCTGCCTTACTTGGTCTCTATTTGTTTCTGAGGCTGCTCCTCCATTGAGGCCGCACTGAGGATCAGAAATCCAACTGTGATTCCGGCCTTGGACATGATGAGATCTGCTGCACTGCTTGCAGCTACTTGCTTGACCTTGAAACCAGCTGTTTCCAGAAGCTTTGGAGTGAGCACTCCCGTCTCAACAATAGCCTGCCTCACTATGCAAGTGCCCTGAGCGTCCATGTTTCTGAGCACCTGCTGCAGCTGCATGTACTTGCACAGGTCGCACCAGGAGGCTCTAGCGTCGTGATGAGCAACGCTCAGGTCGATCCTACGCCCCTTGCGATATACGTTTGACACTCTCCCCTGTGCCATGTGCTCAGCACCGTCAGCCTGCATGGCCCACTTCATGCTATGCTGATGCTGGGTGAGTCAGCCAGCATCGTAACTTTCTGATGGGCCCCTTGGAATGCAGAGACGGTGCTCGGCACACCCATAGAGCGTCATTCAACGTGGTTGAGCGGGGCAGAAAGTAGGTGGGGCCAAGGTTTCAGCTTCCAAGGAGGTTTGATGACCTTGCAGATCAGTGAAAAGGATGTGGAGGGCATCATTGCATGTCCTACTGCAGGCGTCAGGCAACTCTAAATGAAGTGCAACGGTTGCTGGAACGAAGTCGAAGCTAAGGCTCAATGCGTTGCAACTCACTGTGGACACCTCTTCTGTAAGTCGCCCTGCGCTTCCTGGTCTGCACTGCCATATGCACGAATCTACTGAAAACCCTCACTAAGCAGCTCTGACCAGCATGCATTCCTTACCTTCTATCATGCAGGTCTGAAGTGTGCACAGTCCATCTTGGAGTCTGACGAGTCTGCTTGTCTCATCTGTGAGAACCTTCTCACTAAGAGGTATGCAACAGCTATTTCGTTTTCAGTCCAGCCCTCATGGAGACTTGGGATGATTCAGGTACTGATATGTCAATAAGTGACAAACATAGATCTTGCTCAGCTTGGACAGTAGCCTTGAGGAAGGCTGCTAAAGATAGTCCATGTGTGCAGCAATGTCAAGCTAGTCAATGTACTGCAGAGTTGCAATGCATACCAGGTATGCTATTCCAGCACAGATGAACAGCAGCTTTGGGCAAGCTAAACAAAGCCTATCCAGTTGCTGAAATGGCCATCGTGTGAATCGGGGGTAGCATGGGGGTCAGGTCAACCCCATGACGCCGTCAATCAAGACCTTTGAGGTTCCTTGTGCAGCTCACTCTATGTGGCCAGACGCCCGAGACTGCCATGACAGCGGCGCTGGCATCTGTCAACTTCTACGTGGGCCAGCTTGAATTGCAAGCTCAGCTGCGGGAGAGTCAAGTCCAGCGTAAAATAAGCAAAGTGCAGGAAGCATGCAAAAGCAAGCTGCAGGAGGTCCACAATGGCTACACACAGGTTGCTGCCGTTGCTCATAACGCTTGTCAAGCGACAGAGAGTGTCAAGGATAGCACTTGGCAGCCATCTCACCAGGGATGTTGGACACAGTGCAACTGTCTTCATGATCTGCAGTTGCCATTGTGCAGGCCAAGCGGAAGTACCTTGAGATGCTGCAGGAGAAGCAAAATCTGGAGGCTGACAAGGCTGAGCTGCAGCAGAAGTATGCACAGAAGGCTCAGCAGGCCCGCAAGCTGCAGGATATGTTCCAAATGGTAAGCGAAAGCCTCCTGTCCCCTACAGATGGATCCACAGTTGACTGCCTTATAAGTCTGATGCATCCAGTATGGCCTCTATACACAGATTCCCAAGGACTGCTGCCAATGCAGGTCCAGCAGGAGAGGGACATGCTTCAAAGCAGCCATAGAGCGGTCACACCTTCCAGAGGAGAAAATGCGCAGCCCTTTGGCAGCCATCCTGCCAAAGGCAGAGATGGCAGCAATGTGGTGCGATCCGCATACACACGCATGCAGCCTGTGGACAACATTGACGCTTCTCACTGCCGGCATGCCCGTGTGGGTGCCCTGGAGGTTGAGAGACACAGGGAGGTTGCTATATACTGTGCAGGTGACAACCATCCACAGAAAGCGGGTTTTCCTGGGCCCTGAGCAGCACAGGCTCAACACAGGGCTGATGCAAGGGTCTCAGCCACACTACGGAGGTGGGCATCTTCTCTTATGCTCTGAAAGCCACTCAAGCCCTTTGGGAAAACAGGTGTGAGCGTCTTGTAGTCCATGCATGCATCGGACTAGCAGGGTGGCGCACTGCAACCTGCTCATGTGGTGTCCTGTGCTCCAGGATACCTTGATGGGCCCGACGGTAGCAATGCTGAGGCTCGGGCGCGATCTGTGACACCACCACTCAGGCAAGCTATTTGCCCAAAGCGGGACGCTTTTTTTTGTGTACCACTGATGTCTGTGCATGCTTCTCAGTGTGGGTGACTAGCTCCAGCGAGGACCTCCAATCCCTCCAGATCCTGACATGGGTCATAAGAATCGCAGCTAAGTGGTAGGTAGACATGTTGCAGCAGGGCCTTTGGGTCCGGAGGGGCAATGCCTCCAGGGAGGGGCGCCCTGACAGGAGCAGCACCTCTGTCACCATTGCAGGGTGTCAGGCCAGGCAGTGCTGGCCGCCCTGCTGGTCTCAATAGTGCAGGTCCGAGCTCAAGAAGCATGTCTATCTTGCACCTGATTCAGAGCACACGCCTCGTCTCTGCAGTGCTTTTCCAGGCCATGAGTGTCATGCCCGTTGACTCCTCTCTGGAACACTGAGGATGATGAGGGCATCTGCTTGTGCAGGAGCATACACTCCTCCAGGGCCTGCCTCTGGGCACCCTGTACAGACTTTCCTAGGTGGAGCGCATGCCATGACCTCGCAGCGAAAGCCAGCTTTTCTTCGGGGAGGCCAGTCCAGCTACGGTACGTTTGTCACCAACACATCCACTTTACACATGTGCAATGTTATACTGCAGGCTTGTACAGGCTGCATCTACCACTGCTGACAGTTTGGCGTGTGCATGCTCTTGTGCTTAGAGCCCAGTATGTCTCCCCTGTAGCCCTTTTGTACCCTGCAACTTGAGAGCGATTTAGTATGCAGGCTCTCCAACGGGGCTGTCTGGCTTCTGAGCACCTCAGCCTACACAGAGTCGCACATCAGCAACCTTCATGGACTGAAGTGCTGGAATAGAACGCAATTCCTCGAACATGAGGGCATCACAAGAGGATTGCTTAACTCTGCATTACAGTGCCCCTCACTGAGAACGGGGGCACCGGCATTCAACATTACTGTACAGACCTCCCTTGCCAGTTTGGCGGTGAGATCGGACATCTTCTCAGCAGACCATTACGGACACTTGTATCCCCAGCGACTCCCGGCGCAGAGGGAGAGATACCCCTGCATATATGGCCGCAGTCAGCCTGCTCACTTCAGCATCCAAATAACAAGGAGGAAGAAAGACAATTGAATATGCTCTTGGTCCGTTCTCTGCAGCACAGCCTTTTGCAGAGGGTTCTCGTGCTGTACATCTATGAGTGAAATGTTTGTCAGCTGGAAAGCGGCCTGTAGTCCTGACAAAGTTTGTCTTTATAATGAGTGGCTTCTGAAGTCTCTCAGGGGATGAGCATATGTTTGGCATTGTACTCTTCATTTAAGCAGAGAGACAGCTTAGCTCATCAATAACATACTAGACGTCCTGTATGCAACTCATGATCATGGTGTCTGCTTGGCAGGTCACCACGGAGCGCATTGTTGAGACCTATGAAGTGCGGCATCTAAGGTGTAAGTGTGCATGGGCCCATATGTTTGCTCCCGGGAGTCCAATGTGATTGCTGAGAAGATGTGCATAGTGGCAGGAACTCAGTGTCATCTCTCTCCACACAGACTGCAAAACTCACCTTAGGGAGTTAGGCGCATGTGATGCAAGGCAGTGACCTCAGAAGCTCTCAGAGTCTGCAGCTATTGCTGCTAATTTGGGGATTGTCGTCCTCCATGCAACTAGTAATGTAAATTGTTCTCAAAGCTGTTAACCTCTCTGAGGAGGGCGCCAATCCAAACTACACAACAGATTTACAACACAACATACCTAAGCGCTTCAACCTGATAGAAACAAGTGCCCTGCTACCCGCAGAGGATCAGCGCCTTAGACCTTGCTAAGTTCCATAGCAAGTTCAACTGCAATATAACACATAATGTACAGCCTCCAACAAGACCCCCTCAGGAACTAGCGTCAAGCAGATCTAAGACATACAGTGTCCTGTACTGTCTTGTACCCTCTGGCTATCCAGTACTCATCTAAATATTGATGCTTTGTACTCATGCATACATAGCGGACTCAACTGCTTGTTGTGATGTCACGAGGATAAGCCTAGCCAACACATCTTTTGCCCTGACACCACCCGGCCCACCCATGCACTGTGGTTTTCTTGATGAAGCGTGGAGCAACAAGCTCACTCATGGCATGCAGATCAGGTATAGGCAGACAAGAGGGGAATGGAAGCTGTACCTGTACCGAGCCGGCAACAGGTGCGCAGTGATCTCAACGATCAGGAAGTAGAGCTTCAACTGCAAGGCAGAGGAGAGACATCACAATACAGTTGTCTTGAACACAACAACATCACGAAGTCTTGGGATATCCATGCCGCACTGATTGCCAAATGCAAAGTAAGCTCAGCACGCGCAGGCAGTCTTTGCAAAGGGCTCACCAAGGCCGTGTGGGATTCCCAACTGGCCTCTCGCTCTCCTCAGTTTGATGCTGATTGGAATGCCCAGGGTTGGCTGACCCAGTTATACTGGGGGGCATCTCAGTCTTCCCTGGATATCCCGAGGCAAAAGCTGTGAAGTCCAAGGCAGGGCAGCGCCCGCACCTGGGCAGCCTGCAGGATTTTGAGAAATCGCTTACTTGTATGGCACATGAGCAGCAGGCCAGTATGCGGACCAATCACCAGAAGGCAGCCAGGCAATGGACCAGGATGTATGATGCACCCATTCATGCTGGCAAGTGCATGGATGCTGTGATCGTTCACCTTTTGCAAGTTCCAGTATCAGCCCTCACCACACAGAAACTGTGGGACCCGTCAAGGGCACGCCGACAGCCCTGGGGCTTTCAAGAGGGTTGCAATGTCATCTCCGCACAAGCAGGTGCCCTCATAATGAGCCAACAACTGCGTTGTACAGCACGCAGTGCTGCGTCAGCCGGATCCTCTGAGCTCCCTCTGTCTGCAGCGCACTGCGCTGCAATTTGGAAGGAGGACACCGAGGGACTCCCGAGACTGCAGCCGCGCTCCCACGCAAATGGTCTGCAGTCGCACACTGTTTGTCACTGTTTCCGGCACATGGGCTGATAGCAAGAGACTAGAAGTCGGGCTGCCATTCAGCAAGCTGACAGCAAGAGGCCTGTGCTCGCAGCATCGCCCTCACACACAAATGCAGCAAAGAGGCTGGTCAAGCAAGAGCAGGGACGGGACAAGCATGCCAGATAGCTGATGCAAGAGACAGAAAGTGCGCACCCTCACACAAGAGGTGAAGACAGCTTTTGGCAGGTTTGCCCCAAAGCAGCACTGGGTAATACCAGATGCTGCTGGGGCTCAAGAGATCCCAGCTCCTTAGGGTACTCTTGTGAAAGACACGCCCAGAGAAATCTCTGGGCATGCTGCCTCCGCTGGCGAAGACCTAGTCTCCAAGCCAGTTAGTGAAGGCGCGCACAGAACCGTCCCAATGTCCAGAGGGGGGAGCTGCAGCCTAGACTGCAACTGCAACGCTTGCAGGGCGCTGCAAGACCCCCAATCTGAGCACTTAAAAGTCGCTATGCTGGCAGGCAGACCAGTACCCTGCATGGGCACCGGCCTGCGAGAGACCATGGACCAGCCCCCTGCATCAGTCACCCCCAGGTCAGATGCACGCTTGCTATGATCCTGCCGGTCATCTGTTGCAGGTGACTCATACAGGCAAGGCACATTCTCAGCATTGGGCCCATTGCCCTATCAGAACAGGACAACAGTCAGCGGCAGAGGGTGCTTGCCTGGGCTGGTGCATGGGTCAGTGGCGACATCCGAGCAACAAAGCCCTGATGTGCCGCGCTGCTCCTTCTGCCTGCCCAGAATCTACAACACAGGATGAGTCAAATCCTCGGGAATGCTGTGTCACTCGGCCATACTTGGCAGCATTCCTGGTGTAATGCGTAGGCAAGCCTGCTTCTTCAATTCTGCTTTCGTATCAATGCAGCCCGGTGGTGTCTTAACACCCCCTCGAGCACTGTCTTTTGAGAGAACAAGAAGCTTCCATGGCATCATAGACATAGCGGGAGCCCCCGAGGGGGTTGTCACACCTGAGCAATGGCATGACGGAAGCAAGCAGGTGCAGAGCCAGAGCTCTACAGCCGAGATGGGGTGCGGGCATCTGCATGCCACACGACCCCGGCAGCACAGAACCTGGAAAGGCCCTGGACCTGCAGAGCATTGCATATATTTGACTGTCCAAAGACCCCACACAGGCACCTAGACAGAGAAGCGGGCACATACTACAGAAAGGAAATTGTACAACATGCCAGTCATCCGGTGCAGTCCAGGATTGGCACCTTGTTTAAACACTTTGTAGCTGACACCCTGGCGCCAACACGCAGTGCCCTTTTACCCACAGATGCATGCTCTGGCTGAGCATGACCTGCACTCACCAGGAACACCTGAAGCAGGATCTAAGGCGCAAACCGCACAAGCAATGTGCTTTGAGGGATGTGCATCAGCCAAACTTTGTTGGCCCACCATGGGGATGGGTACCACAGACTTATTGGAGACCTCCTTGGAGAGCAGGGCAGAGGTCATCGCCTCAATCGCACAAATGACATGCACAGCTGAGGTAGGTGTGTGATGTATGGTACCTGTGGTTTCATGGTGTGATGACATGCAGCCAGCTTCAGGCTGCTCTTGCCAACACGCCTCCGCAGCGCTCTAGGTCATCAAGCAGCAGCGGGTGTGTGCAACCTGCTTGTCAGCACCAGAGCTGATGCCTTAGTGAAGGTGCCAGAAGTTGGCGTCAAAGGGATGCATGGTGGGATAGGGTGGGCCGGGTGGTGCCTGAGCTATCCTAAACCTAGACACGGCCCTACTTTGCCCAACTCTCAGTCTAAAGCTCTGAGCCAGCTCGATTCCCCTGGACCAGGTTTTGCTCCTTTCTGCAAGCCACTCCTGGCTCTGTAGATGTCGATGGCTCCTGTCTTCGATGTCGGCTCCCAGAAGGGAGGGCCCTGCGCTTGCAAAGAGCACACCACTCAGCTCACACGTACCTTAACTCTCGGACCTGCAGCATCCGGCTGTAAATCACAGAGAGTTAAGACGGGCTGAGAAGGTACAAGCAGTATGACGACGCAGCACAGTCTCAGGACCAGCCGCTACTCAGGTAGGCAGGGGTTTCATGCTGGCATCCCGAGATCTTCAGATACCTCGTACACTGTGCTTGAAGGCATTGCAATGACGCACTGTCCTGGGACAGCCAGAGGACGTTGGATTTTGAGCAAGACTCGTACGCTGAGATCTGGTTAGGTAGAGGGACGGGTAGCGTGCTAGCCTACATGCATGGCTTGGTCTGGAAGGTGCTGCGAGTTGTCGAGGGCAGCACCCGGCTGATTCAAGAAGCACCGAGGTCGACTTCGGGGAACCGAAACCTTGTACTTTGCCCCGCTGCGGTTGTCAAGGGTGTCGTTGATTCATGTTGCCTCACTAGATGCTGGCGCAACATGACCTTGGGGATGACCCTCGTTGTGGGATGCCGCTCTTGAGCCTGCTGCATACCTGCGCAGATGAAGACAAACTTCTTCCATCCGCAGATCTTTTGTGAGTGGTAAGATGCAAGGAGGGACAGAACTTTGGGAATGCATGCAGCCTGATCAAGCTCCATGCAGCCATAGCATGCTGCGCTGCACATGCGTTCCGAAGTTCCAGGGTGTGTTGCCGCAATGTTGCTCCTGAGTCCACTGTAGGTGTGTAAAGTTGCCTAGTATGCTTGCGAACCGACTCGAGCGATGGTTTGATGCCGTCGGCATTACCATTGAGGCCGATAGAGTGCGTATGAGGGCTACAGACGGCGGCCTGGGTGTTTTTGCCGTCAGGACTGTTCATGAGGGGGACTCGCTGTGTACCATCCCCAAAACTGCTGTGCTCTCTGTGAAAACCTCCGGCATTGCTGATTTGCTTGAGGAGAACAAGATCCGGGGAGGCCTGGGCCTTATCATTGCCATACTCTATGAGATGAGCTTGCATACAGCCTCACCCTGGTATGAGCGCCCTACAGTATCTCTGCACCCTGATACTCTTGCGACAGTGATGTCTGCAAAGGCTGCAGACGACATTGTGCAGATCTGCCAATGCTGCAGGTGGGGCTACTTGAGTGAGCTGCCGTCGAGAGAGTACCTGCCCATGTTCTGGACAGCAGACGAACTGGACCTTCTGCAGGGCACCGGGGTGGCTCAGAACGTGTTGGTAGGTCCCATCAGGCTGTGAGTCTGTCCTCATCATCTGGCGCCATTGCATTTGTTCTACATGAGCAGGTGCAGTCTGCCATGTCTACTGCTGCATTGCCCACAAAGGCAGGTACGGATCTGCGATCTTTAGCCCAGACCTGTGGCTGTGCAGGAGGACTTGCAGCACACTCAGGATGATTTTGAGACGCATGTCCTACCGCTGGTCGAGCAGCATCCAGGTCTCTTGAAGGCTGAGACCTTCACAATCGACAACTTCAGGAGAGCAGCCTCGTGGGTGGCATCGCGCGCCTTTGGAGTGGACTCCCATCACGGTGCACCCGCGCAAAGCTCAGACGGCTTAAGCATTGTCACATGCCTGTGCTGACAGAAATCCCTGGCACAAGGACATGTCATGTGCTGGAGAAGATCGGGCGTTCATATGCCTTCATGCTGGGTGTGCAGGGATGTCTCTGGTGCCGCTTGCTGATATATTCAATCACAAGGCAGCCATTGTGTGGCTGTCTGATGAGTATGCCATCGAGCCAGTTTGCTTTGAGGACACATATGAGTCGGGAAGCGAAGATGAAGCAGCAGCAGCGTGTGAAGGCAACGGGTGCAGGGAGCCTGGCTGCACTGGTGAGCCCAGGACATTGTCGGCAGTGCATGACTTGCATGACTGGCATGCATTACACACAGATCTGCTCAAAGGACGTGCGGTACCGCAAACCATGCCAAGCTAGCTAATTGTGAGATCCCAGGAACCTTGCTCAGATGGCATGCCATGCAGACGACCACCATGGCAGTGCTCCCACGAGCAGGGGCAGCCTCTTGCAAGGGTTGGACAGTGCAGCAGCCAGGAGGTACCAGCTGGAACTTGGCATATGTGGAGCTGTCAGGGACGATGGAGTCGAGCTCCTCCAGGTGCAGCCGTACTCATACAGAATACACAATACCTAATGCAATCCTACACCTACACAGCAGAGGCAAAGCTCGCACGTGAAGCAACAAGCACGACCATGACATGGTTTGTCAGCATGCCTACTGAGACAGGGCGGTTTCATTGTACTACAGATTGTGGCGGCTTCTGAGGTGCCCAAGGGTGCTGAGGTTCACAACACTTATGGCGAGCTGGGCAATGTGGATCTCCTGTCCAAGTATGGCTTCGCCTTGCTTGACAACCCCTTCAGTGTGGTGGTCCTCAACAAGGCATCTGTCCTGCAAGCAGCTGAGAGGATCATGGGGGTGAGGGAGATGAGGCTTCGCTGCAGATTTTTGAGGAGAGAAAGGTATGAAGCTGATCGGGCTAGTCTCAGCACAACTTTGCATTACTTGTCACAGTCATCAGATCTGGGTGTTTGCACATGCCTGTGCTGCACCTTGCATGTCACCTTGACTGCACATTCACAGGCGTTGCTCCAACTGCCAACTGATCTTAGCCATGCTGCCTGTAGTGAGCTTCTTGATGAGGATGCGGAGCCGTTCGAGGTCCTGCCACAAGGCTGCGTTGGGCCATCGCTCATCGTTGCGCTGTTCGTCATCTGTGCTGATGACCAGCTCTTCAGCGGCTGGGGACACATCGAGGATGCCATTGAGAGCATGCAAGTGGCGCAAAGTGCACCAGTGCCCGCCACTCCTTCAGGCGCACGTCCGTACGCTGAACCTAGCTGCACTGACAAGCAAGACAGCCACCAGAATACCAGGAAGAGGGGAAGAGAAGTCTCAGCCGGACCGATGGAAGATGAGCAGAAGGTGGGCAGGCCTGCTACAATGCCAGCCCAGCACAGCACGCTCGAGCAGACAGGCAGTAAAGCCTGTGATAGCAGCAGTAGCGCGCAGGAACAGGCCAAAAGAGGTGAGATCATCAAAGAAGGCTCACAAGGAGACAAAGGGGATGGGCCTCAAGATGCAAGGGACTGGCAGCCCAGTATTATCATGCTGAAAGGTGCAGCAAGGTCCCTCATTCATGACAGACTAGCGGCGTGCCTGAGGACAGCCATCACAGACCATCTACAACTGTACAAGCATCAGAGCTTGGCCCTGGACCTGGAGCAGCTTCAAGAAGCTCAGCAGCAGTGTAAGAGACTCAGATACCGTGATGAGCACTGGAGAGCAGTCCTTGCGGCTTTGACGCTCGTCGTTCAGGAGAAGAGGCTCTTGCAAGAGGCTCTACAAGCTTTGCAGGAACATTAAGTTGTCTGACAAAATTGCAGCATGGGAGACAATGCACGCATGCTAGAGACAAGCTGACTGCACACGCTGCATAGAGTAATCAGTCCTGACCTGCACCAGTGATTGAGAGCATGGATGGAATCAGCAAGGGTCAGGAGGAATGTCCGCTAGGTACTGCCTGCATCATGAACCCCTTTGCAGAGATATATAATACACTAGTTGACTGATCAGTACACATAGGCCCTGCTGTGTGGCCCGCTGTCTGGCGTAAGCTGACTTGTCCTTGCATATTGTATAATCAACCTATACATGTCACAGTGTGTGTGTGCGCACGACATACTCAACCCCGCCGTCGCTTGGGACGTGCATCTTGCCAGAGTGATCCCGCACAGAAAGTACACCCTAACAGTCGGGATCCAAACATGCAGGAGGGAAGGCAAAGCTCGCTCTCGCCCCTGCTCGCCAGCAGGGCCTACGATGGCCTCAGCCTCCCAGACGGCCGGGCTTTACCATTCCTGCAAACGATACCACGTGGCTGGTGGGCAGACACAAGATGAGCGCCAATGAAGCAACTGTCAGAAGGACCGGGCCTGAAGAGATCAGTGCAAGAGCGCACTGATCCCTCCAGAGCTTCTGCTCAGCCGAGCGCACCACTTCCTTGACTTCGCTCCTAACTGACCGTGCAAAGTGGGCCCGCGCTCCTGCGCTGCCGTGGCCTCCACATGGACAGCGCGCCTTTTTGGGGGGGGGGGGGACCTTACATGTCGGCAAATCTTGCCAATGACAGCAATACCATTAAAGGGACCTCTAGGATTGTTGAATACACAGCACGACCCACTCCGGGGGAAGCTGTTTCCCCATGGCAAGCGACAGGTACGATACATCATGACAACCTGATGGGCCCTCCCTCCCGAGGGGGCAGGATCCAATCACGAATGGCACCAGGCATGTATCATTGTGTTGTACATGCTATCCCAACATCATGCAATTGGGCTGCAGACTGATTGCATGGTGACTGTGCTGGCCCCCGTGGTTGAGGCTGCTAGACTCCCACGTGTATGCCCTATGGCCCTAGGCTACGGGTTGCCTCCCTTGTAATGATAATCATCCGTACCTGAGTGGGAGGGACACCTCTAAGACCAGAGCACGTCGGTGGCCTCTCACCGGCGGCCGGCTCCCGAGGGAACCGACCTAGGCACCCATACTCCAGCCCTCCAGCGACGCAACACCCTGCGGGTGACGTCGAAGGCAACCTGTGAGGGGAGAGCCACCGAGCAGTGTGGGCTAACTCCCACACCCTCAGTCTGCATGGCTCTTTCTCCGGAGCAGGCACCCACTGGGCACTCTAAGCAATCCATGTCAGCAAGCAGGCAATCAATCAATCAGTCATGCATGCCCACCTAGTGTGGAAAGGCAAAGTAGTCACAGTGTCCGTGCCGCCTAGACCTGACCTGAGAGTGCACTCGCAATCGTCAGCGGTGATGTTGAAGAGGGTAGCTGTGATAGAACATCATGGACACGCAAACGCTGCTGAGGAGCAGCATGCTAAGGCCTAAATGCACCCGCCCAAGGGAGACCGTCCTAGGTACAAGGTGGAGCCTACAGCCTGACTGCCAGGAACATCATGCCAGAAATGGCGAGAGAATATACCAGAGTGGCCCGAGGCACCTGTCTGGGGCTGGACCTGCTGGCTATGATCCCATGCTGCTGCCCAACGAGACTCAAGGCGACGGATGCCGCTGTGCTCATCACCGTACTCTGGTGGCCAGATGGCTGGCCGCATGGAGCTGACGGCGTCTGGCAGGCCTGCAATGGTGCGTCGCAGCGTGCGCAAGCGGCTGGCCCGCGTCCTGACGACATACTCGTGGGCAGGCTCGCTGCCAAGATCTGGGGTCGATGACGCCAGCTGACCAGGCACCAACGAGGTGAGTCCTGAGGGCCAGCTGTGGCTGAGGCTGAGGCTGTGCCGGAACCGCGTCTGCGTCGCCAGCTTGGAGGATGCCAAGGCCTGGTGGGGTCCCAGTCCATGACGAGGACTGGACGTAAGTCAGCTGCCTCTGGCAGTGGTAGTGCCGGCTGGAGAGCTGCTGTCGGTGTCACCGTGTAGGTGTGGATGAGCTGACCCTCAGCGTCTGGACAGAAGACTCGGCTGTCGCCTGCAGCTGCTGACACCAAGTGTGTGGGCTGCGGTGCTGGGCCACAGACATGTGCTGCCCAGGAGGCTGGCATGCTGTCCAGGAGCAGAGTGACCTCCTGCTGCAGGGCTGGCTGCGTCTGAGTGGTGCCTGAGAGGATGATGTCTCTGAGATGCTGCAGCCTCAGTCTGCCCTGTCTGGCCCAGGCCTCCCATGCAATGGGGTTGCCCATGTGCTGAATCTGCCAACTGTGGAATAGGGGCTGGCTTGAGGTGTGCTGAGGATCTGCTCTGCTGTGAGAGGCATGGAGAGCCAGCTGTCAGGCCTTCCAGGCAGTGTGCTCAGGCTCCAGCAGGCGGCCGATGATCTTGGCCTGGAGAGCAGTCAGTTGGGCTCGGATGTCCACAAGGGCAATGCCACCCAGTTGACATCTCTGCTGGGGTAGAGATGTGCTGCCCCTGCCACTACAGGCCGGTTGGCCGCCTACACCGCTGTGCAGAGCTGCCTGAAAAGCTGCTCTGGGACCGGGCTGAAGGTGCCATGATATGTGAACATGAACACCAGCACCTGCTTGGCTACATGGGCCCTGCCGAGGAGGCTGAGCCTGAAGCCGGACCAGCGGGCTATGCGGGTATGCAGCCTCTGGAGGATGTCTGCGTAGAGCTCTGCCGGCATCTGTGCTGAGAGGGATGCCAAGGTGTCTGTGCCAGCTGCATTGAAGGTGATGCCTGTGGCCTGGTCTGGGCCAACAAGGTGCTGGAGAGAGCCAATGCCCATGCCAATAGACTTACTGCGCTGCAGCCTGGCTCCCATCGCATCCTCGTGCAGGGCTATGCTGCCGTCCAGAACGGCCTGTGCGTCAGCTGGAGTGCTGGCGTGCACTGTGGTGTCATCTGCATGCAGGTGCAGGAATGGTGAAGCCTGGCCATATGGGAGCCTGAGACCATGTAGGCCCTGCTGTGTGGCCAGCTGTCTGGCGTGCGCTGACATGGGCTGGACGGCGAGCACGAATAGCTACGGCGAGAGCGGGCTGCCCTGGAAGCACTGGGAATGCAGCGCTGCAGCCAAGGCCTGTCCAGCCTGTCAAAGGCCTTCTCGAAGTCGAGGAAGAGAAGGGCTCCAGGCTGCTGTGTGCGCTGATACCAGGCTATGATCTCCAGATGGGCTAAGATGTTGTCGCCGATCCACCGCTGTGGCAAGAAGCCAGTCTGTGTGCTGTCAACCACGTGGTTGAGCAGCGGCCCAAGTCTGTCTGCCAGGACACGGGCTGCGAGCTTGTAGTCCGTGTTGAGCAGCGTGATGGGCCTGTAGCTGGCTGGGAGAGCTCTGTCAAGGCCTTTGCCCTTGTAGAGCAGCGTAATGCGGCCCTCTGTCATGTCTGGAGGCAGCTGTCCTGGGCCATCTGGCTGGAAGGCATCCTGGAGCACAGCGGTGAGCTCTGGCCCCAGCTGCTCCCAGAAGCGCTGGTAGAACTCGTATGGCAGTCCATCAAAGCCCGGTGCTTTGCCCCGCGGCAGGAAGCCGAGGGCCTGACTGAGAACCTCGAGAGAAATGCTGCCATCTCCAGCTGCTCCCTCTCCCTGCTGCTGCTGTGCTGGAGTCAGGTGGCGGTTGACAGCTGCAAGGAGTGCATCCTGGGCGTCGAGAGATGTCTGAGGTGGTGCAAAGAGGCCCTCTGGTGAGCTGGCGCTGTAGTATGTCTCCAGGGCCTGAGCTGCCTGCGTTACAGATGGTTTGGTAACCCTAGAGTTGGCAGGAGGAAGGGCGGTGTTGGGTTCATCGTCCTTATGCTACCAGCACAAGCGAACACTCGGTGAGCATAGGAATCGGGGCAGCGCACAGTTGCTTGCTGACATGGATTGCTTAGATTGCCCAGTGGGTTGCCTGCTCCAGAGAAAGAGCCATGCAGACTGAGGGTGTGGGAGTTAGCCCACACTGCTCGGTGGTTCATCGTCCTTATGCTACCAGCACAAGCGAACACTCGGTGAGCATAGGAATCGGGGCAGCGCACAGGCGCCCCGGTCGTGGTTACATGTTTGGTGTGTATCAGCAAAGCCATTGACTGCTGTGACAGTGATGTCACCGCCACTCCTATAAGGGCTATTCTTCCTCGTTCCCAGCTGAATCTCCAAGGATTCCAAATCTGGAGACACTGTGATCTGCTCCACCGTAAGGCGTGACAGGTCATCATACCTAAGAAAGCCACAGAAGCCCAGGCTGATGGCTGCAGCCAGGGAAAGGTTACGCAGCCGGCCGCTACTAGCCGGCCGCTCGGCAAGCAGCTTGCAGACCTCCTCCACCTTTTCCCAAGGAAGAGGCTCCTTCTTGTTGACACCATCAGGCAGCTTTCGCTTGGCATGTTCCCTGATGGCATTCACAATGGGGGCTGTGGTCACCTCAGGCTGTGACGCGAAGCTGTGGAATGCCGCGATGGCTGCAGAGGCCATCTTGATGGTTGAGAAGGAGTTCGCCTTCTGCGTCAGCATCAGCAGGTACAACGCGACGGTCAGCGGCGCCGCTGGCAGGAATGACAGATCATGTCCTGCGCACCACTCTTTGAAGTATCCCCAGGATGGGCAATACCTTTTCATGGTGCTGGCTGCCTTTGCACTGGACAGTGCCCCAGGCATCAAATGCATGAGCTGCTGAATGTCTGCGTGCCGGTTGCCGGCGAGCTCCTTTGCATCAGCCCTCAGGATGGGCATGACATCTGTGCACAGCACTGCAAAACTTCAGCCTCAGGTGCACTCAGTCCTTGTTACAGCCAATCAGTACCAGCTCATGCATCATTTCTGAAGTCTACACGCAGGGCAAACACAGCCCACTTGGGTGCTCCCACCACAATTGTGTTGGCTGAGCCAGGGCCTGGCAGGAAAACATCAGCCTGCCTGTTGGTGTTGAGGCACCGCACACCGACAACAGACGGTGCCCACTTGGTACCGCTGCGCGCACGCAGTAAAGGCCACCACTCTCTCTTGGGCCATCTAGGGACAATGACAGTCCCTACTGCCTTGCAAGCCTTCATATGGAGCAGCACCTTCCCCATCAGACCGAATGGGGGGTTGACCCAGTTGTTCTCACCAGACCAATCATAAGCAAGTGCATTGACACCGGCTGAGCCAGGGCACCAAAACCTGCTGTTGAACTGCTCACACTGCTTGTTTGTTGCTGAGGCAAACCTGTCAAAAGTGTGAGGTCCCCACAGCTTGTCTAGGATCCTGAAGTACTTGCTATTCAGCATCCAGTCATCTCTGTCATGGTATTTGGACAGGGCATCTGCCAACAGATTATTCTCACGAGGAATCCACTCTATCCACAATTGGATGGATCTCTCATGGCAGAACTCGAATATGCGCCTAACAATGTCCTGAATGATCTTCTTTCGGCTCCCCGCAAGCCACACATAGTGCACAACCTGACAACTGTAAGGGAGACATCCCTCAGCAGGGACCACAAGGTCCTCTCTATGGCAATCAGCTCACGCCAGGTAGACGACTGAGCTTGCTCGACAGGGTCCAAGTACCCCTGGGCCACTTCGCTGCCCCCCGCAGCAAAATACTCTTCCAAAGTGGAGGGAACTCGCAAACTTTGGCCTCTGCCGTGCTCCACAAGGAAGCCGCCCCAACCATGGGCACCAGCGTCGGTGAACAGCACCGTCTGAACATGGGGATCTAGCCAAAGTGGTGCCCCATGCAGCCTGTCAAAGTTGCTCTGCCAGAAACGCAGCTCGTACAACGCACCCTCGTCCAAGGCAACGTGCCAGTTCCAGACGTGGAGTGGCTTCTGGTTCATCAGGTCGTACAGAGACCTTGTGAAAATCCGAATCGAATGTCCCACAGCATAATTCATCGACTGCAACAAACCTTGACATGCGTTCTGCGAGGCCTTGCCAGCAGCTGTCGCAGGAGGGCTTTCAATTTCACCACCCTCTTAGGGTCTACAGTCAGCCTGTTAAGCCCCAGGTCAACAACATAGCCCAAGAACTGGATCACCTTCTGCGGGTCAAGAACCAGCTTCGGTACTGACAGGGAGAAGCCAGACGCTTCTATATCACCGAGCACCTGCTCCTGTACGCTCTTGAAAAGCGAATGCTTGCCATCAGGGTCAGGAGCCACAGCAAAGAGGAAATCATCAATGTAGTGGATCACTCTGATCCCCAGGGCCCTCCAGCGCCCCACAAGCTCGTTTGTGAGCTTCGTGAACACCCAGCAGGCAGGACTCAGGCCAAAAGGCATCACAGTAAAGGTATACGTCTGGCCCAGCCAGGAGAATCCAAGGTAGTCCCAAGTGGACTCATGCATGTCTACATGGTGGTAGGCCTTCTCTAGATCCACAGAGAACATGTGGTCATCAGGCTTGAAATAGAGAGAGGTCTGCCTGATATCCTCATACCTGAACTTCATACCCTCCTTTCTGATGTAGTAGTTGACGTACACCAGATCCAGGATCAGCCTGAGCTTTCCGTTGTGCTCGACCACATTCAGGGGGTTGACTACCAGGGGTGGCCTATCAGTCTGTATGATGGATCCCCTAGCCAGAGGCTCAGCTCGGACTGACGCCCCAACAACTCCCCCGGGGCTGTTTCTAATCCTCCCGGATAGAGTATTCCTAAACCCGCTGCTCCACATGTCTTGATTCGCTCCACACGCTCCACTGATTGAAGAGGCCTATGTCAGGCCGGAAATGGGTCCTGGGTAGCGGCTGCGAATGGAGTCGGCAGCGGCGGCCTAGGCGGGGTCTCATCCTGAGCACTTGAGCTCGGTTGAGCGTCCTCGAAGCTGTGCTGCTGGGGTAGCCCGAGAGAATCGAGTCTGCCCTGCTGCCTCCGGCCAGGCGCAGAGCCAAGACCGCGACGATCGGTGCTGGCATGCCGGCTGCCGGCTACAATGGCCTCAAGAGCCTGCAGCTCTGGGCTGACCGGGGCCCTGGTACCGGTGGCATACAGTGCTCACAGTTGCCTACTTTCCCTGAGAAGCTGCAACAGTGCAGCAGTGACCCTGTTTGAGGACACTGTGCTCTGCGCTGCTCTGCTCGAGAGGTGCTTGGTTTGAAGAGGTGCGTTTTTTTGGGGGGGGGGGGGGGGGGGTGAGGAAGAAACCTTACATGTCGGCCAATCTTGCCAATGACAGCAATACCAGCAGACAGATAAAGGAAAGCGTGCAGGGTAGGAGACATGCATGATGGACACCGGAGCTACGGCTGCTGATTGACAGGAGGCGCCCTGCTCAGCCTCGTCCAGCTCCTGTTCGAGATAGACGCCCACCGCAGCCGCTCCCTGCGCAGCTGAGGTGGCAGGCCTCCATGTGTGTGCCCACTCAGGGCTGGAAGGATGTGCCTCTGCTAGAGAAGCAATGTCGGTATCATCGCTGCGTAAGGCGGCACGCACGCGCTGTCTCGGCGTAAGCTCTGCTGGCTGAGCTGGTTTCTCCCTCCAAAAAAAAAAAAAAAAAAAAAAGAGCTGGTGCCCTTGGACAGGCCTGGACGAGTGGTGGTCTGGCGTCTGCTGCACGGCAAGCTCTTCGTTGGAGCCTTCCACAGGCACATCCACAGGGGCACGCCAGAGTCACACCTCTGCCCGCATGCATCCTGCCAGGAGCAGCTGGCCACCCTCTTTTGTTTTTTGAGGAAGAAACCTTACATGTCGGCCAATCTAAGAAAACCTCTAGGATTGTTGGGATTGTTGGGTACACAGCACGACCCACTCCGGGGGAAGCTGTTTTTCCATGGCAAGCGACGGGTACGGTACATCATGACAACCTAATGGCTGCAAACCAGTGCCAAACCGCCTGGGAGACTGGGCAGCTGAGCATGACGTGGCTGAGGGTGGCCCAGCACATCCAGCACAGCACATCCAGCACCATACCACACCGCAGCGACCGCCTGCTCCTCATCCATGACCCAGTGCCGCTTGGGCTAGCACGACGTCCTCCCTTGCAGCACGGTCAGACTTCCCCATCGAGGGCACCACGCACTTGGTCTTGCCAGCCAAGCCGGGTTGGCCCCACCCGGTGCCGTCTCCTCTGCGGTATGCGTGTGCCCTCCACCCATGGGAAGCCTTTGGCCGGCTGCCTGGGCGCACAGAGTGCGACCATGCCCCCGACCAGTGGACTCCCAGACTGTCACAGTATCCCAGCACAGCCGGTCGCAGCAGCTCCATCACCTTGTAGTCCGTGTCTGCATCATTGGGGCTGCACCACCTGGGGTTGAGTCTAGTGGTTCTTTGCTTTTTGGCTGTCTCCATCTAGCCACCCAGCCTGTGGCATGGTGACGTCGAGGGTTTCTAGGGGAGAGGACCTCCTCTGTCTGGAGCGCTGCAAGGGGCTCTGCACCACCTTAGGCTGGCGAAAAGGACCTATGGCAGTCAAGTACACTATGGCAGAGTTGAGGATCCTGCTGGAAAGCATGGTCCAGGGACAGCCACTTGGCTGAAAAGTGCTTAAATCGCTGACATGCTCAGGCATGTCTGGGCGAGGTGCTGTGCCGAAAGGGCACAATGCGAAGGACAGTCATACCAGTCTCGCCGCATCTGGATCCTGGCTGCAGAGATGACTCTCGCTGCGATGTGCGCCGGCTGCGTCGGCTGCTCTGGCCGTGATCTGGCGCGGCAGTAGGCATGCGTGATGACCAGCAAGCGAAGTCGCTGCCACAAGCTGTCCAATTCTAGCCTGTCGTCTGCTAGCAGGAGATCTGCATGCAGTGGAGGTGCTGGCTGCTGGGTCACTGCTGTCCATGTGGCTGCAAACCACTGCCAGACCGCCTGGGAGACTGGGCAGCTGAGCATGACGTGGCTGAGGGTGGCCAGCTGCTCCTGGCAGGCTGCATGCGGGCAGAGGTGTGACTCTGGCGTGCCCCTGTGGATGTGGGGGCAGGATCCAATCACGCATGGCACCAGGCATGTAGAGCATGACGTGGCTGAGGGTGGCCAGCTGCTCCTGGCAGGCTGCATGCGGGCCTCTGGCGTGCCCCTGTGGATGTGCCTGTGGAAGGCTCCAACGAAGAGCCTGCCGTGCAGCAGACGCCAGACCACCACCCGTCCAGGCCTGTCCAAGGCAGCTGAGGTGGCAGCCCTCCATGTGTGTGCCCACTCAGGGCTGGAAGGATGTGGCTCTGCTAGAGAAGCAATGTCGGTAGAATCGCTACGTAAGGCGGCCCGCACGCGCTGTCTCGCTGGTGCCGCAGGGAGCGGCTGCGGTGGGCGTCTAACTCAAACAGGAGCTGGACGAGGCTGAGAGCAATGCATCCACGGAGCGTCAGTGGATGGGTCTGGTGCTCCTCTGATGCGAGAAGAATCATGACCTCCTGATAAGGCACATCCTCCACGGCCACCAGCCTGTGAGGATGCAGCTGACAGAAGGCATCAATTTAGGCCATCACCCGCGTGCTGAAGCTGCAGAAGGGCAGGTACCTGCCAAGCTGCCAGATGTGCTGCTGCTGGTGTTGCGCCGCTGTGGGGCTAGAGTATGGGTGCCTTGGTGTGGGGACACCAAGGTTTACTTTACCCAGGCTTGTGTATGCCTTGGAATTTATGCTGTGCATGCTATCCCGACATCGTGCAATTGGGCTGCAGACTGATTGCAGGGTGATTGTGCTGGCCCCCGTGGTTGAGGCTGCTAGACTCCCACGTGTATGCCCTATGGCCCTAGGCTACGGGTTGCTTCCCTTGTAATAATAATTACCGACGTTGCTTCTCTAGCAGAGGCATATCCTTCCAGCCCTGAGTATTCAAGGCCCGTTTGTTCAAGGCTGGTCCTGTCCATGGCAGCTGAGTGGGCAGCCCTCCATGTGTGTGCCCACTGAGGGGTTCCCTTCATCTGTGCTGTCATTGGCGACATGTAAGGTTTCTTCCTCCTAAATATAACCCCAGCCGCTTGCGCACACTGCGACGCATTATTGCAGGCTTTCCTGTTTTCCGGAGGAAAAGCGCTTACATGTCGGCTTGCCAGACACTGTCAGCTCCATGCGGCCAGCCATCTGGCCAGCAGGGTACGGTAATGAGTGAGTGCGTGCGCAGCATCGCAAGCAGCTCCAGCCCTAGCCAAGATGCCCCAGGTCCTCCTCGCATCAGAGGAGCACCAGACCAATGCTCCATCGATGCATTGGTCTCAGCCTCGTCCAGCTATTCGTGACAGACGCCCACCGCAGCCGCTTCGCAGACAGCAGAGAAGGCAACCTATGAGGGGAGAACGTAGAGTTCTCAGCCGTTAAGGCTGTAGAACTACTGTTCAAGAAGGACGTTGCATTCCAGGATGCCATGTGCTTGCACGTGATTTCACGTGCTGGCACGTGCTGAAGTGAGGTGCAGGATGCCTGTTTTGGCAGGCACTCCTGCAGGAGCATCAGGAGGGAGTTTGCTGCAAGTTTGATCGTAATAATCGTGTTCAGGCTCTTTTCGAGCCTGTGCCAAACCTTGCCTTGTTTTTGTGAGTGGATGGAGGCTGACTGTGATTGGATGACAGATTGGATGATGCTGAACTGGTGGAGTATTTTACCTTGCATTTTTTCTTTAGGAAACAGAACAATTCTACCTTTCTGCTTTTTTATGTTCTTCATGCGCCTCCGGTCGTGCATCTATGCCCCTGCGGCTGACTGTCTACACACCAAACATGTAACCACGACCGGGGCGCCTGTGCGCTGCCCCGATTCCTATGCTCACCGAGTGTTCGCTTGTGCTGGTAGCATAAGGACGATGAACCACCGAGCAGTGTGGGCTAACTCCCACACCCTCAGTCTGCATGGCTCTTTCTCTGGAGCAGGCAACCCACTGGGCAATCTAAGCAATCCATGTCAGCAACCAGGCAATCAATCAATCAGTCATGCATGCCCACCTAGTGTGGAAAGGCAAAGTAGTCACAGTGTCCGTGCCGCCTAGACCTGACCTGAGAGTGCACTTGCAATCGTCAGCGGTAATGTTGAAGATGGTAGCTGTGATAGAACATCATGGGTAGGAAGCAACACGCAAACGCTGCTGAGGAGCAGCATGCTAAGGCCTGAATGCACCCGCCCAAGGGAGACCGTCCTAGGTACAAGGTGGAGTCTACAGCCTGACTGCCAGGAACATCATGCCAGAAATGGCGAGAGAATATACTAGAGTGGGTGGCCAGATGGAGACAGCCAAAAAGCAAAGAATGGTGCAGCCCAAATGATGCAGACAAGGACTACAAGGTGATGGAGCTGCTGCGACCGGCTGTGCTGGGATGCTGTGACTGTCTGGGAGTCTGGGAGTCCACTGGTCGGGGGCATGGTCGCACTCTGTACGCCCAGGCAGCCGGCCAGAGGCTTCCCATGGGTGGAGGGCACACGCATACCGCAGAGGAGACGGCACCGGGTGGGGCCTACCTGGCTTGGCTGGCAAGACCAAGTGCGTGGTACCCTCGGTGGGGAAGTCTGACCGTGCTGCAAGGGAGGACGTCGTGCTAGCCCAAGCGGCACTGGGTCATGGATGAGGAGCAGGCGGTCGCTGCGGTGTGGTATGGTGCTGGATGTGCTGGCTGTCAAGGCTGCAACATGTGGTGCGCACAATGCAAGGGGCTCTGCACCACCTAAGGTCTGCACCACCTAAGGTCCCATGCCCAGTGGGGGAGCAGCTTGCCCCGGAGTGTATCCAACATTCCTGCTGGTATTGCTGTCATTGGCAAGATTGGCCGACATGTAAGGTATCTGCCTCCAACAACCAAAAAAAGGTGCATGGCTTGCCTCCTAGCATTGCGCGGCACGGCATCAGGCAGCAGCTGTTTTCCAGAGCTGGATAGTCATCTCAGGAGTGCACTGTGGAGAGGGTTTTCTCTTTCGCATCCGAAGACTTTATGCATCGGGGAGGACTTGGCGTGATGGGATGTTCTCAACTCACAGCTGAGCATGACGTGGCTGAGGGTGGCCAAATGCTCCTGGCAGGCTGCATGCGGGCAGAGGTGTGACTCTGGCGTGCCCCTGTGGATATGCCTGTGGATCTGCAGCCAGGATCCAGATGCGGCAAGACTGAGGAGCTGTAACCCCTGAAGCGGGACTGCATCTGATGAGCCTGGCTATGGCTGGGCCCTGCCCAGTCTCCCAGGCGATTTGGCAGTGGTTTGCAGCCACATGAACAGCAGTGACCCAGCAGCGATGATGCCGACATTGCTTCTCTAGCAGAAAAACATCCTTCCAGCCCTGAGTGGGCACACATATGGAGAGCTGCCCACTCAGCTGCCTTGGACAGGCCTGGACGGGTGGTGGTCTGGCGTCTGCTGCACGGCAAGCTCTTCATCGGAGCCTGGCGTATGACCTATGACCATAGGCTACGGGCAGCCTCCTTTGTAATGATAAACCGTGCTCGCCCCTCCAGCAACTGAGTACCCGTCGAAGGCAATGCGGGCAAATTCCCACACCGTCGGCCTGCACGGCTCTTCTCGCACCCACTGGCAGCAAGCAGGCAATCAACCGAGTTCATTTTTATGTACAAAGGTGTTCCAGAGCCGCTGGTGCCACGGAGATCCTTCGCAGCAGGCCAGCTGGAGGGACCGAGGCCCCATTGGTAAGGGCAAGCTTGGCCAACGTGCTTCCTCCAAAATGCACTGGACGGCTGCACTGGGCATGCGGGGTCCTTATCTTGACCGCCGTTGTGACCTTCGACCTGATGCATTTGGGACGATAAGGAAAGAGGGGAGAGTCTGCCATAGACTGTATGGACATGGAGGACTGCGCTGGCCTTGAGGCAGCATCATTAATTGAGTCTCTGCCGGTGAGCGGCCGCAGACGTCTCTCGACTTTCCTCCCACGCCTCTGACACTTTGAGGTCTGCAGGTTTATGATGCAAACCATCTTATGTCAGGGGATGTGGCAGGCGTGTGCAGGGCATCATGCGCAGTGTTAGGGCAGGTCTTCGGGCCTAGCCCGCTCACATCCGCATCACACTGGCGACGGCGCAGAGCATAGACATGCCAGCCAAATAGCAACCAAAGCAGCCATCTCGACAGAAAACTGGCGAATACCGCCGCAATGGACACAAATAGCACCAAGAATTCTCTACAAACGATTCATACAATACATACGTACAAGAAAGCAGCACCACGGCAACGGAGACAGTAGCCGCTTCCATCGCATCTTTATCTTATCTGACCCAGACCCAGCGCTGAGGCGCTGAAGTCGTCGGCAGTCTTAGCAATATTTCAGGGATGTGTAGCCTGTGTATCACGCGTGCCACCTGTGCCGGGGGCTCTGCCTTTTTCGGTGCCTGTGATCGTACTGAGGGTTGCTTGGGGATGGCGCCCCTACCACCTTCCAGCAAGGTGCTCCCTTAAGTATAGATGTCAAGTCGCAGTGAGTCAATTGCTCCTGGCCTCTGGCCCACTGTGCTTGTAGCCCGCCCAGGAAGACGGTGTGGGCAGCCGCTTTCTTGAAAGGAGGACCTTAGTAGAAAGCCCACTGGTATCCCGCTAGGAAAGATGGTGTGGGCAGCCGTCTTCTTGAGTGGAGGGTTTTCGTATTAAGTCTGCTGGATGCATCTGCAGCCTGCCCACCCCCTGTGTCTTGCTGACCCTGTTGGACATCTAAGGTAGTTTGCTTGTTGTACCTGTTGCAGCTGTGTTCCTGCGGTATTGAAGTGTCATGTGGACAGAGATGGGGCATCACAAATAATGGCAATGAGAGTACGCGACAACAAACTCTACAGCAGCTTTGCACTTGAGACAAGGATTGAGCGTGGTAATACTGATACCAATGTACGCTTGCTGACTTGAACCCGTCAAGTGAGGGTCAAACATCTGATCAGCCTGGTGTGGCTGGAAGAGATGTAATGTGATCTGATCTGTGATATCATATGATATCAGACCAGATCATGCGCTGTGTGTGTAGGCTATCTTAGTGTGCAATGTCAGAGTCGTTTGCGGGCTCTTGTCAATTATGCTGTGAGCACTTCCCAGTCAGTCTCTGAAAATCATGATACAATTGCGTATCAGGTCATCAAAGGTGGTGTGTAGACAGCCTAAGGCGTCCATCCATTCCTAGGAGTGAATCTCATCCAGAGGCCATCATCAACCGCCAGTGTGAAAGCCACAGTTTGCCGCTCAGTCACACCCTCATATCCGCCCATTCTTGAGGCAAGATGAACTGTAAAGCGGCCCAAAAGTGTTCCAATGATTGTGGCAGCCTGGACAATGTCACACAGTCAGAGGGCCCCCTCTGCTACACTACAGACTTCTGTCCAGCACAGGGTCATGGTACGGCTCTCTGATAAGGAAGCTGAAAAGCAATCGGTGTATGCAATGGCATAACTTGTGGTGGGAGGACAATGCGCACCTCCATCATGGCAAGTCGCTGCCCAAGGCAATCTCTAGGACCGCTGCTGAAGGGAATGAAGGCTTGTGCCAGCTCGGTCTGGTCCAGGCTTGTGCCGTGCGTTGTAAAGCCGGTCTCGGTTGACTGATTGATGGACTGTTGTGCAGTTGTTGGGGCAGCCTTGAAAGCTGTATTGTCCTGCTCGTTCGCCTGCACTCACGACCCTTCTCACAAGGCCAGGACCCCTTGAATATCAAGGAGGACATGACGCTTCACAGCAAGGGGCCAATGGCATGCTACATACGAAGATCCTATGCACCAAACTGTGTGGCAACCTGAGACTCCTCTGCTTTGTTGGCCCAGCGCTCTGGAAGGAAGCTCTCTGGCGCCTTGAACGTCAGCATATGTATGGTATATATTGGCACCTGCGCATAAAGCTATGCTCAATAGTTGTGTGGGCCTCTTGTTGGGCGTCTCACGAAGCAGCTGCGTAAATTGTGCTACCTTATACAGAATGTTTGCACATGAGGCTGGACATCTGTATACAAAGCCACCTGAACTTCTGTGCCTGCAGGTATGTGGTAGCCGCCTAATACGCAGTCCTCATCCGTGCATCTGCTGAGGCCCGTTGCTGCCACAGGAAACATCCGCAGGCTCTCCCGCAACACCTATGTGTTGACATCTCCTTCAAGCCTGGTCCTGGCGGTCCCGCTTCTGATGATGGGCTGCCCTTGAATATGGCTCAGTATCGCAAAGTGTAGAAAAGCACTACACTGCACACGTTTGAGGAAGCCGGTCATTACCCCGTCAAGGTAGGTCAGCGTGGGCAAGTCAGAGTACACCATCCCGCGCGGCTGCGGCCGCTCAGGCTTTGCCAGGAGGCCAGCATTGTCCAGCTCAGCAGCCAGAGTGTCTGCCTTCTCTGGGTGAGCAGCCAGCAACGCCCTTCACCAGTGCAACATCACATGTTGCTGCGCCCGTGTCTCTGTCAGATGCACCTCGTGTTGGATGACACAGTTTTGCCAGCAAGATGTCGAGGGAGGAGTGCGCACAGGGTAAAGGCGCAGGTCTGTGCTGTGGTGTCCAGGCCTCCTAGAATGATGCCAGCTACCTCTGCTTGCAGCAAGTCCCCTGATAGCGGCTTTCCTGCAGCCCATTATGCAAGTAGGGAGGCTGCAATTCAATATAGTATGCATCAAACACCTTGTGCATATGCAATATTGAGACGCACAAGTGGTTCCAGGTCTCTGATTGTGGTCTGTATTGATTTAGTAGTCCTCCTGCATCTCTGCAACCCCTGACTCAACAAGGCAAGCCCATACCTGTGCTTTGGTCCTCGACCCGTGATAGGCAGCCCCACAGTGAAGTATTCTCAACACCGACTTTCCCACGTGTCTGCATGGCATGCATCATGACCTGAATCCTCATGGTGAAAGCAGTGCAGCGTCATCCACAACAGTTCCTCAAGAATTCCCATGCCAACTTGGTGGCTCCCATACAACCAGGCATGTCATTGAGCACTTGGAAATCGTTAGGCCTCAGCACTTGGGGCGCACCAGCACGTCTGTCATAATCTTGTGCCAGATAGAGTGCAGGTTTGCCAGTCTGCTAGAGAACTCCTTCGCCAGATTCGAGTTTGGGAACAACTGACGATACAATTTCCTCAGCGGATTGGTGAAACCCCTGCAACCACAAGAGCATTTTGCATACAGTCAATCTAGTGCTGGAGTATTGCTCCCACTTATATATACACAGGCTCTTCGGCAATAGTGGTGCCGCTCACCTGAAGGTTTCTGCCATGAGAAAGTGCATATCCTCCAAAAGAGGACACGCTTTGTCAAGATCAACAGCATTGCTGGGCAGATCAAAGCCTGTCGCCATAATGACATCCAGTGTTATCCTAGCCATGGCGTCTTGGACCTGCAAGAAGCGGCACAAGACATGTTTGTAAAGCACTTGGATAGATTTGTCCTTCACAGGTGGACAGACTCCATGCAATGTCTGGATGAAGGGATCTCTAGAGTCTCTGGCATTTTGCATAGCTTGTGAAATTATACCTCAATCTCACGAGCTGGACCATATTTGTACAGCTTCTCAGTTAGGCCAAGACACCTCTGAGCCACAATTGGCATCTTGCTCCTGCAGAAAGTGGAGCATGGACAGGCGAAGTGCAGAAAGGCGCACTTAGCTTGTCCATGCAGCAGGACCACAGCATTTGTCATCAAGCAAAGGAGCCACCTCAAGATCTGACCTGATTGCCTCAGGGCTGAAGGCCAGGGCAAGAGTTTTTCTCGTGGCCTTCCACATGGGGTCACTGGTGTGTCGGATACTAAACATGGTGTCATGGAAGGTCTTTGTTGCCAGCTGTGGGCATGCAAACAGTCATTCAGAGACAAAACATCCCATGATCACAGTGGCTGCTTGACTCCACCCGGAGACATGTTGGACACAGTGGGCGCTCTTTTGCTCTGCTCAAAGATGTCATGCAGAAGGGAGGTGCGTACAAAGAATCCCAGCTCGTAGACGCGGGACTTTGGCAGCCCTGGCCGTCCGAGGACCGCTGGAAGCAAGGCTGGATCTGCCACCACCACAAACGTCTGCCCTGGCATCTTCACCCTGCGTGAAAGCTCATGAATGGTCTTTGAGGATTCCAGATGACAGGCCCAGCCCAGCCTATGCTGGCGGCCGCAGACGGGAACCGTCACACACGATATTTACAGCCTCTTGCAGAACAGCATTGCTGTTGCAAGTATTTATCTATGATGGATGTCATAGTCTGACCTGTAGATTCCGAAATCCAGAAGGGTGGCTGTACCTGTACAGCTTCCCGTACTGACGCGCCCATTTGGTCCAAACAATGTGCGTCTGTGGCCGCTTGTATCCCATCATCTGTGTGAGGTTGCCTACAATGGGAAGCGAGGGAGGGCCAGGGAGCGCAGACATGGGCTTGACTCCAGCTACAACGCACTGCCACAGATCAACTGCTGCATTCCACAGCAGGTGCAGTGTAGGAGCTTGAAGGCTGTGCTACTGCTGGTCTTAGCTCAGGGCGTGAGCTGCGAATATGGGCGCACCTGGAGGCTGTCTGCCGCTTCTCTTCAAGTAGGACCATAGTGCTACAGCAGGGACGATGCTGATCAAGGCCAAGACAAACTGCCAAGCCATTGTGTCTGGCGAGACTACCTCAACACCATGTACATGACTCGAGTGCCTGGTTGATAGCGCTTTGCCCAATGAAGTATATGCAGGTAAGCAGTCCCTCGCTGCCGTGAATTTATCTGCTCATCAACAAGGGGCAGATCTGACAGGGATGCCCTTTCGCAGCAGCAGGAGTCACCGCCGTTACAGCAGTGCAAGTGCCGCTGGTCTTCGTAGAACATCTGCGTTGCTGCTGCACCCCGATTGTTTATGAGGTCTCCTGAGGCCGTTTCTGCAGCAAGACAGTCCTGCTGACAGTATCACATGTGGTCAAATACACGACGAGACCGCATTGACCGGCGCCAAACTTGGAGCACCGGCAATCGATCTCTTATCTGTACCTTTTCATCCGGCATTCTTGGCGCACCTCCGCAATCTTGCAGGCCAAAATGAACGCCGTCATGGAGAAGTCTTTCTTGGGCCAGTCCCTCAGCCAGAGCTCCAGCGCTGTGCGGAAACAGGTCCGTCAAGCGTTTGTCCAGCGCGCGTGGTCTGCCCGCGCAGCAGATTGGGCAATGCGCACTGGTTGCTTTGTTGATAATGTTGCCATTCTGCGTCGAGAAATGCATAAGGCACTTGTTGACATGACCTCGTTTGTGCAGACCATGTCGAAAACGGTCATGATGGCCAAGACAGCCAAGGGCGCCCAGAAGCAGGCTGCTAAGACTATCAAGCAGGCTGCCAGCACCGTAAAGGGAGCTGCCAACCGTACAACCAAGAGCGCGAGCAAGACTGCCCGGAAAACTGTGCGGTGGGAGCCGCTCAGCTGCATTGATCTGCCGATCGCTAAGCCACGAGAGACTGTTTACCTTGTCATCAATGCCGGTGAACGCAATATATGGCTTATTGGCACATTCTGATGCAGAGAGCGTGCGGGCTGGTGGGGCCCTGGTGCTGCCGCTGACTCTGCCTGGTAAGCTCCTTCGTCCCAAGTGTGAGGATAGTTCTTGTCTTTCTCAACGTAGTGCTCCTGCTGCTTTGTCCGCATGTTACCCCTTTCTGATCTCTGAGGGTGTCCATTGTCAATGTGCAGGTATGGACCTGACAGGCCCAAGGTCTTTGGTGAGCGCTCACTCCCAAGATCTCTATCCTGATGTCAGTGTTGGAATGCACCGAGACATTGATGGGTGCACAGGTGCTGCTAGAAGCCTGGCACACATGGAGAATTGAAAACGACGTTGCTCTGCAGGGCCCCTGTCCAAGGGAGCAACCCCATCCTACCTGACAGGTACGGTACTGCAACAGGCATGCTGTGACGATGCAGAGGTCTTCTCTCTGGAATGGAAGTCATGCCAACTCTTAAATACTACCTGTTGGATCTTCTGCATGGGACACAACTGGATAATGTTGCGTCATGCAGGCGAGTTCCCTGGTGATTATGGCTGGGACACAGCTGGACTGTCAGCTGACCCTGACACCTTCGCACGGTACAGGGAGATTGAGCTTATTCACGCCAGGTGTGCTTATTCCTGTACTGTGTGCTCCTTCACTGTGTGTCCAAGCACAGGACCTGTTTCTTGATCAGCTGCATCCTCAGGAGTCCTTGAGCAGCGGGCCTGATTCCTGTACTGGCCCTTGTTACCGATCACAGCACCCAATGAAGGATGTGCAGGTGCGACTCGTAGTTGATGCAGCGTGTGTGGCTGCAGGTGGGCAATGCTTGGAGCTTTGGGATGCATCACCCCAGAGCTGCTCGCCCAGCAAGGCATCACAGTAAGCACCTCCCTTCAAGGGCTCACCGCTGGGAGTATGACGCTGTTTCAGGGGAAGACCACCATCCAGTATGACTGGCATCACAGTCTGGATGCTGGTCAGAGGCAGTTATGTACTCAAGCATGCTAAGACACAACCTTTTGATTGCAGTTCCAGGAGCCTATCTGGTGGAAGGCAGGTTCAGCTATCTTCAGCTCAGACGGACTCAACTACCTCGGCAAGCCCAACCTTGTCCATGCACAGAGCATCATCGCCACTCTGGCCTGCCAGGTGCGTCTCAGCATGGCTGCATGCATGATCTCATTGACCCTCCTGCACCATACTCAGCGTAATTTGAGGCTGGATGTGAGCATCAGACTGAAGTAATCGCTTCTCTCGTGGCTGCAGGTGATCCTCATGGGTGGAGCAGAGTCATACCGCGCCCAGGGGTCTGGCCCAGGCATTGACGGCCTCGACAGACTGTACCCAGGAGGCCCCTTTGACCCCCTGGAGTTTGCATCAGATCCCGACACCCTGGCAGAGCTCAAGGTGAGGCCATCTGTAGCCTTTGCTGGAATGGTTGTCGCGCGCTTAGCTTGGAAGCCCTCTGACTGTTGACACGAGGCTTCCTTGCTATGTGACTTGTGACTGCATCGCGGCACATCTAATTTCTCTGACAGAAACTTGGTGCATCAGGTCAAGGAGATCAAGAACGGCCGCCTGGCCATGTTCAGCATGTTCGGCTTCTTTGTACAGGCCATTGTGACAGGTTAGCATCTCATCCAACCACCTGTGAACTTCTGGTTGTGCCACCTCTGCTGAGCAATCCTCTATTTGCGAGTGCAGCTTAGATGCTTCAGCCAGCACTGCAATGCATATCTCCATGCTTAAAATGAGCTTTTCTCACAGTACTGTATCATGCAGGCAAGGGACCCATCGAGAACTTGAACGACCATCTCGCAAGTGAGTTTCTGTCTGAACACATGCGTGTAGCTCAAGGCTGCACCAACTTTGCCCTGTAGGCACATGCATCATGATGTTCAGCGTCAATATCGATGCAGACTGAGCTATGTTGCATGCAAAGTTGCATACAGGGCCTCTTGATGCAATTAATTGACCATCCATCAATTATGGAGTCCTTTGTCGCACTGCAACTGACACCAGCCTCCCTGTTTGCAGATCCCACTGTCAACAATGGATTTGCTGCTGCCACAAAGTTTGTCCCCGGCAACTAGACGTACAGGCTAGTGCACATGATGCAAGAGGAAGAAGTTGTGACACTTCGATGGACCCGAGTTGTCTATTTGCATTGTTGCCTGTACGACTGCAATTGGTATTACTAGGGGTATGACTGTGCCCTTGCGTGTGAAATCTGTATTAGCAGGCATGGAGACAATGTTCTGATGCATGCTAATGGTGTGCTGAACGTAAAACGCACAAATGGCTGCCTTATCTTGAGCCCGGCTGATAGGGCTCGAGCCTGCCACCATGCCATTCAGAATATGTTCGCATTAGCATGGGCAGCTGTGACGCACATCTCCAAGGAAGACAGGCACATGCCATTGCTACTATTTGCAACATGTAGAACCAACGCAGTGCGGTATCATTGGGATAGCTTCAACCCAACATGCCCTGAAACGGTCTGCTGCCTGTATGAAACAACCTCATTACATCCACTAGCTCTCCTTACTGAGTACTACATTACAGAGTTCTAGTACCTAGTGAACTTACAAGCACGCCTGAGTCCTACTGCATGAAGGAAATCTTCTCCAGTAGCAACTGTAATCAACAGAATGCCCTCTCCTAACCACATTAAAGTCATTCAGCAATCCGGACAGAGCTGTGTTATCACATTCAGGGGACCATGGGGCTTGCTGTTGCTCTCCCATCCGGCTTCAGGCCAATGCAACCCAACAGCATCACAAGGAGTGTGAGCTCTTTGAACGTCTCAACAAGGGCTGCTGGTCAGAGCTTTCATAATGTGCAGCTGCATCATCAGAGTGATTCCCAGCCTCAATGTCAACCTGCACCACACAAAAAATCCACCACCCACCTTCTCAAGTTTGTCCAAGGTATTGTGGCTTGCACTCTTGGACGGAAAAATCAGATGGTCTGCATCATGCAATCTGGAGAACTCACCCGGTCAATGTTGCCTGAAATACCTCCAGCATCAGCTACATCTTGACTGTGACCATGTCTGTATGGCCGAAAGACGGTGGAGCTGTGCAGCAGCCTGTCTTCACCACGCCCTGCGTACGTCACGCTGACCTTGGCCTACCTGAGGAAGAGGAGTCCAGAAAGACTACACAGAGATGACATGCGAGGCTCATCATCGCCAAGCATCCTGCAGCTCTGTGTGCAAAAATCGATTGGAAGGCCACAATAGGAGCTTGCCGCAGAGCGTATGATCTATGCCTTTGCAATGTCTCACCAGGACTGGGTCTTTGCAGCTGGCCCAATCGTGCAGCTGGTATTGTGCTTGCACTCGCTGGCCAGGCAGAGTGTGCACGGCTGCTGTCGCTAGTGCTGGGAGGTGCCTGGACGCCATCAAAAGGGGCAACACTCTTCCAGGCCTGAGCGCTCGCGCGGGCTCTCTGCAGCAAAGGTATACATGATCAGCACTTTGGAGGGCTCACGCTGCACCAGTCACTCATCCCTCAGTGCATGTCAAGAGTTGTACCTGGTAGCCCACGACAGGGGAAAGCTGAGTGGCTTCCAGGGCAGCACGATAAGCGCTGCGGCTGATGCGCAGCATCCTGAAGGGTGCTGAGTTCAAAGCCATGGCAGTGAAGTCTGGGGTGTACGACTCTGAGCTCAGGCTGCGGTTGCCAAGCGTCGACCTACAGGCATGAGCAGCAATCTTCACAAAGCTGCTAAGCACTCTTGACAGTGCTTGAGGGGTGATCTCTCTGACAATGACTTGGCTGTGTGGAGCATTCAGGAACAGGTCAATGCGAAGCCCTCGGCAGAGGAGCCACTGCATGGCTACCAGAGGGCTCACCAAGGGCCAAGCTCCAGTTCAAAGCCCTCAGCCCCTGCATATCAAATGCATGCTCTTGCTTCAGGTTTCCTTGGGGGACATGACACACTGAGAGTCAGATAGATCATGTAATGACATGCTGCAGCCAGAGCTTGCTAAGGAGCCAGTGCACATGTCCCAGATCAGTGGGATTGTGGTGGCTGGATCACCTGTGTAGATGAGAGCCTTCCCCTGCAGAATGAGGGTGAAAAGATCTGATGGCACTCCCCTCTCATACAGAGTCAGACCGACAACTTGGCTGTCTTCTGCGGGCCCTCTCAGGTCATTTGAATTGCGCCTCTCCGGTAGATGAACGGGACCGTGAGCAGCACTCCAACTACCAGCACTGAGGAAGGTGCTGCTGCCTGCACAATATCCCAACAGTGAGGTCGATTTTACTGCAGCTGGAGGAGGAGTAGGAGTTGAACAGATGTCATTCAGCACACCCCAATGCAGATCTACAATCTGACAGTTGAAATTGCATGGGATGATTGAAGCAGCAGCCTCACCAGAAGGTGACGCTGAGATGGTCTGATCAGCTCGACTTTGCTCTGGCTGTATGTCATGCTCCACAATTTCTGCTGAACTGATGAGACCCTGCAAAGCACGGACTCGAGCCTAGAAATAAGCTGCTCCTTGGCGACCACTGCCTGTCAGCAGCACTACTGACTATGACAGTGCGACAATTTGCGGCACAAGCTTTACAGGTTGAGATGCAACGGACCTTCAAGGGCAAATCATGGGGAGCCAGCAGAGGCGCAAACTCCTCCACATTGAGCACCAGAAATGAAGCCACCGCTGCCATTTCAGCATTGGACAGGGCGGTCGAATGGAGCTTGTGATCAAACATTGCTAGGTAGGACGCTATGTCAGCTCGTTCCCTGTCCCTCCGAATCAGTCTCCTGTTCACATCCTCGTAGATGTCGCTCTCGTCCAGAATCTCAGCCTGCACATGCAAGCACCATGCCCATGGGGATGTCCTTTCCATTACAGTGTCCAGCGTCAGAACTGTACCCCATTGTTAGCGTGAAGTGCTGGAGGCTGGCCTTACCCCTATGAGCTCTTCCATCACGTCTTCCAGAGTGATGAGGCCGGTGACGTCCCCATCAGGGCCTCCTGGCATGTCAGGCTCCCGGCGCACCAGCAGCATGTGGTTGGCAGAAGTCATGAACTCCTTGAACACCACATCCAGCTTGACATCCTCACGTACGTAAGTCACATTTCTGCCCCTGCGCTCAAGGGCAAGTCTCAGGATTGTGCAAGAGGGTATATCGCTGTATTGGGGATGATTGCAAACATGAGCATCAGCAGAGACATGTGAGAGAAGACCGACCTGAAGGCTAGAACAGAGCTCAGCTCTGTCTCGTCATCCGGGTCGATCAAGATAAGGTCTTTGACAAGCAGGATGGCACATATATTTTGCCTGACCCGTGCATACACCGGAATTCTCGTAAATCCACTCTGCAATAACACAGAACAAGTCATCTTCTTTAGAGAGGACAGCTGTCTAAGCCAACATTAAGTATGTGTAGCATTCTCCAGAGACAGCATCCCATAGGGGCGCTCTCACCTTGTAGATGGCGAGCATGGTGGAAAAGTTGAGGCGGGATCTCTCCTCCAGAAGGAAGGTGTGCTCAAGGGCTGTCATGACATCTTTTGCTCTCTTCTCTTTGTACTCAAGGGCACCAATGAGAAGACGCCGATCCGCCACAGTGAGGCCAGACTCAGCTTGAGCATCAGCATCTGTCACATGGATGTCTCTGCACAAAATGAAAATTAGTCGCACCAGAGTATCACAGCGTCTGACAAGGCAAATTGGGAGATGAGTGAAGGAGTAGCAGATATCTGAACCAAGGACAGGTTGTGCGAATTCTAGGACTCACATCAATCTTTTGAGCTCCTCCTGAGAGTAGACAGTCCCGATGTCCCGACCAAGCCACTTGTCAAGAAGAAGGCTGATGGGGAAAGTGATAGGTGAGAAGATGACCCTGCACATCAGCAGCACTGCCACCTTGGACAAGTTATTTGGCATGCACTCTGCATGCTGCTATCTTCCAAGCACACATCAATGACCGCCAGGCAACAGCGGTGGTCAGCAAAAGAAAGCAAGGGACAGTGCCAGGTACATGTCGTGACACAGGAGGAGAGGCAAGCCCGGCTCACATGAAGATCCTGACCAGCCAGATGCAGCGCGCCCCGACTTCCAGGCCGTGGCGCGTGCAGATGCTCTGCGGCATGATCTCGCCAAAGATGAGGATGATGATGGTGGAGGAGATCAGGCCGATGGCCCCAGTTGTGAGGTCTGCCAGCAGGATTGACAGGGCGCTGTTGATCAGCGTGTTCCCCAGCAGCAGGGTGCACAGCAGCAGGTTGCCCTGTTTCCTGACGGGCAGGATGGTCTTGGCATGTTGCCTCTCTTCAGGATCACCGCCCTCGACCAGGATCTGCACATACATTCGCATGAGTCAGATCCTCATCCCTGACATGCAAAAAGCCCAGCAGCTGCCCCTGATATGCATGGCATTGAAGGCATGTCATGGTAGCCTCACCCTCAAGCCGACGTTGTCCAGTGACAGCAGTCCAATGGTCAGGCCAGCAAACAACCCTGTCAAGGGGACCAGGACGAAGGAGAGCAGGATCGCAGCCCAGATTGGTAATGTCGGGAAGGATGGTACGTCTCCATGGATCTGCAGGTGAAGATAAGCAGCTATTTTACTGTGTATTCTAGCTATGATAGAGTGTGTGCGGATGCTTCATGGCACCAAAACCGGAACCATTAGCAATACGATCGTAGCTGTATCGCGTATGCCTAGGCGTCCTCTTCCTATCAAGGGGTATCCTCATACCATTTCATAAGACTCAGGGCTATAAGCAAGCATGGGACAAGCCAATATGGAAGAGTACGGGAACTTACCACTGTGCACGCAGCAGAGCAGGCGTCTGCCAGGCACTCCGCAGCATCTTCTGCGTACAGGTCGCAACTCTTTATGCATTGTAGGAGTTCAGCCATACGCTTTGTGCCACCTGCTGGGCTGCCTCACGGCAGTATGCGCCCTGGTTTCTTCGAGGGCCCCATCATCAGGGGCCATGCTGTACTGGCTTTCATGCCTTAGTCTCTGAACACCTTATCGTCTCAAACCATTCATTCTCACAGCGCATCACCCTTAGCGACGCCTATCGCAGAAAGGTCCAAGATTAGAAGAGGGCATCTCTCGGGTAAACCACTGGCCAGCCCATGAGCTGCCCGGGGTGCCCATGGCTTTGGGCCTGCTATGAACAGGAGTGGTGGGGTGCTCAGTTGAGAGTGAATGCTGAACAGGAAGCGAGTCCAGCCTTCGCTGACTCGGTCTCCGAGAAAATACACTCGCGAAAATGGCTACACAGCCGACCATCAATGAACTGTTTGGATCCGACTCTGAAGATGAGGAAGAGCAGATAGACGCTCAGGTCAGTGCGGAGATCTCTTGCACTGTTAACTAGACTGTACAGTTCCCTCTCTGCACAGTGACTCTGTTGATAACACAGTGCATAATTGCACCCTTGCTGCAAGTCATCAAGCAAATTTTCAGCGTTGTCTGCCAGCAGGCCCCTGAAGCATCTGAGCAGCCCGTTAGTGAAGCCTGGCCTGAGGGGGCAGGCGAGCTTGAGGATGAGGATGCCCCTGAGCGCGGCAAAGCCCGCAACATCAATACAGGGGAACCACAGTACCAGGAGGCAGTTTTGAGGAAGCGCATAGGTGCAGCCCCATGCCTCCCTCAAGGCTGCAACCATGCATGCAACCGTCTCTCCCATTCAGCAGTGTCCGTTATGTCATGCTCAGGAGTTGGGGAGTTCCAGCTGCTAAATGCTGTGCAGGCAGCAAGGACTTGCGTCTTGTCAGGCTCTCAAATCTCCTGAACATCAATGCCAAGCCTTTTGATTCAGCGACGTTTGAGCCGGCAGCGGACATCGTCTACACTGATGCCAGGGGCAAACCAAGGGTCATCCTGCCAGACTACAACTGCATCAGATTCAGGAATGTGACCAACCCTGATGGGACCACCACAGTGAAGAGCAATGCTAGGTGGGCTTCTATTTCTCGCTGCCATCCATCATCAAAACAGGTATTTGTGCCTTCTGGAAGTAGCTCAACATGGCTCAACATGTTTTTACAAGGCCAGAGTGCCTGCATGGAGGTCTGATCTGCTTCTGCCAGGTTTGTGCGGTGGTCCGACGGCTCGCTGCAGCTTCTCATCGGCGAGGAGGTTCTGGATGTATCTGAGGTGGACACAAGCTCGGACCATGGCTACCTCTACAGCAGACCCAAGCAGGCCACTCTCCTGGAGGTGCTCGCCCCTTCCCTCTGCATATAAGCTCCTGCTATGGCCAACGCCTACACCTCGTCTTTGCCAAACCCTTGTGTGCTTAGGGAGTAGGCCTGAGCGCTGTGATGTGCAGTGTGAAGGGCACTTTGGGAAGAAGATGGTGTTCCGGCCAGCCACTCTGAACTCCAGGCACCACAAGCGCCTGACCCAGGCAGTGGAGCGGCATCACGTGAAAGTGCAGCGAGTCCAAAAGACCACCACCACTGAAGATCCTGCCAAAGCTAAGGTATACAGGAGCTCTTATGGGCTTTCTTATGCTGCCTTTGTATCGATGATGGTCAGATGTGAGAAGCAGCACATAAGAGCCCTTCAATTTTGCTTTTGCAAAGCTATGCAAACATCAGGATTTGGGCGCTGGCAGTCAAGATGGGCGCGTGTGCAGGCTGAGCGAGAGAAGAGGGAGGAGGAGCGCATCAGAGCCACCCACCAGCTTGAAAAGAAGCAGGTAATGTTTTACTTGCTCCTTGACAGGAGCAGCTCCCTCTGACCCTCTTTGACCTGGTAGCTCCCCAGCGCCTGAGGGCTTAAAAAATCACATGAAGGCGGTGCTGCATCTGAGTGAATCACTCCTGGCACAGACAAAGGCATTGCGGGGCTCAAGAAGGCCAGAAGTCACCTTTGAGGCCAGATCAGCGAGACCAGGAGGAGTCCTTAACACAGCCTACCTCGAAGCCATGGACAATGACGAGTACGAGAGCGAGAGCGATGATGAGGGACCATCGCAGCGAGACAACCTGCGCCGGCGCACTCTGGATGTGAGCCTTTCCTGTTGAGCTGCATTACATCAGGGACTGCTGTATGTTGCAAAAGGCATGATTTTCATTGCTGAGGTGCAGGGTGACAGGTGATTTGGATAGACTAGACCGAGCCCGGGGCATCTTTGGCATACAGCCCTATGCTCGGGTTCAGGAAGTAACCACATGACATATGCCCATGCAGGATGAGGCAGAAGCAGAAAGACGGCTGGCAGAAGCGAAGCGGCCCACTCCACTTCCTCCATCGTCAAAGCGGGCACTGGACAGCCTTGACAGTGATGAGGAGGGCTCAATATCAGAGGTAAGGCCTGGTTCCACATCGCCAGACTGCTGAGCTTTTCAGGGCGCCTGTGAGTTTGCGAACATGTCTGTCAGATCGCGGTCCTTGCCTCATTTGTCACAGCAAGCGAGATTCTGCTCTTTGGTCATCCCATGTATCCTGTACAGGAGGAGGAGGCTGGAGGCAGGGGACCCAGTCAGCAGGCGCAGAAGCGGCGCCATGTTGTGTTGAGTGATGATGAAGATGACAGTTGACGCTGCTGCAGAGAAGTCTGGACTGTATATCCCGGGAGTACGCGCACATGCACATGCATGCATGCTTGATGCACCTTACTCAAGACAAAGTTGGACAGAGTGCACAGAACCTGCTATCGGAACTTTGCAGAATAAAATGTTGAACAGACGACATATGCTAGCAGAGTGTAACAACAGGCTGCTTACTTGGCTCCAGTTTTGGGGACTAGGTCTTTAGCCCATGCATGTTGCTAGATAGTGATGTCATGAACTCACGGGCGTGAGGATCAGTAGTATGATGGAGTGTAAGGCATTGAGAAACTCCAAGCCAGCTGGGGTGCTCTTATACAGGAGACCGTGCCCTGCCCAACCTCTGATCAAGGCCTGGAGAGCCAGCCTTGTCTCATTGTCAAGTGGAGGCTCAGCTTCTTCACACGACCAACAATGAGAGGTGGCTGTATAGAACTTCCCTGACCAGCCATACAAGCTTGAACAATCTCTAAAGAGTCTTTTTACTGATAGACTGTGGCATTCTTTCATGTCTTCTACTTAGCCTGGGCCTTCAATCACTTCTCCTGTATTCGGCTGTAGGATCAAATCAGTTCCAAAAAGTTCCTGGTTTGTCATTCGCACCCTTCCTTCCTTGTGGAAGCAACTCGACTCAGTCACACTCCACAACTATCTGGTGGCACATGCTGCAGGCTTGGCAAGAGCTGCGTCCATGGCATCCTAGGGTCACATAGCTCCCCTGCCTAGTCCTAAGCCCGTATTTGGTGAGAATGCTGCTGCAGACTCCGTGAGCCTGAGGCATTGGCATTGCAGGTGTTGGGCACATGCAGCAAAGCCGCGAGATGTCATCCTTCAGTGTGCAGGACACACAACCTAGAGGTGGGCCCTCAGAAGCTTGGAGGTGCAATCATTTCCCGCCTGAGCAGCCCCATGGCGGGCACCTGCAAAGGCACTCACAACGTGTGACATCCATCATCATTTTAGCACTGCTCTCAAAATTGGAGACTTCCCTCATTCATTGATTGACAGAGGTAGTGTACATACCCTGGCCCAAACCTCCGGCCGTTGTTTCCACCATTGTTGCCAGGGCCCCCACCGCCGGATCCACCACCTGCAGCAGGATCACACTCGCTCACAAGGTGCATAGAAAGAGGGACATATGGCATGCTCAGCACTGCGGTGGCGTGGCAGAGCAAGATTCTCCTTGCACAAGGCTCCTTGCTGCTAAGGCAGACAAAGCAAGACCAAATCACAGCATACATTGCCACTGTGGACGCTGGGTATTGTGTGCACAGCTGGCAATGTCCAAGGAAATCCTGCATACAGAAAAGGTAGTGGACGTAGGACAGCAATGGTGGCACATTGCTCACCTCCACCATTGCTGGGTGACCAGGAGGGAGAAGGTGACCAGCTGCTGGGGGATGGGGACCAGCTGCTAGGTGACCAGCTGCTGGAGGAACCTGCCGTACACAGTAGCCATAATCAATCTGCTGAAGTGAATATATCATGAACATGAGCACCTTGCACATACGTCACATTGCTATACAACGAAGACAGGAGCAACAAGATGTCAGGCTGCGGGGCGCCCAGCTGTAGGTGAAGAGACTTGCTTGATGAGCCGCCACTCGGAGACCAGCTTGAGGAGGAGCCGTATGAGGAGCTGGAGGAATAGGATGGTGAGTAGCTTGGTGAGTATGATGGGGAAGAGGAGCTGGAGCTAGAAGAGCTGCTGGTCGTGCTCTTCGCAGCTGCGCTGCTGTTGGTAGGTGATGTCGAGGCTGTGGTGTTGCTGGCAGCTGCTGCGGGTGCAGGCGCTGTGGCATTCGCTGCTGCTGCTGCTGCTGCTGCTGCTGTGCTCACTGGGGCTGTGGCGTTGACTGCTTCTGCTGCGCTTGCTGGCGCCGCAGCTGTGGCATTGCTGGCAGCCACTGTTGCGTTGCTGGCAGCCGCCGTGGCTCCTGGGGCAGTCGCGTTGGCAGCAGGGGCCGCTGCAGCGGGTGCTGGGACCACAGGCGGCGCAAGGGCTGCACTGGCTGTGGCATTGCCGGGGGCAGCTGCGGTGGCATTGGCTGCATCCCTGGTTTGCACCCTGGTAGGCAGGGTTGCAAGTCCTGCAAATGCAGATGCGGTGAGATTGTCCAATACTGCAACACGTGAGTTCTACTGTACATCTTCTTTTGGCATGGGAGGAAGGATCCTAGCCACATCAGGCCCTCAGGCCTGCAGTTAGCAGCACGCTTGTCTTCGCAGCTTGCATGGACTGAGCGCCGCACACCTGATTGCACGCCAGCACTCTGCGCAGGGGCACTGACGTCGGCGGCCGGGACTGCAGCTGCAGCAGCTGGGGCTGCAGACGCATTTGCCGGAGCCACAGCTGCTGGTTTGGCAGCGGCAGGGGCGACTGCTGCTGGGGTATCAGCCGGGGCTGCTGCCGCTGGCTTTGCTGCAGCAGCAGCCTGAGGGGCCACGGTCGCATTGGTCTGGGACACAACAGGCGGTGTTGCTGCAGCAGCCTTTGTGGCGTTTGCAGCTGGGACAGCGGCTGTGGCGGCAGGTGTGCGGGCAGCAGCAGCAGGCGCCGGAGCTACAGCGGGCTTGGTGACTTTTGCAGCGGCGACAGCGGCTGGCTTGGGAGGAGGCCCAACTGCGTATGCACTAATTCTTTGTCAGTGCTTGATCGGATGCATGCAACATTGTAGATCCAGCTTTGGTCGAGCAGTTCTTTGGCACTCAACAGAGTCAGCATGGCCGCCTTTAGGCTTGCAAAGCTGTCAAAAAGGTTTGAATGATTGTGAGGAGATACGCACCTGGGGGTGTAACAGGCACAGGCGCACCAATGCCTGCGCCTGTAATTGGAATGCTTGATCCTGCATCCATCACGCTCATCGTCGATATCCAGTGGCATTTGCAACCAATCATCTTAACAATGATCTCTTTTGATGGCCTGAAGCCCTCTGTCACAAAGGTGAGTACGAAAACCACAAGCCCTTGCATCGGGAAGCGTACCAACGGTTGGAGGTGAAGGTACAGTTGTTGCTGCAGCACCTGCACAGCAAAACATTGGTCAGGTCTGTGAGCTCAATTTTAAATATGCCAGTGATACAAGCTGGCCTTTCGTGCACACCCAGGCCAGGCACAGCGGGGCATATGCATTCACTTAGGCTTGTATGTAGACATGCATAGCCGGGGACCCACTGGTTGAGGCAGCAGCAGGGGCTGCAGCTGTGGCAGCTGGCGCTGTAGTCACAGGGGTGAGTGTGGGCGTAGTAGTCGACTGGGAGGCTACAGGCTGCCCGTCAGGATTGACTGGAGTCAGTGAGAGCCCGCTTGAGGCAGGTGCAGTCTTTGGTGCAGCTGCTCTGACCTGCAAGACCACCACGCTCACTCTTCAAAACCAGCACAACTGCTGCACCCCAGGCTGGTGTGTCTGAGCACACAGACATTGCTGGGTGCATTGAGAGTCTTTGGCACTGAGCATGCTCACCTTGGCAGCGCTAGGGGCAGGTGCCTTTGCGGCAGCGGAACTTGCAGCAGGGGCTACAGGCGCAGCGGGCTGGCCACTGCTGCTGGCAGGGGTCAGCGACAGCCCCGAGCTTGACACGGGGGTCAGAGACAGACTTGAGCCTGATGCAGGCGCAGCTGGCGTGTCCGGTGCTGCTGGAGAGTCTGTGGAGTCAGAGGAGGAAGCCCTGTGGACATAAGAGCTTCTGTCAGGCATGGAGCCAACACAAAGGTGCGTGATACCAGGCAGGCAGTAAGACCAATCCATATATTGTGCTGTGAGGGCAAGCATACAGCCAACCCAATCCTCCTGCATAGGCCTTTATTGGCTGATAGCAAGGTCCATCCTACATGCCTGCTGAGAGACTGCCTGGTGTAGCTCATCCTAAAGAGCAGCGTAGACATACCGGAGGTTTATGAGAGGGGGCAGCTCACCAGCCGTATTTCACAGGTGACCTGGATCTGGACCTCGATGGCGCAGCGTCAGAGCTTGTGGGCTGAATCGATGAGCCCACACCAGAGCTGTCATCAGTGGAAGTCTGCATATGGAATCTTGCACTGATTCCCTTCTAAGGACAATACCATACAGGAAAATGTATCTCGACCTGCTTTCACGGTTATTCATTCCCTCACCATACACAGACAGGTGATGCAGGAGGACCTCATGTACAAAGACTCAACCAGAGCAAGAGCAAAAGCCTGCATAAGCAGTACTCAGATGCAACACTGTATACTCTAGCCTCTCAGATCTGTCCATGTCTCGTTTTCCACACAGCAGGATGGGTTCTCACCGAAGGGCTAGCTGCAGATGAATCCGGCGCAGCAGCAGATGCATCTGAGGAATCAGCATCTGGGGAGGCTGCGCTGGAATCTGGCGCGGCAGCCGATGCATCGCCTCCAGACACCTGCGATGTGTCACCTCCACCTCCAGACGAGTCCCCCGATGACACCTGGGAGCCACTGCTGTCCGCTGACGAGCTGTCAGCACTGCTGCTGCTGCTTGCTGCAACTCCTGACCCAGAGCCATCATACACCCCAACGCTGCCTGCATGCCAGATGCACCGCATGACCCCTTTGACACTGCGTGTGGTGCTAAATACAAGGCATCCACAATGAACACATGCACTTGTGACATCATTGAAGGAAAGACTCACTCTGGAGCAGGGTGCGATGCATTGTTGTGCCAAAAGCCATCACATCTTCTGGGCCTTTCAGCTGTTTGACCAGACCCACGGACGCATCTGCGCTTATTGCCAGGCAAAGGACGGCCAGCGTGGCTGTGACTGCCAGCCACATCCGTGGCACTGCAAACATGCCCTCCTGCAGGCATCAAACTAGTTCTTTGGTCAGAACTGAGTCCAGCAGTGCTCAATGCAAACTCAAAATAGCAAGCAGCAGGTGTAACGTATTAATCAGCACATAGACGCTGCCAGCTTGGCCAGGGCTCACCCTCCTCATTTTAGTCCCCCCTGCCCCAGCTCTGAATGAGAACTCCAAATGAATTTACACGCCTGCAGCACAGGCAAGTACGTGTTGCACAATGGGAATCGCTATATGGAAGGCGGATCAGCTTACTGAGACCAGGACTCCTGAAAGCATCGTTCCGGCTGGAGGGGCGACAGGGGAACAGAATTAGAGCCTGCGCATTGTGGTTGACACCCCAGGCTATATAATTCATGCATCCTACGAGCCCTAGCTTTGGGCATACAAATGGGTAGAACGTCCGACTGGGGCTGCCGCGATTCTAGCGTGCCAGGAAGCAGTATAAAGATGGAAGCTCCCGGAAAAAGCTATTCGCATGGTGCTTACACTTGCCTTTTAGCTGCGCAAGGCTCCAAGCTGGTGACAGCAAGACGCCCGACACCGATCTGTCACCTATGTGTGGCTAGGTCACGCCTCCCGACACGCAGGGCGGCACTGCTGCTGGCTTAAGAAATTCTATAGTATGGAATAACGGTGTAAAACGCTTTATCGGCGTCGCTTTAAGACTCCAGCGAAATCACGCACAAAGCCCAGGTCCGTAGCTCTGACAGGTTCCGTAACACATGGCAGGATGCAAAGCATCGCCCTCCCCATCTTGAACCATACTCCTGTAAGCGGTGTCGTTCTTGCATTGCATCCTTCTAATGCTCTAGTCCGCGTAGGCGCATGCCACGACTTCTGCAGAAACCTATTCCGATATGAGGACAGGCCTGGGAAATCATCGCACTCCCATGTCAGAGGGTCCTAACAGCCGCGTACCTGAAGCCTGCATTGTTCACCTCACCACTGAAAACAAAGGAAGATGGCACAGAGTGATGGCTGCAGCTGTACTTGCGACGGGGGACCGCCTTTATGCTTTCTTTGACGGTCTGCAACCGTGCTACATACACCTGCCCTGGCTGTGAAAACAGATCGAAGCACTATGAATGACATATTGTTCTCCTATAGCGTGTTCCCACTTGCGGGCACTGCTGCAGGTCCTGGCCTGCCCCCTACTGCCACTGAGGGCTTGTTGCAAGACATTGGGAGAGTCCTGCAGCCAGTGGCCTACTACAGGCCTCAGCTGGATCTTATACCCCTTCTCAGCTTTGCATCCTGGTCCAGAGGCAAGCACAAGAACAATGCCATGCAAAATTGAGTTGATGGCTTCCTGTAGCAACCCTGCCAATTGTCCTACAGCATCCAGCCCTTCCTATGCGCGTAGATAAGGTGGCGAAGCTGGACGTGCAAACTCTGGTATATGACCTGCAAGACAAAGACGAAGCCAAAGCTCTTTCCCGAGATTTGAACCATGTCAGGGAGACCTCTAATCTGCCTCCGCTTTCGCTGACACCACTAGGTTGGCCTCTACTCATGCCTGCATATAACTGCACGAACTGGCAGACAAGGAGACATAATTCAGCTGCTTTCAGCAGAATTGTACACTTATTCAAAATGCCATTGCGAGATATTGCCCCAGCTCATACTCCCCAATTGAGTCTTGTGTCAACTGCAGCTGCTGAAGTCTCTGCGCACGAGCCACCAGAGCGGGAGCCTGTCCCAGCGGATGATAGGCCCTTGAGCTTTGCCCATGTGGCAGTAGGGGGCACCTTTGACAGGCTGCATGTGGGCCACCGCCTGCTACTAGCAGCCACCGCACTCATTTGCACAGAGAAGGTCTACATAGGCGTCACAGGTACCCATCGTATGCTCTCACATTCCGCCTAGGTTCTCAGTCAGATGCCTGCCTCTTGCTGCTGAAGTTCTGCCATGACGCTGCTCCCGCCGTTTATAAACCTGCGCGGGTCTTCAGGAGGCTGCAGAATTCTGCACTCATCATTGTGCTTACAGGCCTCCATATGTAGCTTTTGATGGTACTAAGGGTACAGGTGACCAGCTCCTACAAAAGAAAGCACACAAGGAGCTGCTGGAATCATATGAAACACGTGCGCATGCTGCTGAAATCTATGTGAAGGCCGTGCGCCCTGGTCTGACTGTCCAGACTGGGGCCCTTCTTGACCCCAAGGTGACACCTCCTTTACACCGTCAAGCCTCAGGTCACATCCCTGAAAACCAAGTCTTTATTAGTGGAGGGGTGCTGCAGCCAAGAGCTATGTGAGCTTGGCACTTGTCACTGCAACACTGCTTCTGAGGGCAGTCCGTGATGGAATGCTGGTGCTGCTCAGTGGGACTGTACACCTGCTTACTTACCATACGTGAAACCTGCAGGCACCAACGGTTGCAGCCACCGATGAGAGTATGCAAGCTTTGGTGGTATCCAAAGAGACTGTACCTGGGGCACAGGAGATCAACAGATATCGCAAGAATGTGGGCTTTGCAGAATTGCAGATTGTAGTTGTAGACCTCATTGCAGACACGCAAGCAGTGCAAGGTGGCAAGGTCAGTTCCACAGCGCTCAGAGAACAGGAAGCTGCAAGGCAGCAGGGACACACTGCTGCATAGTTGCCCTGGCACTTGCTCTGCAGGAGCCTGCAACTTTGCAACTTGGAAAACAACAGGGCCTTTGTATTCAGAGGTTTGCTGACATCTCTGCCCTTGCCAACTGGCTTTGTGCAGGGCTAAGTGCTGCTGCGGACAGTAGAAGGTTGTCAGGGCCAAATGCCTCAAGTGCAGGGCTAGGCGATTGCTGAACGTCAGGGAAGGGATAAGAAGAGAGAGGTCTTTCATCCTTTGTCTCTAGGTCTCTGTGAAGTGCCAAGACAAGTGCAGTGCTCACGTGACCAAAGTCACATCCAGTTGGGCAGGAGGACCTGCACCCAAGATCTTGGCCATCAGCATATACTCATGCAGCCTTTCATTACATGAAGCACATACGTCTGGCATGCAGCCACAATTGGCACAGGCAACCATGCGACACACCTAGGGGGTAGCCCTTGCCTTGTACACCACGTGCTGCATCACGACTTGACATCAGCTTGCTCAAGTTCAATGCATTATGCTGGCCCCATATGGCCTATGTTCAGGCAAAGATCCTATATGGTTCTCCGTTGTATTGTATAGCAGGTTCAGCTCCCACGCCAGACACACTTTGACACCGGCACTTTGCAGAGGCACAGGTTTGTATGACGCAGGAGATCTGTTCATCATAATGCAGTTTCCGCACCAGAAAAAAAAAAGCATGGTACATGATAAGCACTTGGAGAGCCCCCTGAAGTCAGAGCATGTGCTACGGGCCTTGATTCACAACAGCACAATCATCCCTGCATGCTGCACTGAAAAGCGCATCTGACAAGCCCGAGCGAAAATGGTGCTCGTCACTCTGCAGAAGCTTATGCCTGTTTGCGGCTCCTAGCTCTAGGAGCCAAGGAGGAAGGACATGACATCAGTGTAGGTGTCTTCGGAGCCTTCCTTCTGCACGCCAGAGTTGGCCTCCGGCTGCCCTGCGCCCTCACCAGTGGGGCCACTGGGGCCCGCCTTGCTCACGAACTTCTCAGCAGGAGGGAACCAGGTGCGATGAGAGGCGCCGTTTGCGGCTGGACCATTGCTCATCACATCAGCAAGCACACGGTGGGAGCCCCCGCCATTGGCAGACGTGAAGCGAGCCTTCTGAGCCAGCGCATCCGCCTTGCTGGCCTGGATGGCCGCACGCAGGAGCGCATCCTCATCCTCTTGCCCTGGCTGCTCAGCTGCAACATCTATGCCAAAGTCCTCTGGCCGGTACTCTTGCCATGCAGTCTCCTCCGCTGCACTCTGGGGTTCAGGTGCCTCTTCAGCAGCCTGCAAAGGGAAGCAGTGCATTCTAAAGGAGTCAAGGATAGCATCAGCACTGCCGTCATCACAGGCATCTCGTGTGACATGAGACAGACAGTCAGGTTCACCAGCAAGGCCTGCCATACTCTTATCTGCCCCTGACCTCCCTCATGTGACCTTTGGGGAATAGGGTCTGCAACTTCTGAGAGGACAAAATTCGAGCGGACCTTCTGTGTATACTCTGGCAGATACATCCTTGTGGAAACAGAAGAAGAGCTCTCGTGGGATCCCTCCTCCCATGTTGGCTTTTTGACATCAGCCCACATGCGCCTTTCCATGACAGTAAACTCATCTGCATCGCTGTCTGCATCACAGGGACACTGATTGAATGGTCGGTACTGTATCACTCTTCAGCACAGGTGCATGCTGCTGCACAATGCTTGTAACACATTAGACGAGGTGACTCTGCTCACCTGCTTCAGGGATAGGGGGTACTCCAAAATTGTATGAGCCACCGCTCTGACCTTCTGTGGGATTGGCACTGCATATGTCCCTTGCTTGCAGCACCTGCGTGACAGTCTTTCTGTTAATGAGAGCCTGATGACACTGATGCTGAAAGGTTCCAGTACAGTGCTGCCAAGACACACAGATGAGCAGCATGATCCCTGATGCTGCCAGGCATTTCAAAGCAGCATTCACCTTCATAGCTGCATGATGATTGCCATAGTGACTGAGAACAGCAGCCTCGATATCAGCTGTGCTGATGTTTAGGGCGTTGGCGATGCAGCACAGCTCATCCACCTCCGTCTGGACTGTCATTTCTGGGATGCCGGCATGATCAACTTGGCCTGCAGGGCACATTCTGCTATTCAGTACCAGCCAGAGAGGCAAACCAGTCAGCGCAGGTCTGTAAGAAGCATGTCAAAATCAAATGTAAGAGGCACTCACAATCTAGTGAACACACCTGACATCAGCAGCTCAATGGCATGATCTGCATCTCCAGCAGCCATGCGAGCTGCTTTTGACGCATTCTCAAAGGAGAAGCCCATAGACTTCAGCCCATCCACACATGCGCTTAGCTTGTATCTGCAGGACAGGTATTGCCTCTCAGAGCTTACCCAGTCCAGCTAATCTGGACTGCATCACTGATGCTGTTGCCTGACACATCTTAGCCAGCGCAGCTGTGCAATTTGCAGCTGTTCTGTATGCACTATATATATAACAGAGGCAAGAATGAAAGAGGAGAGGCATCGACTCACGTTTGTATAGCCTCCAGCATTTGTGGGGAGAACACGCGTGGAGCAGGGACATTGGCTGAATTGAAGGTTGGCATGGATTGCCTGTTCCCCCCCCTGCACACGAAGGTACCCTGAATATAAGCACCGCAGCATGTCTCCTCCTGATCTGTCATTGCGCTGACATGGTAGGTACTCAGTGCAGAAGACGTGCAGACTTTCATTTCTACAGATATGGCCTTTGGGTAGCTCACATGGCCTCTCCCTGCCGCCTGTTAAGGTCATCTTCCCCGTGCACAAGGCGGCAGTTGGGGTCAGTGCAATTTCCTGTCTCCTGGAACTTCCTGCAGAGACGCAGCTCGGGTCCCCCCTTGCGGCGCCTCTGCTTGACTGCAGCCTTGGGTGCTGCAACCGGCATCCTGCCACTGGAGACAGCCAGAGGGACAACTGCGCCTCCTGCCCTTGCATCCCTGCATGGGCGTCTCCAACGTTTGATGCTCTGTTGTGCAATTGTGTGCAGGTCAGACAAGCTGTCCATGCACTGGCTGACAGCTGCAAGGATGGTGCCCATGGCCATACAACATTAAAATTTGCTTTGCGATTCTTGGCTTGCTTACCTTGTGATATCCTTGGACTGGGCTGTATCTGTGGAAAGCATGCTCTCAGTATCATCATTTTCAACGCTCCTGGTGACAAAATTGGCAGAGATATCCACATTGACCAGCTCAGAGCTGTCATGAGCAAAATGGCATTTAGTGCCATATGGACACTGGCCAGTCTCCTGCATACATACACATGCCCATTGACTCACTGTACATCTGACATGCGATGCCCAGGACATGGGACAGCCACAAAGGAGGGGGACGCACCTTATGTGCAATGCAATATTGGGCCTTATAGCCAATCAGTGGCAGCTGGTCGGACTCATCATGGTAATAAGTGCAATGCAGGCGTTTGCAGTTGGCCTTGAAGCAGCGCTGAGTTTTGAACACGTCCTTTATTGTGCCGGCATTGAGAGCAGCCTGGACCCTGCACATAGCTCTTCTCTCAGCCACCAGCGCCTCCAGGAGTGACAGTGTCAAGATTAGCACTTTGATGTATTTATGAGGAGCTGTACCTCATATCTGAGACGCCATGAGCTGCTGGGCACTGGCTTCCAAAAGAGCAGCGCCCCTCAAGGCACCACATGTCGCAAAGGGCAGTCTTGAAGTCTGCAGCTACCTTGGCCAGCTGCACTGCTGCCTCGAGTCGCAGCTGCTTACGCCCATGAGCATTTGTGCAGAGTTCCCCTGCCAGCAATGCAGCAGGGTCAGTATTTGCAGACGGATGCCACGCCAGCATTCAGGAACTGGCAGCTGTCTGAGAGTGGGGAAGGAAATTTACCCCGCTGGCACTCTTGGGAGGCTTCGTAGGCCTTGCAGAGATTAGTCTTGAAGGCCATATCCACAAGGCCCATCTCAATTGCAGCAAGGACACGCAACTCACAGAGGTTGTGGGCCTTCATACACTCCATGCCATCCTCACAATTCCCTGCCATGAATGCGACCCGTTCAGATAGCATTATTATCAAGGTGTCCCATGCGCTGATCAGATGATCACTTTGTATTGACAATTACAGTGTTGCTGTATTGCGGGTGCATGCCAGCTGTGCCTACCTGAATGAAGAAATGGCTCACAAAAAGCTGTCTTGTAGTCATCGGGGAGGTAACCCATTTCAATGGCAGCCTTGACGCGCAGCTCTGCAGGGGAGTGCGCGTTCTGGCACTGTGACCCCAGCCTGCAGGGCTCCTCGCCATGGATGGAGGAGCACAGGCGCGTGCGGAATCCAGGCGTCAGCCTCGACTGCGCATTGTCAAGGGCCTCATGATTCCAGCAAAGCTGTGATGTGCCTGTCATAGAACAGCATACAGGAAAAGGCGCGGCGCTGAGCTTGGAACTTAGCTTACCTCCTTAATTGCAAAGTCAATCTGTTCTTGGGACCATTTGGCATCATCAGCCAGCAATACTTTGAGCTTTCTTCCCCTGCGGGAGCCCGCTTTAATGCCTGCAACACCAGGGCCAAACTCAGCACTTTGACATTGCAGCTTGCCACACCAGCTTGGCCTCACACAGAGCCTCTCTGTGACCCTTACCATTCTCATGCAGGAGTGCAAATGTGTTGCTATAACTGGCTGCATTCTGATGATTGATGTGTTTCTTGAGCAGCCGCTTGTTTTGAGCATCATCCTGCAGACACAGGTGAAAGTAAAACAACGCCACAGAGCACTCATTGCCAAGTAGCGGCCAACAAAACAAAGTAGTGGCAGACAAGGCTAGATTCCTATACACTTACCTTATGGGCTGGATTGGTAGTCTGCTGTTTCAGAGATGTGTGTTTCTGCTTTGCGACTGGACCAAGTGAAGGCATGGGTTGGCTGGGTGGCTTCTTCTTTGCTTTCTTGTACGCATGGTAAATGGCATGCACAACCTGTGGAGCACATCGCCTGTCAGGGTATCGGTCAGGCAAGGCATGCTGCAGCGGGGTTGATGGGAAGGTAGCTCACCGAGCCACTGCAGGGCTTAATTTCCTTGCTGGTGGATGCCTTGTCTCGGCCCACTGGACAAACCCGTCTCTTCATCACATCGTGAGGCCTGTTCTGAATGTTCTCCTGCTCAAGGCAGATTACTTCAGGTGTGGACACTGCGCACATCTGTGCGGAGTCAAATTTTGACCCCGAAGCCGCAAGAAGCATGTGTGAATGCCGAGTATGCCTGATGTAGTTGCACCTTCATGTTATGTGCTGCACCAGTGTTGCTCGTCCTCGTATCGGCTCTGCCACCTTTGAGGTATTCCTGAATGCACCTGCACGGTACATCGTGCCACCTCGACAATGTCAAACAATCCTTCTCACAGACTGACTTTCAATTGGATCAATTCAGTGACCAATGTGCTCTGATACGCTGGTTTGTTGCATAGAGTACTTGGTCCTCGTCTGTGAGCGCCCCTTCTCCCTGTAGCGACAACAGCAGACGCAGACAATGGCATTATAATGTATAAGCAGCTCACTCTACATGATAGGTCCTCGTCCCGCATGCCTCGACATTGCACTCCGCCTCTATGTAGTCATCCTTCTCTGGATCGACAGCACTCTCGCACCGTGGGCACAGGACCTCGGCCATGATCACCAGATCAAAACATCTATGTACAATTACAGGAGCCTTCGACCAACTGCCGGAAATGTCTGCCTGCATCATGTCATGAGCACAGGTGCCGAAGAGGGTTTCCCCTGGAGCCCTCTGTTATAAAATGTCACCCTCTTTCAAGCGAGGCATGGCTCCTTCTGTCAATTTCGGTAGGCACGGCAAGGAAGGAGCTATCCACTGGATATCAAGACCTGCGAGCTGCTCGCATATAGCGCTCTCGAATTCCTACAGCTGAAGAGGCGCGTCGTTGATGCAGATTTTGGTACATGTAGACACTGCCGGACATGAACTCTGCATATACGGATGGCCAAGAGTAAATCGTGTTTCGGAACGATCACAGCCAATACCCTAAAGGCGTAAATCCAGCCACCTCACCACAAGGATCCTCTTCTTGATCTGAGTGGGTGACTGCAACAGTTCAAGCATCAGAGTGAGCTACACCCATATCTCTGTCACAAATGCGTTGACACGTCTTTGAAGGCGCGCTCCTCTGTCATCGCAGCTCGTCATCACGCGTGGGCCTCATTGCAGGGTGGCCGGTCTCCAGATATGCTAGCCCTTTCTGCTGTCTCTGCAGAGCACATACTGGTCTTTGCCCTTCTGTGTGTCTGTGTCCTGTACATCTGCAAGGTTCTTGGTGACTTTCGGGACCTAGGGCTCCGTGTGAGGCATGAAGCTGATGAGGAGCATGAACTGAACGGCACTGAGGAGCATAGCGATTGATGTGGTGCATAGCAACGACTCAGGCTCCTGTACCAGCACCTGAAAACACAGAAGTGACCAGTCTCTGAGCTAGTTGAGCACTTGTGCCTTTGTCAGACAATCAGCTCAGCTAGCGGTAGCTCATGCTACCCTGACCGTAAACAGTTGCAGTGCTGGCAGACAGTTTTGTGCTAGGTGATGCAGACTCTGCAAAAATGATTGTAAGCAATCTGATACTTACTATGGCAGCTGTCAGTACAAATTGCCTCTCTTCTTGCAGTGTACCAGCAAGCGCATTTTGGCAGGCCAGCACAAAGTTAGGCTGACCTGGGGCACACCGAGGCTGCAGCGCTATCAGAAATGATTGGCAGCCTGCTGTAACTGCACTATTGGACCCTACTGTATATGTACATTTACACTAGGACATGTCAGGATCAGGCTCGGAGAAGGACTCTGCCTCGGCAGTGCACTTCGACATGGGAAATGTGCATCTGTGACCTGCAGAGCTGGGTAGCCACGCTGCGCGACAGCTTACCAAGCCTGCACGACTTGGCATTGCAGCCTAGGGCATTTGCCAAAATTGACATGGATTCCTTTATCCTGCCAACAGTTGCAAGGCGTGTTTTGCTCTACACACACCGGGTGATGTGCTGCGTATGTCAGCACTTACATTGCATCTGGAAGGTCACGGCCTCTGATAGCAATTGGCAGCTCACAGTACACACTCTCATTGTGCCAGCACCTCCACTTCCCAGCTAAATGGCCAGTTATAGCCTGCATCATGTCTGACTTTGCACTCCACAAGGCTGCAGCATGCCAGGGTGCCGTGGCCGCTCTTCACTACTGTCTTCATGGTCTGACGTTCAGGTGCAGCTGAAGATTAGAATCTCTGCTTCTAGGTGTAGTACGCTTTGCGTTTGCTCAGGTCTGGTGCTTAGATCCTGTTGGTCTCCCAATGCATGCTGCGCTCTTCCACTGTGCCTGCCGTACTGAGGTGCATGCTGCAACTGTCCTGCAGTGTCCAGGGCGCATGCTGCTGTCCTGTGGTGCAAGCACACTGGATCTTAGACTTTTTTGTATCTGCACCCCCTGTACATGCAAGTCTTGCCAATATCCATTCTTGGCACATGATTAGGTGTGGAGGATAGCGTCTCAATCATGGAGGCTAATGATGCGCAAGGCCCATCAGCCATCATATCTACATTCAGCGATCAGATCAGAATGTCCGTTCATTCACAGACTCCTCCGCCTGAGCTCTAGGGTTGGGTGGGCTGGCTTACCACTACTTCAGCACTGAGAATAATCGTGGGGCTGCGCATTTGTCGACGCAGTGCCAGTAATCAAAATACTGCCCTGTACAGTGGGCTTCCGGTCTCCCCTCTATCCGCTTAACGCATTGCTGGTACGCTAACAGCGGTTTTATGCAGTCTGGCTTGCAAGCCTCCTCGATGGCGGCCTTCGGATCCGTCTCTTCGTCGGCCATCTCTCCCAGATAACCTCACGTATGACAACTGCCCCAGTGCTCGCAGAGATCATCCTCACGCAAAGACTTTGGCCCCAAGTGGCATGCAAGCAAGTCGGAGGCGAACCTCTGCTGAGTATGAATTCATCTCCGACAGATGACTCCTGACAGCAGTTTTATCAGACCAGAGAAGACAGAGCATGCAAACCAATCTTTGAAACGTGGTCAACAGAAGGTGGCCGCAATCATGGACTGCGTGTATACGCCGATCAGGCCAGGATCCTCCAGAGAATCCGCACAGGATGCACCTTTTCTAGGACAGGAGCAATTCACATTTCTCCTGATCAGCATTAAGGCCTGATCACACCCTGCGCTCTGGAACTAACGCTACAGCCTCCCGGAATACGCTGTCTACTTGCAGCAGCCATTTCTGGACCCGCCACAATGCTATCTCAGAATCGTCCAAAGCCTAAGAATGCACCAGCTCCTGGACATAAGACTGGCATGTGCAGAAGTCTACGCAGCAAAGTGCTAGCTCATCAGCATGGCTCTTCGCTGCAGCCTGGCTGCTGAGAATCTTCACTGGAGCCTGGCTGCAGGTGTGAGCTCAAGGGATGCAGGTGTAAGCTCATGGCATCCTGACATCCATGCAGATTGTCAGCCTGACAACCTCAGGAGTCATGCTGGAAGCCGCAATGTAGACAGGACCTCACTTAGACGCATTCCTGTTCTACAGAAGTCTTTGAGATTGGATTTGAGACTCTCCAGGATTCTGTGACAACAATCTGTGCAGCTTGTGATCACTTACAGTCTGCATTTGCAGCATACAATGGATCAGGCACTCCCATGCAGGGCTCATAACCCTTGATGTGGGTGCTTGAGCCAGCACAGCATGAGACAGTCACCTTATTGTGCTTGTCAAGGAAGATACAGAGCTGCAGCCTCCCATGCCTGGATTACTTGCGCCCCTCTACAAGGATTATGTGATAGCCAAAGCGCGTCTTTATGGGCGCATCAGTCATCTCGCCAACCTGCGCACAATCCATGTCTAGCGCGGCCTTGCATAGGTTAGAGCATGCGTGACTCATGAAAGCTCGCCAGGAGGTCCATCAGCAAGAGGACTCCGGACACTCAAAGGGGATAGCCTTACATTCAGCTTGAATGCGGCTTCTGCAAAATCTCCTACGACATCTTGCTGCATGGTTGAACAACACCAGTCAGCTCACATCAGATGCAGCTTTCTTAAATCATGAAGTGGCTGCCGGCGTCATGGGCCTCGGATGAAAGTCATGCATTGCTGAATTCTTACCCGGCTCTTCCAACCCAGGTCGCCCCCCTGCCTTGCCTTATCCTCTGAAAACGCAGCTGCCACCTGCATGAGCAGCCATCCAACTCATCACACAATACAGCTCGCCTACAGCTCCTATGTTCAGCTTAGCTGTGGCCCCATGTAGTGAAGGATCAGACAATGGTGGGGCATGTTGGACAGGCCCACACCGTGGCAAACTGCTCGCCTCCCTTGATCTTATCAAGCGCCTCTAGGGCTTTGCTCTGTTTCTCGCATAGAATGTGGCGTACTTTCACATGCGTGGCTGGCTTCAGCTTTGCTGCCCCACTGCACACAGACAATATGGCAGGTGATTGTCCAGCCACTTGCGCCTTGTACTATTACTATGCAATGGACCTCCATGCCATGTAGCCACTACAGCAGACAGCCCACCCTGCAGCCTCAGCTGGCTTAGCTGCTTTGCCCTTGCTCTTATCCTTTCCCATTGCAGATCACAGGACTGAGTCCTTCACTGGCTATTGTGTGCCTCAGCCTGGTGTCATCCATGCACGAAACGCACTGCCTGCTCAACTGATACATGCAGGGACATCAGCGCTGCAGGATGTAAAAGCAGTACTCCAAAAGGTCATGCATGCCTCGCAGATATTCTGACGTGTGGCTTTTGTGCAGAGGAACGGAGATGTCGGGGTGGGCAGCGACGGGGCCCCAGGGGCCCAAGCCCATGGGCCAAGGGGTCGTCAGAGAAGGAAAGCAGCATCATCTCGATTGCCGCAAACACAGTGCAAACGTACCCTGTGTAAGCGTTGACCGCAAAGGGCTTAATTGGGCGTGCTTTATGCACGCATCTGCAGCGTTATCGGCTCTGACCAGCAGCCAGATCGGAGACCTTCCGTCAGCACTGCTAGCCATCATGATAGGCCGCTAGCAACACATTTTGGCAGCCCACATGGATTGAAGTTTGATGGTGATAATAGGGAGCTTGCAGCTGTATGTGTACTCCCTTACACCTGGACTCAAACTGAGGTAGCCTGCACATACCTGTATTCCGAGGAGCTCCTACTGCCAAGGAGTGGCAGACTAATAATCTCAGCCTATACTTCTACCAGTTTCGATGGGGCTGCTTCGAAAGATCCAGACTCTGCCAGCCTTCGCTCTGGGAGTCTTCTTCTTGTACTGGTCATTGCCACTGGCAGCCCTCATGAACAAAGTGAAGTTTCTAAAGCTCATGGGGAAGAGGAATGACGCGTATGGCTGGTAAGCAGCTGCCTTTCTGACTAGTCCAGCCGTTTTGCAAGCAGGACATGAGTGGTGTCTGAGTGATTTCCTCTTTGACTCTCCAGGGGGGTGGCTCTTCAGCAGTTGTTTGGCGTCACCATGCTGCGGCTGCCTGGTCCAGCTCTGTACACAGAGGGAGGCCCCATCATATTTTTGGTGAGAGCACCCCCGCACTGCTGCATGGCCGCCCCTCATACTGCAACGGCGCAACCAGGTCTCTGACAACCTTATGGTGCCGCTGTGCAGAGCAATCACAGATCGTGGGCAGACTTCTACCTTGATGTTGTTGCAACAGATGGGAATGCTCAGATGCTGAGCAGGATGGCAGTTGCCCTGGTGTTTCCCATGTTCATGGGCGCTGTCTGTGTCATCCGATCTGTGATCCTGTTTCAGCGGGGCAGGAAGCACGACAAAGAGGTGCGTGTAAACATCTGGCATGCTTTTATAATGTGGCTAGCCTCGTTCCGTGGACTCCCTGCGTTGTAGTCCTTGCAAGGCCTGATGTTGACGGCACTTATGACGTGTTCTGCATGTGCAGAGCTTCAATAAGATGATTGACAGACGGATGGCAGCCAGCCCTGTCGATGGCCTCATTGTCTATCCTGAAGGTATGTCAGGTGCCTTGTAGGGCTCCATTCAAGTGTTCCATCAGCTTTGTACACCTCATGCAGCCAGCCTAAGCTTCGAGGCTGTTGCAGGTCATCGCAGCATCTCCAGAACATCATTGCCCTTGAAGCGGGGGATGCTGGCTTATGCATACAGCCGGAAGATTCCAGTGCAGGTGACATGTCCATGCACTAGGAGTCTGCGTCCTGCCTGTGTCACTGCCTGCATGATGTTGTTCTGTAGACAACGGGCTGATTGCTCAGCACCGTCATAAGGCAGCTCACAGCCCCACAACCTTACGCTGGTACAAAGTGTAGACCCCAAATGTCTGCTTGTCAACAATTGCTGGTATGGCATGTGCTGCAGATCGTGATGAGCGCCAACAAGGAAGCTGTCATCTCTGAGAAGGAGCTCAGCTGTAGATTTGGACAAGAGGTGCTCGTGGCCTATGCGGAGCCAATCCGCTCATCTGAGTATGACAGCTTCGATGCATTTGTGGATGCTGTACAGAGGGAATGGGACATCCAATGGAAGCGGATCTACAGTGCTGAGTTCTCAAGTGTGCACACATCCCTCAAGGATACCCCGCAGAGCTATTTTAGCTTTGCTCTAATTGGCCTTGCAGATGTACCGACAGTCATTGCTTTCAGCCCTTGAAATACCAAGTAGTCATTCTAGAGGCAGTGCTTGTCAATCCCAGAATGCTGAGGGATCTCTGTGCTTTGCAGTGGGGCAGGAGATGAGAGTTGATGAGCTCGAAAATAGAGAATACCCACCAGCCATCAAGGCAGCGCAAATCTTTGTGACTGGAGGCACCATCCTCATATTCTTTGCTGTTCTCTACTGGACCTTGCACGCCTGGGCAGCTTTCCTGTCCCTCTTTGGGACCTACAAGGTGAGTCAATATTCATATGCTTCTGTACAACAGGTCCTCTGCAGCGTCCGCTGATTGCCTTGTCGCCCAAGAAGGCTTGATGCTGTTTTCCGTATCCCGTGTGCAAGATGACATGTATGAAATGTGCAGGCTGGCGTCTCAGCAGTCCTCAGTGTGTGGGCGTCAGTGTCCATAGCGCTGGCCTTCAAGCGGGTGCACCTGCCACTGAAGACACCCAACCTGGGCGCAGCCTCGTCACGGACCATTGCAAATGGCGTGAAGTAATGAGGTCCACAGCAAGAATTGTTTGTGAGGGTGGATGGTATGGAGGGCTTGGTCAGCTTAACATGCCTGGAGAGTAGATTGGTCAAAGCGTCCCACGCGCTCGGAAATGGTGTGGCCTCTCAGCGGCTGCTACATAGGTCCCAGTAAAAAATTTCAAGGATGGACGCAACTGTACATTCTTGCGGCCTCAATTCAATGGCTTGAGTCCAGGATATCAGCTGGGGTGCTTTGTACATGATGGCACAGAGAGCGTTTTGTGAATGGTCAGAGTAAGCACCAGCGCCACAGAACAGTCAAGGTGTAATAGAGCCTTGGATCAGCATGTGTAGCACTTCGGCACCTCAAGCTGTATGTTTCAACGTGACCACATAAGTCACTTGGCAGTGCAGATGTGAGGGAACCCATCAGTGCCCAAGCAGGAAAGTGGACTGGACCTCTGACTGTGTGCTCCTGCATCTTTGCAGCACCTCAGAAGACCACCCTTTGTTCTGATGCTTTATAAACTTGTTGACTGATCATTCAGTTCATTGGTGCGATGTTCCTGCCCTCGCACAGTGCATGCAGGTTGTAGATGGGTGATGGGACAGGCAGGAAGGACAGCCTCCAAACTGCCTCTGTATGTGTCAGTCCAATTTCTCTACATGCATGCAAGCCAATGAGCCGCATATACATGAGAGCGCCTGTAAAAGCCAGTTGGCCAATTAAAAGAAGAGTAGCACTGTACACAGCATGCGTTAAACTCACATCCTGACACTTGGCAGACCACACCTGCCCAGCAACATACATTGACTAAGGGGTCAGATGCTGCTCAGAGCAGATGGGGACCAGGGTACACATAGAGGCCATGAGTCATGTTGACAGGGATTCTTTCAATACTGACTGCCATTGCTGCTGGAGGGAGCATCAGCTGGCTTGCAGTCCTTGCACATCTCCAGGTTTGCCAAGCAGCCCTGGCCGGCGCCGCACAGGAAGCTCCGCATGCTCGGCCGGAGCGTCATGTTCATCAGCGCATGGATGGTGTTATCAATTGGGTGCACAATGAACGGGATGGCTGCACAAACATCCAATGTCATCAGTGCACCGACAGCTATCACTAAGCTCACAGCTTTCTGCCCTCTAATGGAGACCTTGCACACTAGACTGGGTTACTCCACGGCAGCCTTGCATCTCGAGTGCCTCACCTGCTAGGCCGACCATAGTGGGCAGGGACTTGTCAAGCAGCGCTATCAGCAGATCGCTTTGCAGACTGACCGCCATGGCAATGGAGTCAATTCCGCCCTTTACAGGCTCCATTTGCTGTGTGGCACAAACGGATCTATTAGACATGGGAAGGGTGGTAGCCAGACAGCAGCAAGCAAGGAACCAGCAGCAGGCTGATGCATCAGCTGAAAGACCTGCCATGACCTGTGCTCACCTCAAGAGGCAAGAGAGCTGCGTGAGCTAGCGCCACGACTGTGTGAATGGTGTACCCAGGGCAAATGACAGAGGCGAGAAGCTGCCACACCACAGTGTCGAGAGCTCGTTCAGCAGCAAGGAGCTTCTCTAGCCTGCACAGGTGAGGTATGCACTTGAGCTTCTGCACCATTGCAGAGCATTTCACGGACTCCTGCCGGCTGCTGCTTGCTTCACAGGCTGACATAGAACAAGCAGGCTATGCCAGCACTGGCATACATGAAGCTCCTGAAAGTAAGCAGGCACACCTGGGTGTATCCACTTCCGGATGCAGGGAAGCATTGCCACCCAATTCAGAGCGCGCCAGCTGATAGGCCTTGATGCCTTTATCTGCTGTATCTACCAGGACATAGCTGATAGCGACTCCATAGCTAAAGGGGACGCCCCAAAATGGCAACCACGCAGCAAAAGCCTCCCTAGCAGCAGACACGTTTTGATTGAGCCACAATACCTGTGCATATCCCTGTAGGCCGTTGCCCCTCAACTGTGACTGATAACTACCTGTGTCCTTCAGGGAAACACATGTAGAGCTACCTACCCGCACTCGTTGCTGTAGCCCAAGTATCTCAAAGGGCCATCTCTCAAGGGGTCAAACTCTTTGATGCCTGCTGTCTTGACAGCGAACTTCTCATCTGCTCCCACAAAGTGGTCTTCGGTCATACGCCCGACAAACGAGGACCACCTGCAGAAACATCGAGTCAGGGGCTACTCACCCGCTGCGTCATGTTCATCACAACTTATCTAATTATATGAATATACAGGGACCTGCTGTGTTTACCTGCTACGGACAGCTATGTTGGGGAAGCCTCCTGGTTCCCTTTTGGGCAAAAGTCCGCCCAGGTCATTGCTCGAGTCCTCAAATTCCGGAAAGTCATTGTTTGGGCTGGCCTTCTTGGACTCACTTGCCTCACGTCCTGTTGATGTAGCTTGGGCAGACAAGGCAGGGCGCCCTGACTTATGTAAGCTGCTATGAAGGTGACCTGTACTCCTGGAGCGGTGTATCAAAGCAGGACATACTGCTGGCGCTAAACAAGTGTTGTGTGCTGCCATCGGTTTTGGTCGCTCTAGCAGACAGTCTGTTCTTTCCGGGGCGCTTGACGCAGCTGATGGCCTAATCAAAAGTTGTGCCCTTGACGTCAGATACTTTGCAAGATCAGTCCAATGCAGTCACACAAAGGTGAGGCTTGCAGACTGAGCATTTATACATCACTTTCAGAACCCGGGCTCGAATCACGGACACACTGAATATCGAAGCCTATTCTGGCTCCAGACTGCATGACTGCAGGTCCTAATCGATTTCTAGTAGGGGTGAAAATCGCGTGTGCATATAATCCCTATGGAGTCGACTGAGCGATGCCTCGAGAAGAGAGAGGGAGTAAGTATGCTGCATGACTCTCAAGCCTTCCCAGAGAGGAGCGCTGAGGTGCTCTAGAGATCTGTGAGCACATGCAGAGCACAAGCAAATCAGATTGCCTTCGACAAGCCAGGGCGCACAGTAACAAAGTAACTTTCCATATGACAGGAGATGACAGGCCGTGTAGCACAGCTGAGATCACGAGACTGATGCGTTCGTCACTCCCGCGCTGCTGACTTCACTTCGAAGGCCTCTTTAAAGAGGCCCCCTTTCAATCTAGGCTTAAGGGCCTTCCTCACAATCCTTCTGGGTTCTGGCCACTGGCCACATTCCGTGAATGTACAGCTGCAAATGACTTTGCATGACTTTGGCACATCTCTCTACAGATACTTCTTGGACGCAATTCCCCGCATCTCCAGCTCACAGGAAGATGCGCTCCTCATTGAACCTCGTCTCGCCGAAGCGGGCCTGCCTGTCACTGGCGTGCTGGCCCCGGCCCTGGCGCTGGCCCTGCGGAGCAGCGGGCGCCCCTCGCTGCACCAGGTCGTGCTGTAGCAGCGACACCCTCAGCAGCTGTGCATGCGTGTTCCGCAGATACTCCTCCCCTGGATGCCAAATCAAGGTCCGTCTGGTACTGTTTTATGAGACGAGAGTAGGATGTCTTCCTCAATGTACATCAGCACAGGCTTCTGAGCAGCCAGGGCTGCAGGCACTCGTCCTGCCCGCTCATTGACCTCCTTAAAGAACAATCACTTTGCCACAGATGGATGCTACCAGCAGCCCGGCAACCATACAGAGAATGCAACATGAGCAAGGCGTTATCGTACCAAATTTGAGCGCATTGTCATAGGCGACTGCACGCGCGTCTGTGAGGCGCGCATACAGGACCTTTGCATGGCTGTCGATGCGCGCCTGGACCTCCCCTGAGGAGATCAGGTCTGCAAGCTCCTTCTCAAGCACCCTGCATCACAGTGCCATCTTTTGCTGTCAATTTGTACAGCTGACCAAAATCGTCAGTGGCAGTAACCAATGTAAACCAATAATTTATTTAGTAAATACATAGCGCTCAATAAACCACCTACCCCACATCTGTGCCAAATGCTTCTGCCATTGTGGTAAGGTTAACTGACACGAAGGGTGTTGTGTACTGTATCAGTGCCTTGCAGCGCACCTGCACCAGCACATTCACCTCAGGTTCTGAAGTGCGCTCTCACCTCAGGCGGTACATGCTGTGAGGTTTGTACTGATTTGTTGGAATATGAGGTCAGTGATTGCATCAGGGTGGGAATGAAGGTTCTCACTGCTTCATACAGAGCTTCCACGTGTGGGCTGAGGAAGATATCTAGGCGCAGGACAGGGAGCATCCGCTGCAGCCGTGCCAGGCATGAGGCGTATTTGGAGCCGTAGAAGTCATACACCACCTCCCGGATCTGTGATCACAGCTAAAACTTCAGGTCTCTGGGACTCCCTTCAAAGCACCTGCACTGGCGGCCTCAGCAACACAATGTCATTCTCAAAGGCAGCATCTGCTTGCATGGGAATAGGCTAGTGACAGGTGATTGAGGGTGTCTTCGTACCTCTGGGTTGAGTTCAAGCATTTCCCTGAAGCCTATGCTCTCCACAACATTGCGCTTGATCTCTGCCCGATCAAATGACGCCAGCGCGCACAGGCCGCCATAGAGTGCCACATCCTGGGCTGCCACCACATCTGAGTAATTATTTCCCAGCTCTGGCGAGACCTGCAGTTTACAGAGACTTCAGCAAGCAGTTTGGGGATTTGACCCCCCACGGCTCATGCCAGATGATGATGGTGTATCGACCAGGGTGACCACAAGGAGCATGCTGGCAAAGCATCATCCTCATCATGCAACTATAGTAAGAGGAGAGGCTTGTGTATGTGAAGTATTACAGGGATGAAGCTACTGTGCTTCTGACCTCGGTCAGCTTCTTTCCAGCCAGCCTGTACTTCTTGGCATCCAGCGCGGCGAGACCGCTGGCCGCCTGGAGCTTCGACATGGTAACTGCGTCTTTGCTGGAGTCCGGCGAGTGCTCGGCCTTTGTCATGTATGCTGAGACGTGTGTGAAATTGCCCAGCTCTATGGCGCACTTCATCACCGCCAGGCACATGTTGATGACCTGCATGGACGTCGTGCAGTAGTCCCGGGTCCGCACATAGCTCTTGAACGCGACCTGCAGGAGATCAGAGCATGTCAGCACAGGTCCCTGACAGCTCTCAGAAACCAGGCAACTGTGGCGATTTTGCTAGAGCTGGTCAGAAAGATCCTCGAACAGCACACCAAGGTGGTGTGGAGTGAGCGAAAAGGCAAGAGATCTGGCAGAAGGGCCACACCTGAAGGTCGCCACGTGCGTAGAAGAAGTCTGCAAGGTCATGGTGGCCCATGCGGATGCTCTCCTTGATGAGGTTTGTTTTGTAGCCGCTCAGTTCACTCTCCAGCCTGTACTGTGTGGCTTGTGCTCGGGTATCAACCGCCTCAACCCATGACCTGCCAAGTTGCGACAAGCTTGCTCAACAACTAGCTGTGACCGTTCATTGAACAGAATCTTGGGGCATGCATGTATGAGATATACAGCAGAGCATGTATGGCCCTAGGTCCAGGATGTCCCACACCATCACCTGTCCAGCGGGAAGTGATGTCCAAACCGGCCATTCATTCTCTGCACTACCTCCTCATACCGGGAAGTGTTCTGCCCCTGCAGCGGTGACAGCAACTGCTGAGACTCAGGAACTTATGCCAATTAGCGATGTAGCATTGCTTTAGCCAGGAAGGCGTCTTACCTTCTTCAATTCCTCTGCAGCAATCTTGAGGGCAGAGAGTGCGAGACCGGCATCAGCAGTCTTTTCGGATATGAACACTAGCCTGTTTATCTTGGCATTCCCTGTGTAGTTGTTTGCGTAGGCCTGCAAAGGCAAGAGCGGTTCCCATCATTTGCTATACCCGCAGCATGACCTTCAGATCTGCAACAGCAAGGTCCCTGAAAGAGGACTACGGAGCTTCGGAGATGTCATGCAAAGCTTTGGCAGGTATTTGGCTGAGCTTGGACATCAGGAGCACCCTTTACACTGTGTTATCGCTCCAGAATGGGTCTTGAGATGCTTACCTCGATGTCTATAAGCGCGTCGTCTCCCATATCCGCTTCCATGCTTGGCAATCAGTGCTTCTAGAGATATATGAAGTTTTGTCTTTGTCAGAGATGAGACATGCAGAGGACCATAGATGACAGTTTGTTGACATGAGCATTGTGCCAGCATGGCGTGCACCCAGAAACTTCAGGGTGTGTGGAGGGTGTTTCCTGCCGGTAGGAAAACCAACTATTACACCTCACATGGCTCACTCTGACTACAGCGACACACAGAGACGGATTCCATCCTCCTGGACTTTTTAGAGACAAAGTCTTGCCCGTGCCGATCCACAGTCCTAAGGGGTGCTGTAAGGGGCCATGTGTGAAGCTCCTCCAGCTGCATACATGGTCCACTGAAGGGGCGGCAATACAGCAGTGTTGTGATACAAGCTCAGTCTATGACGCTGCTGCTCCTTTGCTATAGACCATCCGCACTTACTAGGGGAGGGCTGTCTGAAAGAAGCAGGCTTCAACAGTATGAGCTGAAGCAGTCAAAGTGCAGCATGGAATCTGCTGTTTCAATCCTACGTGGTCACGCTGCAAGAAGCTGACCTGCTCCATGCCTTGGTGTAGGCTGTATTGCTGATGCTACATGGTACAGATGCCATGCTTTGCAGAGCTGCTTACGTGCTCCAACTCAAAGGGTAGAGCTGCATCGCTGACTACCGCACGACAGCATTGGGATGCGGGTTTAAGGGTCTGATGCTGAGGTCAACCCCAGCAATCCTCCCTCTCAGAGTCGTGGCTCCGTTCTGTGCTGGATGTGCTGAAGCAACCTCTGACTCATTGACTACATCGGCCCCCGTATGACTGGCTGCATGTGTTGATTGCTGTCTTGATTGCAGCACCCTGCAGGCCAATACTGATTCTGCTGAGGAATGTACTGAGCACCTTGTCTGTATCTCTCACACTGCTTGAACATCACGAGGAATGCAACAAGCACAAACATCATGGAGCTGCTCATGCCAGAAATCAGGATGCAAAGAATACCTTATCAGGGCAGACTAAGTGATTAAGAAACACACCTCTGCCGCAATTCCTGCTGACTGCTCTGCCCTGCATGCAGAGTCTGCAAATCCTCCCCATGCAGCAGGTTGCTTCCCCCCTGAGCTTTGGTGCCAGCCTCTAAATCCACATTTGCTGTGCTCAGATCAGGCTTTCGGCCTCCTGGGGCTTCCACTTGTTGTATCCCCCTGCAGAACATGATTGCAGTGACACAATGTATCATCAAGCTGCATGGCTCTGTGAAGGCTTGTTTCCCCATCACGCAGAGATTGAAAGCTGAGCACTTAGAGGGCTTGCCTTCTTCTGCACTGCTCCAAGACCCATCCTTCGATCACCCCGCGCAGTGCCAGGTTTGGTGCCAGGTGCCGCTTCCGCAAGGGAGCCTTGGTGCAGGGGTCATGCCGCCGCGTCTCCAGCCACTTCAGTATTGCAGGCCTCTCGTATGTCATTCCTGCAGTAGCATAGGTAAGCTGAAGAAAAGTCCATCGGGGCTCACATAGCATCATCTTGCCTGGCCCATGAAAAGGAGGACAGAAGTGATCAGTGGCACAGCCAGGACAAGCTAGGCGAGTCCTCAGATCCTCACCGTTTGGAGTCAGGGCAGGCTCTGTCATGATTGCCAGGGTGATAGGGCACTTGAACTGCTCAGGGGCTGCCACCTCATCATCCTCCAGCTCCTGAGGAATTGCCAGGGCAGGAGGCCAATGCGTAGCATGCGCCTCCTTCTCCCGCCTGCACAATGCCCCAGTCAGCATGTCTTACCGTCTGAAGATCAGCTGGTGGCACCAGAGAGGCAATACCATACTGGGTGTTGAGCAGGGGCAGAGTGGTACCTGGCACGCCCCAGGTTGCGGTGCAGCCGCCGGCCTCCTGCAGGCGGGGCGCCGTCCTCTATGTTTCTTAGCTCCTCTTCCGAGGTGGGGACCCACGCAGCAAAGTCGGCCCACAGAGTCAGCAGCGGAAGAGGGACGCAGCGCAGCCAGAACAGCAGCCGGCACACTCCCGAGGGCAGCACCGGACTCAGGCCCACCTGCCACGTCATGCCCATTCAGTGGCCATGTTGCAATGTGAGCTTGCCAAGATGCACATAGGCTGCCAGAGAGCCATGAGATCAAAGGTACCCATGCTATCTGTGACTGTTGTCTGTGAAATATCCATTCTCCGCACTGCATGCGTGATGATATTGCATTGAAAGAGGGTCACGGAAGTACCTGAAGAACTGCAAGAGCGGCATTGATGGCAGGGGTCATGAGGTGGGAGCAGATGGCACTTGAGAACGCCTCGGCAGCTGTCATATCTGGATGCGTGAAAAGCTGGTACATGGCATGGCCCTCAGACAGTGTTCGGAGGACACCAACGACTCCACAATACAAGACCGCCACTGGATGCCTCCGAAAGAAGAGCGCCATATACAGGAAAAGCTGCAAGACACAGCCGGACCATCAGTGCCGTGTTATGTGCTCTAAACCAATCTGGTGCAAGGTCCACCAGGCGCTATGTTTTGCAGAGCATCATCGCAGGTCTGTAATCACACCTGGATTCCGGGGAGAAAGGCTGTCATCCCCCAGAAGATCCAGGACTGCCCCATGAATGAAGCGACAGGGAGCCCTCCAAATGGCTTCCAGAATGACCACTGCTGAGCAGTCCCGTCAGCAGACGCTTTGCCCCACCCCTGAACAGCACATATCCTGATGTCAGCTTGATAGAGTTCCATCAAGCACCGTCAGTTCATGCATTGTGATGCAGGTGGCCTGCACCAAAATCATTTGCATTGCCGACAGGCAGGCAAATATATGGCAAATCCCAATGCCCTGCCATCCCTCGAGGAAAGGAAAAGAGATTGCGATGGGCGACTTGTACCTGTACACTGCCTTGCCTGGCCTCCCCAAGAATGACTTGCAGCCGCAGAAGAGCAGCATCATGTACACGTTGGACCATCTCCCGCTCAGACACCAGCAGCCAGAAAATGGTCAGCCTGGGGGCTGCCAACAGGCCACTGAAGTACACAGAAGCCCGAATAGGGAACTCCTTGCGATATTCCCACAACGTCCTGGGAAGATGCACGCCTTGGGGCTGAGCAGCCTGCATTCAAGATGAGCAGCCCTGATCAATGCTCCTCTGCGCTTGCACCATTGGTCTGTGACATGTCCCTCGATGCTAGGCTTTCCATACATGGGTCTCAGAAATCAAGCTTTGCCATCTCGGGAAGTGCAGTTTGTGTAGGGCTGCTTTACCTGCAGCTTGATCACAGCATCCAGAAAGAGCTTTCTGTGAAGGCGGTACTGCATTCGAATATCCTGCTCCAGGACGTCATCTGTGGACAGGCAGCGGTATCAAATAGGGCAATCATGTAGAGCATCCTGCAGAGCTCTACCTACCATAGGTATGCACACAATCCTGCACGTGACACTTCTATACACGACAACCTCCTGTATGATTGAGCAGCTGCAGCTTTGTGCCAGGTGCAGGCCTCCATACCTTCCAGATTGTACAGGGCATGGCCATCCACGCCTATTTCACAGATGCGGGTCTTGTACTGCTCCAGCTCCCGCCAGACCCATCCCTGCACCACATCGCAGGTTCAGGCTGCTGAATGCTAACAATGTGCCATACTGCACCCTGTCAGACGCTGGGAGGGTTGTTGCAGCCAGGCTTCAACAACAGTCCTGTTGCCCTGAGGATAGTGCGCACCTGGCTGTTCATCCACCAGGCAACATCTTTGCAGGTCCAATCCCTGACATCCAAAGGTCGATGATAGTTTGGGGCACTGGCATTGCCCACTCTCTGCAACAGTCATGAGGTGTCGAGGGCAGCTTAAGGTGTTGTCTAGTACCTCAGAAAGTCATGCCCTGGGCCGCACGGGACACACTATGGGTATATTTATATCTTACCTGAGCCAGAAACCTGTCCTTGTAAGGTGCCAAATAGCTCCTCACTGCCAGAAGCCTCGGATCATACAGTGTGCAGCACACAGCGAGCAGCGACACCAGCCCAAGGCTGGCAAAGAGTACAGCCTGAACGTCTACACGCAAAGGGCGCATAGTCTATTTGCGGCTTCATGTCATCCCGCTCATGATGTGCCCTGCACACCTATCCTAAAGCGCACAGTGTTGGCTGCTAGGTGTGACATTCCCGAGGCTGTGTCAGATGTGGCTGATTGCGTGATGTCTGATTGCTTCAATTTTCTTGCGAAAAGGGCTCAATTCTTCCGGCAAGCGATGGCAAAAGGCAGCAAAGTTCTTTTCTGATGGTGCAAGTGCACGAGCGATAAGTTATAGCCTGCACCAGCTTTGCGCCAGGTCTAAAAGTGTAACTACGCGTGTGAGGTTATCAATGTGCATCAACTAAGCGAGGAGCAGGAGGAGCGCCAGAGCCCTCTCTCTGGGGTTAGTCATGCCCGTGTCAGATTCTCTGGGCCTGCTGATGAGAATGTTGAACGATGCTCCGTGCATCACTGACGCTTGGACTTGCAAGATTGTAGCTGGAAGGGTGACGACAGAGACTCAGGAAGATGGCACAGAATGAGGACTATAAAAAAGCCGAGAAGCTCTGCAAGTCTTCCCTGCTCAGTTTCAGGATGACCCCTGACTGGTATGATTCGTGCAGCGATCCTCTACCTCATGTGAAGAGCCTTGTTGTACAAGCTTATATAAAGGGGCACCATGCCGATGCTTTGCAACGCCTCTTGCAGGGCCACAGCGACACCTCTGTATGAGAAGGCAGCCAACACCTTCAGGGTGAGTTCAGTATACCAGGAGCCACGATCCTTTGCTTTTCTTGGCCTGGCAAGCTGCATTCACCGCACCTTTGCTGCATTTACACCCGTCCCTGTGGCTGACTAGGACAGTTCCAATTTGCAGGTAGCCAAAGACTTTGACAGAGCTCGTGATGCATTCGAGAAAGCAGCTACTGGTCACTCCAGGCAAGGTTCTCCATGGCAGTCTGGGAAGAGTCTTGAGAAGGCTGCAGGTATGTCCTGTCACCTTGTGATGCCACATGCCAAACCTTAGTGTGCCAGGAGGCCGCCACACATTCCAAGCTCCTACACCTCGGCTCCAGCTGCAATGCAATGCTTGCAGACATGGAGAAGGAGTGGAGCAAAGCACAGCAGAGTAGCAAGGGCAAGGGGACGAGGGTAGAGGCCCTCTACAGGGATGCTGCCCTCAGCTTTCAGGAGGCTGGCCGGCATCAAGCAGCTGCCGAGGCCTTGGGAAGAGCGGCAGTCCACCTGGAAGGAATAGAACCGGAGGTAGAACAAGTCCTGAGCATGCATGACATTGCCAGGGAACGCATTTCACTAGTGTTATGAAGCTGAATCCTGCAGAAATGATACATTGTCATGCCAGGAGATAGGCATAAATGCGAATGTGTCATGCATCGCCGTGCAGGCATCAAGTCAGCTATACATGGATGCCATAAATATCTTAGCGGATCAGGATGAGGGCAAGGAAGCTCTGTCAGGCGACCTCTTCCGGCAGGCAATAGGCATGCACAGCCCTCCTGCTCCTTTCAATTACTCAACTCACAGGCTTTGAGTCTCCTCTGCAACATGCCTCTAAAGCAAAGGGTGCAAGTCTGCAGCTTTTGCACATGGGAAGAGGGCGGGGGATGCATAGCAAGAAATGTCTGGGCAGCACCTTATGACCATGTTGGTATCTGCAGCTGGGGAGATCAGGCTAGCCAAGTACCCGGAGGCTGTGGCACTCCTGATGCGCTTTGCGGCGGCTTGTGACAGCCTGGGCTTGCGGCCCTGCAAAGCTTACCTCAGTGCAGTCATCACCTGGCTCTATGCTCAGGATGGAGCACAGGCCTTGTCAACTCTACAGGTGGGAACTACAGACAGCCTGTGAGAGACATGATAGGCAAAAGTGGCCACGCACAGGTGTTTGTCTGCAGAGGTGCACCAGCTGCAAAGTCTTGCTGGACATGTAGTACTGAGAAGTAATGTTAAGGGTGCGCCTGCAGTCTTAAGGTACAGCCTGGGTGATGCAGGATGCACTGGAGGTGCCAACCTTCAGTGGCAGTGAGGAGGCCCAGGTTGCAGAGGGGCTCATTGATGCATATCGGAAAGGTGATGCGGAGGTGGTGCGTCAATTTGTGGCTTCTCACTCAATCTTCCTGGAGCTGGACAACCAGGTACTCAGCTGTGCCTCCTTCTGCTGCGCACAACAAGTTGCCGAGGCTTTGGCCTGGCCTCATCTGCTTGTATCAGGTACCAGTCCCAAGCTGGAGTGCCTGCAGCACACGTGTGAGCTGCAGGTCCTAATGCCAGTCTCTTGCCTGGCAACGCAGGTGGTACGGCTGGCAAGGAAGCTGCCGCAAGGGGATGTCAAGGTCTTGGCAGCATCCCTCGGCGCACATCAACTCTCAGCTGAACGTGGTGCAGATGAGGATGATCTCACATGACATGCTCCTTGTCATCTGGCCGGTGCAAGGGGCAGTATATGGAGCTTGTATGCTTCGTGTCCTTCAACGCTAATGTAAAGTCTGCAAATGCAGCATTGTATAAGACTAGCTTCGGCTTGGTGTGTAGTATCAGCACAGAAACCTTGGATGGGAAGGGTGGCTGCAATGTGGTGAAGAGCCTTAATGGGTGGGATCCAGGCCTCAGTAAATGTAGAGAGATTGAGATTTAGCAAAGGACTTAAGCGCATCATCAAGTGATTTCACTGCCGATGCATCCATCGCCCGTCTCAGTGACGATATGACACCGGTAACAGCGCCGCATCTTGGTGTCTGGCACTGCCACACCCTCTGCCATGAATCCTGCTTTACACCCATGACTGACCATTTGCAACGACAGCACCCAAATCACGCTGCGGATAGCCCCCATACGCTACCCGCTCCTTCAGAGGACCACCGGAGCTGCTTAGTTGCACTTTACGGGTGGGACTAGGTCGCAGGACTTTCCTTGGCTGTGTGTCATGTGATCAGTTTTAGTCATCGGAAGCGTGTCTGAGCGTTCTCTCAGCGCAAACGCGCTGTGAGCTTCGTCCGTGACCAGAACAGACGCACGACAAACGACACACGGGCGAAAGAATACACGAGGAGTGTGATTCGTGCGACGGGTGTCATCAGGGAGGAGCAGCGCCGAGCCGGGTTGTGAGCACCGGGTGTACTACATCAGACTCGCATGCAGCCTGGATCAGCCTTGCTTTTGGGCGATATGTGCGAATTGAGGGTGAGTCGTCGTAGCACCGCCTACCACTTTCTTCCCGAGGCTTGTCGCGAAGCTCTGACGCAGCTTTCAAACAGTCGGCTCCTGCTGCCACAATACATAGGAAGGACGACAGCGTGATCTTTTGGAGCACATTTTGTTCTTAGGGAAGATTTTCGCAGGAGCGATAGGGTGAGAGCCCGGCAGGTTCCAAAGGTGATAATTGGTAACTGAGCACCATTCCCACTGTATAAAGCCTGCACGCCTGCAGGGAATTATTCAGAGCTAGGGAGTCATCTAAGGGAGCCACCTATAGGGCATGGAGACAGTGCAAGCACTGAATGCGTCCGTCCAGACGTACCCAGTAAAGGTGAGGTGCATGGAAGTTGCTCTGTCTGTTGTCTCTGTGATGCTTGGGTGTAGCTGCAGTGGGCATCAGCGGTACCTCTCTTTCTTGTAGAGTTTCGTGATGCACAAAGACATTTAGGAAGGTGTGGGTTCTGTAGGCTCATGGATGTGTGCCACACAGGCACATTCTGCCATTGCAGTAAGGACATCATCAGTTGGAGACCCAGCTGGGCTGCCTACGCCAGAGGAGTGCTATGTCGGCAGCAGCACGGGCATCTCCTCTCAGAGTGCATATGATCCATGCTCACAGCCACCAACACCTCCAGACAGCCCGCAAGCAGAGTGCAGCCGCGCAGCCTACCCTAGACGCCTGCGGCAGGGTCACAGAGACAGCTTTGCAGCTGTCTGCGAGGAGACAGCAGCGGCAGCCTTACGGACCAGCAAAGAGTGGGTGCGGGCCAACCTCAGAACGAGCTCTGAGAGCGAGCGCAAGAGCACCGAGACTGCGAGCCAAAACGCCAGCAGGGAGCAGAATGAGCCTTTCGCTTTGCACTCACCCCCAGTACTGATGGGCAGCGTCCCCTGCATGAGGAAGGGCTCATGCAAGGAGGCTGCTGACCCGCTTCCCGATGTCTCCCATTGGAGGAGCTGTGGAGGCATTCTCCCTGCCGCAGCACCCCATGGTGACCAGGAGGCCCCATGCAAGGCCCACACAGCTGCGCAGCAGACTGCAGAGCCTGAGGGGCCCCTTCCGCGGTTGGCCTCAGCAGCCCAGCTCACCACCATTTTGGCAGCCTCACAGCCTGTGGTTGCCACCGGCGGCCTCCCGAGTTCCTGGAACGCAGTTCCTGACGACATTCTAAGAACAGTCTTCGCCCACATGCCATCAGCCTACGTTCGGGTGGCCCGCTTGGTGTGCAAGGTGAGCAACAAACCTCAGCTTGCTCCGGCCAATGAGAGCACAGCACTGCACTACTGTCACTTTGTCACTAAAGGGCTGAGAGTGGGATGTCTCATGAACACCTCTGGCGGTATATGTGGTCTGGACTGAGACATGGGGTGGCAAGTGGTGCTAATGCTCAGGTGTGTGGGTGTGCAGGGCTGGGCATTGGCGGCGGGCCGCCTGATGCAGAGCCTGAAGCCAGAGCACCTGGATGGCCCCAGGCTGGCGCAGCGCTTCCCGCAGCTCAGATCCCTGGACCTCTCGCATTGTCTGCACACTGTGGCCTTCCACACTCGGTGAGCATCGCCCTCTCTCTCTTGATGAGCAGAGCTGCGTGAGTCCGCTGAAGGCAGGGCCTTAAGTATCTGTGTATGAGGACCCTAATCTAGCTGTTGGGCTGTCACTGAGCGTGTGACAACTTGTGCTGCAGGACTGCCCTACAGCTGCAGTCCAATGTGACTGATGAGCTGGTTGGCGAGCTGGCGCCTTTGAAGTACCTGAGGGACTTGAGCCTGCGGGGCTGCACTGCTCTGACCGGAGTGCCCACTTCCGGCTTTGGGCGCTTGACCATGCTGACTCAGCTGCGCTGCCTGGACATCTCCAACTGCACAGGCTTGCAGGTAGCCAGCCTTGCTGAAACCTGCATATCCTCTCTCGCCCCCTCCTTGAGTAGACAGGTCCTGATCATGACAAATTTCCATTTCCAAATGCATGTACTCTCCTTTGCAGATTTCTGAGAGCAAGCATGGTGCCTGCAGGCCAGCACAATGGAGATGATTGTTGAGCTGCGCGGGCTCGAGCAGCTGAGAGCCTTGGGCTGCACAGCTATGACAGATGCAGCACTGCTCAAGCTCTCGGAGCATCAGACTCTGAAGTCCTTGGAGCTGGGATGCAACACCAACTTCACTGACAGAGGCATTGCAGCACTTGCCGCTATGCAAGGTGCATTCCCTCAGCCGTCGTCAACTGTTCGACAGCGTGGATGGTTGATTTTAGCACGTCTGCAGGGTGCACAATCGAGCATACCCTGGAGCAGCCTCCGCATATGCAGGTTGCTGCTGTGTAGATTGTGACAGGAGCGCTGCATGCGGTTGTGCAGGTCTAGAGAGGCTGCATCTCATCTCCCTGTCCAAGATCACCAATGAGGGCATTGTGCCGCTGAGGCGCCTGGGCAAGCTGAAGCACATCATGTTGGCGCGCTGCCCCAATGTCTGCGAGACAGGCTTGCACGTGAGCAGCCTTTCTGATGCCAGCCTAATGCATTGGTGCTCTGCCCCCGCACTCACACCAACGGCATGAGCCATGCATCTTGGATGATACAGCTTCTATCCCAGCTCCTAGCACTGCCTTTGCATCCGGCGACCATTTTACCTGTATGCAGCCGTTCTGATGTGTCTGCTGTGCGCAGGAGCTGTTCCCTGGAAGGCACCTGAGGGTGTTCATGTGTGGGACACCGCTGCGCCGGAGCATGTGCGCGTGGATGTCCTCAGTGCTGGCAGACCTGGACATGCTTGCGTTCTGAACGCAGCGCTCTTGTGTGCCGGGGGTGGTCGGGTGCAGCCATGACTGCCCCGTCCTGTCTCCCTCGCTTTTCTGTCTGCCCTACACAACATAGCTAGAATCAATGAGGATACTTTTCATGGTGAACTGGCCATGAGCAGCTGGGTGTATACTGGAGTGCGCAGCTTCAGACATGATGGTGCGTCCACACAGCAAACGTCATGGCCTGAGGTCCATAGGCAAGTTGGTAATTCCAGCCCAGTGCTTAAGCACGGGAAATTATCTTATATGGTGAACCACAGCCATCACAGCCCAAGACCAAGGATGCCTGTCTTCCTCTCGGCTCGGCTGAAGAGGAGCTGCGGAGCTGCTCTTAGGATGTGTCTTGATACAGTCTGCGAGAGCTTTCTCGGTAGCAGACAGCACATGGGCTTCCTGATCACCCACTTGAATTGGGTTTTCTAGAACAGGTCATGCAGATCCAATGCAGCTCTACTGCTCGTACAAGAGCATTTGACAGTGGCTAACACACACATGAGGCCATTGGTGCATGAGAATGGAGCTTATCCAGGCCATTTTGGGTTGTTTGGGAGTCCAGAGTGCACATCTATACCTGCGTTGTTCCTTTACTTCGTTCCAGCCGTTCATGCTGTTCAAGCTAAAAGGGTATGAACAATATGATGACGGACTTTGCAATGCTGTGATGTCATCTCAGTTTACTGCACCTGATGCGGGTCTAAAACCTACTTTTCAAGGCGGGCAAGCAGAGCTTCCCAAGTACCTCCTGGCTAGACGTGATCAAGCAGTGTGGGCAAGCAAATCCAATTGCGCCTTCGCACAAGGCTGCCCTTGCTTGCTCTGGCAGCAGGAATGTCTGGCCATTAGGTGCTAGGAAGCGCCTGCCTGGAGCGATGTCTGAAAGCAAATGGATGTGCTATCAATGCACCAAGTCCTTATGCAACACCCTTGTACTCTGCAGTGCTTGGGAGTCTATAAATCTCAAAGGATGATCACATTGCTGCCGTATGGAGTGTTGTCGTACGCGCTTGGTCATCAGCAATTGCAATGAGGTGCAAGGTTCGCAGGATTTGGCACAGGTCTTGAAGTCGATATGTCTGTTTCTGGGGTCTTCTAGAAGGGGCTTAGCACTGTGTCGCCAGTCTGACTAGTCTGCATGCATGGAAGCTAATAACATAAGGGCCTTACATGACAGCAGCTTATGGGATGAAGAGTACCACGATGTGTACTGGCCCTAGAGCCAGGCGACAAGACCTGTACTGGCGTCATGGATGCCCTGCCTCATGTCAGAGAGCTGTATGCCTTATCCCAGATCTGTGTGGTTTCAAAGTGTAAGCAATTTATCAGCTTGCACTACAATCTCAGGTTATGGCACGTCATCAGATCACAAAGTAGTCTGTGCTAGGCTGAACCGCTGCCAGTCTCCAAGTCTAAGGGCTGATGCTAGAAGAATAAGCACTGTTTCTTTCAAGCTGCAACAAAGCTCCACGCAGGCATCCTTCTTCATATACAACGCAACCGAAAAGTTTCCAACAAGATCCTACTTCTTTCTCTGCAATTGTGTTTCTACTGCTGCCCATTCCTGGCAGACTGGAGTGCTTTTCAGACACAGGACTCTGCATGTTGCAGTACAGGGCAGAGAGCACGCACGCTGACGTCATCACCATGCTACACAGCGATGAAGATCAAGTCACCTGAAGGCAATGCGGGCTTTGAACCAGCTCTCAGGCGGCCCAGAAGGCGTCACTGCTGCAGACTGAGGTGCTCACTGCTTGCTGTAAGTGACCACAGCTTGTCGAGCCAATGAATATGCACATGGTGCCCGGCCAAGCCATTCCACAGCTACAGTCGATTTGGGCTCCATCCAGGCTGCTCAAGGGTCAACGCAGGCCGATCTGGAAAGTGTACTGGGGCAGGCATCAGAGTGTGCCATTCTCGGTTGCCTTGGTATGCCGGGAAAGGAAGGTGGGGGTGCTGTACAGGATCTCGGTGTTCTTCTTGGCGTTCACAATGTTGGGGTGGTTCAAGGTGACCTCCTGCGCAGCACAGAGGTCCTCTTAAATACGGCTGAGCCACAGCTCTCTGCAGTCTCACTGCCATCCGCACTTCTGAGCTTCCCTGCAGCATGTGCATGTGCACAGCAGGATGCTGGTTCTATGCACATGCCCTTGCTTCATATCATCTTTTCAAAATTCAGTATTCCTTCACACTGAGATTGCGCTATGCACAGGGTTGACAGGACAGCAGCCGTGCATGAAACCAACAGGATGCTCTTGTGTCTGCTGTCCTGTCAGCCCAGCTTACGGCTCAAGTTGCCATGTCTCTGCACTGATGGACGGGAGTCATCAGCGCACCTTGGAGCCGAAGAGGACATTGTCTGCGCACTCCACGCCCAGCATGAGCGAGTGGTCCTGGTTGCCGACCTCGTACTTGTAGCTGCCGAAGCGGCCGCGAGACCAGATGCCCGACTGGCGCAGCCACGGCAGGGCCTTCTCCAGCACGCTGTCCCTGGCCAGGCTGGGAGTAGGGTAGCCGTGCTCAAGCCGCCTGCACAATTCCCCAGGCAAGTCCTTAAACTGAGCACGCTCTGCCACTGAGCAGAGTTGTGACAATTGCTGCTGGTAATGCTGCTGCTGTTGTGCGCAACACAGTGCAGCACAGACTGAGCAGTGTCACACTTCTTGTAGCGCACGCACCTGAGTAGACCTCTAGAGCAGCTGCAGAGCAGCCAGCAGCCTTGGGGAGTGATTTTCCCATGGGATGAGTGATTTGCCACAGGAAGAGACTTGTCATCCACACAGCTGATCTGCCATAACTCATTCAGGGGCTAAGAAGGGAACCAGGCCCCACCTGTGGTACAGGGACACGATCTGGGTGTCCTCCTGGATGAGCTTGGTGTTGAGGGCACCCTGCACGCATTCCCGCACGATGCCTGCCCAGCGGCCGCCCGCAAAGCTCTCCTCCTGATTGTTGACCGCCTTGAGCTCGCTCTCGCTGACCTCGAACATCAGCGACCAGTAGGGGCCGCCCTCAGGCTGGCTGTCCTTTGTCTCTGTGCCATCCCCCTGCATGATAGCCGATGACCATCGTCACATGCGCAGGCAAAGTATGTCTGGCATCGTGCTGGTAAATGTGATCTGGAGTCAACCTGGGGCTGTTCAAGCATCTGGCCTGCCAGACCCTGGACGATCTGTGCTGATGAATTCTGAGGACCGAGAGGGTTTGCTGTGTGCCTCCCAGGGAGCAGGATGGAGGACATGCTCACCAGGCAGACAGTGGCGAGCTTGGTGTCGGTGGAGGGGCAGTTCTTGGGGGCGTAGTGGGAGAAGACGGTGGTGCGGTAGAAGGGGCAATTGTCCTCGGGGAAGTACAGCCAGCACTTAAGGCCATGCGGGCACTGCCCACGCAGCCCAATCCCCACAATGTGTGAGGAGCTGCAGCAAAACGCACACTCAGTCACATGCTGCAGTGTTGCTGAGGGTGCCAGTATGTGCCTCTTTTTGAGTGCAATGCCGGGGCAGCATGACAAAGCATGGGCATCCTGGACTGGCACCAGGATGCAATGTGCAGTAGCGCAGGTTGCCAACAAGGTCCAGGACTGTAGCATGGACTTGCAATGCATGTGCACAGCAGCGTGCAGAATGTTCATCTGCAAGCTGGCTGCTCCGGATCACCCGGCCATGAGCAGGCACCAGCATGCAGGCGGCTGGCTCTCTATTCTTAGGACAGCACTCACCTGTGCAAGAGCTCGTCAGCCCATTTGGGCTGCCCGAGCCAGTGCAGGGTGAGGTCCAGGGGCATGGTGGACACGAGAGCCTCGTACTGGATCTTCTGCCCGCACGCCAGGGTAGCCACCTTGGCCTCCTTGTCAATGCCCATCACTGTATACTCCTCTCCATACTTCTGCACGATAGGCAGTCATGGTGTGAGGGCCTGCAGGGAGTCAGCCTGGACATCCGCCATGATGCAGTACACTTCAGGGGAGTCTGCAGTCCACAGCAATGCCTACAAACATGCAGGTGCTGCAGCTGCATATGCCTGCAGCGTCCTGGCAGAGCATGTGCATGAGCAGGTAGGGGTTGCCCTGCTGTTACCTGCTTCTCCTGTGGCAGCAGGCGTGCCACAGCCTTCCAGATCGCGCCTGTGCCTCCCTCCAGCGGAAATCTGACATGTCATGAATCCCATCATAACCAGCATACGCACTCCAGCTTTTCCACAGGTCACATGGGCATGCAAAGCAAGTCTGGGCAGCTTTGGCAATGGGGAAAGGTTTAGCAGTGGCGTGTAGCAGCGTCTACTACTGCATACCTGAATACAGCATTTGGCCCCCAGCCTGCGTCTTCCTGCCCCTCGATGACATTCTTGATGGCCCGGGTTGCGTCCACCGTGGCGACGCGCTCCCCCAACCAGTCGCACTGCATAGCTGTGGTCGGATATGCCCATACCTGCGCATGACATTCACAATCCCTAGGAGCTTGAATGCAAGAAGCCGTCATTGACACTCCGACAGGCTGTTGCTCAGGGTGATGTGCCAGCACAACAAAGGCATGAGGATCTCAGAAAGCTGGCCAGTCTTGCTGCTCTGGTGCTACCTGAGGAGCACGACAAGCCAGCTCTGTGAGATTTGCGGAATACTGATATGGGCGGTTACCTTGAAGTTGTAGGGGCGCATGAAGAGGTCTGCAATGCCAGAGCCCATGACGCGGAGGATCCACTCGTCAAAGTTCTTGGGCTTGCTCTGGGCCACCGCATTGGCAACCTTGGCCTCAGCTACGCCTGTCAAGCACTTGATCTGCACCAGGGAAAAGGCAACATCAGTACCCTTCAAGCAACTTGGCAGCTGGTATTATTGTCTCGCAGGGTGGCTTTGACTTGGGAACACTCGTCATGGGGGGATAGTTGTTAGCCGTGATGAAGATGCAGAGACGTCCAATGGCTGCACAGCTTTTTGGAAAGTGCAGCGAGAAGGCCCACCTGGTCCTCTTTAGGGAGGGCGCTGATGTTGTTCTGGAAGGGGTATGCCACCCAGCGATCCTTGGTCCAGACATAGCTGCAAGCACACAGCCCATGATGAGCATTACATCCACCCTCATCACATGCTCTTCCACTGCTGCAGGACTCAATTCAGATGGTCATGCTGCCAGGTACAGATTAAGGAAGGCTGCGGCAGACAGCTGCGACCACGATTTGCGCTCCAGAATCTTCACCTGACGCGCTGCAGCGTGTTCCAGAAGTCATCCCCAGAGCCCACAGCTGTGTCCAGGAGCTCATCAAAGTACTGGTAGTGGCTGAAGATCACATGGCCGCCCATGTCGAACAGAAACCCTTCTGGAGTGACATCCGTGCATGCGAGGCCACCCGCTTCAGACGCCTGCAAGCAGCAGCCATACCCTCAGTGACTGGCATCCTCCCAGAGCAGTTCTGGTAGCTCAATCTCTCTGAGAGGGTGAATGTCCCCAATCCAAACAACAAGATGGAATCATTTATGCCAATATTTGAAAAGAGAAACGCCACGTATAGAACACTGCTAGCACATGCGATGATGTATTCATTTGTTTAGCTTTCTGCAGTGCTGTGATACGGACCAGTGCAAGGCACATTGCTCTTCTGCACAATAAAGGTGCACGTATGAGTGCTCCAGCAGGGTTTCCTCTGATTGGAAATCCAGCATCATGGCGTCATGAGCGCACCTGATCAATGATCAGCCAGTCATTCAGGCCATGCTGATCGAATCGGCTTGCAGCTCCAAGGCCAGTAGGCCCTGCGCCCACGATGAGCACAGCAACCTGCAAGCGCAGAGCTTGCTAAATGAGTCCGTCGTCTTTGGGATGTGCTGTACATGCTGTTTGAGGAAGCACGGTGATTTCTCACCTTTGCAGGCAGGTCTGGCACTCGGACTGCGGGACTCATGACGCCCTGCTCGCCCGCTGCCAATGCCCCTCGACTCAAGGTGCCTGTCACTCACGACTTTCACGACGCTGCAGTAGATCTCAAGAATGTGAGAAGGACCAAGCGCTAAGGTGCTTCCTGGGAAGTCATCCTTGGACTCACCACCTGGCACACAACAGACTTTTCCGAGACAACAGTCCAATGTACAAATCGCTGATTCCTCGCAGCAGCTCTTCCATCACATCGTGCATCGACAGCGCAGAACTTTGACAGCAGCCAGCTGGAACAGCCAAATTGCAACCGTAACCCGCCCTGCCCAAGTTGTGCCAGTTGGGAAGCGTTGAGGGCAGTTTCGGGCGCGCCGCTCACTTCCAAATTTGATACCGATGGTATTCTTCTGTTGACATATGACAGTCTTAGGCTGTAGTGAAGACGGCAAACGGCCGCTGTGGGCGACTAGGCATCTACTAGTGACTTGGAAGGTCAGGATGTCACTTACAATCGAGCGATGAGCGCCATGACCTCTCAGCAATACCCTTGTCTGATCCCTCACACAAGTGTGGCTGTCACCCAGATCCAAGGGACTCATTCATGGCAACTTACTGGACAATCTAGCGCCTGTCATGGTATTGCACTGTGGAGTACTGCATCGTCAGGCCCTCTCCTACTTGCCGCAACTCCCTAGCATTCCCCTGACACAGCATGAAGGACTGCATGGCATCCATGCTGTCCTGATGGAGAACATCCTGCATGCAAGAGGCCTCGAGTCACCTTGATGAGATGGAGGCCCAGCTTCCTGTCCCGCTGTAGCAAACGGTCCTCAATAGCATTGAGCATCATGCAAGCATCAATGCCATGCAGCGCTTTCGCACAAAGCAGCTTTGGACAGAAGTGGGGGGAGACGGAGTGTGTGTGTACATACCGTGGCATCATACCAGTCCAGGATGTTTCTCCACTCGTCCGGCATAAATCGTGGTAGTTCAGCGACAGGGCAGCCTTCCAAGAGTGTCACCTGCAGCAGCATTGCATCCTGCTCTGTGCATGCAAGCCGCTATCAACGGTGCATGGCACAGTCAACCTGTCCCTGACAGACAGCGGGCAGGCATGGCAGATTGGTAGACTGCAGACGAAGCCCTGCACTGCTATCAAGTCTGGGTCATGCCCAGTAATAAGGCTGAGCCTGTGGCATATCCTCAGAGGCACATAGCTGGGGAGCACACCGGCACTCTCTGGCTGATGCGGTCATGCCTTGCTGGCGCTGCCAAGTGGATGCCGTTGGCCATGGGTTTGCGCTCCAGCAAGCGCATGGCCTTCGCCAGGCGCAGCTCCGCTGCTGGTATGCGCCGCCGCGCCTTATCGCTGATGGTCTGCCCGTACTCACTTTCGATGAACAGTGCATTGTACCGGTCCACAGCTATCAGCACCGGCACCTGCGCATGTTCAGAGTATCTCACATTGATATCCCTGCCCCATTCAAGGTCAGACAAGGTAAGTGTCTGTGGCAAGTGCCTTCTAGTCTTGTGCATGATGGACCTGTCAAAGCATGCTTTCCTGGCAAATGAGCATGTAAGTATGGTCTCATGTCCTGTCAATGGATGCTCCTGTTACCTCAGACTGTGTCTCCAGCCCTTCCAGCACAGCCAAGGCAGCATCCACAGCCACAGCATGGGAAGTAGCGTCAACGCCCTCTGATGCCACCTGCACACATACAATCTTTGTGCCTCATACAACCTCACGGCGTCCCTCCCTCCTGACACTGTAGCTGACAGCAAGCTTGCCGGGTAATTGAGAACGCAGGGCAGCTGCACAGCATGCCAAGCGCTCGCTCTGACACCTGCTGCAACAACACGTGCAGGCAGCATCCCACCTCTGCGAGGCTTCGAGCGCCATCCTTTGTTCGCATTGCTGCCAGCGCATCCTTGTGGCTGGCAAGCAGGTTGTGCAGGATGTATTGGGCAGACTGGGGAGTGTCCCAACCCCCAGCCGCCTCATTGTAGGAGAAGAATCCGCCATCTGTCAGCATCTCAGCATTTGCCACATAGAGCACCTGCATTCCATGTTCAAGTTTTCATGCTTCCCATGAGCAGGCACAGGAGACAGGCCCCGACTGTCCACCCAGCCTGCCGTACAGTAGAAGCGGAAACATCACAGTATGCCTTTAATTATGTCCATCGGGCGCAACACATCAGCCTGCCTGCCCTCCGTCAATGTCTCAGGACGGTCTACGCCAGAGTCCAAGCATTTCTGGCCACCCAGCTCCCAGTGAGGACGTTGTACATACCACCCAGCCTGCCTGACGAGCCCAGTGCGCCAGAGTAGCCACAGCAATGCTCTTGCCAGCTCCCGGCATCCCTTCCAGCAGCAGCTGCTTTACTTGCCTCTGCTCAAAAGCCTTCTGGAGCGCATGAAAGTAGGGCCTGTACATGACGTACTGCTGCCCGGTGGCCGCATACTCCTCCTGCACAGACCGAGCGCTTACTGCTGGGAAGCTTATTGTCGCCTGTACAGCCAATGCTGGCACAGCTAGTTGCAGAGCTGTCAGCATGCTCCAGAGGGCTGCTGCTCTAGGCAGCAGCTGCTGCAGGGGGGCGAGATGGTGTTCAGCGTAAGAAGGTACCTGGAGGCCTTTACAGCCGGTCTTGGGGAGCATCGCTGTTGCAGGCGACCTGTTGTGCTCTGGGAAGGCCTCTGGCAGGCTCTCGGGCCGCAATTGGAAGAATTGGCCAATGTCTCCCTCCACAAGCTCTGTGATGCTCTTCTCTGTTATCATCAGCTCCCTTGCACAGCAGGCTCTTCAACTCTCAGACAACATGTGTGTCACAGGCGCCTCTGCAATTTCCACCCCTCGTCCCATGGCATGGAGGCGCTATCATCCTGCCCTGGCACAGCTCATTTCATAGCGCATATAGGTCTTCTGACACTCTCATCCATTCAGTCCTGAGCCTGATGACACCTGTACATTGCTGTAGTGATGTAAATAGACAAGCTGTCCCCAACCCAGTGCGATCTTGTAACCGTCCACAATTGATGGGCAAAAGCCAAAGCACTGTAGTCAGGGAACATACCCTTCCTGCTCATTATCCTCGATGATCTCTGCGGGGCTGAATGTGGGGGTAGCAGGCGCCAGTGGCGCTGATCTGGAGGGCGGCGGCCGTGGTTTTCTTCCTGCAGTCCTCTGCTCATTCTTCTGGCGGTACTCCTTCTTGGCTCGCAGGGTTGCGCTGCCATAGAGGGACACCATGTCAGCAGCTCTCCTTTCCGCGCTGATGCAAAGATGCTGAGCAGGTCATGCATTGATGAGACGCTGTTCTTTGCAGATGACACCCATGCATGGCATTGCATGCGGTGTGCCTACCTGCCCTGCCCACGTCAGTGTGTGCCAAACAACACAGGGCATGCTCCATTACCTTGAGGAGCTAGATCTTTCATCTGTACATGAGCACTTTTGAATCAGTATACCTGGGAGGAGGAGCTGTATCTGCACAGGGGGTGGCAGATGAATGGATTGTACGTGACGCTGCACATCTTGGCAGTGAACAGCTCCAGTGATGTGCCACCTCTGGTTCAAAGCCCCTGGCAGACGTCGAAGCAACGCCACAGCTGCGTAGGTACGCTTCCCCAGTGCAAGGCAATGTGGGAGCTGCTGCAGCCGCAGATCGCAGCTCAAACGCTGACTGAAGCCTGCAGGGGCATTCTGGTGTCTGACACAATTCACGGTTCCTAGCAAGAGCTGAAGGAGCAATTAGCGGTGCTCTCAATATGGCGTCATCAGTGATGCTACGATGTGCAATAATGCCTTACCTCTGCAGTACCTTGAATTGGCCGGCAACCCTTCCAGCCATCGCGACGGCCACCAAGGTTAAGGCAATTTCACTTGTACAGCATTTCAATGTAGAACTTAATAAAGTCGTGTTCTAGTAGAGCTCCTACAGTGAAGCCGTGGTCAAGAAGAAGCAATCTCAGCAATGGAGCTTTGCAGCATGTGACGTTCCGTAGATTCCGACACCCGTTGCCTGTAACGGGTGATGAGCAGCTTGTCTTGCGTTCGCCTGCTTAGTGATGCGCAAGCGAATGCTGAGTATCGGCATGTCAACGACTGGCAGGCATAGCCGATGTGCATTAAACGTTGGAAGTCTCACTGTCCCACACAATTGGTGTCTGTGCATAAGGCATGCAACAACTCAGAATCTGAGAGTGAGGGTGTATCCGTTGTATACCAATGAGCTTTCGTGATGCCTCGTCCCAGACTGAAGGACCACAGGACTTGGATGAGGCCACAAAGACGGACATCCTGGAGTCATTCGCCATGGAGCTCTTCCTAACATCTGTACTGCCCAGGCGTGGACCCTCCTTCCACTTCAAGACTCAACCATCTGGCATGAAGCGTTCTGTTGGCCATGGTTGCACCCAGAATTAAAGCTGGAATGCAGACAGCTATGCATTGCAACGCAGACTTGAGGCGGTGCTCGTTCAGAATCACTCCTTTGATGTCTGGCATGACGACCTGGGGAGCCTGGCAGAGGATGATCCATTAGTTGCCAGTGGAACTAGCGCCTCCCTGTCAGAGTTGCAGAGCTTCACTGACATGAACTCCAGCCAGGGGCGCTGCGTGGCTGCGCTGCAATGGGTGCCCGCTCGTAAGGTGATGCCTGCACCTTGCTCTTGGGGTGCCTAGCAAGTCGCCAATCATTTCTCACGTGGCGGCTCACGTCACCGTGCACCAGTCTACATGCTCACATGCTGACAGGCGTGGCGACCTCCTGCCTCTTACAAACTCCATGGTTTTCTGGTGACAGAGCAAAGGCTCATGGCCTGTAGGGGTTATTTTTGGGATGCTGATTGGTCAATGACGGGTGGTTTGTGACAGCGCAGGGTGCCATAGCAATGACCTGCACATTGCCGCCTCGTGAGGCCGAGGAGCACTTTGGCATCCTAGTTTGGACGTTTGCAGTCCTGATGCATCCAGAATTTATCCTGGAGGCCCCAATTGAGGTCACCTGCTTTGATTTCAATTCTGGTCAGCCGAACATTGTTGTGGGAGGCTGCTGCAATGGGCAGATCGTCATGTGGGATTACAGCAGGGTGAGGCCTCAGTATGATGACGACTTCAATGCGCTCAGCCAGAATCGTCGGACGGTGTCAGTCACACCAGCCTGCTCACTAAGTATAGACGTGCACCTACTCGATAGCTCAGCTATACCTGTAGTAGCATGGTTGTACTTGCTTAATCCTGTGCAAGTGATCATGTGCAGCACAACAACCCAGCGCAAGCTGCTGGTGGCATGCAGGAGGTAGAAGCTGAAGGCCGCAAAGGGACTTCAGCTACTGTTAGCAAGCCCAGGATGCATCCGTCGATCTGCATGTCGTCCATAGACCACTCTCACATCGGCACCGCCACAGATGTGCAATGGCTATCGTCTGTGACCTTCTCAAAAGAAGGCGCTACTGCTCAGCAGGTGACTCTAGCACACTTGCCTGGGCATGTCTAGTATTTCTGCAGACCAATATCTAGGACAGGAGCTGTACAATCAAGCAGCCCGTGCATTGTATGTGTGTGGCAATGCTTCCTGCTCTGACCTGAGGTGGGGCCTGCAACAAGAGGTACAATTAACCTACATCTTGGGTGTTCTGTAAACAGGGCGGCACAGAGGACAAGCTTCAGACATCTTACATTGCAAGCACCGCTTTGGATGGCAAAGTGCTGTTCTGGGATTGTACCTATGCCCTGAGCTACCAAGGGTACCCCCGCCAGCTTCCTGTACTCCTTCCAAAGACTTGACATGTACATGAGTAAGAGTGCCTCGTCTACTTCACCGGTATTACGTGCAAGGTTGGGTGTCCTGCAGGGAGGGTGACATTGAGAGCCCCTGGAAGCCGGCATGCATTGTGGCCCTGAGGGCTTTGGAAGTGGACACGCTGGGCCTGGCCTGCACGCGCATCAGTATTCCGAACCCGGTTTCCTCCCTGAAGCTGCTGGCCAGCTCTCTCCTGGGTGACATCATCTCTTGCAGCTACTCTGCTGCTGAAACTGAGGTACGGCCACTCATTGCTGGCTTCACCACCTAAAGGCCTAGGCACTGTGTAGGAGAGGACCTGCTGATCATGCAGAGCTTCCTGACATACAACGCCCTTATGGGATATTTAGCTTCAGTGAGCAGGTGAAGCTAATTGAGAGGGATGCTGCAGGATGGGAAGAAGCCAGGCCAAAGCAGGCCTCAGACCGGCAGCAACTGCCACTTTGGGTGCATCCTTACGCTGCAGAGGTCGCCCTTTCTGCCACACATTGTTCTCAGCGCAGGCGGCTATGACTGGGCTCTCTACCAGGACCACTTCTTGGAGGCGCCCCTGATGCGTAGCCCCTACGCGCCTGTGCAATACACCTGCGCTGCCTGGAGCCCCACACGGCCAGGTGATAGGTCCTACGCTAATATTATCATCTATTACATAAGGCCGTCTGAGCACTGTATGCCCGAGTGCTCATCATGCCGCCGCGCAGCACATGTGCACTTTGTGGGAAAGCAATTACGGTCCACATGTTTATGCAAAGATCATGTGCAGGGTGCTTAGCCTCAGGACGGGAGGACGGCATTGTGGAAGTCTGGGATCTGCTGGATCGCTGGAATGAGCCTGTCATCTCTTGCACTGTCTCCATGGCCATGGTCACCTCTCTGTGCTTCAGTCCCCAAGAGGAGCAGCCTGATAGCAGCGCCAAGCCTGCAAGCCACAAGCAATACCTTGCAGTAGGTAGATGCTCCGGCATGGGTATTCCGCAACTATCCGGAAGCCTATCTGTGAGATGAGACATGCTAGGCCAGATTGGCATGCTGCAGCTTCTCGCATGACTGTACCTGCGCTGAAGTGTGCTCCATATATGGTAATCTGCTATCGGAGGGTGCGGACAATGCGGTGCCGTTCTTGGAAGCTCTCAAGAGGGGGCAGCACCTCAAGTGGGCTGTCCTGTGGCAGGGAGCAGTGTGGGGCTGCTGCACCTGATGGAGGTGCCACGATACCTCCGCAAGCGCGCTCATAACGAGCTAAGTGCCATGGAAGAGCTCATGCAGCAGCACGTGCAGGTGGCGGAGTACATGGCAAAGTCTATGGTGTGTCCCCCCCTACACGCCTTCTCCGCAGAACTAGTTGCAACATTCACATCATGCCTCATTGGAACTTGCGATGTGAGTTATAATGCAGCGTCATTGTGCAGCTGGTAAGCGCTGTGAGGTCTCAGCATAGATCTTCATGCAGGCAAGGTCAACTGAGGACATGCTGAAGAAGGTGAAGGAGCCATCACCATATGATGTGCCAAAGTTCACGCTGCCGCCCCTGACCGAGGTAAGAACCAGAGCACATTCAGAAAAGGTCTGCCAAACATGTTGCACAACAGACACGCCAGACAAAGGCATCATGCTGTCACTACGGCAGCAGTGCTGTCCCAGAGCTTGTTTGCTGGCATCAGGCCATACAAGCGTTGTCTGGTATATCGGAAGCTGCATATCTGCAAACGGATTGAGGGAGCGTGCATGCTCGCAGGAGGAGCAAAGAATTGCTGAGCTGGAGTATATGAAGCTGGAAGCCTTCTACAGAGCTGAGTGGGGCCTTAAACCTGGAGAAACACTGTGAAGAGCATCTCTTGTGTCTGTGACGGCTTGTGGTTGACTAGTCCTTCAGCAAACGATATTGGCCTCAGGCGTGCTCAGCCTCCAGCGGCTGGTATGGCAACTGGCATGCTCAAATCTGTATGGCAAATGTGTTGCATAGTCTGGGTGTAGGTTTCCTAGAGACAGAGTGCACGCCAATGCACAATCTAGGCCACACAGAGACGTACTGGATCAACGCAAATAGTCTACACACATTGCTGTGCTGCTCAGCACTGCTACCTATATGATGCATGGGTGCATGATATCGAAGGATCCCCAATCATCTGTGCTGGACTACACGGTTGGGCGTTGCGCTCATCGGCCTGCTTCTTGGACGAGGCCCGCTGCCTGCATCGCAGACCGTGTCCACCTGTAATTTCCAAGGTCAGATTGGGGTCAACCAATCACCACCACCCACCCCTGGGCTTGATGAGACAGACTTGTCGGTGACGTGAGATACCCTTGGCGCTGAAGGGCTCATGCCGCACGTATAACGTAGCCGTGAGCTGTGGAAACTTCACAAGCATAATCAGTCAGACACGCTGGCTAGTATCAGCACAAAAGGCTTCTCAGGAAGCAAGCAGGGCCACGGCCCAGGCCCGCCATGAATCTGCAGGCCAGGGCTGCCAAATTCTGGAGGAACCTCCCACTACTCCCTCTGTACGTTCTTAAGCTTAATAAAGAATCAAATTTTATACTTGTGAGCTTAAAGGTCGTGCTCACACCGTCTCTGACGAAGGACACCAGGACTGCAAGTGAAGAAGCACTACAAATCAGTCTCAGGTCTAGCAACTGAGCAGTCTGCTCATTATGCAGGACTGCTCTGTCATTGTTGGTGGGCTTCTCAATATATGCCAGCGTCAGTGGAGGCCACAGCAGCGCACAAGTAGCTGCCCGCGCCTTGGCTGACACCACGGAGCAACTGAAGTATGCTTCACCCTGGAATCCCCTGTATTTGGATCTCAGGGAGCCCAGCTCTCACAATCTGATGCCTGAGATGGACCTGCATGCGGAGATGTTGTTATCTGATATCAAATTGATGTGCAGGCGAGCAGCAATTGCGCCGGCCATACAGGAGGTCAATGCCAGTACATGCTCTCTGGCTCGTGCCGACTACAAAGGCCACGTCATCTCTCTGGACAAGCACAAGACATCTGCGGAGGCCTGCTCAAAGACCTGCAGGTAGGCAACATCACTGCATAGCTTAGCTGATGCATGTTAGCAGCGCTTCTGCAGCAGCACTGCCTGCGTCTCGCCTCCCTTTGGTGTTTTCAGAAGCACCATGCAGCTCCTGTGACCTGTCTGCCGAGCTGCCATGGGCTGAGGCCATCACGCTGACTGCAAGCCCTGATGCATCACTCTTGGTGAATGCTCTTGGCCTCTGCAGGCACAAGGACGGCTGCACTGCATGGATGTGGTGCGCTGAGGAGAGCGGGTGCACAGATGACAGAGGGCTGGAGGTCCCCTTCAAGGGCTGCCAGCTCAAGAATGAGCCCATGCAGGCCTGGGGCCTGCCCAGCGCCAGCCTGGCGGAGTCTATGAAAGTGGCCAACTCCTACTCAGGCTACATCAAGCGTGAGAACCCTCTGACCTTCTGCAGACGTTCTGCACCTGTCTCCTTGCATCTGACTGACATGAGCAACATCTCTCATGCAATGTCTACCTCTATGCAGGCAGTGCCAGAGGATGGACTGTGCATGCAGGCTTGCTGTATGGTGTGTTGTAGCAACAAAGGCAATCTTGGTGATGCTGCACCGTCAGCTAGCATGATCTGTGCAGCACCAGGGATGATGTTGATGTGCTGTGCGCTGAGTGCAGACCGCAAGAAGAACCAGAAGACGTTTGTGCGGCTGCACAGCGCGCCGCTGCCGACAGTCATGATCGCAATGTACGTGCCGCCCACCTCCTGCGCGGCTGACAAGGGCGACTACTTCACGCGCCTCTCCATCATGAACAAGCAGGACTATATGCGCTGGTTTTCTGGGGAGCTCATGATCGGGACCAAGACCTTTGACCCCTCCCTGCGGCCGACTGGGCACCATGAGGTGCGCAGTCTGCTTTATTGTATACTGGTGAATTACTGGTAAAGCCATGTGGCTACAGGTATGGCTGCATCACTGGACACGAGGCGACATGAGTTGGGTGTGATGTTTGGTGCCCTGTGTGCCTGAGCAATGTCTGGCTGCCAATGATAGCGTATGCTAGCCACAGAAAGTCTGGGTAGACAGAAGAACAACAGGGCTGTAGGTTGAGCTGCCCACTGTTCATTCAGGAGGGCACCTGGAACAAGGTGGGCATGATGAGGAAGATCCTGGAGGATACGCCTCCAGAGAGGGCGGAGTGGATTGTCCACATGCAGCCGGAGACCTTCTTTGACGACACAACTTTTGCCATCCCCTTCGACTCCTACAGAGACAAGGACCTCATCCTCATAGGCAACCAGACTGCACTGCGGAATGGTCAGATGCGGGGTGAGTCAGTCCCTCAAAATGATGAGCCTGAATCTCTTCTCAGCCCTGACCTCAAGAGGCAGAGCTTTTTTGTGTACACAAGGGAATTCATGTTGCTGATCATGAAGCTCATGTTGTACACCTCAGCAGCACACAAGTACCCTGCAATGTGTCTTGTTGGACCCTGGCCCATCAGTTTGCTTGGATTGGGCATGCTGCGGACAGATTGGAGAATGCATTGCGGAGGTGCTTGCATGATGCACCTTTTGAGCTGATAGGGAGTTGCCCAAGTATCCCCGGACCAAGCGTCACTTGCTGTCCGCCTCTGTTGCTGGCGGACTCTGGCATGATGCCCAAAGGGGAAGGGGCCAAGGCTCTGCCTGGCTTCAATAAGCCGGAGTGTGGTGTGCGCGCACGTGACGGCAGAGCTTGTTGGAAAAGGGCGCTCGGCGCTGGACCTGGGCGTCTTCATGGTCCGCAACACCCGCTGGTCGCGCATGCTCCTGGACCTGCTCGCCCACCGCGCCCGCACCAGCCACAGCTCCCAGGTCCGACCTGGGAGTCTGCTTCACTCTCCACTAACAGTTTCTCATGACCGTGCTCTTAGGGGCTAAGTCATGGCCAAAGGCACAGCTTCAGAAATGCATTACATCCTGCTCGTATGGTCACAACCTAACAGTGCACACACATGGCTGCTGGTTCTGCTTGCGTAGAGGGTATGCACTAGCTGCCCCCTAGGTCTGCGTGCTCCTGTGATGGCTCCCCGATCTTGAGCGCCAACTACTGCCTTTGAGGTCTGCCTCCTAATCCAGGTCAGTATCCTAATGAGCTGTGGGCACGAGACTCAGTGATGTGTCTTTGAGCTTCCAGCTTATTGGGGTACTGAGAGCCTGCAAGTGCTTTCAGAGCACACAGACCGAGACCTACCAGTGAGAATGCAGGCATTGAGCCAGTATCGGAAGGGTCTGCTGATGCATGCGCAGGTTCTGGCAAAGGAGAATGCAAGGATAGACCCAGTGGTGCTGGCGTTGGCCGACCTTATAGCAGAGCAGCCAGATCGGCTGCTGCCCCACATCCACTTTGAGGGCGACTACTGCCTGGCCTGCGACTGGCGCCGCCTGGACCTCAAAGAGTCCGCTGAGGTGCTGACCTCTGACTAGACTCATCCATGCTCTGCGATATCATGAAATGAGTTGCAGTGCGCTCAGGTTTTGCTGTGTGCATGAAGTGCACAGCAAGCACTAGAGGTCTGCAGAGCCATTCCACAACGCGTGTGACTGGTGCTTGGCATTTCAGCTTGCACAGGTGCTGATTGAAAGCAGATGTGTGCTGCTCCTCCCGCATGCAGAATATGATGGACAGTGGGCTGTCGTGATGCCTACAATTAGGCTTGCAGCTTCCTTGAATCCCTGAGTCTTGCAAGCAATCTGCAGGTGAAGAAGACAAAGGTGTGGGGAGACGAGAACCGCAGCTGGAACCTATTCATCGTGAGGTTCTACGACTGCGAGCTGTGCAGCGGCGAGAAGATGACTCCAGACAGCCTCGCCAAGTGCCACAAGGCTGTCCTGGAACACTACGGCTTCTCCTACTGCAGACTGCAAAGGTGAGGTCAGGACCATGCTTTAGACAGAATTGTCTCGACCGAGAAAAGGGCTTTTGTCCAGGTAACATCTGAGTGTCTGTCGTCCGGGACACGTGGCCATTCCAGGGCCCAGGATGTCTCAGACGTCAAGACCCTCAGATGCACCTGGACAACCTCCCGGACAATGCCGTTTTCTCAATGTTTTCTGCAGAAAGCTTTCGCAATGTTGCAAGCTCCACAGTGCTCTCAAGATAGGCATTTCTTATCCGAAGGACACCTACAAGAGCATGTGCACTGCGAGGAATGCCCACCTGATGGGCGACAGTAATGAGGACAGTGATGTGATAGTCGGTGTCATGACTGGGCTATCATGCAGGCTGGTGAATGCTATCACAAGAGAGGAGAGCACAGGCAACCCCTTGAAGCAGATGCTCAAGGCCATTGACATACCTCCGCATCAGATGAATGAGACGTCCATTGACCCGCCCATAGTGCCTAACCATGTGCTGCAGCATGCAAACAAGTTCCACACCTCCACTGATCAAGAGGTACTGCTGTCCTCTCAAGTCCCTATTCATGACCTGCAAGTCATCAAGCATTCTTTCATCTGGAGGCACGATGAGGCATGGATGGCAGGCGCATTGGGTCCTACAGTATTGATATTAGCAGACTGCTGGGTTCTCCATAGGCATAGCAGCTCGAAGCACCTGATGCCTGAACAGTTTGCGGCAGGTGTGTGCAAGAGCTCGTTGAACTCCATGAACCCAGGCCAGAGAATCAGCAAAGTGCCCAAGAGCTGTGGGAATGCATGCAGTGCTGGGACGCGTGCGTCAAGGATCCCGAGTGCAACTTCTGGGTGTGGTGCGCCTCCCGGAACGGCTGCGACGAGGGCGGCGACTTCAACGGGCGTTACCCCTACCGCGGCTGCGAGCTCGCGCACATGCCCTCACATGTCCCCGTGCAGCAGTGGGAGCGCGGCCCTCTCTACTCTTCAATATCCTCTGGGTTCATCACAGGTATATGTCTCTGGGCATGATTGCTTCCTGTACCTGTCTGGCGGTACGTCAATCCACTTGTCAGATTGCCGGAAAATGCTGCTTTGAGGAAGCTGTCCTGTAATGTCAGCAATGTGGGTGGACTATGTTGGGGAAGACCTGCAGATTGCAGGGCTTCCATACACATGGTGAAGAAACTCCCAAGACAGGGCAGGCTGGAGGGCTGCCATAGAATGTCTGCTGCATCGCAGCTGATCTATGGTTCGGAAAGCGTGTATTGAATAAGTGAATTGATAACTGTCAGCAATGGTGGAGATGAGAGCGCATGCTGTGCAGAGCACCACCCGGCGCGGAAGTGGGTGAGCAAGAAGCTGGGGCTGCCTGGGAAGGCCAAGGACCGGGTGGCCGTCCTGACCGGCATCCACCCCACGCCTTGCACCACCCCCTTCGGCGACTACTACATGAGCCTGCAGGTGCCCCTTCCCACTGTTCAGCTTCAATGCAACAGCTTTGCTTAAGATGGAACGCTTCTGTCGGTGCCAAAAGATGCAGGGACATCTGTGGCAACCTCTGGCACTTGGACCCTCTCTTCGCCCGGGCTTGCCCTCATGCCCTTGCTGCAATACCTGCTTGATTGCGATGCAGCAATCCTGAAGGCTACAAAGCAAGACAACGCATTGGCTGTTCTGATGATTTTCTCCGCTCTTGTGATAGCTGCTCCTGAGGGATTGTGTGTGAACGTGCGCAGCTGGCGAACAAGCAGGACTGGGCGCGGTACCACTCGTATGAGGTGCACCAGATGGCGGAGCTGGTGGACAGCCACCTGCGCCCCGGGCCCTGGCAGAAGGTCGGCTATTTTAAGAAGGCAAGCAGCTTCCCATCTTGGCAAAATTCCTCTCCAAGGACATACACATCTGCTCTGCATCAATTTAGCATCCGTCCGGCATGTCCCCTGGCTTTGGCTCTGATATGTGCAGTACACGGCACTCATCATACCTTGACTGGGAAGGCGACGCAGTGCTTGCTGCGTCAGCATTGCATGCACCGTCATAAGCAGCAGCCTCTGAATTTGCTCTTTGTACCTGTGACTGTAAGATTTGATTCCAAGCACAGCCCAGACATGTGCCAGCGGGTGTACGGTGTAGATCCTAGCTACGTGCCCGACAACCTATAGCTCGGATCTATGCTGGCATGTCTCATTGCACGTGCCTAGGCTGTGCTTAGCCGGGACTCCGATAGTGACATCTTGAAATGCAGATAGCTGAGCGGCTGCATGTTGCAGGCGCTGAACACGATTCCCCGGGAAAGGGCGGAGTGGTTCATCTGGCTAGACATGGACATGGTCCTGGAGAATGTCACCTTCGACCTGCCGCTGGAGACGTATGAAGGCCGGGACATCATCATGTGGGGCCAGCCCGAGTGGATCGCAAAGGGCGACAATGCCAGAGGTGCCCGTCTCATGCTCTTTAATTCCGGTATCGACTAGATATTATAACTCCAGAATACTCCAGACCTTTCTGGGCATCTGAAAAGTGTCAGAATTAGTAACTGCCCACAGATCCTCGTCTAGGCTTCTTGCTGTACTGGAGATACCCAAGACATGGTCAGTAAGCTCGAAATCTTCATTTTGCAGCACTGCCTGATGATGGCAGTGATGCACAGAAATGCAGGTTCACTGTCTGAGGTCTTCTGTGCTCTTTCAGTCTATCTTGACATGGATCATTGGGTGAGCAATCCTGCAGGCTCGCTGTGACGCGCACATCTCATGGTGCAGGGCTGAACACGGGCACAGTCATCATCCGGAACTCTGACTGGTCGCGCATGCTGGTGGAGGACATGGCGACCTACGGGAAGTACCCGGTGGACTGGAGCAAGGAGGCAACGCTGCGCGCAGCCGTGCCCACCTACGACATGGGCATGTATGAGCAGAATGTGCTCATCTACCGCATCACCTCCGACCCCCGCATGCTGGAAAAGGTGAGCGGCTGCCTGCCACCCCTGCTGCTGTGTGGCGTCTGCAGATCGAATCGAATAGAGTCTGCTTGCAGCTGTTCATGACTGCTGAACATTCTCGCATCAATAATCCCTCTGTCAATGTCCTGTGCGCAAAAGACATTCAGGCATGGATCTCACTATGCATAGGAATGCTTGTCCTGCGGTCTGCACAGCTGCTACAAGGTACCATGGCTGACTACTTGTCTCCTGCTGCTGTGCAGATGTACTTTGAGAACGCGTACTGCATCAACTGCTGGTACAAGGACCTTGACCAGCCCTTCATCAAGTACCCACCCTTTGTCATCCACTATGCTGGCTGCCAAATGTGCACAGGTGGGTCTCACTGGTCTGTGTCACCATCCACCATCATGCCAGAGCTACAGTTCCGGCATTCATGCCTGCTGCCTGAGCGTGCGGCTGAAAAGCCTGCCCTGCTGCACCTTCGTGTCTTACGCACAGCGGCCTCTACCGCTGGTGACTTCTAGTAACCATTACTGATTTGCTTTGCCGCCTGCAGGGTACCATCAAGATAAGATCCCGCTCTGCAATGCCGAGTTCATCCGCGGGTACTTTGAGGCACAAGTGCGCATGAACGAGCAAGTTGCAAAGGGCCGAGTGTAGGTCAGACTGTGACAACATCAGCAGAAACCTGTTCACCAGCCAGAAATGGCTGCAACATCTGTAGCAACAGGTCTACTGGCCCAGTACATGGAACGCCCAGCACATTGGCAGGGGAGCGTTCTGGTTGGCCAGGCAAACTCTGCATAGACTTGTTGGAATCATCGTGAGGATACTGGACACTTGTATCTCAGTACAGCAGCTACAAATGAGGGGTCATTGGAGAGGATTGGTAGTTCAGCCTGAGAATGCCATTGTACAGGAGAGACAGATTGCAGAGCTTAGATGGACAGCAAAAGTCTCAATTCTTTGGACTGCAATTTGGGCAGGGCTATACTTGGGCCTGCACACTGAGTACTCTAGGCCACAACAGCTCGGGTAGAGCTTCTGTGAATATCAGGGAGCATTCAGAGAAGGCCTCAGATATAGACCATAGTGCATAGTCTGCAAGGCAGGTGACTTGCCGGCATGATCCGAGATGGTCTTACACTGTTAGCTCCCTGTACATTGCCATTGACCATGTAGGTAGGAGGTTGTAGTCTCAGTGCTTGCCATGTACATTGCCTTCATTTCCACCTTGGATGGTTCCAGACCCTGAGTTTTTGTGTCTGATTTGGTTCTAGCGTTTGGTATGTTATGGTGCTGCAGTGTAGTGACAAGGTGTCACCACGCAGAATAGGCTTCAACCTGAGACACAGCAAAAGCTGTTGATTGTCTCTTTCGGAGGGGTAATACTGTTGGATCGAAGCTGAAGCAGTCAACTCAGCGTTTATCCCCAGAAACGCATGCTCAGCACCATGAATTATGCCTGTAGCTACCATCTGCATTCTGCGCAGCACTGCCATGTCTTGTAGTGCTGATCGTGACAAGGGGTCATGCAGAACAAGTGCTTCAGCGCAGAACCAGCCCAGAGAGGCGCCTCTCTGTCTTGGCAATGGTGTTCGCAGGCGTGTTCTCATCCGCCTCATGCTGCCTCTGCTTTGCCCTGCCAGACGCAGAGCGGGTCTTCACAGCAGGATTCCTGTAGAGCAGGACATGTACATTTTCAGGCCCAGGACCATCGCCATTCCCCAAAATCAGGGCCCTGGTTCAACGTGACCATCAAACCCAGACCGCCCAGACCACTGTCTATTATGGGCCACGCTGCTGAAGTCAAGACTCACACTGGGGGGCACCTCACTCGAGGCTTCTGTTGCCAACACTGAGAGTGGTATGGTAGGGACAGCGCATGCACGCTCAGCATTTGGCAGAGATGAACAGTGCCTTGCCTCTGCGCCTGAGGCCCTCTGTTGCGCTCAGTCAGCGGTGCAGCCTGTCCCTTCTCCCATGTGAGGCTGCGGAAGCACGCCCTGCAGGCAGCAGTATATGCCTCTGCGCCTCCGACCACCTGCAAAGCGACTGAAGATTGAAGCGCTTGGTATGCATGAAAATTACAGCCGCTGACCAGGCAAAGTGATGGATGTATAGCGCCATCCCTCACCTCTGCAAATCATTTCAATGCTGACAAGCGGCTACCTGAAGGAACCAGCACATTTGGAGCGGAAAAGTACCTCAACATCCTTCTCATCGCCCAGCCTGTGAGTGAAGGCTGCCTCCCTGTGGCAGTGGCTGCAGATGGCCCGTAGCTTCAGCACCTGCACGCCCGAGACACAATGTACCACATCCATACGCCCACACATTGACACCACAGGAGGTGCAGATGCTCTATATCTCCTGCAGGTGAGCAGCATGCACACAGCGCAAAGTTGATCTGATGCTTTCAGACTATACAGCCTTATGGCGCTTGTGGAGATCTCAGAACAAGACGCTGACCTCTTCAGCCAAGGGGATCAGCTGCAGGATGTGATTGAAGGGCTTGCGCTGGAATGTGCCATCCAGAGCTGCGACAATGACTGTCTTCCCTGCATTGGCCCAGCGCTCCACATAGTCCACCACATCTGAATGTCAATGCACTGCTATATCAGTCTGGTGTTGTGTCTTTCTTCGGTTGAGCACTGGGAGGCAGGCGAAAGCAGCAGGCAGGGCAGCAGCATGTATCTTTGTCAAGCTTACATGTTAGCAGAGGCACTTTGATGGTGTTACAGATGCCTTGAATACTAGAGTGGAGCATTCACCTGGGAAGAACTGGCCTTCATCGATGCCAATGACGCTGTAGGAGTGCGCAGCATTCTCAGCCTCGCTGAGCCTGTATGCTGACTGGGCCTTCAGCTCTGCCCTGTCGTGCGTGATGATAGCGGCCTCACTGCTGTACCTATTGTCACCCTGCGAGTGTCGATGAGACATGCATGAGCAGGGCCCAGTTTCTTGGCAAGGTCACATGGGGTTGCTGGCTATGTCACACCATTGGTGAGGCCGAATTACACCTTATAGGATATAACCAAGCACTTCTTGTATAGTTTGTACCGGCGCACGCGCCGCATGAGCTCGCTTGTTTTGCCACTGAACATTGGTCCCAGGATGAGCTGTATCTCGCCATCTTTACAGGCTGATAGTGAGCTGGCGCCTGTCACTGTGGAGACTGATGTTGTGCCATCACAAACAGACATTTTAAAATTCTACCGCCTCACGAAAGACTCTAGAAATCCCAGAGTCCTATATTCAGAGTCTCATGCTGTGCTAGGCGCATCGACGCCGTCGGCTTATTTCGTAGGTCAGCATAGAGGTCACCTATCGATGCCAGTCAAGACGCAAACTTGAATCGCGCATCTGAAAGAACTACATTGGCCAGGGAAAGCAGTAGCTGTTATAGACTGACTTTGAAGGCAGAGCCTGTTCTGGACACCATGCCATCAGTCGTCCCACCTCGCCTTTGTAGGATGCTGCACGCCGAAGTTGTGTTGTGCGGCGCAGGAACTGACCTGTGTTATGTGACTTTGTACAGCATCTATGCGCATTGGCAGGGCACATCAGTGCCAGCAGTGCATGGCTCCATTATAGCTCCTCACTGTGGTGATCGGTGACACTGTAGAGAAGGTGAGCATGCATACCACCGGCCTGTCTCAACAATGGCCAACATGTGCCACGCTCACCCAATGGCCCTCAAGTGCCTGCTCATATGTGCACATGCATGTTACATCTAGCTATATAACGGGCGATATGGACCCAATACCAACTTCCGGGACAATCACGCACCAATTAACGCTTCCGTGATGGTTTTAAGTAAGCAGGGTATGTCAGACACAAATCCAACAACGTTGCTGAATGCAGGTATCTCCTGGATGGATGTCGATGGTGAAGTCGCCCTTTTGGTCAGGAAGATCACAGAGCTTGGCCAGAAGGATGCAACAGACGGGAACATGCGAGTGAAATATGGGGTTCTATTTCGCGAAACATCCGATGATTTCGAAGCACTGGCAGGGACCATGCGTGCTGCCAAAAAGAAGGTTGGTCTCTCTAGGAGGATCTCGCTAAAACATATTTACGCACGAGATGCTGCACTTCTCCTGGCCTGCAGTACTGCATTCCATCAAAGGCTGCATGCACGCATAGAATGATCCGGCCCTCGGAGGCAGGCATAGGTGTGGACCCTAGGTGGGTCCATCATGTAGACATCACACCTGGTGAACCATGCAGTTGCATTCTGCAGGGACTTATAGCCTTTGACGGCGAGCTGCTCCTGCAAGGGGTGCATGACAACGTGGACGTCATCCTGCTCAATGGGTGCAGCAAAGCATAAGACACCCATATGGCGTCAGCATTATCGCCTTCTGAATCTTTAGCAACAATGGATGCGCAATAATGCTGAGCTAGCCCTAGAGCAGAGCAGACCCCTCGACAGGAACCAGCAGAGCACACAGTGCAGGACATAGGGAACCATAGGCCAGACAGTGCATGGAGCTGTGTAACACAGTTGCAGCCGACCGGAAATAAGTGAATTGCTGCAATTGCGCAGACTGCAGAGGTTCTTTTGCACACGCCTGCTTATGACCTATAAGGGCTATGCCTTAGCTACTGTCTGTTCTCAGAGACTGTACAGGGTTGCATGCTCTAGAACATACAGATCCGGCAAGGCTATCAGTATCCAGCGCCACACTACAGCAATTGCTCACGATTTGATGTTTTCTGGGAAGGCGCCCTCATATGGGCTGGGTACATCCTTGGATGCGACTTGATGCCTGCAGAGGAGGGTCACGGCTGAGGCTGAGGTAGCAGGATGGGTGCTGTGTGACTCCATATGCACCTTGATCATGAGGCGGGCTTGCTCTGTGTGACATGCAGAATGCGTGCCTCTTTTGTACGGTTTGCATGTCTCCACAAGTGTAGCGTTGCACCAGTGGGAAGTCTGACAGTGCAGGCTGCCACTCACCTCTTGGTGAAGCCCTGCTGTGCCAGGCCGTCCTTGAAGGCTGTAAGGACGAGCTCCACATTGGTCAGCTGCGCATTGTATCCCTACAATGCACAGATTGGCTTTGCTGAGTCTGTAAATCGACAAGACCCATATTCCCAAGGCACACCACCTTTTCAAGTCTTCTGCATCCAGCCACTGTCTCTGGTTTGACATACAATGGGACGCCAGCAGACTGACCATCTGCCAAAGCTCAAACACATGTGTGACCTATTCCAGCAAACTCGGCAAACTCAACCTGTAGTCTCCTCTAAAGCATACCTCCCTTGGCGGGACCTGACAGAAAGAGAGGGCTGGCTGCTCACCATGATGCCCACGCGCCAGACCTTGCCAGCACTGGGCCCTAGGCCGCCAGCAATCTCCACGCTGTACTTGTCCATGGCGTTCTTGCACAGCACAAGGCAGTCCACGCCCTCCGGCACCTGAAGCACACCACCGCAGTTTTAGGGATTGTTGCAGCACGCCTCGATCTGGCCGTTCAATCTGACGGGTGCACTGCTGCAGGCTGACAACACCAGTACTGGCATACACATATATGGCACGTTGGTCCAGCAAAGTCTGACAGTAGCGCGCTGAGAGGCGTGTCATGCTGTGGGTCCAGTGTTACCTTCACAACACATGAGTGCATCTGTGAAAAATGCATGTGTTGTGAAGGTGGACCCATTTAATAACACGCCTCTCAGATTTTTCACAGGTGCGCTCATGTGTGAAAATCCCTGACATGATTGCCAGGGCACTGGGCAGATTAAAGGGGCAGGCCTGCACCTTGATGGTGTTGACAGAGACCAGGCGGTACTGCTCCTTCTCCACAAAGGGCTCCAGGCCGAGCTCGTTGAGGCCCTCCCACAGGCGCAGGTGCAGGCGGCGGTGGCGCTCCCACATGGACTCCAGGCCCTCCTCTGACGCAATGCCCAGCGCCTCCCTGATCCCATACCTGCAGTGCACATGGCCCTCAGCACAGCGAAAGCTCTCACAGGTCTAGCAATGCCTGGCGATTCTCATGAACCTCAGGCCCACCCTGGATGCAAAGGCCAGCGCTTCCCTGATCCCATACCTGCGGTTCGCATGACACTGAGCCGCTCCCTTCAGGCTGGACCAGGTCGGAGTGAAGCCAGAACATAGCACTAAAGATTAGGAATCACAGTTGCACCCCACGTGGACATCAAGCCCGAGACTAGTAGATGACCAACAAAAGCGATAGCCATCATTGACAGAAAAGTAAGTATCCCACACATGCACGGATGCCTGCACCCACTTGATGGCTCTGCGCCTTCACACAGACCATACTTGCAAGCACGCCATAGAGCCTTTTGTGGCTCAAGGGAATCCGGAAGGATACATGGAACACGACTCTGCTGTCATACAATAGGCTGATGCAGCATGCAGGAGTGTGCGGTACTTGCTCATGCTATTTATATTGTGATGCTGCAGCAGGCATTTCTGAGGGCAGAGAAGAAGATACACACCAGTTGGATACCATGCCAGTGTGGTGGTAGAATCTCTTGGGCCCAAAGCAGCCCCAGTAGTCCAGGATCATGTTCAGGTCAAAGTACCAGGACGCCACCTTCGTCTTCCGGTTCTTCAGCTTCTTGAATCCCCGCTCACCAAGCATGAACGGGGCAGCACCTGCAGCACGCAGCACCACTAACAAATTGAGATTCTCAAGGAGAAGAGTGCTTGGGTGGAGAGAAGCGCAGCATGGCAAGAGCTCTCAAATTGAGGCCGGTCAAAGGATCCCCTTGAAACCAAAAGCTGCATCGCCATTGCATGATCATACACTGCTGTCAATTCGGTCACCCCTCATCTGTGGGTCCTATTTGGTGTCAACGGGCATGAGCGGTGAAGCTGGCAGGCTCACCTGGGGGCGCTCCAAGCACCTTCTGCGATCCGGAGTACATGCAGTCAACACCCCAAGCATCCCCATAGAAGGGCACTGCGCCCAGGGAGCACACTGTGTCCACCACCAGGATCTGCGCCAGCACCCCACCATGAGGTTGCCGCAAAGCTCCTGTAGGACTGATTGTTACTTGTATTCACAACGCAAGCGGAGTGAAGACATCAACAGCTGCTGAGCAACCTACATGCTGTGGCCTGGCATCATAAAGTGTAAGAAATCGTGGCCTTTGCATACCGTGTCATGCTTCCGGCACGCCTCTGCTACGCCTCCTAGGGCTTGGTGCGCTCCTGTAGAGCTCTCACCCTGTTGCGCACAGGGACTGATCAGCTGTATGTCTTGCATAAGCATGGCATGCATACACGTGCACAAAAGGGATCCCACAGAAGGGACGTGTCGAGGACACAGGACTCCCAGCATTAGAGAGTGCAAGGAGCTGCAGGGAAGACATCAGCCTTCTGAAGCACGGGATCTACCTGGCAAAGGAAGAGGACTGCAGGCTTGTTCCTCTCGAGCTCGTCCTCAATCTTCCGCAGCGACAAGGCTGCTCCAGCTGGCACCTCAGCATTGATCACCTTGCCTGCTTGTGCAACCCCCCTTTGCTGTCATGCACTTGACCTCCTGTGCCTGAAAAGCCCTGTCAACCCCGTCCTGCTGCTGCCAAGTAGTTGAAGGCTTCAGGAATTCCCGCTGGCTTCATGCTCGGCTTCACAGACACACTTGAGGATGCTGGCCAAAGCTGCATGTCATACCTCCATAGCGCTCCGCTATCTCGCAGACTCGCTGGCCCCAAATGCCGTTGTTGCCCACAACAATTGTCTCGCCAGGCTCTAGCATGTTTGCGATTGCTGCCTCCATGCCTGCAATGCATCCTCTGGTCCTGAGTTGCTGTCACATCACCAGTGGACTGCCTTATGCTTCTCAAAAGATGAAATTTGATGGTCTCGCGCAACCAGTACATGCACAGATACACCTTGCCTGAAATCACCAGACATACTCAGACATCCCACTGCAGCAGGTGATCACTGTGTTGTACAGTTGGCAGGTAATCCCACCTGAGTGACCTGTGCCACTGATGAGACACACATACTTGGACTTCGTCTGGAACATGTAGCGCAGGCCGTCCTGGATCTCGTCCATGATTGCAAAGAAGGCCGGGTGCATGTGACCTGCGCAGATGGAGCTCGGTTCAGCATACATGCGTCTGCCATCACTAGTGGGGGCTGCAATGGCATATAGAGGTAGGCAGGGTGCATCAAAGGGTGTTGATGTTGCATCATGCACTGGTCATGCAGGCGATGCATGGGGAGTTCAGGGACCACCCACCAAGCAATGGGAGGCTCTGAGCTGCAAGCACTCTTGGGTGAGCATTTCCTGGACCAGGCCCCATTAGGTATCGCTGTGGCACCTGTGTTGGTCACGAGCATTCCTCAGAATATACAGAGCTTGTATTATGTACCCAGACTTTGTAGCCCCAACGGTCTTCTGCAAAGAGTCAGCCTAGGTGCAAAACATTCATCTGGCCTGTTAATGTCTCTGGAAGGCCTGGAGATGCGAACCTTGATAGGTGTGTTCTCCAAAGCACTCTGTGTGATCTGAGGAGTGCTTTCATCTGGCCGGGCCAGCTCCTGCAGTGAGGGCGCCATATTGCCTGGGTTTACAACAGATGGATTGTGAGATATGCTGTGGGATTGCAGAGAAGGAATGATGGCTCGCCTGCCACACTGCCCATTCTTGGACTTAGTCATCCGTCCATTTTAGGAGCTCTCGGAGTCTTCACAGTATGCTCACCAGTACAGCCCTTTATTTCGCGAATAGGCACCGTCATTGATTCATCGTGAGGCCCATGTAGAGCGGAAGCAAGGAGTGCGCACAGCCCTTGTTCAACTTTGTAGAGCTGGTCAAGATGGGTGACCCTGCATCAAGGGCTTCCGAGCTTATGAAGAAAGCCGACAAGAAGCTGAGTAGCTTTGGGTTCTTTGGTGGCAGCAAATATGATGACGCGGCAGAGATGTATGAGAGGGCAGCAAACCAGTTCAAGCTTGCAAAAGCCTGTGAGTTGTCTACCTCGTTCCCCGGCAGGATCACCTGCACTGTTTAGACATCGCTGACAAGCTGTATGGATGAATTATGATTACTTTCTTGACTGCAGGGGCGGACGCTGGGATGGCTTTCGAGAAGCTTGCACAGACGCACCTGAAGCTGGACAGCAGGTTGGAGGCAGCCTCGAGCTATGTCGAGGCAGCAAAGTGCTATCAGAAAACAAACAAAGCAGGTAGGGGGTTGTTGTAGCGTTGTTGATCGCTATTCATCCCGTCCACTTTCATGTCACAGGTGCTAGGTGAGTAACATGCCTCTGTCCTGCAGATGTGCTCCGGGTGCTGCACAACGCAGTTGCATACTACACAGAGGCTGGCCGCCTTGGCATGGCTGCCAAGCAGCTCAGGGTAAGCAGCTTTGGTCTGCTCCCCATCTGTCCCTCACTGTGGTTCACGTGGAGCCAGCACATTACTGGGTATCTCAGCAAAGCAGCATACGAAGCGCCAGACCCGCATCGGCATTCCTGTGTATGTAGGAGGTCGCTGAGACCATGGAAAAGCAGAATCTGAAAGAAGAGTCAACAGAGTTCTACAATCAGGTAAGCCCCGTCTTCCCTTAGCATCAGGGTGCACATCAGTACCCGGGACTCTCTCACAGCCTGCCTTAAGCCTCTTGTTATGGTGGGTCCGCCATACCAAAGGACATCAGACTAATTGATATGTCGTATATGCAGGCAGCAGACCTTTTTGCAGGGGAGGAGCAGACCTCAGAAGCCAACAAGTGCAGGCTCAAGGTGAGGCGAGTCATGTCTCGTGTTTGTTCCGCAGCTGCTTCTTGCTTGGTAGGAGCAGCAGTTGGGATGTGTGCACACCTAGACCACCTTGAACTGAAATATGAGATGATGGCATGCGGCGTGCAGGTGGCGCAGTTCTCTGCAGAGATGGAGCGCTACGAGCCAGCCATTCAGATTTACGAGGACGTGGCGCACCGAAGCATGGACAACAACCTGCTGAAGTTTTCAGCAAAGGGCTACCTCCTGAACGCAGGCATCTGCAGGCTATGCGGTCAGTCCCCAGCAGCACCTCAGCTTTTGCAGGCTGACATCCTCTCATAGGCCTGTGTAGCAGTGCATCTGGCTGGGTACAGATAGAGCTTCTGCACCAGGGCTCTTGTTAGACGCTGTAACATCCTCGAGCTCTACAACCAAGTCTTCACCCTCTGTGCAGTGGGTGATGCCATGGAGCTCACTGAAGCACTAGATCGGTACGAGGACATTGACTACACATTCTCAGGCTCCAGGGAAGGCAAGCTGCTCCGGGTCCGTATCCTGACCACCTTCAATATAGATGTCAAGCTGCCAAGGGAATGCATGGGCTATCGATGTCTGCTGGTGCTCTCAGCTCTAGTCGGTTGTGAGCCCTCCCAAGTTGTGCAGCCAAATTGCTCACTCTTTGAGCTGTGGAGCTCACCAGTGCAAGATATCTTCGGACGACCCCTTGACCTCTGTGGATTGGGTGGCATGCAATGCGTGAAGGGAGGATTTCTTGGTGCAGGATCTGGGTGAGGCGCAGGAGCAGGGTGACACGGAGAAGTTCACGGATGCGGTGGGGGACTTTGACAGCATGACGCGGCTGGACCAGTGGAAGACGACTTTGCTGCTCAGAGCCAAGAAGCGCATCGAGGGCGGGCCTCACGCTTTCGGCGCTGATGAGCCTGACCTCACCTGACGGGCCCTACAGCATACACCTTTAAGCCATGACTGCTGAGCACTATCAGCTTTTCACACCATGTGCTGCGGTTCCTAAGTTGTGTAGGTTCTCAAAACACTGTTTTGTGCGCCCTGCCGAAGGCAGTATGCGCATCTGTGTATGATCTGACCAGCACCGTGCCTGTGGGCCACTACTGGGAGGCTGGTACAGTTTCTTCTAAGGCTTAGATAGTAGGCTCCACTAGGGAGATGCTGTACGTCACCAGCTGGTGTTGCGTCGCTGTGGGGCTGGAGTATGGGGGCTTTGGTGTGGGGACACCAAGGTTACCCAGGCTTGAGTATGCCTTAGAGCTTGTGTTGTACATGCTATCCCAACATCATGCAATTGGGCTGCAGACTGATTGCATGGTGACTGTGCTGGCCCCCGTGGTTGAGGCTGCTAGACTCCCACGTGTATGCCCTATGGCCCTAGGCTACGGGTTGCCTCCCTTGTAATAATAATGGCTGTACATCTGAGCAACTGATCAATCTCATCTACTCCCGGTGGATCACAGCGCATGAACGCACGTGAGACTCACATGCCTGCGAAACGGGGTATGATACCAATGTCTGACCGTTCGACTTGATGGCCTCGCCTGTCAAAGCTTGATTTACCCTGTTGCAAAACCGTGGAACACCTTGGGGCCCTTATCCGTGGTCTCCCTTCCTGTGAGCAGGACACTGGATCGTAAAGGATTCTAGCAACACCCAAGCAGCCAGCATTGGGACCACCCCGCTATTGTCGCTCAGGGTGAGCTCTCACATCTGTCCCCCTCCTCTGGGCCCTTGAGCGCAACTGCAAGCTTTCTGGGGTTGAAGACACCATGCTGTTTCTGTTGCCATTCTGCTGCCATTCACCGCGGGTGTCGCAAGCTTGTTGAGGATCTCATTGGTTCACCAGGAAGTCGCCCTTGTGCAGGATGGCTCCTATATATGCGGAGCTGGTGCAGTTGGAGAAGAAAGTTGCTGACAAGGAAGTGGAGGTCAAGGCCGTCAGCAGGCGGCATGCACGCGCGGTGAAGCGAGCAGCGGAGGCCAAGGCTGAGTATCAGAAGTGTGGGAAGAAGCCAGCGCAGCGTGGCAAGGTAATGGCAGACGTCATAAGGTATCGGGAGAAGAAGAAGCGGCTCAGGCAGAAGTGTAAGGACCGAGAAGGCGAGTTGATGGAGCTCGTGAGGGAGTTGCGGGAACTGATATCCTGCCTTGGTGAGCGCCCTCGGTGTCTGCCTCAGTGCAATTTTGGTGCTGAGGTTCCGCCTGTGTCGTCACCTAGCATGGATTTGAGCATTCACAAAAAGCCTCTCATGGCCAGGGCCATATGTGCCCAGTGCATGATGCTGTCCCCAGTCTGGCGAGGCCGCTGCCCCTGTCCTTGCCACATTTAATTGGCTATGTCTGTAAGGCGAGCTGCATGTCGGCTGCTGTCAGAGAACCTGTGCTGCGGAGACAATCTGCACGTTTCCCGCCTGACCTTTACATGTTCATCTCTGCAGCAGTGCTCCTGCATGCATGTGCTTTACACCAGGATACATGTGCAGAAACGCGCGAGCAGAGCAAAGCGAGCAAGGGAGATCTGGAGAAAGAGGTGCAACTGCAGCTCAAGTTGGCGAGCGACAACGGTGAGTATATTTTGCAAGTGTGCTGTAGTTGGGCAATCAGGTGCCCCTCTTATTGTGTGGAAGCTCAATGCATTGCGCCTCCAGGCTGCTCATTTGTCCAGCTTCTTGAGGACAGGCATCTGCGGCTCAGGTACTGAGCATAGTTTTTTGTCAGAGTCCCATTTGTGCCTATCATTGTGACTGTCCTTCTGCAACATGTTGTGTGATGCTGGATTGGCCAACTCTGGGCATGCTTTCACGAGCACATCCCTTCCTTTACAGCATCTTCAGCTGCTGCTTGGGTGCTGCTCACATTCGGTGCCACTACAATCGCGCCATGCTGCAGGCGCACCCTCTCTGGCTGAGGGCTGCTGCATGTGGTCTGTGTCTGGGCTGCAGGGGCAGCAGGAGCCAGTAGCGTGTGATGTGTATCTTGCTTTGCTTTGATCAGGAGGATAATCCTAACCAAGTCATTGTAGGGAGGAGCACGTGCCTGTTTAGTACGCCATCTATGGATTGTGGATTCTATGAGAGGGTTATGCCTGCAGACTTGTCCTCACTGGATGGCTGGGAGTTTGGAAACCTGCCTCGGCCGCGGCTTCCCTGTGAGCCGCCCAGGGCGCTGCCACCTTCCCTGGGAGAGCTGCTGCATGTGCAGCCTACCCTTCTAAGGCAGCTGTCGCACGTGAAGCTGAGGATACTGGCGAGGGCTTACCAGAGGGTGTATCCCGATGACAGCAAAGGCCTCTCAGAGCATGACCTGTACGCCCGCATGCGGGCTGCCATCCAGGTGTGCCCTCAGCTTCTCCCATTGGTGGCAGGATTGATGATAGAACACATGGTCCTGGTTCCCATAAACGCGTTTATCTGCATGTGCATTGTCAGGGGCAATGATGGCTGGCAGGCTGCTTGCCGTATGTCTGAGTTGCTGCGCCTGATGATGCAGTCTGTGGTGTCTTTGGAATGGCAGCCCCACCCTCCCATGCTGCCAGAGGTACCTGCTGGTTGGGCAGGGGAGGTCACAGCTTGCGTGAGCCACTGGCTGTTGGGGTGGGGGCGTGGCAGCAGGGGACGAGCAATGAATGTGTGCTGCCATGACGGCAGGTGGGGGCAGACATCTGTACTCTGTCCAACACAGACACCTTGCTGCATGGCATGTGTCCTCTGTCCATGAGGCATGGGTAATCTGGCCTTTGCATGTGCTAAAATGCAACACTAAAAGTGCTTGTGCAGCGTGAGCGAGGAGACCCTCATGGCGGCCTTGGGCAATCCGTCAGAGAGCTTGATTGATGCATACGTGGCTGTGGCGCAGAGACCATGCATTAGTCTGGAAGCGCTCATGGCGCTGCTGTGCGCATGCCCGCTGCTGGTGCGTGTTCCTGTAGATACAAGAGTACATGGCGCTCTGAAGTGTCTCATCGGATGTTTGACATGGCATAAACCATGCAACATGGGCAGATGGTCGTGTGCGCGTCCAAGACTCGTCCCCATATTACTCATGTGTATCCGCCTGTAGACAGCAATGACCTCACTGGCTGCCACTTCTGCAAGGGCACAATGCTGACCATACAAGGACATCCAAACATCATACGCCCAAGGATCTGCCCTCAAATCAGTCTGCGCATGGCGCATAATGCCTTCTGGCATGTGCTGTCATATGCCCTTGGGAGGCTTGCCCAAAATCTTGTAGGTTCATGTGTGGCTTCCTTGCTGCAGGTGCGGCTGACAGACATGCCTAAGGACTCGGGGCTGCTGGACAAGGCTGTGACGACGGCCCTTAAGGCCGCTGCATTCAGGCTTCCAGGCATCGACCGTATGGCGCTAGTGGTGCTGCAGAGACAGGGGACCACAAGCTTTGCACACATGATGAGAGCCATCCAGGAACAGTTGGCTGTTCCGCTCGTCGTCATCTTCACTGAGATGGAGGTGAGCAGGGGCTTGCCAGGGCTGCTACACCTTCAGATCCACATGTCTTACCGAGATGCCCATGCTGTGGTTCACAGGCACCTGTGTGATAGGTGCGTCTGCACAATGGCGTAGCATGGCTGAAGCCACGGTCACCCTGCAGGTCATCCACTCACCAGCGTATGAGCATCTATTTGCACCTGGGATGGGCAAGCTCCCAGGACACCTTACACCAGCTGAGAAACTGATGCGCACAGCTGAGAAACTGACGCGCACAGCAAAGACCTTCTTAAAGGCAATCCAGGCTCCACTCTATGATGACCCGCATCTCTTCTACGCAACAGCGACCAAATGTCCTGGCGTGCCGGCCTGGGCCGATCCAATGACGCCATCATCGGGTTGCATGCTGTACAACATGAATGTGAGGACCGTCCCTGCCCCTGCCACTGGCTTGTACTGAGTCCCAGGCCCACAACTATGAGAGTGTTCCAGTCAAGGAAGTTTCTGATGTCTAGCTTGTGATGCTTTTGACCCCATGCTGTGTGCACCAGGTGATGCATCTGAGGAGCATTCAGGGCAAGTAGCTCTGCACAAAGTCTCCCTCCATTGACCAGGTCAGGCTGCTCCCCACGTGTGGTTGGCATATGATAAGCGCTGCTTGCATGCATGAAGACATACCATACAGGGGGTGTCACAGCTCCATCCACCCCAATCATGGTGCCGGCTATTTCCATATCAGTGTATGCGTGAGCCTGAATGTGAAATATGGCAATGAGCTCGCGCCGGCCGTCACCCTCCCTGCCGTCACCATGGGAAAGTTGTGGGGCCAACACTTTTGTTCAGCAGGCAGAATCCTGGATAGCCCACATGCAGTGGCACATCTGACGGTAAGCTGGGGTGGAAGAGTGCTTATGGTCAGCGCTACCTGACTAGGATTAGCCTGTGCTGCAGTTGAATTGGCAAGGACTTCCTTACGCCTATGGTGAAGAGACACAGAGCCTGGCGAACGGGCAGTCATGGACAGTGATGCTGCGACAGGCATCAGGCGGTCAGCCTGATTGCAACCTGCAAGCTCTAGACCCAGCAGCAGGTGTTGGTAGTTTGCAGACACCAACGGGGGGCTGTGAAATGTAAATGGATGAAACCTTTTGCCATGGACACTTGAGGTTGCCAGATGTGAGCGGAGGCCCTGTTTCATTCCTGCCCTGCTGGGGGTTTTGCAAGGGGCATTGCTTGACTATGGCACTCTGAGAGCAGGTGCTGGAGGTGAGCATGGGTATTCAGGCTTGCGACAGTACTCTGCTTTGGTGGGACGCGGAACTCGACCTCTCGTACTTGTCTAGCTTACAGATGATGATCAAAGCGTGCATCACAATAAGTCCTCAGCATACCAGAGCAGCTTTTGCTTTTGTGGTGGTGCCAAGAAAGGATCATAAACTTTGCTCTCTGGTGTGTTGTCTATAGCTATGCCTGATGCTTCGTAGGTGGTACACATGTCATATGTGAAGACCAGCCTGGCTGCTTGTGCATAGCATACTTGATGTAAGAGAGGTATTGCAGCCACCAACTTGGAGTGACTCAAACATTGGGATATGTATGGGAAACCCTGGCCCTGATCAGGGCCAGGCATCTGATCAGCCCTAGGTGGCTGGGAGAGATGTAGTCTTTCTCTCTTCTCTCTTTCACAAGCAGATAAATTATCAGGTGACACTAGCGGGATTCCTTCCTGGATGATGTACTACACTAGTAGTGGCTCACAAGACTTCCATAGCATGTGGCCTTTCTGCCTAACACCTGAACAGCAATGTCGCAAGGTGCGATTCGCACGCAAGCAGAGCATTCCCAAACACCTTCGCATGAAGGAAAAGCTGCAAGCAATTGATTTGGGTTGAACTGCACTTTGATCTGCATTACTAGGCTGCATGACCCTCCATCACTCATTCCATGACTTCATTGGCGCTGGGAGGTTTAATTGTGCACGAAGGACAGCGCCTGGTCCTGGGTGATGCCGCCTGGCTGGCGCGCAGCCTTGCAGATGGGCTTGTGCACACGCCAGTGCCTCGACTGGCAGGTCCGGGTGCAGTACCTCACCATCTGGCACTCGCACACCTGCACAGCATTCGACCGCTCTTCTTGCACCTCAGGGTGGCCACAGCTTACCCTGGTGATTGCACAGGCACATGGCAGATGGCAGAGACTGATGCCAGGCCTTGCAGGACACCACTGTTTGCCATGGGCTGCCACTCTCATATTCTACTTCAATTGGTGGAGGAAGGCCCTTCCTGAGTGCAAATCGAGTCTGTACACAGTATCAGGTCCTCGAAATACATGCTGTGTCTTCTTGCAGGGGCAGAGGGCGGAGCCTACCTTGGGTTTTGGCTTATCGCTGTCAACCGTGGAGTTCCAAGGCTCGCCGCAGAAGGCGCACTGGTAGCTCAAGCAGCCTGCCTCCGCATAGCTTGCTATGGGGTGCATCAGGAACTGGCTGATTGCCCTGAAGTTGTGTATCTCATACGGCCATAATCTGTCGGGGTCGGGGTCTGCAGGGCTAAAGGCGGCGTTGGGACCTCTCATGTCCAGCAGCATAGCCACAAAGAGGGACCCTGACACCGCCATGACATAGACTGGAAAGAACTCTGCAGGGAGAAAATAAGTTGTTGTAAAGCCCAGTCCACACCAAGTGCTGCAGCCTCGCTACTAATAGGAGGTGCGACAGGGTGGGGTTATGCCAACTGGTAGTACTGTGTTCTGCTCCAGCAGAGGAACCCCTGTCACACACAAGGACAGGCACTGATATCCACCTCATGAGCACAGCGATCAATTGCACTGCGCACCTGGCCTGTTGACTGTGCTCTCGAATCCAGGTGTATAGGCCGAAATGGCAATCTTGTTGATCTGTGCTGGCATCCCGTCTCTTGCCCACTGCAAATACTCAGTCATGATCAGCCTTTTTGTTGCTGGTGCTCAAGAACCTGGTGCAATGCAAAGCTGGGATGGACGACTAGAATGCATATACAAGCAGACACCATGCAGCCTGCCTGGCTACTGCATGGAGTTCATGTTGCTGAGAGCAGCACATGTACATATGGGCTTGTTTATTACGCCTGCCCCGATCTCTGTGATTATCACTGCGGCTGCAGAGGCATGATGTTCTGGCATGGAACGGCCTTCCTCAGGCCTCAGGAGTACGGTGGCAAGCTATTCGACAGATGACAGCAGGTATGATTCGCACCTCCATGGCAGGTACCCAGCCATTGCATCCTTCATTTGCGTCCCAGGGTGGTAGCATCAAATTGAAGTACTCCTCTGCAGCCTGCAATGTCATGAAGACAAGGATTTGAGCAGAAGACGTCGCACTGCTCAGAAGGGACAATTCCTTGCCATGGTCTGTGGCCTACACAGGCCACTCACAGGCATGCTCAGATTGCAGGGAGCCCTACCATGAACAGCAGCTCTGATGCCTTATAAACACGATGGGTACAGGAAATATGCTACCTCAAGGTGACAGCACAGCCACAAGCCCTTCATTGTGACCTGTGCCTCGTTTTCCTTTGCATGTGTAATTTTGTTCCCTCCGGCCAGTCCAGGTGATAACTTTGCATGAGCACTTCAGACGTACAGGACACATTCGTTTACCTTTGTGGTCTGGAAGGCACGGAGCACGTTGTGCATGCTTTGAAACCAGGGGACCCCTGCCTGCTCCGCATGGCTGGGAGGCTCTACCCGTTTGACACCTGCAAGGCCCGTTTGCGGCTTCACATGATTATGTTGCGGGGTGCTTATGGGGTGGGGACTCAGTACTTGGTAGCACATGGGCTTCCGAGTAGATCCCAATGACGTTGAGCATGCTGGCAGCTGCAGGGCGAGCGAATGAGGGGCTCAATAAATTGAGACGCATTGCCTGTTTTGCTGCCTCAAGATCAGCAAATACACCCTTTACCCATGGCGATAGGATCGGCGCAGATGATGCTCACCTATGCTGACTTCGTCGTAGCCGCCAAGCCAATGGGGTCCCACATTGAAGGGGCACAGCTCTGGGTGGAGCCAGGGTTCCTTGAACCTGCAAGGCAAGCCATGAGAATGGGCTGCTGCCAGACCTGGGCAATACACTCGAGGAGTGCAAGGTCTCATGTTGTTGGGCTGATAGCCACTTGGTATCTGAATTCAGCCAAACTCTGAGTTGGGTCTGCTCTCAAGGGTTCATCCCAGGATCTGTACAATATACCAAACAACCAGACTGTGGATATTTGATGTTGTACATACAAGCTGCACGTTCATAGCAGATCCACTTCTCATGCCAAGCATCTTCCTTTGGAATTGTCCCACACAATTTTGCCAGTACCAGTGAGTGGAACAGGGTCCCCTGTATGCACAGATGGACAGAGTAGGGACTCACGGAAACTTCTTCAGGCTCTCCCCACTTTTGGGGATGACTTCGTATTTGCCCTTCAGCATGCTGCCAAACGGCTCTGACCACCCGAACACCTCCTTGTGCCGTGGCGTGAAGACAATGCATGGCATCGTCAGGGTGGTGCTGAAATGCTGAGTCAGTATGGTGCAGGCGTGCTGGCTCCTGTCCATTTGCAGCAGCATCTCCAGGTATGAGCCTGGGTCAGGGTAGAGCGCTGCTTTGTTTTGGCTGCTGCTATCCTTTCCAGCACCCTGTCCCTTTCCATGCCTGCACGCGCAGAATAACACGTCATGGTACTGATGCCGATGCCACGGCCTGATCAAAAGGCGAGCAAAATGATTGCATCAATGATGAACAACAAGCCATCATGGCGGGTGACCCAGAATGTATATGCAACTACCGGAGCACATGTGCAGCTAAGGTACTCACTGCATCCATCTCATCAGCATGGTGCTTTAAGGATGCCTCCTGCTTGATGCAATCTTTTATAGGTCAGCTCGCGTGGAATACCCCTGCTGAACCTGTCTGCTACTTTGACATGCAGTGCCTGAAAAGGGTAGCTGAATCATACCCTGGCGGTCACAGGCAAGAATGTTGTCCACAGTATCTTTGCCTCGCTGGAACCTGATGTTGACAGCTGTCGCCCAGTCAGCAACAGGGTTGTTTGGCTCCCCTAGGCGGATCACCGTGACCTCCGCGTCGCGGCTGAGGCCTAACAGCCCAATGTGGTTGCTTGCTAGGTAGGCGCCACCGCAGAATCTGAACCCGCTGATCCACTTCTTTCCTTTCGGCACAATCTGCACAAAAGTTTCCAGTGCTGCAGAGAACTTCCACTCTCCTTGAAAGCTTGCACCAGGGCACTATACAGGCCATATATGGCCTCACTCAGCCGGAAGTGGTTCAAAACTGCGTTTCTAGCAGCTCACGGCAAGTATAGTTGTACATATACAGCGGTCATTGAGGTTCCTCACAACACTCAATTGTACAGGCAAAGGATGGGAGGATTCTCAAGATTAGGAGCTTACTGGGACCCAGCATGCCGTGCTTAAGTCAAGTTCAAATAGGTCCGGCAGTGCTATCACGCGAGCATCTCGTGGGCTCCGTTCCGCCAGGGAAAAGTGCTTGCAGGAGAATGCCGTAGTGCCACCTGCAATCAGCGCCTTCTGGCCATCCGGGCTCATGAAGGCCCCTGCGCAGCACACCTGATTCATTGCAGTAACTATAGGGATGCATCCCAACACATTGTTACCTGTTCTCCCGTGAAGTGACAACGTGGTACGCAGTATTTACATATGTGTCTGCCTCTCAAGGAAGGAATGGTAAGTGCAGGGCACAAGCAGGGCTACTTTGGGAGCTGCAAGTCATACTTACTTCTCCCACCCTACACAGAGATGCAAGGACACCATCAACATGCAGAGCACCGGTGAGGGTGGCCATACCGTGGGACATCATACGCATGCATGGGCGTGAGCCATGCTGCTCAAGCTCGATCCACTCTGCATCGGCAAGGTCCAGCCTCCACAGGGTGCTCACTGGTTTGCCTGCGCCTGGGCTGCAGTATGTACTGCTTGTCAGCACTGAAGTCACATGAGCTGCACCAAGCTGAAGACAGGAAAGCTAAACTCAACCTCCAGGGAGCCCGCAGTGGAGTACACACAGAACCCCAGACGCCTCATGATACCAAATCGGCGCGATTCATCAAGATCGATCGACAGAATATACATGTGACCAGGAAGAGACATCGCCGTCTGCAAGGGAGTCTCATTTCAAGTAGCAGCTCACCCAGACATATTGCTGGCTGGGAGCTGCACGCCACTGAACAGGTACAGGCGGAGCTGCCCCTCTGGGCTCTCGTGGCCAAAGAAGCAGGGCTCTATGAGCCTTGGCGGCGGGCCAACAGATTCCTCTGCATGCATGTGAAGTGGGTCACTGTTTCAGCCCAAGGCATATATCAGCTAGTAAGCACTCATCTTTGGTGTATGGGTTTTGTGCTGCTCAGCGTAGCCATACTTGTCACACTGTTGACATGATACATGGGAGACGCCATTGACTCACTGATTGCAAGCTGCTTCCAGGGCTGACTCACAACACCGTTCCGCGCTCTGGCCACGATGATGTCCGACAGGAACTGCCGTGATCCGGGAGGGCAGGCTGACGTCTCTTTGCAGCCCCCATAGACGTACAAGTCGCCTCCCAGGGCTACCATGGTCAACCCCCCTCGCTCAACTGTGGGCGATGAGTGAGGCATTGTCCACTGCACGCACACAGGAAGGCTCTGGTGCACCAGCCAGCACAATTGCTCTGGAGACCCATGCATGCTGCGTGCAACACATGAGAGCAATCGCCATCAAACCCGCTCAGTTGCGCGAGCCTGCGAGCTTTTGCTGTATGTAGCAGTGGGGCCTGAAGCTCACATGAGAGTTGACTTTACAGAGGCACTGCATACAATGGTGACCATGTCACCTAGGTCCTGCAGACACCATCCTGGATAGTCCTTGTGTCTTGCCAGAAGCAGACTCTCGCCTTTGGCTCCTCATCTGGCCTGGTGAGATCAATGCCCAGAATGGCTCCAGAGATGGGGGGACAGAATGTCGTTAGGTACAGCATGCTGCCGGACACAGCCCCCACCTCAAATCTGTCAGCTCTGGGCCAAAGCACCGTCAGCCAATCGACCTCCATCTTGGTATCGTCCCCCTGCAGCCTGCACCATTGTGCCACAGGACTTGGCTTCAAGTGCTGACATTCCTCCACATGGTTACAGGGTTGAAGGGTAGGGCGCGCTGCCATCTTTGAGAACTCCTGGGAAATTGCTTGCTTCACCTCTCACTGGCATACTATGGGGTCTTCTCACTTTGCCTCACAAAGGATTAACATGTACTCAGGAGGGACGGCTGAAGGCCCACCCGCATGAGTGGACTGTGTACGAATACCCCTGTCCTTGCCGGTGCCGGGCAACAAACACGGGCCGCATTTTGTAGCTGCCGCAGTTGAAGAAATTTGACTCTGCCTCTTTTTGGAAGACAGTGCCTGGCAGGTAAGTGTCCTGCAATTCCCAGGGTCTTTTCAGGCAGTCATAAGGTAATCCTCTCCTGAACCTCTGCGGTTTACAGATTCCATGGAGACAGTACACCACTTCTCAAATTCGCCAAACACACTGCTGTGCTGCGTGAAACAGACAGGATGGGTCAGCATGTGCTGGGATGCACAATGGACGCAGCACTAGCCTTTATTGCAGAGGTATCCTCAAGCCTTGTAGTTGACAGGCTACTCACAGGCAACGTGATGCCTTGTTAGTGTTGTACACCGTGCAGCAGGCTGTACTAAGGCGCTGGCTTTCCAAGGAATGGTGACACGCAGGCCCAACAGAAAGAACCATTGCATGCAAGCTGATCTCACCTGAGAGCTGATATGGGCAGGGTACCAGCAGAGAGCCTTGGGAGATGCACGAAGAACACCACTCCACTTCTCGGGGATCCCTACCAGGGCCTTCGGGCTTCTGAAAGCGTTCAGGACGTCATGCATGCTGCCCATGATGTCCTGAATCTTCCTGCAATGGCAGGGCTGTATGAGGAATTATAGCATGATGATTATCATCTGTGGGGCTGAGAATTCCTCACTGCATTTACATCTCAGTGGTGCCAACCCTCTTCAAGCAGTCACACGGTGTATGAGCTGCAAACATACCCGCTGGAAATATCATCCAGCCTTTTCGCACCAGTACCGGTCGACAAAACCTACTCTGCAATATAAAGGATTATAAACAGGGTATTGAAGCCTTGCCTGGTTTTTTCTGGGGGCTTGACATCAATGTCAAAGAGCCATGGGGGAGGCTTGGCTTCCAGGCAATCCACCAGCCATTTGGCTCTGCAGGCTTCCATGATGTTTCCCGCAAAGAATGCCGCACCCATGAGAATGTAGTAGGTCCGGGCTGCAAGCTTCATGCGCTCCTCTGTGCAGCATGTGCAGTCTGCTTCCAGCAGCAGATCTGCTATGTCCAGAGCTCGTTCTGTTGCCTGCATCAAAGCACACAAAGCTAGGTCAGAACTCAAGCAATGGGGAGCAGTTGCTCTCATTCTTTTGCCCTCCTCTGAGAGCATTAAAACTTCTGTGAGAGCCTTTTGTCTCGATCAAATGCGAGGCTTGGGAGATAGCACTGTCGTTCAAGCACAGTGTGCTTCATAATTGATCATGGACAATATCATATCTAAGCGGTGCAACTGGGCTCCACCTTGCTCGCCAGCATGCTGGAGAATGCGAGGTCATGCTTAGCCATATTGACAGCTGCCATGGCCGAGGCCCCATCTAGGTCCAACTGGCCCAGAACACTGAGGTCCAGGTGGCCATGCTTCATGACGAGAGCCACCTCTTTCCATGTGAGATTTTCCGGATCACTGCCCGAGGCCGAGGCTGCCAGCGACCGGATATAAGCCATGCCTGCCGACAGCATATGGCCTGCTTGGCTTTCCTGACCGGCCACGAGAGAAATCAGAGCATCAGCCCGCATCTCCCGCACAATTCGCGACTCTGAAAATGACAACGTCATGCTGGTCTTAGCCATGCTAAGAAGCTCTTCTATGAGCTGCTTGTTCGACGTGGCGCGGAATGCGAAAACGGACTTAAGATTTTGTCACGTTTCTTGGACTTGCTTCTATTGCATCTAGGAAGCTTCACCAATTGCATGGGAAGCTGCCAGCGTCTACTCGGCCATGACATTGCTGTCAATATGGCAAGATTGGCAAAGACGGGATTGGTGACAACACGATGTAGAAATAGCTAGGAACAACACAGGGCGCGGCGGCAACTCCATCAGTATGGGCTCTTGGGAGTCATCAGCCTGTTGTCCGCTTCGACTCTTGTTCTTCATGCGTATCCCATTAATAAATTATTTTGAATGATTGTAGAAACAGAATCCATTGGAATGGTGACATGCACCAGGCACAGAAAGAGAAATGCTGCCTGCCACATTGTCCATAACCGTGACGGTCATGGAGTAGACGTTGAACATACATGAGCACAGCCTTGGGTGACCCTGAAAGCGGCTCTGACCTATGATCAGCCCTAATTAAGCGGCTTCCAGAAGTGGTATCAGTCTCCTTACTCCCCTGCCTAAAGCTGTCTCGCTCTCTCTTGCGCGCTCTCTGTCTTCGGAATACCCTACATTGAGGGATGAGAATGTGTACTTGATATGTTTTGGACATCAGACGACACCACATTGGGGTGTCATACTCTTGTTAATTGTCATTGGTACAGGATGTCCGATCCTTTGGATTCCAGATGAATATAGTACGTTTGCTGGCTCTATCAAGGCCATGCCTTATCCTGAGGCGACCTTCAAGACTTAGCGCAGCGTAAGCATAACCAGCGTTAGTATCATAGGCATGTCCTCTTGAGTCTAATGCATAGACTGATCAGTATTGGCTGACCTTCAAGAGCAAGTTGCTCTTGCCATCAAAGTTTTCACAACAAAATACCAGCTGGTTGCCAACTTGCTTGTCCCCCTTATTGCGACCTTCAGCACCGGTCACCGTGACATTGTACAAGGAAATGGCTGGAGAGATGACTGACAAGCTATAAGCAGCGTCCGGTATATGCATCAAGAGAGCCAGAATGCTTCAAAGAGTTCCAGCTAAACACAGACAGTATGCTTCCCATCACTATGAAGTTGCATGTTCTCACAGATATGTCACAACCACTTCACGAGTATGACGTCCATATGAAGGCGCCGTGAATGTCTTTTGAACACTGTGGTGATGTGCCCGTGAAGCCCTGGTGAGGTCTACATCCCACTTCATAGGAGGCTCACAAAATTCCGAGTGACGCCCCTGTGAAGCTCAGCAGAGGCTCTAGTGATGCTGTCGGGACACAGCTGTGACATTTGACCACTTGTCACAGAAACATCCGATGTTCCTGAGTGAGTCACCCTGGTACCCAGTCTTTGTCCCTCCAGTAGGATGCGTGTGTGAAGCTCTGCCGCAGCGGCAAGGGCTCACGTCAACGTCACATGACCGTCATGTGAGCTTTCAGCGTACGACGTATTGGGGGACCGTGGGATGCTTGAGTGAACATTGTGTGAAGCTAGCCGCGTCGTGTCTGCTCACACCGAATTCACCACTTTGTCACAGTTACACTTCACTAATGCTGCCCTGACCATCATTTATCACGTGTGAACGAACTGTGAAGCGTGTGTGATGCCAGCCGGTGCGTCATATGTCTTTACCACATCACAGCTGTGTAACATTGCCAATTGTTATCTGCGATTGCTCTATGGCGCTTCCGCCAGGGATGCTGCCATAGCCCGAGTCAAGGCCTACCTAATCAGGGATCATTTCATATGCCTGGTGGTGCAAGAAAAGATGGTCACGCCTGTTGATGCTCAGTTGCTGTCTTGCGTTCTCCCTTGTGTCATGGAAATGCCTGACACAACTGGGCGGGCCGCCTCGCTTAGGTGGGACGTCCGGGTTGCTCTTCCTCATTTGGCATGCGCCTGCAAAGCATGCAAATGCCTTGAGGGAGCGGAAACCCAGGCCAATGCAGAAGACTGCAGGGAACGGGGCCAACAATTGTGTCCATGCATGACTCTCTGATAGATGTATTGATCGGTCACCATGAGACGGTGTGCATACCTGCACGTCTCAGTCACAGTTCAGTAATCGCTGTCCTCCAGAGCGTTCATGCCATTGCTGTCCACCTGTTGCATAACACAGCCACGTTAGGGGCCCTTCTACGGCGGCGGAATAGGAGTCTATGTCTATCTCGTGAGTGCGTCACCCTGCTCTGTGTTGGTGGGAGGTTATGTGGATTGCAGCAAGGGGACTGACCTGGTCCTCCAATGCCAGCTGATTGGAAAGCTTCTTAAGAGTCTTTCCCTTCTTGGCCTGCTTGCCCTTGTCACTGCTGCCGGATGGCCTCTGCATGCAAGCACATCAGGGTCAAGGGGAGCATACGTTCCCTCATAGACTTCTGCATTGATGTTGCAGTAGTTTCTAGGCAACACCCAAGCTCACGCATGATGCCAGATGAGGTTGCCAACGCACTGTGGCTCATATGCCACCTGCTACATGCAGCTGCAGCCCTTACCTTTGCGGTCTGCGGCGGGCGCTTGCGCGATTTGGTCTTCGGTGCCAGGCTCACCGTCTCTGCCGCTCTCTGCATATGCATATCACTGCAGACTGGTAATCATTAGTTGCATGATGTTGTGCTGCCATATTGATCACCGTTATTTGTTGCTCAAGGCTGCCACTGCAATGTCTGCCCAATTGCATGTCACACCGTCAACAATAGACTCTACTTATCGGCAACCACTGTCTGTAAGCTTCAGCAGCTTGTCAGTATGAGCTGGAGGGGGCTACCTTGTCAAGGTTTTCCTTGGAGAAGCGTCCTGAGATGATCTTCTTGACCTTCTGGCCGCTGGTCTGCTCTGTTTTGACTGCAGCCACCGTGGTCAATGGCGAGGTGGCCTTCGGTGAACCCTAGTCGTCGTCGTCGCTGTCAATGTCCATGATCACCTGGAGAAGGCATGGGTGCATGTGTATTGACCACGTGCTGGCGTATACATTGGCTTAGTATTGGCTCAGCCATACAGAACAATTCTGTTGTCTGTGTATGCATGACTCTACATGTATAGTTGGCAGCTGACCTTGCCGGCGCTGCTGTGGTGTGTCCGTGCTGCCACCTCAGCGCATGTGTGGTAGATACCCTGCTTCTTGTTGAGGACCTCGACGACGTGGTCAGCCAGTTTGCCAGCGGCCCATGCCTTCCGCAGCGGGGCGGTCTTCGGATCCGCGAGGCGCGCCGCTGCGTCTGCGGGCTTCTTGTTCAGGATGTAAAGCAGCCTGCGCATGCAACATACTTCTCATGAACAAGCGGGTGCCACGGTCCACAGCCATACATCTGGGAACATAGCAATCGCAATGTGATCATATTCGTGTACCAAGGTGGGCCGTGAAGGAAGAGGCAAGCCATGTTGCAGTCCACAAGACATATCAGCATGAGCGCCTGTTTCTCTCAAGGTTGCTCGACAAGCCTTGGACTCCCTTCTGCTAACTTGTTTGGGGTCATGCATGGGAGAGAGCTGTATGATTGGCTCACTGATTCAATCTCCTCCAGAAGTACTTTTTGTTGATGAGCAGTTCAGGCATCTCGACCTTCACGCTCAGGAGAAGGGCCGTCTTGTGTAGCTTCCACAACGGCTTCGCTTTCTCGTTGCCATTGACATCTGAGGCCTGCACGCAATCCGTATAATAATTGCCATGAACTCATCAGCCATCAGTATGCTGAAGCACACGCAGTGCATACAGTCTTGCTCCGGCTTTCTGCATGCACCTACAGTTGCTCATGGACTGCTGCGCACTGGCTTCTTTTTTATGTATATGTTGGTGCTGTCAGGGGAGCATTCGCCTCGCACAATACCGACAGAGCATGCACACATGCTGTAAAATACCCGTATGTAGCGGCCCGTCGCATCTGTAGGCATGTAGACGGGCGCGTTATCCTCCAGCGGCTCTAGCCACGGGGAAAGGTCGCCCCGTTTCGGCTTCGACAAGGGTTGCACCTCCTTCGAGGACGATCCCTTGGGCTTCGTTGAGCCCGGCGTCTTGAGCGTGAGCCCGACCTTCTCAGCGGCCAGGTGGATGACAGCATCTACATGAGCAGCTCGTTTGAATATAATTTTCTTCTAAAGCCCAGGAGAAAGGTGATGAAGTCGTGGTAGGAGCAGCAAGCCAGTCGCCGTGAACCCTAGCATGTGCACAACAGGGATGACGAGGAGGTTGTGGACCCGATGTACTTACCTGGCTGGTTGATTCCTGGTTGGTAACTGACTTGGAGGCCGACGGTGGCGGAGTGGTCGTCGTATGTCACGTCGCCAAAGGGAAGCAGGTGGTCGCCTGACTTGATGTAGTGCTGCATAGCCCCAAATGTAGCCCCAGGCTGCACTCGAGACGGACCACTGTAGAATATAATTGTGTGCGCCTCGGAAAGCTGGGTCACCTGGTGAGCGGTGGAGACAAATTCCTTCTGGTCGGACCACAGCGTAAGCGTAAAGCTTTCGCTATCCCTAGGCTCGAAAGGCGGCTTACATTTCAGCCTAACAAGCACTGTCCGACTCATGGCTGCGAGTGCAGTCTTGGCTGCAACGGAGCAGCTCACGTACAGGTGCAGCTTGCTGTCGTTCTCACAGGGGAACAGCGGCTACTTTCACTGCGTATTCGCGACCTGCTGGAGGCCGACTGTCGCAGCGTAAATCAAACGCGGTCCCGATTTGGCGCGTGTTACGCGTGCTCGGCGACCACGTGTCACCCCAAGATAGACAGTCGATCTACACGGAGTCGATAATCGAAGCACCAGTGACCGCAGAAGGCACCTCGTCCGGGAGTCCGTGTGATGTGTATCGCAAGCTTGCATGCCGCTGTCCTGTACGCCTCCTGAGCCGCCGGAGGAGTGGCTTCAGTATCACCCGAAGGCGAGAGAAGTTCAAATATATATCAACACAGAGAAGCTCCCCAAGCAGGATTGGGTTGACGCAGTGTTCGACATAAGGGCATACAACCAGAGTCTTGGGCATGAGAGACAGGTCTTCGGGCATGTTGACAGCGGAGCTTTCTGCGAGAGTACTTTGGCGTCTTGGATCTCAGCTGTGAAGCCTCTCTCTCGTGGCAACCAGCGAGGAGTGTTCTATTATTGTAGAAAAGGAGGATGGCAGCAGCTCCACCTGCTGCTGACCAGCATCAAGGTTGTACACACACCATGCCTGCAGCCTTTCAGACCTATCTCACAGTCAGCTCAGCCTCTGCCTCAGATACATGTGACCGAATTGTGAACGTTACATGACCCGTGTCGCGGTGGCCGCCTTCACACTGGCTTCACAGCCTGCTCACGGCTGCTTCACATGCTAAAGCTGGACATGCAGTAGGATCAGGATGATTGACTGATTGGATGCTTATGCAGGAGGGGTTTAAAGAGGGGCATAGGGAAGCAGATCAACCTCAGGGCCCTGCACCTCAGGCGGAGAAGGTGACGGAACACACGACGCCTGCTGCAGCCATATACATGCTTACTTCAGTTACCCTTTGTTCGGCTGTGGTGTGTGCTGTGCCTTTCCCATTGTGGAGATCTCTTGTACTGACCGTACCAAGCTGGAACGGCGGTCGTGTTTGGCTGAAGTCTGGCATGTGACGCAGGGACCGTCTCTGCGCTACTACAACTGGGAAAAGGAGATTGCTCCTTGGGTGCAGCAGGGCGAGCTCCTCGGAGAGGGCGGCTGCGGAAAGGTCTACAAAGGCTGCCTGGATGGCCACGATGTGGCCATCAAAGTAGTGACTCCGAAAGGAACAGGTCCAGAGCACTTGACACATTTGCACAATGCCGCGCAGAGCTCTCTGCAGGAATTCAACAATGTTGTGAGGCTGCAGCAAGACAGTGACCTCTTCGCCAGGCTGTTAGGGATCACCCATCACCCCGATGGTACGTTATGCATGGTGTCTGAGCGTGCCAACCTGGGTGCATTAGAGGACATCCCGAAGGAGCTTTACCCTCATGAGGGGCTCCTGCTCTTCAGCCAGTACGCTCATGGAGTGGCGCGCATGCATGAGCTCAGAACCTTGCACGGCGACTTGAAGCCAGACAACCTTCTTTTGCATAGGAAGTCAGATGGCAGTTTAATTGGCCGCATTGCCGATTTGGGCTTGGCGCAGATTCTGCTCCCTGGCAGCAGCAGTGGCTTGGACCAAGGGGGCACACCTGATTTTATGGCACCTGAGCTCGAGCTGACCGGCCTCACGTGCGAGGTTGATGTCTATGCATTCGGCATCACCATGGGTGTCTTGTTTTCGGGCATGGACCCAGTTGAGGTGGATGAAGCAGCAAAGGTCGCCAGTGGTCCCAAGGTCCGTGTTGCGAAGCGCAGGAAGGTGATGTCGGAGGTAGAGGATAGAGTGCATGCAAAGTTCAAGGAGGTGCTAGTGGGGGCGCCTGTTGTGGGCTCGTTAGTAAACCTAGTGTTTGAGTGCAGCCATCGTCTGCCGGGGAAGAGGCCGGCTGCTGCTCAGGTGGCTGCTAGGCTCGAGAAGATTGCGGGATCTAGGACCGTGGGTGGGTGATCACCTTGGGGCCTAGGTGCACTGCTGACTGACGCTAGACAAAACAACGCAACCCGGTTGGGGCACACACGGTCTGACTACTTGACGGGGTGATGGGTTGACTGCATTGAGTGGGGCCATAAGCAACTTGCATTGAATGTGCTTGTGCATGTAATGTCGAGAGACTTGATGCTTGTCTTGTTTTGCAAACCTGCCCATTGCCGGCCGCCTATGACTCTAGAGGCTATATCATCGGCGTCCGCGTCAGCAATATCAGATCAGCAGATAATCCTTGTGTATTAAAGGGCAAGTGGACTGCCAGCAGCGATATATATCTCAGGATTTTGCCCATGCCTGCATCAGCTCCAAATCACTGCACTGATGCTGCATGGTCAGGCCTGTAGCTACACGGCGTAAGGATAGATGGTTGTTGCCACAGCATATGCTGCAATACCCAGTGGTAATCCTCAAAGACTGCATCATGCAGGTTATCTTATAAGGCACTATGTGCAGCCTCCGCAATAAGGCCCGGCGCAAGGCAAACCTGTTCCTTCACAACATTTTACCTTTATAATAGTCACATCAATGCTGGTGGAGATGCCGCACCCCAAGCATGGTTAGCATTCTGCCTCCGCGCTGTTGGCATGATCCTCCTGCACATTGCCTGCTCACAAATGACCGCATTCATACCAGGAAAGTTGCAACGTGCTGCGCAGGGCGCACTTGGCACTGCTCTGATTGTGAGAAGGTGTTCCACCACAGCCGTGCCGCAACGCAATGGCTGTAGAGATGGCAGGCGCAGGCTGAGGAAGAACGACGATGTTGCGGACTCAGGCATGCGTCTCACCTCTTCCATGTATGTAAACGGACTATCATCCGACACCCTTTCGAGCGCCCTGCTACTATGAAATCTGAAGACCCATCTCAGGCCATAGTATAGCCTCAGGCCTGTGTTCCGTATGACTGGCTGTTGTCAAAGAGACCCACAGCATGCCTCCATGTTAGGACATTTCCACCCCAAGGTGTCAGGCATGAGCTGCGTGCGCAAATGCCAACCTGGTATGCATGCGGATGTACCTCTGTCACTTGTACGCCGTTTCATCATTGCCCACGCAGGCAGTCATTGAGACGCCCCTTCTAGATGTGTACTCCCCTTAGGGCCGAGCATGCAAGCAATTGCAAGTGCATCCCTGGAGGCCCATTGACAATCTGATTGCTTTGTGTAGGCAGCCTCGGGGCGTCGAGAGCAGCCACGAGGAACGAGGAGCGAGTTCATGACGCCGGTGGCCCGGAGCTCATAGTGAAGGTCCAGGATTCAATGTGTGAACCATGTGGGACTGGCACAGCAACTGCTCCAACCACCCATGCTTCATAGTGGCTTCTTGTTGGCAGCTAACACAAATCAGCAGCCACAATGCCAATGAAGCTAATGTGAGCCCTGTGGGACGCATGTGTGATCGATGCAGCAGCGGCTGCCTTCACAGGTGGTTCACAGCAGCGTCCTGCTGACTGCACGGTGTATGTTGCAATGCAGGACCACGGGCAACCCCGAGATCTTGTTAGCCAACGAGACGCTGCTGCTGGAGGCCATCAAGAAGGCTCCAAGTAAATGGCCATGGCTGAAAGATTACAACATGGTGGTGTACAACAACCCAGGAGGTCCTCGCCATGTGCCGAGAGCTGGTCTGGTGTGATCCCAATGCAAGGACAGACTATAAGCAGAACCTATGGCAATTTACCACATACAGCAACACATATGTGAAGAGGGACCCCAACATGGTTTAGCTGACTGTAAAGAATTGAACTTGACTTCACTGAAGGCATTGGCAATGTGAAAGCTTACTACACTATCGCGGGCGGCAGCCCATGTCCAACTGAGAGGGCTTAGGGGCCGCACTGATGCGAGGCGTACATGTGATGCAATGGAACGCAGGCCGCGCGCGTCCACTCTATGACCGTGGTTGCCAGCAGCATATATGAGATCCATGAGAACGCCAACTTCATCGTTCACAAGTCTTTCACTCGGCGTCACACACGTAAATGACATGTGTGTGAGGCTTGCCGCTGGCGGCACACCGGGGTGATGGATGTGTGAGCCCGCAAGTGACTGCTCACAAGACCTTCACTGGCAGCGGAGCCTACGGATGACGTCACTATGACGCCTGCCGCGCGCGGCAGGCACAAATTGCCGGTAATGGCCAGAGCCTTATAAGCGCATACTGGTGAGGCCCGGACACGAGATAGGCAAGATAGCATAGCTAATGTGGACCATCGTCCCCATAGATCGCAGAAAAGGTCCGTATCCTTAGAAGGTCAGAACTTCTGCCCTCCGAAACCAATGAAGCACTTCCGTCGTCCACAGCTGTCAGCACGCTCAGTATCTGCCCTTAGTGTCTCACATGCAACATCCATGGTGTCTGGGGGTATTGAGATAACACCGTTCTTAATTTGGGATTGCTGTAACCCCAGTGTTGCAGGGTTACATAACCCATGCACGTGCAGTAGCTAGCTAGGCTGGCCGAAGTCTTACAGTCAGGCAGAAATGGTCTCATCTGTTTGAGGGGCCAGAAACGATGCAGGATTTCATGTGGCAAGATGACTTGATTGGTGTTGCCAAATTCTCAATGCTCGCTTGCATAAGCTGAGAGTGAAAGCACGGAGAGGGTCTTACATCTGGTCAGCCTGGTGTGGCTGGAAGAGATGTAGTGTGATCTGATCTTACACAGTTATCTTACCGCTGACCCCTAATGGCCCGCAGCTTCTCCAACAGGCTGGACATGTGTGTGTGATACATGCCGGCTTGCTCAGCCTAAGCGCTCTCAAAGATTCTTGCAAGCAAGGCTGCCACCTCCTCGCCTAGCCAAGAGCGATGCATATCTTCATTGAAAATGTAGACATGGAGCCATGGAGGCACTGTGACAGTGCCGCCATTCTTGGGCAGCTGCAGCTCTGTGCCCACCGGCACCCTCTCTCCCGCCAAGTCTCTGACCTGCTTTTGTTGCTCCTTGTAATTGAAGATGACAAGGGCAATGCCATCCTTGTACTTGCCTTGCGGAGTCGTCCTGCAACAATCATCCCATAGATTATGTTGGTATACTTGAATACATCAACATACATCTGTAGTGGGGAGATTTCTGGGGATACAAGGAACAGTGCTAGGAGAGATTCAGGCACAAAAGAGCTGTCATAGAGCTCATGAAAGCTACTCAGGTGTATAGATGCTCTAGGTCCAAAACGTACATTGGCCCACCAAATTGCAGGATGTAGTTGATGTCCTTTGCAATGTCTTCGAGCTTGAGGGGGGTGGTGCCCATGCGCGCCTTTGCGCTCATGCATACAAGAACAGTCCGAGCTGAGAAGAACAAATCAGGCCCTGCACTGTTGGCGTCGGGTTGCCAGACATGGTAGTCTGGGTATATCCTGCATGCCACACACCAGCCCTTGCTGCTTCTTACTGCTTTTGTATAGCGCTGGGCGGTTGGTGCAACTGTAGATCCTCTTCATGTTGTAGATATAGCAATGATGCTGGAAGAGCGCATGCGTTATTGCACCAAAGCTTGCCTACTTCACTCTGTGGGGCTGTTGGGTGAGCTCATGATTCTCAAAACCCAAGACTGGCAGTCAGGCTCTCCAGCAGCATAACATCTAGCAGCATACTGTTTTGGCCCAGTGGGGATTTGATTCCTCACAAGTTGCCCCAGTGCACTGGGGCGCAGATGGACAAGAAAATGATCATCAAGTCTGAAGCATACCTGGGTTCTGCACAGAGAAGCTTGGGGAAGTCCTTGACACGGATCTTGTGTGCCCATGGATTCAGCAGAAGCTCATGAACACGGGCATCATCGTCTTGCAGCTCCTTGGCGTTGACATGAAACGCTGGCACCTTGACAGCAAGCTCCTGCGTTGGTGACAGGCTGATCTCCACATTGAGGTCGTCACCAAAGAACCCAAAAAGCACCTGCATGAGTGCATCAGCATATAGCAGCACAACATCAGTCACCTCTACTCTGAGACAAGTGCTGGTGAACTGCCAGCACACAGCTCAAGGGTCTTGGGACTCTCCGCTGCTAATGTGTTGCCGCAAGGCTCCTTGCTTGTAGCAGGGCAGACCCTGCAAACTCAGGCTTCTTTAGTACTCAGAACTTGCCATGTAACAGAATCAGCATCAGTATCTGCACTCCTGCTGCAACAGCAGGCACCGCCTAATGCCATGCAGCAACACGCCAGCTGCCAAAGTACCCTGCACAATGCCACTGTGGGCACTTGTCTGGCATTGAGGCCTCACATAAAAAGCCCAGCCCAAAGTGCTCTACAACCTGCTGCCTGCTTATCAGCAGGCATAGCAGCACCCATCCACTCTTTTGCCTACATATCACGGCGCGCAGGAGTCCCCTACAAGAGCACCTGCAAAGGCCACACATCTATTCAGCGCTGCCGCCGGCACAGCAGCAAGATCACCCATCGCCATTTTGAAGCAGCAGCTCCCTCTGCCACTGCGATGCCTCAGCGCCAGCTGGCGACAGGGCTTTTGCCAGATTATCCACCTGCAGCAGCCTGGTGGTAAACATCTGCAACATATTTAGAGCGCCTCCCCAAACGACTGGACCTTGGGACCGCCTTGGGGCAGGATCGTGGCATGCTGACCATATGATCCCCACCACATGTGCGCGTCAGGCACGCATCGACAAACTGCTCAAGAAGAAGCAGTGCACACTGCACTTCCAACATACGACGGGTTGGCGGTGCAATTGTAAGGCAGCGCCGCATGCAATATGCCGCTAGGGCATGTGCATGCTTCCACTGACGCAGGTCTTTTAGAATCTGCGCACAAAGAGCCCACTCAGCGGCCTCAATATGCTCCTTCAAATTGTCCATGCTTCCAGGGGTGAGGCCACAGACATGCTACCTACACCTTCTCATACATGTAGAGGCAACAGATAAGATTCCGCATCAGTGCACACTCAAGAAGCAAGCACACAACACATACCATTGGCAGTGCCGGACACCTCAATGCGCAGCGCGGTGCAGAACAGTGCAGTACAGTCCAGTCCAGAACTGATAGATAACATCTGTCCCTGCATCAAATGCGCGATCAGTCTGCTTTTTCAGGGCAGTGCCGCAGTGGTTGCGGCCAGTCAATGGCAAGGGACAGCCCGGCAAGGCGCTTTCCGGTACAAGGGAAGCAGCAGGCAGCCCAGCAATCTGAGGCCCAATGCCAGAAGATGATGCCAGAGGCGGCATCTTGTGCATATGTTGGTAAGCACGCAAAGTGGCCCTTTTGCAGACCTCAAGGGGTGGCTTGCCCAAAGCATCATGGCTGATGCTTCAGGTGTTCTGCATGATGATCTCATGACCTAAAGCATGAACAGCCTTCATGACGTAGTGGGTTGACTGAGCGTGACACATTGGTCCAAGAATATACCTTCAGCCGAGACCTTTCGCTCGATGGCTTGGTCAGAATCTCTAGGAGAATCTTGAGGACCACGTCTCTCCACAGCCATTCAAGTACCTTCCAGGTGTTGACAAATAGCGGGTTAGTACGCAAGAACTCCATCAGATGGGCTGTCAGCACTGGCAGGAGCGCGCTGCCCAGGCCCTCTGGCCACTGTAGTACAGCTACCATTGGCATGACAAGCTGTATCATTCCTTCCTCGCCCGCAGCTGCAGCCAGAAGTGCTTGATCATCAGATGAAGCAAAGCTATGTGCAAATTGCATCAGCCTCTCAGTGACATGCAAGAGCGCATGACGGTGCTCACCCGCAAAGCTTGAAGCCGCCATGGTCATTCTGAACAGTTGCACCATGTCCTCCAAGCTCTGTGCTGTCTCTGGGATCTTCAACGGCAGCCCCAAGAAGTGTGCAAGCACCAATGGCATGGAATGCTCTGTATTGAAGGATCTCACAGCCACTGCATCACGCGTCAGACATGCCGCTATGACACCCCTTTCTGACTTGGCCCGCCGCATGATGGTGAGGCCAGGGTCGTGCCTCCCATCTGTACTTGGCGTGCTCAAGTCTGTGCTCACACCACCTCCCTGCGTAGGCCGCGCTCGCACTTGTAGGAGCAGGGACAATCGGTGGCCTGATATCATTCCTTCTGAAGGTTGACAGACGTCTAGATGAAGGGTGCACACGATGAAGCTTTTGCCTATCCTCACAAAGACAACAGGGTCCAGAAGATGACGTAAGCCTAACTGGGATCAATGACTGCAAATAGTTTGGCAGCTCACCGATGATGGGGTGACTGTGACAGCCACATCCCCAGGTGACGCCATACCAGAAGAAACCTGAGCCTGCAGCTTGGACCCAATTTGTTGGCATGACAGCCATGCCGAGTATTGACAATTGACATGCCTGAGTGCACAAAACCATATAGGAGGCAGCTTGTGGGCGCAAGGTGAGGTGAGGTGCAGCCTGACCTGAGCGGCTATGGGCGTCTGTGGCGTCTCTGGAGTCTGGGGTGGTGCGGCAGGCCCAGCCTGGCCGCCTGAGCCGGCCGCGGGACACACAGTGCCCTGCAAAGTAACTTATTATGGCACATGTGCATGCACAGGCAGCAGGCTGCTCAAGACATAACACCATTGGGTACGGGATGCTCACCAGGATACTCTGCAAGCAGCACGAGTGATGGCACTTGTGAACACACATGCTGCAGGCTAGAGAGTATGGAAGTGACCGGCAGGTTGGGATGTTATGATCATGCTGCCATAACAGCATGTCAAATGTTCACCAGAGACACCTCAAGAGGCAGTAGCAGGGTTGCAACATGGGAAGTGGGAGTTGGCAGCTAGGCACCTGCTGTGGACTGGCTGCAACCACAGCCTCCCAGGGTGTGAGCCAATCAACCTTGGGAGATAGCATCTCTCTCAGCTTGTCATGTGCAAGCCTTCCCCAACCACCCTGGGGTCTGTGGGTTACACAGCTGGTAAGGGCTGGCACAACTAGGGCCGGAACTCCTCCTGTCAGGCTGTGGACGTCGTTGGAGAATAGATCCCACTCCTTGGTGTCAGGCTGCAAGCCTAACCGCACGCAGAGGGGCTCGCCTCTGTGGATCCGATCTCCTTGCCAGATGGTGTTGCGCAACAACGTCTTGATGCCAGGAACGCTGATGCCCTTCAGGACAATCACCTGAAGAGCGCAACCGTTCATGGTCAGCGCCATCCACTTTGATGCACAACCTTTGCTCATCAGAAGCACTCATATGGTGTGGCGTGTAGACAACAGGGCCCAAGGGGAGGTCTGGGCTCACTTGCGTTTGACATGAAGAGGGGTCGCCTGGCAGCAAAGATTTGCCCATGAGGGCTGGTCCAACTGCCTGGCTAGCTGCTACATAAAACAGGTGGGGCGAAGTCATCAGAGGTGTCTGGACCGCTGCCATGAACAGCTCAGCCATCCTGAGCAGCTTGTGGTCCGGGGATTCGCTACAGCCCTCTAGCTGAGCTGCAAACATGACTTCACGCTTGGGGGCATATATCTCCTGCAAACACGCATCCCACTTAGGAGAATGACCTGGTCTTGTTGTGATGCACCACTTCCGCATAGTGCTGTGATGCCGCTTCAGTCAGGCACAACAAATCAAGGCGCAGCATCTCTAAGAGGCAGACATCTCACCTCAAGCTGATCGAAGGCAACAATTAAGGGCCCTTCCAGCTGGTCTTGGATCGCTGACAGCATGGAATCAAAGCTGACAGTCGCGCTAGCCTGCAGGCGCTTGAGCGGCCCTAGTCTGATGCCCCGCAGTAACCTTGCAGACCACAACAAGGCCGCTGTCAATGCATTGTCCAAGGACTGTGAGCCCACCGGCATCTTTTTGAGATGCACCTGCAAAGTATTGTCACATACTCTTCAATGAGCTATGGCCAATTCCAAATGTTATATGAGAGCAGGCTCACGAGGAGCATGCTCGCTGCAACATGGACACCAGCCCTGTGGGTGCAGACGAATCGTCCCAACTTTCTAAAAGGCACCGTGGATGCATTGGGGATGCCGCAGCATGAGACTCAGTGACTGACTCCCATAAACATGGTGGGAAGCATATGGACATCATCATGCATGAACACACCATCCATGCCAGGACGTATTGAGATACAGCATACGGGTCACCCAATGCCTTTTATGCACCCTTCCAATGCACCACCAATACATTGCACCAAGATGCCTACCGTCAGGGTTTGGGCGCACAGCAAGGCCATGAGCGCATGCAGGCTCCCGAACCTTTTCGTGCCACGGACAATCTTTTAGGCTCCCAGGGGGGTTCCCCAAAGCCTGGAGAAGTGCAGACTTCCCCATACTGCAGCATGCAGAACAATCTTAGACACGCATTATCAGTCAGGACTGCATGGTGCCAGGCATTTGGCAGCTTCAGCAACGTCAAGCAGGGCCACGATTGAGCAGCACTTCACGACAGACATGTGTGACCAGCAAGGAGGATGGGTTCACATACCCAGAGGAATGACAAAACAAGTTTACTGCTCGACCCCTTTCTCCTGCAGTCCATCCCTTGAGCCAGTGCGCGACTGCAGCAGCTACCTCTGACTCACGGTCTACTAAGAATACACTGCCAGCAGATTCGGGCAGGTTGGGCAGCGGGGCGGGCTTTGGTTCCCAACCTGGGACCATTGTCTGCAAGAACAGGCGCAACACTCATATACTAGCAGGTCACCTTTGGTAAGCATAGCTTTTCACGTGCTAACGAATGCAACGCTGCATGTATCAGTGTCCAAGATCAGGACCATGCATGCCCACAGGTGTAGTGCCACCGGCGCAAGGGATTGATGGCATACCCTAATGGCCCTCTCAATGAACTCGCACAGGGTGTTTTCGGAGTGGTTGTATCCGTCCCTTGGGTTGGCCTTGTTGAATGCCTTGGCCAATATCTGGATCTTCACGGTTGACAGCTGTTTCAGCAGGGCAGGCGGCACCCGCAACAGCTCCCCAAGATGGTATGGGAGACCGATTGGGAGAGGGATATGAACCTGCAGACGGGGCAGGCGACCAAACTCCCAGCCCTCTAAAGAGGATGACCCTGCGCATATCCCGCTCTATTGGAGCCAACTTATTGCCCACACTATACTCTGGCTGCCTTACAATTTGAAAGCTCGCCTTCCTCCAGTAGGAAGGAGAGGCACCAGTTCCAAGGGGCACAACTGCTGACCGCATCTTAGCTACATGCCGCACAGCCACACATGGGCATGACAAGAAATCAGTGTCCCAAGAGGGCGCAACCCAAGCTTGAAGCCCACAATGCATACTAGAGCGCTCAAGCTCCCCATCCTGGCAGGCTAGTATTAGATACTGGCAGCTGCAGCTACTGCTGCCGCATCCACTGCAAGTACTGGGATGGGCTGCTGGTTGTAAAGGTGCAGAAAGGGCAAGGCACTTCACAGCAGAGATCACCTCCTTCAACTGCCAGCCTGGTATGTGGCCGCATCTCTTCCTCTTCATCTTCTTGCGTCTCCAACCACTCAGTTCGCATGCGCTTCCCTACTGCCAGACCTAGAAAGCACCAACATCCAGTCTCAAGACCATGCTACTACCCAAGCGCAGACCCGCCAAAACTGCAGCCGCACACATCGGCCAAGCTGGCCAGGTCTGCGGCACCAAGGTGGATGCAAAGATCAGGTTGTCAGAATGACCTAGTTCAAGAAATCCTGGTGGAGGCACGAGTGCACAGTTGTTGCCAAGGCCTGTGAAGTACAGGCACACTTGCAAAGGCGAACATATCGGCATGATAAAGGTTCTTACACCGTATCCATCTACACATGATTATACTTGCATCTACAGCTACCCTTACGCCCATTCTCGCTAATATGAAAGCTGCAGCTTATCGACTTTTCAGCTTTATATGCGCAGTGCAGTCATGGCAACGCTTGTTTCACAACCAGCGCCAGCGGTTGCGGGCACAACTTACTTGAGCTTCCTATCCGCGCAAGCCGCTCTTTCGCACGCAAGCTCGAGGCTCGGTCTTTGAAGGACCCGGCTCGCAAAAGGGCGGCTCCAGCCGCAATACCCCGCTTTCACTCTTCAAGCTCAACCGCATGCTTTGCCCATTTATTCATTCGCGTAACACACCATTGTGCTCGCTCCTCCAATGCTTCCGGACTGTCTAGTTCCCCTGCTGGTTCTTCTTCATCAGAAGACGGGGGCTTAATCTTCATTGCTGCTCTGCAAAACAGGCGCAGTTCGATGACGCCTACTCTTGCGAAGCCTCGCGGGTGTGAGGTTGCGGGACGTCTCTGTAGCAAAAGTGATGGTAGTGATAGTAGTGATAGGCGTACGCACGTGCACAGCAGGGACGCCATGCCATCAGGGCTCATAGCCTCACACATGCCACATCCCTGTGCAAAGCCAAGCCGTCACGATGCGGAACGCTGCGCTAGCTGAGACCAGTGGAAGACCCTTCGAATGCTCTCAGGGCACTCAATGGCCCCAGTTCGTCTTCCGGAGGGTGAGACGTAGCAGGCGATCTGCCAAGCTGCTTACAACTGCAGACTCGCGATCGTCCAGGAGAGGCGCGGACACATCAGATCTCGCGAGAATGGAAAGTGCTGTACCGATGGATCAGCGTCCTGCGACACAGTTGAAGGAGCTGAGAGACTCCCAACTGTATTCTTGGGTACGGCTCATTTCATCTCTGTGGTGTTTAACGTTTCCTAGGCAGCCCCTTTAGCAGTGCACTAATGACCTTTAATTAAGTACTGCCACTCTCGCAGGCGACTTTGAACAGAGAAGCGTATTTGAAGCGCATTGCCTTTCTCTTCACTGGCTCCTTCTGCTTATTGGGTGGCCCAATCGCATATCAGACCTTTGACCCATCCAGACAGGTTTGCTACATCTCCTTCTGCATCACCCTGCCTCTCAGCTCTGCTGTATACCACCAGACTGGCCTCTCAGATGCAGTGCCTGATACCGATGAGTCTCCTGTGCAGACAGCTGAGTTCCTCCTCAGTGGTGCTCTTGGGGCAGGCTTTGTTGTATCTCTTGCAGTCATCCGCATCTACCTGGGGTGGAGCTATGTAGGAAACAGACTCTTGTCTGCGGCAGTAGCCTATGAGGAGACGGGCTGGTAAGCAATCATGCAACCCGTCACAATACTGAAAAGCGGTGCATTCTGTCAAGTGCAAGCCTTTTTGCACATCATGCTCATAATGCTTGCTACAAAGGTGCAGAAGGGGCAGTGGCTCATTCTTGGAAGCATGTGCAGGTATGACGGGCAGACCTTTGTCAAGCCACCAGAGGTGCTGACGCGAGACAGATTACTGGGGACGTATGAGGTGAAGCCCACACTGGCTCGGCTAAAGGCGACTCTTCTAGGAACAGGCAGCAGTCTCCTCGTCAGTGCTGTCTTGCTCATCGGGCTGATCAACAGCCAGGCAGATGCAGACGGCATGGTAGGTGAGCGCCATCCCATGCATTGCTGCAGTGTCCTGTGCATTGACCGTGATGGAGCATGGTCAAAGCCTCAGACTTTAGCCAGAACCCAAAGCCTCCTCGTGCGACTCGGGAGTCGGCAGCAGGAGGCTTGGCTTTGCAATGTGCTTGCCCTTTGTGGTCTTGAGGCTTCCTGCTGAGATTCCATGTCACCTTTCAGGACGCGGGGCAGCAGCACCTAGGCTACTGCCTGGCGGAGAGGGGATCTTGTACTCTAAGAGCGTGAAGAACTTGGCAGACCTGAAGAGCGACGACGAGGCAGCAGCAGCGGAGGCAGCAGCGCAGGGCGGTGAGTACCCCCCTCCGGATGGCTGCCTCTACGAGGAGCCCTTCCATGCCCGGCTGTGTGCCCTGGACTCTGCCCGGCCGCTGGGAGCGAAGCCGTGAATGTGCGTCTGCATCTTCTTACAGTCCTGAGAGCAACATAAGCACAGGACACCTCCTCTGCTTGAAGTGCTCTGAGTTGCAGAAGATGTCTAAGTCAGCCTCATCTGGGATGGTCATGCTGTTGGATGCATACCAAAAGCATGGTGCAGGCCATTTGCAGACAGCCCAGCCAATTCATGCTGACGGGTGCATGTGACTCTTGCAGGTCGGCCTGGCTACTGTGGGGACAGATTCTTTAGAGCAGCAGCAGGTGGCTCCTTCTGCAATAAGTTTGACAGCAGAGGAGGCGGGCGCTGAATTTTGCGGAGTGCGTACTGCAATTGCTTGACAAGACATGTACAAGAGATGCATATGTGGAGACCGACTGCTTTTGCTGGACAGCACATGCTACCTCTCGATAGATTGCAACTGCATGAGTGAGGAGCACATGGACCTTGAGCAGAGTAGAAATGTCTATCCACAATTTAGGACCTGCTTCAGCGAGTGGGTTGTCTGCTACATGCAGGGCATCATCAGCACACAATGTGGTACCCTGAGAGGCATGAGCTCATTCGAGTTTAGCGTACTTTTCTGAGGGCGCTAAGCACCCAGACAACTTTGGGACGACCCTTGAGCATTCTATATGGAATTATCTGTAGATTCTGTGATGTTGAGCATCTCCTTCAAAGGATCCCACAGATATGGGAGGGCTGCCCATTAGATCTGCACTTGCTATGATTTCATACTGAGCACCATAGGGAACAGTGGCCTCTAATCTCTCTGCACTCCTGCCCCATCATGCTTGTCGCATATTGGCAGAGAATGCCAGGCCGTCTACAATACAGCTGCGCAATGTCTGCAGTAGGCCTATAGCCTTCAAGTACTGATGTGGGCAGAATCCTAATTCAGTCCTAGTGATATGTCAGAGAATCGAAAGGGTTTGCTCAGGCAAGGATCAAGCTTGTTCCCAGTCTTTGCTTCCTCGTGAAGCTCGCCCAGTCTACACCCCAATCGATCTTGAAGAGCCTGCCAGTCAGCAAAGATCTGGGAGCCCTGCAGTACAATCGCAGAAAGCATCCATGTGCGGCAGCCTTGCCTCACTTGGTGTACAGCACCTGCACAGGCACACAATGCTGAGCACCCAGAAGACTGACCACCGAGCTCACGCGCGTGGAACAATGGATGCTCCATGAGCTGCAAGCTCAGGATGGCAAAGGCATTGCGCTGTACCTCGTCCCAAGGGTGGCGGTACAGCCCTTGCTGCAAGCGCTTCTGGTCAAGCGCATGGCCGATCAGACCAATGGACCGCGCCAGCACAAAGAGGCCATTCAGGTAGCCAATTTTCAGAATGTCCTGGATCTCGGCCTGCAAGTACACAATGATGATGGAAGAGAAAACACTTCAAGCTCACTGATCCAGGGCGCTTTGCTTTCTGGCTGGGGAAATACATTAATCACGGCTGATAGGGCCCAACGACACAGAGCTGGCTGTGCTGCCTTGCCCTACTGCTGAGTATCTGGACAAGACCTGTCATGCAGTGCAATGAGCAATCAGCCAAGGTCACAGGCTTACATAACAAAGGTCCATGAAGAGGGACCCGATGCAGCCGTCTGCATGAACCCGACAACGCTACACCGCTGATCTCATCTGCCAAGATGTCATGCAATAACATTTTGCGGTGGAGAGTGGTTTAGGTGCTGACCGGAGAGAACATCGAGGAGGAGTGAAGAAGGTCCAGGAAGAGGGAGCCGATGCAGCCATCCACGTTGAGCACTAGGTTGGCGGCCTTGGTCAGCGTGTACTGCTCCACGCGCAGCGCGTAGTCCAGGTAGCGCGTCGCTGGGAAGAAGCGCCGAGCGTAGTCCTGCAGCAGCGCCACGCGCATGTCCCTGTTGTCCTGCACGCGTACACAGCTGCATTGAGGTGATCCGAGGGTACAGCCTGCAACCTGCAAGACTATGGACGTTTGTTCAGGCAAACTGGCAGAATATCAGTGATGAGACAGGCATGCAAGGCCCTGACATCGCGCTGGGGCAAGCTTGCAGGAGCAAGCTTGACAAGGCTTTTTATAATCAAGCTGATATAGCAGGGGAACATTCAGGATATATTCTTGAGGCATGTCATTGGGCAGACTCAGCACCTTGGACTTGATGCGGTGGCCGATGCCTGCCACGCGGATGCCCTTCTTCTTCATGTCCTCCACAAATTCATCCGGATCCAGCCCCTTGTCGCAGGCATCCTGCACAATCCACCCTGGCGGTCACCAGGACACACAGCACACTGTCACTGTTCCCACCTACTCCCTTGCCAAAGCCTCTACAGACACGAGGCTGTCTGTGGGCAAGGTGAAGCAGTGTTAGGGCAGGCCATGCGTTGCTAGGAGGACCATACCTGGAAGAAGCGTGCTGCGTCATCAATGGCACCTCCAAAGCGCGGACCGATGGTGAGCAGGCCCGACACCAGGCAGGACACCAAATCCTTGCCTGCCCGAGACGTCACGATGGTGTTGTGCGCCCCTGCACATCATGCCAGCTGCTCAGCACCATTGCAAGGGCAGCGCCTAACCTGCAATTGTGCATGTTCTGGGAACGACAGTGTGTCCTCTGAAAGCAGGGCTCCTGCAACAATGCTGACGCAAAGGCATGGTTGCAAGCCAGCTCAGCATGCGATCACAATCGGCATGCGGCAGTCAGACGCATCTGCAATCATGAACCTTTGACTGTAAGGTAATTGTGCCGCGTCAGAAGCCTTGCCTGAGACGCAGGGGCCATGGTCTGCGCATAGCATGATGCACATGTCGATAAATCGGGTGGCGTATTTGGGCAACGCGCGCTTGAACCACAGCAGCGAGATGACGTCGCCCACGCCATAGTCGCCCCCGATCAGCGTGCTCATGTCGACGCCGTTGTACGTTGGCTCCTCGCCCCTGTCATCGCAGATGGATGACACAACGTTGGTAGGCACCCGCACCTGCATGCGCAAGCAGGCATCTGTGCGTTTCTCCTCTCTAGTTCATACCTCTGTAAGCCTGCGCAGATTCAGCTGGTGCATTTGTGATCACATGCTCATCCAAGTACTGCGTCGTCTTCTCATCTGCACATTCTGACGTAGAGTCATGCGATGATGTTTCTAGTCATGCTTCTGCCAATTTAGGTTTACGTGACAGCAAGCGGACGCAAGCATGACCATTTTTGAGGCCATCAGCGACATGTGAAGACATGCAAGCATCCCTTCGTGAAGTCAGTCCTACCTTGCCAGCCTTCTTGGCAGCTTCAAGATCGAGGGGCACGCTGGGCGGGGGTGTATCCGGCTGGGGGACCAGTTTGCCCTCGGCCACCAGCTTGTCATAGGTCTCCTTTATGGCCCCCTCGAAAGCCTCAAAAGAGTCCGGCACAACCGCCCCAGCGTCTTTCAGGGCCTCATTCTTGGCCTGCACATGTAAGCCTTGTACACCATTGACTTTCAAACATTACCCAGCACCCTAGAAGGAGATGCTGAGGCGGTCACTGGTCAGCGGTCACTTCTGTGTTGAGCACCAGATCTTGCATTTTTCAGCAAATTTGTGTGTGACAAGTGCGGCATTGCTGACCTGAGCTGACTCGGCCTGGCCGCCTGACTTGGCACCGGCGTGCCCAAACTGGACCTCGCTCTTGAAGAGCTTGGCGCAGGTGCCGCTGACCCAGGCCACCACCGGCTTCTTGATCTTCCCCTCCTTCAGCGCAGACACCTGCAGGCAGCCGCACCATGTTTCTATCACAGGCTCCACTAAGAGCCCTGCAACGAGGGAGGACAGCAATACTTCTGCACATTGTCTTGACAGCTCCAAACGGGGTTGACCGGCTGAGGTACATCCACGCAGAAAGCAGCAAATGCTTGAGGTCGCTTCTAATAATCTGCTGCATGTGGCAGGCAGCCTGAGGTATCAGTGTATTCGTTGGTGGTGTGAACTGGTAAATATTGCGTCTAGAACGTGTGAGCAGCAACGGCCGTCCAGAGAGGGCAGAGAGGGGAATCATACCAGGGAGTACTCGTCCTGGCCGCCGAGTTCCCCAAGGACCACAATGAGCTTGATCTGGGGGATGTTCTCGTAGCGCAGGCAGTGATCCGAGAGCGTGGATCCCGGGAACACATCGCCACCGATGGCAATCCCTGCACACGGACAGAACATTGGTGCTACAGCATCCTGACATTAGGATATGACATCACGCTCAAGGGGCTTGTGCTATGAGTGGGCCCTTTCACATGTCAGCCCCAGAAGTATTGTACAAGCAGTTCCAAAATGCAGAACCAGCTCCTTGTGAGCTACAGAGGATTGCCATGCTCTGTCAAGCTGCTGCCGCAAGCTCAGTCTCTCTCCTTGCAATCTCTGAAGGCAGCCACTTCTGGCTTCAGAGAATGAATGTGTGCTGCCAGTAGGTGCTCTACATGACCTTGAGGCAGGCGCTCACCCTCATAGAGGCCGTCTGTGGTGCGCGAGAGGACGTTGTACATCTCATTGGACATGCCGCCTGATTTGGAGACAAAGCCCACAGAGCCGGGCCTGTGCAGCTTGCACGCAGCTATGTTGTCTAGCGTGCCTGCTGTGTCTCCAATTCGGAAGGCTCCAGCCTGCATGTGAAAGTGCACGCCCTGGGTACTGCAGCCCCCTGCCGGCAAAACTGGCAGGATCCTGCACTTCAATGCTACAGCATGCATGCTTGGTTTGCTGTCTGGGCGTTTGGCAGACAGCATGCTTGTTGCAGTACAGGCATCTCATGAGGTACTTTGGAGGCGACAAGATGATGGTGAGGGCGTTCTGCCACAGGGGGGGGAGGGGGTCTCAGGAAGGTCGTTTGAGGGCACATACCTGTACACCACCGACAGTGGCAGGACCGATGAGGATCTTGTTGTGCTTGCGGGCATAGGCGATGAGCTTCTTGGTGTCTGCCTCGGGAACGCCCTCTGCAATGACCGCCACTACCCGGATGGTTGGCTGCTTCATGGCTTCCATGCTAGACTCGTAAGCGCTGCATAGACAGAGAGTTTTCTTTTGTCTCTTCCTCCAGAAGTTGTCAGACCATTGATGTGCCCAATGAGCTTGGGTGGGAAGATGGTCCAAAGAAGTGCAAAGCAGCCATGTGATACCGGGAGCACCATTTTGAGCAATCTGCATGCATGGTGTGCTGCAATATGTGCTGCAATATGGGTCATGCCCCTTGCCTTCTGGTGATACGGATGGGTTTTGCTTGGGCTGAGGGGGATTGCATGCCTGCGGAAGGATGCAAAATTGATGAAGACATCCGCAGATGGGTATGCTTTGGTGGCTTCAGGCACGCTCCCTTGCAAGGGAATTGCCACCTCTTCCCGTCCGAAGAAGACCTTCTGGAAGCCCCCGGGGTTCCCGGGTTGCACAACACAGGCCACTGAGGGCGTGTCTCGCCCTGCATGGCAATGCCGATGTCTAAAGCTTATTGCGGGTTATCTTTATGCACTGATGACTGTATCGCAAAATCCGAGGCCAAGATATCACACCATATCCCCCTCCGCTGTCAGAAAGATCCTCAGACTGCGTATATGAGCGCATGTCCGTGCTCCTTGGAAGCGGTGCTTACCGCATAGATAGTCAAAGTCAAGCATCCGCTGCACCGGATTCTGTTTCCAATTGTAGAATATTGCTTGCGTATGCTTGCTGAAAATCTGACCAATTCCCGAGGAACCCATGCTGTTCCAAAGCCTGCCTCAAGCCTGCGATGTTGTTCGCAAGGAAAGTCTCTACGCGGAGACTCGGTCACCCTCTTGGGCTGGGTGTATGTAAATAAACAAAGCTTCTTTAAAACGGCGCACTGACAGTCAGAAGTCTGTCATCGGGACAGGCTACGCCAAACTATGAACAAAGATGACCCGGTGATCAAGCTTCATATGCCACGCTCGTCGAAGATGATCCCGCCAACGAGCAGTGAAGCAGACAACCTGCAAGAAACTCGCTGCAGCTATTCGTTGATCCCTGCTGCGCATTCTGCGGGATGTCAATGCTCCTGGGGCGTCGTGAACTGACCAGGCTGATGTGGCCGCCACCTGTTCAGCGCCCTTTTTCACCACCAAACCTGAGGAATGAGAGACTTCTGCTTCAGAGCTGGACAAAGCAGAAGCAGATTATCACAGGCGAATGTTGTCAGGTCAGGGCCAACAAAAGGGTCCCCTGGGACGCTGTGTGCGCAGCTGCAACTGCATGGTGTCCAACTTAGTGCCACTTTGTCTCCAATGTTCAACAATGCACATCCTAATACAAATTCCGCCATAGACCTAGCAAAATCATGTCAAGAGCGCCACAACATTCTGCACAGATGACAGGTATAACCGCTCCCTTGTGCCCTCTGCAAGACCTGGCTAGACAAGCTTCTAAATATACTTTTGGGCACCCAACGTGCTTAACCCAGTTGACCCCTCCGCTACACGCTGGTGCTAATGTACACCCATGCAGCTTGGACTTCTCACATGCATTGAGACCGAGAACGTCTGTCACGAGAACAAAGGAGAAAGCTGCGAAAGCCAGGTGAGTCGCTGAATGCTGCCTCTCAAACCCTTCGCTGCTTCTCAGTGGGAAGCATGAATCTCCTGCTTGATCTTGGCAATGGCCTTTCCAGGGTTGAGGCCCTTCGGGCAGACCTGCAACAGAAAGCATGCATCAGGAGGCAGCTTGACATACAGCCATACTAGGGCACATCTCACATCTGAGCCTAAAGCCGGTCAGGCCAACCATGATGCGTGGCAGAGCATGATTCGGTGCACACATATGCCAAAGCCCTGAGAATTCAGAGGAGATGTGGTTAGGGTACCTTGGCGCAGTTCATGATGGTGTGGCATCTGTAGAGCTTGTACGCATCGTCCAGCTGGGCCAGGCGCTCCTTTGTGAAGTCGTCCCTGCTGTCCACAATCCACCTGCAGCACCAAAGCACACACTGCTCAGCCTCCTACTATTAAAGGCAGTGCTCAACACCTGACCCTACCCTACGCCACACTCTGACTACTAGCAAGGCGCTCAGACTGCTGGACCACTTGAGGGGCATCTAAGGACATCACCCAGTATTCTGACCACCTAGGGTGGGGCGGCAAAATTGCACATGAACATGCAAGTTCAAGCTTTAGAATAATGACCTCAGATACCATGACGGGTCCAGCACCCCTGAGCACCTTGCTGGTCTCTCCATGAATTTGGAAGAAGGCACCAAGCCCCTCTGCTTACAGACAGTAAGGTCCCACACAGACCCCAGCAATGCCTATGTACAGCATGTTGTGGGTATCTAAGCACGGGCGCTACCTGTAAGCCTGCAGCAGCACGGCCGGGCCCAGGTACTTGTCCTCATTCCACCAGTAGGATGGGCAGGAGGTGGAGCAGCAGGCGCACAGGATGCACTCATACAAGCCATCGATCTTGTTCCTGTCCGTCTTGCTCTGATAGTACTCTGTGCCATCCCTGCACCCCGGAAGAACCAGATTAAATTGCTGCTGGGTCTTGCAAACAGCAATCCAGATACCACATGCCTATGCAGTGAGGGCTCGAGGCTAGCCAAGGTAGACTCGTGCTACAAGCCTCCAGCAAGGTGCAAGCATGGCCGGGTTTTGACAGGAATGCGGTGCTGTAGAAGATTGTAGGCAGAGGGTGGGGCTCACGGGTTCTCCCGCTTCTGCAGGAAGGGGTTGATGGACTTGTACTGCGCGTAGAAGTTGCTCATGTCCACCACCAGGTCCTTCACCACAAACATGTGCGGCAGGGGCGCCACCTTGGTCACCTTGCCTCCATCCCTCTCCACCTGCACCAGACCATTGATGCCTTCAGATGTCTCTTGAAGCTTTCCAAGAGAGCCTGCTCAGCAGCAGATCTGACAACTCTGGTTTCACTATGTTGAATTGCAGGCTCAGCTAAGGCTTCGCTACCAAGGTCGATCGTTTAAACTGCTACCTCTAGATGCTGCATGCTCACCTTTGTCAAGCATGCGAGCCCGTTTGTGCCATTGATGTTCATGGCACATGACCCACAGATGCCCTCCCTGCAACAGGCAGACTGCTGAGAAGATGATTCTGGAGAGGTTGTCGTCTGCACATGCGGAGGTATACACAACAAGGTCAAGCAGAGAAGGAGAGCATACCTGCAAGATCTTCTAAAGGCAAGAGTGGGGTCCATCTCGTCCTTGATCTTGAAGAGGACATCCAGCATCATGGGCCCACAGCTGCACCATGTGACACTTTCGAATACTATTTGGCAGTGGTGGCTGGCACATCAAGGGGCGGAAAGCTCCTACTGGTAAAGTAGGTCACACCTGTTAATGTCGACGTCATAGCTCTTGTATGCTGGCTTTCCGCCATTATCTGGGTCCCATCTGCAGCCACAGGACCAGTCAGAGCCCATTCCTAAGGAGAGAGCAACTAAATCACGTGTCACTCCAATAAGCTAGCTCACCTGTAAACCTGAAACTCCCTGTTTAAAGGTGTCTTAGTTGCTGCAGCTGTGGCTGATGCTGACTCCGCAACCGCACTAGTTGCTATGACTCGAGATAAAAATCGCGATAACGACGGAGAGGCGCCCTTTCTCAGGGCTTGCATTGTTCGTCCCTTCTCCGCACCAGCGACACTCGCTCGCCTCTTGCAGTCTTTGATCCTTTCACTGTCCTGCTGTAAGAGAAGATGCTTTTATGCGGTGCTGTGCAGAAGGAACTCGGGTATCTTAGTATAACATTGACCATCGTCATGATCCATCGTGGCAGCCAGCTGGACCGCCTGCCCAGCTCCTCGGCCAGAAGCAGGCACAGGAATGCTAGTACATCCTGCTCTCAGCCGCAATCGGCTGCTGCATTTGCGGATGGAGTAATGCTGTCGATACCTGCATCTCGGGTAAAGTCTGGGGAACTTACCTAGCTTTAGTAGGATGGATGCAGTAGTGAGTATACTTTCAGGATGAGGCCTGCCTGAAAAAGATGGCAATGTAAGAATATTGCAATCTCTAGTGAGATGGCAGAGGTAGGAGTAGGGGTGATGGCACTGCCTCTTGCAGTATTCGAGGACCGAGATGTGTTAGCTGCCCAGACAGGCAGTGCAATCGCTGCGCTGCCCATCTTCAGCCCATCTACAGAGCAAAATAAAGCTGCTGGAAATTCTCAAAAAGCTATCAGTGAGACAGGGGCTCGACAGAGGAGGAAGCAGGCAGAGGTCAGCAGTGCACCACACAGCTTGGCACAGAGTGTGATGCTGCTGCGCAGCCAACATCCTAGCAGCTCGCAGCTGCCGCCATCACACCCTGCAAGCACCTCCAAGACTGCCACAGGCCACTCTGAGGTGCTGCCGCTGCCAGACGATGTCCTTAGCCCCCCCAGCCCGAGGTCCATGCAGATCCTAGGCAAGAGCAGAGGCCTGAAGAGGGACCGACTGGAGTCCTCACAGCCCACACCGCCTGCAAAGCGGCCAGCCATGACTCCTAAGTCAGCGAGCAAGCCACGGCCGCACAAGGTCAAAGCAGCTGTCCCCAGTATAGCATTGTCGCCGCCGCCTCAGACAGCTCAGCCTGTGGGCAGCAACTGGTGGGCGCAGGGCTCTTCAGCCCAGCCTGTGCAGGCTCCTGATCATTTGGCGCCTGCTGCGCACGCCAACCTGGTGCAAGATCACAGCCGCGGGGGTCAGGCCTCATTGTCTGGTGCAGTGCAGCACATGCAGCCTTCAGGTCAGCAAGGCCCTGAGAGCTGGCAGCCAGCACACCCCTCCAGCCCTTCAGTCCCTCATCAGGCGCACACAAGGGGCAGTAGGCACATCCCCAGCGTCCCTCCTGCTTGGGCGTCACCGCATGAGCAGACGCGTGCTGAGGCCTGGCATTCATCACCCTCTGTGTCGAGACATGGCACAGTGCCGGGAGATCAATCACAGCAGCAGCCATCACGGCGACCTGCCCCTGACCATCACAGCAGTGCAGCTCACCAGCAGCCTCAGGCAGCACGCTACAATGGCAGGAGCCAGAATCTGCAGATGCAGGACCTGGTGAACGAGGTTCTTGCCCACGACACACCAGCATGCTGGGGGAATGGCAGCACACAGAAGCAGCAGCGCAGGGCAGGTGCTGCGAGCACACCAGGCATACGCTCGCCTATGCATCGGGCAGGTGGGCACAGTCCTGGGCAGCGCGGGCAGGCGCCTCTGCAGCCTGAGCAGTCATGGCCAGCGCCTGAGGGGGGACAGTACATTCTCGCCCCGCCCCCAGTGAGCAGGAAGCAGCAGTCCAAGCCCAGGTCAGCTCAGGCTGAGTGGAGCGGCCAACGTCCAGGGCAGCAGGACGATGCCTCTGGCAGTCTCTACAATGGGTGTGTTGCGTGCGCCCCCTTGCACCCATTGCTCTGCAGACATGGCTCTGGAATGCATTCCCTCACACATTGTCACTTCCCTGGCTCAAATCCCCATTTGAATAAGGGCTTGATGCCCATCTCTGTCCATGACTTGCACTCACAGGAGCAAATCTCTGCAGGCATGCTGGACCTGCTGGCTATGCTCCAGCCCTGCAGGGCGGATTGCAGCAGCTTCACCAGGAGGTGGAGCGGTTTGCTGCCATGGCCGCCCCTACAGTGGTAGGCACTTCTACCTATCAACAGAATACGCGCTGATTGCAGCACCTGGTCTCAGTGTGTGATCACGCAAAGAGCAACTTGCACAGAACGCTCTGGAGTCCTGATGTGCTTCGACTCCTCGACTCTCTTCTAGAGCTACATCAGATTGAGGATGGCGTTGCAAATGCAGGCTGAGATCCGGGCAGTGCAGCAGGCGCAGGCCACCATCACAGAGACAGCGCTAGGCATCTGGCCCGGGTGCACAGTGGGCAGCTTTGGCTCCCAGGCAAATGCAACAGCCCTGCCAGGCTCAGACATAGACGTCACTATCCTGGGAGTCATGGATGTTGATGGTGCTACAGGCATTAAAAGGTGAGCCATCTTCCGCTACATTGCAACATTGTCGACCCCATTTGTCAACCAGCATGGGCCAACACTGTCTGTACCCAATATGCTTAGCTTCTTGCTCCAATGAAGTCGTTCTGACCCTCCTGTCAAGGCCCAATAATCAGTGCGGCTCACTGCCCTTGGGGCTGCTGGAGGCAATGATTCAGTGAGCGGCCCTGAAGACCAGGCCTAATTGGGAGATTCAGAGCGACTTATCTGAAGCAATCAGCCTTCTATACCCTGAGTAGTAAGGCAGCAGCCAAAATACAGCTCATCCCTCAGCATGACCTACATTGTTACCTCCTAGAGTGCCCCGTTGCCGCCCTCTGGACTGCGGTACTCTTGCTCATTCTCGCACAATGCAGATAGGCTTGAGCCGCTTCTGATCAGTGATACTCACAGAACATAAAAGAGGTCTCAAAATGTCAGAGCGTGCAGGCACCAGCGCGACGCGGTCAAGGCGGAGCTGCAGAAGCTGCTCAAGGCGCTGCGCAAGCGGGGCGTCGTGGTCGGGAAGCCTCTGCTCATTACCGCGCGCGTGCCCATCATCAAGTGCACGCTGGCCGTCCCGGGTGGACGCATCCCCGCTGACATCAGCCTGGGCGTCGCCAACGGCCTGAGCGCTGTCGCCCTTGTGGAGCAGCAGGTCGCCCTCATGCACATACCACAGTTGACCTTTTCAGCCAAGAACTGTGGCTTATTGTCTTGAGAGAGAATGCTGAGCAGAAGTATGAGGGGGTGTACATGCCGGGCACAGACTGTCTCACTTCTGCCTAAACAGCAGCAGCACGGGTCAGCAGAGGCTGGTGGGCTGATGCTAGTGAGCACAAAACAGCCAAGACTGCTGCATGAGTGGCGATCTGAGCTGATGTGCTTGCTGATTGTCTGCATGATGCCCTAGGCGACATGCGGAATTACGCTTGAGTTTCTGAAAACTTGACTTTGCATGAATGTGCAGGCGCTGGCGATCGGGCCGTCCATGAAGGCGCTGGCGGTGGTGCTGAAGGCGCTGCTGCAGCAGGCGGGCCTCAATGAGCGCGTGGCCGGCGGCCTGGGCTCCTACTGCCTCCTCAACCTTGTCATGGCCCACCTCCTGTCCCAGGTAACCTGGCACGCCGCTCGTATCTGTCTCATGTGTGTGGGCGTACCTGCTGTCAGCTTCCATGTGAAACAATATACAGTCTGCTGCCGTATCTGTCTCATGTGTGTGTGAGCGAACCTGTGTCAGCTTCCATGGGGTGAGACAATATACAATTTGCTGCCAGAAATCTGCTGGGTGCTGGAAAGGTCCCGAGAAGGACAATGGCACGGTCAAGACCTTTGGTGCACATGCGGCACAGTGTGCTGAGGCATGGCTAAGGCATCTGAGAGCAGAAGGGTGCATGATGTACAGGGGATTGATGTCGAGTCCCAGTACAGCCTGGGCCACTTGCTGCTGTCCTTCCTGGACTGCTTTGGCAACACCTTTGACTACAAGGCCAAGGCAGTCAGCGTGCGTGCGGTGAGTGTTCCAGCCTCCCACCACCCCTGCCGAATTCTCTACAGAGCTGCCAGACTACATCGGCTGAGCTTTCAATCTGCAAGTGCACCTACTGCCGGCCCATCACACAAGATGACGGCCTTTGTGGTTCACAATGTGATTTAGACATTGGGGTCAGATTTGAGAATGTATGTCTGATGTAGGGAGGCATTGTGAAGAAGGAGAGGCAGTTCAAGCAGAAGGGGAAGCCCATGCTGCTCACCATAGAGGACCCTCAGCAGCCGGGCACAGACATCGGCTCAGGCGCCTTTAATATTGCACAGGTAGGCGTGAATACCTACTTGTGATTGCTGACTCCTCAGCGCCGGGCGCCCTGATCTTTGTCCGAGTGTGCATTCTATTTTTAGATTTATGAGTGCTGGTGATTGACCATGCTGCTATATCTGGCGTGTTTGGCAAGGCTCTTGGGTAACCTCTTGGAACTGCAGCTGCTTGGTCCCTCCCACTTTCGGGAGATTTTCAACCTTTTCCAGCAGAAGTGTGGGTCTCACAGGCAGTGAAGAGGATGAGCAAGGCGCACTCAAAGCTGAGGCATGAGGCCGAGCGGTGGGGTGCGGGCGCGGGCAGGGCTGGGCAGGCCCCGGGATGGGCAGCCGTGCAGGCTGAGGGGCAGGACGCCAGCGTTGCGCCGGGCACCAACGCCAGCTTCCCCTTGCTGAGCAGCATCATGGACCCTGGACTCTCTCTGGAGCGCACAGCACAGGCTGCCCAGGTGCGTCCTGATCTGTGCCCAGCTGCATCTTGCTGCCCTGTCATTGATCAAATATAAGCACAGCTCACACTAGAAGCCAGACAAGATGTCATGGTACCCATGCCATGGGAGTATTCACCAGCCCTGGAAGATAGACGGCAGGATGACTTCCCCATTAAGGAGATAGCTCCAATGCGTGAAGTGACCTGGCGGAAAAGGTTGGTGCCTTATGCTGGCTTGATACAGCATGCTCCTTTTGCTCCAGGCAAGGGCCCAGGCAGCCAAGCAGAGCGTGGACAAGGTCATCAAGAGGACTCCCAAGGCTCCCAAGAAGCGCAAGTTAAGGGACGAGCCCACTCACCTGCGCTTCGAAAGTGAGTGGAGCGATACAGAACCCTCTGAGTCGGGCAGCAAGAAGCAGAAAAAGCAGGTGAGTGCCATTGCTCTCTCTCGCCACCTCAACAATGTACACACTGCTCTTACCTGTGATCAGAGGTGCCATCCTGCTTCAGAGACATCATAGAGACCACACACTCTAACATTGTGTGGTGAATTGTCAAGAGGCTGAGCTCTGTAGAGATGGCAGTCCCTATCCATGCAGGTGGATGCAGAGTATGTCCGACAGGCTTTCATGTGGTTCGCAGAAGCCATGTTTTGCCCCAAAGAGCACTCTGATATTTCCCCATAGGCCCATAGGCCCCAAGAAGCCGCTCCTGCTCAGCCCAATCAAGGCCAGACGTGTGCAAAGCCTCCAAGCCCCTCGTATGTTGCACAGGGGAAATACAAGGCTTCCAAAGGGCAGGCCGCGCCAAAGACGCCCAAGAAGCTGGCACTGAAGAAGCAGTCACCAAAGCAGTCCACCAAGAAGCAGGCGAAGCGCAAGAGCTTCTTCATGAAGGCACTGGCAAAGAGGAGGTCCGGATCTGGCCACAAGGCCCAGCACAGGGAGTGAGACTGGACTGACAGCGGATGAGCGCAGTAGCGTAGAGAGACATTGCCCCACTCGAGATGCTATTGCGCAGTGAAGGAGCGCTTCCGAGCGCTGCGCATGATGCATTGTTACATGATGATCTTATGAGCGGGCCATGTGCGTCCATGCGCACATGCAGCATCAGATGGGATAGTATAGGTCAGCCTACTATGCATCGTGGACATCGCAATGCCTCACAGCTTCTTAGTATATGGCAGTCTGGAATGTGACCCTGGAGACTCTCATGTCCAGGGCCCCTTCCGGGTCAGACTAAATTGTCCCCAGAGCTTGTCTGAAGATGCATGGATAAGGCTTGTAAAGTGGGTGATGCAATCGCACCCTTTCCCTGACCCAGGTTAAGGTAACTGACCTCAAGGAGCTTGGAAAGTCATTGTGCAGTGAGCTCACATACCAGTACCACATTCCTTCACCCAGAGAAAATGCCCCTGCCATGGCACCTGCACTGCCTGTAGGCTATTGAGGTGCATCCTATCTGCGCGGTCCTGCATCAAGGAGACGCTCGAAGGCCACACGCATCTAGACAGTGCCTGGGATGGGAGCATGCTTGCTCGGGCGGCCACGTGGTTCCGGCATTTTGGCACCCCTCCTTATTGGGCTTCATATTCGGCATTAGTACTGCCCTAAGGGGCTGTGTTTGCCAGTGACCATCCTCTTTTTATTAGCTTTCGCCCTTACGATGCTGTCGAAGCATAGTATGAAGATTATAGTATGATACACGTTGTCAGATCACAATTGCACGTTGCTCGATTTGCACGATCCGCCTGTAGGGCTATGACCAGTACAGATCAGTTCTCGCAAACTACAGCAATGAACGGTCACAGCGCTCCATCTCACGAGTTGAAGCCATGCAATACATTCTTACAGAGCAAGGGCACAAACATTTTCTCAGTGATGACACAGCTCAGTGTTCAGCACAACAGTGTTAATCTTGGCCAGGTAGGCGTGCAACACATCCTTACTCCCTCAGATACAAGACATCTGACTGGCCATTCTTAAGCTCAGAAGTCATCCCCATAAACGCATCCTGCAGGGGTTCCCAGACGAGGAAGGTCCAGTAGAGATGAAAAGGAGAGCAGGAGAAGCCATACTAGAGCACCACAACCAGTACCCTCCCATGCATGGCATTCCTGAGCTTCGGCAGGTAATTTCCTAGACTCACATAGACTGAGCCAATGTATATATCAATATCATGAGCCATGCAAGCCCTGACCCACCTCATTGTGCATGCGCAGGCTGTTGCCAAGCACTCGGCAGCCCAGTCAGGGATTGATGTTGACTGGCAGAGCGAGACTCTGGTCACTGTGGGAGCCACAGAGGCTCTGGCCAGCGCATTCATGGGGATGCTGAACCAAGGAGATGAGGTCAGCATGCTGACACATTTGCCCTCGTTCGATGCGTCAGCCCAATGTATGACAAGAGCTTCCAGGCCAGCGCAAGCCTATCGAGCCCGTGTGAAGGCGCATTGCTCAAACAATAAAACATACTGTGCAGGTGATCATCTTTGATCCACAGTATGACGCATACATCCCGCTCTGCGTAGCTCAGGGCGGGGTGCCAAGGCCAGTCAAGCTCAACACAGAGGATTGGAGCGTGCCACATGCAGGCAAGCACTTTGCTTCTCGTTGGAACCCTGCAGCTGTTCCAAGTGGTGGGAACAATGTCTCACAAGATGTGTCGATTATCAACCGGCGCCTGTTGTGCAGAGCTTGAGGCAGCTTTCTCAGAGAAGACAAAGGCCATCTTGGTCAACTCCCCGCACAACCCTACCGGCAAGGTCTTCTCAAAACAAGATCTGCAATTCATTGCAGACCTCTGCCAGAAATGGAACGTCTACGCAATCCTAGATGAGGTGAGCACATCTGTCGAACGGCTTATTGTGCTCCTGTGTCGCTATTGTGTCTGGGCTTGTCAGTGCCTTCCTCATCACTTTCATGGCACATGTGTGATGTCACGGCAGAGAGGTTGAAGAGGTTGCAGGTATTGGAACATGTTCTGAGAATTGCTGGTGCAGCACTGCTGGCTTTGTGTGCTGAAGTCCTTTCCTTTGCAGGTGTATGAGCACTTGGTATTTAAGGGCAGCGAGCATGTATCTCTGAGAAGCCTGCCAGGCATGAAGGAGCGCTGCATTAGAATAGGATCAGCTGGCAAGACTTTTTCGCTCACAGCCTGGAAGGTGCGGAACCACAGAAGCAGACTCCTGCCTTTCTGACTTTGGCACTATGACGCTTCCTGCACACCTTTGCTATGACCACCTAGAATGAACTTCCCACACCATTGCTGTTGGCCTAGCTCAGAATGACGCCAGATCTTGCTATGCTGTCACAAGAATGGTGACAGCCTAGCATGCAGGCAACGTTTTGAGCAAACAGGCAGATGATACCACAGGGCCAGCCATGCTCATGCAGGTGGGGTGGGTCACTGGGCCACCTGCTTTGATGAAAGCGGTCGCCAGCGCACATCAGTTCATCACCTTCACAGTGGCCTCCAGCCTGCAGCGTGCTGTTGCATACGGCCTTGAGAAGGAGTCGTCCTTCTACGAGTGAGTCCTCTGCAATGGCCGCACGCAGTGCGGCAGCGCCCTGTGCTGCCTCGCAGAGCCCAGAAGAAGTATCACGATCAGAACTAGCCCCCATCACAAGGTCCGGTGAGCATGTCAGCGGAAGGCTAGCAGCAGATTAGGTGAAGGCTGCCAATGAGAATGACCTGTGCATGCAGGGGGCTTGGGTCGTCGCTGCAGCGCAAGAGGGAGTACCTGCAGAAGCAGTTGGAGGGCGTAGGCTTCAGAGTGCTGCCAGCTCAGGGCACCTACTTTCTAGTGGCTGACATCAGGTAGTCATACATGATGGATCACACACTTTCAATGGGCTCAGAAGAACTCACAGAATGTCCCATGCACAGCAACTGATGAAATGTCGGCCCTGGTCAGAGTGTTGCTATGGATTATCGGCCTCACTGCAGTGTGCACCGCATGCAGGCCGCTGCTGAAGGAGGGTGAGGATGACGTGGCATTCTGCAAGAGGTTGACAGTGGATGCTGGAGTCACCGCTCTCCCTGTACGGTCCAGTTCTCCCAGTCTTTCATTTACAGTCAACTCATGGCAATATGAATCATCAGCGCACGATGTCAGATGAGCCTGCAAAGGGTTGTGCCCTTTCATGGCCAGGTGCAGACCATTGTATGAGGTCTCCATCCCTGAGGATAGGGTATGAGGTGTGGGCCAAGGCTGATGCGGGGATCTGTGTGTGCAGGTCAGTGCGTTCTATGCAAGCAGCAATCCGCCAAAGCACCTAGCCCGGCTCTGCTTCTGCAAGGATGACAGCAAGCTGGAAGCAGCCTCGCAGGCCCTAAGAAAGTACTTCTTGTGACAACAGCCAAGTCCCACTGTACATTATTTAATGCCTGCTCTTGAGGTGTGGAGAGGTATGTGTCTTATCAGTGGTGAAAATAAGCTGGGACTAAATGTCAACATGATGGCAAAACCACCCGGATTTTTCCTGAACTTACCTCAATCCAGCTAAGAGCACTACAGTACTGTCATCCAAAATTGTGATATCTGAGGTGTATACCTGAGGTCCTTTAGATTGTTCCTATCTAAAACAACCGTAAGCTATACCTAGAATGTTAATGTCATAGGATCCATCCGGAATCAGTCTACCTTGCCTCATCAATCTCTCTACTTTCTTTGACCATGTGTTAGGTGATTGTGAAACTTGCCAACTTCTAGGAAATTCTCCAGCTCCCTCGTCTGGCCTCAAGCAAATTTGCGCTTCAGCACTTGACTGTGGTCTGAGGGCAAGAGCAATATCAACGGACAAGACCTCAACTAGACCAGATGCGGACTTTGCCAGCTGCCCTGAAAGGCAACGGCTGTCAGATCTGCTGTCAACAGCTTCCTTTCCCTAGGTGGTGATATCTCAGCAGAGCAGTCCTGTGGCCCTCCACAAAACAGGGCCTCATTAGTAGGGCATGGCTGACTCATGAATAAGATGCTGACTGCTTGTAGTGCGCATTCGGTGAATTTCTTCTCTGACCCATGCCCTGGCAGGCAGCATCACATTAGGACATCTGGCTGCATGCTCCTCATATAATGCTCTGGTCTTCTGCCCTCATTTGCTTGTCCCACAGTGCCTACCTAAAAAGACATTTGCTCCAGTCACTTCATTGCCTGCCAGTAGAGCTCCACATAGTCCAGAGCCGGCCTGTTCCAGCTCCAGTCCTGGCGCATGATGCGCGCTGCCAGGCTGTTGAACCAGGTCCTGTCATCGTAGTAGGCGTCCAGCGCCCGGTTTAGCGCGTAGTCAAGGGAGCTCTCATCCGTGCCCTGCGCAGCCATCACGATCAAGCCTCAGCTCTATGCATGTGAGGCACGCTTGAAGGGATCCATTGCTATGTTCACATGCACTCCCTACAAAAGGCACACCTGCCTGAACTAGGGGGACTGCGCAACTGCATATCATTGAAGGTTTGCTGTCGCACGGTGCTTCCTACTTCAGGCAGGGGTACCATCAAGGTTTGCCGCACATTCAAGGCAAGTTACAACTGAGTGCAGGAGCTGCACAGGTCCAGAGAGCACCTCAGGCCTCAGACTTGCATGAGAACCCTAGTTTTGTCCGACATGACTGGCCACTCTAGGTGGGGAAGCCGTGGCCACCCGTTTGGTGCCATGTTGGGCATATGGGGGGCTTGCCTCAAAGGAGAAGCCATTGGTAGCGTCCAGGTTGTCCCGCTCAAAGTCAGAGGATCCCTCCATCTCCCAGGCAGCCCGTGCCTTGTCGCACTCCACATCAAACACCGTGTCGCGTAGGCCGCCTGTAGCCCTCACCACCGGTACGCTCCCGTACCTCATTGCTATCAGCTGCACATCAGGGAAAAGCATGTAAGTTTCTTGCCCTGACCGCCAAGCTTAGCAACCAATGCATGCTGGCCTGCACAGGGAACCTAGCATGCAAGTAAGCATTTGGTCCAATGTGTCAGCGTCAGCTCAAGAGATGATGGCATCGTCCCTCTTGGATGCATGGAACTTACGGCAGCGAGGTGAAAGGTTCTGGAAAAGACTGTATGACAGCAGTATCGTGAGATGGACCACCTGTGTGAGGCCGCACGGCTCAAACATGGAGGGCACAGCGATGACGTCGCAGCCCGCATAGATGAGGTGAGACAGTGACTCGTCATAGAAGAAGGCAAAGTGCGCATTCTCGCCTCCTAGAGACGCAGCCAGCGCGTTGAACTGGGCCTGCACCACACCAGACGGCTCTCACCCCTCCATGTTATCGACCATGGTCACCAGCCTGGCTGTAACACCTCTGTAGAAGATGCCTGCTGGGAGTGCCTTTGCGCAGGTCCAAGGTCATAACAGTAACACTACTAGAGGGAATGTGTGAGGTGATTTCGCGAGCCAAGCTCACATCATGTGGTCTCTGCTGACAATGCAGGGAGCTGCGCTGGGATTTTGGGTCGTCACATGCAAGTGGTAGTCACAGATGAGTGCGTGCCTGTATTTTGGGGTCGGGCGCTGAGCCAAGCAATACAAATTGGCCACCGCGCTCCAGGGTGCGCCACGCTGCATGCTTGATCAGGTGCAGGCCTGCAGATGCATGGACCTCTCACGAAAGGCTGCATTCAATCAGTCAATTGGGACGGTAGGATGGCAAACACGAGGTGCCTGACAGGAGCTCACATAGGCCTTCCCTTCAGGACAGTGAACATGTTGCCATGCTCTAGTGCTATGTCACACGGAGGCCATAGGATGAGAGGATTGCGCACCTTTCTGCTCTGTCAGGCGGGTGACAACGCCCACCAAAGGCTTGTCCCCCCAGCCCGTCAACCCTAGCCGATACCGCAGGGTCTCCCTTGCCGCCTTCTTGCCCTATACCCAGCACAGACTGCTTCTTCAAGGACCAAGCTACACCCAGATATGCAGACTCCGCATCAGACAGAGGAAGCCCCACAGCAAGCTGTACATATCCTCAGCAGTAAAGTATAACGTTTCTTCATAAACACAAGCTGCTGAGTTGCAGAATGCTGAGCATCCCAACATGATAGAAAACGATTGGGCGTCTCTGTAGGCTCGCAAAAGGCAAGAAGACAGCAAAGTCTCACCTCCGCGACATTGCTGGCTGTGTAGGGCATGGGCAGCAGGTTGTCATTCTCAGGGTCCCAGATGTCCAAGTCAATCCCATTGCGGATGCCCATGAACTTGCCTGAGTGCGCCGCAATTGCTGGGTTGGCCCCAATCTGCATACACACATGCCATCTTAACATGCAGCCCACCATGTGCTGCTGCCACATGCCTGCTCTGACCAGCAGCCAATTTGGTATTAATCATCCTCAATGCTCAGAGTCGTCTGCTGGATGCACTGAGGTCGTTCACTAGCACTCCTTCCTGTGTACCTTGTGTCAGCAACATTGGGAGACAGTCAGAGGAAGGGGTGCCGCTTATTGAAAGCGACGCTGCCATCAACATGGCTGCTCGTGTGTGTATATCAGGGTACTTGCCTCGTGGGCATAAGAGGGTGAGACGGTGGTGAAGCGCTGGCTGTAGTAGGCGGCGCTGCCGATGCGCTGCAGGCCGTACTCCGCGTTGTGGATGGTGAAGACCACCTTTGGCCGCCACAGGCCGTAGTGGTGGTACTCCTTCCTGCAGACAGAGAACCGCTACAGGAGCCAAGTACCTGTTTTGATGGTCCTCAAGTGCTTCAGTACTATGTAGATGGCTCAGAAATTGCCACAACCTTTAGACTCCGTGTAAGGCCTGTGCCATGGAGTGGGCACGAGGTGATGCGAGAGCATGCGTTCAAGAGAAAGGGCTGGAGGGGGCAGTCCCGTAGCGCAGCTGCCGGTAGCCGCCCCTACATCAGCTACGGCAGCTGCAGCTATGGCGATGCCTCCTCCATTCCCTCGGGTCTATCAAGATGCTCGTGCAACAGAAGATGCCACCACAAGGCACGGATGGTAGGACCACAGCTGAGGTCGAACGCAGATCACAGGAGACCTTTGACTGGTATGTGGCCAAGCTGTGGCAGTGCTTGCACCCAAGCTGCTGACCATACCCACACTGAACAGAAGCACCAAGCCGAAGAGGGATGCACGGCTGCATGCATGTGGAGGAGGTTCTTTTGAAGACACAATGGACGGGACGCACCAGTACGTCTCCGCAAGGATGGCAGTGCTCCAGTCATGGCAGTGCAGGATGTCCGGCTGCCGCCCCGTCTGCAGCAGGAACTCCAACGCAGCCTGCACCAGCCGTTACCACCTCAGACGTGCTAGGCATGGCGTGTTTTTCGCACAAACAGGGTGACACCAATCATACGTCCATTCTCCAGCATTCACATACATAAGGTTTAGGTCTAGGTCTGTGTCATCTTGTCGTTGCAAGTGACACAAGCTTCTCCAGCCAATGGTCCTGGCAAGGCTGCTGGCGCAAGACTACCTTCAGGGCCAGGACCTCATCCTACATAGAAAGTCAAAACGCACACTGTCATCAATGCCGCCCTGCACAAAGGGATGGCAAAGGCCTCACCTTGTTGAAGAAGTCAAAGCGCTTGGCGTCGTCGCTCCGGCCGTACACGGAGTCGACGGCGAAGAAGCCGTTGGCGGGCTCGATGAAGAAGCAGCGCAGGCCCTGCACGACGCAGGTGCTGACCCAGACGTGGGTGCCGCCCCAGTCGAACTCCGCCTCCAGCTGCGTGGCGCCCAGCAGGGGCGACTGCAGGAAGAAGTCGTACCTGCATGCAAGTCATATGTGCTCCTGAAGTGAAATCTCCACTTGTTCGGGAGCTATGAGTGGCTGCAGGAATAGGTCATGCCCGCACACAAGGTGATCTGCCTTTATGTATTATCTCAGCTCGCAGTGCGAGCCTCGCACACTTCTGTGCCTGCTATGCATCTGGACATGCACCACGGCTGGTGAAGACATGAACATGGCCTTGCTCGTTTAAGCTCAGCACTGTCAGGGCCTTGCTGTGCACTTCTGTCCAAGCTCGTGTAAATTGATGGCTCACATGCCACCAGTAACGTAAGCATGCTCAACAGTGACCCCAGATATTCTGTAATCACTGTCATGCATGCTTACGCTACTGTGCTAGGCAGGGGAAGGTTATGTAACAGTGCTGGGCAGGGCAGAGCGGGCACCTGGGCAGAATGACCTCCACCATGTGCCCCTCGTCCTGCACCGCTCTGCCCAGCGCGGTGACCACATCGCCCAGGCCGCCAACCTTGCAGATGGGCGCCATCTCCACCGCCACATGCACCACATGCAGCCCTGGCGGCTCCAGCTGCAGCACAGAGCATGTGCCTCAGGACCTTGCTCTGAATTGTGTTCTCATGCTCCAATTGAAGATAATGCATGAGCGGTGCCTAAGAACGCAAGACAGAGTACTGCAGGGTTGTTCTGTCCACTGTCAAACACACAGCAGGGAGGGGTTGCTGACGCAGAGAAGCCAGCAAAGATTGGCATGACAAGGCGCTTCACAGACTCCTCTGTGTGCCAGACACAGGCCAGCACATCAGTGCCTCTGTAGCTCAGCCATTGTGACATTGGTCAATGCAATGCATCCAAGCCCTAGACGGGCAGAAGATGCAGCAGAGGAGATAAGTTACCAGAGCCCTTCAGCATCAGGAGCCCATCCATCATGAAAGTGGTCAAGCCGTACCTCTGAGCCCTCGACGGGCAGGTGGTAGTCCAGGCCGCCGCGATTGTCATAGACGCCCTCACCCTCTGCCACGTTGCTAAGCACAAAGTCAACGGCGTGCGCGCTGCGTGGCACCTTCACAGTTGCCGAGAAATGGCTGCCCTCTCCGGTGGGTGGCGTCATCTTCAATGGCCCAAACTTCTTCTTGTGCGTCCATCTATTGAAGCCGCCCTGCAGAAGGCCCACACATGGCTTTTTGTCATGCATGTCACGAATGCCAAAGCATGTGAGATAGGCCACCCCTGAGACCCATCTGCCAGGTCAGAGAGGCTCCCAAGATCAAGACCTCTGCCCAAACAGCCCTGGCTCTTTGAAAAGGACAAGACTTCTCAAGGGCTGTCTTGTAGGGTATATCTGTGCACGCAGAAGTGCCATAAGTCCACAGAAAACCTCTTTAAAGCCCGTCATGCCTTGGTAGGTGGGTGCTCTGACAATAGGGCAGAGTCAGAGGTCCTCACCGTGATGTAGACCTCAGGGCTGCCAGTCAGGTCAGTGTTGCTGGGATTGTAGTACACTGTCATCTCCTGGCCTGCCTGGGGGGCGCTGGGCTCTGTGTAGAGGACATGCCTCATCTGGCGCCTCAGCACCTCCTGCGCCTTGGCCTGCATGTACGTCATACATATGATCAGCACTTGTCTGTGTTGACTGCTGCCACATGCAGGCATATGAGCAGCACCTGTCCTATATTGACTGCTGCCGCCTTCACTGCTTACCATGCATACATGTCCTTCAGGATACAATGAGCATTGGCAGGCTCTGCACCTTGAAGATGATGTGCACAGCAGGCAGTAAGGGCAGCTAGGTCAACATAAAGCAAGTCTCACTGAACAGCTGCCCCTCAGCCCCCTTGCTCAAATCAAGGAGGCAACCTCGCAGGAAGGATCACAGCAGGCAGGGCATCCTCTGGACTGTCGGAGGTGTTGAGAAAGTGCAATCTGGTGAAACTGCCGCTATGATTGCCCTGACACATATGCATAGAAATCCTGCAAGGCCAAAATGGCACCTTGGCAGTGGCACGCGTCTCCACTCGCCGGCGTTCCCTGCGTTCCCACTGGTCGCGCTGCTGCTGCCGGCGCTGCTGCAGGCTCTGGTAGATCTCCTCCGCCTTCCTGGCCTCAAAATCGTCCAGCGAGCTGCACAAGCGCAATCAAGGCTTACGTAATTGATGGTATACTGAGCAGGCTTTGTTCAGAAGGCACCACCAGGGACTGGGTGACCTTTAAGGTGTGGAGGTGACCATCTGCTGCCACTACAGCTTACGTGGATGAGCGGCAGTTTCTGACCTTTGCAACAATGCCCATGGTGTGCTATGCCATGCCATGGTCCCCAGCACCATTGCCATGCACACATGCTGAGGCTTCGTTACAGAAGCCATAAACTGCTGCACATCTGTGGCAGCTGTCAGGGGTGTGCAGGTAGCATGCGGTGGCAGTAGCAGAGAGGGTCACGGACCTGCCCTCAGAGTCGACCTCCACAGCTGCCTTGAAGTCCACGCCATAGTTGTTGTCATAGTGCTCGTAGTACTGCACAACAAAGTTGAGCACCGCCACATCCTGGGGCACATCGACCTCGGCTGCGAACCAGTCCCCCGCAGGCTGGACGCCTCTGGCTTCGCTCATGACTATATCCTGCACGTACGCCTGGCATCAGCATGCTGATGATGAATACATGTCAACACAGACTTGCATCAACCTCGTCGTATTCAGAGAGTCCAGTGCCGCAGACTTCCATACAATACATGTTCACACGAACTTGCATTAGATGGTAGTCCATGGCACAGCGCCCGGACAATGCGATGAAGTTGAGTGCATCTCTGAAGTGAAGACATCACCACATAGCCACCAGCTCGTGCTTCATATGCCTCACAAGGCCTTCTGTCTCAAGATACCCCACCAAAGTAACCAACACACCTTGTTGGATGTAGCCAGAGCATGCCACATGGGCAGCGAAAGCCAAGCGTAGTACAGTGTGCCTACCTGAGTGTCTATCCATCCGTTGTACCCCAGGACCAGGGTGGGTGGCGAGGGTAGCGGAGTCATGTAGGCAAGTGACCCCGACTGCGCATTATAGAGCAGCTTTACCTTGTGCCCAGGCACAGGTTGCTTGGGCTCTGTGAACCAGGTCAGCTTCCTTTCCCTCTCCAGAGAGCTCACCGCGCCTGCAACCAACAGAGCCAGCTTAGTGCCCCGAGAACCCCTATCACAGGAAGCTGCACGATAAGTCTACTGTATGTGTCGTCCCCTTACAGAGAGGCGCACCACAGGCGTGATGCTTGGTCAGAGGGCAAGGAGTACAACCTTGAGATGCCAATCTGAAGACGTACAATAAGCGTATGCACTTCTGTCAGAGGCATCTCAGGGAGGACTGCTCCTGTGCCATAGCGCACTGACAACGTGCTTGCAGGAGCTTATTGGTGAAAAGTCTTCTCTCCAGGGTGGAAGAGACTGGCTGGATTCACAACTCTAGGGGCAACAAATCCCTGGGCGCTGACCTGCCCGAGGCAGGCTTCTCAATGCACAGCCATATTGCATACTGTAGGGCTTTCTGCTGTCAAACTCAAAGGACTGACCTTCCCGGTGGTAGGCTACGGCACTGCGCAGCTCGGTGGCGCGCTGCTGCGCTGCGGCGCGGTCCTCGGCGTCCTCTGCCGCACGGCGTTCCTGCTGCTGCCGCGCCCGCGCCTCCCTCTCCTCCGCTTTCCGCTTCTTCTCCGCCGCGATCTGCAAGATCGACAGGAAGGTCTCACCGCGAGGAAAACACATTCAAGCCTGATGAGAAACCCTTCCTGACACCCTCCTAAGATGGGTAGTGCTGCCCTGCTCCATGGTCCTTCTCCGCACAAACAATCTTGATCGTTTGTGTACTCTGCTTTCTCTGGGACAAAACCCTTGCATGGCGACACATGCACTGTAAATGTTGGATAAGCCGTATGCTCATCCCACATCTGCTCTCAGACTGCCCTGAACAGCCCATCCATCCTGGGGGTCCAGGCTGCTACGCAGCATGTGCGCTCACCTGTCTGTCAATAGCCTTCTCTTCCCAGGCTTCTGGAGTCATGCTGCTCTCCACCACAGTCATGTAGTTCTTGCCCTGGTTGTTGTCTGTGGCGCCCTCCCCGTCTGTGAAGATGTAGTTCATCTCAAAGGCGTCTTCCGGCACACTGACCTCCACCTGCCTGCACATGCCATCACTGATGTCCCCTTGGTCCCTCAATCCTTGCCTCACTGAGTGCGATTTCTGGGATGTCACCCGCCATACTCAAACAGTCATCGGCTATAAGGATACACCGCTCACTCGTGCAGCTTATTCATCGAGCTGCTAGCCATTCGCTCAGTTCAGAACTGTTCTCAGCATGCTGATGACATATTCATTGTTATGGGTTATTTGGCTGATGACAGGGATGTAGCACCATCAGGAGTACTAGGGCTACTCACCACCAATCAGCGCCCTCATCATGAGGGGCATCTGCCTTGTCCATCTCAAACCAAGCTCCCACTTCGTCCTCTAGCTCCCAATTATTGAACTTCACATGCACCTGCCGCCTCACCTTTTCCCTGTAGCACTCAGCTATCAGTCCAAGCAGGATGAGCACCACCATGCTATGGTCAGGCCACTACTTTGGACATAACATATGAATAGATCTGAATGCGGGCTTCAGGCGCCCCGCAGTGCGTGGTGGGCTCACCTGAGGATGTCTGAGACATTGTTGTTGAAGTAGATGGTGGCTCTCTGGCCGGCCACGGGCTGCTCCGGGTGCACAAAGTACAGCCACTGCTCTCTGCCCTTCACCAGCTCTGCTGCAGAGGCTGATGCTGACTGGGAAGCCTCAGAGCTCCCAGAGGCAGTCTGCATCGACCAACAACAACAATACCTCAGCGATGGTTGGGCGAGGAGGTACATGGGTGAACAGGGTGTGTAGTCTATAGCATGCAGGCATTTGTGAGGAGAGTCTGAGATATGCTGAGGAGCAAAGAGGGCCTCACGTTGCCAACTGCGGCCCCTCGGCGCTCCTTATGCTCTTCTCTACCATGCTCTGCAACAGACCGCAGCCCTGCAAGGCAGTATCCTGTGTCAAACCTCTACGAGGGTCACTTAGTCATCAATGACATATTTTCAATGGTGTTCTGGCCATGGTATGGGCAGCCTTTGAACCTGTAGAGAGGCGCAAATTCTGAGAAAGATGGGCAATCACCTGAGGAGGAAGGTGTGAGAGGCTCTGTATCCTGGCCAGCGCCGGACTCGCTGTGTAATACCTCCTTTGTACCAGTAGCGCTGTCCGGCTCTGCAGGCGTATCCCGACCCGCCCGCTGCTGCCTGCCCTTCTTTGCGACTTCCTCTATCCCTGCACTTACTCACAACATAAGCAGTGCTATGCACTGTCTTACCGCACCGCGTGTCTGCATTGCCATGTCCTCACCTTGCACTACCAGCGCAATCCACCACAGCAGCTTCTCTTTGCGTCACTCCATCAATCATTCAGTCAGCTCTATGGGTGACTGACAGACATACCAGTGGTTGATGGTCTGAGAGGCTCAGTATCCTGGCCAGCACCATACTCGCTGTCCAAAAGGTCTTCTTTCTCTCCTACAGCACTGTCTGGCTCCGCAGGCATGTTGTGTTCCGCCAGCTGCTCCCGGCCCTTCTGAGCAATTTTATCAAGCCCTGCACATAGCTCACACCACTCACCAATGCCAGGGGCCTTTCTCACGCACTGCACTGACTATCTGGACCCTCAGGTGTTGCCTTGCACTGCTGACGCAACTCACAAAAGCACTTCACACTCATTCGCCCTTCTCAGGCGCGCTGGACCCAGCTCTCATCGGAGACCAGAGAGTCATACCGGTGCTTGATGGTCTGAGAGGCTCAGTGTCCTGGCCTCCTCCATACTCGCTGTCTACAAGCTCCTCCTTCTCTCCCGCAGCGCTCTCTGGCTCTGCAGGCATGTTGTGATGCACCGGCTGCTCCTGGCCCTTCTGAGCTATTTCCTCTAATCCTGCACGTGACTCACACCACTCATCATTACCATGGGCCTTTCTCACACACTGCACTGCCTGTCTGGACTCTCAAGTGTTGCCTTGCACTACTGGTATAACTCACAACAGCAGCTTCACTCCATCTGCCCTTCTCAAGGAATCTGAAGCCAGCTTCTTGAGAGACCAGAGAGTCATACCAGTACTTAATGGTCTGAGAGGCTCAGTGTCCTGGCCACCACCATACTCGCTGTCGACCAGCTCCTCCTTCGTTTCAGGCTTGCCGCTTGTCTCTGCAGGGGGCTGGCGCTCTTCCAATTGTACCTTGCCCCGCTCTGCAATCTCTTCTAGCCCTGCATGCTATGACACCTTTCAGCAGTGCCATGATGCGGTCAGTGCACTGCCTATATACGATCTGGAGCGCCAAATCAAAGAGCACCTTGCAATGTTGATGCAAAGGGACCTGTCCTCCGACCATCTCACCCGCCCTGGCCATAGGTGGGTCACGAGGTGAAAGATGGCTTACCAGTGCTTGCCGGTCTGAGAGGCTCAGTGTCCTGGCCCCCACCATACTCGCTATCGACCAGCTCCTCCTTCGTTTCAGGCTCACTGCTTGTCTCTGCAGGCGACTGGCGCTCTTCCAGCTGTTCCCTGCCCCGCTCTGCGATTTCCTCCAACCCTGCAAGCACATCCTATCTCTCAGCAGCGCCGTGAGGTCCTCAAAGTACTGTGGATGCGTGCTCGCATGCCCTTAGCTCCAAGACCTCGTCACAGCAGATCAGAAGTGAATCTTTCCTCGCTCTTTCCTCACTGGACCTGGTCGTGGGCCAGGTCATAAAGGTGAAAGATCGGTCACCAGTGCTTGACGGTCTGAGAGGCTCAGTGTCCTGGCCGCCACCATACTCGCTGTCGACCAGCTCCTCCTTTGTTTCAGGCTCACCGCTTGTCTCTGCAGGCAGGAATACCGCCTTGAGACAGCACTCGCATGTGTCAGGACACCCTCTGCGAACACACACAGTTACCCTTGCAGGAGATGGTATGCCAGGCAATGCCAGGCAATCAGGTGGCTTGGTGACAGCAGGAGTAATCTGGCATGTCTGAAGGGGAGTCAATGTCACCTGTGTGACAGGAGACTCTGCCGTTCTCAGGCTCCTCGGCAATTGCAGTGTTCGACTGGGACATGGATCCTCTAGGGCTCTCTGCCTCTGCCTGGTCTGCATGGAAGGGTGTGCTATCTGTCAGCAATCTGTAACATCCGCCACAAAACTTGGTGAAGACTTCAGCACATGTCATATGCATGTGGTGGAGCGGCTGGCAGCAGCCTTGCAAAGGTATTGCGCTGCTGCGATGCCAGTTTGAATGCCCGCTCAATCAGTACTGCTGTCAATATCTGCGCCTTGTGGCCACAACACCCCCCAGCCAACAGGGCCTCTAGGCATGTCGCTGATGGGCATTGTGTCCCAAGATGCATCATGAACAGCAGCCCAAGAACGAAGTGGTATCCAACACTGGCAGGACAAGTAATATGCCCAGGCAGCTGTGCTGCCAGCGCCCTACTCTGCATATGATCACTTGGGGCATGCAAGGAATGTTCCGTGCCCTTTGCATGCTGACTGCCCTGCTGTGAATGCGAACTCGCGACTGCAACTCACCCTTCGGCACAGCGTGCATCCTGCATCTACTCCGCTGGATGGAGGAGCCCTTGCCTGCAGTTGACAAACTGCCTCTGGGCAGCTGGGCAGCCCCAGGCCGGGCAGCCAACCCTGCGCTGCTGCCCGCCCTGCTGCGGCTGCCATTGCTCCTGAATGCCTGGGGTGACAGATTGTTCTTTATCTCGTCCACGAGAGCTCCAAAGGAGAAGGTCACAGTGTCGTCATCCCCTGCATGGTATTAGTATGGCGAGTGAATGCATGTCTTTCCACCTCTGATGACAGAAATCCTGTCGTGCCAGCCAGTTCATTTGTAAGCTGCTTGTGAGTCAGCACTGTCCTCACAACCCCCCTCTGATGCACTCAGCTTGAGGACAAAGGATGCTATGTACCGTGCAAGATAGCAGCGTCGCCCTCGGGAGACAGCTGCCAGCCTTTCTTGTCTGTGTCCTCGGCTGGCGCAGATTCCTGGAGCGCTGGCTGCTCCGCTTCCGGGGTCTCTGCTGCCTGCAAGCATCCATAATGCCTATAGCTCCCAGCAGCTGGTACTGTGACCCAGCGCAAGCGCATACCCGCTATACTTCAAATCTGTGTGGCTGCCACGTTCTCTTTCAGACTCAACTGGTAACAAGAGACATGATATCGTCAGGCAGACAACCCGCTTGTAGCGTGGTGAAGGGCCTGAGGAATCAACTACAGTACATCAGCACTGGACTCGCGGACTTCTCACAAGACAAAGGTGATTGTAGGCTCACCGGCTGCGCTTCCGCATCCTGCACAGCCTCATGCGCAATGGCAAGCACGCCTTCCCTGGTGATCTTGGGCAGCTGCTCCCCCGCAGCTTCCGCCTGAGCTCGAAGCTGGGCATGCCTCTCAAAGAAGCTCTCCCTCGACTCCTCACTCACATTGTCTAGAGCAGCCACCACCAACTGGCCAGCACACAGTCCTGATGAGTCTATAGCAACGATTGAATCCTGGATGAGACGCATGACTGAGCACTTCCAGGCAACATCAGGCATGGCTTTCCCAGCCAGGATGTGCATCGGATATAGCTCGCTATATAGAGTTTGTGAGATAGCCTCTCACCGCTCGAAGCTTTTCGTTCTCCTCACGCAATCTCGCTACCTCGTCATCCCCCTGCAAGGGATGCAGCTTGATCTGAGAGGGTGGAGTCTGCGCTTGGCTAAGCTAGGGACCGCAGGCAATACCTCAGCGGGCGTCCTGACATGCCTGTCTAGCAGGGTGCTATTGACTGAGCGACACAGGGGATTCCTCACCGTGCTTCCGTCTGTGACTTCGCTTGTACAGGAGGTTCGATTTTCCTCCCGTCTTTGTGTCGTATAGTGCTGACTCTTCAAGCTGCCTGTATCAAAATAATATCTCTGAAAAATGATTGTACAGAGATCCATGTTGCCGATGAGCACATACAATGGTGATGTATCTGCCAGCAGGAAACGGCATCAGATCAATCAATAGATGAGAGCACTGATGGTCGTACCGACGCGGAACCATTTTCTTTGGTATTTTTGTATCCTTTTTTTTGCAAGGGGGCCGCGAATAGCACTGCTGGATGGGCTCGCACATGCTGCTGACGCCGAGCCCAACTCCATGCTCAGTGTCGTCTGAGGCGCTGCACGTCAATGTGAAGTCTTCACATAGGATCCACAAAGCCTCCAAGTTAATGTCAGTCTAACCAACTTCCCTTACAGCAAGATTTGCGCATTAAGGGCAGCTTTTCGGCAATAGGGAAGCGGTTGCCAGACTTGGCTCTTTCTGAACCGTCCATTCGTTCATTGCCGTTCAAGTTGCCGACTTTCACATTGGACTGCCAGGGCAACTGCTGGGAGGTTTCTTGAAGAGGGTGCCCAGCTAGTGCGCTTGAGAAACTTTACAGCTTAGGCATCACTTTAGCCGAGGAACCACCCATGAAGACTATTTCTCTGAACAACGAACGTACTGGCCTTATCGTTGTGGCAGCTGCGGGCGGCTTTGTCTGTGGATATCTATGTTCCCGGTACGTGAGTAGCAAGGGCAGTGTCCCCCAGATCAATCAGACCGTTGAAGAGCACAGAGAAGATGATGACAACGTGTCTTTGATGGATACTCCGAGGAGCATGGACAGCTCCACCAGTATGGCGTTCCAGCCAAAGAGTTCCAGGTTCTCTAATCCTGAAGGCAGCTCAGCAGACCATGGCATTGCTAATGGCGACAGCAGTAGCGGGAGCTCAGTAGATACTAAGATGGCCTTGGTCGTGAGGTTGGACCTATCAATGGTGAGACTCGTTACCAGAATCATGGCAGATGTTGAAACCGAAGGATTTGCCCCATGCCCACATCTGTACAAACGCATACTGAGCCACACTCCATCCCTGCAGTCTGTGGGGGAGCTTACCAAGCACTGCTGCACTGCAAGCATTGGCCAGTACAAGAAGCTTTACAAGATCAAGGCCCCAGAGTTGAAGCAATGGGTACGTACCACTCCTCGATTCCCAAACGCACCATCACCATCTGTACTCAATAAGCCCCGCGAGGTGTGTCGATGTCATGTGCTTGCGGTTGTTGCAGGAGAAGGGAGGTATGAAGAAGGAGTGCTATGGTGTGGACAGTGAGGAAGAACTGGTGAGAGCTAGAGAGGCAGCGAGACAGGAAGGTGCGTGGTCTGGCACTTTGGCAAGGCATCGCTTTTCCCAAGCATCTTCACTTCTGTCGGGAAGTGGAGCGATCTCATCGTACTATCAGGTTTCTGTGCTGGAGGATCCTGAGTAGCATTGCCAATCAATGATTTTGAACATCTGTGTGCCAAACTTCGTGCAGCGGCTACCTGATGTATTTATGCACCCTTCTGTGCATGCAGGGTTTGCCACGAGAGGGGTCGTTGATGGTGAGGAGAGATTGGTGCAGTTGATGATAGGGCCTGGCTCTGGAGCCAAGCTGAGCCAGCTATTGAGTGGCATGGCAAAGCCACTGCCTGGATGACTTCCAGGTCAGACTTTGCAGCAGTCGACAAAGGCACCCCGCTATGATCAACACGGGAGCATACTCGAGTGCACGTCAGTAGCACAGCAGCCTACTTGCAAAAGAATTGAAGGTACAAGAATTTGCAGGACATCACCAATTCAGAGGTGCAATGCCAGGGTGCGGCCTGACTGACCATGCCAGCAGCGAATGGTAGAACCAAAGCCAGCCCTGCCATGATCGGCAACTGTTTTGAAGCACTGTAGGTCCAAAGTGACGGACACCTCATCGCAGGCTGACAATGCAAGTACTCAGTCCCAGTCAATGTTGCCTCCTGAGTCTGGGGACCAGCGCCGTAGCCTTGATGTTCCTGAGGCTCTTTGACCCGTTGTGGTTCTACTGCTAGCTCTACCATTGCCGCTCTGCCTTTGCTGTTCATCTCTGCCGTCCCTGCTATAATTGTCCTCGTTGTCAATCTCCACATCATAGTACCTGCAGCAGGATGCAGAGAGAAGGTCTTTCTCAGGGGGGGAACATGACCCAGACATTCAACAGGACTGCAGAATGATGGCTCTGGCATGTTGACAGGCGTCTGTACTATGATTGACAGAGATAGGCAGTCAGGTCAGGGTCACGCTACAAGTCAAGAATGCAAAGACATGCAACTGCAACCACCTGATCAAATTTGAGCTCTGTAAGTATTGTGAGAGCTTACGTGTCTCTGTCACTGCTGGAAGGTCGCGGTCCGCTGTCCCTGCTCGCTGAGCGGTCAGCATAGCTGTCGTACTGCCTGTCAGCAAAGGAAGTCTGCACAGCCACACATAGACTCACAAGGAGTGTTGCTATCCTTCCCTTCCACATAGACTGCAGGCAAGTCCCCTGCTCTAGGCATCAGGCTCGAGATGAAGAGGCATGGCCCTCAATCACACAAGCTCTGTCCCTGTCCAAGCTGCACAACTTCAAAGACATCGATAGGTTCTTACAGCAGCAACACAATGTCACATTTGTGTATGCACTGCTGACCTCAGCAGGAGACCCTTGCCAGCGCGCGCCCTGTGAGTCCTCCCTCCAGCCTTCCACTGGCCTCTGCTGGGGCGAGGGCAAGCTGGGCCCCTGTCGCTCCTGCCTGGGATCCTGTCCATACGTCCTGAAGCCCGTCCCAATGCCGTCCTCTCCCGCCTTCTGCACACCAGAGAGGATGCCTGTTAGCATTATGATTGTACCATTGTTTGGGAGAGAGCACATCTGAGACAAACTCTTGTGGCAACTCCACATATCAGGCATGACCAGCATGGTACATTACTTGGATCTGTGGCCGTCCGAATGTACCCTGCAGGCCAACCTGTACAGGTCAGCTGCCAAAAGCGGGGCACAAGTGAGACAGACATGCTATGCTTTGCATAGTACATAACTCTGACTCCAGACATAGCATTCAAGCTCCAGGAAAAGGAAAGCTGCTGAGCAATTCAAATTGAGGTGTCACTCATCAGGAGGCCTCCCTTGGGACGATCAGCACATGGTGAGGGGGGCGCGCCTGTATGTCTCGCACTGCCTGGCGCAGCTTGAGCGACTCAATCGCAAAGCCTAGCGCAGTGCCTGCCGTCAGCAGCTGGCAAAAGAGCAGCAGCGGGTCCAGCCTCCACCCCTGCAGAAGCATGTGACAGGAAGTGTCACAATCCCCAGCATGCAAATTGTCTGCAAGCTGCGCTGATGCGGCAGACTAACTTCCCAGGTGAGGCCTGATGCCAGCAAAGAGCTGCAATGTTTCTGCAAGCTGCATCCGGGATCCTACTCAAGATCAAACATCCCAATGACATGATCCCGCGAGCATCTCCAGCGATGTTGTGCTGATGATCTCTGAACATGCTCGGAGGGGAGCATATATCACTGGGATGTCACATCTATCGCAGGGGAGGACTGGTACGCCACCACTATGTTGGAGAAATACTGTCCAGTGTCTTGACTGACATCAGGTCGCACCTGGAAGATGAGGATGCCCCCAGAGAAGGTGGCCACAGCCGAGACAATGACATCGAAGTCGCGGGAGATGTCCGGCTGCAGGCGCCTCAGCTGGTACAGCGCCAGGCCGCCTGCTATGAGGCCCATGCCCAGGATCAGCGCAGGGCTGAAGTCCACGTTCACCATAGCCCTTGTGTCGAGGGCCAGGGCTCGAGTGGGCCGCCCCCTGGCCCTGCTCCTTGCCAGGCATGGGCTCTGCAACCACCTGCTGCCAGGAGCTGAGGTAACAGTACTGCAGAGTGCCACGCACGAATGCATACTTATACATATGCTGAAGCTCCGTGTGTACGTCCTTCTCGCAGCAAGGAAGGCTTGCCTGAGGTGCGCTGTGTGTTTCACAAGCCTGCTGCCTGGTCTGCTGTCCGCTGTCCATCGGCCCTGAGGTGGCTGCGACATATGAGAGAAGTTCGATGTCCTTACTCTACGTTTTGACAGCGCATTCTTGAGGAGCCAGTCGTTCTGGTACTTACCACAGATACAGCTTTCCTGCAGTGAGGACACAGCGCGGAAAATGCCGCATTTGCCCGCTGACCTGTGCTGCCGAGCACTTGCTGCATACTGATGTCTGACTATAAGGCTTTCGCTCTCAGTGAAGTGTGTTGTGGGGTTATGCGGCACTTATGGCGTGGAAAAGCAACCAGCTGGAGATGTCCTCGTGAGGACACTGGAGACAGTGTGATATTTGGCGTTCTGTTCTTCCCAAACAGCTCCGCTATCTTTCCGATATGTTGGTATCGTGAAGGGAGCCATTAAGCTGAGATGGCAGCTTCTCAGCTTCTCGCAGCTACCCCGTCCAGTCAAAGGAGTTCGCTTTCCCTTGTCACCCAAAGTCGGACAATAGAACGCTGTTTCCGAGCACACATACTGCCAATACATAGTTCTGCATGGGTTGCTAGCCTGAGTGCTGATATGGTCCCATTACAAATCCTATAGCCTTCACGTTACGGCAATGTAGCCTCGCGACAGTAGAGCTCTATTCAGCAGTGGAGAAAAATCTGCAATGCAAGCAGCAGAATGTCAGACAGTGAGGTCGAGTTGATGGCTGATGTGGAGGAAGGGTCCTCAATGCCTAGCCCAGGGTCTAAGCTGTGCACTGGCAAAATCAAGTCGAAGTCCCCAGAGCTGGGCAGAATAAGTGGCACAGCATTGCCTCGCATCGACAGTCCTATTGACGTTCTCAGCAGTATTCAGAAAGATGACGTATTGAAAAAACTATATCTACACCTCTTGCCCAAGTTCTTCATCCTCACAGTCCTATGCTATGTTGACCGGTATGCCTGCCCCTTCAGGCTCTCTGCATTGCAGCTGGTTACACATGTGCTATGGTGTGACCCAGCTGCGCCTTCAACTGGGGTCTCTGCTGATGCGCAGGACAAATCTTGCATTTGCAGCGCTGACTATGAATGATGACATCAATATATCCAGTTTTGAGTATGGCTTGGGAAGCGGTCTTTTCTTCTTCTTGGGGTACGCTCGAAGCACATTCTGCACATTTCTGTGATGCATGCCTTGAAAGAGCAAATTTGCAAAACGCACCGGTGTGAGGTGTGCTTACCTGCAGATACATCATCTCTCAGGCAGGCCTCACCACCAAGCCACTGCACAGCCATTTTGCTGCCTGCTCTCCTTCCAACAGCCTTCCTTTCAAGACATACATGGCATCATTTGACATATCAGCAACTCATTATAGCAACACTCTCGCTGCAATCGACCGTCTGTTTGTGCTGACAATGCCAATGTCACCTCGCATTATTGATGCGGTATGCATCTGAATTGAACAGCTTTTGCAGGTGCCCAGCAACCTGGCTTTGCACCGAGTCGGAGCGCGGAGGTGGCTGTCCTTCCTGGTCATTGCATGGGGCATCATAGCTACCTTGTTCGCCACTCTGAAGGTGCTTCCATCCCTTCTGTCCACTATTGGGGTTCCTTGCTTTCTGCTGGAACTGACAATCCCAATTGTGCACGCTGGATTTACCCTGAAGTGGCTCAGGCAGACAACATAGGCTGCAGCGACGTGAAGCATACCTGCTGGTTGCAGGACGTGAGGCAATTCTATGTACTGCGCTTCTTCCTGGGGTGCGCTGAGGTACACTGCTGCTGCAACAAAACTTCAGTGACTTGTCTCTGTCCTCTGACCTGCTCCATGGTCCATCTCAGATTGCAGTGTCTTGAGGGGAGTCAATGTGTACAGGGCGGAACAATGCCAGGCATGTGGTACACGTTGTCACTCTTCTTCTCAGGTGGGTTCTGCTTGATCCCAGCGTATCCAAAATGTCAGCAGTTGCCTGGCTCTGCTTGCTTTCCAGCTGCAGCACAGTCACAACTTCATCAACATCCCTTGACCTGAGCTGTTTCAGTCGATTGCAAGCCCAGCACCTGCAACTTGCATGTGAAGCAAGACAAGGCAGAGCAGAAAATATATGAGCAGCGGGGTCAATGAATGATGACTGTGACTGCAGAGGGCGAGCTGACTGTCGCGTGGGGATGGGTCCTGGTGGGGACAGCGCTATCACAGGTCATTGGCGCTCCCATAGCTGCGGGTAGGCGCTATACATCTCAATCCCTGCTTTCTATCTGTGCGATGGTGTCTATAAGTTGGAGCACCTCCTGAAAGCTGCAGCAGGAAGCTGCTTATGTAAAGCAGACTGTTGGCACATGCACAGGCAGGGCAGCTCGTGTGCAGCTCCCAATTCTTGGCAGTGGTGGTCATGGCAAGTACCCTGTGATCCTGATGCAGGCTTATTGGAGATGGAGGGTGTAGGGCACCTGCATGGGTGGCAGTGGCTGTTCCTGGTTGAGGGATTGATGACTGTTGTGATGGGCGTCTACCTGGCCATGGCTTTGGCCAGCAACCCCTCAAAGGTGCTCAAACCACTTGTTAGCTTGCCTGTGTGCCTGAGCATGAGTCCATCACCTTGCAGAGTGTCACTGACATGCACTGCCTTGACAGGCTTACATATATGCAGTCTGCATTGTGTACTTATCAGTCTGGCACGCCACATCTTTGCCATGCGGAGGTGGCATACCAGACTAACATTTGCCTATGCAGGCATCTTGACATAAGCCATGTACAGCTTGATGCAACGGTGTGAGTGAGGCACACTGTCCTTAGCATTGCCAGTCAGCTTTGGCCAGGCAAGCAACACATATCATCTGTAGGGGTCAACTCAAAGGTTGATCCCGCAGGCGTATTTCCTGGCGCCCAGCGAGAGGACATGGCTGCATAAGCGCCAGAGCGAGGCCGCGGCTGACGCAGCCAAGTCAGGCTCTGGGACTGTCAGCCTGGCAGCCATAAAGGATTTGCGCACATGGCACTTGTCCGCCATCTCTTTGTTGGCCAACATCCCCAAATGGGGCATTGTGTTCTTCTGTCCTCTCATCATTGACTACATGCTGGGTGAGAGTTCTGTCATGCCTGCCTGACTGCAGATTCTGCATGCTTTGTAGTCTCCACAACATGTACGGCTATCATCAGTGATGCTGTGGCTGGTTACTATGCTGTGGTACGCATGGCTCAGAGATTCCTGATCAACCGCAATCTTTTGCCTGCATTTACAGCATCCGACTAGACACGTGCTGCTCACTCTCAACTGCGAAGGACCTCCCATATGCTCCCTGATGGTATGATTGTCCTGGGTGACTTGGTTTACTCATGCAGGTGGCGCCAAGGACAAGGCAGTCGTGGCTCTGTTGACGGCCATTCCCTTTGGCATCGCAGCAGCCGTGATCTTGGGAAATGCATACCACTCCAAAGCCACAAATGAGCGGCGCTGGCATGTGGCTGTGCCGCTTGCTCTTGCAGCCGGCGCTCTTTTTGCTCTTGCCTTCCTGCTGAAGTGAGTTTCTGACCTTCACATCTTGTCATAAGACCCAGGCAGGCTGTTGCATCATGCAGCTGGGTCCGCAGCGCTCCGGCAGCCACGCCGACTTGGTCTGAGACACAATCTAGACCATGTGCCTTGGCTTGTCCCAGGACCAAGCCTCACGTGGGTTGTGAAGCCCTATGATGCAGCAGGCTGCCAAACTCGTGTCCTGTGAATAGGAGTAAGTAAGAGGATTATTGAGAGTGTGGAAGTGGTCTTTTGGCCTCCAAGCAGCTTCTGCAGCTCTAATTTTCTCACAAACAGAAAGATAGTCTCTTTGACACTGTATCTCTGCGATTAAGGACCTATGACAATCTGTTAGTTTATGCGCTACAGCAACACTATTGTGACCGTCCCGCCTTTGGGGAAAGGATTTCAGATATATTCCCAGAGGAAGACTGCGCAAGCCATTGTATAGCATCACAGCAGACTGAGAACCAGCAATTGCTTACTATGATATTGCAGAAGCGCTGGTGTCATCCTGAAGCGTAGGCTTCATCTCAAACTTATTCCTCCCTGAGCTGGGGCAACTTAGGCGTCCTTTGTCTGTGCAGGCACCACAAGATGCGCGCCGCATTTGGCACGCTGATGGTTGCTGCTGTTGTCTGGGCGCCAGATGCAGGCGAGACCCAGCCATCGTCAGAATTTCTGTGATTGCAAGCACATGCTGCTCTCTCCGCATATGCATTGTAGTGTGTGGCTGAGAGACAATCACACCATGTGCAGTTGTGGCAATCTGGCCCGCCACCTTCCTGCAAGGCCCGGGAGCAGCCACAGGCATCGCCCTCATCAATACCATTGGGAGTTTTGGTGAGCCCTGTCATTCATTCGTCTGATGGGCCTGGCCTTACGGCCTCAGCTGCCTCCCCTGGACGTTAAAAGTGTAATAATAATAATTGAGCTCAGCAGCGCTACAGAGCGCATTGATGGAGGGCCAATTAATGTGTCACTTAGTACCTGCCCTTTCATGTTGTTGTAAAGCTGGTCTGATTTGGCGCCCAGCGCTGCATCAACAATGGCAGGTCATGGTCTGCTGCGGGGCAAAGTACCTTACCAGGATAGGATAGATCGTGCATGTGGGTAACGTGTGACTCTCTTCATCTGCAACTCTTACACATTGTGCAGGCGGCATGGCTGGGCCACTCATTATAGGTGCGCATCGTCCCTCTGAGCGCTGTCAAGCAGCCCTTCAATATGACATTCATATCCGTTGCAACATCGCCTTTGCAGTGTTGTGCTCTGCTGGCCCCTGAGGCACTGCGTAGCTTGGCAGCTCTCTGGGAAGAGGCGAAGATCCTTGCCCCTAAGATGCCCCCAACACCGCCACTGGGCACATACATAGACCGTGTGCTGATGCTCTCCCCCAGAACTTCCCAATAGTGCCACTGGGCGTGTGCAGGGCAGTGCAATGACCACATTCCAAAGAAAAAGTCCTGAGGTGTCTCACAAGGTCAGCGCGATGATCTCTTCCCCAATGAAGCCTCCCAAAAACGTCAGTCTGTATGTGCAGGGGCAGTGCGCGGAGCAGGAGGCGGCTACTTTGTGTCTATGCTGGTGCTGGCAGCGGCCTCTCTCACAACTTCCTTGCTGAGCGCTGTTTTCCCGGAGCCGAAGAAGCTCAAGCGCAGGCTCAGCGGAGATCTGAGTGAGCCTGCCTGCTGAGCACTGGGCAATTCCTTGGGCCTGATCTGTCTGCGTGGGTCTTATGAAGGTTTGAGCAGAGCTGTAAGGCTTTGAGGTCTGAGACATAAATCACACCTTCTGTAGAGTCTTTGACAGTCAGAAGGCAACTGGTCTCCTGTACAGTTCTGCAACCATGTGAGTCTCTGTCAACTGACAGTGCAAACTGTGGCTGCTCGTGGATGCAGCGCTATGGGCAGCTTAATGAGCCACATTGTACATATCTCTGGGCGGCCATGGCCTGCCTTGGTGTATGAGTGAGCAGTGAGCATGGTTCAGAGTCAATGATGTTACAGCCATGTCTGGAGCTGAGAGTAAAGCGGCTTTCTTGCATGCGATTTCATGTTCAGCCGTCTTCATAGAGAGGAAGTGTACCCTCTGTACAGCTGCAGCATATAGCAGACCTCAACGTCAACAGAGGTTTCAAAGTAGAGGTCTGTCTCATCAAATAGCTGCGTATGTATGCACTCATGCCATGCCTGGTCTGCCCCTTCTCGATCAAGGCACCCCTTCTGCCAGGTGAATCATCCAGCGGAAAAGTCATTGTCGTTCAAGCATCTCGTGTCCACATTCTTACTGTTAAGGACGCCATCCAGGATTGTGACGATACCACATGACACATCATCTGTGCCTCCATTCAATGTGCATACATGTACAACAAGGTGCTCCTGGGTCAATCATAAGAAGACCTCTGGAGGCTGCCACAGAGAAGACTTGTGCTGCTCATTGTGTGTGTCAGTTGCTGCTAAGCGTGCGCACAAGTGCAATGGAGGCGCAAGGAATTTCAGCGCTCTTGATCCGCTTAGGGTCCTAATTTGGCCATCCCTGCCGTAATGGCCTTCCCTGTTGATCTGCACCAGACCTGGGTGCCACCACTGGTGCATGCGGTAACAGCTCCAGAATGGCGTTTGCCTAGCCTGCTTACGTTTAGGGCCAGATTAGGCCATGGGGTGGACTGCTCAGCTGTTGCAAGCCCAGTCCTGCACTGATCTGACATATGTTTTCATAGGCAGACAGCAATGCTGGCCCACATCAATATGTTATACAAGCACCGTCATTCCTGCTGATCATAGACCTTCTAGCTGCTTGTTTGCCTCTTCAGCGCACCGCATCATCTCGTGCAGCCCTGCTGCTGTGCAGCTGCGGCATGGCAGGCAGGAGCATGCCGCCGCTGAGAGGCTTGCCTGAAGCTGCCTAGTAAGCTGCCACGAGGCTTCCCCAGCTGGAATGCCAGGAACCAGGAGAGCTCGAGCTCTCCCGGAGCTGGGGGAAGCTGATGGCTCCCCGCTGCACCGGCGCGGGAGTGCGCTGCTCTGGAGGGCTCTGGGCAGGCGGATGGGCTGTTGCTGCTTCTCTCCTCATGGTTCTGCAGGATTTGATCTTGTCAGTGCAAAGGGATAGCATTGACAGCGCTTACAAAATCAGGCCCTCAAGAAGTCCACTACCAAGCACAGCGCAGACCGTCATGCCATGCAGAGCGTTATGTAGGCCAATGTTTGCAAGTCCTGGGGGAACATTGGGCAGCTGTGCCAGGTGCATGATCCAGGCGAGCCGGGATGGAGCAGCCAAGCGCCTGTGAGTCATGCCGACTACTGAGCGAGACCACTGCACGGAAGTGAGGGACCCAGTGAAAGGCTGACAATGCTCACCGGGACAGAGAGGGGTGGGTTGCTGGGCACAGACCTGTGCTGCTCCAGCACCGGCCTCCTGAGGGAGCCAGTGTCAGCAGCACTAGTCTGTGCCAGCTGTGCTAAGAAGTGGGTCTGACAGTCGCCCTGGGTGGAGGAGCTGCGCTCCTCTGCAGGAGCTGCACACATGTCCAGATGTGCCAGAGATGGCAGCTGTAGGGCCTCTGTGTGGTCGATCTCGAAGTCTGGTGCGCATGGGTGTGTGCCGGCTGTAGGTGACGCTGGAGGGTTGTCCTGCACATGCATGAGGGCCTTCAGAAGCTGGTTGCCACCACAGCTGCCTGTCTGGCTTGCATGCAAGAAATTCTGTCATAGAAACAGACAATGTGCATGCAAAGCAGACCTCTGGAGAAGGACGTGGCAGTGGATTGTGCCCAGTATACAAAGTCCCCATGCAAGCCCTAATGAGCTGCTTGTGCTACTGCTGTAGGATATACCTGGCGTTCCGTTGCAGCCATGACGTCAGCATGCTTTGCCATGCTGCTAGCCTGCTGGCAGAGCTCGTCCTCTGCCCCAAAAGTCCTCTGCGCTTCTTGTGCCTGCATTGATGCAATAGCAATCAGATAGACCAACCTGAATGTGAGAAGGAGTAACAGGGCAGGGACAGGATGTGCATTCCTCTTGATCAGGAAAGTAGCCACAGCGCAGTAGCAGGGCAAGGAATTCTCACCTCAGCATGCTCAGCGCGGGAGCTGAGCGCCTGCACCTCCTGCCGCAGCTGCTGTGCGTGCTCAGGCGCGTCAGAGTCCTGCGTCTGGCACTCCTCCAAGTCACGCGAGGCGCCCTCCAGCTGGCGCTCCAGAAGCTCCACATAGCTTGCCAGCTGGCGATGTCTGTCAGCTGCGGCCTCCTCTACCTGCATCCCGGCACCACCTTCAGCCCATGCGAGCTATACCCCTAACAGGGATGCCTGCCAAGGCCTCGTAGCAGAAAATTGTGTCCCGCAGAGTGAGTACTGTCAGGGAACTGTGCATTTTTCAGGAGAGCGGCTACTTCTGGGGGATGAATTGAGGGTACTCAGCACCTTCTGGTTCCCAGCAGGAGCGCTGGCCAGGTCCGGCGCCCCGCAGCTGGCTGCGGCATTGTCAGACTTGGCGGCGGACTGGCGCTGCGCTTGGTGGCGCAGCCAAATATCTGTCAGCAGCCAAGCGGCCCATGCTGCATGCGCTTTTGCTGTGGAGGATGGTGTATCCTTGCTGATGCTGGCAATGCGCCTTGCAGGCGCCTGCACAGCAGCTTCAGAGTCAGCATCTCGCCACTGGCAAGTGTCATGCATAAAACAGAGCGCAAGCATCACGAAAGCCTCCTGGCCAGGACTTTACAATCATCCCATGCATGCCTTCCCGTAAACACATGACCGGGCAGCTAAGGCAGCCTCCGCAGCGCAGGTAGGCCCGCATCGTGCAAAGTCTCAAAGTTATTGTGGCTGCCCAGCAAACCCACTACAGTCATCCCGCAGGGGAGAGTCGTGAAAGCCATGTCAATTGATGCCATACCTGGCAGGGGACAGGTGAGGCGCTGGGCATGAAGTCCCCCCGCTCGATCGCCAGCTGCTTGGGGGAGGCGCTCTCTGTAGCTGCTGATGAGACAGTCTCTGCTGCAGGGGATGTCTGGCTGGCGGGAGCCTTTGCAGAGTCGTTGTTCTCGAGAGCAGAGGTTGTGACTGTGCAGCGCGCCAGTGATGGGACAACATACTGCACACACCTGAGAGACCTGAGCTGCCTGCCGCGAACCAGGGCTTCTTGCATGGAATCCTTGCAACAGTTGCCTGTGGCAGCTACAGACAATTACGTGGGCATTCTGCATGAAGGAGCAGGCTTGGAAGCAGGGTAGTGACTGAAGGCGGAGGGCGCTTCATGGCATAGCCAATTGCAGAGGAGACTGGCTATTGCACAGCACTCCTGCAAGCATGCAAGCGCTCCCGAACCGTTTTGTGAAGCACTGGGACGACATGAGCCCCCATGGAGAGGTCAGTCAAAGTCACCTGTGTAAAGCGCTGGCACTGCTGAAGAGGTGCCTCACGAGATGCCTGTCCGGGCAGCTCGGGCGCCTCTGTAGCCTGCTCATAGCAGGCAAAGCTGCGGCGCAGCGGCTTGAACGGTTGTGCGCTGGGCAACTTGCAGGGCAGTGCCACAAGCCAGGTGCTGTTTTCCCGGCCTGCATGCAAAGCGATATATGATAACATGGCAATCCAAGTCAGCAGATGAGGCGTACACAGAAGCTCAGCGGTCAGGGGCACGACGGAAGACTGTGTTTCCCTTTTATGGAGGACGATGGCCCGCAGATCAGGGGAAAGCAAAGCACCGTCTACCGGCCTCGGAGCCTCTAAAGCTGGTCAAGCACAGCCACATCTACCCATAATTAGAGGAGCTGTACCGTCAGAGCTGCTCAGCCGTGACACGTGAGACCTCTGCTGCAGCTTATGTCCCAAGAATGTGTTGCCTGTCTGCCAGAAAAGGCCCCGCAGCGGCGAAGATGAAGCATAGGTGGTTTCTTCACTTGCCGCAGACCAGCAATGAGCTGCCTTTCCGGGCGCTGTCCGGGCCAATGCGGACCTCAACCACCCCATCTAAAGCTTGGCACAGAAGCTAGTACTTGCGTCGTTCATTGAAGCTCTCTAGTCTCCGAAGTTGCTCTCACAGTCTGTAACACAGCATCGATCGAAGCGCTCTCACAGGTCTGGTTCGGTCTGTCGGGAGCGAGGGCGCGATGGTTCATGTGCCGTGTGCTTCCGACCCAGAAGCCAGATCAGGCCACAACTTAGTCAGATCAGGCCATTGCTTAGTCAGAATGAGTGCGTCCTGGCCTGTTTAGGGCTCACGGAATGTGTATGAACCTCTCCTTCAGACAGAACGAGGACACAATTTCTACGACTGTTCTCGGAGACGATGTGTTCGTGATCGTGATCACGAGTGTAGTACTGCTGACACTGTGCAATCGGAGGCGCATAGCGCACTCTAGGTACTATGATGAACAGAGCAAAGAACACTCTCACCTGGCAAGCGCCTGTGAGCGCGTATGGCCGGTGGCCTGCCAACACAAGATGTCAGCACCACCCCTTTGCCCCTCTGCGGCCCAGCTTGCAGGAGCAGGCAGGCTCCTTGGTGCTGAGGCATTTGGGACACTTTGCAGCTCCTCTGCCAAGCGTGAGGTGGCCACAAGGTGCGCCAATGTCTACTCAATGCAATTCTGTCTCTGATGTTGCATCACTCTGCGATCCCGGAAGCCGGGGCTGATACTTTGGCCCTTTGATCTGCAGACAGTCTCACTGTATATGAGGGACGTCCGGGCCTTCGGCTTGGCGCCGATGGTTTCGCTGGTAACCTACTGCAGCAGGAATCTACTGTGGCTACAGTGCAGGTGAGGAACTGCATTCCAAACATGCTAGGCACAATTTTAGTGTACTGTAGCTTTTAGAACGTCTGCAACAGCATCGTGCAGGCGTCCCAGCTGCGTTGCAGTGTCCTGATCTGTACTTCTGAGGCATTCGCATAGACCTGCTTGCAGGGCGTGGGCTGGACCGCACGGCAGGAGCAGCTGCCTACCAAGCCAATCTCCACTGAAGGATCACTCACCAGGATACATGCAGACACCGCCTGCATTGAATTTCCTGTGAGCTTCACTCTGCCCATGTTTCTGTATGCCCTAGGGTGAACTCAGTGGTAGCAAGGGATAGCATAGTGCTGGCTGATGCTTGCTACACAGTCTAGTGCATGCATGGCCCCTTTATATCAGTTCTCCAGCCCTTCAGGAACGTTTCCTGAGGGTTCTGCATACCTGACAGGCAAAATGCATTAGTCTGCCACCTCACACAGCTATTAGGAGCAGCTCAACCACTGCGCGCATCATAGAAGTATGGACCAAGGTAGTATGCCATGCAGGGTCAGGAGTGGCTAAATGGCTCCTACACAACCTTGCCTGGTCTCTGTGGCAGCCCCTCCCTCGGCGACATGGGAGCGATGACAGGTACGCCTTTTGGGTCCAAACGCATCACTCTCCATTGTGTCTGCTTGATGAGCACAAGACGCTGTCAGCACCTTTGGAACACTCTTCTTCCTTGAGAGCATCAGCTGTATGCATGCACGCGACCGGTGCTGTGGTTAGCTGCAATCAAATGCTGCAGTACAATGCGCCTTGCGTGCAAATTATTTGCACAGTAATGAGCATGATCAGGCCTGCAGGGAAGTTCCTTGTCACAAGATAACACACTGTGCCTGCTGCGCTGTTGTAGGCTGACATATGCTGAGTTGGAAGAGATCCTCCATGATTGGGTGCTGCGCATGCAGGCTGGGAGGACAGCACCACCTCAGTTCAGCCAATCACTGAGTGCCATCCAGAAGCTTCAACAAAGCCGCACAAGCTGACTGTGGGGCTGCGAATACATGTTCACGCCAGCTGCGTCTCACAAGCACAGGCGCCGGCGCTGCCTGAACAGGCGGCTCGTCAGGCGCCTCTCCGGCGCAGCCAGCTCTCCTCACAGGTGAGTAACTCCTGACACAGGCCACAGTCTGGAGATGCATGATCCTGATAAGCTTGCCTGAGCACCATGACGAGTCGCATTGCGCATGTGCCTGCCTGTCTTCTTTGGGTGTGCAAAAGTGTATCTGGTACCCTCCATGTGATGTCCTGTGCTCCAGTTTCTGCCCTGCTGCCGTGTCCTGCTGTTGTTGTTCAGCCTGTTAGGTATTGCATGTGTATGTCTTGCTGATGTCTCACAGAGGCTGTGTAAGGCCCATGTGACTCTGTGAGAGAGTGTCAGAAGATCTTATCAGAGGGAGGCTTACTTGCGATGCAGGAGGGCTGCAAGGGCCGTGTCGCAGCGCCGCTGCACAGCAGCACGCGCGCTGCAGACTTGGCCGCGTGGGCCTTCCAGGCTGTGAGGGCACTCCTTGCCTGCGGCAGCGATAGCAAGTCGGCAGCCGCGCACCTTGCAGGCGCGCTGCAGATGCTGCTCCGGGTGGGCAAGCGGACCTTGGGAGCTCTGAAGGGCTTCCTGCCCTTCATTCCCTCTCCTCAGCCTTCTCCCACCAAGGAGCGCATCCGGGCTCGCAGACACAGCACCATGGTGAGAGGCCTGTCTGCACAGGCTGCCGCAAGCAGTCTGTATCCTCCAAACCGCCTGGTCATGCACTTCGCATGCAAGTCCTCCAATGCGGTTACGCAATCAGCAGGCTTGTGTGGCGCTGTGGTCTGTTTTCGGCAGCCTCCCTTGTCATGGCCTCCTGTCATGTGCTCAGTCGAGACAGTCCCTCAGCACTAAAAGCTGCTAACCTGTGCAGAAACACAAGCGTGGCCTACAGATCTCCCTGAGCGCTCAGCGCACGAGGATCCGCTTCCTGCGAGCTAGGTAAGCATGGCAAGGCCGCAACAATGTCCGTCTGCATCTCTCTCATGCTTGATCACCCAGCTACAGCGCCATCTAGCAGCACAGATCTTGGCATAAGATTATCCTTGTTGCACACAGCACATTGGGGCATCGCAGAGTCACGACTGCTGTCAGCAGAGTATATACTGCATGGCGAGTGCATGCCACTTATCTAATGCAAAGCGTGCTGCTGAAGCGCCCTGTACGAGTCATGGCATAGTTACATGATATCAGAATGGTTCATGTTGCTGCTTCATCAAGGATGCGCTTGGCGCACCTCTCTTGGGTGTCACAGATGCAACAACTGCACAATTGACAGAGGCCCAGACATCTGAGTGCAAGACATGCTATGCAGGATCATGCAGCAGAGCGGCCAACTGGCAGTGCGCGGCCTCACCATCAAGAGGCAGGCCAAGACCATCAGGGCAGGCAAGGCAGCATTCAGCCGCCTGCAGACCACCCTGTCGGCCAAGGGGCAGGCCCTCCGCGTAAGCTTCTCTTATGTCACAGGAGACCCTGCCAAAGATTATGGTGTTCAGAATGCTCAGGCACTTAGTCTACAATGGCCAAACCCTCATGTAGGAGCTCCTGTGAGCTGCTTGCTGTTTCAACCTTCTGGGCTACCGTGCTGGGTAGCACAGCTGTGGCAAGAGCCTTTGCGTCACAGCTATGTCACCGCGTGCTGACATCATCACCAGGTGGCCACCAGCACAACACGGGCGGGCGTGTGAGGCTCAGGTGACATCAGCAGGGAGTCTGTACTACAGATTAATTTTAGGTATTGGGCGGGATGCACTGTACGCCAATCATGAGTGTCACCAGTGCTGGCGTGGCATGCAGGAGGCCCATGAGGACAAGGCTCGTCTGGAGCTGGCCCTGAGCAGCACAAGCCGCGAGGTACAGGAGGTGACTGCAGAGCGCGACAGCCTCTACTTTGACCACCGGAAGTGGGGTCATCATGCAGCCACCGTTGACATCGAGGTCAGTCCTCCTTTCACTGCTCTCCCACCTGCAGGATGGGTGCATTGCAGCAGTCGTCTTATAGCAGCCTTGCAGCCTCCTCTGTCTCGAGCTCTTTCCAGAATGTGAATAAAGGCCCGGCACCTTGGTTGTATCCCCTGACATCATAGATCGTATGATTTCTGACTGATGCCTCTCACTCCCGAGCCATCAAGATGTCCAAACGTTCCCATGTGCAGGTGATCTATGCGCCCCTGGTGGAGCACTACCGGCAGAAGTGTGCCGAGCTGCAGCACGAGGTCGACCGCCTATCGGGCATGCAGATCCTGCGGCCGCGGCAGCCGCCCCACGACGTGGATCCCTGCTGCCTCATCGAGGATGACGAGGACTTGGTGCGCTCCCATCATGCTTCGAGCCTGCCCAGTATGCCAAGCTTCATGCATGTCAGCAGCCCAGCATTGTGCGCACATGACGCAGCACCTCTGCTGCTACCCTGCCCATGCGCCCGGCCGGCAGACACACCACAGTGCTTTTGTTGCCTGAACACATGCAGGCTGCAGTTGTCCTTGTCACAACCCCTGAGATGTCATGCACTCAGAAAGCAGAGGGCTTGGTAGTGGGCGAGAACTGAGGAGGCCTGGTGCATGCAGCCTCAGGACTGGGATGAGGCGGAGGTCTTTGAGATGGATCCTGAAGAGGCGCTTGAAATCGGACTTGTGCCTGGGCTCACACTGAAGGAGCGAACTGTCAAGTTCCACGGCTACTTCTTCGGCCTACTGGACGCGTACAAAAACAGATGCGCCAAGCTGGAAGAGTGCCTAAATGGCGCCCCAGCTGCCCAGCCCAGCCCAGCCCAGCCTGGGCTCGCCCCTTCCCCCAGGCCTGTGCCTCAGCAGCAGAAGCAGGCGCCATGGGTACGCCTCCCAATCTGCCTGAACCTTGTTGTATGGTCCAGGGCTCACCAAGCATCATGCAGGCACGCAGCCGGCAATTCGCATGCCCTTTGCCCTAGCTATGCAGCTACAGCCACTGGATGCTGTCTGCTTCCACAGAACTTGAAGGTATGCGTGCCGCACTGCAGCCACTACAGCCTGCAGCCACAGGATCAGGACATGTTAGCAGCACGGCAGGGTTCACTTTGAGCAAGATCATGATGGGTCTTGTGCATGCAGGGACCTCCTTCGGGCTTCACACCGGAGTCACTCCACGATGCCCAGAGCCTGCCCAGTGCCCAGGGGCAGCACCCAGCTGGACCTATGACGCCACCTCAGCAGAATCGGAGGCCGCGGGTGCGCCCAACAATCTGCCTGCAGGCTGCTGCACAGAATCAATATCTACAGCAGCATACCAAGCATGTGTGTAGCATTGTGCACAATCCTGCAGTGTCTTCGCAGCCACACCAAGCAGAGGCTGTAGGCCAATATGTGTGCACGCCAGGCAGCACTCTCTCATTGCACCGGCTGGAGGCAGGCTCCCATCTGCAGGGATATGACGAGGCCACGTGCATGCAGGTTCCTCCTCCGGGCTTCACGCCGGAGGCACAGCACGCTGCCCAGGACCTGCCTATTGCCCAGGAGCAGGACACAGCCGCTGCAATGGCGCCAGCTCAGCAGAAGCGGGTACGGCAGGTGCCCCACCAGCATGCCTGCAAGCTGCTGCACAGAATGTTACAGGATACCAAGCATGTAAATCAGTAAAGTGTACAATTCTGCAGTGTCGTTGCAGCTCCGCCAAGCAGATGCTGTAGGCTGTTGTGTATATGTATCCATGCCAGTCTGTGGTCATTACAGGCTGCAGCTGACCTCACAGTACATTACAAAAGCAGACTCCTAGTGAGCAGAGTGTGAGAAGGCGTTGTGCATGCAGGGACCCCCTCCGGGCTTCACGCCGGAGGCACAGCGCGCTGCCCTGAACCTGCCCACCGCCCAGGCACAGGACAGCTTCCCCCAGCTGCCTGACAACTTGTGGAGCTTCCTGGACGACTCTTGCGAGCCTGTTGCACCTGCTGCTGTGCACCTGGCCAACAGCACAGATGCACGGTGGCCCCAGCAAGATCAGGCAAGACTCTCAGAGGCATGCTCCCGCCTGACCTGCCCCTGGTAACATGGCGAAGTGCATGATGTCATCAGGCACAACTACCCTTCCTGTCAACTACTGCAGACCACATTGCTCTAATGCCATTGCTCACTGGACGAGCTTTCCTACTGCAGATCGGTGTTGTAGTGTGCTTGCAACCATTCCAGGCCCACATATCCATCTGTCTGTGCCTGGTGCGATGCATAGGTTAAAGGGTACTATGCTGTCGCAGGTGCAGTATGGTGAGGCTATGCGGAGGTCTACAGAGGCTGAGGAGAGCATGTACACATATGAAGCAATGACTATCATTGGGTTTGACACTCCTTATAACCTGCGGCAGGCAGTGCTGGCATCGCCTTATTCTGGGCGAGCCTACATCAGGCCTACTGGGCGGCAGGCTAAGCGCATGCTGGATTGGCTTTGACCTACTCTTTGCCACACCAACGCCTGGCTCTGACTGCAGCAACACACGTTCAGTATGATGCCATGCTCAGCGCTTCACAGGTCTCAGCACTGGTCCAGCATAGGCTATCAGAAGCAGCAGAGAGTAGCAGCGCAGAGACAAGGATCCGCAACTCTTGGCTAGGCATCACATGATGCATCGCAAACCTGATGCTGCGGGAGTGTGTACAAAGGAACCACTGTCACAGTGAATCATCAAGCAGTCTTTGCCAGGTTACTTACCACAGCAATCTGTTGGTTTCAACAAATATTGCAACTAGATTTGTGCTGTTATGTTAGCATCCAGGTCTCCAACTGAGTATAAGGCTAGCCTTACAATGTGCTAATTGGGGAAAAGGTATTTCTGGTTGTCAGTTTGAGCATGCATTGCGCCAGGTCTTCTGGCGCAGTAGAATTGATGGCCACAGAGTTGCTTTAGGTGCAATGTGAAGGATTGCGGGTTGGCACCTGTCTGTGGTCTGCCACAGAGCTTTGGTGCTTTGTAATCGTGTCATCAGCCTCATTGACATTACACAACAAGAGCTAACATCCCAGAAGAAAGCCTTGGCGGACTCTGAGCGGCCTTTTATCCACACAAAATATGATGGAGGCTTCCTCAAACAGTTATGCGGCTTCACCTCTGGCTACATCATCTGCTACCTGGTCAAGACACCATCTAAAACCTGGAAGAAAGTAGGGAAGGTCTTCCGTGTGCAGCCAGGGTCGTTGATAGTGACAGGAACGTCCCCACAGGCTGCTAGCGAGAAGGCCATGGCCATTCTATGGTCATCGTATGTGTCAATTGCCGCCGAGCGCAGGCGCTCTGGAGGCGTGATGACACAGTAATCCCGGCCCTCCTCGACTTGCGCTCCCAGCTTGGTCAGCTCTGTCACGATGGCCTTCATCCGCTCTGTCTCCTGCAGCCCATAGCACAGCTTGTCAGCATTTGACGCTCTGCCACTGTCCAACGTTACCGGCCTTTGTCCATGTGGCCACGCAGCTCAACAGCACCTGGTGCTCCAGCTGTCTCATCTAGCTAGCATTCCATGAGATCCCACAGGCAACGGCTTCAAGGCGCGGGGATGCGGCAAGCACTGGCGTATACAGAGTTGCATAAGCTTGTTCAATCATGATGGTACAAAAGAAAGCCTGATGGTTGTAGAGATGGGCACGATGCTGTGAAAAGGACCTTGACGCGCCAGTTGTAGACATTGCAGATGCGCGTCTGCCCCTGCGCAAACAGTGCGGCAACGGCCAGCGTCATGGCCGCGTCCGGGATGTCGTTGCAATCGTGGTCGATCCCCTTCAGCTGGCTCCTCTCGGGGCCTGCATGCCCAGAGCTCTTGTCAGCATGGAGCTTTGGTGTACCTCACATGCAAGGTGAGGTCCCTGCACTGCTGAACCTTCCTGCTCAGGTGCACATTTGCAGGACAGCGCTTCAGCAGCGGCAAACAGAAGGCAACCTCGAGGATACGACAACTCACAGACGCCGCCTTGACGCAGCGTCGCTTAAGCATACTGCACAGTGATTACCCTTTGGCTGCTAAATTGTGGACCTACACTGAGAGTGATCTGTAGGACGCACCAGTGATTGTGATGGAGAAGGGCTGCCACTGTACTTGTGCACCCATGAGGCCCATCACCTCGGCAAATCTCACATCCCCCTGGAGGCTGTCTGACCCGCAGCCCTCCACTGTCATTGTGCTCCCTGTGATTGTGGCGCCTGCACCGCCACTGAATCCTGATGAAGATCCTTCCATCCTGCTGCCAATCGTCTGTGCCAGCTGCCAGGCATCGCTGCTGAAGTGCCACTGAAATACAGGAATGTCCTCAAACAATCTTCCAGGCACTTGTCAGCTCAGCATTGCATGCTGGATCTCATGCGCAGCTGAGGCTGCAATTTAACTCTTAACTGGCCACTAGTAGCATCACCTGCCAGGAAGTAGGATGCTGAGGATGCATCGCCCTCTACATACGCCTCCCCTGGAGACTTGTAAGTCTGCCCAGCCGGGATGTGCATGTGCTGCAAGCCGTCTATCCGCTCTACCTGTGCACCATGTCCGGCATCTAAGAGCCATGCTGCATTTTGCTTGCTTGAAAGCGCGTCAACGCGCAGGCCCTCTGATACCTGATGACTTTCCTCATAATGACCTTGCTCATAACATGCCAGGGGTTGGTTGCGCCCGCTGGGAGCAATGCTACACCAGGCGCCATTCACGCACTGCAATGACTGTAGGTTAGACAAGGAGTTGTGTTGAGATGAGTACCTGGATGCCAAAGCGCTCCATGAGGCGCACAGTCATGTCCACGTAGGGCTGCGACACCAGCTCGTCCCGGATTCTGATGGTGATGCCATCCTCGCCAGTTGCCAGGGGCGCAGCCATCAGCAAGGCCGTCAGGTATTGGCTGCTCACCGCTCCACTGAGCTCCACCTGCAAGGACGCGCTTATATCAGGGACCATGCTTCTGGCCTTCAAAATGAAACTATCACCCCCGCCAAGTTCCAGTGAAGAAGCCATCAGCGTGGCTGTCAGGTACTGGCTGCTCACCGCCCCACTGAGCTCCACCAGGCGCATCAAGGTGCATGTCAAGACCTGGAACTTTGGATGCACAACCAGCATGCCCATGCACGCTTGTAAGGGCCGCCTTGAGATGCAGCAGGACTGCACAATGAATGGTCAAGCAAAGAAGATGATGGTGTTGCACAGGCATCAGCAGTGCAACAAGATGCGGAGAGTCATGCTCAGCCTTTGCAGGGTCTCCTAACATCACGTTCAACTGCTCGCCACACACCACCTCTGCAGCTGCGCACAAGCCTGCTTTACCAGAGGTAGGTGCTGATGGGAAGGGCACACACCGTGCCAGAGGGCAGCCCTTGGGCCTCCACTGTGACCGGAGGGCACCCAGTGCCCATTGTACAGCTGGCAGAGACGCCAAGCTGCACCAGACCGTCCACCAGGTCCTGAATAGGCCGCTCGCGCATGCGCGGCACGCCATCCAGCGTGAACGTTCCCCTTCCAGCTGCTGCTACGGCCGCAGTCAGGGGCCTGCAGACATTGTGCAAGGATGGAAAGCAAGCAGCTATGCCAGCCATGGTAGACAAGGTCCTCAAATTTTGCATAGTTGCCGTCAGAGCGGCTTCATGTGCAGCTGTCCAGCCTCAAAACCAAAGCTGGGCCACTTACATTCCCGGTTGAAGGACTGAATCACTTTCACAGTCGAGGGTAAAGCCTTCAGTGGTGTCTGTGTGGCAGTGAAGACCACCATGCTATGCGAGCGACCGTTGACTGAGATGGAAAGGTCTGGCACCTCATGGCAGTTCCGGCATTGCCCAGGAACAGCTCTCCGCCCTCAGCAGGGAATCTGCCTCCACAGCCGTGCACTACCATCTCGCACTGCTCCCATCTCTCCTCCAGCTCAATGCCCAAAGCCTTCAGCGCTCCCACCATGTACCTGATGTCTTCACTGTCCTGCAGGATAGGCATCCTCTGTGGGCTGGAAGTCATGTCAATAGCATAGCTAAGGGAGCCACAAGCTGACGATGATTGATCATTCAATGGAGGATCTGAATGTCGTACCAGTAGATTTTTGACGAGCGTAGTGCCCTCCGAGAGGGCTGCCAACAGCAGCACTCTGTTGGAGAGCGACTTGGAGCCAGGAAGCTGAACATGCCCCTCTATGCTTTTGATCGGCTGCAACGTTAGCTGCTCCATTGCTTTTTCTGCAAGTCAAAGAGCGCTGTAGGCATGAGCTCAGATCATATAGTACAACGGAACTACCTAAGGGGCGTGGATGCCATACCTGCGACTGCAGCAGCACACTGGGCCCCTATATGCCTGAAGGCTCCTCTGTTGTATCCTTTCCACCTTTGCTGTTGTACCTGCTGCTTTACTGTCCGCAAGCTCCAGGAGCCGCCTGTAGGAACGAGCCCAGACCTTCCCTCAGCAGTGCACCGCACATCAGGGGCGCTCCTGCCGCTGAAACCAGCAATGCTGTGAGTATGCGACATCATAAAATCCTAATTACATCCCTCTCCACCTAAGTCCGGCATGAGCAATCATGTTTGGACCTACAGATGAGGGGAAGCCGCTGGCAGCTTCTGGAACCTTGGCAGCTACGATACCGTCCAATTTTGGCAAGAACTTAGATACTCGCAAAGTATCCAATTTCTCCTGTTATAACAAATTTCGGCATAGACTTCGTGTCCGCTTCCCTTCAAATAATGATGGAAGGAAGCAGCTAGCTGCAAGCCGGGCATGGCCGTTAGTCGGTATGGGGCAGCTCTTATTGCGCTGCTAGGAGTGGGCTTGTGCGCAGCGCTCTTCAGAAGCGATGCCAGTAGCATTGATGTGCCGTTGGGAACATTCGGAGATGTAAGTACCGCTTACGGCACCCCAATAAATTGAAAGCCTTTGAGGCACTGAGCTTGACGATGTCAAGCTGTGCCCCTTTGGCTTGTAACTTCAACGTATGGCAGAGATTCCCTCCTGTCATTATTGACGCAATTACTTGAATTTGTATCCTTCGCAAAGAGTAAGTCTTTTATGACCTGCTATTTTCTCGCAGGTTGAACTGCTTACAGAACAGTTGGTGCCTCAGAGTGGCCAAAGCAACGCAACTGACAGGTGAAAGCAGCGTCTCATTCTTTGTGTTACATTCATGATATGATCTGCTCTGCAGCAATACACCGTTATCCGTGTACAAGACTACAGTATGATCATCCGTTATATGCAAGAATCTGCAGGTTGCCGATAGCTAGTGTAAGAGATGGAGAGAAGGGCGGTGGGCAGAGGGCAGTGAAGAGTAGGGAGCAGACATTGACAGAGTTGAGAGAGGAGAACGAGTGGAAAAATGACCTAATACTTTTCTGGCTCCCGCAGAATGTCAGGTAGGGCTCTGCCTCCCTCTTCCTGGATCTTGTCCTGTTGGAGCAGAGCTTACCCTCAAGGCTTTGAGGCCTGTGCTTCATCCATTGACTAGACAGCCTGGGGTTGCTGTGGGTGCCAGAGTTGCGTGTTGCCCCCGTGCAATAATCTCTATCAAGCAGGGAGCAGGCTCCTCGGGCTCTGTATTCACTTCTCAAAAGATGTCCATCATTTGTCGGGCTGTAGTAGGCTACGCAGCGCACACAGAGCCGCAGTTGCTCAACCAGTGCAGCGACTGCTTGCTACTCCTGGGCTGTGATGGTACATATTCTGAGAAGGGCACAGATGTCACTGCATCCGTGCTTACAAGCTAGGACTGTGGCAAAGCAGGGCATGGCTGCCTGATGCGAATCACGACAGCACACAAATTATGATTGTGGCTGCGCAGGGCGCAGATGCCGCGAATGGCGGAGTCGTGGCTCAGGAACTGGATCGCATGCATGGCCATGTACTACACGGTGGGCGCGCTGTGGGCGTACTACATCTACTGGTGCTTTGGGAATGTGTTCTTTGGGCCGGGCAAGATGCCGGGCATTGACGATGTCTGGAATCAGATCCAGGTGAGCCCTCATGCAGCTGATCCCTCACCTGCTGAACAATATAAACATGTGGGCTGAGCCGCGCAGAGACGCCCCGGCTGATTGCCCCCAAGGATGGCATGTCCAGCACAGCTGAGATTTCAACGGTGATCAGGCCTTGCTGGGAGCGTGTGCATGCGATGCTGCTCATTTGGAAAGGAATTCTCCGTGAGGGGCCACTGGCTTTTTTACGCAACAAAGGCAGTGCGTCTTAGCCAGCCAGAGATGGTCTGGTGTAGCAATTTCTGTGGGTGCTGCCTCAATCAGATATGTGCCTGCAGGTGGCTACAGCGTCAATGCCCTTGTATGCAACGCTGCCAGCCCTGACAGAGGCTGTTGTGGAGAGGGGGTGGACTCGGGTGTATTCCAGAATAGATGATGTGGGAGTGGGCTGGTACTTGGGCTACTTTGTGCTTTACATGGCCTCAGTGGAGTTCTTTGTTTACTGGATGCACCGTGGGCTTCATGATGTCAGACTAGGCTACAGGTGTGTCGGCTCCTTTTCCCTCACTTTCCGCCCTAGCACACCACCTGGGATTATTGGCGGCTACTCTTTATGCTGCCTGATTGGCAGGAGACTGCAGGGTTTGCTGGTGTTGGCTCCAGATTTGTTGTCTGGAAGCCTTAAAAAGGATGGCAATACAAAGCCCGCTCTGCTTTGCAGGCTGCTGCACCACACTCACCACAAGTACAACAAGGAGCACACACTGTCTCCCTTTGCCGGTCTCGCGTTCAACCCCTTAGATGGCATTCTCCAGGTACAATCCACCTTGCCACCAATCATTGCAGGTCCTTGCTTGCAGTCTGAAGCTCTCCTTCTGGCTACATGTTTGCGACTCCTAGGCATGCACAAACCCTGAATGCTTTCACAGCCTCTGAAACCTATGTATATGTGCAGGCTATCCCATATTGCTGGACACTGATGTACATCCCAATGCACTTCCTGACGCATGAGCTGCTGCTGTTTGCTACCGGAGTCTGGACAACCAACATTCATGACTGTATACACGGCAGGTGAGACTCCAGTCTCCAGGTGACATAACTGCGCAGGTCTGCACTACTTTGATCTGGGACGCTGCAGTACAAATCAAAATGAGCGCATGGAAGGGTGTACCATTGGCTTGGATCCCTGTGCACGTGCAGGTGTGATCCCATCATGGGAGCAGGGTACCATACAATTCACCACACAACATACAAGCACAACTACGGGCATTACTTCGTCTACATGGACAAGTTATTTGGAACATTGGTGACGCCAGAGGAGTTTGAGGCTGAGCAGCAGAAGGGTGCTGCAGCGAGTTAGGCAGCCACCCTCAGGGACATGGCAATCTTTAATTCACTGTGGCTTCCTTAAGCATTTGCCCTGAAGACATGGGATTTGTTGCTGCAAGTTTGACTTTGAGAGGTCGGGAGGGATTATTCCAGAATTGATTGACATACCAGGAGATGAGGTGGCATACAAGGGACTTACGCAGCCGCTAGATGGTCACGACAAATGGTACCACAGCGCTGCTAGCAGATGCCCGGTAATTTCATATACATGAGCTTTGCTTGGCATGGCACTTACACTGACATGGCGGGTCTTTGACCAGCAATGGCACTCAACTTCTGCAAGCAAAGGCTTCTCGCCCATCCAACACAGAGCAAAGCTGCAGCCTTACAGATGTGTCCATGTGGTTATGTCTGCCTGTCTATTGCCGTGCTGGGCTTCAAGCCTCTTATGAGAGGTTCTTGGCCTGGGCAGCCCATGGCGACCAGATACAGCTTCTGTCTGCCAACTCATATGATGCAACGCACAGTGCACTACATGCAGCAGACGGGGTAGTGTACAACTTCCTCACCACAATCTGGGACCTCTACCTATTGGCCAACCCTGTTCCTTCTGCACAGCATTGGCTGCAGTTGTCATACAGACCTGTGGAATCTACCGAGTACAATCAACATGTCCTGGAGCCAGGTTGAGGTCACTATGCACATAAAGACTTAATGCTGCTTCAGGCATAAAGGGCTGACTGCTGCAGCTGTCCATGGCATGGCGGCTCAGGGAACTTCAGCTGCCTGGCTGAGCTCTGTTGCTGCCTCACCACTTATTGCCTAGAAGGTCCTCCAGAACCTCCCTCTCCGATGAATTGAGCTGCTTCTTAGGGAACTGCGACATCAGGTCAAGCCTTCAAGGTAGGCATGGTGGGACAGGTGCAGGCTCTCACCAGCTCGCCATGTCAGGCAAGAGCATGCAAATATGAGACCGCATTGCAGCAATCTCCAGATTACACCCTGCTCGTTCGTCTGCTCTCCACTTCCTTGTGCTCCGTCACGACAGTGCACTGCACCGCTGGGTGGGAAGCACAAGGAACTAGAAAGCATCATGTACGGGCAGCATGTGACACAATACACATGGGGAAAGCAGGCATCATGTATACAAAACTTGACATTGGAAAGCCTAGGCTAGCGCATTGCGTAGCCGCTGTTGTCCATACAGGGCTTGCAACCCAGCCAAGCCTACGCTAGATGCTTGATCTGGCATCAGCTTCCACAAGACCATGGTCATATTTACTCCACACAAATTTTTGCAGACACTGTGTCTCCAAGACTCCGTCGAAAGGACTGTCAATTCAGCAGGCCGGGGCGTACCTGGACGTCAAACACTATGCGGAGGTCCCCCTTCTGCCCAGGCTGCTTGGACTTGGGCATGCCCTCGCCCTTCACCACCCGCACATATCCTGGCGTCACCACCTGCACACACAGCACCCTCTCGCTCTCACACCTGCATTTACCAAGCTCGGCAGCTGCAGTGGCACGAACAATAATGCCAGGAAACTTCCAGGCAGAAGCCCTTCTCACAGCTTTCATGTCTGAATGCAAGCAAATCTAGAGTCTGGCACATGTTAAGTTTGGAGAAGGCTCTTGGACAATAAGTCAACTTGAGCGTTCTTGTCCTATTGTGAAGAATTCACTGGAGCGATAACTCCAGTCACAAGCCAGGGACAGAAAGTCTGCCAGGAGGATCAAGGTGTCAACGGCAGGGAATAGCTTGCCTCCTTCAGGGGAACACGCAGGATACGGCCGTCCAGGTGGGGCACGTCGATCTTGGTCTCCGACAGCGCATCCGTCAGCTTGATGCGCACATGCTCGATGAGGTCATCCCCGTCCCGCTGGTACTGGTTGTCCGGAATCTGCCTCACTATGAACACCAGATCCTGCAGCAGACGTTCTTGCTTCACAGCCGGCATCAGCTCCCACTGCTATGCAGCCATTCCTGCAGCCTGATCTCATGGCATGCAGACCTGACAGGTGTGGGATACAATAAGGCGCACGTGTGCTCCAAAGCTGCAAGAAACTATCCATTCACTTGCAGCGCCAGAGCACAAGTGCGCCTCTGTCAGGGTGCTCTACCTTTCCAAGGCATGGTAGCAGACCAGGGTCCTCTCGCACATGAGCAAAGTTTGAAAGCCTGTGCTCAGAGGCTGAGTGAGTACCTGTGGAGGCTGCCCGGGAAGCTCATCCCCTTTGCCTGAAAATGTGATGCGTGTCCCATCCTTCCAGCCAGGCTGCACATTGATTGTGATGACATCCTGCACAATTAACCCTTCTCGTTGCCTGCCCTGAGTGTATGTTTCCGAGGCTCTTGCCTGTCTGACATCTTCACATTCCTGCCAAAAATGTGCAACAGTGAGGGTTATGAAAGGCATCCCAAATATGTGTGGATCCTGGTCAATGGTCCGAAGGAGGGCTGACCTCTTTGGGCTCAAGATTCTTGGTCTGCTTATTGTACACGCGCCGTGTGATCTTGAGCCGTTTGGTGGTCCCAGTATAGAGCTCCTTCAGCGTCAGCTTCAGGGGCACCTCCACTGTGCGTGGCGGCCTCTGCTGGCCCCCTCCAAACCTGCAGCAGTCAGACAGCTCCGTGACACCACTTCAGAATACCACATATGTGCCCTCTTTCGACGAGTCTCTGACCGCTCTTGTCCCCAGGCTCAGACAGAGTTGCTGTATAAGGGGTGACAGGTCCGGGTGGCATCTCTCAGCTCAGTAGATATTCCCTTTCAGGGTAAGTTGCCTCATTGGCAGCCTCTATCACACAAGAACATCCATGAGGGTGCATGTGTGCTCATCACATCAGCTCTGGGGGCTCAGACTCACCCTCCGCCTCCGCCAAAGAAGGGCATCTCATCATCGTCCGAATGAATGCCCTGTCCGCCAAAGCCGCTTCCACCAAACATGCCGCCCCCTGTGTTACACTGTGCATCAGACATTCCCACAATGCAGACCAACATACAGAGCATCTGATGCGACACTGAGACCTGTGTGCTGGCTCCACTTCCTCAGCGATACTGAGTCTGCCATGCTGACGCTTGCAGCAGCAGCAAGCACCGCGCAGCAGCCATCAGCCGAGGAATCTGGAGCAGTCATATGGCACCCAAAAGCAATATTGAGCTCTGCATGACGTTCGCACAGCAATGATAGTGGGACTCTATGGCTGGCTCCTGATTCTTCAGCGACAGCAGCCGTGCTGTACTAAAGCTTACTGCAAAGCATAGTGCCAGCTCACTGCAACACAGCCAAGCCGCATCGAGGACCTGGAGCCAGCGTAGGGCAGGCCATGGGATCTAGGACGTTAGCCAGTCAGGAATCTTTGTGCTGGCGCTGCGGCACGATGGTAGGTAGGTTGCCTACCTAGGCCACCCCCGCCAGGGCCGCTGCTGAAGACGCGCACTCTGGGGCCGCCCGCGCCGCCCATGCCGCCCCCGAGTCCACCCCCCATTCCGCCCCCCAGCCCGCCAAAGCCGCGGCCGAAGAGCTCCTCAAAGATGCGCTGCGCCTGGTCCTCGCTGAAGCTGTACCCGCCGCCGCCACCTGGCGCAAACCCTGCAGCATGCATGAAAGGCTCTGTGAAGGGATCACAAATGCTTCAAGCCTGGTGCTTTGTCGTGTCTGCAGGTCGAGACAGGCTCTTCCAGATAGCAGGAGTGAGCGGCGACAACATCAGCACAGGCGTTCAGCACAGCTGCTGATGTCAGAACACTGCAATCTCTTCTGCTATTGGGGGGAGACCCTCTGCAGGTCCATACTGGGACTGCTGATGCTGAGGCAGGTAACATGCAGACAACTCCTTGAGGGGGAGGCAGGGGCTGAGCACCTGCTGGGCCAGCGCCGTCTGCTCCTGGAGGAGGAGGTGCGCCTGCACACAATGAGCAGCTTCAAAAGACATGCTGACCCCCAATGCCTACCATGGCAAGGAATGGTTTTTTGGTCGCTTGAGCACCACTGAAACCAGATGGCCTCTGGGGATGTCAGTGGGGGGCTCAGATGCAGGGGGTGTATGGAGACGAGAGCAAGTGCTTTTCTTAGTCGCTTTAGCACCACTGACGTAAAAAGGGCCCTGGATATGTCAAGAGGGCCGCTCAGATGCAAGGGAGACATGGAAGGGAGAGCGAGTGGTTTCCTTAGTTGCTTGAGCACCACCGACATAAAGCAGGCCCTGGAGATGTCAGAGGGCCGCACAGACGCAAAGGGTACATGGAGAGGGGAGCAGGTGCATTGCGAGCTTACCTCCCATCTTGAGGCCCTCCTCGCCATACTGGTCATATATCTGCCGCTTCTGCTTGTCTGACAGCACGTCATAGGCCTCGGAGATTTCCTGCACCAGCCAACCGAGGTCTCATCCCCAGAACTGCAGCCTTGCCAGAAGGATTGAGAAGTCATGCTGTGTGTTTACCAGGCTCACCAGCATCACACACAGAGCTGCTTCAGGTAAACTACATCAATCAGGATCCCGGCGTGATGCAGCGGGACAGACATGGGACAATGGATCTGGGAATTGTACCTTGAACTTCTTTGTTGCCTCCTCAACCTTGTCTGCAGGCATTGCAGCACCCTGTCAGAGGTGTGCAGAGCATTTAGATCTGCTGCAGTGATTAGGCAGTGGCAGGACCTTACAGCTCGTCTGTTGATTGTGACAGGGCGTGCAAGCATGGTCCTCACCTTGATTCTTGTCAGGATGCCACTTCATCGCCAACTTCCGGTATGCTGCACGACATCACTATTGGTGTGACACAGAATAGATTCACAATCATCAGGTCTGGCCCAATCTTCAGCTTTCACTTGCGACTTTCATCAGCTTAAAGGCAGCTCCTACCTTTCTTGAGCTCGTCCTCGTCTGTAGTTTTGGGCACTCCAAGAATGTCATAGTAGTTCTTCCCCATCGATAAGTCTTCTCCTGCAGGTCCAGAAGTCTCACAATAGGCAGCTTATTCACTGGGCAATCCATCGAAGAGGATCCGGGACTCGTGCTCACTCTTTCTCTTGGGCATTAATTCCGCATGTCTGGTTTACGCTGTGCTCAGATTGAGCAGAACACGCTGCGCCAATATGCTGACGCACGGCTACTTGCACCTGCACGAGTTCTGCTCAACCGATGCACACGGTCCGTATTGATGCCCCTTCGTATCAGTCTATCCCCCAAATGTAATGGCGACATTGGTATCCTATGCAGCAAGGCCCCAAATCTGCATCACGATCACGTACTCACCTGGTCACCGCCGTAGCCGATCTTCTTCTCCTCGACTGTCAACCAATGTTTTCTGGAAAAGCTTTGTTATCTCTCTGCAGATTGCCTTGTGTCGCCTGGCCCTTTTGTGCTCGCAAGGCCAGTTCCATTCTAGAAGGCTCTGTACCTTGGATGCCGCCTCGGTTACAGTATATATACGCTCACGAGAGACTTTCCGACTGGCGCGAGTTGAGCGTACGAGGATTGAAAGCTCAGTGGCCAATACTTGAGCAAGTCAGGTCTCATTTTGGATAACAGTGGGGCTACATGACGATGAATACCGCTACCTCAGAGCTCCGGTCGCGTGATGCTGCCGTATCCAAAAAGCTGGATGGTACAATAGAGGAGCAAAAGAAGCTTCTCGATCAGCATATCGACATACAGGTGCGATAATAGTAAATAGAAGGCCATTTGCGATGCTATGCTGATGGCAGGCACACAATGAGAGTAGGACTGACAGGCCAGCAGTCTCTGCCACAGAAGCAGCTGACGGAGAATGAGGTCGCGGAGCAGAAGGCGAATGTAGCCGCACTGAGAGCTGATGTGACGGTGGACACCACTCAAATCGGGCACAAGATCCTCAGGCAGGTCTTCAGAGCTTATCCAACTTCCTTCCAGCTTCATATACATGCTGGCTGGCGTGATGGGAAGACATGCAACGCCCTGTAATACCCCCTGCCTTCCCCCTTTACTTCCATGGTGTTCTCCCTATCAGGCGTTGGACCCATATTACCCCCTTGCAGGGAGGTGCCCTCATATTCTGCATTTCTGGCAGCCCGGCATCAGATGAAAACTGTGCGACGAATGACACCTCTGTGCAGGCATGTGCTCACAGACAACGCAGTGCCGAAGGATGCGTTCAAGGGCGCCAAGGGGGTGGTCTTCCTGCAGGCTGCAGCAGCTGCCGTGGGCCTGACAGCATTCAGGGGGCAGGGCTTCATTGTAGCAAGGGTGGACGGCTCGTGGTCGGCTCCAGCATTCATCCGCCTCGCCACGATGGGCATGGGCCTGTCTCTGGGAGGTGTGCTACAGCCTTGTCTTATTGTGAGGTTGTACCTGGCATTGTTGACTGTGCTGGGCCAACTATGTTTACTCTCTTGAGTAGTGCTGGAATGTTGCTTCACCTGTACGAATCCAGCAGGTGTGTCTCTGCTGCAAAGTATACAATTGATATCAGTCTGCTGGCCTAACTTGCCCTGTAAGGGTGCTTGTATCTCCTAGATGCTGGCTTCCCAGGTTGGGCTGGCTGTGCCTTAGCGCCTGGATTGTTAGAATCTCCAGAGCTCCAGATGGGGCGGTGCGTCTTTTATACCCACTTTGAGGACCTCTGCTTTGCAGGTGAAATGGTGGACATGATCGCTATCATATATACACAGGCAGACGTTGATCAATACAAGAATGACCAGTTCAAGGCCACAGCGGACAGAATGGGCCATGGGCTGTTAGCAAAGCATGATGCTAGCGGGCCGCCAAAGGAACCCGCTGTCTACTCTGCCCGCAGTGGCAAGCTCATGGACTTCTCGCTCAACCGTTGAGTGCACTTCCCAGTGATAAGCCAAATTGTGAACCCCTGCTTGGTTGCAGCCTGCAGATGGGCATTCCCAGCACATGATTTGCAGCAACCGCATGAGCAAACGCTGAAGTTGCACTAGCACCTCACAGTGAAGCTGCAAGCACTGTGCGGCCACCGAGGAGATGAGCGTGCATATGTGCATGCAAGGTCCTTGGCACTGGGACCGCCATTGCGTATCAAAAAGTTGCATCAATGGCTAGTACAGCAGCAGCAGCCAATCTCAGCATGTGTGATCTTGGTGTCTCTCTGTCTGCAGGAGGCAGCATCCAGCACGACAAGGCAGCCAACGCAAAGGCTTATGGCACACATGTGTCCCCAGACGACATTCTGTCCAACCGGGTGGATCCGCCCACCCACATGCAGGAGTTCTACAAGGAGCTGGAGGGACTTGGCCACATCTGCGCCTAGTGCGCCACGCTCTACAGGGGAGGCCTTGTGACCTCCCTTTGGAGTGTCAAGGTCGGGGACATCATGGGAGCAGATCCGACAGTGAGCTTAATAGCGAAGCCTTCTGTCAAGAGTTCAGGATGATTTGGACATCACAGAATCTTCTTCATTTTACAGAGCTCTCTATGGCGAGCTTGCAACGCATGCTGAATATTGTGTAGAGCCATGATCAGCTTACTTTGCCAGAACCGATAGAGTCATCACGGCACAACAGCAATTGACATGAAGGCGCGCCACTGACTGTTGCCTGGGCTGTGCATTTCCTGGACAGGGCCATTAGTAGGACATGATAGTGGTGTCAGGTATTGGGAAGGGAGCAGGCGAGGAGCTCGCACAGCAAAGGCAGGAGTGTTCGTGCCATCGGATACTTTACAGTGCTAGTCCACGGTACTTTCAGGCTGAGCCTGAGAGTAAGGTCTCGAGGTAGCAAGCATTAATCTGAGGAGAGGATGTTTTCAAAGAGGAGCTGAGTCAGAACCATACAGATCGAGCCGCATTCTGAGATTTATTGGTAGCTGATTGTTGGACATCGTCCATGTTTCCTACACCCAAAGCAGTCAAGGCCTGGCGCATGACATCTACCTTTCCCGCAAAGTCTGTCAGGAGTGCATCTCTGCTTGCATCATCCCTGTGGCTCTCAGCTAAGGAGCACTTCCACTCCTCTTGATACGCAAGCATTGCTAGAGCCCTCCTGACTTCCACCTCTGACAGCAGAGCATCTGGCAGCATGCTTCCTGCATCAAAGCACGAAGCTTAATCATCACAAGCACAGGCTGTGTACATCGTAAGATTGACACCTTCAGAGCATATGGGGAAATGTCTCGCTGCAAGTCGTAAGACTTGCATCAGACTGTGACTCACACAGGGGCGCATCAACCTTAAGAGGCTAGCTGCTACCATCAAGGTAGCCTCACCTGCTTTGGACTGCTGGTGTAGTCTGGAAAGAGAAGCTGGAGGGCTCCCCGGCTTCATCACACTCATCCATGTCGTGAAGCAAACCCTCTCCCTGCTTGCTGGCAGAACCCTGGGGTGCACATGTCTGCATCAGTCTGCGCATGTGTCCATGCCCTCTGGCTGTGAAGCGCATGCAAGCACATTTCGTAGGGCAAGTTCACCAAGTGCTCTCTGGAGCGGCAAGGGGGGTGTAAGCATGCAAGGAGCAGAACGATGGTGTACGCTGACCTGTGCAGCATCCTGCAGGTGGAGAACAGTAGGAGGCGGTTGTTCAGCGGCTCGACAGTCACCGGCTCATGGGGCCAAGGATACAGTTTCAGCTCTCCCCCATCGCCCCTCTGCCAGTCGGGGTTCAGGTAGAGTATTGCTGTGATGCGCCGGCTGTCCACTGACTCATCGCTGTCATAGTGCAAGGGAAAGCAGCTCCCGTCACCTGTGCACACAGGACTTCTAGCCTTAGAGAGGTGAGGCAGTAACAGGCCCGGCCAATGTGTGCAGACAGCGCTTTTGGTTTGCAAATTTTCACCCAGGCAGCTGCCAAGAAATTTCTGTATAACATGAAAGAGGCGCTGCTGCACCTGCATTGAGCTGCACCTTGGTGAGTTGGCTGTGCAGAGGCAGCTGCGGCAGGTACAGGCTGAGCATGGTCATGAGGGTCCTGTCCCTCTGGAACGCCTCTATTGACGGCGCAGCATCCTGTATGCCCTGCGTGATGCTGACTGCTTCCCACCTTGCCGATTTCACTTATTGATTTGGATCCGCCTGGTGCTCCAAGCCAGACTCTGCTTCTCAAGAGGTATACAGAAGTTCGTCACAATACCTACAAGGATGCACAGTGCAAGATGCTGTGAGGGGTACCTTCTCTGCCACCTCAGCTTCAAAGATGCCGTGCTTCTGCAGCAGGCTTCTCGTGCTGCCCTTCACAAGATGCGTGCTGTTGAGGTGCAGCAGGCCGCTTGCTCTGAGCCCCAGAATCTCGTCACGAAAGCCTTGGCATGTCGAATGACTGAGAGCACCGTCTATGACAGTGTACCCTCTCTCCCAGAGTGCCTACACAGAGACACAACTCAATCCCCACACGGAATGAGGGTGTTATATGGTGTGTCAGTGGGCATCACAAGAGCATGCTCACAGAATATGAGCTGTTGACAAGCCTGCCTGTCTCATACCTGCCCATGTGCGGGTGTTACTGCACTGGCCAGTTCCTCAAATGAAGCTGGAAGCCTTGGCTGTTCTGCATAGCTAGGGGATCTGTACTGGCGCAGCCATGTTGCAAGTCTGGGCAACGGGCGGTAGTACGGCTTCATTGCATAAGTCTTGCTATTCTGAAACTTGCAGCGCTGGTATTGCCCCTTGGCATGGAGAAACAGCTCGATTCACTGGACCTCCATGTCCGCCCAATAACAACCCAGGAAAGCAACCAAACTCCCAAGAGAGTCTAAAAATGCCTCTATGTCACGACTATGTGTGTCTCACGGCCTACAATCTGGAGCCAGGACACGCAGCGTGGCTGATGGGTGACTAGGAACCCCTGTGCCAGTATTAAAAAAGTAAAGTTCTGCAATCAAAGAGCGGTCAACTCAACATCATTTGCAAGAGTTGTCAGACAGCGCAGGAAGCCTTCGATTGGTGACGTGAACGGCCTCTAAGCCTCATGAACACAGCTTGGGCAAAGACGGGCAAAGACCACAGCTTCCTCTGCCCAAGAACCTGAGTGGGTCAGAGAGGATTGATCCCGCGCTTGTGATGAAACCGCCCGATGTTCCTGTGAAGAGCGTTATTGCAAGCGAGCCTGTCATTACAATAGCCTCTTCAAGCGGCGTGGGCCTGACACGTACCCCTTGTTAGACTTGACTCAGTACCCAAGAAGTGGTTGTGTCTGCTAAGCTACATCGTTAGCGATACATTGCAACGCCACAAGGGATAGCGCTCCGGAAGGCGATCAACGAGCATAATTCAGCGGGGCACGGAGACTGGCATCCCTGGTGTCTCTCATATTACAGATCAAGATGTGCAGTGATAGGATATGACCATGACCAGGCAGCGCACATATACTCTGCCTTCTAGCAGATATCGCTGCTTCCAATTGAGTAAAGGGAAACAGAAGTGGTACTTCCTCCCTTTCTTGGCATGTGCAATAGCCTTGATCTTCCTTCTGGGGTATCGAGCTGATAGGCTGTACAGAAGGACTGCCGACGATACACAACATGGCAGAACTTCCCTCTTTCACATCGGCATTGTCACCACAATGGAGTCAACGGATCGCCAGGTGAGACCCTGTCATACAGATGCATGCCCCATCCCAGAGCCCAACTATTTAGCAAGACAGGACCAACTGCCTGGCTCTTTTTAGCATCTTACACCAACAAGTTGCTGTCCTCTGTGTGTTCGCATCATCAAAGTGTGTGCTATTAAATCTCAATGTGCTGCAGGTGTCTGAGGTGGTCACCTACCTGCTGCCTTCATGGGCATACACAATTGCCCAGCCAGAGGCAGCCAGGAACATTGTGGACCTGCTGATCTTCTGCGAGCAGCCCTTCTGCGCCTTGTTACCGCCCTCATGCAGACAGCTTGTGAGCGACAGCGGTAAGCGTTCCCGTGCAACGCATCGCTCTCCCGACACTCTCACTTGATCAGACCAGACGACATTACATATCTTCCTGCAACACCCATGCTGAGCAGATGTTTGACCCTCACTTGACGGGTTCATATTGCAAGCATACATTGCTATCGGTGACACCATGCTCAATCCTTGTGTCCTTTGCAAAGCTACAGTGAATATTGTGTCTGCATACACTCATTGCTGTTGCATATCAACGCAAGCCACCTGCTAGCATTTGTGAGTGCAGCCCACTCGAAGTGAAGAGCGGGCGTGTAGGTCTAGCACTGCCATGCCACTCTGCAGGTCTTGCCTGCGTGAGTTTTTGCAGGGGCAGCTCGTGACGGGCGGTGGGAATATGCAGGTCAGCTGGCTGAGCATGATGACGTCGCAAATTGCTGGTGGCATCCTGTCAGCGACAAGGTGCTGGGAGAGTGGCAGGAGGATCAGCAGATGGTTCCCATTGCAGTGCTGCTGGAGGAGCCATTCCCTGAGGTAGCCAAAAGGTATGTCCTGACCTTTTCCTGGAATCTCTTTGATCTGATGGGAGGAAGCATGAGTGCCCTATCATCCTTACCTGTCTTGCACTACAAGAGTCCAGGGGAGGCAACTCAGGCCATGAGGCCTGGCCCATCAGACCATAACCGGCAGTGTTCATCTCTGACAATGCTTACTCTTCATGGCCTGATAATAGGATCATTGGAGTGACAGGCACTGCACTCTGTCACAAGGACTGGCATTGCAAAGCTTCAGGCACCGGCCAGCTGCGAGTACATGGGCCATGATACTGTCTGCTGGCGCAGGTACAACCTAATATTGCGGACGCACGAGGACAACTTCGTCGGGCCAGGTCTCCTGACCTACAGGCCCCCTAACACTGCCTCGTTTGGCAGGTGTGTCCTGTCTGTCTCCTGAGATGCAACCTGCTCACTAGTACAATTGGACATATAGCAACAGGACGGCAGACAAGCAAGCAATGCTGACCGATTGTGCCACAATGCCCTGTATGTGACAGAGTGTTGGACCTGCAGGCGGGATGTTGTTCTGGAGCGATTCACACGGGACCGGCTGAAGGGCATTGCCGGGAAGCTGGGCTTTGCTCACAGAGGAGTCTTTGAGTCTGGGCTCACCTGGCTCGCGCCACCTGCAGTCACCTTGACCCTCGCCAGGGCAACAGTGTCCATTGGGAGGTGAGCCATGCACTGCGGCCATCTCGGTACTATTGATCATGCAGCCATGAACTAGCCCAGCAGTGCATGCCAGATGCAAGGCGTACGGTCACGCAGCAAGGGAGGGTCCGATGTGAGAACATCCACTGCTAAGCAAGAGCTGCCACTGCTGACCCCCGGTAGTGCAGGGATATGGACACCATGAGCCTGTTCTGTACATGCTCTCGCGGTCATCATCACCCGCAGCTTGTGTTGGGTCAGGGTTGTGCAAGTCAGGATGTGCGGCATCAAAGGAATGGCCTCTGGCTTTATTTGGCTTGAAGCGGCTTAGTGTCGTCAGGACGGCCTCTTGTTTTTAAGTTGTATTGGGAACGCCGGCAACCGGCGCTTGAACGAGCCGCAGTTAAGGCGGAGGTCGCCGAGCACAGGAGAAAGCGCGCGAAAGTCTTACATACTTGCTTAGACCGTGAAGCAATGAAGCCGCGCACCCTGGTGCAGGTATCTGCTGGAGGAGGAGTTTCGGCCGGACAAGAGCCGGGCCTGGAGCAGCAGGGGCCAAATGTGGACACCATGAGCCTTTTCTGCGCATTTTTGACTACCCGCAGATTATCTGAGATCATGGTCGTGCAGGTATCTGCTGGAGGAGGAGTTTGGGCCGGACAAGCCGGGCCTGGAGCAATGGGGCACAGGCGGGAACTGGCCCGAGTGGTGGCGGGGCGTTGCCTCCATCTACGCCGCCAACATGGCAGCCAACGTTGTCTTCCCGGACTTTGACAAGGCCTACATGTGCGCTGTCAATACCCCATGACAAGGTCTCAGAAAGTTGTGTGCTCCCTGCACCACCGATACTCCTGCACACCAAGAGGTGTGCAGGAGAATGGAAGCTGAAGGCAGTCATGTTTCCCCATTAAATGAACATGCAACGTGGCTGTCCATGGCAGCACATGCAAAAATAGCGGCTGCCATGGGAGGCTGATCTTTGATGGGCTCCTCGGGCGGCCCAATGCCCAGCAATGAGATATCCCAAGACCTGGAACAGCGTTGAGTCAACATGATGCCGTGCAGGCAATGCCCATTGTTACAAGTTGCTGCTAGCAAGCAGTGCTTTGGATGGCAACAGGGTACCAGATCTGAGGAACTGAACAAGTGACTGCTGTGCAGTGCTAAGGAGCTGGAGGTGCCTGCTGACAGTGGCATGTATCTGGAGGCGGCCGTGCACATGCACTCGTCCACGGACCCCACCAGCAAGCACGCTGCCTATCTAAGCTCCTCGCCCGAGGAGCGCAAGACCCAGCAGCTGGCCGTCAGCACCATCGACAAGGACACCCTCGTGAAGGAGTTCACCTTCACCATAGCCATGCGCTCCGTCCAGGTCAGCGCCAACCAGTCACCATCGCTCATTTGCTGGTGCCTGCTGTGTTGCTGACTCTTGACGCTTCTCCTGGAGTTGACCGAATGACATTATCCGCTGCTCTTCTTGGCTTCCAAGGGCGGTCCTAGGGACTCAATTGCAGCTTGTTGGGAAGACCACAATGCAGTATGAGCAGAGAGAGTGCTCTGCATCCTGAATGCCCATGTCACTGCTTCTAGTAGCCATCCTGTAAGGAAGCAAGTGGATGGTGTAGTCTTCCTCATGCAGGCGATGAACTTTGGGTCGGTGCTGCCAGACGTGAAGGCCAACCTGCCCCTTCCCGGGCAAACTCTGGGCAATGGCGGCAACGTCATACAGCGCGCCTGCGTGCCAGGGATTGAGGACGATTGCAATACGGTCCCCTTCACAAGCATCATGGTGGGCACCTCCTCTGTTGATCCTTGCTCTCACACAGCAACATTGGAGTGCCCTCTGCATGCACAACTTGCTAAATAAGCTGAGCAATCCACTCAGATGTGACATTCGTGGATGCCTGCTATTGGGTAGGGCATCGTGCTCTCGCCTGGCAAGGAAACAGACTTATAGGATCCATCAGCAAATCCGCACGTTTGAGAGATAGAAGACCAGGCGTTGCAGCATACGGTGTGGTGTTGGAGTATCTGGGAGAATCTGTGCCAAAGCATCACCTAAGATTATCCTGATGACTGTGCTTGGCATCTCTGATGGCGTTCCCGCTGTGCAGGTGTACGGGTGGTCCACATGTGTGGATACCATCGTCAACGAGACGGTGCAGGTGCTGCGGGACATCACAGGGCTGCCTGTGAGGGAGAACCCCTACTCCTGGAATCATCTAGCCAGCATTAACAACGTCCTGAAGCTTGATTCCTTGCTGTGCAGGTGTACGGGTGGTCTACATGCGTGGACACCATCGTCAAGGAGATGGTGCAGGTGCTGCGGGACACCACAGGGCTGCCCGTCAGGGAGAACCCCTACTCCTGGAACCCGCTCGACAGCACCAACGACAAGACGCTGTTCATCCTGCTGGTGCCGCAGACCGCCTCGCCCTACCCCATGTACTACGTGGCCTACCAGACCGAGCAGTGGGGCACCTTCTTCCTGGACGAGGGCAGCACCAGCTGGGGCGTGCCCCGAGGGTCCAATGAGACCACCAACTACAAAGAGGCACGCCCCGAGAGCCCGGCATCTTAATTTGGCTCATGATAATCGTTGCATCTCATTTCGCATCTCCACATGTCTGTCTCATGCCCCACCATGCCGACTTTCGCAAGGCAGCAAACAAAGCTGTCTGACACATGTCGCCAACCATGCGTCTCCATTGACTGGATTCCGTATCGCTCTGCTCCCTCTGTGCGCAGCTAAGAGGCAGGTCCTCTCGGCGTGATGAGCCCGCTGCCCACCACTGCAAATCCCCACGCAAGATGTAACTGAGCTGGAACGCCTGACAGTGCAGAAAGGGAAGCCTGAGTGTACACGCAGCTCAGCCTGCAACCTTAAGCACTTGAAGCTTCTGGCTTTGCATGCATCTCGTAGGGTGCCTGCTTTGGCCTCCATGCTAAGTCTAGCCATGGCCGTACTGAGCTGAATGTTGACTTCAGGTGATGGAGGGAGCATTGGAGGTGTGGGACTACAGCCGGTACAACATCGAGAACTACGGCCGCCGCGTGCGCAAGACGCAGCCGCGCCTGCAGTACCTGCCCTTCTCCTTCCTCTCCAACAAGGCCCAGCTTCCCTTGGGTAGGCTTGCTGCATGCGTGCAGAGGGAGGAGTCATGACCCATGTCCCTGCGCTCAAGAGAACCTCAGCAACTCTGCTGTATGTGGGGCAGCAGCCAAAGCCACATCTGCACCTGTTGACCCCTGCTTCTCGAAGAGTGTGTTTGCAATTGGCATCTCCGAGGGGCTGCATCATTGTCTGCAAGCTCTCAAGGCGTCAGGCCTTTCCTTCCTCGGCCAGTCAAAATGTTAAAAGGTCAAAAGGTCTCGTGCAAAGGCTCACGCACGTCTTGCCCCGCGCAGATGGCGAGAGGGATGTGGACATTCTGTTCTTCGGCGCCATGAACCCTCAACGGGAGGCCATAATTGCGGACCTGAACACCTCGGGGCTGGCTGTGCGCGTGCTGTCCGGGGGGACCATGCTCTTCGGAGAGGATCTGGACAAAATTCTGATCAAGACAAAGATTGTGCTGAATCTGCACTTCTACCATGGCGTCATGGTGCGGCCCCTCACCTACCCTAGCAGTGTCCCGCCATGATGCGCAAATAAGCTGTGCATCGAGGTACCTGCCTGCTAGTGGCATTGACTCCTTCGTAGCCCATGATGGCCTACCACTCCTTGAACGCACTCAGCAACGTTTATCACATTCTGCGAGGCTCTCTTCTGTCCCTGGGTGTAACTATCAAGTCTGCAGTCCTCTAAAACTCATGTTGGGGGTTCTGACGTCGAGTCAGCATTGCTGATGCACTCAGCATCTCGGCCACGCTGCAGGAGATGAGCCGGCTGCAGCATGCTATCAGCATGCGCTGCCTGGTGGTGAGTCAGCGCTCGCTGGAGCCAGATCTGGACGCCGAGTGGGGTGACAAGCTGGTCATCACTGATGACAAGGACATCCCCAAGCAGCTCAAATACTACCTGGACCATCCCCAAGAGCGTGAGGCCAGGGTTGAGAAGGCCTACCGGCACTCTAAGGAAAACTATCGCCTGGAGGACTGGCTCAGAAAGAGCACCTTCCTGAAGCACTACATGGACAAGGGCGCAGGCAAGCATCTCTCATATCCCCTCAAGAAGGTTGTCATGGTGAGAACAAGACTCCATCTGCCCTGCCTCAGAGCAGGGACAGTGCAGCTCTTGGCATGAGCGTGCAAGTGCCGAAGCATTCATGCAACAATTATCTTCATACGCCTGGATGAGTGAGGTAGCGTTCACATAAGTAGCCCTTGCAGCTGTAAATGTCTTCTGCAGCAGAGTACAAGGCCCTCAATGGGTATGACGAACTCATGGCCTGGGCCAGACACCGCCTTATTTTCTCATATACAGCATAGAAGGTAGAAGTCTCTTTATGTGAGATGAATGGTGCAGATCTTGCAGGCAATACAGGAGACAATAAGCTTGAGTTGAGCCCTGCACCTAGCTCAGAGGGCGCTTCAGCAAGCACAGAAGTGGATACCAAGGCATCTGATGCTGGCTCGCCTACAGAAGGCACCAGCACTTCGGGAGATGACACTCCTCCAAAGATGGGAGGCAGTGGGAAGCCCTTTGTAGAGCCCGTGCTGCAGTCAGCTGAGGAGTACTACAGGGCTCAAGGCATCATAACAGAGGGTCAGCCTGGGGCAGAGGACACGCCTGACCTACAGGAGAAGCCATCTGGGGACAGAGGAAGCCAGGCAGCTGCTTTTGTGGAGCCACAGCTGCAGTCGGCAGAGGAGTACTACAGGCAGCTGGGGTTGATCTCAGTGGAGGTGCCCTCTGCACAGGGCGAAGCCGCTGGCTCAGAGGCGGAAGCTGCTGTTGGGGATGGAGAGCAGGGTTTGGGCACCGCTGAAGAGCCAGAGACAGAGGAGGAGCCCTCATGGAACCTGGCTGCTTCAGGCAAAGGCACAGCTCAGCCCTCAGATGATGCAGCAGAAGGGGCATTGGACAATGCCATGCTGCCAGATGCCCTGCAGGAGGGCCAGACAGCTGAGCGGGATCCTCTAGAGCCGCTCGAGATTGTACTGGACGACGATGCGGGAGAGCTGCCAGCAGGATGGTACAATGACGAGCCCAGGTTTGCGGGAGCGCCGGAGGAGCCCTTCTGGAATGCTGCAGGGCAGGCTCGGGTCATAGTGAAGAGGCACACAGGGAAGAAGGGCAATGGCGGTGTGAATGAAGCCCGTCACCTTCTTCGCACGAGGCATAGATAGGCAGTGCTAGACGTGCTCAAATTTTGAGGGACTGCAAAGGTGGACATTGCTGTTTTCTAGGCATACACAGGCAACCCATTGTCATAAAGTACAATCGTGCAACTGCAGATCCCAGCAGTCTGGGGTAGCACACCCACTAGAATAGCTTACTTTTGCATCCCAGTGCGAGATGCAACTCAGACACGCGATTGTTGGCACCTCGAGCGTGTCATGGATGTCAATGTGAAAGGCAGTCTGAGTGCCAATTGGCCTTTGCTGCTGTGTCTGTGGGAAGGTCGTGGTTGATATTGTGGCTGGAAGCATTGCTGATATCATGCCACACGCCGAGACAGCCAGCTCTCGCTCTATCAAAGAGCTGCTGAATCTCAGGCCTGGCATGGTCCCTGAATGTGTCCGGCTCCTTGAGAATCTGCATAGCATGAACATACACCATGAGGGCTATGCACAGGACTGGGCATACTGACTCACATGGAAGCACAAGTCTAGCTGCGATCAACCTGCGGAATAAATGCCTTACAGGGCAATGAAGGCGCTTGAGGAATAGGACCAAGGACTACCAAGCGTCCATCATAGTAGTGACGGACTCACCATCCCTGCTGATCTGTCGTGTAACTCCCTCCGCCACTCTTCTGCGGGCGGACCCAAGGGGTTGCAGTCCAGGCGCAGCAGGTTATTGTATTCCCACTGAGTCACTGGCATGCCAGAACTCTGCAGCGCATGTCCCACTTCAGCAAATACAACTTGCTGCCTCAGATTGTTGGCCAGAGCCCTTGCTCGGAAAGTTCTCAATCTCTGTGGCCAGTCGTGAATGCTAGTACGGGCACATTTAGTAGGCATGAGCGTCATCTGGAGTACTCGTCGCAGAAGGCCATGGAAGGATGGCATGATATGCTGTGATGTTGGGCCAAGGCACTAACCTGGCAATGCATGTACCGCTTGGGAACTCCATGGCTCGCCCTGAGGTCATAGAAAGCTTCCATCTCCTTGATCATGGTTGCCTCATCTGGCAGCTTGGCTCTGCCAGACAGCACTTGGGCCACCCATTTTGCCTGCCAGAGAGGTTGCAACACCTCTCAATAGCTGCCTCAGATACACCATCTCACAACTTTCCACGCTTAATTTGTAGCCCTCAAGTGACTAAACTATTCTCACTGACAACCTTCTTCTGTGCTGCTCTAGCATAACAGGAAGGTCTCCTACAAGCAGTTGCTTCACCGGTTTGAGGCTGAAGACTGTCATAGGCCTCGCCTCATTTGATTGAGGGCAGGAGACTCAGCTGCTCACCTGGGTCTCAAATTGGAGGTTTCGCAAGCTCTTCCACAGCAGACCAATGAAGGCCAATGTAGGCGCAGCTGTAGTAAGACAATTCTTTCAGCCCAAGCCCTTTGCAACGCAGCACTTTGAGCACTCGGCCATCAAAGGATAGAAGTGCTCCTTCATGGACAGCGGCCAACACATACCTGATGGGACGAAGACATGCCTGTAAAGAGGATGGACATGCTGGTCTTCTGCAATACCACAAACGAGCTCAATTAATCTCTTAGGCACGTTGCTGGACAGGCCTTGAACATAGGAAGCAAGGACAGAGTGCTGCACGCTTGCAACACTGTCAGTGCATTGGGCATCGCAGCTGGTCTCTGGGTGAAGCAACAGGTACAAAGAACAGCAAGGCAGGGTTGCTCACCCGTTCTGATGAGATTCAGGTGCTCCAGCAACCTGTACTTGTACTTGTAGCCCGTGCAGTATATGACTGAGTCTATTTTATCTACACTTCTCCCATCACTGAAGGATGCGCTGCCGTCAGCGTGCAGCTGCGTCAGCATGGGCATGCGTTCCAGATTTGGCCGCATCCGCTTACTGATCTCAGCTTCGCTCCAGGTGCGCGCACTGTGGTACACCTGGCCTGCTGCGTCAGCAACCTGACCGGCCAACTCAATGCCTGCATGGCACAGAGAGTTCGCATGCCTTGCAAGGCGGTTCAGCTCTCTTTTGGGGACACAGGGAGCCCACACCTCTCTTGTCTAGTGTCCGAGTGCAGTGCGTGATGGTGAGATTCAGCAACAGAGGGTCTATCGTACTGAATACAGGCCCTAGGAACAGACAACTGCCCAGGGCAATTGTCCTTACATGCAAAGCCAAGGGACCACATATACCCTGCTCACAATGCTGCAGAGCCACAGGCTGCCATGAAAGTCACCTGAGTAGGAGGCCCCCACAACAAGGACACGCTCGTCCCTAAACGGCTCATTGTGGCGGAAATTATGGCAGTGCAACTGCCTCCCAGGAAAGTCGTCCATGCCCGCTATGTCTGGCTGCAGGCAAGTCAATGCCAATCAATAGGTGGCTCTAAAGTGACTGCCAGCATTTTGGGGAGGAGGCTGACGTCTTCATACTCATTTGACGTTTGTGAAGTGATGGCTTACCAGGTTAGGCTCATGATAGTTGCCAATCGCAACAACAACCGCATCAAATTCTTCTGCCGTGTCAGCAGTACCCTGCAAACGGGTTTCAGCTCTGATAAGATTCTCACCAGCTCTGATACAAAGCACTCTGATTTCATAGAGTCTACAAATCCCTTGATCTCACGGAGATGCGGCTACCTGTACGTAGGAGACGGACCTCTCACCTTCTCAGCTGAGTCAGCAGGTCGGCTGACTACGGTCCATTTTGCCCGTACATTGTCCTTCTTGTGTTCATTGCTAGCGCTGCCAGAGCAGCAATGTCTGTCCTCTTGCAATCTTCCGTGCTGAGCATGGTCGAGTCTGACCACGTGGGTACTGAATCTTACGAGGGGTCGTAGGTTGAAGTGGTCAGCAAATGCCTCCATGTAGGCAAGCACCTAGCAGCAAAATGACATTGTGGTCAATCATTTGGTCACCAGAGAACTGGCGGACACACTGTCCCCAGGACGTATCAGCCTTGCTCAGCAGGGCATGTTGCCACTTTGATAGGGACCTTAAGGCACACCTCAGTATGATGTGGGAAACGCCTGGCGTCTGTAGATCTCCCATGCATAGCTTCTGGGATGAAGGGAAAGTCTGAATAGCTCATGATCTCCCGTGGGAGGTTAGTCCGCAAGCTGCTGTACCTGTAACCCACCAGCACGCTCTCATATGCACAATACATGTGGAGTTGATCAGATATATGTCATCAGCGGCATATGGTAGCCAGCATACTCCAGTGTGCAACAGAGGTAGTCATGTGAGCAAGCTCAGAGGGTTTGGAGAGGTTGGGAAGCTCACAGGCTGCCGTGAATAATGCGTCTCAGAGGATCTCTACCGAGCAAGTCTTCCTCTACCTGCGTGGAAGCATATCATGTCCAAATGGGGCTTGGAACAGTGGAATGGCAGCTGATAGCGTTGAATGTGTCAGCTCTCACCTCTTCTTGGTAATTCCAGACCCCTCCAAGGCTTGAAGAGTTCTCATACACCTACACCAAGCGCAGCATCCTGAGAAAATGTGCTCCTCGCTCTTTTGTGGTGCCACCTCGAGGCACTTACGGATGGTGCATACCTGTACAGCATGTCCTTCTCGTTGCAGCTCTCTGGCTGCCACCAATCCTGCCGCTCCCGCCCCGATGACAGCCTGCAAAAGAAACGACCTTGAGAGCGCGCACCTATATGGCCCTATGCGCTACTGCAACCTCTACCTCTCTTTCCTGATTTCTGAAACAAGCTACACCATTTATCAATCAGGGCGGTGCTTCGGACTCTCAGCTTACCACTTTACGCGACACAGGTACTTCAGCCTGCATAGCCGCTGCTTCGGATGCTCTGCACATTGTCGTCTGCTTTGGGGGGATATAGGATGCCCACTCCTCTGACACCCTTAGCTTCTAGCCCCTTTCTTGACTGCCATCGAGGTTTCCGTATGCGTCATCCGCCGGAGCTAGAACGTGCAGGCACGAGCGGGCACGACCTGGAAGTTCCTGCGGTCTTGAAGCGTCTTGTGGACAAGGATTTGCACCGACATCACGAATGCTGACATATGGCCTGCGCAACTTGGTATGCAACAGCAGTGAGTGTGTGCTGATACAAGTTTCTACAGTGCTTTCGCGCATGATACATGGATTGAGCATGCTATCATTGATATCGTAGTATGCTTGCCGAGATGGACCCGTCAAGTGAGGGTCAAACATCTGAGCAGCCTGGTGTGGCTGGAGAAGATGTAATGTGATCTGTTCTAATCGTCGTAAGACATTGCTGAATTCTGCTAGAACCTTTCGTCATTAGAGAGAAGGGCTCAGGGTCGCATTCGATTTGGACCTCTTAGTCCACGATCCAAGTTCCTTTCATTGATCAGCGAGGGTGTCTCAACAAGCATCTTGTATTGCATTCTATGTATGGTGTCTCAAGAAGTACAGCATCTAGTCCTGTCAACTCCTACATTGAAGGCTCCAGTGTTGGTCAGATGAAGAACCTTAACACACTTGCAGTTGCACAGACCCCTTACTTCCATGCTGCAATATTGTGCTACGGTGTGTTCACTGTTCACTGCTATACAATCTTTGACCGAACAAAGAGATTTGCTCCCATTTGTTTACTGCACTAGACGGTACACCAAGCAGCTGCTTGTGCACCTGCCATGCAGCTGCTTGCTACGCACCCCAATGCACAAGCTCGTTAGCATCTGCGACCCTCGTCATGGTAGTTGCCATCTGCGCATCACATCTCATGTGTCAAGCCAGCATCTTGCCTGGCCCAGTCTTGGAGTGTTAAGGACAAGTCAACATCAGGTGCCAGCAATAGCGCTCGCTGGACTTTGCTGATTGCTTAGTGATGGGCACTTGGATGAGGTGTTGCAATGCTGAGGTGTGCGCCCTGCAGCGCTGATCAGCCTGGTGGCATGCGGCGCATCTTGCCCATGCAGTCGCCACCCACTTGTGCTTTGCTTTCCCAATCAAGCCAGCATCCTTCCCTACCCCTGACTTGGACCTCAGCTGCAGACTGAAGACAGGCTCCTGTGATAGCTCTTTCAAGGCGTTGGCTCTCTGCTAAAAATTGGGCGGGATGTACAGTGTCATGCTGCTGGGGTGTCACACGTGCAACCTCCCATCAGCAGCTGTCTTATCTTCTGCCTCGGTCAAGCCAGCATCTTTGCCTGTCCCCTGTCTGGGAATCTCAGCGGCAGGTTGATGACAGGTTCCAGCGGCGTTGCCCCATAGGACTTGGCTGTCTGCTCAGCGGGCGGCCGGGTGTATACAGTGGTGCGCTGTTGGGGAATGCGCCCTGCAGCAAGGATCAGCTCCTCCATGCGCTCAGGCGGCAGCTCCTGACCATGCTTGGCGCCTGGAGCACAATCCGCAGATTCTCACAACGTTCCCAAGACCTTGGCAGCCACTCAGACTTAGGGGCATGGGCTCTCTTTGTGCGACACAGAAAAGCTGTCACGTTACAGGGCCCTGCCTCCCAACAGTAGCCAATCCTTTCCTTGAGCTGTAGCTCAGGGTGTACAACTGCTCGAGGATTGGAACTCTGAACGGGACAGCTTAACCCATGCGCACAGAAAGAGCCCAAGCCTTAGTGAAGAGGATAGGCATCAAAGGAGTACATGCATTTTGAGTAGGACATACCTGCTGCCCTTGTGATGCTCTCATTCATGATGGAGCCGCCTGCAAAAGTGCACTCACATGCTCAGCCCGTTGATCTCTGTTGCAACCACTTGCAATCCAAATCCCCATCCTGCTGTGCTCGCAGTCAGGTGTATGATGATAACAACAGCCGCAGAAAAACCTAGCTTAGCACTCAGCCCTGTCAACTAGAGCCTACTGAGTTACCCCAACAGGCTCATGGCAACCGAATTGCAAACTGAGTCAGGTAGGCCAAGCAAAATAAAGCAATTGTTTTCAGTCACTGCATGATCGGTGCACACCCATGTCATTGCAGCCGGCGTGCATGAGGGCAGCTGCCCGCTCCGGGCCCATCTTGACCCAGGAGGCCTGGATGTTGGGCAGCGCCTTCTGAAGCGTCAGCCGCGCCACAGCATGCATCAGGAAGCACTCATGCAGCGTCGGCCCCTTCCTGGCCCGCCCTGCAAGGAAGACCATCACTCAGGCTAGCAAAAGGCTGGCGGTGGGCAGACTTCCGGTAAATGGAGGCGCACTCTGACACACAAATGCCTTCTTGGTGTCCTAGTAGGAGAAAAATCCAGCTGGTTCAGCTAACTACAATGTGGCGCAAGTTGCCAAAACTTGGCAGTGGTGTAGACCCATGCAAGCTGATGCTTCACATGGGGCAGAAGTAGAGCGGCAGACTACGATTCATGAGAGTACAGGCCTGACAGCAAGCTCACTCTGAGAGGCGCTTCAGGAACTGGCAGGGCTTTCAAGGCTTCGAGGGTAGCCTACCCTTGAGGTAGATGGGCGCCTCCATGTGCACGAAGGGCAGCGGCACAAACTCTGTGATGCCGCCGGTGCGCTGCTGCAGGTCCCGGATGGCGATGAGGTGGCGCGCCCAGTTCCTGGGGCCATCCACATGGCCGAACATAATGGTGGCTGTCGTGCTAAGCCCCACCTCATGCGCCGTCTCTATCACCTACACAGACGAGGCCCAGTAAGACATAAATTTCTGGCATGCATGCATGCACGAGAGCTCTCAATTTGGGCTACTGCAGGTCCCGGGTGGCATGTATGTGGCGCGCCCAGTTCCTGGGGTCGTCCACATGGCCAAACTCAATGGTGGCCGTCGTGTTGAGCCGCACCTCATGCGCCGTTTCTATCACCCACACAGCCGAGCCCAAGTGCGCAAAACGTTTGGTAGGCTGGGACACGCATCATCAATCAGGGCTGCTGCCGCAAGGTCCCTGACATCAGTGACATGATGTACGCAATTTCTGGGGCAATTCTACTGACGGAATATTATGACAGCTGTAGTGATGGCGGGTTGTTAATCGCGTTTTAAGTACCTCAAGCCACTGGGCTGTATTGAGCTTGTCTGGGCAGATGATTGCCCGGGTCTCGTCGTCCAAGACTTCCGCTGCAGTGCCCGGCAGGCTGCCCAGACCTGCCTCCTTCAGCGCTGTAAGATACCTTCTGAGCGACCAGCCTAGCGTCCTAGCACCTTCTGTCACCTGCGATGGACGGAGCGGTGTGTCAAGTCTATGTTAGTGATGTTGATGCTGCAGAGGCATATTGCATGACTGGAAGTGAACCCTGTGTTGAGGCATAGCAGTGACTGATGATGTGTGAGGCTCAACACAGCACTGGCCTCTGTGTGCTACATGGACTGCCATAGACACTGCAAATGTGCCGGGCTGCTTGCACACCTCGAGGGGAGAAAAAGCATGCACATGGATGTCTGGCGCGCCAGCTTTGGCGGCTTCCAGCAGCCTTAGGTATGTCTCCCCTGCACGTCTAAACAACGTCAGGACAGAGCAATGCCGACACTCACTGTTTTGGACAAGCAGATTGTCTAAGAACACCTCAATGCTGAAGCCGTCTGGGGTCAGTCAGACATGGCTTGTGTGTGAGACACACGAATATATACTGGGTGAGAACCAAAGCTACCACTGATGGAAGTGCTGGATGCAGAGACAGGCATCATGTGCAGGGCTGACCTGTGAAGTCTGGGTGGATGCCGCCCTGCATGCAGGTCTCAGAGGCGCCGCGCGCCCAAGCCTCCTGCGTCCTGCGGGAGATCTCTGTGTAGGGTAGCAGGTAGGGCGAGCCGCGCAGCTCCTCAGCAATTCTCCCCTTGCTGAAGGCGCAGAAGCCGCACGCATATGTGCACCTGTTGGTGTAGTTGATGTTCCTACAGAGATGGCACCCGTCATGCTGTTCCTGAGGAAGAGCCTGCACTATCTGCACTCCGCACTTGCTTAAACAGTGCCAAGGAGGTATGTGCATCTGTACGCATCTCAGCAGAGGCAAGACTCTCAAAGAGCAGCAACTTTGGTGTAAAATACATCTCTACTAAGGTCATTTGGCTTTGTCGCTACCTGTTGACCGCATATCGTACAATGTTGCCGCACAATGTCTCCCGAAGCTGGTCTGCTCACAAGAAGAAGCAGATCAAGTCATGAGCGCAAAAACAATCAGCCAACCACAGATGCCATGGAAAGACTGAGCCCTTTCCTCCATGATGCTATCACAGCTGGTGAGCAGACTTTGCCTTGCCGTGGCCAACAGAGACAACCACTTCTCATACAGAAACTGTGAGGAACCTTACCTGCGGCCGCGCAGACGAGCTCAAAGTCAGCTCCTCTGGCTGAGAACAGCAAGATTATGTCTTCCTCGCTTAGTTGCCGCTCCTCGTTCAGCACCGCAGCCACCAAAGTGCTTATCTGCACCAGCACATCTCCAGAATGAGCCCTCAACAGTCTGCATACCTTTGCATATGCAGTGCTACTGGGCAGGCCTGAAGGATATTTGACCAATTGACTGCCGTGTGATGTCATGCGCTTGGAGAATCAGGCCATCAGCACAGCTGTGTGACGCAGAATGCTGGTTGCAAGCATACCTCTGCTGATGCTGGGGGCTTGGCGGCGCCCTGCAGCAGGCCGTCAGCTCCCACCTCGACCTGCCACCGCCTGGGCCCCCTCTTTGCTCGGGGCACTGGAGTGCTGCTCTGCGCGTTGCGCTCATGCCTGCTTTCTGCATCAAGAATTCCCGCTTGAGATCCCTACTGACCCAGCACTCCAAATGTGGCCATGTGCTGCGCGTCATCCATGCAGCTGGGATGCACCTGGGATTGCTGCATAACAGGCCTGCTCCTCTTGACATGTATAGCTTCAAACATTCGTGGGAGAAACGCATACCAGAATCAAGGGCGGATGAGCTGGCGTGCGCATGTGCTGCAGTGCGGTCTGCATGTGCCTCCGAAGCCTGCGGCTTCTCACTGGCCATGCCTGGGCACCAGCCTGAGCTGCGGGCATAGCCGCTGCCGTCTGCAAGGCGCATTGTGGCTGCAAAGGGACTGCTGCGGCCGGCGCTATTGTCGAGCCACCGGTCTGCTGCCTTCACAGTCTCCGGATACACCGTCAGCCTGCGCATTGTAGTACTTTAGAGGCAGCTGCAGTGGGGCAGATCTAGGCCGAGACAACTCTGGTGGTGATGACTCGGCACGATGCTGGGTGTCAAGCAGGTAATCCCATATAATGGACAAAAGCTCTGGGCAACAGCACCACAGAAGATGCTACAGGGCTGCGCTGTAAAGCAAGCCTACTGCTGCTTGCCGAAGGGTGGGTACAGGGGGTGCATATAACAAGGGGATGAGATGTAGGTGCACACCTGGGGACAAGGGCCTTGCCGGCTGCAGCTGTGGCAGAAGCCAGGGCATGCAGGTGGGGCCAGGGCTTCTCAGGGTTTACGTAGTCTCTCGTCACTGGGGAGATGCCGCCAAAGTCATTTGCGCCTGCGTTCAAAATCGCCCTCCAGCCCATCTCTGCACCAACGCTACCTGCACAAGGGCCTGATGTGTTGACGTTGACTCTTCCAGTGCTTGCGCTCAGCTTCAAAAGCTGTGCACTCCAGTGAGAGAGGGCAGCTGAAGTTGTGCTTGCCAAAAAAAAGACCACGTAGCAGTCCCCCGCACAATGTCTCTGTCAGCCGGCTCCATACGTTGTGCAAAGCACAGTCCTGACCCAGCTGCAGTGGACAATGCAGAACGGTTGCAGCTCCTCTGATTTGGCTGTACACATGTGACGATGATGGAAGATGAGTTAGCTGAGAGCCACCTACCTGATGTCAGGTTGGGAGGTGCCTGGATATTCATGCTGGGCCCAAAGAGCAGGCGCGTAACAGCAATGGTCCACAGCAGCTCCTCAAAAGGAGGCTCAGGTGCATGAGCCATTGCTGTGTTCTTCTTGGGCACAAAGTTCTGTATGATGAGCTCCTGCAAGCCACACTAGTATTCAATATCCAAAATTCAACATGTTCCCCACACCTGGTTTCTTCATCCTGCCTCCAAGAACATCAAACAGGGCTCTTCCTCTGGCCAAGCTGTGATGTACAGTCTAAAGAGATCTGATAGCATGGGAAGTGCACTTGCCTAGCACTGGTGCCGTACATGATGGCAGTGGTAAAGCTGACCTGTATGTGGCCATACTGGTGGTGGAGGGCTCGCAGGTCAAGCAGGGACTGGACTCTCTCCTCCCTTGTTTCTCCAATCCCAATGAGCAGGCCGCTGGTGTAGGGCACTGATGCCTGCCCTGCAGCTTCTATGGTCCTTAGCCTTGCTACTGGATCCTGCACGCCAGACCTGAACTTGGCTCTGGCAGTGCTTTGTTGCATTGCCTGATACTAAGGCTGCGGCAGAAAGCGGGCTTTGTGAGGTGTTTTGAGTGGGGCTGTTTGCCGCAGCAGCAACAAAAACACAGCAAAAGTAAGTGCAGCTTGAGCGCGCCAGACAGATGCATGCATAAGACAGAGTTTCCTGACGCTGAGGCTTCTCCAGCAATTTCCGCTACCTGCTCATTGCAGGCTCTTCTTGACATGCTGAGAGGCTCTGCCAAGCTGATGCTTTCCTGGTGCAACAGCAATGCCTAGAGCTCCTTCAGGCTCGTGGATGGATTGAAGGTTGTGGGTAGATTCCCAGACATTTACTCACCTTGTCAGGGCAATTGTGGTGGGGCATGCCAGGCTGCATGAGGCGCCTGGACGAGCTCTCCAGCATGAGGCCCTGCCCTGCTGACACCTGCCGCAGCGCTCGCACCTGCACATGCACGTCTGCAAGATGAGGCACAAGAAAGGTTTTGATGCGTGTAAAAGCCAAGAGCTGCATGAGAGGTCAAGCTCAAGGACGAACCAGATGGAATGCGTAGAAGGCTTCCCTAACCATCATCAGTGGTTCAGATTATAGGAGGATTGGCTCACCTCTGCAAGGCCCATGACGCCTGCATTAATGTGAGGCAAGAGCCCTGTCTCCCTCATGACTGTGCCGGCAGCGTCTGCCACATACTCCAGCGTCGACCCATACCCCAGCTGCCTCAGCTCCTGGGCAGCTTCCGGATACAGTTCCTCTGGCTTATCCCCTGCATGCCATGCACAACCGTGAGCAAATTTGCCAAAGAGGCACAGTGTATGTGAGTGCACGATGTGAGCACGAATGCCTGCAAATGCGTGGCTGTTCCGTGAATGAAGGCTTATTATGCAAGCCCCTCAATGCATGTGTAGCTTTTCTCCTCTGCAATGTGGATGCTAGGATGCTGCTAAGAGCGCAACAGATCAGTCCATGCGCATACTCATGCACGATGCACAGGAATGATGCAGTTGCAGGTGAGGGAGGCAGATCCGCAATAGAAACAAGAGGGCTTACCCAGAGTGAATAGAATTTCCGCACATCCCTGCTGGACGCCCATGCTGGCAACTTGCAGCACCTCCTCCATGGTCATGTAGCTCCTGCGGCCGGGTACTGGCGGCTGCGCGAAGGTGCAGTAGCCGCAGGCGTCCCGGCACAGCCGCGTGAGAGGCGTGAACACCTGCAGCATCTCTTCTGCTGAGGCGCCCATTCCTAAAGGTTGCTCACCTACCATGCGATTGTTCCAGAATGAGCAGGAAAGGCGAAGCTGTATGTGCAATTTGAACACGAGTATACCTTTGGCGAGAAGGTGACGAATTTATGAGCTTCATCGCGCAGGCTTGCAGCAGCTTTGTAGAGGTCAGAGAGAGACTCTCCATGAAGACCTGTGAGCTGATGGAGAACCTGCACCTTTCAAACCATCAACAAGTTTGTACATGAGAATTGGAGATCCTGAAGTAACGCATCGAGTATGTGACGGACCTGCTGAGGGACATCTTTAGACTTCGAGATCAGCTGCTGGATTGCATTGGTCGACTGTGATGTCCCTGCTTGTGCGCGTGCACGGTTGCATCCGGCATGCCGAGATGTTCTTGAGCTGGATCTGGACAAGTCAGATGGCAGAAAGGGAGGAAACGCGTAGGCATGGGCGGCCATCGTGTGTTGGGACATGTCTCACATCTGCCTCGGTCAAAGTGCAAATGCCCGTAAGCAGACCTTATATTTTCACAAGGACTAGTATGCGTCCTAATGTTGATATAAGAGCCCCAGCAACAGTTCCTAGGAAGCAGTACAGCTCCGAGATGCATATCGTGGTCAACCCTTGGTCAATGGAGTCACATGCCAGTCAGCAGCCAGGAGCACAATTCGCACTGCATCACAGAGAAAGAAGGAGCTTTCACCTTTCCTAGATTGTAGAGAGCAAAGAGTGTCGAGTGTGTGAGCCGTGCATAGCAGAGAAGTGAGTCTTTGCTCGCTTGAGCTGTGAGAACAGCTCGAACTGTAAAGAGAAGTCTGCTCTCTTCAAAGTCAACACAAGGACTTACTTGGGAAAGGCTTTGAATCTGTACTGTTGCATGAGCAGACCCAGTTTCCACTATTGAACGATAAGTCGAGACGAATGGAGGGTGATCTGAAGCGGTGACCATATCATCATATGGGACCTGCCTTCCTCCAAACTCGTTGAGAAGGCTAGACAGAGCATCAAAGTAATCAGGTGCCTTCGACAGAGAAAACAGAACAGCTGACGATATGGACAACCTCACAAAACACTTTCGCATTAGGAAGACCTGTCTGGAGATGCTGAACGACAGGCAGTACCTGATCGGCCAGGTCAGACATACCGTCATGTGCATGATGTTGCCTCGCTTGTCCAGCTCGTTGCCACTACATCTGTACCTAGAGAGAAATCGTGAGATTTCAAAGTTGCTGCTAATTGCATCCAGGATGAGCTCAACATGTCTAAGGAGGCCTTCAGAGACCGCTTTGGAGATGACCCGCGGAAAGACGACCTCACAGTCCTCGCCCCTAAGCAGGACGACCCCACAGAGCAGGTGAGCCTCCCTACAATGACCGCAACCCCTCCCAGTGAATAGTAGCCCGCACAGGTGCTGTCTGAGGTCAACATCCTACACGCAGCGCTGACTGACAGCTCTTCACAGTTGCCTGCGTCCTGCAGACACTCTTGCAATCACACAGGGTTATCGCCTATACGAGAGTGAGAAGCATAGATCGTCGAATGATGAGGCTCTGGCCTGGCGCAGGTGTTTGTGTTCTTTCCTGACTTGCCAGGAAGACCATAAAGACCGACGCATAGCGCATGCGCAACGAGGGCGTTGACCAGACGCTCATCGACCAATGACACTGCTCAGAGGCATGCATACCAAGATGATGAGACTGCTGCCTGGGTGCAGGTGTTTGTGTTTTTCCCGGAAGAGGAGAAGGTGGGCGTGAAGACCATCAAGACCTATGCGGAGCGCATGCGCAACGAGGGCGTCAACCGGGCGGTCATGGTGACGCAGATCAACATGACGCCCTTTGCGCGGCAGTGCCTGCAGGAGATGGCGCCCAAGTACTACATCGAAGTGGTGAGCCCTCCCCTGCTCTCTTCACTGCAGACACCTTTATCAAAGGAGGTATGATCTGGCAGGACAGTGACAAAGGTTGTTGAAGCTTGTTGTTATGGAGTGTGTACTTATGCTGCACATCACAGAAAAGCCGGTGCCCCTGCCAGAGTGGAAGCGGGCAAAGCATGCAGCTCCTCTGACAGTGCACCGTGGGCAGCGGCCTCTGAGGGCAGGGTCTGGGATGTGTAAGGGTTGACTGAGGGCCCAAACTCCTTTCTGTGCAGTTCAATGCGGCAGAGCTCCTCATCAACATCACAAAGCATGTGCTGGTCCCGGAGCACAGGCTGCTCACCCCTGAGGAGAAGCGCACTCTATTGGACAGGTGAGGGCCTCCAGCACTGACCTTGCTTGATTCATAGCAGCAGAGCGCCTCTCCAGATTCAGTCTATCTGATACTCTGTTCATGATTGAAGGCTGCCTGTCTACCTACTGAATCGCAAGCTTACTTTCATCCTTGCAATTCAGCTGAAATGGGCATAACCATGGTTCCTGCAGCAGTGCCGCAGGTGGCACAGCAATGAGCGCTGTCTGGTGATCATGACATATGCAGCAGGGGTCTGCATGCTGCAGGCTGGTCTGCAATATTTATCAGCAAAGGCCTGCAGCATCAAGGGCTTGCATGGTGCAGGTACAAGGTAAAGGACACCCAGCTGCCGCGCATCCAGTTTGCAGACCCGGTGGCCAGGTACTATGGCATGCAGCGCGGCCAGGTGGTGCGCATTGTGAGGCCCTCAGAGACAGCCGGGCGCTATGTCACATATAGGCTCTGCGTATGAGCCAAGACACGCATGAGTGCAGCCCTGCGATGAGTGAGAGGATGAAGCATGATGCGGTGAAGCTGCCAGCCTGTGCTGCTGGGAGACTCTGTGCAAAGGGCGCACAGTGGCAAGCGCGCTGGAAGACGACTGTCAAAGGCTGTCAGCTAGACACCAGGTGACCTGCATGCTGCATAGATACTTCAGTTTAGCGAGAGGAGAAGTTGAACCATATGAGAGGGAGCATGCTGAGCTCCTTACGAGTACTGGAAGCTGAGACAAAGCATCATCATGCTGCTAGAAAGCTTGCCAAATCATTTCTAGCAGCAGCATTCTGCTCCTTTGCTTTGATAAGGAGTAGTCTCAACATTGAGCAACCTTGCCTGCCTGCTTCTGACCAAAGGACGCCACATGCATGCCCCAGGATGTCATCAGCAATTGAGGTCAGGTACCAGAATCAAGCATGGCATCCGACTTGAGCCATAGAGCCTTGGCTGAGCCCAGTGCTGCTTCACACATGCATGAATATCAATCCCACAGCCATTCAGGAGCCCTACAAGGGACTTGGGAAGTCCAAGACTGAGCCATACTAGGGAACGCCATCTAGCCAGCTGGGATGCTGCACGTTTCAGGATTGCATGGCGCCAGCCCAACGTCCTGGCTCGGCATATCCCAAGGCCCTGTCTCGTCTTGTGCCCCCACACCTCCATTACAGGGCTAGCATATCTGTGTCCTCCTTCCCGCAGAACAAGCTTAGGGGGTCGGCACCGCACGATCGGCATCATGTCGGCAGCGTCCTACTTGGCAGCACTGGCAGCAGCGATTGCTCTGCTCCTTGTGGCCAGCCCAGCTGGAGGGCGTCCTCTGGCAGGCAAGCACTTCATCCCCTCAAGAGGGACAATCAAGTGCAGATGATTGCCGATTATGCCATCAGCGGCACTTCGGCAGCAGGACACAGTCGCAAATACAGAGCTCAAGTGGTGCAGTCTATGGTCTAACATAAGCCCCTACTGGTGATGAGAGTATAATGCGCATCCGTCGTGTGTCAGCGTCGTCCAAGGCTGTATGTTGGCACTTTAGCACCTGGTACTAAAGTGCTCACCAGGGCTAAAGAGTCAGCTTTCAAAGCCAAGCATGTTGCAATCTGTATCAGAGTATGGGTTCAGAGGGACTTTCTATCAATGCAGGGGACGTCTCAAGCTGGAAGGGGCGCAGCTTGAAGCAGGGCAACAGTGGAGGTGGCGGAGGTGGCAGTGGCTTTGGCTCCAACAATCAGGGCAGCCTTCTCAGCGGCTTCTTCAATCTTGGCAGCCTGGGGCTCAACTTTAACAGCCTGCAGTCACAGATCACTGCTGCTCTCCTCAGCGGTAACCAGGACCAGGCCTCCAACCTCATCAAGCAGGGCTTGCAGGGCGGCAACACTGGCGCTGTGTCACAGGCTCTTGCAAGCGCCTCTGCCAATGTAAGCTACCCTCATGCGGCACTCCATGGTATTGCGAAGCAATTTTCTTTTCTGTTCAAGGCCTCAGGACCTGATCATCATCTGAAACATACTCTGGAAGACCACAAGACAGCAGTACGGATTCTGGGCCTGCATGTTTACACAAGCGGCAAGTTCTGAAGGTCAGCAATTGAGACCTGCTCAACTGATGCGCAGGGCAACTCTCAGGCTGCTGCATCAGCGCTGACATCAGCAGTGTCAAACGGAGCGCCTGCCAGCGCAGCAGCCCAGGCAGTTGCTCAGGTGACTTCTCCCTTACCAATGACAGCTGTCATACTACCCCATGGAACCTTTGTGCTCTCAGAAAGGACCTGTTGACCACCCAAAGGGGCTCCCTTCATATCAAAGAAAGACAAGCTCCAGATGGGTGCCCTGTGATGCTCAGGAGGCTGCAGGTGCTGCCGCCAGATGCTGAGCAAAGCCTAATGGCTGATGTAGGCAACTGGCAGTATCCCAACAACACCTGCTCTGGGGCTTGCATCATCCCCCTCATCACTCACAGAAAATGACTTCCTCGGGCCCCCCTCTCCAGGATCGACTGGGTTCATGCTTGGTCCTCCCCCTCCTGTAGGATTTGGTGTGATGGGCAGTCCGCCGCCAAGCTTTATGCAGCGGTCACCCCCACCACCGCAGGTCTCATATCACCTTCCTTGCAATTCATCTGGGAGGGAGGACACATAGGATAGGGGTCCATGCTAGAAGTCCAGCCCCGAAGCTGATCAGGGCAGCAACCGTCATCTAGATGTGTTGTCCTGGGAGTCCGTTCAAAGTGCATGGTTCTTCCAAAGCAAGAGGCAGGACCTTTGCTGCTGAGAGCCCAATGGCTGGTGTAGGCAACCGGAAGCATCCCCACACAACCAACACCCCCAGAGGTCAGCGGGGGTGTTAGCGGGGGAATCAGCGGGGGTGGTTTACTGGGCCCCCGGCCTCCTATAGGCATATTTATCATGGGCAGCCCACCACCAGCCTTTGTAGCGCATTCTCCGCCGCCACCAGTGCAGGTTGCAGCAGCCTTCCTACTCAGCACACCCCCTCTCAACAGTCCTCACAAAGCCCATGGTCCCTCCGAAGCAACAGGCGGGATCTTTCCTGCTGAGAGCCCAATGGCTGGTGTAGGCAACTGGAAGCATCCCCACACAACCAACACCACCAGGGGTGAGCGGGGGAGTCAGCGGGGGTGGCTTACTAGGAACCCCGCCTCCTGTAGGCATATCTGTCATGGGGAGCCCACCACCAGCTCTTGTATCAGAGTCTCCGCCACCACCGATACAGGTTGCTAAAGCCTTCCCACTCAACACGCGTCCTCTCAAGAGAGCCGCATTGACGGCTTGTCTGACCTGCAGTATGCAACTCGTTGTGGCTTGCATGCAGGCGTGACACATGTGCAGGTCATGGCTTGACCCCTCTGGAGAACAGCCTGATCTCTCATATCTGACAGTCGATAGTATGCTGAGCTGAATGCTGCTTATATACATCTGGTGTGGTGCGCAGGTGACCAACAACGCTCCAGTGGCTTCCTCGCCCACCCCGGCAGCTGCAAGCCCCCCTGCACCCTCCAACGTGAGCCCTGCACCCTTCAGGCACAAGTAGAGGGTCCTAGGGGTGTGGGTGTCCTGCAACAAAATCAGTATGGCACATCTTCAGGCTTCATCAGGCAGAGCACCACATCTCCACGTCTTGCATCTGAGCCTTGCAGATTGTAACCAGGTCTTACCCTGCTGACGAGAAGCATGATTTTGTACTGTGCGACTCACCCAGATGCATAGCAGCTTGCTTCTGCAAACCCATGATGTGCCAGTCCCAGTGCATAGCATGGCTGCTGAGGGCGTGCTGTGTGATGTGCAGCTGCAGAACGCCGCTCAGAACGGGGACACCAGCAGCATTGCCAACGCGCTGGCAGTGTCCACCGGAGGCAGGGTCGACTCGGTGGCCAATGCCAACTCCCAGGCCTTTGCCACAGAGAGCAGCGCCATCTCGGACGCTGTCTCCAAAGCCGTGGCCAACGTGCGCTCTCCCAGTCATGAGCGCACACCCCCAATCGCAGGCCAGCATGAAGAGTTGTGCTGAATACCCAGACGCCCGCCCTGGTGGCGTGACACATGCTGCTAGCAACTCATTGTGCATCACTACATCAATAAATGATCCATGATGATAGTGCCTGTCAGACGCTGTCTCCAAAGTTGTGGGCAATGCGGGCTCTCCAGTCATGAGCGCAGCCCCCAATCGCAGATGAACAGTCAAGAGCATTGCTGAGTACAAAGACGCCCTGATGGCGCAGTACATGCTGCCAGCAGAGATGTGTCCGGGTGCAGATGCTGGTGTTTGATGTTGACAGTGCCAGTACACATGCAGGTGAAGAATGGTCAGGATGCGACTGCACAGGCCCAGGCAGCTGCCCAGGCCATTGGCACTGCCACAGCAACCGCCCTGGCAGCCACCAGTGCCAGCACAAATGTGCAAGGTAGGCTTCTCAGCCCTGTTCTCTACTGTCAGTATGCCCTCTCAGCCACTCACAGCATATTCCAAGTAGGACCAGAGAACACATGCACAGGACCCGATAAAGAAGATTGGGGACATTCTCTTCACAGTGGTGGTGGAAGGCATCTTTGATCAATGTGTATCATTGCCTGTGCAGGCTCCGGCATGGGAGCCGCGGATGCCTCTGCTTCGGCCTCAGCCACTGCTAAGGCAACGGCACAGGCCATCGCCAATGCTGTCGCGCAGGCGACCAACAACAACGCCAAGGTGCTCCTTCGCCTTCTGCCAGTGGACCCTGCTTAGACCCGGTGCATGAACAGAATGGCAATGCCTGCATAGCCAAGATACTGTGGATCAAAAAGCTAAGACTCTTTGAGCTGCCTAGCGGGCAGCCTTACATCAGCCTTCAGACGGAGACAGCGCTGTGAGTTGAATAGGCTTTTTGCACTTGTTGATGCAGGTGGCTTATGACATCAATGATTGACACTCAACTCGTTGATGTCTCAGTCGTTTGCATCAATTTGTGTATGCCAAAGCAAAGCCTTCAAGGCGTGACCGCGGCAGTTGGGCTGAAGCTTCTGGAATTTAGGACTCAAGGCATGGTACTGTTGCAGGCGACCGCAGCTGCGTCTGCCAGCGATCTGCAGACCGCCATTGCCACGGCTATTGCATCCTCCCAGTCATCTGTCACCTCCACAGGTGGGCTTTCCATGCCTGATCCCGCCCGTCATGTGCCCATGCGCACTTGTTTATGGATATGCGAGAGCATGAGACGGGAAACAAACCTGAATCAAGGCACAATGTTCACCACTCACATCAGATAAGCATGTCCCACAGTGGTGCATCCGCGCATGCTCAACCCATCAGCAGCTACCACAGACCATCAACGCTGTGTCATGCCGCAATAGCGCAGATGACGTGTGGGTGCTGACTGTGCAGGGGGAGCAGCCCAGGCGAGCAGCCAGGCTATTGCCACAGATACGCAGAAGGCAGTGGCAAACGCTCTTGCCCAGGCCTTTGCAGCAGTCTCTGGGAGCAACAGCAACAGCGGGGCTGGAGCTGCGAGCGGACCAAGCGCTGGCAAGTAATGTGCAGACTGCTTGGAGGGATGATTAGCGGCATGTCTTAAAACGTTCTCCCATCAAGGAGTGTGGGATATCTGAGGCGGGCACCTTGCAAGAACGCTCGTCCCGAAATTCAAGGGCTTCAGGAACATGCAGCTATTGTGTGGACATATGCGGGCTATGCAGGTAGATGTTGCGCAGAGTCATGGTGTGAGTGAAATAGCAAACCAGATGTCAGATCCTGCTTGAAAAGCTTCCAGGCTGTAGCTATTGAGACAGTGTTTTCAGATCAGGGATCGTTGTGAGATGATGAGGATGGCTTGCACGGCTGATGCTGTGTTTGCATACTGCGGAATCTGCATATATGGTCATGGCACATAGCTCGACAGGTCTCTGCCTTCGTTAATGAGGGCGATGTTCTTACATACACTCTTGCGAGTACTGAGCTTTAAAGAGGTGTGCTGACAATGTTGATAGAAAGCGCAAGCCGCACTGCTCTGACAATACCGCTCACTAGTGCTTCCCTTTTTCCACACTAGCGGGGAGTCACTATTGTTACAGCATACCTGCTGACAACTGTCTCTGTCAGACTCTGACTGTTACTGCGTGTCTTTCCTTCACCCAACGCAACAGCACATGCTGCTGGAGATTTGTACACCTTCCACAAGGCTGCTTTCTGGAACAAATGCTCATGGCTGAATACTCTCCAGCACAAATGTGCTCGGGCCTATTGCATCCTGTCTGTGTCCTGTGTTCAGAAGTACTTCTGGCCATCTGCTCCGGTGCTCACTCCTCCTTCTTGGATCCTATTGAGGCGTCCCTCTTGATTGGCCTGCATGTGCCAACAACACTGTAAGAGTCTGCTTGGGGACTCATCCTCCTCAGGACATGGCAAGGGATCTCAGTTCGTGAGCAGCACGAACAACATGTACCTCTGCACTGCAGCTCTGGTGGTCTGAATGACTCTGTGTCTGCCTCACCTGATGAGGCCTGCAGCAGGGCGCATCAGATGAGCCATTGGTATGTGATGCCATGCAAAACATGAGAAGCTCAGAGGGGTGTATGGAAAATCACCTACTAAGCCTGAAGCGCCTGCAGACCTCCTTGTCAACCAGGTCCCGGGGAAAGAAGGTAGGGCCAAACCAGTTGAGCCACCAGTTGGGCGTGATCACATAGTGCGGCCATGGGGTGGAGCTGCTGTTGAGAATCTGCACAGCAGGCAACGCACTTCATGATTCTGAAATTGCCAAATCAGAAATGCATCTGCTATATTTCCCCGGCGTTCATCGCTGTCAAAGTGCAGATCCAGTGCTGCTCCCAGCTTCTCATTCAGCTACTGAGGCGCATTTAGCATCTGGTGCGATTTTGAGGTTATACAAATCCTTATCGAAGGCATCAGGTGCAGAGAGCCTGTCCGAGGCACCCAGTGTGGATAAGACATGATTCTGATTTGGAGAATCACAGCGCTAAGCACACCGCACCTTCCAGATCTTCTCGCCAATCACAGAGGGCTCCCAGAACCAGCCGGGCTTGCTCGTCTCCCGCTCCGACAGCTGGCGGGCCTTCCGCACGTACTCTGAGAAGACGCTGCCCTTCTGCTCTGCAGGCTCTGCATTCCGGATTGCGTCGCCCCAGATCTCTGTCTGGATGGGGCCTGCATCCCACAGAGCATCCTCAGGCAACTACATAGACATCCCTGGAGCATCAAGCATTGTAGTTGTGCGGAAGTTTCCTGTTAGTTCTCTTGAGCAACTTGCTTGCTCTGTAACAGCTAGTGGTTCCACCAGACCTTTGTACCTGTAAGTCATGCCCATGCACTGGAGACAGAGGACAGCGTCTGCACAGATGACAAGATGTCTCAGGCTACTGTCAGCCAACGGGGCGTTTTGACCACACCTGGCGCAATGATGACCACATCAATGCCAAAGGGCTTGAGCTCCCGTCGCAGCCCCTCTGACATGGCATTGAGCCCTGCTTTGCTGGCTGAATATGCAGTCTGCAGAGAGCACACATCCCCTGAAACCGCGCACTACTTCCATAGGGACATTCCCTTGCCTAGCGCTTGGAATATTGGAAGAAGTAGGACAGTTGCTGTCGTTAGTACTCCAACCAAATCTACCTTAGGACAGGCATACCACGACGATGAGGTACTGAAAACGGGGAACTACTCACGCAGAATGGCAGTGTGTAGCTGCCGTAGATGGAGGACATATTTAGGATCTTGCCAGGCTTCCCTTTCAGTGTCAGGTCTGTACCGAGCAGGGGCAAAAATGCCTGCACAGACGTTGACAAGCCATCAGATATAGCTCCTTTGGATGATGAGGTGCAGGGCATGAAGTTGAATGCTAGCCAGTCAAGAGTGTCCCTGTCCCACCTGTGTGACAGAGACTTGAGCGATAAGGTTGACATCAAGCTGCTTCCTGAGCTTTGCTAGGGGGAGATCTGCCAGGGCATCAAGCCCTACATGGATGCCTGCAGCAGCACACTAGCATGAGAACCTGACATTCCATGTGCTATAACACGCCTGTAACAGATGGGCAGAGAGAATGTGCATCTGTATGCAGATTTGTGATTGACTCACGTACAGTGCGCCAAGCTGATGCAGATTGTATATTGAAATTTGAAAGTCAGGGGACCGCAGAATATCACCTGCATTGTTCACCAGTCCCATCAGGTAGTGCCCCTTCATGCGCGACCTGACCTCTGCTGCTGCCCTGTTGACTGCCTGCTCATCCGTCACATCAAACAGCAGCGGCGTGAAAAAGTCTCCAAACTCCGCCTGCAGCCGCTTGGCATCTGCCTCTTTCCTCACACTGCAGTGCAACCGCTTCAGGTCAGAGCACCATAGAATGGATTGCTCTGAGCACTGAACATTATGTGAGCACGTGATGTTCAAGTGCTGTCTGCTTCATGGTCCAGCCACATGCAGCATCAGGCCTGCATGTATCAGCAGGGATGCCGCATGTGAAAGCGCATGACCTTGCTCTGCAAGGCTGTGCAGTATGAGTCTCAGTAGGGGAAAACTCAGAGCTTGCCTGCCAAAGATGTGGCACTGGTGTGCTATGAGAGACTTTGCAACGCCGTACCCAATGCCTGAGGACACTCCAGTGACAACAACCACCCTGTCAATGTTCACAATGACTCCCAGGCTAGGTCCCGCATCCTCATCGTACTTGGAGCGCTGCCATCCAGCAAGCAGCCAGCCTTCCTGCTCTTGTGCCCCTGCAATGCATATGCCTACATTGGGTGCTCCATCGATGCTCTTTCTTCCTGGGCTATATGCTACAAGCACAGAAGAGAATGTATAAGGCTTGGTCCGAGGCAGCGACAATCGACAGGTAAGCTACCTCTCCAGCACTCTCCTCAAGCCTAGAAACCATACAAAAGACGTATAGCGGGAGGAACCCTTGAGTCAGAGCTAAGCAAAGGTGTGAATGGGATACTTGCTGCGTCATAGGTGTACCCCAAGAATGTGCATGTTGTGAAAGTGCTGGGCACACCTTGAGCCATTTGAAAGTTCCGAAATCAAGCTCCCTCTATAGCATGCCCTCCTGTGCCCTGCACAGGGAAAAAGCTAGACGTAGGAGGAGTAGCGTAGTCCGACCGAGGGCCCTTGTGAGGCACCGCGCTGCTGGTCAACTGCCCTTAAACATATCAATTGTGCTATAGTGGCGGAAAGGGACGAGTAATGTCCGCTAAAACGGTGCATTATTGCTGCAGATCATGGTTGGAGGGTAGCTCAGGACGCACCTCGGCCGTAGTAGGGAGGTGTGAAGCGCACTGGCAGGCGCGGAGACGTCTCTTCTGATGCAATGCGGATGAGCTGATTTAATCGAGGGGCCCTCTCAGCAGCAAGAAACGGCTGGCAAGACGCACCGGAAAATATTCATGTGCCACCTGTCGTGCTGCGACGTCATGCTTTGATCCACGGTATTGCGCATTTGCTATTTGCTGCACAACGAGACAATCGGTGTAGTGTAGGCGCAGTGAGGTGCTGTCACAAGGAGAGTGAGAAGCTTCTATCCGAGAGGGCCAGGGAATCCATTCGGGAGCACCCCAAACACTGAGTTCCGAAAGACATATTCTAAGGCGGCGATCAGCCTGAAGCACCGCTCATGATGAGTGTGAAAAATATACAGCATAGAGCACCCGTGCACCGACCCGGATGTCCTGCCCGCCTCTTGCAGCGACAAGCGATCTGCTCACTTACTAGGAATGTTAGACATAGCGTGACAAGTCAGAGGAGTCGAAAGCCAGGCAGAAAATATTTGGCAGAGACTCAGAGGTACAAGGCAGCCCCGGAAGGCTCTGGGTATCCTAGATCAGGGGACATCGGCCAGGTGAGACATTGAGCTGGTGTCTGCCTGTATCGTGTGCCCATGTCATCTGTCATGTGTAAGCTGATGACATTCCTGCTGCAGAAAGAGGAGTTGGTAGGGGAAGACGCCGCCTACTTCGACGTTGAGCAGCAAAGTACAGGAAAATGGGTTTTCTTCACGGTCGAGCTAGCTGTTGTCCTGGGCATCATGTACGTGGTAAATCCCTTCCAGCTCCCTAAGCGCGTTGGTCCTTGTATCTACGCGGTTGTCCCGGCAGCATGATCTCAGCTGCTCTGTCCTGCAATGGCCTTCGTCCAACAATGGTTCTTTGGGCATACCAAACACCTCACTGATGTAGGTGTGGATCGCACCTAGCACTGGCGTGGCGTCAGCCTTCCTGGAGCAGCTGGAGAAGATATCATCAGACTCGACTGCGCTGATGCTGGCCATCTTTGCAGTTTTTGCTCTAGTACATAGCGGCCTTGCCTACCTGAGACCTTACGGTGACTTGCTGTCCTGCGCCCTTGCTTGCTACCCCATCATTTCTCGTTTGTCTTGGTCCGTACACTGTACTTCATGGAGCGCCCATCCGTGAGGTGCTGTAAGACTCTCAAGTGACATCATATTGACAAATGATATTTTACGTCCAGGGGAGGAGCTCATTGGTGCAAGGGCTTTCAGGGTGATCTTTGCGGCGATCAGCCTGCCCCTAGCCACACTGGCCCTCGCGCACTTCATCAATCACAGATACGATGGACTGCCGCTGTGGAACTTGAGGGGCCAGCCCTTTGTGCACGAGGCAGTGTGGATCCTCAATTTCGTCTCCTTCTTCTTTCTGTACCCCTCCACCTTCAATCTCCTGGAGGTGTGCTCTCACATGTACATGCCTGTCATACTACTACATCGCTCCGGTACTGATTCAGCATGACTATCTGGCCTCATGTGTTCAGGGGTTGGTGCAGTATGGTGCACTCTGAACAGCCTGACCAACCTGCTCAATCTTGATTGGCTTGATCCTGCAAGAGACTGCTGCTCAGCCATTGTTGAGGTACCTTGTCATGCCGGATCCTATCGTCCTGCACGTCTACTATGCTGCAGATGAACTGACAGCCTCAGGTGCTCATCCTGTCATGGCTTTCCAGGTGGCTGCAGTGGATGAGCCCAAGCTGCATCTGTGGGAGACGGGTGTCATGAGGATCACCAGGCATCCGCAGTCTTTTGGACAGGCTCTGTGGTGCCTTGCGCACACCCTCTGGATTGGGTCAACCTTCATGGTTGCCACTACAGGCAAGTGTCTCTTCATGGCGGAGCCGCACTCCATGTCGTCCTTTCAGATCATGTGCATGTATGCTCCAGCCTCTGATGGGTGCCTCCTTCCCTTTGTCAATAGGTGGGCCCTACCCTATCATGGGTCAGTCACAGTACACTCCGGAGGGCTCATGGATAGAAGTGGGATGCTGCAGGAGCTCTGATGGCACATCACCTTTTCTCTTGCTGGCATGGGGACTACCGGCTACGGCGGAAGTATGGAGAGGTATGCGATTGCTGCATCTTCAGTCCTCTCATGTCCATCATCACTTGTTGTATCAGGCATTGGCTAAAGGGCAGTACATGTGCGATCGCTGCCAGCGTACATTGCTGAAATATTGCAGCACTATGCAGGCATTTGATGCGGTGAAGGAGCGGACAAGCATCTTGCCATTCCAGGCCATCTGGGAGGGGCGCCAAAAGCTGCCTAAGGACTACTACAAGGAGTGGCTTCGCCTCCCCTATGCAACAATTCTGGCAGTCACCCTGGGCGCATATTGGGCACACCCTCTCATGCAGCGCGCCTCATACTGGCTAAATTGGTAATTGGTGCTTGCCTGGTCCCCGGTATGTAGGGGTGGTCCAAGCAGCCTGATTGGGCAATAGATGTATATAGATTTGTGACTTTGATGAATCTTGTAGTGGGCCCCCAGAGGCAGCCCGGCTTTCAGAGCACATACAGACGTTGGAGGTTGGGCGACTCTTGCAGTATTTGTACAAAACGTTGGTGATGCAAAAACGAAGAAGTAGCAATAGACAGCCTCAAATGATGGTCCGGTCTCTCCTTGCAGGAGTACTTGGCTCCCCTCCCGCTGCCTGCACACTTTGAATCTCTGTGCACTGGCTTTGCCAGCCTGGCATCCTGCTGTGCTCGCGCGCAGCATGATGGGTGCTTTTTCCCTGTGCAATCGGTGGGCAATTGATGTTCTGATGCCGATTGGGAACACTCAATTCATCAAAGTCCATGGCTCCAAAGCGCAGGGCAAGCGCGAGAGCGCAAAACAAGGCCCCCGATTACAAGGAGAACAGGTACCATCTTGTTGCCTAGGATAGCTTTTTCGCAGATATAGTTATCTTATTGGCGATATCACGTACTGCCAGCTCTATTGTCACCAACGTGCGGCGGAGGGATCCCTTGCTGGCTCTTTCCATGCCCTCGGATGAAAGTGACAGGTGACATGTTTCTACGGTGCAGTGAGCCTAATGAGACGGAGTACAAGGGCGACGAGCAACTTTCTGACGACGAAGCAGCTCCTGTCACAGTGTCCAAGCGTCGCAAGGTAGGAGCGGTCCACCCCCCAAAGAGACGCTACAGATGTAGTTCTCAGAGCAGAGGCATTCTCCACCTTCTGGACCGGGCCCCGGGATCACAACGGAATGCCTGCAAAAGTGTATATCACGAGAGTCCTAACAGATGCTGCTATGCACAGGTGACCAAGACGAAGGCAGGCGTAAAGAAGGAGGAGAACCTGAGTGTGTTGGATGCTGCATCATTGCTTGGTGGGTCTGTTGCAGTGCATGGATAGGACTGCTCCCTCTCAGGGGAGATTCAGTATGTTCCAAAGTGAGGCAATGCTCCCGCCACAAGGCTTAGCTGAAGGCAGGCTCTGAAAGACCTGCTTGTCACCGCAGTTGTGGCAAAGGGAGCACGAGGCAAGTTCAGAGCTGCAGCCCAGGTGACGCTTGAGCAGACCCTATTGGATTCACCGTTTCACTTCAAAACAGCTGCAAGTGCTCTGCGAGGCAGACAAGTGAAGTTTTGATTATTGTGCAGGCGTGGGCACAGTCATACCAGGAGAACAAGACACGCGCAACTGCAGCTGTGCTGACTTTCCTTGTACAGGTCAGACCATAATCCTGGTCACTTCATCTCAGCACACTACCAGTGCAGAGGTCCTCTTTTGGATATAAGTGTATAGCAGCAGCAGAAATGCCGTTGAAGTGACTGCGCACAGCAGACACAGACTTGCAAAACATATGTCCCGGTCTACTGCCATACGAGCTAAAGCTTGATTCACAATTTGCAAGTGGGACGGACGGTGTTCAACTGAGCTAAGCAGGCCTAACATAGGCTGAACACACACACAGCAACAGATGGAGCCACTTTCACTGAGTCCTGCAACGCCTGGCTGCAGGCTGCGGGCTCGTCATATCTCATCACGGACGCTGACGTGGAGGAAGGGGAGGTGGACGAGACTGTCAAGACTTTGCTGGACGGGGTGACCACCGAGGGCTACACAGACCACTTCAACGGCAAGGGCCAGAAGGCCTTTGCAGGCAACTACCTGGAGCTCTGGGAAAAGGTACAGACGTACTGCATTATGTCTTGTCTGTTCATGGAGGAGGCGCAGCTGAAGTGTCCAGAGCTCGTATGCACCTTCCACTGCAGCTTCTAATGCCTGTTGAAAACTTGTATCGACTTCAGTCCATTGCTGAGACCCAGGTCCAGCTCAGCTTGAGGGCCAGAGGCATGGCCCAGAAGGTGTGGTGGTGCATGATTTGAGCTGGGCTTGATCTGCTGTCATAATCGGTTGCATTGAGGGATGCTATGGCCTGTGCAGCTTATCACAGAGGGGCACACAGCGGAGATCTTGGCAGATGGCTTCCTGATGGACAAGCTCATCCATCTGCTCATTGGCCTGAACTGGTGCGTCAACCTTGTACCATCATCCCCAGCAGAAATTGCTATACTGTAGGGTCTTGCAAGGGCAAACCCCCCGATGATATGCAGAGTCCTCAGGGGGGCTGAGCAGGCATATAAGGCAGGGCCGGACCTGCTGCTAACAGGGTGTCCTGGGTAGCTTCAAAAGCACAGAGAGTATTGTGTGTCTGCAGCTCTGTGGTGCGAAGCTTCCGCTATGTGGCCACGCTGACTGCGCAGCAGATTGTGACATCACTGGTGGGCGCCTGCCTGCTGCTGGGGGAGGCCAGGGAAACAGCTCAGCGCCAGCTCACAGCCGAGAAGTCCAAGAAGGGCTGCTCCGAGGTCTGCCTCAACCTCCAGAGTGCTCAATCACCTGTGCCGGGTGCACGCTGCCAGTGGCATCGTGATCTGGAAACATGTGCTGGCACCTCCTTGCTTGCTCCATAGAGATCTACATTTCAGCGTTGGGTAGAGCCTACTGCAGGCATCATGCGCAGCTTTCCACAGCGTGCTTTGGATGGGTCACAGAGAAGGCCTTGGAACCATCACCTTGCACAGTGAAAGCAGCTGAAGAAAGTGTGGTGCTGCAGGAACGCATAGCCAGCTTCCAGCGCATGCTAGACAGATGCAGCAGCCAGGCGCAGAGCCGGCGCGCGTCCGTGATTGTTGCAGATGCTAGCATCTGCCCATGGATGATGGCATCACATGAGTTGCTGAACTTTTCATGTTGCTGCAGGAGCGCATCGCCAGCTTCCAGCGCACGCTGGACCGGTGCCACAGCCAGGCGCAGAGCCTGGAGACCAGCATCCAGGCTATCTGGCAGGGCATCTTCTCGGCGCGCTTTCGGGACGTTGACGCAGACATCCGCGCCACCGTCATCCGCGGCATTGGCGACTGGATTGCCATAAACCCTGCCGACTTCCTCACCGATCACTACCTCAAATATGTTGCCTGGGCGCTCTCTGACAGGGTGCGCGTTGGTCCTTCAATCACCTGCATTGTTGGGCTTCAGCTAAAGCTACCTTGCTCTCAAGCTTTGCTGTGCTAGAGCTATGTAGGTGACCAAAGACTACCGCCCACATGTAGATGCCCCGCTGGCAGCACCGGAGAGCCTGCATTATAGGAGGATATGGACGAGAATGTTCATTACATGTCCATATCGTGGCTGCAGCCAAGCTTGTGCTTCGAGCTGCAGCTCTGCTGTAGACATGTCATGACGTTCCCGTCCACATACATGCCCTAATATCCCCATTGTGATGTTGCGTTTATCATAGACGCACAGGATCAGCAACTAAGAGCCCTGAAAGATTTCATACATCTCTTGGGCAGGATGCCCTGGTGCGCGAGACGGCCCTCTCGGCGCTGCTGGATGCCTACGAGAGCGAGGAGAACATGTCGCCGCTGCACGGCTTCACAACACGCTTCCAGTCGCGCTTTGCGGAGCTGGTGTATGATAAGAGCGAGGCAGTGGCTGTGAAGGGCATCCAGCTTGTTACGCTACTGGTCAAGGCTGAGGAGATGCCCCAGGACCAGGTGAGAGCCGGTTGTAGGGACATTCTTGCACAGCAGTCAGCTATGGCAAAAGCGCTGGAAGAGCTGGTCTCGCTGTGATTGAGGCATGGAATGGAGAGTAGCTTGCACTGCTGGTCAAGTCTCAAGGAAATGCCTTTGTGGTGCGCAGGCGCGGGAGCTGTACAGGCTGCTGGTGGAGGACAGCGCACCTATCAGGCATGCAGCAGCTGAGCTGGTGGCCGGCATGCTGGAGCCCCAGGGGCGCCATTTTCTTGCCCAGGTCAGCATCTCAATCTGCCGTAGCTTGCATGCCACCAGCAAGCTTTCATGAACTCAGCAGGGCATGATTTTCACGCCTTAAAGAGAGGCATGCCGATAGAGACCAGCATTATCAGGATAGTAGATGAGGTGTGGTGGTGCTGAGGCTTTAAGGCAATTGTGATCTGCTGCAGAGCCCGTCAAAGGCAAAGAAGGGCAGAGGAGCAGAGCCCAGCAGCGCGCAGCTGCAGCTGGCGGGGCTGCTGCAGATCCTGAAGCTGCTGGGCGCATCACCTGATCAGGCCGCAGCCGCTGAGGCCGAGGCCTCACTGTCGCCCTCAAAGCGGCGCCAGAGCAAGGGGTCGCCCCTGGAGACGCCGCTGCACCCTGCAGAGGTTGCGCATGTGGTGGATGGTCTGTTTGAGCAGTGAGCACTGCTTTTCATTTCTCCTCCGATGTGCATACATGGCCTCGATTTTGTCTGTCCGGTTGTGCTGTGCTTGTGCCATAATCTGTATTGGTTCCAGAGAGCGCCCAGAAATTGTATGCACGACTTGAAACCCCAGATGCTGCTCCTTTTTTACGGAATAGCCGGATGATGACATGTCCTTCAAAGGATTCTGAAGTTTCTCCTGAACACTTTGGCAATGAAAGCCAAGATCCAAAGGTAGGAAGTACAAGACTGAGTAAGGATGTGCTCGTTGCAGTGTGGAGGTGCTGAAGGACTGGCGAGTCATGGTGGAGTCGCTGGCAGACGATAGGGCAAACGAGGCGCGTGGGGATGCTGCAACCACAAACCTCATCCTGCTGCTCGCTGCGAGCGTGCACAGGGCAGTGACTGCTGCAGTGCCAGGCTCTCGCGCAGATGGCAGGCAAGCCCAGGGCCCGCACTATATCGCTCTGATCTACTGCTCACAGAAGCAAAGGGGATTATCACCACACCCGCATGGCAACCATGCTTTTTGGATGTAACAGCTGTCTCCCTGACATCTATATATGCTCATGGTCCTCATACTTGCAGATGACATTTTGATGCTGCCTGGTCTTTGCTTAATATGTACAGTGATATGATAAATCCTACCTTGCAGGAAGGTGATGGGGAAGGCCAAAGCAGCCACAGCAGCAGCCAGCGCGCGGCAGGAGGTCACGCTGGCGCTGAGTCAGCCTCTGCCAGCCCTGCTGCGCAAGTTCCAGACCGAGCCAAGGAAGGTGATAGCCAAGACAGTCCCCTCTGACGCACGGAACGTCAAACAGCATATAAGCTCAGCAGCAGCCTGATGCTTGTTCAGAGCAATTCATCCCATGAATACCAATTGGAAAGTGATTATGTGGGTTGTATGGTGCTGGTACCTGGTGCTGGTCCCCACATCCTCGGCAGGTCTCAGACACCCCACCCATACCACACGCCAGAACCAGAAGAACAACCTCAGCTGGATCCCTCTGGCGTCAAAGGACAAGGCAGCCCGCCTTGATACTCTGGTGTAACTCTCCAAGCTCCTAGTAATCGAAGAGTGATCTGTGATGTCACATGTAGGTGGCAGCGCTGGTGAACATGGTGCGGGATCTGAAGCTGGACATCTTCAGCCTAAAGAGGCAGGAGGAGGGCTTGGAAGCCCTGGTGCAGCAGATTGCAGACCTGCTCATCAAGCATTCCGCTGAGGACGTCATCGAGGCGTGCTCGCAGACCCTGCAGCACTGCGCGGCACATGGCCCTGACGCCTTCAAGGTGGGGCTGCAGCCGATCACCATGCTCATGTATGGTACTGTGGTCCTGGGCTTGCTGTGGCAAAGTCAATGTGCATAAAACTTGAAGGACTGAAATGTGTGGCCTGATTATTGCAAGGAGCTTGTCTGCAAGGATGCTCTACATGCCGTGCATGCCCCCGCGATTATGACGGCATTGGCAAGAGACACGGCGAGGGACCCCCCTGCGGCTCTGGCTAGGATGTATACCTTGTCAGGGGCAGCACTGCAAGAGAGGCGCAGAAGTGCGTGGGAGGCCTTCAGAGTTGATGTGCGACTACTCGGTGCAGGACAAGGCCCAGCTGATCGTGGCGTCCACAGCCAAGGATCTAGCAAAGCGCTTGGCTACTGCGGTTGCTGCAGTGGGCGGCCTATCAGAGGCCGAGCTGCAGGAAGAGCGCAGCAGCGAGGAGGAGGGCGAGGAGGCATCCGTGCTGCGCTTGGCGCTGCTGCGCGTGCTGGCCACGCTGCGCGCCTCGGCTGCCCCCGCAGAGGAAGCCGCCACCCTGAAGTCTACCCAGAAGCTGCTTGCGGTAAGCGCTCATATGCATAACGATTTTGCAACACATGGGGGTGCATCAAGAAGGTGCATGCGACCAAAGGACTGGAGAAGCTCATGCATTGACTGATTCTTACATGTCTTTACAGGAGGCAGCTAAGGGGCAACACGTGCCCCTCTCGTGCCTGAAGCTGGCCATTGACAGCACGCAGCTACTGCTCATGTGGTCTCTGAGGACTCTGGAGCAGAGCGCTTCACCCTCAAACACAGCAGTCACAGCGCTGTCCAAGGCAGCTGCCTCCTTTGGCAACCAGCTGGATGCAATTGGAGCTGTAGAAGATGACGCAGATGTGCAGCAGAGAATCCAGAAGACGCAGTCAAATCTGTTCCTTGTGTTCAGCCCGCGTAAGCTCAAGGTATGCCTGCCTTATGTTCTGCAGCCTGTGCGCTCCAGAATACAGCCATGCAAGCCAAGTGTCCTGGTCACTTATATGCCTGTCTTGTGGCATGATCCTCCAGTTCCCCAGACATAGCGCATTGTCATAGGCATAGGATTCCCAGATACATCTGCCCGCATGCACAGCAGAGATAGTCGCATTGACATGTGATTTCTGTGCAGGGGACTGCTCTGGAAGCACTGGCGTACACCCCCCACAGCAACATGCTGGATGCGTACTGGCAGCGCACTGCCGCCATCCTGGCGCGGAAGCCTGATCAGGCGGACCTGGAGCAGCACGCTGACCTGGAGCAGGACGACGCAGATGGTGAGCAGAGCGAGCACAGCGGCACGTCGCCAGCTGCTCAGGCACTGGCAGCATCCTGGCGCGAGGCCATCGCAGGGCCCGCCCGTCTTGTGGCTCTGCAGGTGGGTACAGAGTCCTGCTCCCCACAACCTGTCCAGCTTTACAACACATCAATTGACCATTTACAAGATGAAGTAGGTCTGGATGCATGCATATAGCTACCAGGAGCCACACATGTGGCCGCACCTCGTAGAGACATGCATGGTCCAGCCATGTACATATCTTGGAAATGATCATCTGTAGCTCACACAAAACTACTTGCAGCAAGGGCAGGGGCATCACTATGGGGTGAGCTGGCAGGCTGCATGCAGATGGTGGATGGCATGGATGGCGAGGTCCTTGCTGGCCGGGTGGTGATGGAGCTGGGCTCCCCAGAAAAGGTTGTCACAGAGGCGGTCAAAGAGGTCATCCGCATCCTGAAGAAGACACAGGCCGCTAGTGTGCCGCAGGTCTGGCTGCACGTTATGTCCTCCCTCTGGGCCCAAGCTTGGTGCATGTATGTACAAGGGATGCCTGTCCCAAAATGCATTGCAACACTCTAAGGCTGACGGCTCAGCTGCCAAGTGGTCACAGGCAATGGTCTTGCAGACAGAAGGGCTTCAGGAGAACTTGGCTCTGCAACCCTACCGCCTGATGTGATGTTGGCGATCTGCAGGTGTATGTGGCAGCGCTGAGGGAAGCCTACCAGGCAGCTCTGGAGGCAGAGGGAGATGCACAGGTAGGGGATGCAAAAGCACATGTGGTGCCCTCACAAAGCCCCTGCACCATCAGGATTGGCCATGTCCTGCCAGGAATTGCCAGACAAGCAGATCATACAGCACCAGGAACTTCAGCTGGTTTTGGAGGGCCCGTTCTGTGTCAGTGCATCACCTTATTTGATGGCTCTGCTGACAGCCAGCAGCACTGCAGAACAGATCAGAATGGGACTAGAGGCGGCAAAGCAAAGCACCTCAGTGACAGGTGATGAGCCAGCAGCATCCTCAGGTGTCTCAGCAGAGGCCAGCAGATCAGCCGAGCATGAAGAAGAGCACACAAAGCTTGCATGAATTGATGTCACTGTGCTATGCACAGGGAGAGGCGCTACAGCTGTTTGGCGAGCTGGGCCAGCGCATCGCCAACAGCTACGCTGGCTTCATCAGCGGTGCCGCATCCGCTCTGCTGCAGATTGTCAAGGGAGGCGTGGACTATGCCCTTCAGGTTCCGCCCTAGACATGAGAACACCTTCTTTCAAGAACTTGCCGGGCCTCAGGCGCTGCTGTGAGTGCTCATTGCGTATAACACGGCAGACAAAGTCCGTCAGTAGAAGTAAAGACCATATCCTGCTTCATGTTCAGCTTCCTTGATCATCATATACTCATCATAGTGACGGTGTGCTGGACAAGAAAGTTGGACATGCACTGTGCTACCACTCCGATGTGAGTAGCGCTGCATCAGGCAGATCGGCACAAGGATGTCTGACTTGAGGAATTTTACAAAGTTGACCGGATTGCCTGTAGGAAGGCACAGAGCTACTGCCCTTCCTGGAGGGCCTGGCGCCCCTGGCTGCCCGGCTGCCTGCCCGGGAGGCCAGCGCAGCTGCCCAGCACCTGCAGGCCGCCGCAGCTCCCCACAAGCCAGTTGCCGGCGCAAGTATGTGCTCTGTCACTGCGATGAGCGCCAATGACTTGGCTGTCTCTGTGTGATGAACATATACCAAAGCACTCATCTTCATGCAGCACTCCTTGATGCCTCTGCTTGAACATGCTCCCCCTGCAATTCAAATCTTCCCTGCTTCTGGCTATGCAGAAGGAAGCCTGATGCATAGCCTTGAGGCGGAAGGTCTGAATTGCAGAGGGAACTCTGCATCTGCTGGGTAGAGCCAAGGAAGGGCAGCTACTGGACATGCATAGAGAGACAGATATGCAGGAAGAGGGCATCATATTGCAAAATCCTGTGCAGGGGACTGGGCGCCATATGAGCACACGCTGGAGGAGCTGCAGGCGAAGGCTGATAAGGACGCCAAGAAGGACGCCCCCGCAGCCCTGGGCAAGCGCCCTGCAGAGCCCAAGGACAAGAAGCGCAGGTGCAGCCCCTATCATGCCCGAAGGCTTTGAAGAGGGTCTAAAGGACCTACAGTCTGCACTGCAGTATGTCAATTGCGCTCGCACCAGTCTCCCACTCAGCCAGACATGCTATGCTGTTAAAGCAGAGAAGCTGATGCATGCTGGCGTGTGGAATGTCTTCTCTGGAGAGCACCAGCAGGGCACTGGCGGAGCGCCGCTCAACAGGATGGACAGGAGAACAAGGCGGATGGCAAACAACACACTGAAGGTATAGCATGCCATTCTGATGCATGCTGGTCTGCGTAGGCTGTCCTTTGTGGAGCGCAACAGGAGAGCGGCTCGCGGAGAGCCCATCAACGAGGAAGAGGAGGAGGATGCCATACAGGACCCGGAGGCTGCCACACAGTATGACAGCGGCGCTCCCGGCCTGTCCCTGCGCCTTGAGCTTATAACAGACGATGGGGCAGGCTCCAGCAGGTGGGCCCCACTGTGCCTCGGACATAGAGAGCCGGAGGTTTGACACTGGCAGGCTGCTCAGGAAGAGCTGTCAGACCTTGTTAGAATATAAGATTGCAGCCTTTCCCTGCACCCGGGGCTTTCAGGAGACCTCCAGTGTGGCTCCAGCCATAGGCTTGCCCCATCTAAAATATCTGTCTGGGGCTGATCATGGCTGCGCACTTCTATCCCCCTTTGCAAATGTTGTATAAGTTAGATGCAGACTGAGCGGCGGGCTAAGTTCATGGCTGGGGAGTCCCTCGGTGTCCAGAGTGTTCTGAAGGGTCTGACTACCAGCTTTGGTGCCAATGCAGGCAAGGGTGGGCAGGCCTGGATGGCATGGAGCAGATGGAGGCCATGGACATCGACCAGGATCATGGCGATGACGAGGACGATGCTGACGCAGCGCATGATCAGGATGATGTAATGCCAACTGAGGAGCAGGCCGCCTTCCACAGCAGACCCTCCAGGTGAGATGAAGACTCTTCTCATGCCCTGCCGTGCCATGCATGGGAGCTATCATCTGCCAGGCTGGCTGTGTACCCTGCATTCTTCCATCTGCACGTTGTGGCACACTAATGGATGATTGAGCGATGATGGCAAAGCCGTGCTCACCCTTGTTGGACACCTTGTAAGGCCATTGAAGTTGGCGGACAGTCCCCTATGGTGCTTGATTGTGCTGCGGTCTAGGCTCCATAAGCAGGCAAATGCTGGTGTGCGACGCTTCTTGACCGAGACCTACGCTGAAGCAGAGGTCTCAAAGCTGTCAATCCTCATGTGGCTCCCATGTTGGCAGGGGCAAGCCAAGGAGGCAGCTGAAGCGCATTGCAGAGCCTGAGGAGCCCTCAGCAAAAGATGACGACAATGCCAGTGATGAGGACACTGAGTTGCAGAAGCCCAGGCCTGCTGTGAACATCGGCCACCTTTCAGGCTTGGGTGCGTCCGCAGAAGGTGCGCGCTGCTGCAGACTTGCAAGTTGTTCTGTAGAGGAGTACAAGAGCCAGTGTGCAGAGCTTCTAGATGTCATATAAGTACCACCCTGTCGTGTGATGGCTCCAACGTCATGGACTGATGCAGTGGCCTGGGAGTTCGCCTGTCATGCAAGATTGCCACACACAAGCACCTCGGTCCGCGGTGGCTATAGCTTCAACCTCTGTGCTGCTGCTCAAGAACGTTCACTGGATCAAGAGTTGCGCCTTATGTGCAGAGGAGGTAGAAGAGGAGGAGGATGATGCGGATGAGGAAGAAGAAGAGGAAGATGAGGAAATGGAGGAGGACTCTGAGGCAGAGGCTCTGGCCAAGGAGCCAAGCCGGCCCCGACTGCGCCTGCACTGATGTGCTAAACTCGCGCAGCTGATAAGGCCACTGCGTAAGGATTGTCAAGATCATGACTTTGGGGACTCAGGAGGGGACTATAGCCACCCCTGCAAGCCTGGGCTGTACCTGCAATACACACTAGATCCGACACACCTTGAAGGGTATTTGGCCAAGGAACTTAGCCGGCCCAGGCTGCGTCTGTGCTAGCTTGGAGCCTATCTAGGACACTGCATCAGCTGCTGTGGGACTGTAAAACTCAAGACGTATGACAGATCTTGAGTAACGTGAAGGAGGCTTACCTGTCAACAGCATGCCGGATACCTGCTGCAAGCTTGAGTGATCACATGGCAGATACATCAATTGGCAGAGGTGACCCGATACATTTTGATAACAGCGTCGGTGGCAGATAGTTTCCCAACCTGTTAAGCAAGTGGCATGATCGATCAATCGAGTTGGCTCATCTTGTGCCCTTACATGTCTTGCATCTGTACTGCTGACACGATAGGTGCTCTGTCAAGGGCTCGAAGCCCGACAACAAGATGTTCTGTACCATGTCTTCTATCAATCCGCATCCCTTGCGGGTGCATCAATGATGTGCCCAAGCCCAAGATTTTCTAGAACTCATGGACACCGACAGTGCGTCTACTTCAAGTGCCAGTAAAGCTACCGGAGGCAAGCAGGATACTTCGATGCACAGCGGAACATGCTCGCACTGATGTTCAACTCTGCAAGAGCAATCCCATCAGACCTTAGCACAGGCTCTACTCATGCATCACACGCCACACTGATCACAGTCAATCGTGGCCATAGCCTGTCTGCCTGCTGCTGTGTGCTTGGCCCCATGTCTACCAAGACCAAATCAAACAAGAGCAAATGCATGGTTGGCTGCCTAAAGGATTGCAAGGAGGAGGTACTGAAGGACCTCAGTCTCTGCCGTACTGGAAAGCTCGTGCCTATGGCTGCTGCCGGCAGAATCAAATCTCTCTTATACTGTCCTACTCAACCGCATGCTGCGGTGTGCAGAAGCCCCTGATGTCGCGCAGCATATCTCCTGATGATGAGGCATGAGGGTGCAGGGCATAGGGTCTAGGGGTGCGCGAGGAAGCCGCTGATGTAGGGCTGCGTGTTGCCTGAAGCATACACGGAGGGTCCGCCGCTCTTTGTGGTGAACAGCTGGCACTGCCCACCCACAACATCCTTCTGGTTTGAGTCCTTTCCGCACCCGCCTGAGGCATTGCACCACGTCCTGCACACCCACAACACAGGTTTCAAGAGCATGCAGCAACTGAACTGCTCAGAAGCGCAATCCGTCAAAAGGCGCCTTCCCCACATTTGTGTTGTACTCGCATCTTGACGGTAGCAGCTGGCACAACCCTCAGCGTCATATCAGCACATGGTGGGCTTGGTCCCCAAGAGTGAGTATCAGCAGGGACATGTTTCGCCATGTGCCGACTGAGCTGCAAAGGGTTGGGCCAGCTGCTCGCGACAAAGGAAGCTAGCGCATAATGCCTTGAAACATAATAGAAAGGACAGAGCACTCACCAGATGTTGCAGGAGTCGCTGAAGGCGCAGCGCAGGCAGCAGTTGATGGCGTTGTCTGTGGTGCCGGGGTTGGTCACCGTGAAGACGTTTGTGTTGTAGTTGACCCCAGAGTCCCCGTAGAACTGGTTCTGGGTGGCATTGCAGTACACGACCAGATCCTGCACCACACAATTCTTTGTTAAGCGCGCTTTGTGTGTGGGACCTGCCATGCGGACTGGGCCCTTTTCGGAAGATTGCGCTAGCATCTCTATGCTTCAGTTTCACAAGGGCTCAATTCAGCAGGGTGAACGAGGCGAGGGTTTCTGGGGTCATGTCTGCGCCCCTAAGGGGCAATTTTAGTCTTTAACAGTCTTCTGGCATGTGTCCAAGTCAGTTACTGAGCCACCCAGAGCCACCCTTACAAACTCTCTCTGATGGGGGATGGCTGAGACAGGCAATTGGGAGAGGTGATACTCACGTTGAGGGTGGACTGGGGCAGGGGGCAGCCCGGATTGCCCGAAGGCGAGGCGGGCGGCGCAGCCGGGCCGAACTGGTTGACCGGAGTGCCAGGGGCGGGCGTGGTGATCGGGTTGCTGACCAGAGATGACACTGGGGCAACATACTGCTGGGCGTTGTTGTTGTTGTTATTGTTGTTGTTGTTGTTGTTGATCACCTGCGCAACACCTCAGACTCGCTTCACCCTCCTGACAGGTGCTCTCTGCTTGGCACTTTGGGCTTGGAGTCCTCAACACAATGACTGCCACTTGCTGGCCACGACATTGCAAGGCCTGCACTGTCTGACAGGCACTGGCATAGTGTAGCACTTGAGCTCTCTAGGTGCTGTCAGCTCTGACAATGACACCATTCAGACGCCTCAGAATCATACAGACAGATATCGCTTCGCGCGATGGCACACCTGCTGGACGGTAGCAGCGGGCACTCCATTGTTGTTGTTATTGTTGTTGTTGTTCACATTGTTGATCTGCAGAAATGTACCGGTGCCAGTCATTCTCTGCTTCACAGGATTCTCACTCTAAAGCACTCATGTGCACAGACCTGATGTGGTGAGGCAATGAGCCAGTATGTACAAATGCAGCCTGGCAGACTGATGATATGTACAAGCTATACAGGTAGAGAGTCTCTCCTCCTTTAGTCTCAGCGCTTTCTTACAAGCTTGGGGCTAACCTGGACAGGTGGCGGCTGCACTGGGGGTCCCTGAGGCTGGTTGTTGTCTGCAAAGCAGCGCTCAGCCACATCAGGCATAAGTCTGACGATCAGCATTTATGAAGCAGCTGCGAGGCACCAAAAGTGGCAACCCATCTCAGGCCAAATGCAGTTGCATGAGCACATGTCTCACAGTACGATACGAGGCAATCAATTGGACCTCAGTCCGTGGCCAGGTTCATGCTCAGCGCATGCAGGGCCATGGCAGTGTATTGGAGTGCTCTCTGCTGCAGTGGGTCGAGAACACAGTAAGATTTAGCCGAGGAGTAGAGCCGGGGCGCACTGTTGTTGTTGTTGTTGTTCTGGTTGTTGACAATGACCGGGGCACCTCCCGCAACCGCCCCGCCGCCCTGGTTGTTGTTGTTATTGTTGTTGTTATTCTGATTGTTGACTGCAACAGCAGCAGCACCTCCCGCAGCAGCAGCACCTCCTGCAGCAGCGGCACCTGCCGCTCCGCTGCCACCGCCGCCCTGATTATTGTTGTTATTGTTGTTGTTGTTGGCGGCTCCTCCTGGCGCATTGTTGTTGTTATTGTTGTTGTTGGCTCCCGGGGCATTGTTGTTGTTGTTGTTGTCTGCGTAGGCACATGTCACAGTCAGGCACCCCGAACGCGCTGTGAGCTGCACCCTCGGCTGAAGCCTTGCTCGGCGTCTCCGCTGTTGCACATTGGTAAGCAGTGTGTTCAGAATCTTCTTGTAGTTTTCATGCCTTCATACGCGTCCTTCTGCATCTTCTGCATTTGTACGCCTAGAGCATGATGTCATACAGGAAGCTGGGAATGCAGGCGCTCGACAAGGCAAAGACACAACAAGAAAGTGACGCACTGTTGAATGTGCCTGTGCCGCCAGGGCAGACCACGTTGTTGTTATTGTTGTTGTTGTTGTTGGCTCCTGGCGCATTGTTGTTGTTATTGTTGTTGTTCACGATGCAGTTGTTCTGAGTGATGTACGTGTTCTGGGCCGTCTCTGCACAGCACAGAGCAGGTCAGGATCTGCCATGGCACTCATAGAATACAATGGAAACCGCATTATGCAGTCTCCTACAAACTCCGAGAAGAGGGCTGAGACTAGCTGTCCTCATGAAGGGTGTAGAATCAGGGCATCCCTGTGGTTCAGCATATGTCTGGGGTTCACATGCATGTCTAGGGGTAGATGTGAAGGTGGTAAGGAGCTTACGGGGGTCGATCTGCTTGCAGGCACCAGTGTTGAGCACCGCAATGCCCTTCTGCTGGGGCACCTCCTTGCATGCATATGTGACTCCGTCCCCACCGCACACCTCCTGAGGGTTGGCCGGGCACACACCTGCAGGCACATGCAGTTTGTCACGCACAGCTGCAAAGCCAGAAGCAGCGCCATATCAGCGGCAGGCTCTCCGTAGCTGCGTCTCAGCAGTGGCCAAGAACAGCTGGACCCAGTATGCAGGCATCTCAAGGTTGTCCAAATGAGGAACGGGAGCTAAGATTGGGGCGAAGCACTCACTGGTGGCAACAGGTTTGCAGGCGCCTGTGTACTGAGGCTTGACGTTGGCGCAGCCTGCAGCGCAGCTTGAGGTGTAGGTCTTGTCATCTGATCCACACACCTGCAGCACAGGTACTCGAGCCTCAAGGGCATGCCAAAGCCCATCTCGCAGTAGCTATCCATGACGCATATATCAGATGCAGGGCCCAAGGACTTTTGCAGGCGGCTGTATGCCTCTGACAGAGGCCGCCATAATTCCCTTGCGGTGTGCACTGCAGGGTGGGCAGGAATCAGCCCCAAGGACAAGCATGCAAGGAGAACGCCAGAGAGGTGGAGGCTCACCGGGCTCTGAGCAACGCCAGTGCAGTCACAAGGTGGCGGCCTGACGGGGGCGGATGGGCCAGGGGCCTGGGCAGTCGGGCCCTGGGCAGCTGGCCCGGGCGCAGATGGAGCGGGTGCCTGCACATGGCGCTCACAATCACACAAAGCTTGTACCAGCAAAGCTCAGGAGCATGCTGCAGTAGGCCTGAAGATTGTCCCCTGCAATCCCACAGTATTATGAGCACAGCTAGCCAGATATCGATTGTGAAGCACCTTGGCAAATGAGGGCCTGGGGGCGCTGGCGCCTGGGGTGGGTGCCTGGGCGGGTGGGCTGACGGGCTGGGCGGATGGTGCGGGTGGCTTGGCCTGCTCCACAGCTGCATTCCCCGGAGCCTGCATAGGCACGAGCAGCTCAAGCCCTCTCTCCCTGTCTTGACGCCTGCTCGACAGTGCATCCTGCCCATGCGATTTCGTGAAGGCTTGGCAAGTATTAACGCGCAACTGTACAACTGGTGGAATAAGGCGCTTACCGGAGCGCCTGCTTTCTGGCCGTTCGGAAGCACAAGGTTGCCATTGTTGTTGTTGTTGTTGTTATTGTTGTTGTTGTTGGGCTGCACTCCTCCCGCAGCTACACCGTTCGGCTGGTTGGGCTGGAAAGCATTTCCCTGCCTCACTCCCTGGCCAGGTGCATTGGCAGCGCCTTGCGGCTGGGTGGGTGCACTGGCAGCGTTCTGCTGGGTGGGAGGGACAGCAGCTCCCTGGGTAGGCGGTGCAGCCGCCGCAGGCTTGCGGGAATTCTCAGCTGCCTGAGTAGGAGGCGCGGCCGCAGCAGGCTTCACACCCTGAAACATCATGCAAACTGTCAACGTCAGGCACAGTGTAGGGTAATTCTATGTTTCCACCAGAATGGATACCATGTCAGCATGAGCTGTGCTTGTGGCCTTGAGTGCAGCCTTGCAAGCGCCGCTAGAGAAACGCTGCAACTGCCAGCCAGATTTCACAGCAAGGACAACACCGTGCAAGCCGGCCCTGCCCCGAGATATGTGGTCACAAGGTGGCAACGGCAGTACCTGCTGCTGAGCCGGGGGACTGGCCACGCCCTGTGCCTGAGTTGGCGGCGAGGCAACTGCTGCTGGCTTGGCAGCGGGGTTGTTGAAGCTGCCAGCTGGAGGCGAAGCAGTTGACTGGGACTGGCTCGGGGGAGAGGCTGTGCCCTGAGGCTGCGTCGGGGATGATGCGCCAAACTTGTTCGCTCCTGTGTAGGTAGCAGCAGCCGCTTTGGAGAAGTAATGAATGTGCGGGGAAACAGGTGAATACAGAGAAGGGGTCATGAATGCCCATTTCATGGACACACAAAACTGACTGTATACATTACCTGCCCTCAGCTGGTGTTGCAGGTGGGCAGTAGCAGGTTCTCCCCAGATGCTTCCTCACATACACCCAGTCTGCCTCGAGGTCACTGTCCTGCAAGCTCTTTCTGGTGTCCATCTCATACCTGGTGAGGTGCTGGCGCCTGGAGAGGGTGAGCTGCCGAATCCAGGAGAGGGTGAACCGCTGGATCCCGTTGATGGCGAGCTGCCGATTCCGGGCGATGGGGATCCTGCATGCACGCCAGCACCTGTCAGAAAGTGGAGGTGTATGCATGCATCAGCATGATGGGTTGAAAGACATGGCAGCTCAAACTTTACACTCAAGCGGAAAGCCAGTATATGTCTCCTGAGACCTACATTATACACGAGGGCATGGCAATGGCTACCACACACATCCTGCTGCAAGGCAAGAAAAGGGCTGGAGGAAGTATTGTACCTGTGGCTGGCGAGCTGCTAGCGCCGGGGGAAGGCGATCCGTTAGCGCCAGGGGATGGCGAGGCGCTAGATCCAGGTGATGGCGATGCTGCACAATATCATCCCTCAGTCGTCAAGCAATACCCCACTTGGAAGCATCAGAGCTGAGATGCAGCTTTGCTGGGGTGGTCTGATGCCAGCAACAGCGCCTGCTACTGTCAGCCACCACACTGCTGGACGATGAGAATCCTCACGGCCTGGCGTGAATAAAGTCCTCACGCTTGCTTTGCACAGAACAGGGAATCAAGGCACGTTTTGTTGATGGTGGGCTTTGATCGGTCTGATGGGCTGTCATGACATTGCAAATAGCATCTGTGCCAGCATTGGTGAGGGCTGTCACTCACATGAGGATCCCTGTCCAGGGGAGGATGATGGCGATCCTTGCCCAGGGGATGGCGAGACTGCAGGCATGAAACGGACTTAGGTACTATCATGGGAGGAGTGCCAAGGATGGGACTTCTTGTGTCAACCTGCTCCTGCTACTCTAGATAAGTTTCCTGACAAGGCCTACAGAAGACTATCAACATCTGCACACCAGTTCTGTTTGAGAGAAACTTTGAATAATGAGAGACTGCGATGTTGAATGTTCCGGTCAGACAAATGAGCTCAGCAGGTGAGACCAAATGATGCTCGGGTAGATATGACCGACTAAAGCAAAGATAGGCGGGCCTGAAAAGTAACCCCTTTGCTGTCCTAGCACGCTTAGGGGCTGCTCATCGAGAACGAGCAGCGATCCGCGACACGTGGTGCTGCAGACGATGCTCAAGCCATGCGCCTACTTGATAAGCTGCAATATGCCGAATTAGCTCGATCAATCACCTTGCAGGATGGCTCGATGGGCTGAGCTACCGGATGCCGACAAAGCTAGCAGGAACAGCAGCAGACTAGCTCTCGCCATAGCCATGATGTCCGGGTTCCCCGGGAGCTGATCGGTGATCGGCGAAGCCCTGCAAGACACGCATCGATGCCGTCGTACCTCAAGGCCTTGATTCGTTCCTTCAGATCCGAGATAAGCGGAGTGTCAACACTCAGACGTATCCGAGTTAAGCTGAGAGCCAAATAGAGGCCACCTTTCGGGTCTGGAGCTGAGTGTGCTGAGCACGTCAAGGGCTACACACTTGTGGGTGCCGCCGGACTATAGTTCGGTATCAGTATCAAGAAGAACCCAAAGTGTGGGCTTTTATTCAAGCGAAAGGCTGCTAGCTGGCCAATCCTTCTCGGCGATGGGAGCCAGGTGGCGCGCAGCTTCGGAAGTCTGCGAAGCTGTTCGTCACGTTGCATTTTTACAAACCACCCAAACCCTAGGTCTGGCCAGCATTCTATACACTTTCCTTACCCCACAAACCCTGTCTCAGTCCCTGGTGAAGGGGTGTGCTGTGCTGCTCGCCCATTGCCATGGCAATAACAGCTGCAGGAGGATCGCAAAATGTTCCGGATAGCCTTGAGTGAAGTGGCATCGCCCTGGGAGGACAGCATCGCGAATGCTGTCCATTTAGATAACACGATGCTGGGCAGCGAGAAACCTATGTCCTGGTGAGGCACAGTCCGATGCTGCCGGAGGTATACTATACGGCAGGCGCTGTATTTGCCGTCTTTGAGGTGCTGCACAAGGGCATCGTCAAGCCCCTGCTCGCGGGGTCTGCCAAAAAGGTTAGCTTCACACTGGGCTCAAGCATGTACTACATCGCGTATCTGTGCTTCAGCCTGCCAACATCGACACATCGTTTAGGAAGGGGACTATTTCGAGTATCATCCTCATAGCTGTCCACCCCTGCTCTGAGTTCGTCACACCTGGAATCTGCTGTGCACAAAGGCAGGCTGACTCCTGCGGCTGTGCACCCAGGAGAAACGCAGCACGCCCCCTCTGCCGCTCGAGCAGGTCCTTCAAGGAGTGCAGCTGACCAACGAGCCGGACCAAGCCGGGTTGCCTGAGACCACGGTCCTGCTAGGGCTCTTGGCAGGGGACACTGATGCTGTTGTCACCTTCATCGACCTGGTAGACCTCCCTCTTTCGCTAAGCTCTAGTTCCAAACGCCTCTTCCTGTTTGCATCCTCTGCAGCTGTGCAGCACGCACTGTAAATAGGACACTGCAAGCCCTGCTCAACGAGGACTGGTCTTGTAACATGTAGGGCGGCAAGACTGATGAATTCGCTCTCCATGCAGCTCTTTGCAGTGGCGATCAAGCGCGCCAGCAAGTGCGCAGCCTGGGCGACCCAGTACGCCCAGCTCTGCTCCCATCTGAGGGCAGCCGGTGAGGGTTCTGCCCAACAGAGCGCTGTGGAGAGCGCTGTCAGGGGCCGTGCCACTGCCGAGTACTGCAGGCTCAGCACACGCACCGTGAGCATGACGCCTCAGGGCGCACCCAAAAGCCCAGACCAGGTAGGGCTCCTGACAAGATAAGCCATCTTCGTCCACATTGAGCTGTGCCAGGACGCCCTGAGCCATCTTGGCCTTGAAGGCTTCTCGTCTTTGCCTGCGCTAATCTGCACGATCCGCTTTTTACAGCTGCAATTGCCGTCCCCACTAGGACAGAGTGGGAGGCGAGTACAAGGAGTAGTTGACTGGGATCATGTACAGCTCTTCACAGGAACAGAATGCATGGACTTGCAGTGGTGACTGCTCCAATCAACAGGACATTGAGGGCAGCCTTTAGCTCTCATGATGGTGCAGGTGAATGAGGATGCAGAGTATCTGCAGGGAAGCATGCGGTTCCTGGGCAGCCTCTTCAGAGAGCACCACCTGCCATATGCCTTTATTCGCACTCTGGTGACCGATCTCACCAGCCACTCTGAAAAGGTACACCAGCTTATTTCACCCATGTCCTCTAAATATCATGCACTTCTGCACAGAGGGCCCCAGTGATTTTACAATATGCTGAGAGGGGCCACGAAAGCTTGCAGGACGTCACTGATTTTGTCGTGCAGCCCACTCCCGAAGAGCTGAATACGCTCTCATGCTATTGTGTGCACTGAAGGGCGTCGAGACATAGAGCAGACGAGGGGGGAGTAGATAGCTGCAGTGTGTGGCATGCTGAGCGCTGCAGGACATGTTGATGATGCTCCGCCCTGATGGAATCATGTGGGTGCCAACAATACATTGCAGCACGATGATAGGAAGTGTGTGCTGGTGCAGAGCATGCCTGAGGTGCACATGCAGCCTCTCGTAGCGCTTGCTCTGGTGGGGCTGCTGCACATGTGTGCTGACACATACGTGAGCGCTGAGCTGGCGGCGAACGGCCAGGCGGCAGGCCAGCACGCGCGCCACCTCAGCAACGTCCTCATGAGGCTCAGGGCCAGCGTCAACCCTGAGACCCTGCCAGAGCTCAGTGCAGACCTGCAGGTAGACCTGTCTGCCGAGGAGTACATGATGCAATTGAGGTCTCTAAAGCACCTTGCAGGAGCAGGATGGGCGTGATGTGTAAAGAAGCCAGGCCTGATGTATTTTTCGCAGTGCTCCATTTTCTCTGGCACCCTTCATGACTCGTACATGTGCCTCAGGTCAAGCATGGAGGCCTGAACTGTGCGTGTGACTGCCAACAGCTGCTTGCTTTTAGCAGGACTCTCACTGATCTGAGACCTGTTGGCATGCAGGATCTCCAGTTTAAGCTCACAGGCTACGCCTCATCAATCTGCCCGGTGCACCCGCACAGTGCTGTCCCAAGATCTTCAGCAGACATCCCCAGGCCTTCCGAACGCATGTCCTCAGGGGATCTCAGCCATGTCATGTGGCCTGGTCTTAGGCAGAGGGGATTCTAATTTATCTGGATCCCAGTTAATCATGTGCACAGGGACGGATGCAGACAGCACATCCCCTTTGCTGCAAAGGGTCACTTGGTGTATCTTGTGACAATCTTAGAAACCGTTCTTAGCAGTTTGGCAGAGGTCTTTTCTGGTCAGTGTGTATCGTGATGTTTTACAGCTGTCCGGTGTGAGGTCCATCGTCCTTAGGAGTCGTGTGCAAATACTGTGAATTGACTAGGGATGGTTTGAGATTCAGGCATTGAAGTGCCTGAATCTGAAGCCTTACATCCAAGTCTGCCTTGGTGTATGTATAGAACGTGCAGCAGCCTCATTGTATACGCCAGGCCTGTGTCTGGCTGACTTGTACAACAGGCTCTGTTGAGTAGAGTAGCTTGCCTTTCACAATTTAATCCTGTTTAGGAAGTGCTGTACAAAAGCAATAAACATGATGCTTTAGGATTAGTCTGTGTTGAAGAGTGAGTGTTCAATAGAGGCTAGGGGGCAATGGTGGGTGTGATATGCACGTCTGCTAGTGCTGGGCTCAGAATGGCCCACAAACGTCCAAAGGTATGGCTGGAGCCTGTACTGTATCTAGGAGCATAAAAAAGGAACATATGAGAGGTCTAGTTTCAGTGTCATAAGTGATGCAAACCACCATGCTATTGTGCTCTGACACTACCGTGGCAGGTGTTCATGTGCATGTTGCGTACTGAAGTGTACTCCACCCCTGTTTTTGAGTCAATTAAGCACAGGACTTCATTGATGTGCATGTGCATGCCGCGGGCATAGGAGCAAGGCTGCTTTATGGCTTGTCCAGCTCTTCAGAAGTACCTTACAATGTTAAAAATCTTGATCACAATATGGAAATCCCTGAAATACAGATCACACAGACTTCGACTCAATCCTGTTCACTGTCGCTGCCATATGTGCCTATCAAACCACCCAAGCCATCCTCAGTGGTTTCTCCATCCCCTTCTTGCTTCTCTGCAGCCTTGCCATTGCTGTGCTGGCTCTCTGCTGGCCTGCCCTCTACAAGGCGCTTGTCAGCTGCAGCAGCGCTGATTGCCTGCTGCGTGCTCTGCTTCTTGGCAGGCTTCACTCGAAGGAGCGAGGACGCCGGCTTGCGCTTTGGCGGCAGCGCCTGCTTTGGCTTTGGCTGTGCTGGCTCTGCGCTGGCGGGCGCTGACTCGCTCTGCTGTTGCTGCCGCTCTGCTGCTTCTCTCACCGCCTGTCATGAGCATCAGCCTTCAAGTCAGCTCAGGTATTTGATGATCTTCATCACAGGATAATGCAGCAAAGGTGTGCGCCAGGCATGACACTGTTCATGATGATGGCCGCCAACCAGATAGTCTGCCGCGATAGCCACAGAAGGCTGCTAGACCGTGTACGACAATCTGGAGGAGCCCTCAACTTGACAGTGGCATGCCTGTGGACGCAGTATGCGTAAACCACCGCAGCAAGTGGGTTTAGGCTGCCCGTCAAAGTGCTGTAAGGATGCACACTGGAGCCCTCAGCTGACCTCATGACACTTCCTCTGGCTTTCAACAGTCAAAATCGCTCTGCCCCATCACTCTACAATCTGGTTTCCCAAATTTTGTCTTGATAGCAGTGCTGTGTAGGGTCATGCAGCAGACCGAGAAGAGCAGCCAACCTGCTGGAAGGCATCCAGCGCTGCCTTCTCCTCCTCCCGGACGCTCTGGTCTTTCTGGCGCTCGTGGTCCAGCAGCTTCTCCACAAAGTGCAGCTCATCCTCATCCAGCGGCCTGTTCTTGCCTGCATTGTTGTACTTCGTGGCTCACATTTTTGTCTCGAGTCCTGGTGGTGGTGAATCCAAGGTGCATGGCTCAAAGAAGCACTGTCGGTCAAGAAGGCCTGCCAGCCACTCTCTGCAGGTGCCTGCGAGTACAGCCTAGCTGAAAGAGGTCCAGCAAAGCCAAGGATAAGTAGGGGAGCTGAGGTTGTCAGATTGATAAAACTTGCCCATGAGGTTCGGTGTTGTAAGCAGACACTTGCACAGATAGACCTGGAGTCTGCTCTGTTGGAGAAGACTTCAGCCTTGTTGTCATGACACAAGGCGTCTCTCCCTGGTCTGAGACTCATGCAAATTCTGGAACAAAGGGTAGCAAGGGACACCTGTCTTCATGGAGCGCCAGACTGCCTGGAAGGCCTCCTCCTTGGCCTCTTTGGCCTCCCGCAGCACATCCACCAGCGGCTTGAGAGGCGCTTCAGAGTCATTGGCGCTTGCTCCCCTCTCTGCCCTGATGGCTTGCAGCTGCAGAGCACAGTCTGCTCGGCATGTTGTTATGTCTTTGCAGTGTGAACAGCGTCCAAAAGTCAGGCCCACCGGCAACAGTAGTCTCTAAGCAATCAATCGAGTCTTGTCTCCCTGCTGACCTGCACAACACCCAAGAAAAGTGACCATGCCTGAGACTCCTGGCGTATTGACAGGATGTGTAATGACGGCCTGTTATATACAATGATCAGCTATGATCTCCGCAGAAAGGCCTGCCCTCAGCATGCTCATGGAGAGATGCAGTATCAGGAGCTACATGAGTCATCTGTGGGAAAGCTATGCATCGGATGGGAGCAAGTAGCCAACCTCTGACTCGGTGATGAAGCGATTGGATGACCCGAGCAGCTCCTTAGCTGCATCACTCTTTAACACCTCGGTCTTTGACTCCGTGGGGAAAACAGATGTTGCATCTCTGCCCAACACCTCCTCTCTGTCGAAGACGCGCTCCTCTCTGCAAACATGCCAGAAAGATAAGCCTGTAGACCCAGCGCATTCTATTGTGTTATCCGTCATGAGGGGAGGGTGGACGCGCACCCCTCCACACGCACTAGCTCCACTGGTGCTTTGTTGAGCTCCATGTGTGCAGCTCAAGCACGGCAGGAGCATGAACGCAAACACACGGAATGTGTAATAGACTCCCTATACGATTGGAGGACTCCCTGCATGATTGCACTGCAACAGAAAGCTCATCTCCTCATCGAGGTGATGACTACTCATCATGTCATGGCTTCCCGTGAATTCTTGCCCGGGATCTTTCTCCTCACGATGTGCCCCATCATCGTACCGTAGCAACATAGCACCAGCCCATGCTCTCTTGAGGGAAAGCCAGGGTAGAGTGCTGTTGCTCTGAAGTTATTTAGGAGCCTGACGCCAGCGTTGCTCGACAGTACCGTTGGCCGACCACTCAGAAGGATCAGCGATGGCAGCCCGTCGCGCTGGACTATCAAAGTCTGCATCTTTCAGAAAGGTACTAGAGGTAGTGGAAAGTTCGTCGCGCTCATTGCAACGGTGCGTGCTGGAGTGCTCAAAGACGGTACCGGCTAGGCATCGTCCTGTAGTGGGCTGTAGAGCCGTACTCGACGACCTTTGGTGCTTGATAGTTGTCTTTAGTCACTGATACATGGCCCCCTGAGACGGGAAGTCTGCTGATGAGGAAAGTAATATACCATGGAAAACAAGCGATGTGCCAGTTACCGCAGACGCAGCTGCATTGCCATGAACATGTGGCACAGCAGATATATGTGACCTGTTGTGTAGTCGAGGCAAGGAGTGCTGCATACAAGGCCATCAAACGCCTTTGCACTGCCTGTTGACTCCAGCTGCAGGGTATCTTTCATCCTGCACTAGGGGCCAAGGCAACAATCCACACAAGTGCTCCTCATGCAGGCTCGGATCATTCACCACACGTCGTGCCAAGCCAACGCGATGGGGTACCGTTGGAGTAAGGAAGACCCTCGCAGATGATGTCACCTTCAGGCTCTTTGACATGGTAGGTCCCACTGATGCCCTTCCAACACATGGGAAAGCAGATGTGTCCCTCCCATACAGCAGCTGTAGCAGCCGGCCCTGCAAGAGCAGCAGATCCTGTTGTATGTCTCCGTCCTGGTCAGCGCCATTCAGTAACATGCCAAACCTGCACTCTCTTGTCATGTGAGTCTTGTCATGTGATAATGCTCACACTGTCTGCTGCAGGAGTGGGCCTCCCTGATCTTTGTCGTGGTAGCTCTCTACATGACTGTCAGCGCCATCTTTGCTGTGATGTTCTGGGTCATTGTGGTGCGTCGCAGACCATCCCTCTGCTCTACTAGCATACATTGCGGCTGCCTGCCAATGCTGCAGGACATTCATCAGGGAAAGGCTCGCAACCCAGTCCCTAGACTCTGCCCATCATTTGGTCTGCACTGGTCGAGCTATCTTGTCTCGCAATTGGGCAGGATGCGAAGCTTTGATGGGCATCACTATGTACAGATGACATGGCGTAATGACGCGGAAACGGCGTGCAGGTGATGCACGATGTAAGCTCAGATGACCTCCTGGGAGACTTCAGCCACATGCACCTTGGAGAGGGATGCTTTTGGCTTAGCGTCACCAACCTTGTGACCATTGGTTACGGCAGCATTGTAAGCCCCCCACCCCTCATTCTGGTGCCCTTACAAATATGCAAGCTCAACTATGTCACACCTCAGCATGCATTGGGCAGGGGGAGTGACAGGTATTTAGGCATTCTGGCTACGCACTGCAAGTATAGCATGCAAGGGCTTCAGTCTGGTGCTACTCTACAGCTGATCGCCTGATATATCCCGTGCAGAGCCCCTCAACCAGGATTGGCTACACCCTGTGCACGATCGAGCATTTTGTGGGCCTGATGATGTCATCATGCCTGCTGGGAATTGTCTTTGCCAGAGCTTCAATCCCTACCGCTAGAATGGCTTTCAGCAAAGTCTGCCTCATCACTACCAGGTGGGTCTGCCAAGGATCTCATGCAAGTGTCTCACATACTGCCTGACAGCATGACACTGCTTCATCAAAGCGACTGTGAGCTAGCTTTTTGTGAAGAACCTATGTCACAGCTTGCATGAGTCTGTAATTGCTAGCGCAGTAGCAGCTGAGATTGCCTTTGTGATCGGAAAGGATATGCACTTGCAGGAATGGAAAGCCACACCTCCTGGTCCGCATTGGCAACACAAGGGGCAATTTTCTGCTCCACCCTGAGGTATGAATCTACGCCCTGCCCTCATGTGATCACTGCGTGCTTGACAGAGCAGGGGAGCCCTTCTGCTGCAACCTTGGACCCTACAGGCTCAGACAAGCAGTGCCCAAGGCGGAAGGCATCCTCCTCGAGTGTTGCTGTTAGTGGCTCAGGATGAGAAGTCCTGGTGCAGATCCGGATCTCATACTTTCAGAAGCTGGCTACATATGAGGGCGAGAGCACAATGAAGGTGCGCCTCTAAGTCCCTCAGACTGTAGTCAGAGCATCGACTACCACAATCTGTACGCACAGGCATGTGGCAACGCACATTGTGTGCAGCATGTGCTCATTTGAACATGAGAGTGCACAGGGCTAGAGCGTTTTGACCCATGATCTGCACACCCAAAGGCATGCTGCAACAGAGCCTGCATGTGTCATGCGCTGAGCTGGACGTGGCCATGTGCAGGGGCGGAGGTGCGAGGTGGTGGACCACACAGCGCTGGCGCCTAGTCTGGTCATCTCCCACGAGATCTCGGAGGACTCTCCTCTGCATGGGCTCACCATAGAGGACATCAGAGCGGCTGACGGGGCCATCTTTGTCAGCGTGGCTGCCACAGACGACAACCACCTGCAGGTGCGCTTACGTCTGATGCTCTCTGCTAGACAGACTTCAGGGTCCTTAAGCAAACTTCAGGCATCCTTCAGGTGCACTTCAGGTACACTTCAGATGCTTCAGGTATAGTTCAGGGTGCTTCAGCATCTTTCAGGTCATTCCAGATATTTGCATGCAAACATCAGGTGGCCCTACCCACGACGCAGTCAACCAGGGGTATTCAGTACGACTTCTTCTAAGGCATGTAGATGCTTTGAGAGAAATGTCTTTGTGAGCATTGGTCCAGATGACTGATAAGCAGGTGTATCCGCGGATGGCTGAAGGCGTGATGTATTGCATGCAGTCGGTGTATGCGCGCACAATATACAGGCCCAGCGACATCCTGTTCAATAGGAGATACCAGGTGTGCCATTTACTGCATTACAAAGTCTCCATGGGACAGCATGCAGTTAGCTAATCTCCTGTTGATATGCAACTGATGTTGTCATATGTCCTCTCCTGCCATCATATGTCTTTGCTCAGGTACATCTCTGCTAGCAGCCATGTGGCAAACGAGGAATTTCTAAAACACAAACAGCTGCTGACTGCCAAAGAAGCTGACATTTTTGTTCGCATTGGTCACCCTTACAATATGCGCAATTTCGCAAAAGCCCGCTGACATGGCGCAGGACGTGCTTGTATCCAAGAATGGCCGCCAGTGCGTGGACTTTGGACGCTTCCACGACACCCTGCCCATCAACGACTGCCCTGCCCCAGTCAAGTTGACTGGTGAGCTCTCAGGCGCCCTTGGGCTTCTCACTTTGTTGCTAGCAGAGTGCTCAGCAGACAAGACTTGCGCAAAGGGCACGCTGGATCCTTTGGCAGGCCCTGCGCCTAGGTCAGTCTCAGGCCCTCTCTAGCAGCACTCCATCACATTCACTTTGCCAATATCTGTGCAGCTGAGCTTGTAAAGCTTTTGAAGCTTTTGGGAGCTGCATCCAGTCTGTGCTGTCTGTGTCCCAGGCCTTAAGGATCCAACGTTAGGGGTCCAGTGAGTTGACCACTACGTCAGACTTGCCTGCCTTCTTTACGAGTGTAAGCCCTGAGATTGTTGGTGCAGGTGAGGAGGCAGGTGGAGTGGAGGAGCCCTCGACACCTCGCAGGGGGCGCTCGCGCTCCCCTGACCAGGCCGACGTCCAGCACGCAGACATCCTTGGCCATGTCGACCAGCTGAAGCATGCAGGTCAGCTGACGCGCCCAATCCTGCAACCTGCTTACATGTTGCAGGCTCCGGGTGCAACCGGTATCTACCTTCTGCGGACCCTCTGGCGTGACAGAACATATGTTGTTGTAGCTGTGCTCAGACCTGTCAGTGTATTGAGGCTCCCTCTCGTGAGCTTATGGCGTGCTAGACAGCTGGGGAGTCTGAGTACGTGATCGTATGCCTTTCTGAGACGATAGTACTGGAGACTGTTGGCCAGTCGCGTCGTGCAGTACTGACTTGGTCCTGTCCTTGCCTGTAGAGATTGACGAGGCGCTGCTGACTAAGGAGGAGCAGATGCTCTCAGGCAGGAAGCTGCCCGCCCTGGGCCGCCCCAGCGACGAACTCCGCCGCCGCACGTATTCCCTCAAGCCCATTCCTGAGAGGGATGAGTCTGAGGCTGAGAGCCTCCGGGCACGCCTGCGGTCCATGTGATCACCCACATGATTGAAGGCTAGTCCTAGACTGCTATTACCGCTCTAGCGCCCGGGGAGAAGCTCTAGCTTGCGCAGCCCTACAATGCCTAACAAGGGAAGAAGAGGAAGACTGCAGGTCTCAGGGTAGAGGGCTGCCGGCTAGTGTCTTCCCAATATGCGTCTTGATAAATCAGGTTGACAGACCCTGTGTTGCTTTCGCAGGATGAGCCTTCAGGCTCTGATACTTTTCTGGATTTTCCGCACTGCCGCAATGCTCTGAAGTTGTCTGTCCATGCCACAGGCCTGGAAAGGGGCTTTGCGCTTCCCCGCAGTAGATCCAGCTCAAGACTATCTCCTTACAGAGCCCTCTCATAGAGTTTTGCATTGCCAGGTCCTTGACATTGGCCAACACATACACTGATGGAGCGCAGCTGTTGCAGATCAGGAGTATTGTACAAAGTGCTTAGAGCTCAAAGTGGATGACTTATGGTTGCGGTTGTCATCTCATTTCAGCTCACACAGGATGTCTCTCAGGAGCAGCTCTGGATGATGTGGGCGCCAGCTCGATGCGAATCTGTTTGTCCATATTGACAGTGGCAACAGCATTGACTGGGTACCTGCGACCCAAAGATGACAGTGCTCGAGAGCTGGTGATGTACAGTGTGAGTCCTGCATGATGATATTTTTGTTTTTTTGGGCTGCTGTCTTCAAATTGAGGTACTCTAATAGCTCAACCTGCTTACAAATCGTTCGGAGCAACGGCCCTCATGTATGTACAACTTGTACAAGGAAGGAAGCATGGCCAAGACTCATCACTGCTGTTCAGATTAGACATCTCTGATGGCAGCAAGGAACGGCCTCCATTGCCACATCTGGAGCTGTTGCCACGCTAATCCAGATTAAAAAAACGACACCATCTTGTCGCTCATTGATCATGACCGCGCCATCTGCTCACGCATATATCTGCAATGGAGTTGTTGCTGTTTTTCTGTCTATTCTACACAACAACCTAAACACTCCCTGTGACTGCTCTTATGAGGGACATTTCCCTTAAGCATGGGGGTTCTTAAGCATGGGGGAACGGGCTGCTACATACTACCCGTACCCTGCAGTCTTTTCCAATTGGCAATCCATTGTGAGTTGTGCAGCTCTGACACCCCATGCCTTGATCAGCCTGCTGTTGCAAGGCGTCAGCGCCGGCTGCACTTATTGAGAAGACAGGCTTTGCCAATGTGGTGCTTAAGAGATTGGCATGACTGGCTAGCTACGGCGTGCGTAGCGTGCCCAAGCTGCATGCGAGAACTATCGTATTGGCCAATGTGGCCTTGCACTCTGTTGGGCCCCGCATATGTATAACACCCTGTGGTGTTGAGCATTGCTACAATTGCCCTGATCAGAGGGCTTCAGAAATAGCCCTCACAATGCTTACAACACAGGCGGTAGATCTTGTGATGTCTGTGGCCAGGCTCAGGAGCTTTCCCTCCAGTCTTCTTGAGGATCTTGTCGCGCTTGAACTTTCCCATGCGTGCCTGCTATTGCAGAAATTCTCAACATATGAGGGGCCAGGCATCAGCAGTGGCATTGGCGGTAAAGCATCCTGTAAACACGCCTTTATCCAGGAGAATGAGAAGTCTTTGGGCTGATATCTTCACATGGCCACTGGTGTAAGACAAGGTGTGTATGCATACCATTGTTGGTGTGCTGATGTCATCTTCCGTCGTCTCCATCTGCAGGTATGACCTGATCCCGAAGCCGGGATGATTCTTCTTCATCCTCCGGCTGCCTTTCGGAAGCGGCAGGCTCCTGGTCTCAAAGTCATCAGCATCACTGCTCTTTCCTCTGTGTTTCACCTGTGAGCAGCAGTACAAATTGTCAGTAATCTGCCCTATTAGTAAGTACACGGCCAGATATCCGCAAGCGTATACTAGCAATGACAAGCAGGGTACTACAGCGCTGAATACCCCTTTTGTACAAAGCATCAGATTTTGTAGCTGCTGCTGTGTGAGCAATGCTGGCAGGTTGTCCACATTGCACATGACAGGTGCATGTCTGCAGTACCCAGGCATGTGAGCCTTGCAAGGATGCTGCTCGTAAGGGCAGCCAGAAGGCTTCATATTGAGAGAGCCCTGTTGCAGCGCTCACCTTCCTGTACATGAGCAGTGCAACCCCTGTCTTTGCAGATGCTGTCCTCCAGTTGGGCTTGTAGATGGGCTTCCCCTGCATGTCAGGCCACCCGTCTCTACCATGTAATCGCCAGCACATCCCTCAAGGGCACAGTCATACATACCGACCCTCACTCCACTGCCGCAACAGGGCATGTGACATGCTATGGCATTGTTGCAGACCGGGGACCCCTCGACCTCCCGAGTGCCTGCATGACTTGCAGGCAGAGGCAGCCACACATGCAGATGCAGGCCTTGATACCAAAACAGTCACGTCTGGGAGTTGTACCTTCTTGTGCGTGTACACCTTGGGCCCTCTAGGGTGGGGCTTCTCCTTTGAGCCCGGGATCGGGCCCAGTGCCCAGGACGCTGACGTGGCAGGGCCGAAAGCAGGCTGCCACCTTCCGGCTGAGGCCGCACGATCAGGCGCGCTGCTGCGGGCAGAGGCCTTTGGCCGGCGAAAGAGCGGCGCCACTGCGGGGCTGTAGAGCATTGTGAGCCAAGATGCAGACCGGTCAGCTGCAGGCGGGGATGGTGTCTGCAAGTAGCAGTCCATCTGACGGCTACTCTCTCTAGCGCTACTGTCTTCATCACGCCAGTGCAACAAGGTCTACGACGGGATGTGAATATCTAAGCTGGACATCCAGGTGAGGTTCATGCAAACACATGAAGGATGTCAGTGCTAGTTGATTGCATGTAGGACCTATAGTGCTGGCAAGTGAGCAGTCACAGGCGAGCCCAGATCATTTCCAGTCACATCAAGGGGATGTCAGCACAGTCATCACTCACTTTTGGGGTCCAGGGGAGCAAATACTTTTCCAAATCCAGTGGCGGCGCCATAGCCTGAGGCTCAGGCGTCCTACGCCTCGGAGGAGGCCGCTTTCTCTTGGTTGTGTGTGCTGCAGGCGCCCCCTCGCCAGCGGCCTGAATGCACCTGGATGCATGCTGCTGGACTGCAGCTGGGGAGGGCGTCTGCAAGCAGGGACCACCTGTCAGGGCTACCCGTCAGAGCTATTATTGTAATTAGGGACATGTGGGGCAATGTGTGGGATCGCATTTCGGTCAGGTGATGGGCATCCAGGTCGGGGTATGCACACGCATGAGTTGCCTTTAAAACGTACATGGCCTGCAGCGGTGGCAAGTGAGCATACAGAAGCCAAGCCAGATAGAAAGGGTCAGCAATGCAAGTGCGAGGAGTTGCATTGCTGATAGAGCGCACCTTCGCAGGCTTGAGGCGCAGGATGACCTTCAAGCCCCGTGCTGACGCTGCAGCATGAGGCTGTGGCGTCTCACGGTTTGAGGGTGATTGGGGTAGGCGTGCATCTGCAGGCGGACTCTCGGTGGTCGAGAGCAGGTCCCGGTTGAAGCGCAGCTTCACTTTGGGGCTGGAGCACGTCCCGAGCGTGGATGCAGACCGCTCCGGTGTAGGGGATGGCGTCTGCAAGCAGCATCTCATCTGAAGGCTGCTATCAAGAGCTGTCGCTACCCAGTGGCATGTGTGGTAATTTAAGATTTCAGAGCTTGAATTGATATGTCCAGTGAAGACATGGGTGTGTACACACAGGACATGCTCGCAACCTGATTGAATGTGTAACCTACAGTGTTGGCAGCATGTACAGGTTAGCCCAGACCATACCCGGTGTCCCAGGAAAAAGCGCATCCCTATCAGAACGCACCCTTGGGGCCATGGGGTGCACTTTCCCCTTTGAGCCAGGCAATGGCGGCACAGCCTGAGGCTCTGGTGTCTCAGGGCGTGAGCGAGGCGTCTTCGCTGCAGCCGGCGGTACATTTCCAGGCGCACTCTCAGCGGTAGAGAGCAGGGCTTTGCTGAAAGTCAGCCTTACCTTGGGCCTGCCTGCAGGCTGTTCTGCTGCAGCCATGGATAGCATCTGCAGGTAGCACTTCACCATCAAGAATACCCCTTTAGGCATCTTTCCATCCTGAGCAAAGAGTTCCTGAGTGGTATCGTGGTAAGGGCCCCTCAGATCTGCATACAGCTCTACTTGGTGCTTTCGTCGTCCTTGACACGTAAGACGTCGCGCATTGATGGTCTCTGTGCAGCCACCCCCACACTGAGACATCTGGTGCACTCTGCTGTGCATGTAGAGCAGCAGAGCAATATACTGGACCTGCATCATACCTGTGTGGACACTTCTGAGCATTTGTCACTGCTCATCTGGCTCTGTGTGCTGCAGGGTCCAGAGCTGAGGCCGGGCTTTGTCAGTGGTACTGGAGACGTCGCCGTACTGTCAAGCTCCTGTGTGGATGCCTGCTCTTGCTGCTGAGCCAGCTCCTCAGCTGCGCATCACCACATGGCTGCTTGAGGGAGAGATACACAGGAGCTGCGGCCTTGCGCACTTCCTAGTAATGGCAGATGTCCTGAGGTCTACAGCCAGCAGAAGGGCACAAAAGCGCTTGTGGACTCTGACGCGGGGAAACAGCATGACAATATGTTCAGCATGTATCTCACCAGCAGGCGCACTTTGCAGAGCTCCCTCTGTGGGGGTAGCGGCTGAAGGGGGAGCTAGATCCCATGACGGTTGCTGCAAGATTGCATGCGTGCTCCGAACGTCCGCCTGCAGCATTGCACATTGTCATCAGCGCCTGCTTGCATGCGCCAGACAATGTTTCCCTGCGCCAAAAACCACATGGTCCTGTACATCCCTGTGAACGGGGTGCGTTCATGCTCATCCAAGGCAGAGACTGTCATGCAAAGGCGGGTGCAATACCAGCGTAACTGCTGCTGAGGCTTACACAGACAAGAAGTCTGTGACGTGGTATGTTGAAGGCTGTGAGCAGGGAATCACCTGCATGGGTTTTGGCTGCTGGGAAGCCTCCCTGGTCTTGCTGCATGTGCCGGATGTCAATCCATCTCGGGCTGGAGAGAGGGACACTGCTTCTGTGGCCTGGCAGCGCCTCTCTGTGAGTGCTAAAGCGCGCTGAGCCTTACTCTGAGCCTGCTGAGCCTCCCAGGCAGCTGGCTGGATCCTCTTCGGCTGCACAGTCTTCCTCCTTGGCGCGCCTCTGAGTTTCTTGCCGTGGGGCTTCTGTGGAGCCTGCCCTATGGTCATTGCCTGTGGCAGCGGGGTCAAATTCTGGGGCAGCAGGCTCTGTGCAAGCAATTGCCGCTTCTGCGCTGTTGCCTGGAGGCGGGCTGCTCTGCTCCTCTGGGCTGCGGCTTGCCTTGTGCTGGCAAACATCCTAGCCCTGATCAGACTGGCTCCCTGCTGCTTCAGTGAGCCTATTTCCTGCAATTTGCCGAGCACAGTCGATCCACAGAAGATTCCCGCCTCATCGACGAAAATTTCACTTGCATACAGCGCACGTCAGCGCTGTGTAGTCCAGGACTGGAGAGCCTGACCATCCCAGCAACTTCTGACTGCTTCCACAAGGCGGTGTGGGAGATCACTTGCCTTGCTCGTCAACGACGATCCTGCAGGTCGTATAGAGCTGCTTGTTGCCGCTTGATGCGTGCAATGGCGCACCAGGCCCTCTCCGTGCAGCGTGAGTTTGCTGAAGGCCATCATCGATGCTGCTACTGGTGTTGGCTGAGCACTGGGTCTCATCTGCGCTGCGGCCACACGGTCACTTTCACACAATACGATCACACTTGGATATCTACAGTAAAACGTAGGCGCAACTGCGGCTGTAGTGTACATATATAATCAGTGTTTAGGAAGACAGAGCTCACCTAGGTTATGTCACTGCGACGATGCCCCTTCTGTCGCCTGTCCATCTCTGAAGCTTGCAGTATGCATCAAATCTGGAATCCAGCTAAAGTTGAAGCCTCATCGTCCAAAGTTCCTGCAAAAACCAGTGTCTTCCAAACTTGCTTCTGGGCGACGTATCCTTCTGAGCGTCATTTGCGTACTTGATTCATTTCACTCCTCAAAGCATTTGTATGGTTGTAGCAGCAAATGAAGCTTCGCATACTGCTAATACTCCTTCCGGCATTCCGTCGTGAGAGCCCAGGGTGTACATCTGGGGTGGACCACTCAGGGTCTGCCCACTGCTGCCCAACCGGCGCAGCTGATGCCAGAGCTGTTCCTCCTGTCGTGTAAGGTATCCCCAGGCTGCATAGGGTATGCACATTGTGTGTTGGTGAAAACCCGGGTGATGAACAGCATGTTGTGTTTGAGTGCCCAGGGTTGCAGGATGTTCGTGACAGATATCAAGGCTTGTTTGGAGAGCATGCAACTACCATGCTTCAATTCATGTGGCAAGATGACATTCGTGGTGTTGCCATGTTTATCAAGGAATGCTTGGGAGTACATTTTGGCACTGACCCTTATGGGGGTCAGGCATCTGGAACAGCCCTAGGTGGCCGGAAAAGATGTAAAGTTTCTCTCTCTCTGTAAGCAGTGCCAATAAATGTTTGCTGCTTGATGCAGCACAGCGTGAGGGTTGTCTTGGACGGCACACCAGCTATTGAATCTCGCAATGCCATGTCGAATGCGTGCATAGGTGGAGATACTGCTTCACAAGTGAGGTCTCGTCCAGCACCAAAGCAAACTTGGTGATGACGGTCAAAAGCATCCAGAAATGCAGTAGAGGGGCTGAGAAGCTGAAAATATTATCTAGGGCAGTATCGCTATAGGAACTTTATAGGAGGTGCAGAGGAGGCAGCTACGGCGGCAGAAACATTCCTGCTTGCCATCATTACCTTTAGAAACCATTGCGTGGAGCAGTTTGGGGGCTGACTGACAATGGCACTAGGACTTGATTGCCTTGCATTGCATGTTTGGCCTGCATGTGCATGTTTGCCTTGCGTGTTTAGCTTGCTTGCTTCTGATGCCGCTCCAGACAGAGGAGGTCCTCTCCCCTAGCAACCCTCGACGTCACCAGCTTGGTGTTGCGTCGCTGTGGGGCTGGAGTATGGGGGCTTTGGTGTGGGGACACCAAGGTTACCCAGGCTTGAGTATGCCTTAGAGCTTGTGTTGTACATGCTATCCCAACATCATGCGATTGGGCTGCAGACTGATTGCATGGTGACTGTGCTGGCCCCCGTGGTTGAGGCTGCTAGACTCCCACGTGTATGCCCTATGGCCCTAGGCTACGGGTTGCCTCCCTTGTAATAATAATAGGAAGTGCAGATGCTGAGGAAAATGATTATGATCTCATTTCTTGGAACCTCTTCCGCAGCAAGAGACCTTCACCCCTAGCGAACCATACACATCTATCCATACAAAGCACTCGTATGAATATAGATGCCCGAGGATCAGCAAGCACTGCAGCATTGAGCAGACCAAACATGCATTACAATACTTGGCTTCAACTACTGCATGATCACCCTGTGAGTCAGCTTGTAGGAGGGTCGCGTAGGGCATTCCATGGGTTTAGCTTGCTTGTCAACTGACCTTGAGCATGTTGTGAAGTTTTGACCCGTTCCAGAATGACTCTGAGACACTTGAGCCAGATCACAAAAGAGGGATGGCACTCAAATCCCATCCAAGGCATCAGGATGCCAATGATAGATTGCACAGTGCTGATGCGACAGCATTTACATGTGGATCACCCTAGCCCCTAGACAAGGCATGCTTTATGATGCTGAATTTTCATAGTTTAAACATGGTGGATGGCAGCCGCTGCAAGAACTGGCCCTTGCCAGCATATCAGTGGTAGCCATTGCCATTGGCATGACCATTTGCCACACCATTGGCATGACCATTGGCCACTCCGTTGCTGTGCACGCCATTCGTTGTGGCGCCGTTGCAGCACACGAGCTTGCTTGCGGCATTGGCGGCGTATGGCAAGTCGACCGCCGGGTTGCCAGAGAAGAAGCCAAAGGGCTTCAGGGTGAACCCTACATGCTCCACTGGCATCACTGGGAAGTCCTCGGGCCTCACAATATGCGTCACACCTGCAGCGTCGAAACAAGTGAGACCATGCCTACGGACGCCACGCATCCAACGCCTGACAGGGCTTCTAAAGCCTACGTGTCGGGAAGGTGCCAAGCGGGTTGTCCTTTCCATGCACAGAGCGCGAAGTTCTAGAGAGATTGCTGGACTTACGTGTGACAATCTATGCGGCATTGCAGGAAGTACATGGCATGACACAGGCTGGGGTCCTTCTGGAGACAGTCAAGTGCTGGGGTCGAACCCATCACAGCACAGCAGAGCTATTGTGTGGTCCTGACTTTGACACTGCAGCACTGAGGGGCCCTCTGACTCCCATAAGCCTCACAAAGGGCAGAGGCTCACCAAAGGAGTGCCATACAACGGGGTCATTGCCGCTGTCGACTGCTCTGTTCTGCTTACTCCACTCAGGCAGGCCCTCCCCGCCCTGGGACTGGATGGTGTAACTGCCTGCAGGCCATCGCTCGGCCTCGTCGTGGGGCGTCACCCAGATGTTCTTCAGCGCAAAGCCGCCGCGCGCCTGCAGCAGGCTGCTGGGCGTCGCCAGCATCAATGGCGCTGCGTTGGTCATCATCTTGTACGCCACCGGCTTGCCTGCAGGCAGAGAGATCCTAGTCAATGTTGCGTGCTCAGCAGCCTTAAACATCATCTCCTACACCACTGGCGTGCTTGCAGCACAATGCCATAGGCTTCATGCTACGTGCGACAAACTATATTGTCAGTCTCCCCTAAGACCGGCACATACACCTGTTGTGCATACTAGACGGCCTCATGCCCGTTCAGGCTCACGGGACAGTTTAAATTTTGCATGCTGCGGTGCCAAGGCTGCTATGCGGGAAAGCAGAACAGTATCGCACCGGTGATGGGGTGCAGGGAGTTGGGGTTCTTGATCTTCCAGAGGCGAGACTTGTGCGGGTCGCAGACGCGCTGCGCGGTCTTCTCGGTCGTGAGATCGGTCTCGACAGGGATGAATCCATTGCCGTAGGGGTTCTTGGGGCCGTCTGGGAGGGCCACCACATCCACCTGCACCGCCACCTCAGCACTCAGTCATTTGCAGGAGAGTATTCTCTGGATGCTGAACATTGGCCTGTGACCAGCAATGGCATCTCTCACAGGCCTTGATGGGTGTTGCTCCACCAACGTATGCTTGTGGAGATGCATGTGTATCCACAGGACCAAATATTAGGATGGGGGATGAGATCAGTATGGGAGAAGTGCAGCGTAATCTATGTATCAGGCGCAACGCATGTCAGCATTGCTGATATGTTCAGCAGGTCCCTTACCTCGCTGACGGTCAATCCCTTGCCGCCCTCTGCGTCATCTACTGCAAAGTCCAGACGGGCGCAAAACTGCGGAGAGCAGGACTCTTCAGAGAGCCGAAAGCATCAAGCAAGTGTACACCTCACACTGCAGTACTTCACCTAATGCCAAAGCCATTGAGAGGCTTCTGAGGCAGAGGCTCAGAGCCTTGCTGGCTTGTCCTATCACGTGATGGAATCGACAGCAATTTTTGCCCTAAAACGACCAAGACATGCACTTTGCACTGTTTGCGGCATGTTGTGGTGCCAGCTGGTGCAGTGCCAGGTGGTCGTCGGTCCTTACCAGGTGCTGGTGTGCCTGAGCGTTGACGTTCTCAGCCACAAGGGTGCCATAGGTGGGGCTGGTGGGGTCCTCATCAGGCGACAGGGGGTTTGTGCTCAGCTCGCCTGTCAGCTTGATCTGGTATTCTATCGTACCATCCTGCACAGAGGCAATTTGCACGGTCACCTCCTGTAGATGTGATGGCATGTGCCTCTGACAACCTGGCACATGGTCCCATATGCATCTTCCTGCGCCCCACATTAGGTGTGCAGGCTATTATGCAGCTGTGCTGAAGCTTGCATGTGCGCAAAGTAGTCAGCAGATGTGCCGCAAGATGAACAGTGGATGGCTCATGTCCAACGGCATATTGGATCAGGCAGGGTGTTGGGTGGATTACCTGGTAGAACATCCAGTAGAAGCAGTACTCGTAGTTGACAACGGTGGCCACAAAGGACAGCACCAGGCGCCTGCTCCTACGGACCTCTGCGTGCCCGTTACGGTACTCCATGTGCTTCCTGCAGCAGGCATGAGACCATGAAAGCACAGAGCAGACTGCACTCGGGATGATCTGATTATGCCAACACTGTCAACACCATTCAAGCTTTCTTCAGCGAAGCATCCCTTAACCTCACCAAGCCATGACCATCTCGAAAGAGGTTGATGCGACCGCATGACAGGCCGGTAGAGGACTTGGATTCAGCCATGAGCTAGTCCAGCACTGCGCAGCCCTCCTCTCCTGACAGACACAGCATCATGCAGGCATTGCAGTGAAACTCAGACTGCAGAGGAGCGCACCAGAGGATGCCTGCGTCCTCCTCGTGCATGCAGACGGCTGACTTGATTGTCCACGGCTCGCCTGCATGGCCATGAAGCTGTGTGAGTTTGCTGTACAGTGTTGGCGTTATGCAGCCTTCTATGGCACAGACAGACGTTCTGGTTGAGGTCTCAAAGTCAATGTGGACTGGAGCTGGGCCGACAAATGCCCTCACACTTCTTGTAGGTGCACATGTGGGTTTAGAGTTGGCTCCTACTCCTACTCACCCTTGCTGTTGTTCAGGACAGCATCTGTATATTTGATGTGTCCCTGCAAAATTGATGAATGGATCAGTGAATGTCTCCACACACTATGCAATTTCTTTCTATACAATGCCATTACTCATTAGGACATGCATGGTAACACTTCTTCAGTGGGGCAATCTTGGGGTTATCCTCTTTCCAGGCTTGACAACCGCTTGCAGAGCTGTACAAATTCAGAATAGGTGAAATCAGTCAAGAGGCGGGCTCCTCACCAGGCAGTCACATCCCAGAGCAAGGCTGTTGGCGCAGAATCCCAGGCCATAGTCACTGCACAGCAGCCTTGAGTTCAGCTTTTTGGCTCAGACCTTTGATGCAACAGTGCTGTGCGTGGCGCGTGCAAGATGTGTTGATGGTTGTGTGAAGTGAGACAAGTTGATGGCATGAGCGTGTGCTCTGACTGAGTAATGTCTCAAGCATGATCAGACCCCTTGGCAAGGATTGATGAGCTGAATCAGGCAAAGACAGTGAATTGCATATTGCTGTTCACAGATAATGTTCAGGGCAGTAATGCGCTCACCCAACGTCAAAGGCACACTTGCGCTGGAAGGGCGCGTGAGGGTCACCATAGGGCTGCACATGAAGTTGAACTGTCACGGTCTGCTACATTTCTTTCCTTATCTGCCTAGGCGATTACACGAGCTGACAACATCATACGCATGCCAATGCTGGGCTCAATCAGTGACCTGCTTGTATTATGTCATCCATGCTTCCAGCTGTGTGCACCACGCAGACTACAGAGTGCTTGTGGGCACACATGTGATGACCCAGCCGAAACTGATAGACCTGCCTTGGAACTCACACCCGCATCCAGAAAGGCAGTATGACTCGCGGGAGGGAGTGCTCACCACAGCCATCTCCACCAGAGAGGCCCTGTGCAGAATGGGGCGCACTTTGCCGCCATCCTCATACCTGCAGCACAGATGTGACACCTTCAGCCCAGCTTCCATCATGCGCTGTAGGCTCCTCCTAAACAACAGTCCTCCCAGATCGCTTATTTTCAGTGATACAGATGCTGCTCAGCTCTCATTTTGACACAGGGTGCGTCTTCCCAGGAGTGTGCTGCTCGGGCTGACTTCAAGTAAGGCCGCTGCTCACCCCACGTTGTGCAGCACAAGGCCCTCCCTGTAGTTGAAGGATGTCCTGATGTGCCACTTCTCCCACATCACCATGTTCCCATCCACCTGCGGGATGAGCGTTTTGAACACCCAGCAACAAGGTTCTGGGCATCTGTGTGGGAACAACCCTCCTTCCAACAGTATAGAATGCAGACTGATGTGCCAACATGCATGAGGGTCTGCACAGGTTGAGGACGAGTTCGCATGGCATTGGAGAAGAATCTTTGATTGCGGGAGGTGCACAGCACCTGGAAGGAGGGCCCCTCGGGCTGGTCGATGTTGAGGGGCTTGAGGGTGTTGCGCCAGGGCTTGTCCTGGAGGGTGCGGTGGTAGTTGTCATCCTTGGTCGGCATCTCCCACTTTTTGCCGCTGCCCTTGTAGGGCTTGTCTACTTGCACCACCTGACCAGGCAACCCAGCCCGTCACGCTAGGGTCAGGGAATTGCAGGCCATCATGCTAGGGTCAGGGAATTGCAGACTCGTCAATGTTGAGTCAAGACTTCAGTCGACTTTCGTCCTTGACTGTTCCAGGTCCAGCACATGCTGATCATGGCATCGATACCACCATTGTATACCAGACAGGGGCATGCCACAGTAGACGGAACAGGGTCACTGCTCTTCCTGAGGCTCACATACAGACTTACATGCTGCATGAGCTTGCATTGAGTGCACAGATGCACACCTTCTTCAGGTTGAGGTCCACAAGCACGACAACGTCGATGGGGTGGGCGTAGTGGTTGTCGTCGGGGTGGCTGCGCCCGTACAGCCAGAGCTGGATCAGGCGCCCGTCCAGCGGAGGCATGTGCACTGCAGCAAGGCACATGTCTCAGTCCTGCTGGCAGCACTCAGCAGACCAGCGCCGGGACATGAGGATAGATGGAAAGCAAGGGGTTCTTTCTGTGACTGACCTTTAGGATAGCATAAAGAGATATGTGACACATTCCAGTATGCGAAACAGTCAACGCATAGTGCTGTTGCTTGGGGTCACATGCACTGCCTATCCCATATGCCAATTGAAACTACATGTCTCACAAATGACGTCAGGTATTAGATGGGGCATGCCCAACAGAGCAAGTGACATGCATGTGCACAGATGTATTCATGACAGTCAGATCTTACCTGACCAGGGGTCGCAGGCGAGCAGAGAGAGGTCAGTGATGCCGTATGCTTCCTTCACCATGGCAGCCACCTCCGGGTCCGCCTTGGCAATATCCTCGGCCAGGATGCAGTCCTCCGGCGTCAGCAGGGGCTGCTTGTCCTTCACCTGCACGGTGAAGCCATGACACCCCAGACCTGCAGTCCACCAGTCACTCTCTCCAGGCCTCCAGGCGCCAGAGACGCCACCACCCCTTCTGCACTCTAGAGCGTCCAGGCCCGCAGGGACCTATCTGGAGTCAGCGTAGCTAGCACCGGAGCTGGCCTGTCGATGACAAAACTTGTCCAAGATGACATCAGGCTGGGGTTCCATGATACAGTATCCCCAAACCACTGCTAGATACTACAATGCCATTGGGAGACTGGAGGCCACAGGTAGTTATATCACATGGTTGCACTATGCCCTTTGATGTCAAGACAACTATCAGACAACATATTCTCTGGGCAACGAGGGCTGTACCTCAGTCCATGAGGTGATGCAGGGCTTGGCGCCAGCAAGCAGCACAGTGGCCTCAATCAGAGGCGCCACAGGGAACGCCTGCACGATGATGTTGGCTGCGCGCTGGGGTACATCATCCGGATTCTTGTCAAAGGCGATGAGGTCTGCCTTGGTGGGCTCCTGCATAGCACGAGAGGATGAGGGATACTCGAGGTAGGTGCGCCAGGCCATGTGATGCCCAGGTACATGGACACTGTACCAGAGAGAACAGTTACAGAAGCCTGGTGCAGAGCTTCGGCGTTCATGACTTCCACGGCCTTGAGTGTCGTTCTGTGGCGGCTGCGACCTCGCGAGCAGGCAGCTTAATGAAGTCAAGCGCTGTTGTGGGTGTGGGAAGGGATGGCTTACTGCGAGGGTGATGACATTGAATCTCAGTTCAGGTAGGCTAAGCTCTGCCGCCTTCACTTTGATGGCACCAGCTGCTGCTGAGATCTCCTCCGGGGTCAGAGGATCGAGAGGATGGCAGCCTGTACGCAACAGCATATCGGTATCGCAAGACTTTCAGCACGACTGATATCTCTATCGGTTGATAAAATACGATACTATGCGAGCACGCTCTATTTGTTAAAGCAATCTTTGAACAAAGCCTGAGGCTGCCGTGAAAGTTGATGCGTATATGCCACCAAAGGCGAAGGGTATACGTCAACTCGCGGTGCGCAAAACCCTGCTCTATGGCGCAGACGAGGCAAAGTCGTGCGGAAGCAGGCTAGCAGATACAAATAGTGGTTGAAAGACACACGTACGGTAGCAGCGTGTGGCCTTTTGCATAGAGGGGCATATTGGCTACAGGGCGCTCACCCGTCATGTTAGGCTCGCTGCGGTAGGGAGCTCCGCTATCCAGGCAAGGATGTATACACTTAGCAAACTTGTCTTTCTGGTCTCCCCTGACCAAATACAACTTCCAAAATGCGGCTATATGCCGAGCTCCGAACGAGCTCAGTAATCACATGCGCCACGTGGATCGAGCAGCCAAATTGGGCATGCAGTTGAGATGCAAGATTTTCTTTGCCTTCAATGCTCGGCGCACCATCAACAGTAAGTGAAGCTCGCAAGTAGAACATGAACTCTTCACCTCTGCTGGGGTCATCGCTTCATCCCACAGCTTCGAGATGCTCGCTGCACTTCAGAGTCTCCCAGCAGGCATGCCTCTTGTTCAATCTTAATCGTCTTATTGCTTATTGCAGATTGTCTCACACACTCATCACGGGCTCATGTTGCAGATACCGTTCAAGCCAGCCAGAAAGTGGCGACAGGACGAGAGGCTTAGCAGGACACGAGCGGAGTCAGAGTGCGTCCTTGTGCTGCCTCTGGCAATATTGCTTTTCGTAGGACGGACTCTGAGATGATGGGATGGCATTGACAGTACCTTGCTTTGCGTCCTGGAGCCCCCCAAAGATAGGTACCCAATGTGCAGGCTCAACTCTGACAGCAGTGATGGCTCCAAGGAGCCGAGCAAGCAGAAGGATGGCATCCCAGACAGCCTGCCTGCTTCCCAAGCAGACACTGATTGGCGAGAGTTCAGGGCGCGGCTGATTGCCAGCCAGAATGCCTCCAGCTCTGCAAAGAGCAGTACACAAGAAGCAGAGGAAGAGGCAAGCCCAAGTCTTGCATTAAATTCATTCCACTCCTCATTGAGCTGTCCTGCTGTCTCACTGGCTGTCCCTGAACCCCTCATGACAGCCTGCGTACAGGGAGCTGCAAGGGAAGAAGACCCAGGCGAAGACAAAAGCACTCTCTGGGCGCATTCCTTGAACTTTCCAGAGAAGGGGTGTCTGCTGGTCGCGCACCCTCTCATGTTCACCACTCAGCAGATGTACTTCTCCCAGGTGCATTTCCAGCCCTGTTTTGGTGCAGTGTATCCATGCCAGTCGTTGATGGAGGAGAATTTCACAGCTCAGATCTACCCCAAGGTTGCCTTGTAAATTTCCTGCTGCTCTCAAAGGCAGATTGGAATTCAGGCAGGTTGGGACTGAGCATCCCATGCAGCCATAGGCTCCTCTCTTGGCTAAGCTCAACCAGTTGCTCGCTATCATGACTGCTAGCTTACAGCCCTCTAGCTGATATCAGACTCCCACATGCCCATGCATTGACATAATGTGGTTGAACATACCCAGTGGTCTGAAGCCTCTGGGTGTGTCCAATTGGTTCATGTCAATTCATGTAATCATGGATGCTGCCACCTGGCGGCAAAACTGTACAGCTTTGCTCGCAGCTGAGCCTTTTTAGTTGTTGCAGGCTGTCATCTTCATATTCGAGCACAGCGAGCAGGGCAGCGCAGGGCTCATCTTGAACAGGCCCACGCAGTACACGATAGGCGGCATGCCCGGTCTGGAGACCCTGTGCCCGGAATTTGGTGACAATGTGCTCTTCCTGGTAAGGACCAGGCCTGCTCAGATGCACTGTTCTGCCCAAGCTCCTGTAGCTGACTGCATATGTACCCATCAACGGGTTAGCCTGGCGAGAGAGCACATTGCAATTGTCCCTGCAAGTCATGGGAGCGGGTTGTTTCAGTGGCCTGCCTCAGAAGATCAAGCATGGTGCCCTGCACGTCAAGCTTTACAATACTGAGCGCCAGCACATGCATGCGTGCAGGGCGGCGATGTGAGCCCGAACTCCATGCACATGCTCCACACGCAGCGCAGCCTGCCGGAGTCCGTAGAGATCATCCGGGGCATCTGCATGGGCGGCTTCGACACTGCCAAGGCAGCTGTTGCCCAGAGCCGAGCCTCCGCCCAGGACTTCAAGTGAGGCTCAAGCATTCATCGTCACTGCAGCCCGTGATGAACAGGGCAGCAGTGTCCAGACATTGGTGGAACAGTGCAGTGATACTGCAATTTGTTGGGCATTTGGACATGAGGTCTCTCTTTGATGTGCTGTAAAAGGCAATGAATTGCAACGTCTGTGTCAGGGCTTTGCATCTCTTGACACCTGGCAGGCGCACCTTCACACTGCCACACTGTATCCCACAGGGCTGCCTGTCCTACAGCTAACTCAGAAGGGCAATGCAGGAGTTGCATACACCGCAGGTATTACACCGGGTGATAAGGGCCTTGGCTGCCACGCAGGTGGTTCACTAGGTATTCAGGCTGGGGGCCAGGACAGCTGCAGCGGGAGTGCGCCTCGGGGGTGTGGTTCACCGCGGCCGCCAGCTCAGCCTTCATACTGCAGCAGGGCGAGCAGGACCGCGGGGCTACAGGCCGGGAAATGTGGCACCAGGTATGATCTCAAGAGTTCCAGATGAGCGGCTCACATGCAAATGTCCACACCGTGTGTCACACACCTGCTGCAAGCATGCAGGCTTTCGGTGACAGGTTTCTCCAGGAACCTCTGAGCATGCCCTGCAGATGGGTCTAAGATAGGATGGGTGTAGGACAAGCATAGATGCATGCGAGCTACTCTGGATGGAGCGCAGATGTGAGGTGTGTGTCCATGACCTGCAGATACTGGAACTCATGGGTGGGGAGCATGCCGGCATCTCTGAGGCTGCCAAGGGGCTGCACAATATAGAGATCACTGGACCAACAAACCCCTCAGAGAAGCGGGATAGTGAATGATTGCCTTGGGCAGAGCATTGTCATAGGCGTGGGCACTCACATAGTGAATTTGTGGGTTTCCGGCATATGCTTGTCCTGAAGTTGGAAAGGCTGACTTAGTGAGCAGTAGGTGAGGAAACACTAGAGACAGCCGTCAAAATCGTTCTCCGGGGGGTCGGATTGTTTACTGGATATAATTATGGCCCATCATGCAACACAGACGGCTAGCGCAGGTCAGATGCATGGTTGAGGACAGCTTACATGTGATGAAGGGTGCAAGAGACCGGTTCCGCTTCATACAGACTGACGCCAGATTCAAGTGCACTTGCAAGGCCCAGGAAGCAGGGAGCATGCAACCGCAATTCTGAAGGTCCGAGTCCATATTATTGGACGATCCCATCCGTGTCAACGACTCTGTATATGCTTACAATCGAATCAATTTGGCAGTAAACCTCACAACCCCTTCATTCATGAATGCCCATGCCAGGAAGGCTTCTGGGCAGCTCTACCACTGAATTTGGAGCTGTTAATATTATTCGCTTGTGCTGAGGTTGCTGCAGACTGTCGGCCTCGCTCGCACCCCTAGGCGTTGACGTTATGCAGATCCTTCTGGCTTGTAACCAAGCAAAGAATACCGGGGTGAGCACCCCACCCCATTGACCTTACCATAAGATTGCAGCTATATTTTAGGCATGCACGGTAGACATACCTCTTCCCAGTCCAAAAATTTGGGAGCAGCTAGATGAATACTGAGCAACGAAATGTCTCACTGATTCCCACAACACACTGTCATGCCCATGACATGTGTCCTCACCATGCTGTACAGCCACGGGTGGGCACCACCTGATTGCTAATGTGCGTAGCCAATACTGCTAGATCTATTGTGCTGAACGCGCATGGCGCACATGCTTCTGCATCTTATGACCTGACTTCTGCTAAGATTTCTCTGAATATGTTGTGGCAATATTTTGCGTGGCATGCCTTGTGTAGCACCTGGTTGAGTCCCCGTATTGTGGGTCATCACTTCTGCCACACGCGCGCCTCGTCTGGCATTAACGTAGCACCATTGCCTGGCATGCATGCTACAGTTGTGGCCTGAGGTCGCAAGCAGCCAGATGCTTTCAAGATGGAAGGGACCCATGCTCAGGGGAGCATGCTTCATTGTCTATGTCTGAAAAGGCTTACGCCTTGCTAAAGCAGGCCCCTCTCACTTATGTTGGCCCGGTGCCTCCTCTGATTCTCTGGTCTCACTTTGGACGGCACATTCAAAGGACATGCCGGACCAGTACAATACCCAAGACTCTCCGTAGGAGTGCAAGGACTGGGGACATTTGCACTCTAAAAGCTCGCCTGTAGATAGGCCGTCTGATGTCTTTCCGCTGAGTGCACTTTGCTGGCTGCCCAATGTTGTGATACAACATAGCCTGCTCAAGATTTGGGCATGCCAGCCTGATGCGTGGTGTGCAATGTTCTCCGGACAGGGGCCGTACCTCAGCTTCATGGCAGTTTATCTCTGAATACTGCTCTGGCTCAGGAAGACTTGTAGTGAAGTTGTCCAGGAGGGGATTGTGTCCTATGGTCCCATGCCGAAGCATCCCAAATTGACCTGTTCTGTATCAGTGCCTGAGACACAAGCCTGCTGTCCCTTAAAACACCTCTGCTGAAGCAGAGGCAGACAACTCCCGGATTTGCATGAAAGGTGAGATCGATGGCATGTATGCCAACACCGATTTTTTTTTCTGCGACCCTGGACCCTTGACTGCCGTTGGCTGAGCTGCTGATGCTGCTGCTGCTGTGAATTTGCAGACGCAATAGCGTCAGCAAAACAGCGACCCAGCCAAGTGCGGAAACTGTGTCCTCTCTGTCAGATTTGCCTGATCAGCCCTCACAACTTGCGCTGCTGGTGGTTAGGGTATTGCCTGCATCCTGTACCCTGTGGCCGTGAAGAGACTGGCAAAATTTAATGGTAACAGGCAGGCCTGCAGGCTTGGGCCCTGCAGCAAAGGCGCACAAAGGACTCCTGCCCAGGTCTGTGAGCGAGAGGTAGCATATTTGTAACCCTTTTAGAATGCTGACGAGTGAGGTGGTGCTGCCGAATGGCTAGAGATAGAGCGGGCTTGGCGCACTTGCGCCAAGATAGGAAAGGCACAATACTGCATCCACCCTAGTGTAGCAGCAAGGCCGCTACTGCACCACCCCAATCCGAATGCTGAAGGTTCTTGCAAGGTGTGCTAAGAGGCAGAGACTGGGATGCAAAGGCTGAATATTCTGCATATTCCGACGTAGGCTGGTTTGAGCATGTCCCAAGGCATTTGTGGGCTGGCTGACAGCATGGACGGTTCAAAGAAGCTTCTGGTGATGCTTCTGGGAGGGGCATGCAAACATGAGTCCACAATTAGGCCCTCAAGTTGCGCTCTGAAAGTACCTGCAGGCCGTCCGTGGGGCTTGGCCGCATATCTCAAGAAACAAGGTCTGGCCCAAGAGCACGGCACATGATGATTGTGCCCATGCTGTAAGGATTGAGCATAACTGGCTCAGGTACTACCGCTGGAGCTTTGGAAAATCATCGGGGCATATACGATGCGCCAAAAAAGTTGTACAGGAAGCCATAGTCTTTAGGCATGTCACGGGCCACCCTGCAAACAACAACTGTCAATCAGACATATGCACCAAGCTTGAGGCTTACACTAAATCTATTGTGTGCTCTTGCACTACAATTGGCTCTGCATGCCTTGGCCAAGTGCAAGTCTGATCCTGCCAGGTCATATAGCACAGCGACACGCATGCAAGCATGCACAGTTCCAGCTGCCTTTGGATCAGTGAAAATGTGGGATTGGTCCACGTCAAGGCAGGGGAACACCAAGGCAAGGCGGATAGGGCGGACTCACCTGGAAGCTAGCGGGGCGGCTGGGAGCCGCCTGGCGGCTGCAAGCCAGCTGCCCTTGCAGCAGGGCCAAAACCCTGCATGAGGCTGCGCAAGCCTTGCACCTCCAGCCTCAGGCTGTCGTTCTCCTCAATCAGCTGCCTACACAGACACACGTCACATGCTGGAAACGACGTGCCATTCGCTCCTCTTGCACACCTCACGGGCTTGGCAGGACAGTCCTCTGCCCCACTAGTGGCTGCTCCACACTCTGAAGGTTGCGCCAGAAAGCGCAAAGGATGCCCTCTCATGCACATATGACGACGGAGGAGGATGTACCTGTGTTGCTGGCTGATCTGCGGCAGGGTCTGCAGGAGCGCTCTCAGCTCACTCAGCTGCTGCTGGACCCCCTGCAGCTGCGTCTTCAGCTGCCCGTTTTCATCCTCCAGCTCTGACAGCCGGGTGCTCTTTTTGGCACGCGTCCGCCGAGCAGACTCCCTGTTGTTGGCCTTCCTGCAGGCGCAACAGCGCTTTCACAGCCGGCCATTCTCTGCAAGGTAGGTTTCATAGATTGCGCTCTGCAAGGTCTTGGCCGATGCCACTTTACAAGCCACTCCGAAGTAACACACGACAAAGAAATGCCCTCCAGGCTCTATCGTGGTGTTCTGCCAACAAGCATGACAGGCAAGCCTTATGGGTGATGGGCCAGGCCATCTAAGCCTGTCGTTTGTCTCTGCCATCTGACGAGGATAGCATAATTGACGAACCCAGACCATGCTGAGAGATGTTGGTCGGTGACATGGGTGATGCATACCTGCGCTCTGCCTTGTCCTCGGGCATGCCAAAGGGATTGCCCCCATCCCCTGTGTCTGCTGACGGGGACACAGGGGGAACACTGACCGAGGACTTTCTGAGAAGTGCCTGAAAAGGCGTCTGATGCGACTGCAACCGTGCACCGGCGAGCGAAGCAGCCTGCGTTGGGCACACGGGACTCAGAGTTCAGACTTGCCAGGTTGAGCGCCTCTCCTTGTCTGCAAGCGGCGCGCTGAGACAGCCTGCGTTAGGCCCCTACAGTATGCTAAGTACAAGCCAGGGTGGGGTGTACAGCGGCAGGAGCAGGCTGCTGGGATTCAATCTGCAGTCATTGTGACAGGAGCTACTGATGTGGGTTACCTTGGGTGACTCTGGCGGTGGCAGTGCAGCAGCAATGGGTGCAGGCGGATGCGCAACAAACTTTTCTAGCTCCGAAGACATGATCTGCCCGCCCTCCTGTGAGAGAGCACCTCATTAGTCACTAAGGGGTGGTGATGTGATGGACACGTTAGCCGCAGTGTGGTTCCAGGAGCGCAGGTGCCTCATCAGGATAGCCGCCAGATGTGGCAATCTTTGGCATGGTCTTGCAATCTTGAGGCAGTACATTCACAGACAAGCAAAGGCACTACATGCTTTTCACATTTTAAGGGTGGGTGCAGAAGTTACTGCAGGCCCGCTTGGGCTTGTGCAGTCACTACATAAAGCATGTCAAGCAGGAAAGGCTTATGAAAAGTTACCCTGTGTGCCTGGCTGAGGATGGTATCCAAGACCTGATAGGAAGCTGCTGACACGTCAGACTGCCTGAAGTGCATCGACATCCTGCCCATACTGGCCACGCTGCTGTGCTGCCCACCAAGCAGAGCGCTTCTCGCTGCCCTGTACGTCCATGACAGACAGTTCCTCAGAGCCCGTGCGAAAGCCTCGTCAATACATGCACAAGATAGTTGTCACCACCGGGCGGGCCTGTAACATGAAGACATGGTCCAGATATGGTGACCCTGATGTCTCGATCATTTGGGTACACAGCGCATGGTGTCATGCTCTTCACGTCATTTGGATGGGTACCACAGGAGGGGTGAGGGCAGTACTTTGCAAGATCCTGGGACGGGACGGTGCCCTTCGGCGCAATCTCCTGGGAGAAGCTCTGCAACTGGGTGGGCAGCCCGGGCTTACTGCTGCCCGAGAAGTCCAGCGCGCCCGCCAGCTCCTGCTCGCGACACATTGCTGTCAGTGACATCAATTCTTTCCCTGTAGGTGCCTTACTTACCTGTGAGCCATGAAGACATACCATTTCACATTGCCAGACACACGTTGGGGCAGACTTGGCTGGGCACATGCCTAGAAAGGCGCTGGACTTGGACCTGAGAAACCCTACCTTGCGTACCCGCGCTGCCTCGCTTTTAAGAGCTTCTGGTATTGTGTGGGTTGACTCCAGAGGCCCAGTCACCTCCGGCTCGGGCTTCAGGGAGTGGTGCTGACTCAGCACAGACACTGTGTCGGAGTCGCCTCCTCCCTGCATCAATTGTCAGAGCAGGTGAAACACGCTCCGGGCAGCAGCAGGCCTGGGCAAGCTCATGGATTGGCAGCAGTGATCAGATAGACTCCAGTGTGCTGCATGCTTTGGCTTCAATGCCAATACAAGCCAGATCTCCCCTTGAGGTTATTCCTGTAGGCCTCTGAGCCAGTTCAATTGTCTGCTTCAGCATGGCAATCCATAGGTCACGTCCTTTCTTGGGTGTTTCAGAAAGTTTAGGGTCTGCACCTCAGTGAGGTCAGGCATGGCTGCTCTGCGGCGGCTTGGCTTCTTCTGCGGGGTTGCCAGGTCAGGCAGCTTGGTCTGTAGGGGCTGCGAGCTGAGCTGGGCAAAAGGGTTAGGCAGCTGACTCCTCGCCTTGAACATGATGCTGGAGGGGTCCTGGTTACTCAGTGATTTGTACTTCTGCTCCAGCGACTGCCCAAAGTCTGGCTGAGCCTGATCAGCCTGCCCAGCCTGCCCAGGCTGCCCCGCCAGAAAGACTCTACGCCACAGATCTGCAGGATATGCAAGCGCTACATCAATCCAGGCGATCGACAGTTGTACACCCTGAATCAGATTGCGGGATGGCCTGACCTGTAAGGGACCCCTTGTGAGCTGTCTACTGCTGCCGTGTGGTACACATGGGACAGGCTGTTCAGGGCAACATCTGGCGGCGTCATATGCAGCTCCACCAGGACCGGCCCCTTATGCATGCGGATAATCACTACTGTGCTGAAGGTGAGTGCCTACCTGGATGGCGTTCCCTCATAGCACTGTCGCCCGCTGAAAAGCTTCCGGGCTGCTGCGCCAGCATCTGCGCATATGCTATCTGGGTCAGATGTCCAACTTTGACACCTTGATAATTATGGCGAGGTGAGCAAGTGACGCCACGTCAGGTATCGCCCACAGGCGTTCTGGGCTTCCAAGGACTGGCTGTGCAGGGATGAGCTTCTACGTAAGAGTGCAGGGGGGTTTAGGAGTGCACCTGCGCCACTGCCAGCATGCCCTGCCCGGGTATTGGGACGGATGACTGCTGCGGCAGCTGCGGCTGTCTGAGCGCTGTTGTAGCTTGTTGCTGCACAGAGGAACCTTCTCTCAGCATCAGGAAAGTCTCAGCCCAAAGGGCACTCCCCAGAAGCCCTGGCAGCCTGGCCCCACATTTACAGTTGCTGATCACATCCCATGATCACTTAATTCAAGTCAATAAATGAATTAGCATAGCAAGCACTTGAAGGGAAGTCTCTAATAGGAGCTGGATGGCTCATTCAGGAAATGTGCTCAGACATACTGACAGGCACTGCTGATGGACCTGTAGCTTATGGGGGTGAAAGTGGTGATGACCATCACATATGTGCTGATGTCATGGCATGGTTAGGAGTGAGTCATTTCCCAATTCACGAGGCTGCACACTGTGCATGTACAAGCGGCCCCGAACTCTGCTGCAGACAAGTCTGTGAATGCCCTGTGGCCTCTGGCTGCAAACTGACACCACATATACATATATATATATATACATGGCACAGGGCTTGGGAGGCACCTGTGAAGCCAGATGTGCCAGTATGGCCAGTGGATCCATGGCTGGAGCAGACACAGCAGCTGCGGCCTGCTCCACAACCCTGAATGCTGAAGGCTGAGGGCTCAAGCCCCTGCGGATGGCCTGCACAGAGAGACAGGAGGCTGTCAGAGGCACATGCAGGTATGCTGCTGCTGCTCTGCGTGAGTCGTTCTGCCATGTGCAGAGCAAGGCGCGCTCCACAATGCAGCGCATGCAGGAGTCGAGTTCATGAGTACTGCTATGCCAACATTGACAACCGAAACATGAAGTCATGCTGCAACACAAGACAGCTCCAGTCTTACATATAGGGAGGCAAATAAATTAAGACATTTTGCTTTTGTGCCGGGGACAAACCTTCGGTCTGAGCGGGAATGCTGGAGAGGAATCAGACTGCGGAGGAGCTTCGCTCCGCCCAGCATCCATGCCTGCGCAGAGTATTTATGAGCCTAAGCAATGCATAGCACACCTTGCTGGGGTATTCAGGTCAACAGGCCTGCTGTCAGAGAGACTTTGAGCAGTACAACGCAGCCATGCCAGGACTGTCACAGCTCTGAAAAGGGAGGACGAGGAGCATCGTCCTTACATGCGGCACCATGCTGCAGCAAAGACAACGTCATGATACGATAAACTACCAGATGCTCGTCAGAAAGCCTTGCCTGGCTGCTTGTGGCGGGTGATGGCTCTTAGCAGTGCACTCAATAGCGCCTGTTGGTCGGGCGTAGGTACGTTGGGGGTGGACCCAGAGGGCTGCCCAGGCACAGGCACTGGGGCATGCTGCTGGGCTGGGGCTGACAAGGTGGGCTGGCGGGCTGCCCAGACGCTCTCAAGGCTGCCCAGCACTGCCCGGGTCTGGGCAGACAGAGGGACACCGCTCCCATGAAGCTGCATGGTAGTATAAGTTTGCACACCTCTTTCCAAAATTCACAAATACATGCCCTACAGATCTTGCACACGCTCACTGCTGCTGTGAGGGAGGGATCTACAGAGCTTGCTGACTAGCCAGAAAACGTTTTGCAGATGCATGCGCCAGCTTGCCAAAGAGGCCTTTCTCCTGAGTTGCTGCAACACGGCCATTGCACAGGAGCAGGTTTTACCAAAGCATCTGTCGCTCCATGCTGTACACAACTCTGTTCTGCAGACTGAGGGTGCATGCACAGTGATCCGAAAGCACCTGCATGGGGACCGAGGCCTCCTTCTGCATGGCCGTGCTGTGCTGCAGGAGGGCCTGATGATGCTCCTGTGTTCCACCTAGGGCTGGCCCTGCTGGGGTGTCTATCTGGGCTTGCCCCCGCGCAGCCTGGGGCGCGGGCGTGGGGGGCGTTCCCACACCTGCGCAAGGCCGCAGCAAACATTAGCTCAGACCCTTTGCGTTTGCTTTGCTGCCCACAGCAAATCCCTGCTAGGCAGGCTTCACACTGGCATTCCTTCCTTGGCACCTGGCAAATTGCCTGACTGCCTGTGGAACAGAGGACCAGCAGTGTCCATCTAGGAGGCTTTAACATTCTTTGCCAGCACGGAACTTGCTTCTACTGTGCAACCTTGCATATAAAAGCGGGTGGGAGCAACAAGCTCATTGATGTGAGGAGAGAACTGGCCTGGTGTAAGCAGGGGCGTAGAACGCTGCTGGCTGGCAAGCTGAGGTGTCCGGCTACCGCTGGCATGAAAGTCATGCTGGGTGCCGGGCGCATATTGAGCTATCATGTCGCTACGGATTTCCGCTGCCTCTGGGGTGGAAAGGCGCTGGGGTGTACCAATTGGGGTAAATGCTTGAGCGGGCCTTGCAACGGAGGCCTGCTGCAGAGTTTCCGCGCCAGTCCTTCCCGGCGCCTGATCAGGCTCCATGCGCGCCCGCTTGCGCGCATGCTGCGGCATGTGGCTGCCAGCTGTGTCAGGCGCCAGGTCATGAGCTGCTGCGGCAGCCGCCGCGGGGGCGCGCGCGCTGGCGCTGGCTGGAGCCTGTTCAGGCTGCTGCGGCCTCGGGCGCCTTCTGGCTCTAGAGCGCCTGCTGCGCACGCTAATCAAGGAAGACTCCTCCTGTTCCCCCTCCCCCTGCAGTGCATCACACCCTCTGCCCACATCCCTCGACATGGCTATTGTACTGCATGCAATTTGTTTCAGCAGTCAAGCACTGCCCAGGATGCGCAGCCGAGTAGCATAGCATACTGTATTGTCATATAACGTGCTTGCATGCGGGCATGCAGAGTCTGGGTCATAATACAGCATCGCAGGTAGTTTGGGCGCTGGGTCCCGCTCTGCAAAGGTGCAATGAGGGGGGATCTGGACTCTAGAACCCGCCCGGGTGTTTTACTGGCAAGCAGCACGCCCTGGCCCTGGGGATGCCCTGGGATGGCAGGGCGCACACATCTGACAAGGCATCAAGCATGTCCGGCATTCACCTCCTTGAGTCTGGGAGGGGCCTGCTGCATCCCGTCGGGGGCCCTTTCCAGAGAGATTGTGTCACCGCTGGGGCTTGAGCCATGCTGTGCTGACGGTCTGAGGCTGCTCCCTTCCTGATCTGGCGCAGGCTCAGGCTCCTGAGATCTTTGCATGAATCCCTCTGGTCATGGATTTCCACGGTCCAGCTACATTACTGAGCCGGCTGCGCACGCCCCAGCATGAGCTGTAATAACCCCGCCTCTGCTTGCTCGTTCTGCTGACGTCAAGTTAAGCGCCCGCTGCTATCCCTTGCGCTGTGTAGCCTTTTTTTGTCTATGTGCTGCTCTGCAGAGCGATTTTCTGGCCACTTCAGTAGCATGCGCTCATACTATGCAGTACATACCCTGCAGGACAATAGATTCATCAGGCCAGGCTATCCCGAAATGCAGACACATGCGATATAATGTTTCTGCAACAGGGAGATGCTGCATGCCATCCCGTGTGCAGGCCTGCCATGCGCCTTCAGACGCACCCCCTGGACATCAGGCTGGAAGTGACCCACGCTTTAGCACAACGAGCAGGAACATTGAAGGCGACTTCTGGCACTCTTCGAAGACAGATCAAGCCATCGCAGGATGCAGCTCTCTCTCGCTGAAGGGCTGAGTGGTGATTCTCCGGCGGTTTGTACGCGTCTAAATGATACATCTCCTTATGCAGCCTCCTTTCGGCTCAAATTAAGGCTGATCGCGATGTATTTTCAAGCAGCTGCCTGCCTGTGTATATCTCAGCATTTCCGTGGGCTGCCTTTGCGGCCTTGAGCCGTGCCTGATTTTGGTGCTGCCCTCAGCGGTGGCTGCGACATACAAACTGGTGATACGAAAGCCTCATGACGTGCATTTCACAGTCATCGAACGCAGCTCGAGGTGATTACGCCTGCGCTGCTGCAGTCCCGCACCAATGCTCTCCAGGTGAAGTGTTATTGCTTGACCGGTATGACGTCTTCCTAGTACCGGCACCAGATGGATAATGGGCGCAGACGAACTTATGATTCTACCAGACAAGTCCGCTATGCCCCCATCCCTCTAGCTATCGCGAGCATCATGCCGGAAGTTCACCTCGACCGCCTGAGCACGCGCGGGGTGTCCTTGAACGCTTGTACGCTGCCTTCGCGCCCTCAGGCGATGCTCCAGAACATCAGGGAGCCCGGCCCTCGCATCCGTGCCTCACATGCACATACTTCTCGTCGCGCTCCTCGAGCGGGCGCCGGGTAAATGGTTAGTCCGCTTTGAAAGGGCAGATCGCATGCTAGTCATCCTTTAGAGTCCAGCATGGCGCTGGGCTGACGTCCGCTGTACTAAGCTGTAAATGAGTCAGGCTGGGGTACTGACATTATGTAGGGTATTGGGGTCGTTACGATATTGATCATGTGCGCTCAAGCATTCTTCCAGGACATTTCGTCGTAGCAGCGTATTCGGGAAGCTTTCAGGGCCTGCGTGAAGCGTACTAAGCATCTCCAAGGTCAGCTAAGGTCTCGGGAAAAAGAGATTCTGAGATGGCGATGAGAGTCTGGGTGACAAAGCAGCTCCAAAGCAAAACACCTGGGGACTCAGATATCGCGGCAACTCTACTGGGCTCTTGTTACCCTCAAAGCACCACTTAGGGGGTGTCAATCTCTGAGACATAAGCGTCATGCGTATGGGCATCTTGACTCATACTTTGTTCGGCTCTTCAACTAACGGAGTGTGAGATTGTCAATTCAATCCCATCATCTGAAGGAGGGTTTTAATTAGCCCATGGTAGCTCCAGCACCCAAGGCAGGCATAGCTGTGGAGTTCTGCGTGGACTCTCTGTCGTCTGCACTCTCTGCCCAGACAGCTGGCGCAGCCCGGGTAGAGCTCTGCTGTGGCCTCTCTTGTGGAGGCCTCACTCCAAGCGCAGGTACATGTTGCACCAGTCCACCTGAACAGTGAGTGTAACTCGGGTGTACCATGAGTGGGTATTGTAAGCCCAGCGGCATGCAATTTTGTGCAAGTGCAGGGTGTTGCAAGCTCTGCTGACCTTGCGCAGGGCTCATAAAAGCAGTGCGCGCCGCCCTGCGGATACCTTTGCATGTGCTTATAAGGCCAAGAGCAGGCGACTTCTTGTATGATGAACAGGAATTGCTGGTGAGCTCTGCCATTTTGCCAGTGCAAGGTAGGATATGAACAACTGTGCAGCGCTCCTGTCTGGCCGATCCCTGTCCCGCATGCATTGCGTCTCACGAATCATGGGTGAGAACAGCTGCTTCAGGTATGCCCTCACAGCTTTCAGCCCTGACGCATGCCCGGAGGCTCATGCAGGTGATGCGCGAGGACATCACAGCTGCAGCTGAGCTTGGGGCGAATGGCATCGTGGCAGGGGTGCTGACCAGGGAAGGGGAGGTGCATGTGCCTCAGCTGTCTGAGCTGATCCTGCTATGCCGCAGCCTGGTGAGCCCTGCTGTCGCCTTGATTGCTGACACGTCAGCAGCATGACGCTCACCATTCATCATGCTTTGCATGCTGACGGGGCAGAGATGGTCATCGTAGGTCTGTGCAGGCATTATATGTGGAGGGTTTGCATGATGCTCATCACACAGGTCCAATGTTCATCAAGTGCAAAGAAACCTAAAAATGATGTGATGCATGCCCTACAGGATCTGGACTTCACGTTCCACAGATCATTTGACATGGTCCGCAGCCAACGAGAGGCTCTCGAAGCGCTCATCTCCTGTGGCGTTCCCAGAGTGCTCACGTCAGGCGGCTCCCAGACAGCATTGCAGGTTGCTCGCCACCCCTGAGCACCCTGAAGCTTTTGCAGCGCACAGCTGTAGCCTGATGCAGAGCCTATACCCAAACAGCAAGCATGGGCATGGGCAGGGCAACAGGCCTGCATCTCAGCAGCTTGCGCGCAGCTGCACAGCGCATGTCGGTGTCACAAATGCTGACTCTCATCTACACTAGACATCCAGTTGCCCCAGACGGCTGGCAGATGAGGCCCTCCCTCTGTATGTTGTTGGAAAGAAAACATCATGCGCCGCAGCCTCTCATTGCAGTTTTGTTTGGCAGGGCAGCATGGCAATTGCAGCGCTGGTGCGGCAGGCGCGGGGCCGCATTAGCGTCATGGCAGGCGGTGGCGTGCGGCCAAAGAACGTGGAGAGCCTGGTCAGGCTTACAGGCGTGTCCGTGGTGCATAGTGCATGCTCCAGGTAGGCCACAGCATCCTGTGTGCTAATGGATTTCAGCATCTTAGGATTTACTTTCTCTCAGCTTCACCGCTCAGATGCTTTTGACTGCTGCAGCTCTCCCTGGGAGCTTCAGCACATGTGTAAATGCTGCAGGCCAGTCGAAAGCCGCATGTGGTACAGGACCAGCTCTTTGAGGCTGGGATCCGACGAGGATGCCGACTGGACATGGGCTGCCCTTGATGAGGCTGCTGCCTTCTCGCTTGCCTTCAGGTGTGGGGTGCACAAAAGCCGTGAGAGCTTGGGGGGAGCCTGGCAATGTCTCACTTTCAGAAGTTGACTTGACTCAATCAAGGGAATGAAGCACTAAAAAGAGGTAGGAGCGCGTCCAGCATGGGGACCTTGTTGTCCATAGTGTCTCGTTGGAGTTGGAGTTTGGAAAGGTCATATAAGATGTTGGGACCAGCATCTCAGGGATGATCATCATCCCTGAGATGATCATCATTTGGATGCTGATGGCCAGTCTATAGCAGTCCGGAGGTTTGGGTACTGTTATTGATGCCAATCTGCAAGGCCTTGGTTAAATGTTGGGCATTGTCATACAAGCAGGAGAAGCTCCATCCACATGATAAGCAAAGCCTACAAAATTGCACCTGGCTATTGGCCTACACGCAACTTATTTCATCACTAGACAGCCGCAGCCTGACGTGCAGCCGCATTGCCATACGCACTGTTGTATCTCTTGCCATCCCCAATGATGCCTTTCGCTCTTGCATTCCCCAGCACTGCCTGCCGTGCTCTTTCATGCTCGACCTTTTCCCTTTCTCTCCTTTCCTGTCTCAGCCGCTCAATATCCAATCCCTTCTTCAGCTTATCACTTCTGTGCTTTTGCTTGTGCAATGCCTTCTCTGCATGCTTTCTGCGCTTTGCCTCCTTGCGTGCAGCCTTCTCGGCCGCACATTGCTGCTTCTCGGACAGCCTTGAGCTGGCAGGGAGAGATGTCTGGAGAAGGGTAGCACTGTGCTCGAGCATCTGCGTCCTATGCTGTTGGTGTGCCTCTGCTGGGGCTAAAGAACCCTGCAGCAGCGGAAGAAGGCTCCTGAGCAGTGCAATTTAAAGTTTCCTCAGCTGCGCTGCTATAGGGCCAATGACTCTTTCAGGCAAGCTGCCACACACATGAGACACTGACAGACATCATGTTGGCCAACCTGTTGAGCAGAACACACAAAGATGATGATAGCCTGTGGCTGACACAGCTGTGCAAGCCACAACAATCTTCACTTTTGGTGTGTGCTAGCCATCTGTGTTGTGCCATGAGTTTGTGATATTACCTGTAGTGGTGCAGCCTCCTCTGACTGCAGCATGGAGCCTGACTTGGCATACCAGGGCTTATTGGCCTCGCCAGACAGGCCATGGCCCACCTGAAACTTCTCGTCAAACTTGGCGTCTGACGTCTGAGTCTTCTGCTCCCCTCGTCTGCGCGCTTCCCTCTTGGCCTCCTCCAGCTTCTGCACAGCGCGAGTGCACAGCCTTGTACAGTTCCAAAACCCTGATAAAATGTCAGGCTTTGTGATGCACAGACGAAAGGCCTCCAAAGGAACGAAGAGGGCCACTGTTCATGTCTGGCATTCTACATAGTGAAGAGCATCCTGCTCTAGCAATTCACCCGCCCTGAGGTTGGTGAGAAGGAGCACCACATACCTCGGGATGGGACTCCCGGGCCTCGTGCTCTGCAAAGAAATTAATGTGCTGGAGAAGCGCTGGCTGCTCCTCCTGTGCTCTCACAGCCACTGCAGAGTCCTCTGCTCCTGCTGATGCCTGCTCGAGGGCCTCCTCCTGAGCTGCCTGCTGCTGGGATTCAGGGCCTACCGCTGCCTGAGGCAGCTCGAAGTGCTCGCCGCGCTTCTTGGCAGCTTGCTGTAGCAGGTAGATTCTTCTCGCTTGGCTTTCGGCCTGGAAGACGACACAAGCTCAAACGCACGCACTCCCCTAGTAGCTAACCTTGACCAGCAACGATCAAGAATTTTCCATTGAGGAGCAGCTGGTGTGAATGTCACCTCGCGCTGCTTCTCCATCCGTATCTTCTCCTCCTCAGCATGCTGGGCTTCATCTCTGGCAACCTTGAGACGGTTCTCGCGCCCATACACGTTCCAGCTTTTCTGTGGCAATATATTGAGACCACCATGCCCGCCCATGGGTCTCGTCAACGACGCCTGAAAATATCTAAAATAAGCAGCTGCAGCACTACATCGAGAGTGCTTTGTCCTCAGACTGTCATGATGAGACCTGCCTCACACAAAGCGTGAAGCTACAGCTCTGCACTAAGAAGCCTGAAATGTGATGGCCTTGCACTCAGTGCATAAGTGGACGTATGTAGGGACGGGCCGATGCAGTTCTGACACTACGAGAGAAGATTGTGCGCAGTCACCTGCCCGTACCATACTCATGGCCAGCTCAGCAAATCTCATGGCGCAGCATGAAAACTCAATCCTGCCCTCTTCAGACAATCTAAACGACCTGCGTGCAATTGAGTTGAGCTTTGGTACCGTCTTATCGTTCGTAAGGGGGCCCTCGCCCCGGTGCTCCAGCACTCAGCCCGTCCCTTGCATGTAGGGTGCTCTAGAGTTCTGGAGCACAGCCCCTACCAAAGGCCTGTAGATTGCTTTGAGAAGGCCGCACATCGCGTAATGAGCCAGAAAGGATGCCATGGGCATGCAGAGACGATAGCGCAAAGCAGTCGTACTAACTCACTCTTGAGGGCAAGGGCAGCGTTCTCAGGGCAACATCGCACCCATTGTTTCACAGCAGCGCTTCCGGCACGTCAATCTGTGATGAGCCACCGTATACCATTGGAGCTGTCCTGTTGGCAGGAGCCTGTCCACAGGCAAATTAGTCCAGCAGCCATTCCTGGGATCAAGCCTGTGCAAGACAGGCGGTCATGCCAGGTGAAGCCTGCAGTCACCTGCTAGTTATCTCAACAGAATGTAAAAGGACATCAAGGTAGTGGAGATGCATGATACTCAGAGCAGTCATGCAAGGTATACAGTTGCGGTCAGGAAAGGTGGTTTGCAAATGTCCTACCATTGCAGGAGGAGTCCATGTGAGGCTACTGAGGTCACTGAGGTCACACATCCCACTCCAGCCGTGCAAGGGGCGCCTTTGCAATTCCCTGGCCCTGTGATCTGTCTCGATGAGGACTATGCATGCTGCTGCAGGCTCAAGCGTCGCGGAGCTTGGGGCCCTTGTCAGTTGGCTTTGTTCACACGCCCATGTGGCAGAAGCTGGCGCCGCTCGCCCTCATCTTCTTCTGCGCCACCTTCAACCACACTCTCCTTGTCAACATGAAGGCGCGCTGCCCGTTGCCACTTTGCTGCCCTGTGTTGGACCGAAGAGCACACGTGCACGGCCTTCTAGTGCTGCCAGCTCACTAGGACGCTCCTGCAGAGCTCTTCACCGTCAGAACTGTTCCAGAATTGACCTTCATATGGATTTGAGATGACAAGGTATACCCATCAGGGTCGCTGCATGCATGGTGTGGAGTGCACAGGCGCGCTGATTTGCCTTTCATCCAATGTGCAGGATGCCATTGTGGTGACGAGCTCAGGAGCTGAGACGTTGCCGTTTCTGGCGTCCTTCCAGCTCCCCGCCTCGCTGGCGTTCTTTGTCATCTACGGGCGCATCATCGATCTGCACCTCCCTCGGTCCACCACCTTTGCGCTGGTGGTGGCGCCTCTCTTGGCGGCCTACGCTGGCTTTGCGCTGTTCCTGTACCCTGCCGCTGACTTGCTGCACCCACATGGCTTCACGGCAGCCCTTGCACCCTCCCTTCCCGTTGGCCTGCATGGCCTGTTGAAGGTAAGTCAGTCAATCTTGTCCTGAGCTCAGCCATTTGTGAGCGGCTGAGGGTTTGCTCCTGGGGTTTGGCCGGCCTCAGTGCTGTATGCAGCCTTGGCTGACTGTGACTGTGGTCCTGCTTGTGTGGTGCGCAAGACGTAGCTTGATGGGCTGTTGTAGTCATCTCCAAGGCCTGTTCATAGCAGTGCCTTGTTGCTGTAAGCATGACCAGACAGGCGGTGGAATGAAATCCTTCTGGTCGACAGGTTGTGGAGAACTGGACATACTCATTGTTCTTCCTAGTGGCCGAGCTATGGGGTGCTGTGGTCATCAGTGTCCTGTTTTGGACCCTGGCGAATGAGGTCTGCACAGTGAAGGAGGCCAAGACCATCTACCCTCTGATGGGCATTGCGGCAAACGTGGCTCTTGTGGCTGCCGGCAACTTCATGAAGCTGGTCAGCAAGGGCCTAGCTGTGAGTGCCCGCCTCTCCCGCCCCTAGCTCTCCAGACGCTCATGTATCAGGCCATCATATGACCGTATGGTTTGAGCATAATGGAGCTGCGTCTCTCCGTCAGCATGCAACAGGCGTATCACGCATGCCTCTCTGAATCATTGCAGCCCGCCAATGCAGTACAGCAGCGTGCAGAGTGCGCACCAGGTTCAAGTTTGTGAGATGCAGGGTCTGAAGATATTATCGTCTGTGCAGTCAGAGATGGTGTGCCTGCGGGTGCTCATGGGCACCGTCATGGTCCTGACAGCTGTCATCTACGGGACCGAGGTCTGGGTGGAGAATCGGATAGCTGTGGACTCATACATTGAGCCTGCAGGCGCGGCTAAGAAGAAAAAGGTGCCCTTTACTCTCATCCAGCGAGCCAAAGCATGAGGGCAAGTGAAGGCTTGCAGGGAAGAAGGCCTCATCTCTGTCAGATGCAAGTTGATGGAGAGGGCTTGCTGTCACATGCAACGGAAGACTGGCTTACTGGGGCACATTTGAGACACATACATGGCAGCACCTGTGCTATAATGGGTATTGCCATCTGAACACCTCGCTGGGCTCCAGTCAGTTTTGCTTCCCTCGCATGTGGCTGCTTATTCCCTTAGAAGTCCCACACTAGCTTGTATATGTACATCTAAGAGGCACAGACAAGCCCTGCGACTCACTCATAGCAGCCACCAAACTGCCTTGCTGAGAGGTACAACCCATCTGCAGGCAACCCTGTCGGATGCGCTGGCAGTCCTTAAAAGTTCGCCCATGATCTTTGCATTGTGCCTCATGGTCATCAGCTATGGAGTGGGCCACCGGCTGTTCGAGTTTGCATGGAAGGGCCAGCTGCGGTTGCAGTACCCCTCGGCGCTTGCATACCAGGTCAGCCCTCACCTTCATGCTCCGATCCAAAAGATGAGAACCACATAGAAGCGCTGCAGCAGCATGGTGCTGCTAAGGAGCATTATTTGGAAGGGCTGGCCCATTGAGGTCCTTGTCTCTTGGTGTGGATCCCAGAGCAGGCAAGCTGATGGACAGCTAGGGAGCCAGAGCTGCATATCAGTCAATCTGCAGCACTGCTTATCAGCCCATTGCACACACACCATACATGGTTGCTCTTGAGGTCACAGGCCACATGCAGGGCGTGCTGGCGGACGTGTCAATAGCGACAGGGTACGTCACAATAGCGCTGATGATGGGCGGGCGGCTGGTGTTCGACCACCTCGGCTGGGCCGTGGCGGCCTTCATCACGCCGTCCGTGCTGCTGCTGTTCGGGGGCGCCTTCTTCGCGTTCTCCCTCAGCGGCTCGGCGACCACTGCGTCCTGGGCAGTCTTTGCAGGGGCAATCACACAGGTGCAGTCCGCACATCTGTTTATCCACATACTGAGGCCCTCCTTATGCCCACTATGCTGATGCTGTTTGCGGGCGCCTTTGCGGTCAGCAACTTGGCTACCATATGTCATGGGCCGTCTTTGCAGGGGCTATCACACAGGTCTGTCAATTCGCACAGCCGCATAGAATCCCCTCCAAAGGGCAGTGAGAGCAAAAGCACTCGCAGCAGCCCATGATAGGACAGAGATGGGTGCATGTTCAGCATTTTATGGTGGTGTAGCGTCGTGCCTACAAAGGCGACACAGCTTTGCTAGCACTCACTGTCTGTAGGCGAGCTGCAATTGCTCGTTCTTTGTGTGGCAAAGCCTCTTGAGGGCATTCTTATAGCACATGCAGGCTCAGTGTCTTCACCTTTGCACTGCATGTGCAGGTGTGTGCGCGGTCGTCAAAGTTCTCGCTGTTTGATCCGGCCAAGGAGATGGCCTATATCCAGATGTCCCGTAAGGAGAAGAGCAAGGGCAAGGCTGCAGTTGACCTCATTGGGAGCCAGGTAAAGAACCTATGCTTTCAAGAACACTTCATGGCATGCAGGCGTTGTAGTTACAGGCTATTTAATCTAATAGATTGTATCGATCCCACTACAACATCTGAAACCCTATGTACTTCAGCGTCCAGGGGACACAGTGCCTCCTCGGTGCAGCATATGGGTTGAAGCTGTTGTGACTGAGGGTGCGGAGCTATCAGCCTCAGTCATCTCAGCTTCATGCTGTTTGTGCTGGCAGAGATCACGGCTGTTTCCCTAAATGTCTCAACTTGGGATGTGCAGATCGGCAAGTCGGGAGCGTCGTGGGTGACGCAAGCGCTGCTGCTGGTGATGGGGTCGATCTCGGCCGCCATGCCTGTCATTGCCGCCATCTTCGGCTGCGTGGTGACATCGTTCTTCTTTGCAGTCAACCGGCTGAGGAAAGAGATGGTGGTAAGCTCATACTTTACATAATCGACTTTGCCATCCTGCCTTCCCTCGAGGCGTTCCTGCCTGTTGACTCGGGGTCAAGTAGCAGCAATCACATGACATGGGTGCATGCGCTTGCATCAACAGTGCCTCCCTTGGCATCCAAGATGTGAAGTCGAGGGTCATGTCAGCAGTCGAACAGTTGACTGGCATGCCACATATTGCCCTGTGTGCATCTGCATGACCGCTGCCAAGCCCTTGTGACGCACCGTTTTTGATACTCTGTCATGTTGCGTCGTGAGCAGTGGACCGCTGTTCTTCTGAGAGCTATCATGCTTGCAGGCCAACGAAAACAGCAAGCTTGCAGACTCAGCCTCCGACAAGCTGGTGGCTGCAGAGAGGAAGCCAGCAAATTCGCCCAGCCAGACACAGCAAGCAGATGCGCATGAAGTGAATGGAGCAGTTGCCCATACAGTCGACCACTCCTTGGCGGAACTTCACGCTGATGGGTCACAGGGGTCAGCCGACGGGGAGGTAGGGGTGAATGGCTATCATGTGCTCGACTCAGCCCCGCGGCGGCAGCCCGCTGATGTCAGCACGCAGTGCATACCTGCAAGGCGACGCTGCCTGAACAGGCGACAACTCCATGTTGGCATGGGCAGCAGGATGCTGTAGAAAGAGCTGCCAGCCTAGACCTCTGAGATCCGCTTTGCCTGGCAGGCATTCAGTTGTGAGAGTGAGAGCGTAGACAATGCAGCAGGTGTGCCCTGTTGCATGCACTGTCTGCTAGGAGAAGAGACTTGAGAGATAGACAATTAACACACAGCACAGTCCCTCAAGATAATTCCCCCTTCCTGCATGATGTTCAGGGTGTACAAAGCACTTGTCTTGGGCTTTTCGTCCTGGGTGAACCTTCCAGGGGAGGCTAGTGCGTGTACAATAACACCCGTGGGGCTCTGTGTGAGTGCCCTGGCAGCATGAGCTCTGTGCACGAAAGCAGATGGCCCTCTGCCATGCTGCATGTTGATGGATGTATGCGGGAGCGATTTTACCATGCAGAACATCCCTTGTGTTTTCATGGGTGCTTTGTACAGCTCTGTATGACTGCAGTATGAGCCATAGCGCTAGCAGGGCAAGGGATCTGTGTACTATGTGTATCTGAGAGACAAGGGACGATGTGGTAGAGGAAGCACAACAGAATGATGACAAGGAAGTTGTTGTTACTTGTCATCAGTGAGCTGTGTGGGCTCTGTAGCTTGACAACCAGACTGCACACTTTTGATGACCTATGAGAGGTCAGGCGTCGGTGTCAACAATCTATGTGTAAAGATGGTGTCGCAATAATGTCAAGCGTCAAGGACATCCTGCTGTGTGCTCACACATCTATATTCATGGAGCTCCTACAGTACGGATGAAAGTCAGCAACACTGCTGCAAGCCTGTGATGCTATACAAGTGTCAAAATTCTGAAATGTCTACAGCACCAACGGTATGCAGGCTGTGTAAAAGCAGCTACTGAGGTTGTGCCAAAGTCTGTCTGGCCTGCCTCCCGATTGAGGCAGCGCTATGGTGCATGTCTATTGCTACCTGGCTAATGCTTTGGACTGACTCCTGTCCCTAAAGAGCATGTCCCTGCTGAAGCCTGTTCACATTGTGGCGCAGCGCATCTGTCACAGATGCCTCACACAAAGTGTCTGGCCTGGGGTAAGGGTGCTGCATCTAGCAGACCTCAGTACAAGATGCGGGTCTTGATGCTGGTGGGCAGATCTCTCAGCGCAGCTTCCACCTCATGTGACAGATCCTTCTCCAGGTCCATCACCAGATACCCGATGTTGCTGTCTGTCACATTCACCTGCACGCCAAGTGAGAGATCAATTCGAACGTCTGCAAAGTTCCAGTTGATGCATGTGTAGTCAGGACCCTCTACATAGAGACAATCTGGTGTATTCAGACATGCATCTGAACAGAGCCCCTGCAACATTGCAACTCTGCTCTCCGACCCATCTAAATATTGTTCAGGCATACATCCAACTGAAACCCAGCTGTCAGGATGCTTACCTGAGCCTTGATGTTGACATTGAGGTCTGCAATGATGTTGTTGACATTTTTCAGGACACCAGGCACATTCTGATGCACATTGAGGATGCGGTGCGAGCCTGGCAGTGTGGGGAAGTCCATCTGCATCCCACAAGAGCATCTTTGAGATCATGGCTGAGGACTATGCTGCCAAGGCTGTTGATTCGTGTCTTTGTGTGCCAGGAGCTCTGAGAATCGCCCGCTCCATGTGCTGGGAAGGATTGCGCATAGAAATCCATGTCCTTGTGCAGTGATGTCCGACCTATCGGTGACAGCTGTAAGAAGGTTATACTGCAGAGGCAACGCCATTTGCCAGCTGCCCATGCTTGTCGCATTGGGCATGTAGCAGTTCACCTGTGGAAAGTTTACTGCTCCAGCAGTGCTGCCAGTGTTGACATACTTGACAAGAGCGTATGCAACCTCCCGCCCAATGGCCGCCTGCGCCTCCTCTGTGGACCCTCCAATGTGCGGCGTAAGGATGACATTCGGCACACCTTGCAACTCTGCATCGCAGCAGAAGTCCCAAAGCTCTTCCAAATAAGTAGGTAGCAACTGCTCTCATGTTCTAGGTGCACAATGAGCATGAGCATTTCGGCACATCAAATTAAGTCGCGCGTGGAACCTGTGAGGCAGCAGATCTTAATGCACGCTCAGAAAGTCTGCGGCCTCACTTCAGCTCTCATCAGCTGACTTGGTTTGATGTGCTAGGACAGGATTGCTTGGGAAAGCAAGTCCCTCTGCACGTCAGACGCTAGGAGGCTCAGCTGTCACCTGTCTGAAAGCCGTCGCTGTTCTTCTCGGGCTCTGTAGGGTACACATCCACCGCTGCGCCAGCGATCCGGCCGCTCTTGATGGACTCTGCCAGCGAGGCAAGGTCCACCACTTGCCCTCTGCTCGCATTTATCAAGTAGCTGCAATGCACATCACGTTGTTCAGTGACCGTGACATGGAATGACTTTCATTTTATCAATTTCCGATCACATGTATCAAGCCCTTGGCAGCAAGTGTCTTTGACTTCAAAAGGCCCAGATGAGACATTCAAGGCCCATGAGACTAGACCCAGCCGCTTTGGACACATCTTCACAGGGTGCTTGACTGCTGTTCGGGAATATTTTCCCATACTGCTCAGTCTTCATGCTGGGTAGCTTCGGCGCAGGGGCGTAGGTACACAGGGAGACATGACTCACGGAGGCATGTGTCTGCAAGGTTGGATGCAAGGGCAGAGCATGCTGGCATGGGATGTCACCTGCCCTTGCGCATGTGCATGAGCTCCCAGCGGCTGATCATGTTGGTGGTGGCCTCCGAGGCCGGCACGTGTAGCGTCACAAAGTCCGACCCGCTCAGCAGCTCCTTCAGGCTCTCCACCGGCGCATTGTTCCCCATGGGCATCTGCATATGGAATAACGGATCAATGGTTTGTGCTGCTCAGCAATTCTGGGGGAGTGATCATCATCATAGCTGAGTGAAACGCAGACTTATGAGCTCTGCCCAGGCTGTCCAAGATCCAAGACATTTGTCAAGTCAGACCTGCTCAGAGCTTTATACCAGCGTCATATCCGCTTGGTAGACAATGGAAGGCACTCCTGTCGCATCACTGATGCATGCAAGGAGATCGATGCAGGCAGCTCCCCACAAAATTCCTTCCAGGGCATCAGACCCGGCTCAATCTCAGGGATACTGGAGAATCTGTACTGGGAACAAGGCCACATAGTTGTCCTTACCTTGGATGCGATGTCGAAGAACTTGACCTTCATGCCCAGCATCTCGGCCAGCACGCCCACCTGCGACCCTATGTGCCCGTACCCCACGATGCCCAGCGTCTTCCCCCGGACCTCGTAGCACCCCTTCGACACTTTCTTCCACGTCCCCCTGCATGGGCAAGATCTGTCCTATAAAGCACAACACAAGGCGCCACCCCTCATTTCTTATCGTAAGTGCCTGTCGTGTGTGGCAGCGGCTCATCTGCCACCATCCTGGATGGTGATACAGGACCAGAAGCCCCCAACAAAGCACATGCTGATGTGATCCCCCCTGCTGCCCCCATGTAGGAGCAGCACGAGGGTACCACAGCAGCCACTGCTTCACTGGTGGCTTCCAGTTCTGGGCAGAGGCAGCTGTGCGCACACCAGCCGGGGTGAGCTTTCTTCAGAGGAAGGTCACTCGAGCAAGAAAGGGCTACTTGTGGGCTCAGACTACATATCTAGCATGATCAAACAGAACCAGAAGCCACACTGGAGGGACTCCGTGATGTGTTTTGCCTCAGCTGCCCCTGACTTGAGCGGAGGATGCCACAACAGCAGCGACTTCTTCTCTGGTGGCTTCTGGTTCTGGGCAAAACCAGCTGTGCACACACCAGCCAGGCTGAGCCTCAGAAAGGTTGGTCGATTGAGCAAATAGAAGCCACCTATGCAGCGCAGACCACACACCAGTACGTATGCAGCAGAACCAGAAGCAACCCGGTGATACCTGAGGATGTGGTTGCTTCAGCCGCCCCTAAGGAGGAGCCGCTGAAAGGGCCACAGCAGCAAGTGCTTCCCCTGGTGGCTTCCAGGTCTGGACAAAAGCAGCTTGGGCTGAGCATCTCAAAAAGCAACTTAGATGAGCAAAATGGTGGCGGCTGTGGTCGCCCAGCTACCACGCCAGGTGGACCCTCTGATGAAGTATGCGGAAACGTCGGGCAAGAGGATGCCACCTGTGGAGCTCGCTGCTGCGGTCGCCCAGCTGGCGCGCCAGGGCGATGACCTCGCAGATGACGAGCTCCGCCACGCTGCGCGTGTTGCTGAAGGGCGCGTTGAACACCGGGATCCCCACCGCGTTCGCCGCCTGCAGTGCGTGCCTGGACTCAGGGATCACACGCCATGTCACTGCTTCATTGCTGTACAAAATCCATTGATGACTGATATATCTGCTGCAGCAGCCCGTATGTTCTGAAGCCCCACACAAATGGGACCATCACCACACCATTCCTGCCCTCTCTCAAGATGAGGCTTTGGTCAGGGGTACCCCCAAATTACGGATCTAGGCAGCTGCCTCTATGGCAGGCAGTCGATCCATGATATGAGAGATTATCTGTGCAAAAGCCTCATCTTGAGGCATGATACATGCCTCTCAAACATACAGACATTACACCACAAGCAGAGAATGAGGTAGCAGCCCCACCTCCAGGTCCACCTGGTTGGTGCCGATGCAGAAGCAGCCCACGGCGAGCAGCTTGCTGGCGTGCTGCAGAGCGCTGCCCGGCAGCTGCATCTTGCTGCGGATGCCCAGCACGTGGACGTCCTTTATCCGCTCCTCCAGCTCCTCAGGCGCCAGCGCTCCTGACGCAGTCTCCTGCGCAGGCAACTTGGTCTCTGATACTTTTGACATCTGGTAGGAGGTCTCTTTGGCATCTCACAGCTAATGATTGAGTGTGAGCGTGGACTGTGTCTCCGTCACTTGAGAGAATCCTGTGCCCCAGGATCCTACAGAGCCGGCATGGAAATCCTCTCCTCATGCGTGCTCTGCGGACCAGAGGTATGGGACCTTCTCCGGGTGTGACTGCGTCAGAGCAAGTGCAGAAACGGGTATATCAATGGTGCTCACCAGCTGGAAGCCCTCCGCCTTGAAGATCTCGATAGCTGTCTGATTGATATTCTCCAGCAGCAGGACCTTGACATTGTCCTTCGGGAGGGAGGTCGCTGGGAGCTTGACAGTGCAGTTGGCATCTGCGGCCTGCCGCCCTGATGGGCCCACCATTGCCCCCAGACTACCTACACAACGCATTTATAAATTCCTTGGCATGCCCGACCTTTTTACCTTGGAAGTCAGCATAGCACAAGGCAGAGACGACTGGGGGTGTGCTTACCTGAGCCACTCAGAATCCGCCCCCAACGCTTTCGAAAGCACCGTATATATTCTGCGAGCAGATCAGATGCCGCGCCAGGTGTCGAGCAAGCTTCCTGGGTCTACAAGCGGCAGACTAGTGCGACAGACGACCGAAAAGTCCAACCTTGCGATGGGCAGCTATCGACACCCTTGACATCAAAGAAGCTCTCTAACGACTGTTTCGTCTCGTTAAAAGTATCTGCCGCCTCGAATGTGCACTGTGCGTTGTTCTTGCTTTCTGGGCGCCCGCTCGGTCTGATGATAGCAACACAAGCTCAATCGTCTCCTGTGGTAGGGGAGCACCGCCCTTGTGATAGTCACTTTGAATCGCAACTTTTGGAATGGTAATCGCAATCATAGGCGTGGTGTATAATCATAGGACGAGCCTCAGCTCTGAGCTGCCTGTCTTGGCAACTGGACTTCATCTCTGGCAGACAATGTCTGAGGGAGAAACTTGCCCGTCAACGACTGCTGCTTATGTTGAAAGCTAGACTCTTGTGCCACTGCGATAGGGACAGCCTGAAACATGTGCCATCACATCAGCAGATAGTCTGTGCATGCTACAGCCCACATGCAGGCTCCCATGTCATTTTGCAAGGACCGCTCAATGGGAAAAGGTCTTTCCTTTGATGCTGTCGTCAGTTGAGAGCCGTTGCGCAGACAACCTCAATTCTAGGAGGTGAGGTCTGACTCTTGTTATTGCATACCGCAAGCTTCGCTATACAAGGGCCTCAGTCATCTACGCCTCCGTCTTCTGCAGTAATGGTGGACGCCCCTCTGCCTTCAGTATCGTCTTTGTAGTTGCAGTCTCATGGTGCCGGTAACACGAGCTTGCTGCTTCCAGGTGGCATATCTCACACTGTTTCTGCAATTAAGAAGGCCCGAACAGCACGCAGCACAGCACCTTGAGGCTTACTTGGCATAGCCAGCATCGCACCATGGATTCGTATCACTAGCGGGATCAGCTGAGGCGATGGCTAGCTCAGTAGAAGCAGACAGCTCCAGGCCAACAGAACCTCAAGATGCAGCAGAGCTTCCAGCTGCAGATGCACAGACCCAGGTGGAGGAGACAGGAGCTCAGCCACCAGATGTGCCTGTATCAGAGCATGCTAAAGGCGAGCAAGCAGATGCCGCAGCTGCCCCTGCACCAGCAGAGGGTGATACACAGGAGGTTCCTCAGCTTTCGATTACAGGGGAAGCGCAGCCTGATACCCCTGCCACAGCAGGGAGAGGGACAGGGAAGAGGGGCAGAGGTGAGTCTCCTGAGAGACTCCATGCAGACGACATGCATGCACATGCCTTCGTCCCACAGAGGCATTGCGCATGCTGCCGTGTTGGTGATGATGAGCACCAGACGAGGATCCTAGGATGCGTTGTGATTTCTGATGTGCTGTCCAGGGACTGGGAGAGGAGGACAGAGAGGGACTCCAAGAGCAAGAGGCCAGGCCAAGCGGGGAAACAAGGTATTCCCTACAGTCCCGCCCCAATAGCCCATTTGCCAGTTTCAAGGCATTACATAGGCATTTGATGTCTTACACCCAGCTTCGGGTGCATCTTCTAAAGCCCTGACAACCTTCACGATGACTGCAGAGACCCTCTCTGAAGGCTGCCAGGCACTGTGTGTCTCTCTGGCATGGAAGCGGAGTACCTGCATGCTGATCCTGGCAAGCTGTCACGCAGGACGCCCCAGACACAGATCCGGAAGAGGACGGCGGGAACACAGAGGGGGGTCTGCAGACCCGGAGGTCTTCGCGCCAGTCAAAGAAGCCCAAGACCTTCGCCCAGGAGTTCATTGCAGAGCCTGGCTCTGAGAGCCCTGAGGGAAAACCCGAAGGTACGCCACCTACAGCTGAGGTCTTGCTGTGGGCACCCCGATTGCTGCAACAAGTCAAGTAAATACGTGTGTGGCCATACACGTCAAAGGTTATGAGCCGATGGACAGGCTGAAAAGACGCTGGACAGACAGGGTCAAAGGCTGGCGCGCAGGCAAGTGCATGTCATGTGATCGCAGACAGGCTGTAGCACAGAGTCAGCTGGCACAGCTTGCAAAGCCGTCCATGATGCGCTTGCTCCCTCAGCTGCACCTCCAACCTGCAGTCCTTTTTCTCCGACACGATATGCAGAGAATGTATGTGTGTGCAGAAACAGATGAGGCAGCAGATGCAAAGGAGAACAAGGAGCAGCAGCCTGCTGCAAAGTCTGAGCCCTCTCAGGACTCAGACGAGATGCCGCTTGTGAAGGCCATCCAGACTGCGGCCATCAATGTAGAGGTTGCAGCAGAGGCCGCTCAGGCAGAGCAGCCGCAGGAAGCAAAGACTCCTAGAACCTTCGCCAGAAGGAAGAAGTCACAGGAGGCAGCACAGGAGGAGCCTTCTGTACAGGCTGCCGAGAAAGCTGAAGCTCATGCAGAGGAGGCAAAGAGCCCCAGAGCCAGAAGAGGCAAGTCCCAGGAGGCGGGCCAGCTTGGCGCAGCTGCAGGAGCGGCAGAAGCTGAAGACTCAGCTCAGCCTTTGGAGCCCAGAAGCCCCAAGGCAAAGAGGAAGCGGCAGTCAGATGCAGATCAGCAGGGCGAGCAGGAGGACGCCTCTGATCAGGCACCGGGCACTGAGGGCAAGCAGGCTGCCCGGAAGCGCAGGCGGGCAAAGACTGCCCCAGCCCCAGGCAAGGCTGGCAAGGGCGCAGCAGCCGGGAAGAGAAATACCAAGAGCAGGGAAGTCACGCCTGAGGTCCATGAGGCAGAGGGCGCTCCTGCTGGGCATGATCAGGCTGCTGGGCAGCAGCGGGCAGCTGCGGGCGCTGCCGGGCAGCAGGCGACGCACGCCAAAACAGGGCCGGTCAGCGAGCTGGAGCACATCCGGGAAGGCCTGCAGAAGGCAGAGGAGGCGCATGAGAGGAAGCTGGGGGAGCTCAGACACCTGGATGCTCAGGTGTGTGGTGCAGCGATGCTGCCTGCATCTGAAAGCCCTGCTCTCTTCACTGTATTGAAGCAGCTTCAGGCTTGCTAGACCTGCCCCTGTCTACAGCAGAAATTTCACGTCTAAAGATTATCAGCGATGAGCTATATAGAGACTGGCGTACCGCTTGGCTGGTAAGCTGACTTATATGTGCATCGAGTGTGAAGATTCTGGGTGACTGAAGAGTCATGAGCATCTAGTTGGCATCGCGCAGGTGAAAGGCTACATGGAGCATCTGAGCAGGATGGACCTCACAATAGATCACCTAACCATAACAGGCATCGGCAAGACGGTGCGGCGGTTCACCAACGGGTGGCCGAAGCAGCGGGAGCACAGCCTGAAGTCCTCGCAGGAGTCTGCAAGCGACCCAGCAAAGTGCGCTCACACTGTCATACTGCTCACACTCTTCTGTTGAAGAAACACCATATTAGCATAAGCAGCGAGAGGATTACATGGATGTTGACTGTGGTCTTGCTCCTTTTAACAATATGGCACCAGCTAGCTTGCTCACAGCAAGGTCAGCAAAGTAGAGGTGTGGCAGGGGAGCTGGTCAAGTTGTGTGGCCTGCATGCTCCTTCAGCAGGGTTTCTGTGACCCTGCTCCATGAGGAGATCGTATTTCTGTCTAGCCTCATCATCCAATATGCGTATGTACGCCGCTGGGTCTGAGCAACGTCTTCTGCATATGCAGGGCGCTGATTCTGAAGTTCTACAACGTTGCTGGTGTCAGCCATCCGAAGGCTGCTAAGCCCACCGCTGCTTCAGTCCCTGCAAGGTTGGTAATCGTGCACCATCCTGTGCTTGCGGTGTACAGGACTCTGTGTTTTATTTTCCTACTTGAGCGTTATGACTGTGTTTAAAAGTCGTTGTAGTGCTGGTGATTGCCAATAGTGTCTGTAGGGATTTCTGCTAACATTGAGGTTCAGCATTGAAAGTCTGCAGCAGCTTTCCAACATAGAGACCAGTACATCTTGGTTTGCAGGACTGGTGAAGCCAAGGACAAGCAGGTGGCACAGCCAGAGCAGGAGGCGCCAAAAGAGAAGGCCCCTGCCCAGCCTGGCCAAGCGCTACCTGCCCAAACTGCCCAGAAGCCTGCTCAGGCCATCTCACAGCCTACTTCTCAACCAGCCCAGGCTGCTGCTACTCCCGCTGCTGCACCAGTGAAGAGAGAAGGTACGACAGTCTTGCAAGGCATGATTTTACTTGGCGACCTTCCTTGCTGGTTTACTGGGTGCATTTGGCATGCTGATTCTTGTCACTCCTTCATAGGTCTTGTTCTTGCCCTGCAGAGCCGAAAGTGGTGTCCATAGGATTCAAGCAGGAGCTGCCTGCGCCGGTGAGGAAGCCGCAGCCGTCCAGAGCAGATGCCAACCACAGCACAGGTGAACAGCTACACTTCCTGAGCCACATGCATGCGCAATGTATGTGCGCATCACATCGCCTAACCAGCTTGCTTGGCGCCCTTGTACATCCAAGGCGTGCATCAAGCCTGAAGAACTTGACCTTGCCTGGACAGCCATAGGGATTTATGCATGCACAAACTAATGCGCTGCAGCCCTTGTGCAACATTCCGCTGCAGCAAAGACCCCATAAGTGAAAGGTTTGTCCCTGTGAACTTGCACTAGAGCAAGGAGAGCGAAGACTGACTGCACATCGTTCTCGTCTCCATAGGCCATCAGTCCTTGATTATGGTGTTGTACTGATCTTGCAGGGAGTGCTGTGCGAGATAAGGCTCTGGAGATATTGTTGCGTGCGCTGACGCCTGATGAGGCGCTGAGCCGCGAGGAAGCTGCCAAGAAGCTGGAGGCCGCCCTGTATGCCAGCTGTACAAACGGCAAGGCTGCTGGGCAGTCTGGGCAGCCCGCAGAGCCCGGCGTGACCTACATGCGCCGCCTGAGAGTGCTCTGGAGCTGGCTGGATGGCAGCAGCCCCCACAGATCTCCGGGGCTGAAGCGTCTCTTCATTGAAGGTACACCTTTGCTTGTGTGTGGCTCTCTTTGGCATTGAATCATCAGCCCTGCAAAAAAAGAGGGCCAGTGATTCGCAACGAACTCTCGCAGAGTAGCACGTGAGGGTAGATACAATCCTTCTGAGGTGCCTCTCCTTTTGAAGTCTCATGCAATGTGAGGGCCTGTACATCAGTGACTTGCAGTGTCTCTACTTGCAGGCAAAGTGGCTGCGCCTGAGTTGGCAACGATGGACGCCCGGCGAGTGAGAGACCTGACAGAGCCACCCGCTCCATCCACCACTCCTCAACCCGGCGCGCAGCAGGATGCAGACGGAGCCTTTGCAGGTGCGACAACTGCTCATGGCTAGCGCTTGATGACTACAACCTGGAGTGGCAGAACCCTGGGGTGAAGCAACACTATGGACGCCTGACACTTTCGAGCACACCCAGAACCTGTCCATAGCTGCCACCTGAAGTGGAATTTAGGACAATGGATGTATTCAGCACTTCTGGGGCTCTCTACCTCATGACGGCAGGTCAGTGACCCAGAGATGCTCAATTCATCTCTGAGGATTTACATCATGGATTGTAGGCGCAGCACCTGGAAGCGCAGATGCGCCCTTCCTGAGCGAGGGTCCGCCGCAGAGCATGGACATGGACGTAGATCTGCCCGGCCAGGGCCCAGCGGTGCCCGGCCTGCCTGGGCAGGGTATTGCAGTGTCAGCCCTGCCCAGCCAGGAGCTCCTTGCCAAGCTGCAGCTCTTCTGCGAGGGCACGTTGCAGGTGCCACACCCCACCAGCAGTCACCTCCAGGTGTGCTCACCGTCTCAATACCACTATGTTGTTCCATTCTAAAAGGACCTCAGGTTGCCATCACGTGTGCCTGTGGCTCACCTGCAACGCAGCTGATTCAAGTGTGGATACCCATGAATTCATGTGGTGAGTATGCACATGTCCTCTGCACCAGGCTGCAGGATCATTCCCAAGGGAAAGGCCCTGAAGAATCAGAGCATGTCTGTGCAGGGGTTTGTAGAGCCGCTGTTGGAGCAGACAGTGGGGGAGATTGTGCAGCACCAGGAGGCGGCGCTCAGGGCCTGCCAGGCTGGGCAGGCCACTGCAGAGCAGCTGCACGGCGTCATAGCTGCGGGCAGGCTGCTGGAGCGCAGCCTGGGCACAGCCGGGCAGCCAGCAGCTGCCCAGCAGCAACTGCAGCCCCTGCTCCCGCCTGAAGAGGCGCAGCTGCAGCTGCTGCCCTTCGCGCAGGCCGCGCTGGCGGCGCTTGCGCGCGCCAGCTCTGCGCCAGGTCAGCTGGCGTCGGCGCCGAGCAGCGCCCCGCTGCGCACCGCGTTGCCTCCTCAGGCTGCCGCCACCGTGCATGCTTCCGCTGACGAAGCGCTGCACCTCTCAGCTCCCACACTTCCGCCACAGCCCATGGACCACAGCAGCGCGCCGGGCTACTCACAGGAAGGGACGATGCCCAATGGAGACACTGAGGTTGGTGCACCAGATTTGGCTGCAGCGCTTCCCACATCCCCACCGCACACACCGGTCCTGGGCGGAGCAGTGCCCAATGGTTCAGCGCCTCCGGCAGAATTAGCAATCCCTGACAACAGCGTGGCAGGCGATAATCAATTTGCCAACATGCACAGTGCGCCAAGCTTGCGCCAGGGGTGGCGGTCAGACGAACGGCCCGTACCAAGTGTGCCATACAGCCAAACCGCAAAGCACATACATGCCAATCTAGCTGGAGTGCTGCATGCGCAGCAGTCGGGTGGTACGGTAGGAGGCAGTCATGAGTCTGTAGACAATTGTGCAATGAGCGCCCAGATGGATGCTGAGCAGCAGAGAATGGCGTAAACAAGGAAAGGCATGTCACAGTTGAAAGGATCCTTCCAGACACATCTCTGGAATAGCGAGGTTCTCTGAGCGCGCTTGCGTTGATGAAGCTAAGCTAGCCTGCAGAGTTGCTGCGATACTGGTATTGGACGAGCTTCCAGGGAATGTCTCAATGTCGTAGCTAGGTGTTGTAGCTAATGCTGCTCTTTGGAGGGAGCACCTCATGGTGGGCCCTGCTATAGGGTTCGAGTGAGACTTTTCCATGCAATGTTAAATGTGATGGTATACAGGGCTCCTTGTGCAACACAATCACCGTTCAAATGCTGATGGCAGCTGTCTTTGCTTCCGTGCATGCATGGCATCAATGCCACATCACAGCATAGCATGGTGTTTACGGCCAATTGGGGAGTATAAAACTACTGCGGCAATCGCGTGTTGCAGCTGATTTGATGGGATATGATGTCACAGTGCAGGCTCTGCAGGCAGGCGGTTCCCTTGTATAGCAGTCACAGCTGCCAGCTCATGCAAGCGTGAGCCAACCTACAGTACTGTGCGACCTCTAGCACCGATTAAGCCGTCTTTCTTTATTGCTGACTGGTCCTCAAGCTCGGGCAGCCGCTGCACGTGCTGGGTCTCGGACTTGACCTTGACCAATTCCGGAAGCAGGTCGAAGCTGGATCCGTCGAGAGCGGACGCAGAGTTTCTGTCCAATCGTCAAAGATCAAAATCCACTGCGGCTGACGTTCACAACTCATCATGGCATCGCACATGGCGACACGGCAGGGCCTCGTGGCCCTTTCAGGACACAACAAGCGGCGAGCAACCGGCTTATTTGAGAGGCCCACAGCGTACCTACCACACAGGCCCAACCACGCCACATCTACCGGTAAGTACTGGGAGTCCCAGCTCTGCTGTTCTGATTGCTCAACGAAGGGCTGTGCTTCCTACACCTGACCTGGGCTCGCCACCCTTATAACCGACAGTGCAGTTTCGGCACCAGTGCCTCGTGCTGGCTGTACCACCACATGAGAGCACATGGCCATGCGTTGCAGGTTCCGGCCTCCTACATGTCCCAGAGGACATTCTCCATGGGATCGCCTGGCACTTTCCCTTGGACGACTGGGCAAAAGGTCCAGCTCAAGCCTGCCGCAGCCTCTACAGATTGTCTTTGCCACGTGTGATCCTGGACATCTCCAGAAGTGATGTGAGGAGCTTTCTCTCCTTGCCCTGCAACTTATGCGTGCACCATACTGGCAAATGACAGGTGTAAAGCATATTGCAGCTTCGTGTGCCTTCCAGAAGTGCCTTCAACGCTCTCCGTGCATGCTGAGTGTGCCATAGCTTTCTGAGGGCGCTGGCTGCTTGCAGGTACAGTCAGACACAGAAAAACCGCGCAACCAGCTTCTGCAAGGCCTGAAATTTGCTCTTCTGCGAATGGCATCCATCACGTGCATTGTTGATGTCCGAACTGGGCAGTATCTTCTGCCACCAGGCCTTCCTCTTGACACCGCTCTGCGAGATGCACTGTCAAGCAAGGCGGACCTCAGCAACCTCAGGTGCTTCAGGTCTAATGCTGCCGTGGCTCCTATCAGAGCTTTTGAAGAGTGGGTGCTTCAGCACGCACCACATGTTGAGGCCTTGCAGCTCCCGAAAAGCGAAGCGCAGCTCGGGAAGCTGCAGCACCTGAAGCACCTGGAGATGCAGGCGCATGTCTTTGTGCACGAAGTCTCCAAGGCTGCTGAGCAGCTCCCTGGTCTAGAAACGCTGTACTTACAAGCCAGGAGATTGGTCGATAGGACTGTTGATGTGATAGGGTGCAAGCGCCTTAGGCATCTGGTGGTGCAGGGCAGATTTGCACATGCCCTGCCGGTGCGACATGAGGCAAAGTGCCAGGTAGCGGTTCATGTGTCTGGGTTCTGCCTGAAGCAGCTTTACTCTACAGACCAGGCATCTTGGCGCGATGTTCCCGAAGCAACACCAGACTTAGTACTGCTTGCTGAGAAGCCCAGCAGCTGTCGGCGGCTCCCTCAGGACTCTGGCATGTGTGCGCGCTTTGCACGCGCCGGGACTCTCACTGTGAACTGGCCCGCAAATTGGCTGAAGGGCACAGGCAAGCCCGATACAAATTGTGCTGTTGAAAGCGCCCAAGATCTACTAAGAAGCTTCACGCCAGCCAATGGGCAGTCCCTGAGATCTTTGAAGAGGCTCATCATAGTGGCAGAGGGTGCCATCAAGTGCTGCATCCCAGGAGGCTTGCCCAAGCTAGAAGAGTTGGTGCTATTTGCTGGGGGAAGGGCAGAGGTGTCTTTTGAGAACCCACCTGCAACACTTTCTGCGGTCAAGACCCTCTACATCTTTGGGCAGCCACTGCTCGACATGGGTACCCATGATCTACGCTCAGCAAATGAGAAAGCAGCAAACAGGGACTTGTTGCTGAGCACAGTTTCGCCCAGGAAAGCAAGAAGGAAGAACCTGTGCTGCAGGTCATGCATGTATCTCCGGCCTGTCGGAGCATCAGAGCTGTCCTTTGAAGATGCCCATGACAGGGTGAGTAGGCTCGCAAGGCAGTGCAGGTGCGGGGCCTGCTTTGACTGCCTGAGGCGGGCAGGATGCCTCACATGCAGCTGAGTCCGAGCAGCAAATGCTAGACACTCTACACAGAAAATTGTTTCTTGACGGTTTTGGGACCCAATGCCTGCTTGTACGAGCGCAAGAGACAAACCGCACTGCAGCCAGTATTTAGAATCTCAACTGATCTGCCACGGCATTCCGCAATCTCTACGCTCAAGGCAAAAGGGTAAAGAATTGACACTGATGATGCACTCAGTTGTCAAGACTATTTGGCAGACGCTACCGCTAGTTGTGCGGTTTTCCGTGGGCTTGCTGCGATGGACTTCAGCAACTTGTGATATGAAATAAGCCCAGCAATTGTTAGAGGATAAATGGACAAGGACAACTGGAGCAATTGGCTTTGGGAACTTGAATAAGTTGTAAAGATTTGAAAGTCTTGCGTTTCTTCGGTTGACCGGACAATTGGCAATCTCCCACCAATCCTATCACAGAGTTGACCCTACCAACACCTGTGATTCTGCCAGACCATCCTTGACAAAGGGCAATGCCATTACAAGCGTGCTCAAAATTGTGGGCCAGACTATTCCAATTGAAAGGAAGGCCACCCCCATCCGCCTGAGTTCCCAATGCTTGCTCCACACAGCTGCACATCCACATATGGCCCTGGCGCAGCATCATGCTGTTTTATGGCACTTGTGCGACATATCCACAGAGGTCAGGGGTGTTGCAGCTGATGATTCTTCCATGCATGACACCATTGTAGCATGAAACACGCTAATCGCATATAGTATAGTCTGGTGACAACAAATGTCGGTGCGCAGCAAAACCTTGTCAGGCCCATACGCCATGCTATTGCGCAACTGCATCATATCTTATTGATATTATCAAGGGTTCCTGCCTTGTTAAATCCAGGGCTAAATCACAATTCTGCCTTGGTTTCTGGCCATATCCCCCATGTGATGTGGTATATGCAGCTCACAATGCTATGAATTCACAATCATTTCAAAACCATCTTGCACATCGTTGGGCTAATTAATGAGGCCATCTTGCACGGCACCCATGTGAGCAACAATGAGTTCCTAGCACAGCCGCTGTGGCGGCTCCATGCTGAGCAAAAGCGATGCATTGCTTAGCTACACATGCATGCTGCGCGACTGCTATGGCAGCGCCCTCAGCGCTCAGCGCAGAGGCTCTTGCAACGCAGAGGCTCTTGCTGCGCTTTCCGTGTGGCATGGGAGTCATCTCGACCTGCCTACAGTGTAGAGGGTACTCAGGACGCCTGCTCAACACACCTGGAGTGATGGCCTCTATCCCCTGAGCCTGCGCGTGCCACCACACGTCCTTACTCTATACCTGTGGTCGACACTGTTTGTAACATGCTTGGTCTTGCAAGCAGGCCATATAGGCCTGTCCTGCTATAATGGGCTGAGCAGCATGTGATACACAGCACAAAACCTTAGTGTACAGGACTTAGCATATGTTGCCAAGATCGATTGATCAAAGAGACAGCCAAAAGGGCACCTGACTGCGGCGTATCAACTGCTTGTCGCGAGTGCACAGGAAGACGGAATATCCCGCTTCCTTGAAGTGGCGCAGGCAGTCCAGGATGCCATCATCCCCACGCTTGTGTTTCCAACAATCCTCTGGCAGCTCCACCGGACTACAAGCAAGCATCACAGCATCATCAGCAGGTGGGACTCGGAGTTATCCCAGTCCATCATTTGACCAGGCTTGAGCCCAGTATGAATGTGTCAAGGATCTGCTGCAACGAAGTCCGCGCGGTTGCCCCAGGAAACGCGGTGTGCAATGCTGAATTTGCATTTGGAGGCACAGCCACATTGGGTGTTGCAAAAAGAAAACAGCATTCGAGTCTGGTTGGAGTGCAAGCACATTATTGCTGGTCCTACATAAAATGACTGTTATGCGATGCACGCATTGTAAATTGCCCTGGCACAACTTGTAGGCAACAAAGATGCCCGGCAGACATGAGGCATGCGCATTGACTCAGGTTTGCTAGCGCACATCTACAATAGTATCGCAAGGAGGAGCCAGCTGGCAGAGTAAGCAAAGAGGTGGGAGGAGGTCTCACAGCTGCACATGTGCAATCTTGGAGGCCAGGACGCTCTTCAGCACCTTCAGCCCTGCAGCTGCCAGCTGGCTGATCCAGCTGCTACTGGAGGCGGCCAAGCAAATTAACTCTGACATGACCTCCTGCACATCATGTGAAGTGCAATTCCTGCAATGTTGCTAGGTCGAGCATAGGGTCATCTGTTCGATAGGTAAAGCTACTGCTTGTCTAGCCTGGTGCATGTTAAGACCTAACAGACTGCGTGCTTCTACATAGCATCTAATAGCTTCACACTTACATCGCACAGAAAATGCTCGAACATTTCACTTGAAAGCGAACGGCACATTAGCCCGTATGCTGTACAATGACAGTGTAGAGAGAGGGGCAGATTGCAAGGCAAAGGCAAAAACTCACAATGGGCACCAGGATAACAATGGAGGGAGATATGAGGATCCAGGCATGCAGGAGCTGCATGATGACCTTTGCGTCCCAGTGGTTGTGGTTCATGTACACATTGGTATCGAAGACCACCAGCTTGCTCAGCATGCTGCAAGGCATGTACCCCTTTGAATGACAATGGTTGTAGCTTATTATTAGGGTGGCACCAATGCACAGCATAGCATGCCATGTAAGTGGTACTGATGGCCACTTGTCACTGGCCACAGTGTGCGACCCATTTCCTGAGGCAACGCGCATTACAGTGTCTTGACTGCAAGTTTCCAGACAATTGCTGATACTGTAGCTTGATTGCTGTCCCTTGCATGGCACCTCAGAGCTACCGAATCTTGTCCCGATAGCTGTCGGCCATTCTACTGTACCGTACGATGTCTTGTACTCACCAGTTGCCTGCCAAAGTGGATCTGGTCGCGTCTGATGGTGACATGGAACGCCGTGCGAGCCCTTCGGCGATCCTTGGCGCTGCCTCAAGTCCGCGCAGCTCATGGAGCATTTGGGCTAAGCGCAGCTCATGCAACATACCTGCAAAATTCTGGCCAGTGCAACTGCCAAGTTCAGCCATTCCCGTCTACTGCTGAGATGCACAAAGAGTCTGGATCTGCACCACGCAAGATATTGGGCAGGCGAAGCTCTTAGCAGCCGTACAGCCCGGAATCATCTGGGCAGGGCAGGCAATCTGGCACAGCTCGCACGACATTTGCAAGGCCAATTTAGAGCACTATCCGACTCTTCATACCAACAGGTCAGCTCAAAGCAAAGGTTATTGCGTCTGGTAGGGACACGCACAAGCGCTTCAGCTCTCCTTCGTGCTGCTCCCACTGGCTGCACTTGCTGGGTCTCGCAATTGACTTTGACTTGTTCCGGAAGCAGGTCGAAGCTGGATGCGTTGAGATTGGAACGTATAATCAGCCTGGGTCTGCATCATCCAAGAACAGCGCAGACAAAGCTCTAAGCAGCCGTATCGTTGACAGGGCAGCCCGGAATTATCTGGGCAGGGCAGGCAATCTGGCATAGGAGAATCTCCTAGACATTGCCAGTTCCGTAAGATCTCTCTGCCTTTCACCTCAGGCGCTGATTCTGTCATCAGCTGGGGTTACTTCAAAGAACGTCCCGAGTACCACCAGCACATCGGACTGAAGGCCTCAGGCCTGAGTCAGTAAACATAAGCGGCGTGAGAACTGTCAGCCACAACCCTATACAAATATGTCAGAGGTACCACACCATTCTGCGTCTCCAGGTGAGGACTGGCGCACGAGCAGCAATTTCTCCTGCAGGAAAGTAAATTGATTGTGGGTGCATGCCAAAGTTGTCATCACCCCAGGAGCCCTTGCGCAACTTTGATGTTGTAAATGGAGAGCAAGCGCTTGCAATCCTGCCCCTGGGTAGCAGGGACAGCGGGTGCCTCGCCAAGTTGCCACGTACAGCAGAGTGCTGTGACAGCTCAGTGCATACTGCACCAATCGCAGGATGTCTGTGCTACAGAGGCTTATCTTATATAATATACTTGCTTCAAGTGGCGGCCTTCCGAAGCTCCCACTGGACGTCCTCCTCCGCGTTGCCGGGAAGCTCACAATGAAGCAGTGGCTATACGGTCCAGCTGGAGTGTGCCAAAGCCTGTACAGGATGCCCTTGCCAAGCATGATTCTGGAGCTCAACGACTACAAAGTGAGATGCCTCCCTCTCCACCCAATCATCCATGATGACGCATGGTAGTGGCATGATGCTAAACATATGAACATGGCGGGCAAGCAAGCGAGTGACATAAGTCCATATGACATGTACCTTTTCGACTGCCCTGCCACACTTTCTCTGGTAGATGAGGGTATAACTAGGTAGCTCCTCCTTGCAGGTGGTCGCATACGATTAGAGCCCGCACAAGGTGCAATTGCGCGGCGTGAGATGGGCTGCAGGGCGCGTGACATCAGCCACAACCTCTCTTGAAGTCAGGACTGCCAATGCGTCCCAGAAGCTGAGAATGCCTGTGCTTTCCGGCCTGACAAAAGCGCTTCAGAGCCGGGTATGCGTCAGCAGTCTCAAAGTCCTCTGCTTTGAAGCCAAAGCCAACTATGTCTTAACAGCTGACATGGCCGCAATCCAAGCTCTCCAAGTATGGATCATTGAGCGGGCGCCACACATTGAGGCCTTGCGGCTTCTGGATGCACAATCTCGACTCATTGCTTGCGCCATGAGGCTGCAGCACCTCAAGCATGTGGAAATGCAGGCGCATGCATTTGTGCAGGGTGTCGTAGATCTTGCTAGGCAAATTTTGCCCTGTCTTGAGACGCTATTTCTACATGATGAGGGCCGGGTGCATGGGGGAGTAGATGTGCTTGGATTTCATCGCCTCAGGCATTTGGTGGTGTAGGGCAGGTATGTGCAGCGGGTACCGCATGATACTAGTTGCCACTTGGGTCTCCATGTGCATCATGTTGATGTCCTGAAACTGCTTGGGACTCCCGAAGAGTCAGCAGCACTTCGTAGGACTGTTGAGGCAACAATAGACTTGGTCTTGACTGCTCCGAGTGGGTATGACGAGCGGACTCGAGGACCACCCATGTTTGAGCATTTTGCAAGTCTAGAAAATCTTAGAGTCAATTGGCCTTTGCACCAGCACGCTTCTATCTTGGGTGCCAAAGACATACTGAGCCGGTGTATGCCACTCAATGGACGGCCACTGGGAAGCCTGAAGAGTCTCATCATTGTTGCTGAGGGTGCCCTGGAATGTCTCATTCCCAAAGCCCTGCCCAACCTTGAAGAGCTGGTGCTTTTCAGCACGGAAGAAGCTAGAGTGTACTTTGATGATGCACATTTTACACTCACGAGAGTGGAGACCTTCTATGTCCTTGGACAAACCTTGATATTGGAACTTTTTGGCAGTACATCTCACGAGTTACAGGTCAGCATGGCTCGGAAGGGTCTAACATTGAGCACTGCCATTAAGGAATGAAAGGACACCAGGTGCAGCGGATCGTGCATGTATCTGCGGCCTGTCGCAGCACCAGAGCTGTCCCTTGAAGAGGCTCATGACAGGGTGACTAGGCTTGCGAAAGAGTGCAGGTGCAAAGCATGCTTTGACTGCTTGACGCGGGCAGGATGCCTGACATGGAGTTGAGAAAGAGCAGGGAGGGGTAAGATGTACAGCATAAGCAACACACATGACGTTGTGGAGACTAAAGCACCAGCTGGATGGGTACCTTTGCCTGCTTGTGACGGCTTGGTTGAGATTTGTGATGTTTTGAAGTACGGGTTGCTGCCAGTGGTATTGTTTTAGGAGATGTCCCAAAACGGAGGCTCACACCAATGCTGACACCTTCAATTCAAGGGTTGCTCATGGCTGAGACCCATTGCATGGCTGACTTTATGATGCGCCATACCCCTGCGCGGCATGCCGGCAGGGTCGCCAATGGGAGGCGCATCGCATCATATTGAGGCACATCACCTACCAGTATCATCTGTGAACAAAATTGAGGAGAAGACGTATGCCTCAATCGCAAGCCATTTACCGTTCCAAGGATATGGGCCGTTGCACCGTGCACGTGACTCACGTCGGACTTGCTGAGTCTCGGGTTCCGGAAGCACCCAGAAAGTAGATTTGTAAAGCACCTGACGTGCACAAGCATTGAATTACTGGCTCACACTCGCAGAGGTTGGTGACTCAATGCAGGGCGACGGGGCAGGGTAACGGAGCCCATTCACCTTAACTGGCCTGAAATCTGTCGGCCGCAACCGTCAACAGATATGTCAAATGTATCACAGAGTTTCACATCTCCAGGTACAGGCTACCGCAGGAGCTGTGAGTGTTGTTCTAGGGGTCGTCAGTCGTGGTCATAGCGCCCCACGATCTCTTTCGCCGTATGTGAAGACGTACACCGTGTGGCACTGGAATAAACATCAAGCCTTGTTACGCTACTTGGGCAGCGAATAGTTTGCCACCTTGCTGCCCTTGCTGAGCTGTGCAGCATCCGTGCTATAAGAGCTCAGTGGGTGCGGCACACTATGCTCATATCTTTGCCAGAAAATAGCAACGAGGCATTCGGTCATGTGCTTCAGGTGGTGGCTTTCCGGAGCTTCCACAGGACCTTATCCTCCGCATTTCCAGGGCATTCACCGTTAGGGCATGGCTACAGGGTCCAGCCAGAGTATGCAAAAGCTTATACAACATGTCTCAGCCATGTGTGGCACTGGACCTCAACAACATTAGAGTGAGATACCCTCCCCTCCCGCAATGATTACATGAGGTCACCTACGGTAGGGAGGCGGCATAACGCCAAGTGTCCAATTATGGCAGGCAAGCTGGCTGGTGCCACAAGAACGTTTAGCACACACCTGTGAGGGCCTTGTTATAGTGCCTCGCAGCTTTTTCCGGTTGATAAGGGAAGAGGAGAGACACTTTACATCTCTTTCAGCCACCCATGGCACCTAGGGGAACACTGAAGAAAGCTGACTTATTGCAGGGGGTCCCGGAGAAAGACAGCCCGCACAATCTGCAGATCCTTGGCTTGAGATGGCTTGCAGGGCCCATGACATTAGCCATGGACTCTCTCGAAGTCAACAGCGTCCGTGCGTTTCAGAGAGTGAAGGGGCCGCTGCTGTCCAATGTCATAAAATCATGTGCGGAGAGTGCATGCGTCAGCAATCTGAGGTGCTTCAGCTTTGAAGCCAAGCCCGACTTTGCCTCGGTAGCTTTTGCGGCCTTGATCATAGATCTTCAAGTGTGCATCATTGAGCGGGCCCCACATCTTGAGGCGTTGCGGTTTCTTGTGCGCAGCCCCCGTCTTGCTGCTTGCGCCCTGGGGCTGCAGCATCTCAAGCATCTGGAAATGGAGGCGCACTCATTTGTGGAGGGAGTCTCAGAATCTGGTGGGCGATCTCTGCCCTGTCTAGAGACATTGTTCCTACACGATGAGGGCCAGATGCATGCGGTGATCAGTGTGCTTGGTTGCCCGCGCCTCAGGCACCTAGTAGTGGAGGGCGGGTATGTGCAGCAAGTGCTGCATGGCCCCAACTGCCATTTGGGTCTGCATGTGCATCATGCTAGAAATGGCAACAATCTTAGACTGTGCAACACCTCTGAAGTCCGAGCAGTACTATGTCGGACTCTTGAGGCAACACGAGAGTTGAATCTCACTCTTTCATGCAATTGCCCTTATGTGTGGGACGCAAACCCACATGCAAGCGAGCACTTTGCAAGTCTACAGACTCTCACAATCAATCAATCATTTGCACTCATGCTCAACAGACATGATCCTCCTGGTGGGGCAGGAGACATCCTAAGACACTGTATGCCACTCAATGGGCGGCCACTGGGAAGCTTGAAGACCCTCATCATCGTAGCACAGGGTGCCAAGAAGTGTTGCATCCCCAAAGCCTTGCCCAATCTTGAAGAGCTGGTACTGTTTGGCAAGGGGCATGCAGAAGTGTACTTTGAGGATGCACGTGCTACACTATCAACGGTGAAGTCCTTCTATATTTTCGGACAGCCATTGATGATTGACATTTCTAGCTTTGAGATGCATAGCTTAAAAGTCTTCACGGCAAGACGAGGCCTGTTGCTGAGCATGGCCTCACCCAAGAAACCAGGAAGGGACTTCAGCAGCAGTAGCTACTGCTTGTACTTGCGGCCTGTCACAGCACCTGAGCCGTCCTTTGAGGAGCTCTATGACAAGGTGAGCAAGCTTGCAAGGCACTGCAGGTGCAGAGCCTGCTTTGACTGCCTGAGGCGGGCAGGATGCCTCACATGGTGTTGAGGCAAGGCAAGGAGGAGCTGTCACACTGCACATCGCAATGAAGGCACATGGTTTTGGCCAAGGACGTCACATGACACAAGCTTGGTCAATACCTTAAGGCACATGGTTTTGGCCAAAGACGTCACATGACACAAGCTTGTGCCAGCTTGTGAGGGCATCATGCATGGCATGATGGTAGAGTTTGACACCTTATGCCTTGGAGAATTAGTAGGGACCACTGATTCTATACACCTGTAAACATATTACAATGTGGTTCAAGGGCAGCTATGCGCAGGCAGCTGAGTATCGATTTGCGCGATAATTGCACAGAGTAGGTCCTGAGGGTTCCATGAACTGCACTAAGGGTCAGCCGTCCCATCAAGGTACTAGCTAGATGAGATGCCTGACAGGAGAGGCGGTAACCATGGTACAAAGGTCAGCATTTCTTGTTTTGACGATGCCTAACCAATGCTGCCGCACAACGCCAAGTACCTACTGCCCACTTCCGTGCAATCACTCAGTGCACAGCCTAAGCAACACACATGTTGGGCACGTCATGATCACACAAAAGGCACACGTGTCTCTCCTGTCGCCATTCTCACCATTGGTCAACACGTATGTCGTGAATGTCTACTGCAGCTTGTCACCCCTCTGCCAGAGCTCAGGACGTTCGGGACACTGCTCTACTGCCCAGCCTGTCACTTAATCACTCGCGTGCGTGAACCAAGTATGATTGCGTGTCGTTGATCAACAGAGCTTGTGCATGGTGCAGAGCCCTCTCATTTACTTGCACTTGGGGGGAGGCCTCAGCTATAGGGATTCCGGGCTTCAGCTGCCTCCGCGTCTGCTGGCTTGGTCTCTCCCTCATAGGGCGGGCCCTCCGGGGGTGGATGCACCGGCTCCCTCGTGGTCTCTGTGGCGCCAGCTGGCGGCGTCTGAGACCTCTGCTGCTGACCCCCTGACCCGGCCTGCATAGATGCGCCACCTCTGATCAAACGTCTGGGCCTCCGTGAACGGCCCCTTTCAAGAGCACGCAGGGAACGCCACATCATGATGATCAGAGCCTGCACCGTCACTGCTGCAGAGGGACTGGAAAAACAGCCTGCAAGCGCTTGTGCCGTCAAAAGGTGAAAGGCAACTCTTTGAGTGTCCAGCGCTTCTGTTTGAGGAGTTCGGTCTTGAGACTTACCGATCCTGAGCCATCTGCACTGGAAGGCCGGCCCCACTGCGGTCTCCCCGACGCAAATGCAGGGTGCGTCCCGCTGCACACAAACAGCTCAGTCACTCCTAGTGGAGGAGCAACACCATGAGGCGGATTCCAGGCTAAAGGTCACATTGCCAGCTGATTGCTGTACAGTGGCACGCCGTCACAGGCTGGCTATAGTGGGGGCCCATAATGCTGTCATAACTCCACTGTTAACAACTTGCGATCAACGCAAACACCATCCTGAGGAGGCAGGCCTCTTTTCAGTGCTCTCAAGGCCCCCTACAACTACATACTGCAATGACTGATGATGTGCCTCCTTAAAGGATATATATCTCCCACATTGCAGCAGGTGAATGAGGCGTGTGATGACTGGTGAGTCACCTTGGGTGAGTCGGCTGTGCCGAGATGCCCGCGGCGGGACCCTGCACTGCGGGCGGGGGCGCGATGTTGGAGTGGGTGGATGGGCCATGCGGCTTTGCCAGGCTGGCGAGGTACGACTCGTCCTGCCCCCGCGCCTGCTGCGCATGCTGCGCTCCCGGCTCCGTCCCCTGCTCTGGTTTGATGGGCGCGCCGCTGCCATTCTCCTCGGCAGCGGGCTTGGACTCGTGCTTGACCATCTCCGCTAGCTTGGCCTCAGCCTTTGCCATGTCGGGGAGCGGGGAAGTCCGCCTGTCCTGAGGATATGAGTTGTCCTGCGGACACACTTCTCACTCATCGCTTTCTGCAGGGCATATTTACACCGCATGCGGAGCGCAATGCCCAGCTGCCTCACCAGAAGGTTGCGTACCTCAGTGCTGCTAAGGAAGGGGTCTGCCTGATGCTGCAGACATATTAGTGTCGCAATGCAGCAGCATGACTCTGCTACTGCAAACTCTAAAGCACTCATCGCGGTACCCCAATCCTATATGTTTGCAGATTCCATGCAAAGATTGCATGTGATGCAGCAGCTCACCAGGTGCATGGGCGCGGCGCTGGTGTGGTGCCCAGGCCAGCGCTTCTCGTCAGCCTCGTCGTCCGACTCGTACCCCGGCTTCACAATGCGGGCGTCGTCTGCCGCGGCGCCCCCTCCGCGCACGTCCATGTCCTCTTCTGGCGGCTCCGCCTGCAGCCAGATCAGGCGGGACGTGTCGAGAGAGCACCATGCCAGCACTTCACAGGTGAACGCAGCTGCCAGAGATACAAGGCACTATGTCCTGACAGCAGCGTCAATGCTCCTAACCTAGAACTAAGACATGGGCTCTGATGTGGGACTACCCAATTGGATCAGAAAGCGCCTGCAATATTATTCTGAACTCGTAGAGCTGGCGCAGGGCATCATGCGCCCAGGGACGGGCAGCATCACCACAATATCTTCACATAGGACAAGCTGCTTGAGCCCTTGAGCTGACATAACTGGATTGCTTTGCATAATGACTGCCTTTGTTTGCATGCCTGCTGAGTGGGATGAGGCTATGCAGCAGGCTGCTTGGGACTCTGCCCACCTTGACAAAGGCGGGCGGGCGCGGGGCAAGCTGGGCACTGGGCGCAGCGTCCAGGTCACTCAGGTTCTTCAGCACGGTCGCCTTGATGAGCTCCAGCTCCTCGCGGGTGTTGGCGTTCTTCATGTTGCTGACGCTGATGCGCAGGCGGTGCGTGTCCATGTAGTAGTCGTAGTTGCTCAGCGCTTTGGTCGGGAGGCTGCACCAGCACACTCTGGTCTAGCTTCTGATGCCATGGCATGATGAGAGGCTCCTGCTTATCTAGTGCTTGGTTCTGCATGCACCCTAGCATCTATTTCAATGACAAGTAGCACAATTTGCCCACGTCCATAGGTTAGGCCATCAGCTTTGACCCAAGGGCTCAGCTGCTGCGGCAGGTTCTGTGTCTCGAGGAGGGTTTCCTCATCACTAGCAAGCATGTGGCGGGTCTTTTCTGATTGCAGCAGAGACACATCTTGCAAGCAAGAGTAATTCATCTGGTAAGCTTCTGATAAGCTTTACATTGGAGAAGAATCCGTACTCGTTGGTAAGCTAGGCTAGGCAAGCATGCGCCCAGTCTTGTACCACCGCCAACGAGCCACATTGCGCATCAAGAGCACGAGCATGGGGTAAATCCCTGGGTGGGTGGGAGGGCTCACTCGTCGGGGAGCTCCTCCGCAAGCATGCGCCCAGTCTCGTAGCACCAGCAGCGGGCCACGTTGCGCATGGTGTAGCCGCCGCCCCCGAGCACCAGCATGGGCACGTTGAACTTGGCCAGGAAGTCCATGCAGTGCGCGTGGCCCTGCAGGCTGAGGTTGAAGCAGCCCAAGCGGTCCCCCGACAGGCTGTCCGCCCCGCCGCACACCACAATTGCCCCGGGCTGGTACACCTCCATCACCTGTTATCCACACCACCGTTTTAGACACTGGGGTTGCTGCTAGTCAATGGTGAGGGCATGCTGGGGGAGTATCATGCTCTCTGATTGTAAGCACCCAAAAAGCCTTATGACAGGCATATACACCACCTCCAAGCTCAACGATGCGCTGTAGACATGGGCCTTCCGGAAAACATCCAGAGAGTACGCCAGAAAGAGGTGTGCACACCTTCTGCATGATGGGCTCAAACACAAACTTGTAGCTCTCATCGTCCATGCCCTCTTGCAGGGGCACATTGACGGAGTAGTGCTTGCCTCCTTGGTGCCCAGTATCGCCCAGTGCACCTGCACTTGCTACCCTTCTTCATCCCCCAAATTTGGCATCTATCTCTAGTGGCATACATTGGGCAAGCAGGATAGTGCAGAATTTCCCATGGGTACAGCGATAAAGGCCTGCGGAGGTATCCATCTGCTCCAACATCATGTGGCACGCTGACTCACGAGCAGTGCACATGTGTCCGCAGCATCTGGCCACTTACACAGGCGTAGCGGTGCATGCGGGTCAGAGTCAGGCTCCAACCCAGGCAAGAGGTCAGGCTTTGTCTTGCGAGCAGTCTTGCATAGAGTCAAAGGAGGAGAGAGCCTGTCACCTGTTCCTGGGAAGAAGTCGCCATACTTGTGGAAGGACACAGTCATGACCCTGTCAGTCAGGTAGAAGGCCTCCTCCACTCCATCGCCATGGTGGATGTCAATGTCCACGTACAGCACTCTGCATGCATGCATCAAAGATATTGCCCAGGCACAATAGCAACCACAGTAGCTGAAACATTCAAGGCGACGGTTGCAAGGCAAAGTTTACAACTTTCTGTGAGACGTCGTGTCACGGGCAAAGCTTACAGCGTAGGGTTGCGGGCACGCTTTACATGGCTCCCAGTCACGCAAAAGCAGAGCGAGTCATAAGGGGCAGGGCTGCAGATGGGCACTGGGCAAAGGTTTGCCGGGCACGTGGGCAAACCTCTGATGCTTCTTGAGAAGCTCCAGGATGGCCAGCACAATGTCGTTGATGTAGCAGAAACCGGAAGCCTCTGCCTTCTTGGCATGATGCATACCACCTGCAGGTCCAAGTCACCATCACCAGCCTTCTTCTAAATTGTCAGGATATGCGTTGGCGCAGGGCATTAGCTGGCATGCCTGGCATGCAGTATATATCACAGCATGCACTCTGCAAGGCGTCTCAAAGGGGCTTTCATCAAAGAACAGCAAGATAAGCATGTCCCATGCTCAGGGTTGTAGATGTTCACCTGCCCAGTTGATGCAGATGTCGGTCTTCTCCTCATTCATGAGTGCTGCTCCACTCACAGAGCCCCCCGAGTAGATCTGCAAGACGCAAGGCGCACTGAGCATTGCATGGATGCCTTCAGGACCAGCGCTTAGTGCTCAGACATGGCAGAGCATCCCACCAGAGAAGGCCGTGAAGGAAATCCCCATGACCAGTGCTTTCTGCTCAGAATGGCAGAGCATGACATCGCAAAAGGTCATCTGTGAAGGATGGACCCATGACCAGTGCTTCTGCTCAGAATGGCAGAGCATGACATCGCAGAAGGTCATCTGTGAAGGATAAACCCATGACCAGTGCTTCTGCTCAGACATGCAGAGCATGACATCGCTTATTCCTGAAGGGAGGACTCACCGCGCAATACTCGAACATGCCGTCAAAGACTGGGCAGTCCGCTTCTCCCACAGGCCCCAGGTTGAAGCGCCTCATCTGCAGGAGGTACTCGTCCTGGTTGTCGGGCGTCACGCTGTTTAGGAAGTCCACATACTCTGCAACGGCAATGCTCAAGTAACTGAGCAATGATCTCGACCAAAGCAGTATCTCGGCTTTGCGAGTGAGCGGCATGCCCTTGCCAAGCCTGCATGTCTGCTGCAGCCCGGCAAGACAGCCTAAAGCCTTGACAGGGTGATTGGTCCATGGAAGTCCTGTGACATGAGGCAGTTGACGGTGTGCCAGAAGCAGGACAGCGATCGCCCCTCATGCCGTGCTGGAGACTTGTGAGCGCTTAATGCAGACACGCGCTGGCACAACCTCTCTAAGGCGTGCAGAAGGCAGGGCTGCTGCGAGCAAGTAGGTGGTGTGAAATCAAGGCGCACCATCACAGTGAAAATTTTCTATCTGCTCCTTGCTGCGCGCCTCTGGCCGGTGTACAAGCATCCTCTGGTTGAGGTTGTAGTTCTCCACCAGGCTGTGGGTGAGGCGCACCCTGTGCGGGCGCATAGGGTTGCCTCCGCCGTAATTGTGATTCGCTGCAAGCACGCAAGCAGCGCATTAGGAAAACAAGATGGCAATTGCCAGAATGGTACAACGTGCTGCCACAACTGCCTAGGACGACGGATCAGCCTCCTAGGCGGTCATCAGGTGCTTGTGTCTCCAACTCTGCATGGAGCCAATTGCTCGCTGGTGTATGCCACCGATACGTATGCAGCGTCACGCGTCATGGGCAGCGAGAGTCGAGCCCGGCACGCGCAAAATCTGAGACTTCACGCACACATCAGGGTATCATAAAGTACTGAATTGATTGCCAGACCTCATAGCTCATACGAGCTACGCCCCTGCAGGCTCTTATAATCAAGCACAACAGCCGATGGTGTTCAGGAGGGTAAGGACGCACTGAGCTCCTCATCATAGAAGTAGCCCACTCTCTTATCCTTCAGACTCATATTGCAATGCCCCTTGTTGAGGCTCAAAGCTCAAGTACCCCAATGTCCAGCTATCAATCCTTCTCTTCAAGCTTATCACTGTAGCTACAGAGACTCGTTGCACGTGTCAGCTGTCACACTGCTGCGATATACATGCTCCAGAAGCGGCTGGACTCTACAATGGCATGTCGCATTGTGAAAGTCCTCGAGAGCAAGCACCCCTGACATGACGAATTGCCCAATTTGGCATTTCCGAGACTCCTCTCGGCGTTTGTGGCTCCGAACACCAGCTCAGCGTATCAACGCAGAGCAGCATGACCTTGTGATCACAGATCTCCAGTAAAAATCCAAATATCAGATTTGGCAGGCCATTAGACAGATTGCAGTGAAATGAGCCCAGCGCGCCTAGGAGCGTAGTCACGGGCTGCAACTGGCAGAGGACCATGAGTAGAGAGTTGTATGGCCCTAGAACAGAAAGAAGAGCAAATCCAAGAGGCTTGCGGCCCTGCTGGTCCAGGCTGGCTTCAGCGTAGAAAGCTCACTAGCGAAACGCTTGGCGGGAGTCGTGTCGGATCACCGTGAAAGGACTTCGAACTGTGAGATGGCACCAGACCCTTCAAGCCTCACGTAAGGATGAATAGACTACCCCTCAACCTGCTAGCCTGACGACTGATTTACCAGGCATTGACAGAGACGATTTCATCTTCTCTTGTACAGGGCTCTCCGGGCCAAGCACCTGAAGCAGGGTGCAGACGAGGATCTAAGAAACAAGAACTTCAGGGCCGCATGGGAAGGGTAAGACGGAGAGAAATGTACCTGGCATTGTCGTAGGCATGTGCTGCAGATTTTGCCCGACTTTATAGGACTCTTTGCATCTGCACATGCACAGTACTATTTGTCAGCAGTTGGGAGTTGAGGACCTCCAGATCAGTTGGCGACACCGCAGGTACACAGAAGTACTCTGCCTTGGGTCCAGCAGCATGAGCACCTGCAAGGTGCTGTGCAACCGCTCCCAGGCATATGCTGGCGCGCTACGCTTCCATGAAGCTCTGCAGGTGCCTGATCCGTACCTGTGCTACCAAAAGTGTGGGTTTAGAGCTCTGGTGCCAGCCATTCTCTGAGGAGGAAGGCTATCGAGGAACAGCCTTTTGCGCTGTCAAAGAAACATCAGGCGTGGCTTGTGCACCTGGCTGACAGAGTGTGTGAGAGGGATGCTGCTTGGCTGCAGGATGCATGTTCAGCAGTGGCAGTCAGCTCAGGCTGGGCCAAGGCACACTGGCGCAAGGGCGTGGCGCTGCGAGGCCTCAAGCACTTCCCAGAGGCTGTGCAGGCCTTCCATCAAGCGTCAATTCTCCTGAAAGGTAGGCACATTTCAGGAATCCTGCACTGGGCACATCTCTTGGCATATGATGGGCCTGTTATGTGCAGCGCCTGCCGTACCTGCTTCTACATATGGCAAGTTGCATGCCAGCCGCTGTAGACTTTGCCCCCAAGGTGTGCATTCCATTGGCTGAGATGCAGGGCCTGCTCGTAAGGGTGTCTTGGTGCAGGGGACAAGGAGTGTGAGCGGGCCCTCTGGGGCGCCATCCAGCGCCTCACCCTGGAGCAGCTGGGTCAGTCCATCCTAGAACTCCTCAGCAAGTCCATCTCTCAGGTGACAGCTCAGCACACCAGCAAACCTCTCTGCCGTCGTGTGCTGCACTTAGCGTGCTCTTTACAGCTGCACCTGGTAGCTACCCTTGTCAGGTCAGACGGGCCAGCCTCATTGATGCTGTTGTCTACTGCACACTTCCACTATGCCGTGAGAACACGGAAAAAACCTCAACAGAAGGCTTTTGACCCTATCGGATCCAAGGCATTGCTGTGGAGTAATCATGCAACATTGTGTGTGGCTGCAGGCGGGGGTGACTGTGAAGGAGGTTGAAGAAGCCACCCATGCTGAGAAGATTGAGGCATGCTATGCCATTTTGCGGGTTGAGCACAAAGGCAAGCCCCGACCAGGGCTGTACTTCAGGTGAACACCTAGCCTACAGAAGGGTTGATGCTCTGGGACTTGTCTACAGTACAGTGGCCCCAATCTCATCACTGGTCATTGGCTGCAGCAAGCTGGGTATTGTCATGCAGGAGGTACAAGGTGTGGCTTCAGCATAGCATTTGCGGGCCAGAAGCCCTTGTGCTCAGGGCAAACATTTACAGAAGCGCCAAGTGCTACCTCCAGGCAAGCTCCGCGGCCTCCCATTCACGTGACTATCAATATGAGGTAGAAGCTTCAGCAGCGCGGTCAGTCTATTGGCAGCGTGCGCATATCCCTTAGTCCTGGGACTCCATATTCCAGGGACACTGGCTTGAGCTTTATCACAAGTGGTGATCTTTGTGTCCAGGCCAGAGAGGACGCCCAGGCTGCGATTAGCCTACTGCTAGCAGCCCCGCAAAGGAGGCCAGTCTGCTGTGAGGTGCCGCATCAGGAACAGCTTGGGCTTGCATACGGTGCGCTGGGCGATGCCTACATGGCTGAGCACCAGCATGCTGACAAGGACTGCAGCCATGCACTCCGGGTAGGAGCCCTCCTCCCTGCATGACTGCTCTTTCTTGTAAGGGTGCTGTTCTTATAGAGTGATACAAGATGTAAGCCATTTTCTTTGCTGATACTTCTGCTGAGTCTTGATGCCGATCCAGCGTGACTTCATGCACAGGCACAGCATGTGATATCAGTGTATGCTTGCCAGAATAAATCCGTCAAGTGAGGCTGAAGCGTCTGATCAGCCTGGTGTGGCTGGAAGAGATGTAAGGTGATCTGATCTGATCTGATCTGATCTGAGCAATACAACATCAACCTTGGTGTTTTCTGTAGGCGTACATGCAGGGCTTGGACGCAGACGCAAGCAGCAGCGCCTTAATTGACAATCGCACTGAGGCCGAGACTGGGCTCTCCTCAGAGCAGATCGAGGCCGTGATGACTTCTCTGTACGGGGCCGGCCGTTGCGCTCTCACTAGTGGCAACCACTCCATCGGCTCAGCCGCTCAGCCAAGCTTTGTCGTGAACGTCAGCCTCACGTTCTCACAGGTGACCACTTCCCAGAGTACGTCAACATGATTGTATGTGTCCCTGTGTGGACCTCACTCCTAGTATGACACATCACCCCTCGGTAGGACAAATCATTCCAGAGCAGGATGGCTTGATGTGACCTCAGCAGGCACATGAGCTGACTAGCTGTACAGTAAGGTGTTGTTGGGTGACACTCATGTGCGCAAGATGAGAGTCCGAGGCTGTGCCTGTGCAGGCGCAAGGCGCATCGCTCAGCAAGGCGGCACGAGACACCCTGCGGAGAGCTTTGGCGGCCTCGGCAGGCAGGAAGGCCTCGCAGGTGGCCATTGAGTCAGTGAGCAGAGCCAAGGCAGGACCGGGCATCACCGTGACACTCTCCGTGGCCATGGGCGCTGACGTGCTTGCTGCCCAGAATCTGGTGACAGCACTGCTGGTATGTCACGACATCCGTAAGGACTCTACAGTGTCTAGCAGTCCTGCAGACTTATGCACATCCTAAACATCCAAGGATCCAGATACATGGCTCGCATAGCCCTCCTCTGACCTCATCAAGATTTGATACTTGTCACGACTTGGCATAAGACAAGAGTGATAAAAAGGAGGGCTCCCACATCGAGTAGCATTGCCCAATAGACAACATCACGGATGTGTGTATGAGTGGCAGACTCTGGTGCACCCAGGAAAGAGGGCAGGAGATCATTGGCGGAAGCACGCTAGAGGAGCTACTCGGGCCGCTAGATACAAGCTGCATGGGAGCTGCAGTGCAAGACAGCAACATCCCAGGCAGCGGCGGCCAGCAGACAGCCAATGTCGGCAGCTCCTCCGACCAAGACAAGAGCATAGTTCCCGTGAGCAGTCTCCCCTTCACACTGTATGTGAACTACGCAACTGCCCTTAAACGTGTCTGACGCTGACATGGCGCGCCTTCCTGCACCAATGCACCATGTGCAGCCCCTTCATCAGTGTAAGGAACCAATACAGCAAAGCTCCTGGCAAGCTAGACTGGCACCATGTCTATGACGTGCACCGCAGAGGACCGTCCTACCTGATGCTATGTAGGCAGCGCGGCCTAAACTGGAGATGGAGCTGCCGTACCGCATGTACCGGCTGACTAAGGCTGACGGCAGCGCATGCGAGCGCATAGACAAGCACCCCTTTGCAATGTCAAGGTAGGCTACCAACATGCAAGAGACAATACTGCAAGCACGCGCTGATGCAATCTTATGCAGTTCTGTCAATCTGATGCTGCTTGGATAGGTCTTGAGATATGAAAGCGTCCTCATATGTACAGTATTGTGTGTCCTTGTTGGGGTTCCGTGAATGGGGTTCAAGGCCCTCAGTCCATGCAGGATATACTACGACGGGAAAGAGAAGCCTGAAGAGGTGTGGGCTGAGCTGGCGGACGGCTCCTGCCGCTGGCGCCAGACCGGCTCGGAGATCAAAGTCATCTGCCTGAAGGTGCACCCCCAAGAGTGCTCTGCCTTGAATATGTCTCCACTTGGATCTTGAAGGGAAAATAACCAGGGTGGCGCCCATGTGGACGCCACATGGATGACATGGGGGTCGGTGGCATTACGTCATTCACTTGGAGGGAGCATCGTACCTATGCCCACCAAGTAATGCTTATGACTATGCCGGCAGGGTGGTGTTGCAGATCTGAAACCTAGCAGGGATGTCAGCCTGATGTCTGTGTAATCGGGAAGTCTGCACCAGCAGAAGGTTCCCTGCGTCTAGCCTGGACGTCAAGCGATGACCTTCACAGCGCCAAACATCCTAAAAATAAGAGTGTGCAGGTGCCTGAGGAGGTGCAGCCGAGGGACCTGGATGTGTCGCTGCAGCCCTTCAACATTCGGGTGGCGCACAAGCACACTAAAGAGGTGTGCACCCCGCCTGACCTGGCAGGCCAGGCATTCCTCTACATGCTCACCCATGCAAGCAAGAGTTGGCGGCTTTGCAATGTCAGTAAAAGAGCACCTTTCATTCAGCCGCCTAGGATTGAGTGTCTTGGCTTCAACTGCTCAGAAAGGCTGCAGCTTTAGCAGGGAGATGCATTGCTCTCAGCAAGTGTGCATTGAGGGCAAATTGCGAGGCAAGCCATGCTGCCAGGTTACACGCACTGACCCTTGAGGTTCTCCCAGGTGTACCTGGAGGGTGAGCTTGAGCGTGGCATTGTGCCTCTGGAGTCTGCATGGATGCATGGGCGGGGCTCTGGCGAGGACGGCTGCCTCCTGATGCTCCAGAAGATGAACCTGGAGGTTCTGCAGAAGTGAGATCACTGTCAACGAAGCCTGTGCAGCTGCTGTGCGTACCGATTTCTCAGAACCAGGCAATGTGTGGGACAGGTGGTGTCAGACATTTTGCTTGGCTGACTGCCAATCACCCTCTTAGGTCTTCCGAATCAAGATGCATGGACTGCAGGATAGGGTCTAGGCTGAGCCTTAGACCCAAATGGGTAGATGCTAATGACACGTGCTGATTTGCAGGCACTGGATGCATAGCGAGAGCTGGTGGCCGCGCCTGTTCAGGCACCACAGCGACATTGCATGGGATGACTACGAGAAGGACTACAGCGACCTGCCTAATGAGGTCCTGATGCCACACAAGCTCGGTGAGGTGGAGCGCAATGCTGTGCGCCAGCTGGAGAATGCTGACAAGGACACACGCGAAGTCCTCCAGGTGAGGGCCCACCACATCCTTATAGCTGACCCCACACCTGTGATGCGCTTCTAAATCCAGTGATGGGTGTCATCAAACAAGAGTGGACCCGGTGCAACTACGACCAGCATCAAAGGCATGTCTGCACACGCAAAGGTGCATTCTTATTTCCAGGCGCATGAAGCAAGGATTCTGGTATTGTGCTGTGAGGATCCTTCAAGGTGGCATAGAGTGTACAGACACGCTAGCAGTGGGAGTCCACCATGCGGAACCAGTCACAGGGACACCTGTGAAAACGCACACCTCATCATGTGCGCTATCGTACAATATCCACCACATGAATGACATGGTGCAGGAGAAGGATGACCTAAGGAAGCGGACAAGGCAGGAGCGCCTGTACTCCATGCGGTTCAACAGCTTCAAGTCCCAGCTTGAGCGGGACCGGCATGCCATTGCAATACAGTGAGGTGCCTGCCGACTACTGTACAACGATGCACGGGGGCTATTGCGGGTATCGTGGGAACCCTGTTGTAAGGCTTACAATGTACGCCCAAATAAATCTGACAGTTGCTAGGGTCCAGCCTATCAGAGAAAGATTTACTGCCTGGAAGTTAATCTGCCTCTTGTCCCTAAGATGACTGCTCGCTACCCACTCTCTCTGTCCCTCTCTCTCTCTCTCTCTCTCTCTCTCGCTCCTCTCTCTCACACACCCTCCCATATCTCAACTGCGTGCATTACGTGCCCAGTCATCTCCCACCCTGGGCAAGTTCCTGTTGCCTCTCTCGCTCAATCTCCAGGCTGCACTCCAGATAGGCCTCCCGCTTCAGGAAAGGATAGTCTGACACCCAGACTCCGCATTCTGGCAAGTACACCTCCTTCAGAGCCTGCAACAAAGACTCAACATGGGTTCCAAGGCTGCAGCCCGGCACTTGCAGCCTGGCGTCCGGGTGCACACTTGAAACTTCGTCCTTTGGCTCTGCGTGAATCAGTTGAAGCCTCCAGTAGCAACAACATCGATACGAGGCTTGTGCTGCAATGTCGCCGGCCAGTGTCCATAATTTGCGAAATGCACATCGAGACGGTGGGACACTGTAGCAGCGGATGATATACCTTGAACGACTCAAATTCCCTGCTCTTTGACAGTACCAGCACCTCTGCCGGTTCCCCAGTTCTGATGGCATCATACCTGCATTGAGCGTACCAGGTTATTTGGCCTACAGTCAGTCTTGCATCTTGCTGAAAGAACCACATCCAAGACAGCCTGAGAGTTTTCACGTGACGTGGTACGAGAGCATGCTTGCCTCTTCTGGTACGGCACAGAGAGCTGACTGCGCGCCCCGCTGGCGTCCCCGACCAGGAGCCTGAGCAGGCGCTGCCCCCTGCCAGCTGTCGCTCGCTGATAGGGCTGCTGAAACCGCGGCTCATACTCAGCCACCACATCCACCTCCATCACGGCCACCCTCCACAGCCCAATACACCTGCAAAAGAATTCTGAAGCTCACACAAACAGGTCTCGGGGCGAGAGCACCTTCAAGATGTTGCTGCATGCCGGACCCTCCTGACAGACAGTCCTCCTGCCAAGGATGATATCTCCACAGAAATGCATGTGCATCAACACATGTAGGATCTACCAGAAATCTGCAGACTTCACAGCGGGGACGAGCAGCATAGGGGAGGAATACGAAGGTGCTTTCGCCTGTCTCAAGCCAGTCTGGGGCTGCACCTGTACTTTCCCTTGATGCTGCGATTCCGGAGGGCAGCCCGCAGGGATGGGTACCAGAGAGGGAATGTGAGGCTGCCCGCTGCAAGAGCTGCGGTCTTCAGAGTCGCAAGGGTCAGCAGCGCAGATATCCCAAGGCGCTGCCACAGCGTCGATGTGTCCCCGCTGCAGAACTGGATCTGCTCTGCTGTAGGGGCCACAGGGAGGATGGCTGCCTGCATAGCCCATGCTTCACACTATCACAATCACATTTGGGTCACAATCACATTTGGGTCCACCCACAAACACCTTGGCAGGGCTACATGAATTGGAAAGACCTGCTTAACATCACACTGCAAGCAGAATCCTGATTGCAGTGCATGATGCAGAGTCATATAATCCCTTTCATGCAGAGCTAGCAGAGGCGCCTGAGGCACTAGATGATAGGCCACAATCACTCTATGCATGAGGGTCTGCAAGCATCATGCTGGACAGAATCGAAGGGAACGCACTGCCTCTTCAGGCCGCAGCTCCACAATGTCTGGGAGCTCGCCGCTGCCCGGATTGCCCGCCAGGTCATCATCCCAGGCGCCCGGATCGGCTGCACTCTCTTCTGCTTGGTTCAACTCTGTGCGCCACACCGGAGTCATCACCGTATTGTGGCTTCTACTGACCTTGAGGCACTCTGAGCACATCAGAGACTGCAGGCATTGCATGTGATGCTTCATACCTGCTCAGCAAGGTGCATCTTGACAACAAGAAGGTTCATGTTGTACCTGGTTCGTTCCAGGTGCTCTCTGCTGCAGGTCTATCCCGCTTTGTGGACCAGCCGCCCGGGCTGCTGCCATTGCTGGAGGCCCTGTTGCTTGTGCGGCCTGCCGCAGCGCCCCAGTCCCAATCTTCCCTCTCCAAATTTGGGATGCCAGGCCCCCATCCGTTGTCCTCTGCAACGTTCAAAGACTTGTACCTGTCATCTTTTCCATAATGTCCAGCTTGGCAGCATAGAGATGGATAGCAGGAGCTGCGATATGTCTTCTGGGTTGTACAAGGTCATGCGAGATGTGTAGTAATGAAATACCTTGGCCATTCACTCGGGCTTTGTCCCAGGCTGCACCTGCCTGAACAGCAGATGCCTTCCCAGGAGGCTCGTCATCTTCATCCAATTGCTCGGGCCGCTCAGAAAGGTCGGCGTCCTGTTTCACCCTCATGCCATTCTTCCTATCGTCTGCTCTTCCTTCGCCAGCATCCTGAGCCTGGCTATCATCTCTGCTTGCAGAGCTTGTGTCAACGTTGTCCAACAATGTGTCCCTGATCCTTCTGCCTGAGCTGCCTGCAAAGCACCCAGACACTTCCAGTCCCATCAGCTGGCAAGGCAGCAGCTCAAAGAGGGCTGAGCACGATGGGTAAGTCGACAATGACTCACTTGCGGACCAACGATAGTCTGCATGCGCCCTGACTCTGCGTCTGATGCTCGGGGGTCGTGTGATAGCCACCCATCCATTCCTTTCTCTTGCGATGTCACAGGGGCGTCTAATCAGCCGCCCAGCCTGGGCCATTGACACCAGCACTAGGATCTATGCGCAGATTTTTGTAAACAAGGTCGGTAAACGACTCAATTGGCCAGCTGAAGAAGGAGTGTGCGTTGTGTGGTCACTCCAAATCCTACACGGCATTCGCTCCTGAGTATAGCGACGCAATGCGTGCGCCGAGACCTTTGTGGACACCTCATCAGGTCATGCGCAGCATGGGGCTAAGAACAGCTTTAGACCATTTCACTTTTCTGGGCCTCACATGTGCTCAAGGCATGCGACGCAGGCAGCTGCACTGCTGCGCAGCCCATCGTCTTGGTGCCGTGCGCACAACTTGCTCGAGCTCTCGTTTCCGATCGCCCTGCACATTTGTCTTTCTCATCAGCAAGAGGCAGTTGGCTGCGTGCCGGAGCCTGCTCCTGCACCGATAGGCACAGTGCTACCTACTAGTTTACAGGGATACTGCGTTACTGGCAGTTAGGCAAGGGCAGCGTGCAGCGAATTGTACTGCCAGATCGTGGCACAGTAAGTGGAGCTCTTCTGGGAGGCGTTTGTTTCTTGGCATAGCGCTTTGACGCGTCTTTCCCGTACAATCATCTGCTCCTTGTGGAGGGAAGGGGAGCAGAATGTCGGTCATCACCGTGGAGATGCGCCGCGATGTCCTGAAGCAGCTGTGAGCTCTCCTCATCCACAGTCAGCAATCGGTGGCCAGTAAGCATTGCTTGTAGTTCCACAGCCTAGAATGCAATAACACTGCGCTAAGATTGCATTTTGCGCAGTCATGGGGAGCTTATAAAGATAATGGGACCCATTGAGGGTCTGGACAAAGCTGTAGCACAGCTCGAGAAACAGGCTTTCGACCAGTCAGAGGGCAACAGAGTACGCTCCATACCCCGTATGAACGTCCTGAATCACCGCGATGCTACGATATGTCATAGGGAATGGGGGCTCATGGACTCAGCTTGGGATGCATACACGCGAGTCAAGATGTTGGTGCTTCCTGACTCCACCTACGTGAGTATTGGCCATTGCTGAGTGCTTGAGCACTCCTTCACCTTAGACTACTGTGCAGGAGATGTACATCCGCAAAATTGCCATGCGCCTGCAAAGGACGAAAGAGAAGGTGGAAGCCAGCAGAGCGCAGACCAACCAGCAGCAGCGCCAAAACGCTCACCTCCTCCGCCCGACCCCTTCTCCACCTCCCATGCAGCAGCAGCAGCAACACCACCACCAGCAGCAGCATGTCCAGCAGCAGCAGCAACAACAACAACAACAACAACAACAACAACAACAACAACAACATCAGCAGCAGCAGCAGCAGCAGCAGCACCTGCAACAGCGCCAGTACCAGGGCGGTCACTATCAGCAGCAGCAGCAGCCCCAATACCAGCAGCGGGCGTACCATCAACCAGCACAGTATGGGCAACCACAGCAGGTACTGGAGGTCATGGGATTGTCACTTGAACAGTTGCCAAACTCTCTACCACAAGCCCATGCAGACTCGGACATCTGCTTGCAACTCACAGCCATAGCTGTCCTTTTCCAAGGGACATTGCTTGTCCTGCAGTCATATACACATGAAGCAGGCATCATGTGGTCCGCACATTCATGCCTGAGCAACTGTGTGCAGACTCCTCATATGAAATGTCAATATAGATGTGCATTGACTGCAGGCGCCCATGCCGGCTGCACCTGCGCCCGGTGCATACAACCGAGGTCACCCCGGGCAGCAGCCTTTTCAGGCACCCCAGGACGCCTACCCTTCTCACAGCAACCAGAGCAGCAACATGCACCATGGCATGGTGTGCTTGCTTGCCTCTTTGTTAGTAGGAAGCCCTGTCAGAAACCCAATGTCGTGTGGACATGAGCAGAGTGGCTGGGCACTTTTCTGACTATGGCATGCTAATGTCCAGAACACGCAGGCAAGCATGGAGCCGGACGCAGAGATCTTCGCAGAGATGGCTCAGGACCTTCTGCTGGGTCCCTCCACAGCCCAGCCAGTGCCCCCTTCTGCCCAGCCTGCCCAATCAGCCCAGCCCAGTATGCAGACAAAGGGATACCTGGCGCCAGATCAGTCTCAATCCTGGCAGCAGCACCTGTCAAAGCCTCAGACTCCTTCGCAGCAGCCCCAACATATGCGGCAGGTGTAGAGTCCTTTGTGATCCCACACTTATGCAGGCATGCTCTGTGACTTGGAAGGGATATGGTGTGGATGACACCTTTTGACAGCTGGATGGTGAGGGTAACCCATGCAGCTGAGCTGGTCTAGTCTTGAGTGCTGTCCTGTATTTGCATTGTCTGCCAAACCATGTCACTCGTCCCGCCCCGTCATCTCATAGCCTGCAGATGGGCTGATGCGTGCATGTGCTCTTGCAGGTACAGGCCCATGCTGCCCACATGCCTGCTGCACCAGCGTCTACAGGGACGCAGATGTATTGGCCTGGCCAGCAACCCCACGTCAGCCAACCCTACAATCAGCAGGCTCCGCAGCATCAGCAGCTAGCCCCTCAGCAGCCAGGTACGGTCCAGCATCAATGACTCACAATGCAATCGTTCAGTTGCTGTAGACGATGCTGCAGTCCAAACTTTTGTGTTCGTGCTACTTACGTACAGCTCGCCTTGCTCGCCTTGACAGTACAGACGTGCTGATGACAGATGTTCGGATGCTGGGTGCCTTTGTAGTGCAAGTGTGCTGATGCAGGCTCGAATGATCCGGCCGTCACAGAGAAGTACTGGCAGTTGCTGGAGCTGATGCGCCAGGAATTTCTGGCGGACATTGCCGAGTACTACAACTGCATGGCGCCCAACATCCAGGGCCAGATGCAGCCCGCCTACGCCAGCAAGCTGGCCAAGATGAAGTCTGTCATCCAGCGCCTCTCGGTGCGCTGCACTCCCTGGACAGCATTCTCATCGTTCACCTCTCTTGCAGAGCTCACACACCTGTGCGCAGAAGTCAAGAAATTGCGAAAGAAGGCTGAATAGCCCCGTACATGCTTGACAGCCATCCAGAGTCACCCCTCTCTGTACTTCTCATGGGGATTATGAAAGCCTAAAGCTTGATTCTGTTGAGGTGCTCCGTCGAGGCGCTATGCATCCCACCAGAGGGCCTGATCATACATGCTATAGGGTATCTCAGAAGCGCCATTCTGCAGACCTGCTCCTATCATCACCAGCACGGGAGGACAGCACGCTGCTGCACCATGCTTAAGACTTGTCAAGAGTTCAACCAGGGTACAGTGATGAAAGTTGGGAAACGGTGCAGATCTCCCGGGACATGCCCCACTACCACATACTTCCTCATACTTATCAAGATATACGAGATCTTCTGATGATATTTGGGATGCGGTGCAGATCTCCCGGGACCTGCCCCACTACCACAAGCGGCACTGGAGCCAGCAGGACCTGGAGGCCCTGCAGCACCTCCGCAAGCAGCTGCACATGTACTGCGCCAAGATCCGCGCCGCTCTGGCGCCCATCCGGGAGGCCGTGAGCGCCCTTTGCTGTGTTCTTGCACAGACCGTCGGCAAAAGATGCAAAGTCAAATCCTTCCACTTGAAGTGAATTCATACCATGATGACCCCTGAACCCCGCGACGAGCCTGTGTGGCTGCCGCTCTGCTGTTGAGCCGTCTGGATGGCGGCCAGCTTGTGCTCTGGCGATAGCCCTGCCTGCACCTCCGAAGCCTTATTTACGAACCTCATCCCCTATCCCCAGCATCATGCTCCATCGCCTGCTATGAGCAGCAAGCCTCAGGTCTCTGATGCGCCTTGTCATGCTTGCTGCGGCCCTTCAGGCTCGAGCTAAAGGAAAAGATCCCTCTTGCACCTGTACTCAATGGGAGTGTGGAAGACTGGTGTAGCCTGGAGTGAGTAACTGTCTTGTCTTGCAGAAGAGGAAGGAGCTGCAGCTGGCTGCCCAGCGGGCTGGGCAGGGCGGGCAGATGCCTGCCATTCCTGGAAGCCCTTTACCTGCAGCGCAGGTATGTCTGATCAAGCCCTGTGTTGCCCCACCCGTTGAGCATTTAGTACAAGGCAACATATATGGCACCATGGATGTTACATGCATGTGCAGAGAGAGTGCTGGTAGCTCAAAGCTTCGACAATTGTGTTTCGACAAGGTTCAATTGCAAAGCTGGAAAATGGTCCCTGGTTTGCATGCTAGAGGAGAGCACTGTGGGCGCGCTGAAGCCCAATCACCAATCTAAGGGCTTTGACCCTGTTGATTCCTCTGACGTATTGTGCACTGGTACACATTCAGACTTCAGGCAGTGTGCCATAGCAACAGGAGGTGGCACAATGTGCAGGTGGAGGCGCATGGCATGCCAAGCGAGGCGGCTCTGGTGAGGCAGCCGTCCGTGGCAGCGGCCGTGCACCAGGCGCTGCCAGACATGCCGGTCCCCCCCCTGACACTTCCCCTCAGCAGCACCTCCAGTGAAAGCAAAGACCTTCCTGAAGGTTTGCTCCTGCAGAGTTCTCAGCTGCTATTCACCCCCCATAGCCTGGTGGATATCACAGATTTTCAGCCTGTGCCGGCCTCCATCAGCGCAAGCTTGGCGGTCAGAATATCCCCAAACATCTGCATACAACCCTTGCACCGTGTGGCAGCAACTGCGCCTGCAGCTCTCTAATAGCGGAATTTTGTGTACTGCGAGGGGGTGTGAAAGCTTACTGATTGCCTTACGTTCTCACTAGCACCTTTTGTGCTATCATGGCATTAGAAAGGAGTAGGGCGCCCAGTGAATGTCAAATATGCAGGCGGATCTCACTCTGGAGGCGCAGCAGAGGAGACTCCTGCTGCAGCGCTGAAGCAGGGGGTGGTCCCAGCTATAGAGGCTGCGGGTGAGCCAGGACAGAGCCTGGTCAGCCGCCTCGCTGGCGCAACGCCGGGCGCCCTGGGCTGCGCTGGGGCAGGTGTGGCGCCCAGACTGATCTGCTGAGATGGTCTGCTGCTGTTGCATTTAGAGGCGTCTTGTAGGGCTCTGTGAGCTGCCACTATGGCTGTGATTGGGTTTTGACTAGCTCTTGATTTGGCCAGAGTGGTATCGTGGCTGATAGATTGAGTACTGCTGCAGCTGCGGAGAAGGTGCTCAAGCGCAAGGCCGACCTCATCAGCTCACCCAGCCTGCCGAAACACCTGCAGCTGACCCTTCACGGCAAGACCTCTTCATCAGAGGTAAGCAGTGGACCCTCATGAGCCCTATCTGATTGCATCCTGCTTGTGATGACTTTTGAGCGGCTATGTGGCGCTGATTTGAATCCTGCAGGATGAGCCTCACATCAGGGTGCTCTCTCATAGCTGAATTCTGGTGGATATCATCTGTAGTGCCACGGTATGTGGCTGCAATGCCTGAGCTCAGCAAAGCTTCGTCTGCATCTGCATCTGCATCTGCATCTGCATCTGCACCTGCATCTGCAGATGAAGCTTTGCGATGCAATATTGTGGTGTGCGCCCAAAACCGCCTGTCCTCTCAAGGCGGAAGACGATGATTCCTTCTGCATATGATGTGCTCGTCCTTTTTGCTATGCAGGCTGTTACAAGGGTGGAGTCCTACAATGTGTCCACGGACAGCCAGGACGTGTCTCCTGACAGGGTCTTTGACTTTGAGGCAGCCAGCCGGTCAACTCCCTCGCCTAAAGAGGCGCAGCAGCTGCAGCAGCTGCGTGAGAAGCTGGAGAGGGAGTTTGAGGTATGCTCCCCACTCTCTCACACCCCGGCAGAGAGATGTGCTTGGGTCTCACTTTACTTCTGGTAATTCATGCTATTGTGCTGATCATGCTGCTCTCAAGTACCAGGGCTTTGCTAGGCATTGCGCATGATGCTGTCTCAGGGTGAAGCATATGTGACATGCAGGGGTGTCTGTCTCATGACTGTTCTTATTCTGTCCAGGGTCTGCACAATCAGCAGGGGAAGACATTGATCTATGACTCAGACTATCCCAACACTCTCATCGTGCGATTCACCCCGGCTCCAGCAGAAGGTTCCTCAGCCGTGGATGCCCCCAAGGGTCCCTGTTTTGACCGCCAGCTCAGCCTGCGCGTCGACATAGGCTACCCGGAGAGTACACCTGCGTACTTCCGGCAGATCTCCCCAGAGCAGACAGTGCAGGAGCAGTCACAGGCGCGCCTCTACTTCCCTCCTCATGCGGGGTTGTAGGGCGCAGGCTTAACAGCTGCTTGCAGCCTTGAACCTGGTGTCTCTCGCAGTCTTGCCTGTTCTTGGTTCCACATCTGCACGTGCATGCTGCCTGCAAGTTGCAGCTGCAAGCCAGTCTGTGAATTTAACAAGTGTGACAACATGTGCAGTGGAAGTGTGAAAGATTCATAATGAAAAGGGGTATGCTTCGCCTGCTGAGAGTTCAAATGCTGTGTGGCAGGCAGCTGCCGTGCAGGAGCGCTTTCAGGAAGCTGTGGCAAGGTTCCAAGAGGCTCTCACGGTCACAAACCTCGTGAAGCTCTGGGAGCAAGCTCTGCAGTAGGATTTCACAATCAGCATCAGCCCTCCAGCTCAGACAAACAGCGTGCTATGGCCGGTACAGCCTGTGATGCATTTCCACGGCCAAGCACTGTCTTGCAATTTCAAAGTACTTTTTATCCGCCATGCATTGGTGCTTATAGCTTTATACAGGAACACTACGGCAATGCATGTGCATGCATGATCTCTGCGAAGCTCTGAGCTTCCTCTTGCTTGGACTCAACCGTTGCTGCAGCTGCCTGCAGATCTGCCAGAGTGCTGGCCTTAGGATTCTTTTTCTTATGCATGATGAATTGATAGTTGGGGAGAATCCTTCGAAGGTGCCCAGCTGTGGCCACCAACAGAAATTACTTTAAAGACGATGTTGATAGATATAATTGTGTATCGCTTTTCAGACTTTGCAAGCCAATGCATCTCGAGGCTAGTACAGGGATTGCAGTCGGGGTAATTAGGTGTGTCGTGAATGCCAGTGCAAGCACCAGAGCTTGAGTAGTCCTGAGAGCGGTGCTACAACGGTCGCCCTTGACATAGACGGCTGTCTCATGTAAGGCTTGACTGGCATGTTGATTTCACTGAGCAGGTATATGCTGTAGATGGCTGGACGTCCTTTTCCTTAGCTAATTACTACAGTGCCTGATCATGTTGTCACATTCAGGATATTGCTTCATCATCATCATCATCCGGCTGGAGCCTCATCATAGATGGAGTACAGGATTACTCAGAATGGTTTTTCATATTACATTCATGTGGTCACGTGCACATATGCTACGTGCCACAAAGATCCTCAGACACCCCAGGCCTGAAGTCTTGTCGGCTCTCAGAGGCTGCTCATCTTGAAGGACATGGACAGTTCTGGTCCAGCCCTTGTGCTTCACATTTGAGACACAACTCATTAGCTCTGTCAGTATTTGATGCACACAACACCTCTGATTCCAAGTGTCACAGCTTCTACCTGCCTAGATTGAGTACTTCAAGTGTTGGGCCCTCCAAAGGTCAGGCATGCAGCAGCTCCAGCAGGTATGGCACATTATTGTACGCAAGGGCTGGGCCAAGACGTCACCAGGATAGCGAAAGGGGCATGGCCGCAAATGTGCGGGCCATGTCATCACCATTGATGAGCCAATTGGCAAAGGCAGCCGCCTGCGAGCTGAAATCTGTTGAAAAGGGGAGCCGCGCAATGCTCTGGCCCTATTCCTGAGAAGGCTGTGAGGCCGAAAGATGAGCACAATATCGCGTAAGAAAGGCGGCCACAGCGCTGAGTGAACTGGGGTGTCAGCGCTCTGACAGCTTGTCCAACCATGAGCCTTCCATGCAGGAAAGAATGGAGTCTAAATGCCAGTCAGATTACGAAGTTCAGAACATGCATTTTGCACAGCAGCATATTTTGATACCTGTGGCGCTGTGCTGCAAAGTGCTGACGCCATCAAAGTTGGCGCGCTTGATCCGCATATACATTGCCTCGGCATTAGAACAGCCAAATAACATAGGAGAGAGATGAGAAAAAGGAAAGTCATGAAAGCTTTGAGCCTTAAGGGCTTATGAGGGCCCGCCGGGCGTATGAGCGCAAAGGCTTTGCAGCCCTGGATGTCCATTTCAAGAAGAGCAGTCATGCCAGTCTTTGGCGGGCGCCCCAGCACTGGCAGCTCTGGAAAAAGCAAGTCCACAGATGAAAATGCGGCGTTTTGCATGCTTTGCCTGCATTGTGCTTCATTCATTGTATAGGCATGGAACATGGTGCTGTTCAGACCACTGCCAGCACACATAAGCTTGGCTCAAATTATAATCAGGTCTCTTGAGCCGGTCACCTCGGCTGCAGCATGCTCTTTCTGCCCCTGAGACGGTCAGAAAGACTCAGCCTCAAGCCAGCGTCTGCACATGCGGCTATGACCTTCACCAGATCTGCAGCCTTGGGACGCTGGGAGGGCATCTCTGACAGGCAGGCGGTGTAGAGCTGCACAATCTCCGCTGGGCACTCCTCAGGAACCCTGCAACCACAAACAAATGCTCCAGCTAAGATGTTTGGCCAGAGGAGAGAGAGGATCCTGCAGCCTCATCTGCCAGGAACTTTGATTTGTCTATTCCAGGAACAGGATGATGCCAGCATGGCTGATGTCCATCTGGCGTTGCAGATCAATCCACATGTCCCAATTGTAGCTAGCAAGCAAGATTACAAAGTGCAGTTGCTCAGGCCTAAGAGCAAAGGGGTGATCTCTGTGATGTAGCAACACCAGAGGATTGACAGAATCAATTGCAGAGGCCACTCACCTGGGCGGTCTGAGGCTGCCCTGCATTTTGTCTAGGCATCCTCCAGTCACTATTTGCCACAGCACCAGGCCAAAGCTGTAGACATCCACTGCTTGCGTCACAGCCTGCTTGCCAGGCCCCTCTCCGTCCTCGTCATAGCTGCCAAACATCTCCGGCGGCATGTAGTCCAGAGTTCCCCGCTGCAACACCAGCACAACCTCAGACAGCCGGGGAGTACTCGTTCCTGGCAATGCCTTTGAGGAGGAATTGTGACAATCGCAGCTCTGGCCCATCTCAGCAGCCAAACATCTGTGGCGGCATGCAGTCCGTAGCCCCCCGCTGCAAGCTCGGCACAACTGCAGATAGCCGCATGGCGCCTTGACCATCAGTAATGCTGTGGCATTGATTTCTCAAGAGGCTTCAACTATTCTCTGGCAGCATGCATTCCAGAGTAGCCAAGCACAGCATAGAATTTTCAGTGCACATCAGCTCAGACTGACAGTTCCTTTGCAGCGCTCATTACTCTGAAGCCCATGCATTTGCCCAGGATTGGAAGCCAAGCTACACATCCGCAGAGTACTTGTCATTAATAAGGAGAACACAGGGGGTTTACCATGTTTGTCATGGTCTGGCTGTGCTCAAGGATCTTAGCCAGGCCCACATCCGCAAGCTTGGCATGCTTGCCAGTGCGGTCCAGCAGCACATTGGCGGGCTTCACGTCAAAGCTGATCACCTGCATGCAGCCGTCCCATGCTGGTTACATGCCTCAGCAGAGCGGCTCCTCTAAGATCAACTGTCTGCGCTGCCTACAGAATCAAGGTCCAAGCCTGATATGTAGTTGTATAGTGTCTCATTCCAGCATCTGAACCAGAGCCTGGGCATACAGGCAGTGAAATCGTCACCTTTTGGGCGTGGAGGTACGCCAGGCCTCGAGCAGCAGACAGCGCGATGTGGATCCCATTATTGTACCAGCCCAGCCGCCTGTTTGTAGGGTTGTCTCCGACCAGGGCTGTTCCCAGATCCCCTCCTTGCATATACTCCGTGACCATCATCACCTGAAGTGTTTGTAAGTCCTCAGGTAGCTCCAACAAGCAGCTGCGCCCTGACGGTATCAGTGATGGGGCCAGCAGCCTTGTGAAACAGGCCGGGGAGAAACATTGCATTGCTGGCTCTTACGGCCTGCAACCCCAGAAACATGACTGCTGACGTCCAAGGATATTGTGGCAGACCAGGCCTCTGCTGCGCTTTGCATGCACTCGGACAATGCATGGCATATGTGGCACCAAAGGGCAGTGATGTCGATTGCATCCGGGGGCGTGAAGCCAGGGTGGGTGCTGACCTGGCCCTCAGCATTGGAGGCCGTGCCAAAGTACTTGATGATGTTGGGGTGGCGCAGGCGCTCCAGAATGGCGCACTCCCGGTGGAAGTCCTCCAGCACCTCGGCTGCAGCCGTGTTCAGGACCTTCACCGCCACCAACACTCCATTCCAGCGCCCCTTGTACACCTGCAGGCTGATGCGCATTCAGACCACACACGAGGCTAAGAAATCTGCCCTTGAGGGCAAGGCAGCTCTGCAGGGGTAGGCTGGCCGTCCAAGCTGAAGGCATGTCTCTCATTGTGCTGCCATTTTATGCGAACTTGCAACCAGAAGCATGTGCATCACTCTGACGACCAGCGTGCCCTTACAAACCTGCCTGTGACAAGAAGGATCTCACTTCCAATCAGCTTTGCCAAGACTCTGCTCTGCAGGCGTTGCAGCCGCGTCCTCTCATGAGACAAGGCGCCAATCCTCAATGTATCACCATGCCACAGCCTTGCAAGGCAAACAGCTCTGTGGGGAGTTGAGTCACATGGCATGCTGTCATGTAATGTGAAGCTCCGATTCTCAGACCAACATGCGAGAGACTAGAGCGCACCCGGCCAAAGCTGCCCTGCCCCAGCAGGAGAGGCTCTCCTTTGCCGTCCAGCTCCAGCTTCAGGTCCTGGGAGTTGGAGGGGATGCTCTCCGAGCCCCGCAGCGTGAGCCCGGCCAGCGTGCTGCGCATGCTGCTGTGCCTGATCTGGTACTCCCGCCGCCAGATCAGCAGGCCCACGGCCAGCAGGCCCAGCACCACAGCCAGTGGCACAGCCACGCCTGCATGCATGCGTGCATTAATGACTTAACATAGAACATGATGTGAGTGCTGCCACAACATGTTTCACTGACGCAGCCACCCCTAACAGGCTCTATGCAAAATCGTACAGAGTCTGTCCTGCTTGACTGTTGTACCGAGATGACTCAACAATGTACTCCCTCCCTGCTGTTGTAGACGGCAGAAAGGCTGCGTCATCTGCATCAGACGCAGGTTTGCATTGGGCCATATCCTATAGCAGGCAAGCCATTGCAACTGGCATCAGGGATGCTTGGGGAGCTCTGATGATGCTTACCAATGACGACGTGCTTGTTCGCAGACGGGCTTGCTGAGTTGTTTGCTGCCGTGGTGGTGATGTTGCGGCGTGGACCATGGGCCACTGTAGAACACACCACCACTTCAGTGTCCGCACAGCAAGTCAACAGCGTGCCGCTGATACAATGCTGCTTCCTGTGCAGGGATTTTGGAGGCATGGAGAGAGCCACAACATGCAAGGGCAGTGCCGATTGTCCCACCCTGTGTGACCTGATTACAGGGTGGCCCAGGGTTCAGTCTGTCCACACGTTCAAACAGGTCACTGAGATAGTCCAGAAAATTGTCACTGCTATTGCTTCTTCCGCAGTCAAGCCAAGTCAGACATAGCCCTGGGTGTGGCCTCTGGCATGCACAGAAGCTGAAGGAAGCTGGCGCAAGAGCTTGGTTTGAAAATGTGCAAGCTCTTACCTGAAGCATTTGCAGAGGGTGGCAGAGGCGGCAGAGGACTGTAGGACAGATTGTTGATGCCCTGCACAGCCCAGCTCATCTGCACACCACACCTCTGCATCACCTTCCTGGCAGCTCCCCTCACTTGTCAAAGCAATTGGGGATTGTAGGGCGCCAGCATGGCATCCCACATTGGGAAATAGGTGCCCAGGGAAAAGAGGAAAATCCGGGGATCAGTGACATCACAAAAACCGCTGAGTGCCCTCCAGATACTTGTATTGCCATTTGGTAACACATTGATGAACAGAATGCGTAGAAGACTCACAATATCAGGTGGCAGAGGCATTACAGTGCTCACACAATTCAGCAGAATTGTCACACTTACAGTTGGGCATTGAGGGGACTCACAAAGTCTGGGGGCAGAGGCACGACAGAGCCCACATTGATGAGCGCCTTCTGGTAGCTAGCGTCGCTGGAGTCGTCCTGCGGCGCTTCTTGAGCATTGCTGCGCGCTTTGCCTGTCTCCACATAGCGCAGGAAGGACTTCATACGCTTGGCATGCACCGGCCCTGCAAGTTTGCCACAGCGCATCATCCCGCTACTTCTCATGTAAGTGTAAGGCCTGTTCATGACTGCGTGAAACAGTCCGCCGAAGGGGCCCAGGAGCACAGCATAAAGACGCTTTCAGGTCTCAGATGTCGTTGACCAGATGATCGGGACATTCATGGACTTCTTAGCATGCCCCAAGGCATGTGCCAGACAACGCAGTACAGGCAAGAACATTAGTGGTGTCTGCTCAGGCCTCAGCAGCAGCCTCTTCACAAAAAGCTTCCGAAACAGGCATTGCACCAAGCCAGGAAGAGAGACACGTCACTGCATGACCATACCTTGAGCGGCAATGTCTGCGTCAGCGACCACCCACATCATCTGCCCTATAGGGTATGCATTTCTTGCAGCTGCAGGGCACAGACCATCGTCAGTGATGCGGGTCGGGCTTTTCCAACCTTCATACGACCTTCTCTAAAGGAAAGGGACTGCATGTGGAGGGCCAAGCCAGCTGGCAGGTAAGCCAAAGCCTTCAGTAGGGCATGCAAAGTGTCAGGTCCCTATTCATACAGATATGTGCAAGGAGGCTGCCATGGGCTTAATACTGGCCTGACTCTGTCAGCCATTGAGCGAGACAGTGATACAGAAAGCTGCCAGGAAGTTGAATCTAATTGAATCCTGGAAGCTTACAATTATTGACAGGGTCTGAGATGTGTGCCCAGTCTGACGAGGTGAAGTTTGTTGGCAGCTCGCCCCAGTCCCAGGGGAAGTCCAGGTCAGTGACTGGCTGCGTGGCCAGGTAGACCCCCTGGGCGTTCTGCACCATGACAGAGCGCTCCACCGGGAGCGCACTCCCAGTCTTCCACATCCCATTCAGCACCCTGTTCCACACTGCAGTGGCATAGTGTGCTTAGTGCACATCCCCTCAACACCCACCGAAGGAACATGCGTGGCACTTTTTCCTCGCCTTGACTCCCAACAACAAGGACTCGCATGATGATTTTGCACCAGGGAGCATGATGGAAGCTAGTACATCCCGCTCAAGGCCTGCACGCTTACATCAGCGTAAGCTTTCAGGAGCGCCTATAAATTCAGCGCATATGGCTCGCATCAGCATCATGACTTTCTGTGTTTAAATAGAGCCTGCACTGGCCGCAGCAGAAGAGTGTTTACAGACAAACCTGTGGCGAGGGGGTTCTGGACGTCAAAGGAGGCCTGGGTGTGGTTGTTAGCGGCCTCAGCGAGCTCGGTCAGAATCCTGATGGTCAGGAAGTGCCCGATGGGCTGGAACCCTATGATGGAGTTGGGGTTCTCTATCATGAGCTGGCTCACGCGGCCCGAGAAGGGCTTGATCTTGGTGGTCCAAATGCACGAGGGCCAGGTGCTTGCGTTGTGCAAGGCCTCGGTCCACCAGGGGTCCTGGCGGATGTAATTGGTGAGATGCACTGCACTGCTGCCGCTGCGCGGCATGGCAACAACAGTGATGTTGCCGGACGGCAGCCTGCATAACACACTGTGTCAGGCTGTAATGCGAAGAGCAAAAAGCACTAATCGGTGAGCTCTCCTGCTTCAGCGGGTGGTGAAAGTTTGACTGTCGCTATGCTGGACTCTGTGCTCACCATGACACATGCACTGGATATGGATGCCACTAATACGTGTCCATTGCTCAGGGTAACTTTTTCCGTGGGACCAATGCCGAGCTAAAGTAAAATCCTGCATTCCTAAGCGCGATGCTAGCAACCAGCAAGGCTGCCCAACTGGAGGTGCAGTTGAGAACATAAAACATCATGATGTGTCAGGGACGCACTTCAAGCCGGGGTTGATGGACTGGATATAGCCATCAAAGGACCTGATGTTGCAACTGTACAGCCCCGCCAGTGCATGCACATCCAGGCGCAGCGCATTGTCAGGTATGCCTGCAATGAAGACCAGAAAAGCTCAGGCAAGGCATGCTTTGAAGCGGGTACTGTATATCTACAAGCATGAGTGCATAGCTCCTGCAAGAACACACCCCAAGAACTCACCTTCGAGATTGTGGATGATAGGGAGGGGCGCAAAGCCAATGGGGATGTACAGTACCCGCCTGCATGCCACAAGAGCAGATGTTGTGCATCTCGGCATCATCGCCGGGAAGCACATGCATGACTTTGACAGAGCTCAGAGCTGGTCAGACTCGAGCACTTTGGGTGTCTATTGTCTGAATCCCAATCCGCATGTGGCCGCAGTGCGCATTCCTTAGCAGGGGGTAAGGGCTTGACAGGAACCTTCCAGATTGGGCAACAAAGGAGACCTTGAAGAAACTTTAAGACTGGGCTGCAAAACATCTGGGGCAAAGGGGAAGGGAGGCTCGTGTTGCATAGCGTAGGTGGTGCTGTAGGCTGTCAGTAGTCATCTGGAGTGTACCTGTTGGTGGCGCCAAGGGTACGGGAGGGGGAGGTGTCCCACACCAGTGCAAAGTCGCACCTCTGCCCGCGATCCGGCGTGTCGCTCCAGAACGCATGCAGCGCTGCGCCAAAGATACAATTGGCTTATTTGAAAGCCAAAGGTTGCCCGTCATGGAAGAGCGGAAATGGACAGGGTAAAAGACACAGCACTGATGCAGGCAGGCTCAGCCTGACATGGATGATATAGGTCATTGGCTGACTTGACTTCATGTCACGCATGTCATGGACAAGACCATCTACAGCAGAACTGGGGTGTAGATTTTCATTCCGGGCAGTGCAGCCCATACAGCAAGAAAGGTGCAAGTGACAATAATCTCCGCATCAACATCGTCGATCTTTCCTAGATGACCAAGCAGAAGTGTGAAGCAAGCACTCCTCAGACAGTCTGGTACAAATGTGAGCAGACCTTCGCTATCGCTGCCGTAGGTTGTGTCGATCTGGAAGGGTCTCCCTTGGCCAGACTCCTGGTCCCGCCAGAAGATGGCCTCAAAGGAATTGTAGCCATTGGCGCTGGAGCATCCAGTGACTGTGTAATTGAAAGGTATCCCTGCGCAAACGGCATCCACAAATCAGTGCTTAATGTCAGACTATGCAGGGTGTGAGCCAAACGAGGCCTACACTCAGCGGACCTACTGGGGAATATCAGATGCAGCGGCAAATATGCCCAAGCATAAAATACCAAGCCGGGCATCTATACCCTTAATGGGAAGAAGTCAATCATGTATAGCATCTCGGGGTGTGAGACTGCCAGCAGAGAACACACCTGCAGGCTGCGAGGTGCCATCTGGGGACTCCTGAACAAGCGTTTTCTCAATCTGCGCCTGCAGCACACAGCGCCAATCATTTTTTTTGCTTGCGGTACTGCACAAGCACTGAAGCAGGGTATGCCGACTGTGTAGCAACACCAGGAATGTGATGGCTAGAGAGCTCATGTGACCCGCTTTCGGCAGTATCCAAAGTCTGGGCGCAACTGCCCAGCTCAGTCTCTCCCCATGTTGGGCCATGCAGAAAACACAAGGCCTGCCATGAGGTGCTTGCAATGTCTTACGTGCAAGAACAGGAGAACAACTAAATAAAGCAGCGCACCGTGGCGTTCTGGAAAGTAGGGGTGAGGCCGACATTGCCCATAGAGTTCTGCACAGTGTCGGACAGGAGCCAGGTGGTGATGTTCTTGAGCATCTGTCCCTCCTCATGACCTGCATCAGCATGCCAAAGCTTCTGGAAGCATGAAGACTATAATGTAGCTGTGCATGCAGTGCCCATGACAGTCTGAGTGCCAGGTGTGTGCACATTCTCAATTATAATTTTCCTACACATCCATTCCGCACCTGCTGTGCACACTCTCAGATGTAACTTCCTTGCACTTCCATTTGCCACAGCTGCTGTCACCAAAAAATAAAGACCGTGCCAGAAGGCAAATCCTTTACTGTGCTCAGCATGGGTCAGTGAGTATGGACTTACCTATGTCTGTGGAGTTGATGTCCCAAACAAGGAAGCCCATCATGCCCATTGGATATACATCAGAAGCATCTGCACGCCACAGCATCATCTGGGGGTTCGGTCTATCAGTGTCGGAATTTGTATCAAGAAATTCCTACAGCTTGCAGAGCAGCCTGCCAGCTCAGCATCATCATATTTTCCTTGCACATAGAACACACAGAGGAGAAGAGAGAAGAGAAGAGAAGAGAAGAGAAGAGAAGAGAAGAAGAGGTATTTCAAGGCTTGGATGTGCTGCAGGGACTCACTGAAATCGGCCCATGTGAAGTTCTGCCACTGCTCTGGGGCGATAGCCGAGATGTTGACAGCCTGCAGCGAGGCTGCAGAGATGTTGAGAGCCGAGACGCAGCTGCCATGCGCGTTCACAACTCTGATGGAGTCCCCGGGCAAATCGGTCTTGTAGGCGGAAGCCTGCTGGAACCTGCATTTCACGGCTCCACATACTTATCGGCTCTCTGGGTTCTTTATCAGCTCTCTGGGTTCTGACTCCTGAGGGGCATCATTGTGCTACAGGCTGATGGGTACTCAGACACAGGCTTGGACAATTTTGCCTTTACGGACCTCCAGCTCATACAGTTTCACAACAGGCAATGGGGTTAGTAAAATCCCAGGGAGGGTAAGACCCTTGCGCTTCAGGAAGCCACAGAAGTTACGGCCAGTGTAAGGCCCTCACCCGAAGGTATAGTTCTTCTCAAAGGGCAGGGACTGGTTCTTGGCGCCATACAGGCTGTTTTGCAGGTGGACGCAGGACGGCCACTGCAGGGTGTAGCCGTCTCCCAGCTCCCAGTTAGGCGCCATCCTGCTCAGATACTTGGCCAGCGCATGCACCACCGCCAGGTTGACCGGATCTATGGTGACATTGATTGGCTGGGCTGGCAGCCTGCACATGCAGTGTCTTCGGCTAATGACATTTCGAGGTTTCACACCAGCGCAAGATGTCCCACTTGCCACCCCTTCCCTAGTCTGCAGACTTGAGGGTATGGGCAATTGTACCAATCCCTGGAAAACCCACCTGAAGCCAGGATTGAGCCTTGAGATGTTTCTGTGATCCCACGATGCGATGCGGCATTGCAGGATGTCCGAGATGGTCTCCGCATCCATGCAGAGGTCATCGCCGCTTATATCTGCAATCATAGTGATGATTTGGGCTCAGCCACTTGACATCTGTGCTACAACGGTAATGGAGGTCTTAGCATCCTGCACAATTGTCTGAGAGACAGATTTCTCAGCATCACAGACTCGATACACTTATTGCCTTTCTTTGTGAAAAAGTTCAGGGTGCTGCTCAAAAAACCCAACTTCGTTTAGGATGATCCTGGCTTTGAGACAAACACCAAAGACACAGTCTTCTTGCACTCCAGCACAAGTGGGCATGCACATGCATCTAGTGTTGGGCTGTGATGCAGCTATAGCAGAAGCATACACCAGGGCCCAAGAGAGACCTTACCAGGGAGGGTCATGGCGATGACAGCCGCATCCATGGCAAATGGCACTTGGACCAAGCTTTCATTGACCCTGCAGGGTACCTTCCTTGCATCAAAGAGTGCATAATCCAGGTCCACAGGGCATTGGTCTGCAGTGACTCTCCATGCAGCCAGACACGACTTGCAAGCAGATCTGTCGCACTAGTGACTCTGCAGACCCTCTCATCTCAGCATACACCTTGCAGTATCAGGCACATCATGCTGTAAAGGCTGACGTGGCAAAACGGCACCTGTCCTTTGCAAGGAGCACGTCAGACATGACTGCATCGTCCATGATGAGCATGTGTGCGAGCTTCTTTGGGTACTTGAAGGTGTCTGCACCAGGAACATCCCACATCAAGCCACAAGCCATAGAGCCCCTCATGTCTACCAGCCGAGCCCCAACAGTAAAAATTAGGAGCCGTCTGGCTGCCCAAAGGGATTCTGGTGTTAAACCCCTGGATATCCCATTTCTTGACGCAATTTATTCTGTTGTCATCAGGCGCCTCTGTGGATGGGTACGTCGCAAAATTTTGGCCGAATATAAGAGATAAACAAGCAGGCAGCTTGTATGCTCCCGCCACCAGCCTGCCGGCTGAAGACATGGCGGTGAAGCAGCAAGCATGCAAACTATTGAGCCTATCCTGACGCGTGGTAGTGTGGCATCCCTTGATGTCATGGTGACGCCTGGCGCTTGAATGCTCACCCACTGTGTTGACAAACTCCATGTAGGGCTGCCAGGCCACAGTGGAATGCTTGTACCCCTTGAGAGCGCTCAGCATCAAAGGATTGAAACTTGGCTGCCCGCGAATGACAAGCTGCTCGGTCACCTCTGCACAGCACACAGTGCATGTTATGGGAGGCAGGCATTGACCTTTTTGTGATGCTGTGGATGTGCATGCTGAGCTTTGGCATACGAGGCACGTGTGTGCCAGCAACAGGGCTGCATATATGTATATGGACTTCCGCACAATCACATCACATGTGTACAGAATTGGTACAGGCATGAGGATGCTCCTAGAGTTAGCCTGCAAGCACCCAGCATTGCCTAGAAAAGAGTTTAGGTCACAGGGGCTTACTGTAGGCAGAGTAGGGCATATCAGGCGCAGTCTTGCCCTGCACGCTCTGTATGTCCTCGAGGTATCCTGGCACCTGCAGCAGGCTTCCAAAATTGTAGCAGAACCTCAAAACATCTGCTGTGGGGCAGACGGGGGCAAAGTGTACTCAGCAGTCATGCTGCTCTGATCAAGGTCATGAGGAGGCAAAGAACAGCATTATCCGAGGGCAGAAATTGTTCCCAGGGATTTCCAAGAATGCAGCATTTGACAAGCCATGTTCACAACACTTGCATGGTGAAAGCAGACGTGGGTCACACCACGGAGGGCTCCAGGTGCAGGCTGCTCAGTGGCCTGAAGCCAAAGGCAGGCATCTGGCTCTGGATGTTCTCAGACAGCAGCAGGTTCCCAAGTTCCACTATCTGGGCGCCTATGGGATAGCCTGCACTCACCAAAACCACCTCGGGCCTTCCATGATCTGCGGCGACACTGTCTGCAGCTTAGAGCAGGGAAAGGAAGCATTGGGAGCATGGCAGGACAGATATGCTGCAGCTATCTCACCTCTGGACACAGAATCCTGATCGGCGGTCAAAAGCAGAAGATAATCCCAGTCCAGAAGTTCCGTTTCCTTCTGAAGGTTGAAGCCTGCAGAAACATAATCTACAGGTGTGACATGACTATGATCAAGCTCTCCTGCGTGCACTGCAACCAACAGGGAGTCAATGCCGTCCATGGTCAGTACGTGGTTAGCGCTCCATGATCTCATCATGCAGCAGGGAGACAAACGCCTCCTGCAACAACACCACCGCAAGTACTCAAGCCCTGGACAGGATTGCCATACATTGGGCAAGAGCGACTCGCCCGCGTTCCTGCCAACAGGGGAGAAGGCAGACCACTCGCTTGTAGCAGCACCCTTAGGCAATCTTAGCTGTGAGGCGCTGAGGATTGTCGAGTTGTGGGAATCCTCCAGTACACTCACAGTGGGAAGGCCCCAGAGCTGGACGTTCTGCCATGTGATCCTGTGCATCGAAGCACTCTCAGAGTTGCCTGGTGGGGTTTTGGCAGATGAACTGAGAAGCGCAGGACTGATGCTCTGTTGCAGGAATAATTTTGCCATGTTGTCTCAGTACTGAATCCACAAAGGAGCCCTGTGGGTCTCACGTCAATGCGAGAGGGGCTGCCCTAACCTTGCACAGCTTTACGGCATACTGTAAGTTGTGAACAGCATATCTTGTGGGTTACCAAGCATCAACCAGGAGCATGCAATGTCTCACCCAATGTAGAAAGTGTCGTTGCGCAGAAACTCTGCGTACGTCGCATTGGGCAGCACGCAGGCGGGCAGGGGCTGGGCATGGTCTGTGCCCAGGCGCCAGCTGGGCGCCCGCGCAGCAAGGTGCCTGAAGAGGATACTGGCATCTGCGTTGCCGCTGCTTGCTAGGGGTACGACTGGTGTGTGCGCCAGGCTGCAAGCAGAGGTAGGATCAGGAATGTACACCAAAACTGATGCGCACCCACTGTCCTCATGCCAAAACTTGACTATTCCAATTGACGGCGCAGCAGTGTTGTCGCCTGAGTATCTTACCTGAGATTGGTGTTGAGAGCCTGTATCCTGGGATCATCCAGATAAGTGATGTTGCATTGGTAGATGTCTGCCAAAAGCTCTGGAGTCAGGATCAACCTCTGCCCGTCCCCCTCTGCACCAAACGGCCTTGACTGATGGATCTGGTGACGTAGACTAGAGGACTTGCAGTGAGGCACTGTGATGGCAGGACCACAGTCAAAGCATATGCAGATTCTGGGGAAGGCAGTTCATCACAGAAAGGAGCCCACATTGGGCAGATTGGCAGGGTAGCGCACCCCATGTCTGCCAGCTGTGCACAAGCCGTGCAGAGCCCACTGCAAACGGGACCTGCAGAATGGTTCTGTTCTGGCTCCTGCACGCATGCAGAGGTCCTAAGTGAGACCGTCCTCAATTGATCGTATGGTTTTGTCTGCAGTACAGAATCCTCATGCCTCATTGATGGTAGCATACCTTCCAGCAACGGCTCTCAGAAGACGGAGCTAGGGCTAGATTGACTTACCTGACCAGAGGGGCTGCCTGGCTCTCTGAGAGCGGGCCAATACTGATAGTCACATCGCAAGTCCCATTCGCAAACCTCCTGATACCTGCACACATGAGCGGCAGCCCTCAGCCGCACTCCTTGGGTGCCATAATCCTCACAAGAGCCCCTCTGCTGACAGGGCCAATGAGCCCCAGTAACAATGCCAGACGGATGCTAGTAGTCAGCACTGTGCAGTTGATATGCTTCCAGACTGACAGAATGATCTCCAATGGATCATCTGCTCAGACTTCAAGCCCACTCACACCCTGCGTCTGGACTAGGTACAATGACTAAGGGTGATTTGGGGCAGAGCAGTCTGCACATGTCCTGCTTCAGGCCCCCCGCAAGAAAGCAACCAGGCAGAGCGCTCGCCTTGCAGAGTGGACTGGAAGTCTGAGACGCCGCGCCCCCAGTCTGTGATGAAGGCCGTCCGGATCTCATGGCTGCTGGCAAACAGCGCGTCAACGGCGTTGGTCCCGCAGAGCATGATTTGGACTGGGGCCACTTCATCTGGGTCTGCAACAGGCAGCAACACCTTGTCAGGCCCTCAACTTGCATACCTTGTCAACAGGCAGCACACTAGCTTCACCCGTGACGAAAAGGGGGAGGAGTGCTGCAGCAGGGAGAAGCAAGCTGTACCTTCTGGCTCCACCCCTTTTGCGCCTGTCCCCAAGAGGAGCAGGAAAAAGACCACATGGCCGAAGTGTTGAGGCTTCATGGCCGAGGTCTGGTACTCAGGCCAGAACATCTGACATTGCGCCGGAAATTGCCTGGCTCCATAATCCTGGGACGCAACATTCACTTCTAGATTCATCGAATGAGGCGCTATGTGCAGGACCCGTACTAGTACAGGGAGGAGTCGGAGGTGACTCACTTTTCAAGCCTGCTCTTCAGACGCAGGTGTAGCCTGTAGAGTCCACTTTCATATCATACCGGCAAGGTGTTACCTTTTGTCTAACAAAGAGCTCGAGACACCGCCCTCACTGCGCAGGAGACGAGTGGCAAGCTCGGTGAGGGAGCTAGGTGAGGCAGCAGCTTCCCTACATATTCTGCACTACCGATGCAATCTTTCTCAGCAACTCAAAGTGATAATAGTAAGCCGGGGATGCTTGCGGCACTGATCGAGTTCTTGCTTTAGTAACAGGAGAAACCCACGGCTGAGGTGGCCAGATGCCAATTTAGGACTCACGGAATGCTTCAGAGCGATGCTCGCCCGACAGATTGAGCACAACTTCCTGGCGCATCTTTGATGCTGTTGTGTTGTGAGTGGCAGCAGCTCACTTGCTATCAAGGACGCGCGACGGACAAGAGCACCACCGCTCCGAGACGTCTTCCGATGTTCAGCCTTAAGCCGAACGTGACCGGGCCAGCCTTTGCGAGGATGTCCGGCTACAGGCGGGCCGAGAGCAGCCACAGTACACCACCCAGGACCTCGCTGCGGCTCAATGCTCTGCAGCAAGCCGGCAACTTGCTGCCTGTACCGCATGCACAGCTTCAAGCAGGTCCGATGCCAAAGCTCAGCCGGCCTTGTGGCGAGACTACACCTTCTGCATGATATATGAACTGTAAGAGAGCAGGTTTTGTGCGTTCCATAGCCGACGGTAACGCTTTGGCCGTTTCCATTTGCAGGCCTTCCTTCCCCATACGGAGGGGGTCTGCGCAATTGGCCCATTACTGACACCGTCGACATTACTGCACTGCATGAAGACTCTACACTGTCATTGACAAAGGTGATTCAGACCCTTCTCCTGCTTGTCCGGAGAATATCTTCGGAATACTAGCAGCTTCCAGAGCTGCAGCTGTGGTCCCCTTGAGGTGTAGCGGGCACATCAGAAAGTCCTGACATCCTATCCTCATGTCGAACTCGCCTTGATTGCAGCAGAGCGCAGCAGCTTCAAAGCGCAACAGGCAACAGACAGATAGTGTCTGCCTGGGTGCTGATCTGTTGCCTGTTGCGCGATGAAGCTGCGGTGCCCTGCTGCAATCATCTGCCTGCTTCCCTGCAAGCACATGCCTGCTGGTGCTTTTCTCACTGAGCAAAATGACGAATGCTGTGACACTGCCAGATACTGGCTGAAGCCAGTCCTGCCAATGCATGCATGTCTGGTGGTGCCCGCGTGCATCTGTAAAGCAGCTTTGGCCTCAGGGGCTGTGGTTGCACTATACCACAGAACCCTGGCAGCTGCACATCGGAGAGTCATTTGTGTCTTGGGCCCTCTTGTATGCGTGGCAGGACGCCCTAAAGGGTCTTCCTGTACACTTCTCATTACCAGGCCTAAGCGGGCAGCTACACGAGTGTGTCTACATAGTACTGATTATGCTATGCAGGGCCAGCAGGGGCTGCAATGCTCTAGCTCTACAGTGCAATTTCCTGTCAACCATCACTACCTGGGAGACCTGGCTTCCATGCTAGGTGAGTTTTTCCGACTGTCACTGTACGCAGAACAAGACTCACTCCTGCCTGTTAGCGCACTTCTCACTTGTCTACACTCAGAAAATCATGGTATCATGTATGCAGCTTTGTCTGTGCAAGGTTAGGAGAATGCTTCCTGGAAGATTTGCTGTACCATGATGAGACATAAGTAGGCCAAGGCCTGACATGAATGACCTTATTGTTGGGCCATACTTTCTAAGCATTCTGATAAGCCTTCAGGGAACCATAGAGGTTTCCTTGGGCACACCTGGCATGGCCACCTTCCAGAGGCATTATGATACCGAGCGGGAACTGCATGTCCCACATGTTGAGCATGCCTTGGGTTGAGCAACACTGACCTGCGGCACCACCTCAGCATGCACTACCTGGTGATGCAGGCTTTGTGGAGCCGTCCAAGCCTGTGCCAACCCCGACCAAAGGCGCAGATGTGTCAGGGCAGCTGCCCTGCAAAGTGAAGCTGACGGCGTGGTGTGGCATCCCCGCCCCCATCGCGGAGCCTATAGAGGCGCTGCAGTTGCCTGTCCGGGCAATTTGTCTGGCGCCTCTTCTGCAGCGCCTGTCTGTTGCACAGGTGAGTCATCCCTGACGCAGGCCGCCATGCTGGTTGCACAATGTTCCCTGTGCTCCTCTGGACCATCTTGGGGCAGATGCATGCTCATGGGGCTCGATGCGCAAGCCTATGCATTCCTTGTGTCTGCGCTCCACAAGGCGTTGTCCAGCTTCCAGGCACTGCCATGCTGGGTTACCTGTATTTCTGGCCTGCCATGAAATGGTCTCAATGTGGCCTGCTGGCGGAGACATGCCATATGAGATGCTAAGAATCACAATGAGCAGTGTATGTTGAGGCAAGATGGAGGCTGTCTGCTGCAGGAGGGTTACAAGGGCCTCCTCGCAGCGCTGATGCATGCCAGGACACGCGCTGCTGACGTGGTGATCAAGGCTGTCAGCGCCCTGAAGGGGCTTGCTCGCTTCACCCCTGGCAGCAAGGTCACTGCCAGTGCCGTCGCCGCTTGCTGCGTGCTGATGCTCTCTGACCACCAGCCTGTCGAGTCCGACAAACACAGCAACAAGGTGAGGGTTTTAGTTCTATGCTGTCCAGCGTCTGTATGCCATGTTAGCGTCTGCTGCATCTGCCATGAGAGACGGCCCTGCACAGATTCCTGGTATTGCCTACCTGAAAGGTATCTACAGCAATGCCAGCAACTGTGCGCCCATGGCCCTGGGCACTTGCAGCTCTGCTCTGCAAAGCTGAAAGGGAGCGCTCAGCATAAATCCCGTTGTACAGGGTGTCAATCACAGCTGCCAGCAGGACATTCTGACCTGGCCATGCGTGCCTTTCAGATGCTGACTGTGAAGTTGCTGTGAAGGTGCCTGCGCCTGGGAGGCACAGCAGTGGCCTCAGGAGCGGGAGGCCATCGACAGCATGCAAAGCGCGTATAGCAAAGCGCAGCAGGCTGCTCACTGCCAAATGGCTGCAGAAGCAGGCGCAACGCCCGTGCACCGCCAAGATCGGCGACCACCCAGTCACCCGTGGCATGCCAGATCTGGCCAGCGGTGCTGCCCAGAACCTGAAGGTGTGTACTTCGCTCAATGCGTTTCCAGAAGCACTTGTTCTGCTGAAAGGCGTCACAGGAGCTACTGTCGTTTTGCCCTTCAGACGCTTCACGAGGTTCCATGCATCTGTACACGGTGGCTGTCACAGGAATGCCATACATGCTAGCCAGTCAGGACTTCATGCTGACAGCACTCCGCTAAAACCCTCAGGCATGTGCAGAATCACTTCCTGGCAGCACCCGAAGCAAGCACCTCCCTCAGCCTGGTGCGGCCAACTCATGGGCGCAGCACATCCTCAGTCTCCGTCATGCATGTGGAGAGGACTGACTCTGCACAGGAGTTTGACCAGACGTGTTTACAAGCAGAGGACTCCTCAGCTGCAGATGATATTGGCTCTTCCAAGACGCCCTCGCTCAGTGACTCCAAGTCCATGCCCAGCACTGTCCTAGCTGCTGCGCCCCAAAAGTGCCTGGCTCACAGTACGCCCTTCCCATCTTTATTGTGTCAGTGTTCTCCATGATTGTTCGGCATCAGCAAGGGAGGAAGTTGCACCTAGAACTAACAATAATAAGGTGTGCATGTACCAGCAAGTGATAGCCTCTCAGGCAAGGTCCCGCAGCTGCATGGTATCCTAAGCATCTGAGCAGGCTGTACACACATCAGATGGGGAATTAAGATCGGCCTGAGCTATATCACTGGATGTGCAGAGCGGGACGAGGCGCAGCGCGAAAGGATACTTTCCCTGCTGACGCAGCTGGACCAAGCGCAGGCCACGTAAGCATGGCAGACCCCTCACAACATTGTAACGTCTGCATGTCCGATCCCTGCTTAGTGTCCCAGTTGCAGCATGCTTGAGCACAGACAAACAAATGTGATTGCTCTCCTTCGTGTGTCTGGGACAGTTCTCTGGTTGACACAGCCGCACTGCCTGAAAGGAGCACATTGAACGCCAGGCGAAGCGCATAGTCATGAGAACAACATCTGTCATGCAGGATAAGGGAACAGAACAAGCAGCTTGGGGCTCAGAGCACAATCATCCAGAGGCAGACGCATAGCATTGCGCAGTTTAAGACAGCCAGCAGCAAGCTGGAGGAAGAGCTGCAGGTTAGCCTTCCCTGTCTCGCATGAAATATCTCACTGTGGCTGCCACAATGTGGCAGCTGAGAAGACTGTCCATGTGATTTAATTCTGCTTTTTGGTAAGGTTTCCATGCCCTGCCATATCCTATGTGGTGCACAGTGTAGGACAGCTGTAGTCAAGCATGATGTTTTTGAGTTTCTTGCTGTATCAGCCTCATATGCTTTTTCAAAGACACAGACTACCCTGCTGCCAGCACTCTTGCATGCAGGTCCTGAAATCCTATTGTGCTCTGTTGCCTGCACGCCGAGCTGCCTGGTTACAGTCAAACAAGAGTTTACGGTGGCCGCTACATGCAGGCCACGCGTGAGCAGAAGTCTCGACTGGAGAAAGCAGTCATCAGCGCGGGGCGGCAGCTGAAGCTGGTCACCGCTCAGCGCGACAACCTGATCCAGATGATGAGAAAGAAGGTGGCTAATGAGACAGCCAAGAACCTGGAGGCTGTATACGCTCCCCTGCTGGAAACCTACAAGGCCAAATGCACCCGGCTAGAGCAGCAGATCCTGAGTGCCCAGCCTGCCCAGCCCAGCTTGGCAGCCCAGCAGAGCTTTCCTCAGCTTCCAGACAGCCTTGGGGACTTTGGATACTGGACTGAGCGTGCTGCACCTGCCCCAGCGCTCTTCGCCTAGATCCCAGCCGCTCAAGCACTTTTAGGTGAGACTCTCAGAGGCATGCTCACGTCTGCCGTTCCTTGCCTCATCTGATCGAAATTCCATGACAGCAGAAGCGATAGCCCTCACTGCCCTTGACACCAACCCCACCCAGAGTTCAGTGCCCCTAGGACTCTGCTTACTGGGCGACTTCAACTCTCTAGATGCAACCCTTCAGGCTTCTCTTGATGCCTTGGCGTCAGGTGTCATGGGATTCTGCTTTGCTAAGCACTGGTGCACCTGCAGGAGGATGAGCCTGATCAAGTTTGAGAAGGCATCCATAGCGCTGGAATCCTTTGGCATCGACCTGGATTCAGTTCCAGAATGTACGCAATGCACAGACATCAGCGCTAGCGCCTCACTGGCTAGTCATGCACCCGGCTGTGTGCCACACTGGCTTGGCTACTTGAATGGCAGCGTAGAAAGATCAAGACCAAGCAGGACGCCCACATCCTCAGAGCCCCAACTCAGGGGCCAGCCCAGCAAGGGAAGCAGGACCGGAAATCAGTACTTGAGTGAGCGTCCCAGGAAAAAAATCGTAGCAATGAGACACTGTAGGAAGGAAATGGGAGTGCCAGGCAAAAACGCATGGCAGAGTCTCACAAGGCCTTAGTCACACCACAACAACAATGAAGCGCTGTTGCACTTGAGATTGCTGTTTGCTCTATGTCTTGCCTTAGACAAGCAAGTTGGGACCAACCAGACCCTGTTGGGCTCGTGCAGGATCTCAGTGATGGCAATGTCTGGATGTTGCCTTTGCCCAGGCAATCACTGATTGACATGATGTCTGGCAGATCCTGCCCATGTAACAATAGAACTTTTGTACAGCTATGATAGGACGCACAACATCCCGGCACTGCACCCCGGGTGTAGCTCCTATGCCTTTTGTAGCCAGCAAGCAGGCTGGGCCAGAATTTTTGTTGTCCAAGCGTGCTGTTTGATCCAGTGTCAACACCTGGGACGCTGGAAGTCGTTGCGCCGCCATTCAGCGTCCCCAGGATCACCCGCTCCAGATTAGCAGCCTTGAGACAGCGCTCAGGCTGCTTTGAAAGGCACGCGCTGTAGAGCTGCGCTACTTTGGCGGGGCACTCCTCTGCTACACTGGAGCGCCAATACACCCTGTCTCAATAGGAAATCCGTACAAGTACAGGCGGATGTCAAGACAGGCATGCGTCCTGGCTGGTGGTATCTATGCTGAGCTCTACAAGATGGTGTGATGGGCTTATGAAGCTTGCCAAGGCTCATAGCTGCACCCCTCATAACAAACCTGAATATGTTATGTGCGTCACTCTGCATGTGAGAGCAGCTGCCTATGGTCGATTGTATCCAATGTGAACAGGAGGGACACCTTGTGCACCTGGGCGGTATGAGGCTGCCTTGCGTCTTGTCCAGGCACCCGCCTATTACAATCTGACACGGCACTGATCCGAAGCTTTAGGCATCCACTTTCTGTGTGATAGGCTGCCCGTCTTAGTCTCCCTCCCCCTCGAGCTATGTTCCGGAACCGAAGCCGATTCTTCAGCACTATTTTAGCGAGTACAGCTACGTCATGTCGAGACAGTGTAGTAGTGCATGGATAATAGTGATCTCCACGGTCAAGATAGCTAGAGATCCTTCTAGGCTGCCGGTCCTGCGATCGTGGTGACCGGAAGGATGATGTAAGAGGCGGGAATGACGCATCCCATACCCATCATGACTGATCAGTCTAGCTCCCTGAAGCTGCTTACGTTCTCTGCGAGGACTGCACATCGTACTCACTCACTCACCGTCCTTTCTCTTTCAGACGACGGATGACAATACTGCACTCAGTGCTAGAAGCAAGTTAGCACTGCGAAAAGCTCTCGTAAGGCATCTGTGCTTCAAGGGCCTTTGCACAAAGCATGGACATGCGAGCAGCGGTCCTGCAGAAGGATAGATCAGTCACACTTGAATCTGTTCCCATTCCGAAGCTATTGCCGAGGTCTGTGCGAGTGAAGGTGCTGGCAGTACAAATGGCCCCGTACACCACTGACGTTGTGTCAGGTATAGGCAATGACCTCCTTCACCTCTTGATTCCCATGTGCGATGTAAGTTCTGTTGATATAGATAGTCTCTGTTGTAGGAAAGCTCAACTACAGGCATGGTGAGCCTCCCGTCATCCTTGGGTGCTCTGGGGTCGGAGAAGTACTGGAGGTGGCCGAGGACGTCCAAGACGTGCAACCTGGTGACACTGTTTTCTGTGACCCTATGGTGAGACCTCGGATGCTTCCCTGGTGCTTCTACTTGCTTCAAGGGGCTCGTTATTACCTCACGACAGGATCGTCCAGAACAGCATCACATGCCATGATATTCTCTGCAGGTTGGGCACCCCAGTAACCATGGACTGTACGACTGGATCCTGCAGGGCTGGACCGCACTGTCACCGGAGTCCATGCTCAGTAATGCCACTCCTCAAGCCATATTGCGCTGCCTCTCAAAATTGCTGTGACGCCCTGCTTGACCGTCCTGCCGCAGCTCGAATGTCGCCTGTTCTGAGTTGGCATGCTTGCTTACCTGCAGCCCAGAAGAAGTACCCTAGCGGCACCCTAGCAGAGCAGTTTGTCACACCAGCAGAGTGCCTTACTAGGATTGATCAGCCAGGGAAACAGCCCATGGCGCGCTGGTCTACACTGCTGTGGTTCTCCATTGCTCAAGGTGCCCTGACGCGGGGCGGCATCCAGGCTGGGCAGGTAACACTCTTGAGCCTTGACTGGTCTTCAAAGGCTCTCACCCATCAGTGGGTGGGTGAGCATGAGGGGCAGTAGAGAGTGCGATAGCAGCTCCGAATGAGTCATGTTGTGGACTTGATTACCAGTAAACACAAAGCTGGCAAGGGACGGTCAAAACACTGACTAGTGGCTACGTTTGGATGTCGGCTGAGGCTTTGAACACATTCAAAAATATTGTCAATCTGCGTGTTGCACAAGGCATCCTTACATTACGCAGCCTTCCAACCCTTCGCCATACCATGTGACCCTCTTAATCTGCCTATTGCATGTCAGTACTTAGTGGAAGCTGCATTCAGCACAGCTACTAAGGCAATGGCAGTGCAGATTGTGGCGGTCACCGGAGCCACAGGCGGCCTTGGAGGCTGCGCAATCCTCTTAGCGCTGGCTGCCGGAGCATCCAAGGTATGTGCAAATCCTCTTTGTCAGAGCGACACTCCCATGAAGACATCGCGCCAAGTTTTCATAGCCTGCCTGAAGGGATGTGTGCAGCAAACTATCTTCCGGACCTCGCAGGGGTGTGGTGTGCCGCACAGGCTGCAGCTGTGACCGGCCAAAGCCTCGTGCTGAATGATGCTCTGCTTCAGGTGGTTGCTCTTGGGAGGAATAAAACAACCTTGCAGAGGCTTAGCAGCATAGATGCCAGGGTGGTGCCTGTGCTTTTGACACCTGATGAGGCGCCCTTGCAAAGCCTGCAGGCAGCTCTGGATGGGAAGCAGGTCAGTAGCCTCAGACCTTGAGCCCTTCACTTTCAGTGCTATGTGATGTGCTCTGCCAAGCGAGTAGGCGCCCAATCGAAGAGATCAGGCAATGCGGCACAGCAGTAGTCAAGGGATCTAGCCATGAGGAGGTCCCCTGAGGGTATAGTAACACCCACCTGCCTGCTACTTAGCTTCTCCTCCTGCGCTTCAATCTCTCCAGAGGATGCTGGGAGCTGACCTGCTGTGCCTTGGCAGCTGGACCTGGCAATAGACAGCATGGGGCAGGCAGACTCGCCAGACATCACTCTGGCATGCATCAGCAGCCTCAGGCGCAGGGGCATTCTGGTGCTCGTAGGCTCAATGACCTGCCCACTGCCCATCAATCATGGTAAGTCTCTGCATCTCCAACTGTGCTGGCCTTCCTATCGCGTGTTGTACACACATTTGCTGAGTCACTGAGTAAGCATCAAGGCACTAAGCCATTTTGAAGTACATATTGACAAAGATATCATCAAGGAGTTGAATGACCTCATCAGCTGGTGGCAGCAGTGGTATGGCCTATGATTGGACTGATAGCTTTGGAAAGTCTGAATATATGACTCAGGCCTGTCTGTGGCAAATCACTGGTGGGATGCAGGATCAAGAGTGAAGCGCACTGCTGGTGTGGGGTGCAGGCGACTTGTTCAGGAGGGAATTGGAGATCAGAGGTTCATACATGTCGAGCAGGGAGACCCCAGGGGTCTTGATCCGCCTGATTGAGAGCGGGGTGCTGAGTTTGGACCATCTTGATGTAAAAGCATTTCCCTTGGGGGAGGTTTCCCAATGTGTTGAGTTTGCGCGCAAGTGCTCAGCCTTACAGTTTTCAGTTCTGGAGCCAAATTCGTGAAGGCATTTTGCGTCCAGACAAAAAATATAACATGTGAGCTCCTAGCCATGATGTCTTGTGAAGCTAGAAAGCAGCCTGGCTGATCCGCGGGCTCCATACAGCTTGCCCGCCCCTGACTGACTGCCGAGGGTGCTGGAAGCCGTTGCGCCGTCACTTAGCGTCCCTAAGATCACCCGCACCAGATCTGCAGCCTTGGGACGGCGCTCAGGGTGCTCTGAGAGGCAGACGCTGTAAAGCTGCGCTATCTGTGCCGGGCACTCCTCTGGTATCCTGGAACCAAGATCCACTATGTTATGGAAGCAAGCTCACCCAGACTTGCGTTTGGCACGACCGGCCCACTTCTTGTGAGATGTCTGCTAAATTCTCATCTCGATGGGTTGAAGTGAAATGAGTCTTATTCAAGCTTGTAGCAGAATTCACAGCCAGGATGTGAGACAGGCAAGCGTGTTGCATGAGAAGGCAGCCGCTTCTAAACCATTGCGCAACGCATGCGACTCAAGCATGGGCTTCAGCCCTTGTAGAGAAAAGGCTCCCTGTGAGCAGGCTACTCACCTGGGCGGTCTAAGACTGCCTTGCATCTTATCCAGGCATCCGCCAGTAACTATTTGCCACAGCACCAGGCCGAAGCTGTAGACATCCACCGCCTGCGTGATGGGCTGCTTTCTTGTCTGCCCATCTACAACTCCCTCCTCTTCCTCCTCATAAGCGCCAAACATTTCTGGCGGCATGTAGTCCAGCGTGCCTCGCTGTACAGGTCACACTAGATTTAGCATGGCGTCATACCATGGCTGTGTCAAGCTAAAAGCAGCATCATTGGAAGCAAGGAGAGAAGCCTTGTGTTTGAATGTGAACCTAGGCAATTGCTCACCATGTTGGTCATTGTCTGGCTATGCTCCAGAACCTTGGCCAGGCCCACATCCGCCAGCTTGGCGTGCTTGCCTGTCCGGTCCAGCAGTACATTGGCTGGCTTTACATCAAAGCTGATCACCTGCAAATGTATCTGCGAAATGTCAGAATTCTCTGCAGCATTTGCAATGCCAGCTGGTATGCACGGCTGTCTGAACTAGCAGCGCAGCCCTTTGCCTCATGTCAAAAGCCTGTCAGGTTGCTGAAGAGCACTTTGCACACCATCCCTCTGCATTTGTAAGAAGTGAGATGCTAGGATACAGGCGATGCCCAGTCCAGAATAGCATGTGGCTAAAGCATGCACGCCAGGTGCCCCATCTAGGACAGTATGAGATTTTGCCACTACTGAAAGGGACGCCAAATAAAATCTTCTGGAGGCAGGACCTTCTGGGCATGAAGGTAAGCCAGGCCTCGAGCGATGTCCAGCGCCACGAGATGCCCGTTTTGGTACCAGCCCAGCCGCCGGGCGCTGGGGTTGTCATGCGCTAGTGCAGTTCCCAAGTCCCCTCCTTGCATGTACTCCGTGACCATCATCACCTGCAGAATGTGCTCAGCAAGTGGCCTATGAGTGTGGCAGTGTGGAGTGGGGCAGGAACAAGCAGCCCTCAACAGCTGCAGAGGGCTGACTGAGCAGACCCCTTGCTGGTTGTGAGTGGTGTGCACAACAGACTGACAGAGCTGGGCTCAGAAGTTGCCGGGCACTGTATGCATTGCTTACAAGTACTGAGCAGCCCTAGAATAAACTGCAGCTGCATAGTTCAAGCAAAGCCAGACATGCAATAAACTCTCCAGCCTTGCAGATTTGCACGCCAGAGCATACAAAGCAGTGCTTCTTGACCACTGCTGATGATCATGTGAGAATCGTATGGGCAGATCTGTTCAGGTAGGCTGACAGAGGAAAGTCGACTCACATTGCCTTCAGCATTGGAGGCGGTGCCAAAGTACTTGATGATATTGGGATGCCTCAGGCGCTCAAGAATGGTGCATTCCCGCTGGAAATCCTCCATAACCTCTGCTGCCGGCGCATTCAGGATCTTCACCGCCACAAGAACCCCGTTCCACCGCCCCTTGTACACCTGAACAGGCAGCGCCCTGACGTCCGATGTACTGCACGTGGCCCCCTGGGATGTACTTGACCTCACATGAACACAACATGATCTGTAAGATGTGCTTTTGTGTTCCTCTGCATCACACGCTGTGCATGGTGGGGCTGCATTATGACAGCTGTCTGACACGTGGGCAGACAGTTAGATATGTTGTTGTGCAGCAGCAACAGCTCTCCATTTTGCTGTTCAACGCATCAGCCCTAAGTCCTCATGCCAATCGAGACGCAGTGCATCCCGGCAGGTAGGGCAGGAAGCCCTGCACACCTTTGCAAAGCTGCCCTGGCCCAACAAAACTGGCTCGCCCTTGCCATCCAGCTCCAGCTTCAGATCTACAGAGTCAGAGGGAACGGTGCCTGACGCCCGCATCCTCATGCTGCTCACTCCCCGGAAGGAGTGCTGCCTGATTTTGCGCCTGCGGCGCCAGATCAGCAGGGCCGCAGCCAGGACGCCCAGCGTAATTGCCACTCCAAGAGCCACACCTGCAAATCACAAATTTCTGTTGATTCATCAGCTTGAACTGATGTTGCTACGGCCAGAAGGCAGTCCTGTGGTAAGCAAAGGCAGGTTCATTCAGTATAAAGACACCTATCCATGTAGACTGCAAGCCCAATTGCAGCACAGCATCAAGGCTTTCAGCATGGAATGTGTCAGTACATACCAATGGCAATGTGCCTGTCCGTGTGCACATCAGCCCTGCTGTTGAGGGGCGAGGACCTCCCAAGCGCGGGCACTGCAGTTTCAGCAGCCACATCTCCTTAGCATGCCATGACTGAGCAAACTTGTCCAGACTCTCAGGCAACAGACAGCCATGGCATGCAGGTCCTTTCAGCATATCAGCCTTTGGTTGCAGGAAAATATGAGCGGTGTGTGCTCAGAAGTCCCTGGCTGGAAGCTTGGGCAAGTGACAGAGGGCTGAGATGCATTTGCATACCTGGGGGCTTGTTTGCATAGGGCAGTGGTGGCAAGGGATCATACGGCAACTGCTTGATGCCCTGAAGCGCCCAGGCTTTCTGCGCTCAAAGGGTGAAGAGTGGATATGCCGCCTCTGTGCCACATTGGTCGGCACATGCAAGGGTGGCAATGAGATGTCTTCGCTGCTTCTGCTCGAGACTGCAGCCCTCACTACTGACACCAACATTTGATGCCATCCCTGACTCAATTGAGTGTATTGACAGTTGCAACAGAGGTGGCGGCAAAGAAGGTTTACGATCTCTGCGGAACTGTCACTCATCATGTGGTTGAGGTTTATCCATCCAGCCATGTGCTGGCAGAAGAGCTGAGCTTCAGGGAAACCCACCAGTGGCTCAGATAGGGGCTTCAGAGAATTGTAGACTTGCATCGTCTGATTTCTGGCATCTGTAACGGCGCCAGCCGGCAACAGAGGCACCTCTAGCTTGGTGTTCTCTGTTACAAGATACCGCAGAAAGGACTTCATCCTTTTGGCATGCACCCTACCTGCAAGCACCCATAAAAGGCACTGTCAGGATGTCCCAAAAAGGATCACATAGCAAGACATGCTAGGGCATATTGCAGCGTGTCAATATCCTGCTGCACCTGTGAAGCATAAGCTCAGCAGCTCACGAACAGGAGGCTCTTACAAGAGCAGAGAACTCTAAACATGTCCCAAACAGGCGTGCACACAGGCCCATCATGCATGACATGACATGCCATCTCAACCTAAGCTTCAACTTGCATCGCAACAAATGGATTCTGAACTATTGAGGGCTGAGAGTTGCATACCCTTTGCCCCGATGTCTTCATCTATGACCATGAACATCAACTGGCCTATTGGGTAGGCGTATGGCGCCACTGCAAAGCAGTATACCCATCAGATCACGGCGCTGCCTTGCCTGCTTCATCTCTTCTGATTTCAAGCATCACCAGTACCTTGTCAATGTCAGCCACCAACTAGGCTGCGACTATCAGGGTCACTTGTACATGCCAAAAGTGTAGCATATCGCATGATGTCAAAGCAATCGAAACCAGACCAGATAGAGATGTTTCACAGGTGCTTACTGTTGTGTGTGGGGTCCTGCAGGTTGCCCCATTCAGGAGACCGGAATCTGTCCGGCAGGGTCTGGATGTCAAATGGGAATTGGATATCCTGGACCGGGGCAGCCGCCATATAGTCTCCTCGTGCGTTTCTGACCTTGATCACCCGCTCTACCGGTAGAGCGCTATCTTTCCACATGCCGAGCAGCATCTTGTCCCACACTGCATAGCAAGATGGGCATCAGCAACAGATGGATGACAGGGCTGTGCAGGTCTCATGATGCATGCGAAATGTTGACGATGCGGTGCAGACGCTCTATGCAAAGTCCTTAACTTGTCAAAAATCTTGTGATACACAACGCCCGCTACATGACGGCGGCATCATGCAAAGACCGTCAGTGTGGCTGACAGGCGCTGAATTAGCGCATAGAGCCAGAGCTCAGCGGCCTGTATTGGTGCAGGTGGCCTACTATCATGGGAATAACAGATATTGCTAGCCAAGTGCTCACCGTTCACATTAGGGTTCCGCGTATCACTCAGATCCCCTGTTCGGTCGGGTGCCTGCGCCCGCTGTGTCAGAATCTGCGCCGCAAGGAAATGGCCGATGGGCTGAAAGCCTATCACGGAGCTGGGGCGCTCCAGCATGAGCTGGCTGACGTGGGCAGAGTAGGGCCTGATATATGTCTGCAGCACGCACGGTGCCCAGCCTGACGCGGCGTCCAAGTCAGCGTCCCACATGGCGTCCTGCCTTAGGTAGCTTATCAGGTGCTTGGCGGCAGTGCTTTCCCAAGGCATGGCCACAACAGTAAGGTTGCCAGATGGCAGCCTGCATGGAGCACATCCTCTGCTGACATGACCGTTCTCTGACAAGTACAGAGCGATTATGGTATGCAGGGCATGTAACCCACAGGGAAATGTCTCTTCTGAAGACAGCCTGAATAGCGACGTCATCTGCATACGGTAGCTACCACTCGTGGGCAGGCACAGACATGCCATTGCGCTGTATCACGAAAGTGCCAAAAATGCTGTAGGTACACGGCAGAGCTCTCTGGGGGCTGGCAGGTCCTTCACAGATAGAAAGTGCCAATCGCAGGAAAGCCTGATGCTAAGGTGTTCATGTTGAGACAGGCGGATGCTTACGTGAGATTTGGATTGAGAGACTGGATGTAGCCGCTGAAGGTGCGGATCTTGCAGCTGTATAGCCCGGCCAAGGCATGCGCATCGAGTCGCAGCTCACTGTTCGGGATCCCTGCAAACATCTTTTGGCTCATCTGTAGCTCAACCCCTGTCCTGAGCAATTGAAGTGGGCATGATCGCCATCCCTGCTGAATCATGAGTTGGCAGGCAAGCAAACAGAGGTCACGTATCAAGCACTTCAGCACCCAGTCCTGCAATAAAGACTGTGGGAGCACGTAGCGTCACCCTCCTCCAGTCTCAAGGCTTTGACGCCACACCAGATGCACATCATGAATCTGGATAGCAAGAGGATGAGCCCTACCTTCAAAGTTGTGGATGATCGGTAGAGGAGCGAAGCCAATGGGGATGTGCATCACTCGCCTGCAAAGACTCTTGTCATCTCCTAATACCACCAGCGGCTAGTTGTCTTCTCGGGCAAAGCATCCAAAGCAGAAGATCAGTCTGCGGCGCCCATTGACAGTGGCACAAGCGCAATTGTGTGCCCAGACATTGGATGCAAAGGCGATGGGCTGCTTTGGTCAGCATATGTCCTCCACTATACAAGGCGCATGTGCCATGGGACTGAAGTGCTGCTCACCTGGGAGCACTTAGGATCTCCTGAGTGGGTACCGGGTTCCATACAAGGGCAGAATCATGCTTGAGTGGGCTGTACAAGAACGCCTTCACGGCTGCACAACATCATAGTGCGTCAGTCTCCACATTCAATGAAATAGACATGGTCTAGGCACTGTACATGATTATGGCAATGTAAGCAGTCAAGCTGTCCAAGAACCCCACTCCTGACCGACTGATGCTACCTTTCTCTCCCACATGGAACCTAATGGGTCTTCTGACCCCCCTAAAGGTGTACAGATGCACTAACACCTCTGCTTTTATTGCACGCTTCCCGATGCCAGGGACTTTCTGGCATTGCCAAATCTGACTGCCAGACATCGACATGCATGCCAGCAATACATCTCTGGCATGCCCTCTGCAGGGTGTAGCACTCCTGGCTGCATGGCCATAAGACAATTGGAGCAGGTGCCCAAGAAACTTGTACCTTCAGCTTCGCTGGGCCACAGAGTGTCAAGGAGGAACAGCCTTCCCTGCCTGTTCTCATTCATCTGCCACAGTATTGCATCAAACGAGCTGTAGGCAATGGATGTTGAGCAGACAGTGACTTGATCATTCACTGGTACCCCTGGCAAAGGGCACAGAACGACTTCAGAGCACGCAAAAGTGTCTTTATCCTGCACTCAAGCTGGTGAGCAAAGGATATGCAGCCATGTTAGCCACCATCAGGCCTGGTTGGGCCGCTAAAGCCAGCTGGAACGGCAACCTCATGCAAATCGTTTCATGAATGTACGAGGATTGGGATACATCATCGCAAGCACATCTGGCATCTCACGTCCACATAGGTAGAACAGATGGGGCACGGAACCCCTGTCAGCATGTAAGCATAATGAAAGGGGTGCCAGCACCAGATGAATGCTGCTTTGTTGTGGCGCACCTTCAGACTGTGTACGCTCCACATCTGGCGTGGTCTGCACAATGGTTTGCTCAATCTGGGCCTGCACAATACAAAGAGCCGAGTGAGCACTCTCTCTACTGCTGAAGTTGCCCAAATCTTCAGAGCCCCACTTTTCAAAATTCAGTGTTGTTCAGCACTTAACAAATTGTCAAGGTCTAGATGAGATTCCAGGATCCAGGTGATACAGGATGGTTGAGGCATGTAGCAGGAGAGAGGAGCACACCGAGCAGCATGTAAGTGGGTTTACAAGTGTTCCATGCATGAGGCTGTGAGCTGCACGACAACACATGGAAAGGCAAAGAAAGGGCACACCGAGGCGTTTTGGTAGGTGGGCACCAGACCAAATTGGGGCAAGCAGCTCTGGGCTGTGTCTGACAGCAGCCGGCTAGTCACATTTCTGAGCGAGCCGCCCTCGGAATACCCTACAATCACGGTAGGGTATTCACGTGAGCTCACCTCCCTTATGTCAGACCTTAGGCATGGCATTTGTTTGCAAAAATGGAGCAAATGTGTCTTTGCCATAAGGCTTTCCATGCCAGCACAGTGTATGGAGCCCTTGTGCACTTCTTCCGCCACGTGCACTCCTGTCATCAAATGCTCTGAAATTGGCAGGGGCAATTGCCGCCTGTGTAGGGTAGCGTGCCAAACCTGTCGCAATGAAATGGCAGTGCAGATGCAGGTAAGGAGTCCACTTACCTATGTCTGTGGAGTTGTGGTCCCAGACGAGAAAGCCCATCATGCCGAGGGGGTACAACTCCGAGCTGTCTGCACAGGCCAAGCAAGTCATCTCAGAATATATTCCACACACCGCAATGCTCAAGACGTGTGGCTGCTGGCTGTGTTGCAAAATGCGCCGCAGCAGCATCCTTGATATCCATCTTGAGGCCTCGTGGTGATCCTCAGACACCCCAGCCTCATACATCCACAGCATGTTGCCGAGTCTCAGAGTCAGCATCCTGCAGACCATGCAATATGATGCAGCTGGCGGTACCAGTGTCAAGGCCTGGAGCTGATCAGCCAGGACTGTAGCGTACCTGATGAGGCGGTTGTGAAATTTTCCCACTGCTGTGGCGCAATGCTGGAGATGTTTAGGGCGTGCATCGATGCAGCTGCAATGTTGTGAGGGGAGACACATGCGCCCGCCCTGTTCTTCACCCGGATGGAACGCCCCAGACTGTGCTCATCAAGGTCTGCCATCTGCTGGAAGCTGCAACTTGACACAGGAGGATATCATTGCCTTTTAAATTGGTGATGCCCAACCAAACCAAGGCTTTTGATAAGATCACGCTACTGTTGCAGCATTGAAGCAGAGCCAGATGGCACGACAGTAGGGCACCAATTGAGCAGAGGCTTCGGCAGGCAGTACAAGAACTTGAACATCCTATAAGTGGGACTGCAACTGCAACAAAGAGTTCCCACACCTAAATGGCTGCAAGTCTTGCATGTCTGACAATAGTCAAGGCGGACCCACCCCAGGACATAGTCCGACTCAAAGATATGCGATTCGTTGCTGCTGCCTAGCAAGGACAGTGTTATGCAGGGAGGCCACTGCACAGCGCGCCCCCGCCCAAGCCTCCAGCCTGGCGCCAGCTCAGCCAGATACTTGGCCACCGTGTGAATGAGCGCAAAGTTGAGAGGATCTACCGCCACGTTGATCGCCTGATCTGGCAACCTGCACACATGCTGAAGCTCAGTCCCCTGCTTTTTGAAGGCACAGGCACATGCATGAGATGGAATGGCCAGCATGTGCACCAATGTCATCATTGGGCATCATGCCTCTTCAACCTCAGGCTGCCATACACAGCAGATATCACCAGGGGACTCAACAGCAGGCCACCTTGCGCCAGGATTGAGGACTGTGATGTTTGGGTGGTTCCAGGTGCTGATGCGGCACTGCAGGATATCTGAGACGGCTTCAGCATCGAGGCACAGGCCGTCACGAGCAAGCCCTACAAAGCACAGCTGCCTGTCACCCCTTGCCTCCCCTTCAAGCACCGCAGGATGCCATTGCCATGCAACAACATACCATCCCCCAGAAGTCCTGGAGCAAGTGAGACATGGGGGTGCATGTCCACGGAGAATACATGCTAGGCCTGAGATGGGGGAGCTTTTAGATCAGAGCTTTTATGATTTGCGGCCAGCTCACCTGGAACTGAATGGGAAATGACGACTGCGTCCATTGCAAATGGGACCTGATTTAGACTCTCTCCAACCCTGAACACGTGCCATTCACTTTCTACCCGGCCCCTTGCAACCAAAGGCCCAGCAATCTGCACCCAAGTTCACTGCTACCTTTTCTTGGCAAGGGTGAGGGTTCACACCTGGCCTTTGCTACAAGCACGTCAGCAGCTATGGCATCATTCAGGACCATCAGGTCTACTGTGTGTTTGGGGTACCTGTAGAGTTCTGTGAAGGCAACACACAACAGATGTCAATTTGTATAGCCAATTGCACAGGCACTGCATAAAGACATCACAAGCTGCCTGACTCCAAGCTTTCAAATGGCATTTCCTAATCATCCCACTTAGCAGTGAACCCCACAATGCTTTCCTCATATAAGCCTGAGCTGACAGTATTTGAGAGAGAGCAGAGCGAAGCGAGCATCTTTAACACACTGCACGATTAAAAAGAGCAGCGCAGAGATCACAGAAGTGCGAGAGGCACGTGAGAAGGATCAGCCTGAGCAACCTACCGCTGTAAATGCTTTCCTGGGTAGGCACCCATCTCACAACAGACTTGCTGTAGCCCTTCAGGGCAGCTGTCAAGACAGGAGTGAAGCTTTCTGGGCCTGCAACGGCCAAGTATTCTGGGATTCCTTCGACCCCTGCACAGCGCATTGCATGGTATCGTTACAGTGTGCGCCATGGTTTCAGGGACGGGATGATGGGAGATACATCACTGCTCTAGAGCGCCTTCAGCCACTACAGAGCACGCTGCACATTCTCATCTTGGAGGCATAAACCCCAAGATAAACCCATAAAGCGTTCACTCTGGCAACAAAGGTTGAGTGCACCCTTTGTAGGTGCACTGGCATGACAGGTGTAGAAGAAAGGCTTACTCAGGACAGTATTGGGCATGTCTGGCGTGGACTTGCACAGCACGCCTGCCACAACCTTCTTATAGCTGTCAATCTGCGCATCAGTCAGCACAGCCTCAGAGTCAAGATGCACATATGATGTGGCAGGACGTGCAGCTAGTCGTGAAATACCTGCGCAGATGATCCTGCCGCAAAGCCCAGAGCAAATCAGTCAAGCCAGAGAAGAAGTACTCGCATGCTCAGCAGGGTGTCTCCAGGAAAGTGGTGATCAAGTGATACCAATCTCAAAGCAGCAACAGCCTACGATACAGCCAAAATCACAAGCAAGTTCAGTGTCAACAGGGCATTTTCCACACAGCTGTTGGTGCACATGGACATGGCAATAGATGCGCATGTGCTATATGCTGCCAGTAAGGCAGAAGTTGCCAAGCCTTGAAGCACACACGGGCAGAAGACCCACCGCAGCAGTGGCCAGGTGCAGGCTGCTCAAAGGCTTGAGGCCAAATGCCGGAAGCTGCGACTGGATATTGTCGGAGAGCAAGGTCTCACCCAGCTGCCTGATCTGGCACCCAATCGGGTAGCCTGCATGGCAGAAACAGTTCCGATGTCTATATTTCAATAAGCAGAATGCTCAGAACTGACTGTTGCTACTGGGATGTGATATTAAGCAATGTGTCACACAGACACAGCAACGGGCAATATGAAACTGGTGGCGGCTTACGTATCAAGATATCTAACATGGAGCACCCATGCAGGTGGCAGGCAGGCATTTCTCACCTCTAGATGTAGAGTCATGGTCGAAGACCAGAAATATCAAAAAGTCCAGAGCACGCAGCTCTTGGACAGGCTTTGCACCTGCATTGTAAACGTGCACTAAGTGCGCACCCTCGTAATTTTTTAGACTGGTGTATGCAGATGCATCTTAGGCCTTCGCAATCATGAGAACTCTACTGGCCACTTACTCAGACCCCGGTTGCAAGACAAAACTAGTGCAGACACATGGACAAGGATGGAGAGACATCACATCTCATGTATCTTGAAGGTTGGGAAGCGCTATCTGGGAAAAACATCGAAGCAGGCATGGGACTTGTACCTGTAAGTCTAGGGAGGAGAGAGCTTGCTGCCCATGCATTCACTGCACCGGTGCTATCAGGAAGCCTCTGGAACCCGTTTTGGGCAAGATTGCCAAGAACAGTGCTGTTGGTCAACAGGTCCAGAACCACAGAAGGTGGGTTTCCAAAAGCAAAGCTTGGGTCATCAAGCCTGCGCACAAAGGCCAGGCATGGTCAGAAACACTGCTATTTTCTGCAGCCTGTTCCCACGCCAATGCCATAGCACACTGCCCTGCAGCCTTCCAGGCATTTATAGGGAACGCTGTCTCCATGTATGATGCAATCTTGCACTAAAAGAGGTAGGCTGCCTCAATTCTGGGACATCAGACAGATGTGAGACCACATGCTGACATGTAGCAGTGTCAGCATGCACGGGATGGGTGTAGCTGCGTGGATCTCACCCAATGTAAAATGTGTCGTTGCGTTGGAAGTCCAGGTAGGTCACATTGAGGGGCCCCACGCATGGAGGAAGAGGCGTTGCAGGATCCACGCCCAGGCGCCAGCCGGGCGCCAGCGCAGCAAACATCCTCATCAGCTGACTTGTGTCTGCGCCGCCGCTGTCGCTCACAGGACTGATTGGGACATGTGGCAGCCTGCAGGTCACTCCACAAGCTTTAATCCACACAAAGCATCAGGTTTCATGTCTGCACAGTTGGTGCTAATCACCATACAGAGCATCAAAACATCGTCTGCTTCAGGGGCTTGATCAGCCCTTGGTCTCCCATGCCAGTGCCTTCCCAAATGAGATGCACAGAGCACAAGCCTGAAAGGACATAGCTGCGATGTGGTGGGAAGGCATGTTAGCTGCAAGTACACCTACTGTAGGTCAGGGTTAAGAGCCTGTATCGTAGGGTCATCAATTGTTGTAATGTCGCACTGGTATATGTCGGCGAGAATATCTGGAGTCAGGTGCAGCTCCTGGCCCTCAGCATCTGGAAGGACATAGCATCAACAAGTCAGCATCTGATATTTCCAGTAGTAACAAGGCGCAAGCGCTGAGAGGTCTGCCCGCTACTTGTCAATTGCCGCAACGAATTATAGCAGGTCAGGTCACAGAGACATGGTGACTCACTCCAAGGCTGCCAGCTGTGCACAAACTTTCGCGCAACAACTGCAAATGGCACTTCCATGATTGTACGGTTGAGGCCCCTGCAGCAGGTTCGCCTCGTCAGGCAACTGCCGTTAATGCCCTAGAGGACACATGCTGCTGTGGTCAACATGCTGTGTCCCTATGAAGCCTGTTCACTGGAAGAGTCCCCAAGCCAGCTGAACCCCGGCCCATATATACTCCAAAGCATGTCCCGCATCATCAGAGATGATATAACATCAGAAATGGTATAAAGAAATTCAGCGCAATGCCGAGCGGGCGCGTGCCTGGTTAGCGGCGCAGCTTGGCTCTCTGACAGGGGACTCGCTGTCACCAGGACATCGCACGTGCCATTTGAGAATAGCTCAATCCCTGGACCAGCCCAAGTACTGTTGGGATTTTGTATGGCATCTCTCGTCCAGACATGCTGAAGATCAGCGCTGGATTCAGACACGCAGTTGCTGACCAGGGAAGAGAATTGCGTGCATGGCAAGAGGCGAGGCATACCTGTGAGGCTTGAGGTGAAGTTGGAGTTGGACAGACCCAGTCCCCAGCTGGTTGCCAGGAGAGTCCGGATCCTCTGGCTGCTGCTGAAGAGCGCTGCCGTTGCATCTGACCCGCACACGGATATTGTTGCTGGTGCCACGCTATCTGGGTCTGCATTGTGACAAACACTACTCCAGGCTATGTTCTTGCGCTGCTGTCATGCTTCATGAGAAAGAGGCAGATATGCAGTGGCTTGCCACCTAGAGACAAAGCCTTGGGCTTAGAGACAGTACAGTGAGATGTTGGGGTTGAGGGTGCTCACCTGCTGAATCGATAGCATAAGTCGTCACAGAAAGACACAGCAGTAGCAGTAGTGCTGCCTGCAGTGAGGCAGTGCCTGCCATAGGGCAATCCCTCGATCGCGAGGCAGCTCCCTGATCCTTGCGTTGGTTCTGCAAATGGCTGTCATGGCGCTCGAGGTGGTTCTGCACGAGCAGCGCCATTGTCTGCAGTCTTCCACATGCCTGAGCGCCAGATTTTGTTGTGGGGCTTCCTGCCCCCTATCGCGCGTAGCAGACTGGAGACACGCTATCTGTAACAATGAATGCTAGTCAAGCGTGTGATAGGCATCCCTGCTCTTTAAAATTCCTGCAGTGCTCATCCGCGAGGGTTGCACTTGCACGCCGTACAGGAAGCGTAATATCTGGTCATATGCAAGTCTGATACAAGATCTATTTGAAAGCTCCACAGAAGTTGTAGCAGGTGATCATCGCAGTGCAGAAAGGCAGCATTGATAATGTTCCGGAAGAAAGTTCGCAGGGGCTGACTCAACACTCACGTGCCGCATTCATAAGCCGACCGCTCTTCGATTGTCAATGTGAGGACCTCTTAATCTCACGGAAATAAGCTTGGTGAAGATCATGCTGATGTGCCGGATGCCTTTGCCGCGTCAACAGGTCACTTCTTGATGCCCATGATGAGTCAGCCTACAGTGTGCTAACCAGCATAAATGCTGTGCACATACGCTGCAGCGATGCAGGAGGCTGATAATTCTCAAGGAATATACTGAAATTGTAGCACCTGAGCCCAGCTCAGTCTTGAAGTCTCATATTCATATCGGGATCGTCAGTATGTGTCCAGCAGGATAGTTCCAGCACTCCCAGAGATAGGCCTTTGAACTCTGTCAGGCGTCAATGCCCAGCTCTTACGACCCACAGATCTCCACCACCAGACTCACTTGAACATGTGAAGATGCAAGCAAAGCCCTCTGGGTTAGCAAGTCCTTGGCAGGCCGCTGCAGCGTCTCACGGGCACTTCTGAAATTGCTGCAGTTTCTTGGGGACCCGTCCATTCCCTGCTGTCATTCCTGGACTGATGACAGGAAAGCGCGTTGGTACCATCCCATGGTGTTCAGCCCTCAACAAATCTGGTGGAGCCACAATGCGACATTCTGCACTGGATGCCTTGAAGAGTCCTCAGCACATCTTAGAGGTGCTGCCAGAGACATGTAGTATGTTTGTCCCACCTGTGCGCCTGAGTACACCCTCTGTACTTGGTATAGACTGTGCCTCTGGCATCAGCAAAGGAGGGCAGGAAATTGGAATATGATGCAGCATGCTCGCGACTGTCTCCTGCAATGCACTGCACGCTGATCTGGTCCCTCAAACGGTGACAAGATCCTACACTAAGCTCTCGCAGGCTTCTCAAAGCTGTCAATAGCCTGCACACACCTCTAAACTTTAGTATGTTTGAAACATACAGAGAGCACAGATGCTACTTGCTGCCAGATCACTGGCTACGTATGTACAGTGCCAATTGAGCTATCAATAAGGTGATGAAGGTGACAAAGGTGCATCTCTATGCAGTGTGCAAGGTGCTGATGAGTTTGGCACGACTGCCTGTGCTGCAGATTTGTGGCACCATGACTTCAACTGGAGCAGCCTGGCCAGAAGCGCTAGCGCAGCCGGTGTACACAATTAATACATGCATTGTGTGAGCCATCACGTTGTTTCTACAATATTCAGACCCATACACTCAACCAATGCTGCAGAGGCGTGCCAGTCAGACGAAGAGCAAAAGCATGCCTTGTCTAGTGTTGATGATGTCTTTCCTGATGTGTTGTATCAGGTGTTTTAACTCTCCTTTTCAGTTACCACAGTTCCAAGATCTCACACGTCTGTACACGATCACTACACCTTGCTGAGTCTGCATGCAAAGGGCAGCACAAAAGCGACAGAAGCTGCCATGTCACCACTTCCTGATGCTAGCAACAGTGAGGCACAAGATGCAGACCATCCAGCCGAAGGGGCCTCTGAAGAAGTGAGGCAGTCTGATGTCCAGAATGATCGCGGAGCCTCCTAGGAGGGCCGGCCACTTGCCCAGGGACATGTGTGTGACCCTTGTCACCAGGCGGAACGCGGAGTCCTGAGATTCAGGAGCCGGCCACAGTTCGGGGGTGACAAGGGTCGGACTGACCTCACTCCCCAGGATGGCCCAGAAGGCATGGATAAAATGCAGCCTGATGCTACCTCATGAGCTGCTCCACCAGAATCAGTATCATGGCTGCGGTTGTATCATGTAATTAACCCCCCAACACATCATAACGTTTGCTCCTTCATTTTGGAAAGCAGGCAAAGGTGCCAGGCTGTCATCTGCTGGCCGTTGCTGCTTGAGCAGCTGCTGCAACTTCAGGCTGATCATTGCCCATAGAGCCTTGCTGTATGAGAAGTTGCAAGACACCTGGAAGACTGAGACTGCGGGATTCTCTGATGTCACGAAAGTCTCTCGTGCAGAGTCTGTGGGTCACAACTTGTTGACTGACAAGGACTTGGGACAGGGACTGAGGCGGGCCTGGGCCTTGTGGGTAGTTCATCAGATCAGGAGCTTTGAGCAGCCCTCCAGGGTGCCGAAGAGCGCTCCTGCCATCCAGTACAGCTTCCCTGTGATGGTACCTGTACAAGCAGAGATTTCTGCATCAATGCATGACCACACTGAACAATTGACTCCCTAATTCTGGTGTCTACTTGGATGTTCATCTGGAGATTGTGGGCTTGGCCACCATGCAACCCTCTTCTGCCAGCTCACACCTTATACCCAAACTTCAGGAATGGCACAGGCTCAGCCGCTGCGGCAGCACTAGAAGTTTTTTTGCTTGCAGCACAGGTGTTGCACACATGCACATGCAGCAGAATAGGTGGGGTGTATTGCAGAGCAGCACACCACCGAGTGATCAATCAGCTCACTGTTGGGGGAAGCAGCTCACTTGGCAGTGAGCTTGACGGCTGCTGAGAGGTTGCAGGTGCTGGCGTGGGCAGCACTGTCTGCTTAGGCACATCCAGGTGAGTCTCCTGGTCAATACTGGCATGCGCAGAGATGTCTTGGTGCCCTGCATGTGCAGCATATCAGCATCAGTAGCTTGCAGCTTATAGCAAGTTGCATGCAGCGGCTTACCTTGAACTGTGATGAAGCTCTTGCAACAGCAATTACAACGACATTCTTGGCAGAGCTAGCAGGCAAAGCAGCAGCACCTTTGCAAGCCTGTCAAGAGACCTTCTTCATTCAGGGATGCCACCGAGCTGTTGCAAGGTTAGTCTATATCTACTAGATATGCATAGTATGCACCCAGCACATCAGATCAATAGCGCTTTCTGTGATTTGGTACAGGTGCTGTGCATAGCACATGGGGCACACCTGACTCCACATCAGTGGGCTCTGCATGCAAGGTGTCAGCAGGGGTCCTGGCGCTGCTGGCATGGGTCCTGGTCTCAATATGAAGGGCAGCGCCAGCATCAGCATCCTGCCTCTGGTGGTTCGCGCATTTCCGCGTGGCGCGCAGCACACCTGCAAAGCATAGACAGAGTGATGCCATCGCTCTAAGCAGCAGCAGCAAGGCGATGAGACATGAGCACTTGGCTTATGATGGCCTTCCACAAAAGTACGACTTCCTAATTAGCTGGATGCATAGTCGTCGTCTGCCCTAGACTGCATCATGAGCCAGACAAGAAGCAGCCAGCTATGCAAGCAAGCTCATGGCATGTGCTCATGGCATGCTTAGCTGGCTGCTCCTTGTCTGCAATCTATCAAGGTCAGGAAGGGCTGATGTAGCACCTTTTGTCTTGTTGATGATCTTCACTTTCTCCTTGGTGGATGTGGTACTGTCCTCAGAGAAGAGACTCGGGTACATGGCATCTGGATCCTTCATCTGGAGGAACACGCTTGTCCTGCATTCAAGCGTGACAATCGCAACTCAATCGCTGTCGGGTGACTTTGCTGGGTGTGCAGCAGAAAGGGAACTACAGGAAGCGGTGCAGAGGAGAAGGGGGAATGGGCTCACCCGTGTCTTGCCAGGGCAGATCTCAGACACCTCCTCCCTGTGGCTGATCTGCAGTTGTCCGGAGAGGGGACAGCGGCGCGATCAGGGCGTGGCCGAGTCAACAATGGGTGCCTGACGCCCCGCACCGTCTTGTACAGCACATACGGCTCCGTCGCCTTCGCTCTCACCGGCAAAGTCAGCGACATAGCTCCTGCATGTCATGAGACTTGCTTGATATGCACAGCGCTCGCCCGCTTGTCAGGCGGCCTGCCCAACTTTCCCATCAGCACGATACGTTCCTGCGGGCCGCACTATAATGACAAGTGCATGCAAGCTGCAGGGCATTATGCTTACAACATATGCTTACCTGACTCTTTGAAGGTGCCCCTCTAAAGTCTTGCGTTCAGTATGCGCCGGACGTGCACCACAAAGCTGGCAGCTTCCGACGACTGGCAGTCTGTGAGCAAGGCCTCGGCTTGCAAGCTGTGTCCACTGATGCAGCAAAGAGCCTGTAATGTCTGCGTCTGTCGAACGAAGGCGTGTGAAGGCTTGTGAGCATTTCTAGAGAGGCCAGGTCTGTGAGACGAGGTCGAGCAGCAGGAAGGCGAGCCCAAACAGGCAGCTGCCCAATTAGGCCTAGACCGCAGCATGGAAAGCAGCTGATCACTGACACTGCATCGAAAGTCTTTCCATAAGTGCAGGCATTTCAAAAGCATCGAGTCGAGTGGCTGAAACCATCAGAGTGAGTCGCACGGGGCTGCGATATTCACTTTCTTGCATGTTGGCTGTTTCCACTTCTCCCTTCTGTAAGGCCTTCGCTCACCTGTAGCGCTAAAAGAGACTTTTAGAGTGTCAATGCAACGATTCAGTATTACCACACATGGGAGACACCAGCATACCGACTGACACTCTCTTCATCGGGAACCTGGATCAAAGAGTAACGACCAGGATTATATATGACCTGTGCATTCAGGCGAGCTCCATACTTGGTGCAGACTGTATCATGGATGTTTGTCAGCCGCATCACGTGATCTGAACGCAAACGCACAAGGGCTTCATACCTCTCACTGCAGGCCGGTCCTGTTCAGAGAGTCAATCTTCCAGAGGCTTACACTGGCGTTCATAAAGGATACGCCTTCTGCCACTATGAGACTGTGGTGGGTCACTGCCCCAGCAGTGCAGACTGGGCATTCAGTTGTCACTCCCGCTGGCAAGCCTCTTGCAAGCTTGACCACATCTGCAGCCTAGTACTGTGATCATGCAGGAGAGCGCAAAGTATGCTCATGCGCTTTTCAAGGACCTGCTCCAGCTTTTTGGGAGGCCTGTGTCAATAGCCTACTCGCCAGGAGGCAGGACAGACAGCTGAAGCCTTTCACTCAAAGGCCTGTGGCAAGGACAATGCAGCATCATGCCAGTCAACAACGTTGATATTAGCATCAACTCCACCTTAGCTTAGGTGTGTAGTGAACACTGGAACGAGCCGCTCGGACGCTCAACAGCACGACAGGGCAACCTGCTTGTGCTCGCAAGAGAGGTGTTTGGCAGTCCAAATGTCATCACAGCTACACCAAATAGCAAACACTGGAAGAAGCCGCTAGGACGCTCAATTACACGACAGGGCAACCTGTTTGTGCTGGCAAGAGAGGTGTTTGGCAGTCCGAATGTCATTACAGCTACACCAGTAACCCTCCTTTCGTTCCTTTTCAGCTTGGTCTCATGGTGCCAAAAGGTAGCAAGTGAAGCGCTCTCAGTATGTTGCCCCTCTCCGGCTGCAACAAAGTTTAAGGAGCTTCTGTGGGAGCCATGCTGTATGAGACGTCGGACCATGCTACTTCCAATAGTTTTGTCTTACAGCCATGACACCCTACACTTGTCTGCACAGTGCTGCTAATTGTACAACCTCCTAAGCGGGAGCCTTGCGCTTCCGCGCAAGGAAGCGCTCCTTTGCAGCAGTCGCCTTCTCCTCTTTTGTGAGCGCTGGCGTGCTAATTTCTGCAGGCGCTGGCTTTGCATCCGCAGCCTGCGCTGATCCAGGGCCAGCCTGTGAAAGTCCTGCATCCTTCTTGAGAGCTTCCAGGGCTTGAGAGACTGCCGAAGAGCCCCCTCCCTTCTCGACCAACCTTTCCTCTGCTGCAGGCTCCTGTGCTGGCTGTGAAGGCCCCTCAGCTGGTGCAGCTTCTCTGACGGCTGCTCCAGGTTCCTGCTTCTCAGCAGCTGCTGTGCTGCCATGCTCCTTTGCTGCCTCATAGGCCTCCCTCGCTGCCCTGCACACAGAGCAGAAAGGCTCACACATCACACGGGCACTTCAGGAATACTGACGACGTATGAGCTGTCAGGCAGTTAGCATTGCAGCTGAGCCCTAAAATGTCCACGAAACACTGTTGCGAGGAGTCAAGCATTGTGCTCAGAAAGCTGCTCAGATCAGGCAGGTATGCGCAGCATGGCTTGACAAGCAATGTGGCCCCAGAAGGTATAGCGTGAAGAGGGAGGAGGCATACCTGGCGGCCTCCCACTCAGCGTCCACAGGGGCTGAGGAGCCCTCCTTTGGTTCATCTGCCAATGATGAGGGTGGCCCCGCAGGGCGCTTGGGCGGCTCAGCTGTCCCAAAGGCTGTGTTGTTGCTCATGATGTTCCTGCAGGACAGACATCAGCAGGGTGAGGGTAGGAGCAAAGCATCACCAAGGGACTCGAGGCGGACAGTGCACACTTGGCAGGCGTCTGAAGCTGTATAGTCCTGTATATGAAGCGCCAGCACATTATACAGACCACATAAGTCCACTACAACTTTTACTTAGGGATGGGTCTGTTTCCGTGAGCTTCTGCAGAATGGTTGCACTTGGGAAAGTTCATGAAGGAGAGGGCGCGCTCTGAGATATTGGGGAATATCATGTGCACCAATGTGAGGCACCTGTAGAAGTTGCCCATATGCCCTGCCTTGGTGACATCCTGCTTGGCATCCCGGGCTTCTCGGATCTTCTCCTCTGCCAGCCACTTCTGATCCTCCTCCAGCTTCTTTTTGTAGGCCGCTGTCACAAATTTGTCCTTGTCGCCGAACAGGTGGTCCTCTGTCTTGCGATCCTTCAGCAGCCTGCAGGCAGCAAAGTTATTAGAGCATCTGGCTTCCATCCTGCGTCCAATATGCCAGCTGCCATACCTCAAGCCTCGACATTGACGCTGATCTGCGTCATTGCATGGACGCCTCACTCTGCTGCAGGATTATCTTAACAATTATCCCCAGAATGTGGTGATTCTTGTGCAGCATGAAAGACCAGAAGAGCTTGAGTGTCATCTACATCCCAACGCCACAACACAGAGAGTTGTATCAATTTGGCTCAGAAGCGCCCTCACAGCGCTCCTGCCAGGCAGCATGTGTGTCTAGTGCAATGACCTGGGGTGAATGTCATGCGCTGTGTGATGGGGCTACTCACTGTCTTTCATAGATGATGTCCTGCTCCCTGTTCCTCTCCTTGGCCTTGTCAAGAAGACCCTCGATGTAGCGCGACTTCCGTTGCTTCTTCTCCTCCAACTTAGGCTTCTCTGACTCCTTCAGGCTGTCATACACCCCATCGTAGTCAAACACCGAGGCATCCTCGGCCAAAGCTGCTGCATGCAGTTGTGCCACCTGCAGCATCAGCATGCACAATTCAGGGACACATGGGTGTCGCATGCCTCAGCGAAGCTATACATCGCGCTTGAAGCTTACAGTATTTGGTTTGAAAGCTCAGCGCTTGAAATTTTCAGCGCGCTTGAAGCTTGGAACTCAGCGAAAGAGGGAAGAACCTGCCTTCTTGTCCGTCTGTTTCTTTGCTGCCTGACGTGCTATCTGGCCTCCGATAGTTTGACCATCGTCATCGGAACCGTCATCATCGCCAAATACGTTGAGCTTCTTTGGTTGCTGCGCAGGTTGCACCTTCTGCTTGGGCAGCTGAAGGCCATACTTCATGCCTTTAGTACCATTTTGCATGTGCATGTTGCACCAGAAGCTCTGCAGCGACTGATCTTATTCGTTCCTACGCCTTTTCTTCACAACCGCCCCTCACACCCGTAACTTTATGTCCCGAGGTGAGTAGCTTCACTCCATCAGGCCACCCACACCATGTATGCATGCTCGACCTAGGTAGGCTGAGCAATAAAAGGCCAAGTTGGATGTTAATGAGTACAGTGCTGTCAATGCGCAGGATGTACAGAGATCCTGCTCCGGATGGAACGTGCCTGCATGTGCCGTAGCGTGCCCTCATATTAATGTTTCGTGTCACAACAGGGAACGTCGTGGGCTGTTTGCAGCCCTTCGAGTCTATCATAAGACGCTTTGACCTCAAGTGAAGCCGTACTGCCCATCACTGCTTCTGCAGCGAGGTAACCATTGAGATCCATAATGTCGATCCTCCAGCTCAGGGCTTGCAAGATCGCTGCTATGGTGGTCCTCTTTACATTTGCAGCTCTGTACTGGCATGCTGAAGCTCATGCAGGGCTATTGATACCTCAGAATAGCTTCCAAGACAGGAGTGCCCCAGCAGTGAGAGTGCAATTTATAGGGGAGAGCCTCTGCCCAGACTGCGCAGCCTTCACCACAGATATACTGGATCCAGTCTACAGGAGCGATCTCAAGCATGTTGTTGATCTGGACTACATCGCCTGGGGCAATGCCAAGAACGCCAGCGGATCACCCGAGTGTCAGCATGGGCCCAGGGAGTGCAAGCTCAACAAGGCCCTCAACTGCGCTCAACACTACAGCAGGTGACTTTCCTATTACTTGCCTGGTCCATGAGAAGTATTGACCAGCTCACTGCAGCCTCCAGTTCTGGCCTTCAGCAGCTCTTAGGCATACTAGTATGCGTAGTCAAAACCCACATCATGGATGGACTGTGGCAGCTCTTTGTCCTGTGACATCCTTATGGATTCCCTCAAACGGTGATGCAGGACGCAAGAAGACTTCTTCATCTTCCTGCTCTGCCTGGAGAAGACAGCCTTCAGCACAGGCGACGATGAGGTTCTGGAAATATGTTCCAGCCATGCAAACCTGAGCGAGAAGAATCTCCGGCATTGCATGGAGGGCAAGCTTGGTGAGTTTAAGAACTCAGCCTCTTCCAGATGGGCACTGAATATGTCTCTCTGGCTCCACATTGTGCTGCCTTTCCTTGTTAATCACATTGTTCTTGAGGGGCACAACACAGCCCAGCTCGCAAGCATGGGCAGGTGTGTCACCCACAACACGCCTGCCTATGAGGTACAGCGCACTCTTTGGGCAGCAGCCTTGGAAGTTGATAAGGTACCTCACCTTCCCTGCAGGTGAGCAGCTGGAGGCGGAGGCAGCGCAGGCAACCCCGCCACATCAGTATGTGCCCTGGATCCTTGTGAACGGCGTGCCCCTTGGTAAGCATTGCCCTCTGCACCTCCCAGCGACTCCTTATGCAGGCCATGGACTTGCTATTCATGTGAGTGAGTGAGGCATGTTATGCATGGAGTGATGTTGAGCCCTCTTGGACTCTGTACGGCATGTGGGTCTACCTGCAAGGTGGTGCGCATTGCCAAGATTGGAACAGTGTGCGTAGCGGTCCCACCTGCAGGGATGTCTTGGAGTTCTGGTGTTGGACACGCTTTTCAGCCATGCACATCCCTGCAGGGGCGGATTGCGGGAACCTCGTGACGTACATCTGCACAGCCTACCAGGGGGAAAAGCCGAGGGTGTGCAGCGAGCCACAGACCCTCCACAAATGCCCTGGAGCCCCATCTGAGGATTCGGCAGGGCTCCAGCTCATGTCGGGCGCAAGCCGGTAGGGCGTAGCTGCAGCGCAGCTTCCCTAGCAGGCACATTGAACACCCTCAGTGCTCATGCTTGGGCCAGACTCCAAGACTTGGGAAGCTAAGCACAAGGCGCTGCTGAAGGAGAGCCAGAGCATTGTACCGCGTTATTGCAGAGCAGACTCCGGCAAGCTGTCTGGACATGCCCAGGCCTTGACACCCGAGTCAGTTGTAGCTTGGACCCAAGCTGACTAATCCGCTTCGTTGCAAGGCAATTGCCTGACGCCCCCAAGGTGTCGCCATCATGCAAGGCATGCAAAGCAAATGCCACATGCCTCACTATTCATAAAAATGGGCCTTGACGTATGTGTTGATACTCTGACGCCAATCTCCAAATTGTATCCTATCGATATCTTACAGCATCAAGCAATGCGCTCTGTGAAGTGCCAATGCTTTCTCAGGGATTGGGTTCTGGTGCAGGCTAATAGACAATATGGTGGTTAGCGCATCATGTAGTTGCCATCGCTTTTTTTCAAATCCCAGCCTACAGAAGAGCGCATGTGCATATCCTAGCCTCTTGTCTCATTCAGGCACCACGATGCCAATTTCACAGAGATCTAATCAAATGCAAAATGCATATTGCAACCTGCAGGTTGCAACATGCATGTGTGCTGCATAGCCACTAGCAATTGAAAATGAACCCGCCTGACACTGAAGAATATCTGTAGCAATATCTATGAGAGCTCGCACATGGGCGACTCATCTGAGTTCTTGTGGCGCGCGGCCTATCCATAGGATAAATCTGTTGCATGGGACTCTAACATAGGCAGCTGAGCTTCATGGCGCCACCTTGATCGCATGGAGGGTCAGTCCTTTGGCCCAGCGCTTGCAACTGCAATGGCAGGCTCCTCATTGTCACGGGACACCAGCCTCAAAGACTATTTGCTCATGCCTGTCAGATTACCGCGCATTGCGCAACGCCTACTTCGGACACCATTTCTTCAGATAGCCCCGGCAATGTCTGAATTCAGACCAAATGCCCTCTCCTTGAGCCATTTTGCCAGCTGAGCATCTGCTTTTGTTGTGATGACATGTGGAAGCGCTCAACATATTAATGGGCTCATTCCACAATCGCTTCTATAGTTGTTGGGGATGCGGGACATCCCAACACCTAAAGAGAGAACCCGACAACGAGGAGGACCCTTGCTTGCAATGCGTCAATAACTTCAATGCTTCAAGTTGATCAATGCATACAAAGTATGGGCTGCATGACGCGCCGTAATAAATAGAAGATGTCCCCCATCACCAGGTACAGTATGTGCATGCGGCACGCATTGCAAGCATGTGACGCAAGAATTTTAATTCGTGGTCCTAGGGAGAGCTGCAGGTCGGAATTCTGATTCCTTGCAGTCCGATCGTGTTCTTGGGGTAGAAATTAGGGTTGGCGGCCAAGATGCTGTCCAGGGATGCAATGCCGAGCTGGCTAACGGCGAGCACAGTGGTGTTCGGCGGGAACCTGTAGCTCGTCACGCCGCATGGACTGTATGTCACGTTCTGCGCGGTCACCACTCCGTTCTGCGCATGCACACGTTTGCATCAGCTTTTTGTTTTGTGAGCTAGACCTATGAGTTGCATCAACTGGCAGGACACAGCCAAGTGCGAGAATGACAGAATACTGTTTGATGCTGCGATGCCGCTCAGAGTGCCAAAGATGCCTTCCAATCTAGGACAGTGCTACTCCAGCCAACACCGACCTTATCTACTACACGCCACAATGCACACGCCTTTGACAAGGGCCATCTTGAACGCAACTGTAAGGTGGTGCATTGAGTGCCAAATGGACCATGAAACATGTACATGCAATCACCGAGTGTGGATGACGCAATCAATTGCATACGACTTTGATGGTGCTGGTCGCCCATGAGCAACGAAGCATGATGCTGTGGCTAGGTCTAGGAGGTGCCTCGTCATACCACGGTAACGGTAGGTGCTGGAACGTTGTTGACCGCAGCAGGCGCGCCAGGGGAGGTGCTCGTGCAATAGTTGGCCACGGTCTTGACATTCGATCCATGGAGGGTTGTGCCAAAACTGCCGGCGTTGGGGATGTTAAACACTCCCTGCTCCGAGCTGGGTAGGGTTGGACTCTGCACGAAGTACTGCAGCGTGCCCGTGTACGGAGTCGCCATGATGATGCCTAGCGCAGAGCACACGGCTGTCAAAGGCTTTATCACATGGTAAAGATACGCACTGCAAGATTTGGAAGATCTTCTAAAAGAGCACTGCACAAGGGCCATCAGATAGTGTGCTTGACATGATGCACACTCCGTAGTGGACGTCAAAAGCATGTGAAGCGCAAAATGCTGGTCTTTGCCGTGTAGATCACTCCTGCATGGAATATACTATATGAGCAAAGCTAATGGCAATGTGAGCCAACGTGGGCAGCTTTGAAGGTGAGTGAGTCAAACCACCTGAGGTTTGGGTAAAGGTGTACACCCTGCACTCCCCAGCTGGAACAGATCCAGGAGGAACGGTGCTGCAATCACATCAAAGACGGTCATGCTCAAGGTATGTGCGAACAAGCAAGAACAACAGACAGAACTCGCTGGTAGTGCCACCATGTATCGCTAGGGCAACACCCTGGCCTGTAATTATGCTGATGCGTATCGCTTTGTGACGTACAATCTCAAATCAAGGGTGCTCGATCTAGCAAGTCAGCTTCAGGTGCTGTTCCGATGACTGTTGCATGCAATCCCTCACTTGCGCCACACAGCTGATGGAGGTGACCACCATTGCATCAGAAAGCGCCTCGAAGCATCGCGCTAAGTGCCAGGTCTGAGGGTGTGCTCATCTTGGGGTAGGATCACTTTGAGGTCGGCAACTCACTAGGTCTGAGTGGTTGTTGTGGTGTCTGTTGTCGTGGTCGTGGTAGACTGGGTCTGAGCTGTGCTCCACTCATATCCGGTGGTTGTTGTGATGTCAACAATTGGCGTCACCCCCTTGAACCTGTACAGGGATGTACTGTCATCCATCGTATCCGCATGCCTTCCTTGCACTTAAGAAGCAATTTATAGAAGGGTAGTCATTATGGTGCGGGAAGGACAGCATAAAAGGCCTCTACTGACATATGACAAGGCATGCATTTCAGAGCTGAGCAATGTCATCCAAAGCCGTGTGCACAAAGGTCTGAATGAGACTCACAAGGCAACAACCTTCAGGCATGGGGACTATGGTGGAAGGCTCACTGTGCGCTCATAGTGAATTTACTTGTTATGGTGCTGGAGTCAGTGAGGGCGTATTGCGTGGTGACTGTCTGCGAAGCTGCCTCGCTGCCACCACCGCCATTCAAGCCGTTGGTGTTGTCTATGGTCAAATTCGTGATGAAAGCATTGCCCGGAGGAGGCAAGTTGCCTGCGGAGAACAATAGACTGTATAAGTCGGACTGCATGTCATGACAAACAGCATGCAGAAAGTCCCGGACAACATTGCGCCCAAAGGTATATGCCTTGCACCAGAGGCATGGCTGGACTGGGATGTGCAGCACTTTTGGGGCACTGGGCATGCTTACATGGCAAGCGTCAGCACAGGGAAATGCAATCAGAGGAATTCAGCCAGAATGTCAAACCCATCAAACGCCGTCAGCGCTAATCATGAAGTTGCGTGTATTCAGGGATGACTTGGGACTCACCCAGGTCAGTGAAGTTGGTGTTGGTCAAGACTATGCCAACTGTGGGGTTGACAAACTGGAAGGTCATGGTTGTGGGCCATTTCATGAATTGATTCTGGCCAGAGACTTCAGGCCTATGAGGGGCGTACACAAACCTACAAACCCCACGGTCCATTAGCATATACAACATCTTGGCCTCTTAATCTAGCACATGTAGCCTGATTAGGATAGCATGCCATGAGGCATTTGCAAATCCCCCATTTGCTTACATGGGCCAACATGTGAGCAGCTATCAAGGCAGCAGTCATGCGTGTGCAATGAATGACAATTCAGACCGGCAATGAGTAAAGCCATTGGAGGAGTCTAGGAGCTTACCAGCCCTCAATTCCAGCAAGGATGCCTGACCCCAAGTTCTTGAAGTAGTAGCTGGATCTGATTATACGCGTTTCACCTAAGGGGAATGAGATACTGAAGGCGTCCTTGCCATTGCTCTTGCTTGTCTGGAAGGATATGGTGCGCATGTAATGCGCATCGTGGTTGTCAGAAATGAAGTTGTATATGATGGGGTCAGTGCTGCACGGAGAATCACAGGCTCACCATGCTAGCCATCCGCACTAGCAATAAAGTGGAGTGACAAGAGCTCATGCAGAGTTGCCAAGCGACGCATGCACCCTCTCAAGGTGGCCTGGCGGTGGAACACACAATGGGCTGCTTCAAAGATGTTCGGTCAACAACACTATATGCAGACAGCCCTCATCGCTGAGGCTACGGGCATGGGCACATGGATGATAGCGAATGACTCACTCGTAGTAGACCTGAGTGATGTATTCATCAGGAGCAAACGTGTAGGATTGCTGATCATAGCGGCCCTTGCTCTTGTCAATGTTCTGGACTCCAACGCTCTGCGTGGTGCCATCCGTGAAGAGGAGGTCCCAACGGAAACCAAGCAGAGGCTCTGCAGGGTGAGGCACATGCTATCATCTTCAGAGCAATGGCCACATGAGGAAAGGGTGCACCAGCTCAATCCTTGATCACAGGCAGAGCACCCAGAAAAGGAGGCGCGCTTACCTACATCGCCGGAAGGGTCGGGGAATAGACCTGCATGGAAATGAAAGAGCCATGAGGTGTGTGACGTTGACCAAAATTTGAAATTTCCAGTCCAGGCCAGTTCGCCATAAGGATGTATACTTCTACTCATCATTCATGAGGTGCTGACTTACCAACAGTGGCCATGATAGTGCGCACAACTGCAGCAGACTCTCCAACCTGGTTAGCCTCAAAGTGAGATCCACCAAAGTACTGAGAATTCTCTCCCTGCCTTGTTGCGCCGTAGTCAGTAAATGCCCCATCTGGCATCAGGTAGAGGGTGGGGTCAGTGGATGGAGGAAAGGTGAACACCTGGTCGACAGCAGCTGCAATGCCACACAAGCACTCTGACTCCAAACAATATGGCAAGGTAGAATGGGCAGGCGCAGGCCTTCTGAATTGCCACATCACCTCAGGCGACAGTCACTTCTCACATTTTATGCTTACCTGGGTCCAGAGTTGCATTGATTATCCCAGCAGGTATTCCTGGAACTGCAGACCCCAACTCCTTGAGATGATATAGCTCACGTAATGCCTCTGTGATTCCACCACGCACGCCAAGGTTCCCCACTGCTTGAGAGGACGTTACATTGTCGATGGCGCTGACTCTACAGGTTAGCTGCAAGAGCAGTGAGACCAGCACCACGCAGGGCAGCTGGAGAGCTGCCGTGCGCAGTCCAGATGCGTCAGGACATCTGCACACAGGAGGCCTGCGGAAATGTGAAGAAGGACCAAGATGCAGGGTGCAAGTGCAGCACCTTTTAGGAATCTGTTCCCGACTTGTCCATATAAGTTCTGCGCCCACTAAGATTGTCTCAGCCAGGGTTATCGCGTGTCTCTGCAGGCAATACGTGAAGATGCAGATTCTGGGTGGCACGCCAGGTCTGAAGTATCTTTCGAGATCACAAGCAGATGCTCCTAGCGGGGCACTTAAGGCATGGCCAAGGACAGGCTTGTCGAGTAGAAACGGTAAATTCAGCACGCAGCCACATCATGCTACCATTTAGGCGGTGCAAAAACATTTCATCGCTGCCAGGGTGGGCACTACAAGCGGAAGCACACCCTTTGTGAGTACCTCGTTGGCTAGCGGGCGTCACAGTCGCAAACGCACACAAGGGGGAAGGTGTGGTGGCTCAATTGAATCGACGTCGTCTATAGAGTCCTCAGCACCATATGCTGCTTTTGACTGACGCATTACATTTTGAACAGGCAACACAGTGTCGCTGGCAGAACCAGTTTTTGACATGCCAAAACGTTCTGCCAACAAGGTCATGAGTATTGCCAGAGAATTTGGCAGAGTCTCTACGAGACGAGACTGTAGAGCTAAGGGCACTGAAAAACGCATTCCAAAACTGCTTGTATCAAGTCTTGTACATTAAATATATCCAGACCTACCATTTAGATATGTATCGATCGATCTGCAACAAAATTTCCGAAGAGCGTCCAGACCAGGTGGTAGCCGAGCAAGCAAGCCCTTACCTTCACAATCCTAATTGCAGCACAAGCCGCACGTGTCGATTGGCAAGACTGCATGTTTCACACGCACCAGGAACTCCAACTGGCGTTCAAGCCCGGTGTCTTCATTCCGTGAAAATGGCTGGTGCCAGCTGACAATAGTCATCAAAAGCTGAAGCCAATGCAAGTGCTATTGTCAATGTGGCCGATGCAAATTGGAACAGCCCAAGGCCACATGGCAGTGCAGTTCAACGGTCAAAGTATTGGCCAGTCAAGAGCCTTGCTGCCTGGAACATGCAAGCCCCAAAGCATGGCTCGATTAAAAGGTCCTCGTCTGGGAACACGAAATCTCAACGAAGCGCAATGTACATGCGCCAGCGCTCACACAGGCGGCTGACCCTTCTGTAGCAGCGTGCCTGCCTTCCCAGACGTCACGGTGCCAAGCGGTTTGGCGTCATTGTCAGCGGAAGGCATGGCGCTCCTCCTGCCCAGCGCCTGTGCCTGATCTCTGCCGACGGTGGCCAGCCTAGCTAGGCCGCTGCTTAGTCTGGCGAGCTGGCCCCCCTTGCGCGGCGGCTGCTCCGGGAGAGAGGTGACCTTAGGGTCTTGGCAGGTCTCAGGCTGAGCGGGCACAGGGAGGACCCTGCCCGAAGCGGACTTCATCCTTGCGAGGGCGTCGAGCTCGTTCATGAGCTCGGTTGCTGTGGGGCGGTCCTTTGGGTCCCGAGACATGCATCTCCGCCTCAGAGCCTCCACCTCAGGAGGGCACTCCTCAGGCACTCTGCATGCAGGCACATACATGCACTGAGGCCCATTGTTGTAAAAGAGGCACTACGGGATAATCCAAGGGGTGTGAAAGCTGGCATATCTTGGTCAGAGCGAGCTTCTCTCAAGGAGTGTCAAGTAATGCGCTCGGCTCCGGCATCATGACGTTCCATAGTGTGCATAACATGCCGCTTGCCCTGCACAATCTCAAAGATGCATGCAGCATCCATTCCAGCCGGGCTGCGCATTCAAGACTCAAGGGGCTCACCTGACTTTTCTTAGGGAGCTTGTTCTGGAGGGCTTCTCGCCAGTGAGCACCTCCCACATGAGCACGCCGAAGCTGTAAACGTCCACCGCCTGTGACACGGGCGCCTTCACTGGCCCATTAGTTGTCGTGGAGTAAGCGCCAAACAGCTCGGGGCTCATGTATGCGAGCGTGCCTCTCTGCAAGCATGCACAGGAGGGTCAGCTAATAAGCGCCATGAAAGCATGTGGAGAACATCATTGCAATGACAATGTAACTAAGTAGCTTTTCAGGCTGATGCTGGCGACCCTCGCATGCACATGGAGAGCTTGATGGGCGTACAGGAAGAGCATGGTATGCATGTATGAATCCTGGGGTTATTTACATTGCTGCAATTTCTCTGAACTACATTCTACTTGCCAAGGGAGGACAGACAGCCATATGCCGGTCATGCATGCTGCAAGGAGCGGCTGCGGCTGCATGAATTTGCTGCTTTCGGGTAGATTACAGGAGGTCTCATGCACAGAAATAGATGTGAGGTCCTGGCTGTGCCTAGTAGCTGAACGCCCGGTGGCAAGGGGTGAGGGGCGTACCAGCAGGGTGGCAGTGTTGCTGCCAGCCAGAACCTTGGACAGGCCCACGTCTGTGATCTTTGCAGTGACGCCGTCCTGGTCCATCATCACATTGCCGGCCTTGATGTCAAACACAATGACCTGCAGCAGGCATGTCACTTCCACAATGATGCTTCAAATGGTCCACTCGACTACTTGATGCTTTTAGAGTTCTGCTCTCATCTAAGTCGACAGCGAGATACACTGACTTGAGCAGAATACTGAAGTCTCAATATGCTCCCTTACTGCACACTTCCATACCACTGATGCTCAAGCGACTCTTGTGTACAACGCTCGGCATGATTGTCGGAGGATGCACCAGGTGGCTCGGTCTGAAGCATCAGCCTGCCCAGACAGAAGCCCTGTGGCACGCCAGATTGCAAAGAGCAGTGGTCTCACATTCCGGGAGTGGATGAATGCCAGGCCGCGCGCAACACCCAGCAGCACAAAGCGGCCGTTGCGGTACCAGCCCAGCTTCCGCGGCTCGGCCTTGTCTTGGGACAGGTTCTTGGCCAGGTTGCCTCCGCCCACAAACTCCATCACCAGCATCATCTGCACAGGAGACGATGCTGTGATCCTCAACAGATTGAGGCACACTAGGCGCGTTAGCCCCAGCTTGCTGGGCGCTGCCTTGTCTGATGACAGCTTTTCAGCCAGGCTGGCTCCGCCCACACAGGATCTCACCAGCAACATCCGTAAACAAGCGTGCCCTCTATGCTATTCATGTACGCAGATGTCTCACTCCCAAAACATGATGCAGGCAACAGAGTCAAAGACGCAAGTCTGTAAGGTCACAGAAGATAGTGACATTTTGAGGGCGTCCACCACTCCATCCAGCGTCGTGAGTGTACCCACCTCATCCTTCTCTGAAAAGGCGAGGCCAAAATAGTCCACCACATTGGGATGGCGCAGGCTCTTCAGCATTGTGGCCTCATGCAGGAACTCCGTCTTCTGCTTCTCCCCCTGGTCATGCAGAATCTTGACAGCTGCTTCAGCCCCATTCCACTGCGCCTTGAACACCTGCGAAGGTCAGAGAGCGTGTCCTCAACAGGGAATTTTTGCTGTACGCTGAAGTCACCAAAAAAAAACGCATTGGTCCTTAATTTTGGCGCCCATGATTCTGCATACTAGTATGCTCGCTGGTCATGCGTACTCTTAGTGCCATCACCTGCATGTCCATAAGGCACATGTTGGCGGGGTGGACAGACAATCTCTGCGCTCAGTGCAACCGTTACCAGCCAGATGGCATCAAATAGGCTATAAGCTCTTCTAAGTCTCAGGCAATCCTGCTCACCTTGGCAAACGCTCCTTCGCCCAGCAAGAGGCGCTTCCCCCGCTCATCCTTCTCAAATATCATGTCCTCAGTGGACAGCAGGTTGCCTTCTTTGGCTGCGAGGTCCCGGTGCACTTTGGCGCTGGCGGTGGAAGACAGCGCAGATGTCTTGCGCCTCCTTAGGCAACACCACCAAATCAGGACGCCGGCCACGGCGGCCGCCACCGCGCAGGGTATGCCCACGCCCAACCCTATTTTTAGTGCAGTGCCAGATTGGGCGCCGCCACCTGCTGCATGATCAGAGAATCTCTGACTCATGTGTATCACACTTGCAGCTTTCGATGCGTACACAACGCAGCCTGGAGTTGCAGGTTGCATGCAAACACTGCATGCTGATCCGACACCATCCAGGCAGCTCAAAATCACATTTCAGATACATTAGACAAGAGAATCTGGGCTCTCATATGTGCAGCTGAGTTTGTGAGGGGTGAGGGGGTGAGGACACCTGGCGACGGGGGTGGGGCAACATTCTGCAGCGTCTGCACCTGCTGCCTCAGATTTACCAGCTGCACATCAGCCAGGGTGACCTCAACAACAATCGCGGTGCCAATGCAGGCATGCACGAAGACAGATGCATTTCCTGCGCCTGCGCTGATGAACTTGCAGCTGCAGGACCCGGATCAGAAATGAGTAAGCATTGATGATTCCATCACACCGTAGGCCTGCTGACACACTTCTCCTACCATGGCAGTACTCAGCAGCAAGACCTATAAACCTCATACGCTCATGAAAGTTCACAGGACAGCGCTCAATGCCTGAGTAGTTGAAAGAGACGCACCACGTCCTGGGGGAGCGGGACGCCACCTCTGTCAGCCAGGTTGCTCTGATATGAGTCTGACAGCAGAGACTGCAGGATACCGCGCATGGCGTTCCCTTTGGCGACACCTGCAGGGACCAGCACGCCTCAGCCATCACTGTTACACCCCGCTCATGGCAGAGTGTAATATGCAGAGAGACGCTCTGCCATGTGCAGGGTGTGATCAGAGTGCTTGAGGGTCTCTACTCAAGACGGAGCATTCCCCATCATACAGCCAAATTGCATGTCTGTGGAAGATGATGGTCAGGACTTTGAGCCACAGTCAACTGGCAATGAAGCGGTGCAGCGCAGCTAGCAACATCCTGACTCACCGTTAGCACCAAGATTGGCAGTGGTGATGAAGTACGCCAGCTGCCCAATGGCATATGCCTTAGGGAGGGCTGCACAGAGACACCATACTTGAGTACCGGGTGTGAACTCACAAAGTCATCATTAAAGCTTTCTAGGATTGAGTAGAGCACTTCCAAGTATCCCATGCAGGATCAACAGCCTGTCTGCTCAAAAGGCACCCTCTGCTATAGCATCATCCTGGACCATCCTGATTGACAGCAACGCTACCAAAGCGCAGGTAGAGCAGTCACTGGATAAGTCTTCTGTGAAGGCGGTATAGCAGCTAGGTGTGCTTATTGTGGTCGCTGGGGGACGCACTTGAGGCAGAGGCATTCAGGGAGGCCCACTGCGAGGAGACAATGCTCTGCGGCAGCGCTGAGAGAGCGAACGGGAAGGGCGCTGAAGCGCTGGGGGCAACAAAGGTGCCATTTGGATTTCTGATGGCGCCCACCGAGAGGTCCGCCAGCTGCTGTGCGTACTCGGGCGTATTGGCCGCCACCACCGATGCGTACGGGACAAACCTGCACAGGATTATCAAGACCATTGGGAGACTTGGCAAAGCAGCTGTTGTGAATCACGGTTGCCACCTGTGGAGACATTTGCCAGCCGCCGCGCATACTCCAGGGGCTTTGCTGCCACCACACATGCATACGGGAGAAGTCTACAAAATGCAAGATGGTGAGGAGAAATTGCCATTCTACTCTCACTTCATGCTATGTCACCTCCTTCAAGATTCTGAAGTTTTGCTGCCATCACCCTTCCTACTGGCATCACCCCAAGACAGCAATGAGCCAGACACAGTAGCTACACTGCTGCCGAGAAGTGTTGTGGACGACTCCAATAGCACTCAGCCTCTGTGAACAGTAGGGACCCACCCGATGCGCCCAGCCACAAGGCTGACCTGGCTGAGGGGGTTCAGCCAGTCTGCTGTGGAGGCGGTCTGCGTGACGCTGACACACTGGGGCGACCAGGTGTTCACACCCCACACAAAGCTGGACAGGATCCTGGTGTTGCTATCATCGAAGCTCCCGGCCACCGGCCTGAACTGGCGCGCCGGCAGGCTGCGCAAGCCAGAACAGGACTCAGTCCATTGGCGCTATATGCCCACAAACATGAGTGTGATGCACAGCTTCAGACATATCACCCCTGAAGTACGTTCTGAGTGCTGCAGCGTCGTCTGAATTGCAGGCAAGCCATGGGCGGAAAGTAAAGCAGGTGACATCGGGGAGAAGACTAGTCTTGAAATGTACTGCAGCAGTGGCACCTTTGTGCATAACACCTGCCTGGGGGGTCTGGAGCAGACTAGGGTTGTGTGCAGGCCGGACTAAGATCAAGGGCTACAAACACAGAGGCATAGGGTATGCTTGTGAAGGTGCAGGGCTCACTCAAGGCCGGGATTGAGTGCTCTGACGCTGGCATTGTTGTAGTTGGTGATGCTGCAGGTGAAGATCTGGCTCAGCACGCTGGCGTCCAAATTAAGCGTGACATTGGTTGCCCCTGCAGGTGTGCAACACACTCCTGCATTCCCTGACGCATTGCAGCTGCTCATACCAACTACCTGACTGCTGCTCAGCAGCAGAAAGGCATCATTGGGCATCTCAAGTCAAAGGGTGGAAAGGTACCCAGTCACCGCTGAGCGCCTGCAGACTTACTGACAGGTATAGGCAATGGTGTACTGTGGACTTCAGCGGGCCTCAGAGTCAGGAGAAGACTATCACCAAGGGTGAGTGGAGCGTTACCTGGATATGTGTAGATGATGGCCAGAGGAGAGAACAGAAATGGTATTTGGGCGAGAGGCCTGCAACAAGAGTGCAGATAAAGATCTTTGCATCGGGATGTATATAGCAATTCTCTGTTGCGAGAATCTCATAGTGCGGACATCTCCCCAAAGATGGTCCTCACTCTTTTGCTGAGCTGTACTCATCCACAGACAACGGCACGCTCGACACGATGTAGTCGACACTTCCCAGCTTTGTAAGACTGTAGCTGCCTGCAGGCATCACTTCATGACTTCACACCCCACATTCGGTCCAGCAGAACAGCTGAAAGGGCCTCATAGGGTCTCACCTTGCTGATCCGAAACCGTCTGATCGAGAGATTGCAAAGCGACTAGTTTCACAAGACTGCTACCTCCGCTACCCTGCAGACCTGCCGCTTGGCCTGGGCCTGGATCACTGCTGAAATTTTTCGCTCCGCCTGCCACCCGAAATGCCGAATGTCAGGAGCGCAGCAGAACGCAAACATACAGGTGATTGAGAATGTTATGTATCTACCTGATGCCGGGGCGATTGTCTGCGCTTGGCAAATAGCTAAAAGAGCAACCCAGGTTGCTGCCCAGAGCAGGGGGCCTGCCAGTTCTGAAGGACCTCTGCTGAAGAGCCCCATCCGTCTGTTTCACAGTCACATTGCAGCTGAAATTAGATGCATACGTCCGAAATGCCCTCCAGAAGCAGATCAGAGGTGCAGGCTTTCTTGGCACGTGATACCGCGTGCGCATAGACGTGAAGAGCTCCATCATTTGACCCTTTTGATTGGCGATGCAATTGGCAGTAGGTCACACGATAAAGATGCACGCACTTCAAGAGATGAACATCAGCTTCGCATGATACGAAACCAGTCCTTCGATATGCAGCTGTATCTCAAGACTGGTATCTCACATAGAAGCACGCCGGTGCCAGGTTGAGGCTGTGATGCCAGTGGAAGCGATAGGACCCACTGTATACTTGTGCAGATAGACGGCTATGAGTTGAGCCTTATCGCAGACAATGCAAGCTTTCCTGCAGGTCCGAGCTTAAGGGCCTATTGTACTGCACTTTAGTAAGACGTGCCTCGTGCCCAGCTGCTCGAGGATAAAATCGAAGACACATTGTCGTACCATTGACCAGCCTGCAGAAAGCAAGAACGCAGCCCAGTACAGAGATGCTCAGGGTCTGGCCACGCATGAGTTGGCAAGGGCTCCGGGGTTGCCTATAAAGACAGACACCGCGCTCACCAGCGTCTTTTTGTCGGCGGCTTATCAGGATTCTGGCGTGCTCGCTGATCACCATCCATCCAAACACTGGCCCCCTTCAAGCAAAGTTATTTCAGGAGGGCACCTCTTTGGCAAGGCACAGCGTCAGCTGGCTGAGGCGATGGGAGGTGATCTCTGCGCAGCAACGCACTTGGTCTGCGCGCTCACTGGCTATCTGCAGGTCCACCTGGTATAGATAAGGGATGAACTTTGTGATTATCACTCTCCCTTTCTACCTGTGTGATAGCCTGGTGCCGGCGCCGATCCTGGGACCACATGATCATGATACGCGAGTGACTGCAGAGGGCAGACATGTCTGTGCGCCGTAGGCTTACGTGGAGGTACGGCAGCAGGCAAACATCTGAGGGATGTTGCTGCTATCCTCATTCACCTGGCACTTTGGAGCCAGCTCGGGGTCCTGACGCGTATATACCTCGACAAGCTCTTTTCGATATGCAAGTTCCAGGATTTCGGCGTGTGCCTGACATCGGAAGGTCCGCTCTTTGCATGAAGCTGTCCTCTAGCCCTTGCAGCACGGACCGCGGTGGCCTGACAGATACAGTGCAGAAGACGTTCACTCAGCTCAAGCACACCTGCACTGCCTCTGAGTCTGAGTCTAAAAGATTCATATGCAGGCATCAAACACAATACTCTGGGAGCATACTTCACAGACGTGGCCTCCAACATGCTCGGCTGTTTCATCATGGGTTTAGTGGCCTCCAGCACCACCATTGGTCTGCGCTCTAAGAAGGCTATGGTCATCTTTCCTGCGAACAGCAGGTTCCAGGCAAGGCTCTGCCACACATCCCGCCACTTATGCGTGGTATGCACAGCAACGACATTCTCACATGGTTTGCAGCAGGTTGGCAAAAGCACCAGTGGCGTGCCTCTCCTCGATGTCTGCCGGTGGCTGTCACGCTCTGGCAGCACACCTACAAACCGGAACACTGGGCTGATAAGGTGTCTGTGAATCCTCCTTCAGTTGCAGATTGTGAGACAGTCAGGAGCAACCTTGCTGCTCATGCAGGCGGCCACTGGACTCCATGTTGGCCTGCGCACAGGGTACTGTGGCTCCCTGACAACCTTTGCCTCTTGGGAGTACAGCCTGGTGACCAGCCTTATCGGAGGTGCGTCTCTGACCGTTCCCATGCTGCCTCACCTTTGGGGGCGTGAAGGAGTGGGGGGAGCTGAAGCGGCTCCCTGTTGCTGGGTCAGGGAAGCCTTTAGGGCTTCCAGATGCGTAGATACCTTGGCGCATGCCTTGGGCTATGCATGCCCCTCGTTGGCCTACATGTCACCCGTGGCTGTGTAAGCGCTATGCATGTCATGGGAGATGTGCTGCCCGCACTTGTGACTGGCTTGATTATGTAATCTGGGCAGGTCTGGGCAAAGAGGGCGGGCAGTGGTCAGAGTTCCTTTGGGGCCTTGTGATCGGCCTGCAGCTCTCGCTCTCATCCTATGCTTTGGGCCGGCTGTGCGCGCTCCTCATTGACAGATACCTCACACCTGGAGGAACCGCAGACACCGACCTGCTACAGACTGACTCCGAGTGAGACCCATCTATTGCGCCCCATGACCATGAAGCCTGTGTACACTGCTTTTGCTACAGCTCAGCAAAGGTACAGCCCCAGACAGGACGACTCCATGTGTAAGCAGGGTGCGGGAAGCCCGATTTGCTGCAACAAAGGCATACAGAGCATTGGTATCCATACTGACGCGATTGGGCATAATAGCAGTGATGTGTTGTGCAGGAGAATGGCAGAGCTGCAGAGAAAGCAGGAAGGGAAGCTGACCATGGCTGAAGAGGTTCTGGAAGCTGAAGAGACAGGGGAGGAGCCGCCCAGCCAAGGAGAGTCCCCTGCAAAGCCCCACGCAGCCATCGACATCGCAGCCGCCATTGCGCTGGCACTGCTGACGGCCCTGTTCATAGCGCTCACGGCGGTCGACAACTCTCCCAAACATGCCGCTCGGTAAGCCCTGTACCAGCCTCTCTGCATCATGCCCCAGAAGCCTTCTCCACGTGGGACGTCCTACAAGATTTGCTGCTATGAGTGTGACTGGATGATATGAGATGGATCGGGATATTGAGCGCTACATGCTCTCGAAGGCGGGGCCGATGGCTGGCGGTGCTCTTTGGGCCAATTGGATGCACACTGCGCTGGGCGCTGTCTTTTCTCAACTTCAAGCTTTCCGGAGAGTGGAACTGGCTGCCCGTGGGCACGCTCGCCGCCAACATGCTTGCATGCACCGTGAATTTTCTCATTGGGGTGAGCACATCAAATGCCCAATGGCCTGTGATTTTGTTCACGCTGGCAGCTTCTGGTTCCTGGTGCCATTGCGATGTATGAGGGGCCAGACCAGCAAGCCCCGCCGGGCAACACAGTATCTCACTTCAGGAGCTCGATCACCATGCACGATTATCATACTAGGCAAAGTCAGACACCTACATGTAGGTTGCGCTGTCCCGAGAGCCACACCATATTCTGCATGTTGTCGCATCCCTTGAGCACGAGGCCTATAATGGATGTCAGCACTGAACTTGTGTGCAGGGTACCAGCAGCCGCATCGGAAAGTTGACTCCCTGGAGCACCTTGGTGACGTACTCAATCAGGACAGGCTTTTCTGGGGCTCTGTCCACTGTCTCTACCTATGCTGCAGAGGTGAGAATGCGCCCCCTTGTTGGGTCAGACATGTGCTTCTTCTCTCATCAGAGGTGGCACTAGTGGATAGGGATGAGGAGCGTCATGCACTTCCAATGAAGCTTCAAAAGGGCGCAGCACCATGTCAGTCCTTCCTGCGCGTGAGCCTTGCTGTATGGCATGCATGGTCTTATTTCTTACATGCCTTAGAGAACGCATGAAGAAAGGACTTTGCGAAGAGTATTGCAAAGCACCTCGAAGGCCTCATACTGGCTGAGTCGTGCACTGATGCATTGCAGGTACACGTGCTGCTCAAGTTGATCCCTGACAAGATACATGCTGCCACGTACGCTGTGGGATCCCTGTTGCTTGGGGCGTTGCTGGGCGTATTGATATACGGTTCCATGGTTTGGGCGCATTGATGTGATACGCTTCACAGTTGCTAACTCGCATGATGACTTTGTCACATGCCCCAGTGGTACTGTGCTTTATTTGTCGCATATACCCATCATCCATTACGTTGCGGCTTCTGTTGATATGCTATCGACATGCAATTGCATGCCCACATTCCTTTGGCAACAGGGTTGGCTTTGCAGATATGCGGCCAGCCAACAGCATTGATGAACTGCAAATTGATTGTGTTTTCAAGATGGCAACTGAAGACAGTGTGCTGATCGCTCTGTAAAAGGAGCGCCTTTGTTTAGCGCAAAGTCTGCGCTGTAGACTTGCTTAGACTGTCTATGACTGCTGATTCCTGCAATGATCTCATTCTCCAAGGAAACTGATGGCTGTGGTAAACACTTATGAAAGGCTGTGTCAAATACTTGATACCCCCACACTTCACAGATCAACTGGCCCGCACAATGCAACTGCAAGCGTCTGCGTGGCAACATACTCCAAGCTCAAAAGGTACCACTGAATTTCTCACCACTCGCAGTACGTGGTCAAATCAATTCCATCGCCACTCAGGTCTACTCACTTGGCTACTAGCATAGTATGTGAGATGCCTGGTCAGCCTAGTGAGGCTTGCAGGGATTCCATTCGAAGCTGATCTGAACGGAATCAACTCCTGCACCCAAAGGTCATAAGAGCATGTGAAAATATGCCAGCACCTATATCGGGCGCTTCTAAGCACATGGAACTCCATCATGAGACATCATCTGCTTAGTATGCCTGCAGAGTGGGTCGCTGTGCAGTGGCTGAAAGCTGGGGCCGACCAGTGTCTGCGTCCTCCATTTTATCATGTTCTTTTCTCAGGATGTGGTAGCGCCCACAGACCAGGGTCGTGTAGCAAGCTGCTTCAGGCTGCTGTCCGTCCTGATAGTACTCTGAGCCACCAGTTCACCCACGCGCCCTGATTTGTGCTGGAGCACGCATACGCCCTGTTCCTGTATGAGAATGCGCCGTTGATACCCTGGCACTCTGCCGGACAGGCTGTACTAAAGAAAGTATGCCACGCTGCTGGAAACACTATGTGATGCCTGCTGTAGTACAACGCGCTCGAAGTCCATCGCGCTTACCTTGACGATAAGAAGGGCCTCTCCCTCTCTTATTTGCCACGTATCATCGATGAAGCGGGTCCTGCCATTGATCTGCAAAGCATCGCAGCTGAAGGGTTCCCTGACAAGGAATTGCTCGCAGTCGTTTATGCTTTCGTAGTCCGCGGAGGTCCCGCTTCGTCGTAACTTGACACCACCTTTGCACTTGCAGGCCAGCCAGGCCCCAGCTGCAATCCCGATCATCTGCGCAGCCAGTCAAAAGGACTCAGGACGGCCGTCAGTCGACCTGATCATTACCGTAACATGACGTCGCAGAGCATAAGCTACAAATTCGAGCCCGTGAGCCCTGTTCATGCACGACAGCCTTTCCATGGTCTTCCAGGGCTCCTATCCAAGCACGATGATCACCTGCTGACGCCAGATGGAGTACAGTAGGGCCCTGGTAGGTAAGCTCCGGACAAGCTGCAGGAGACCCTGTGAGGTCTGAGTATCCTAACTGTGCAGTCAGACGGGCTATATGTGTACTGCGAACACAGAATTGCAACAGTCCCTGCAAGCTGAAGGCCTTTGGTCCGCATGGCGCCTAAAGAGCCGACCACGCGGCCAAACTTGGCGGCACCTCGAAAGAGCCCTGATCCTGCTTTATTGGCAGACATCGGCAAACCATATCTGGATGCTCCCCTATTGTGCAAAAAGATCGATCTGACCTACAGCTGAGTGTCCATTCCTGTCGCGTCCCGTCCTGTCCAGCTACCATGACATTGCCCAAGACAGAGGATCGTTTGCCCCTGTTCAGAAAGTCCAATCAAGTGGCTAAGAAGCAACCAAAAGAGAAAGCCACTACCCCACCGGGTGGTGAAGGGACGAAGAGACTCATCATCCTCCGCGATGACCGATCGGTGCTGCCATGGAAGAATCACTGGTACTGTCCTCCTCCCACAGCATTCTTTTCTGCACATTGTGCATGCTTTAGAAGTAAGGCATTTTATGTGCAGCCTCCATTCCCTAATAGCTTGAGCATTGCAGGCTGTGCACGACCTTTGCCATTCGTGGACGCCCATTCCCGTGGGGCCCTATGCTTGTCTATGGGGCCTACGTGGTTGCCCTGACACTTGGCCTGAGGATCTGCATCCCTGATCTTAAGGAGCACGAAGAGTTCGCCGCGATTCAGGATGTCATCACAACGATAGGTGAGCATCCGGTGGCTGGCCCGTGATGGCTGTTCCATGATAGCCTCTACGGATATACAATGGGAAGAAGGCCCTGCGAGTCACGGGCTTTCAGCGTGATTGGTCAGGACAGTCTGTGCTTCTGACATTGTGCTGCTGCATACAGGATTTGCGCTGTTCCTGCTATTGACGTTCCGGACACAGACCGCCTATGACAGGTGGTGACTGAGCTCCTTCATGACAGGCACTGCAGCGTTATATCTTCTGTACGGGATCGAGACGCTATTGCACTCTGGCAGACATAAGCTCATCTATGCGTTTCAGGTGGTGGGAGGGAAGGGTTGTGTTTGGAGAGCTCATGTCTGCTTCAGCAGATTTCTGTCGACTTGCTGAGGGTGGGTGCCAAACCAATCTCTGGCAATTTTTATCTGTAAGTACACACGGTGCTTGGTGCACACTTTGAAAGGCATCCGAGGCCAAGGCACACATGGAAGGAGAGACATGGGCTGCACACGATGTCAGTGCTGGTGGTGCTGATCTGAGATGCGTAACCATATGCCCCTGCCAGTGCAAACGAACCACATGCAGCTGGAAGAAATCTAAAGACGCCCTGTTGAGGTCTGGGGAGTGACATAAGACTGCGTTGTGCTGGAACAGTTGGCCTCCTGAGGTGCAATCAAAACTGCACCCCTCCAAGATGCAGCTGAGGCTGTGCTGTCTGTGCACACAGCGTGGGTCGACGACCAGCTCTTGGCCACAAGGCTCATGACATGGGTCACCGTCTACAGCGTGGCAGTCAAGCAGAAGCTCCACTACAGCCGAGACATGTCAGAGGTGACTCACTGCCTGGCTTTATCACATCGACAATGCCCGGAGGCAGAACATCAAGTTTCTATGTGAACGCGCAGCTGGCATTTTGGGCTGGCGATTATCGTTGTCACATGGCTAGTCACCGTGTCTTCTTGGCGCAGGTGACGAACATTCTGTCACTGGGCGACATGAAAGCTATGGCGGCATATGAAGACATGCCACTCTACTGCATCTCCCAAGCCTCAAGGACGCTGCGCGAGATCTATGCTGGTCAAAGTGCGTCTTGGCCCAGGTTCTGTATAGGAAGCAGTGGCTAAGCCTGTCTCCTATCAAGGAGCTTGCAGTTAGGCGCACTCTGGACTTGCACTGAGCACTGATTGGGTTGGACAACGTCTGCTGCAGGTGCACAGTCGCCGCCTATCTACATTCTGACTGAAATGGACAAGCGGCTGAGATCTGCTACTTACCAGCTCGACAATCTGCTGCGCATCCGGAACACACCCATGCCGTAAGCTGCCTCTCTGTGATGACATGGGCAAGCTTCGCACCTGTGACCCTTTCTGGCATTGCATCCCAATCTGCTGTCCATCACTAGGGATTGATAAGTGGGTTTGGCTGCGCAGGTTTGCGTACTTGGTCCACCTCAGGCATGTATCCTCCCCCCCCCACTTTCTGCATCTCACGATGCTTTATCTGTGCGCCAGATCCTCTCATAAGTGGACCTCGTGAGCAATGGTAGGATGTGCAGGGCATTCATTGGTGTCTGGCTGATGATCCTGCCTTTGGCGTTTGTGGTTCGTCTGTCCTGGTACACTATTCCATTGTCACTCCTGGTGGGCTATGAGCTACTGGGATTTGAGGTGATCCCTTCTGCTCATCACCTGACACAGCCTGCTTGCCTGTCGCAGACATGGCATGACATGACATGACCTAACACTCATGCAGCAGTTCTTCCTTTTCAAGCTGTTACTGTACAACACTGTGAGCTTACAGCGGTGAGGTTGTGCATTCAGGAGATGGGCGTTGAGATTGAAAACCCCTTCAGCGGATCCTACAGCGGCCTGCCTGTATGCTTCTCTCACCTTTGCAGCTCTACCCATCCTTGAATATGGAACCAGTGCTGCTTGCTACATGCATGCCATTTCCTTTGCCTTGCATGGTACAAGAGCTTTGCAGGCTTCCAGCAGGACTCACAGCCTCTTACTGATAGGATTATGTGAAAGTACGAAGGCGCTCACATCTGCTTTGCCCTTTGCAGCTGGAGGATCTTACAGGCACAATTGCCGTCACAACTCAGCACTTTCTGCGCCGCATGAAGGAGCGCGCTGGCATTTACCAGGTCTGAAGTCATGCCCAGCGCAGCTCCCAATGCTTGGCAATCAGCAGGCACCATGCAATACACTGTGTACTGTACACATCAAGCACTGGTCCTCAACCTTCACCAGGACAGCTGCATGCCTGATACAAGCTCCTTAGAGCGTCCTGAAGAGAGCACGCCAGCAAGTGAGCTCAGCTCAGAACTGTCCTTGCCCAGCAGGTTGCGCCAGATGGTAAGGACCACAGCAGGCACATGAAGCGGAGCAAGAGCGCGGTGGAGGCGGATCACGTGGTGGACACCCAGGCAGCGCTGTCAGAAATCACTGCGCACCACCACGAGCTAGACAAAGCCCGGCTCTACGACAGGTGTCACCCCTCCCCCCGTCTAACCCCATAGCTTGCCCAAAGACGGTGTGCACCCTCTGCAAGACTGCCTGCATGTGGGCACGCAGTGTCTCATGGGAGGGGGACACAGAAAGATACCTGAAATGATTCTGCAAGTAGTGTGCAGCCCTCGGAGTGCTGCGCATTATCTTTCTTGCACACAACCTGCAGAACGTTGGGGGAGCATGCATCCATATGCCTGGCTTGGTGGCTATAAATGTTGTTTCTAGGACACCACACCTGCTTCTCCGCAGGATGGCCTCATCTACTTGCTACTCCTGTGGGCTGTGACTCTACATGTACATTCACAGGAGATCAACACGCTGTGTCACCATGAATATGTAAAGCTGACATTTCATAATGCTGGCAGGCTGGGGGGCCATGCTGCAGTGGAGGCGGCTGTCGATATCTTTTACAAGAAGCTGCTTGCAGATGAGCAGGTGTCCCATTTCTTCAATGGCATCTCCATTGCCAGGCTTAAAGAAAAGCAGGTACGCATACAGGGTATCCAACCTTTGGCAAGGCTTTGGCCTTGGGCGCAGAGCTGCATGTGCTGTGCGTGAACCTTGATACCATGTAAGGGTGAGATGTTTGTCCAGTGTATTTGTGTCCACAACAAGTCTGTTGCTTCTCACAGGGCTGTGCCATGCTGCTGAAATGCCTGCTCATGACCTTGGATTCGGTATCAAGATACAGGCATTAGGTGGACCATGATAAGCTGCTCAGATGTCTATTGTCATTTCAGCACATCATGCTGGCTGGTCGATCAGTGCGACAGGCACTACTGAATCTGTGAAACCGCTGCAGCCAATGCTGAGTTGCCATGTCATTACAGGTGAAGTTCCTGACATACGCGCTCGGCGGAGCCGATGAGTACCACGGAACAGATCCTACCGTCAGCCACCGGCGTCTGCACAACGAGAAGGGGCTGCGCGTCGAGCACTTCCACATCGTGCTAGGGCACCTACAGGATACCCTCCGTGAGCTAGGGGTAGCCGAGGTATGTCCCCGGGCCCACTCTAGCACGATGCATTCCTATATCACGCCTCAGACCTGGAGAAAGCGTTTATATCTTGCCTTCGTTCCTGGGCCCACAATATGCACATCTCCAAGTTCTTATCAGACTGGCTGCCTGACCTTGCCACCGAAACATCATCACAGCTATTATTCACTCACAAGAAGGCTTCCTTATGATGTTCTGCTCACGGTCATCACATCTTGGATGTTGGCGATAGCTCTCCACCGCCTGAGGTGATGAGCAGCTGTGATAATGCTGCTCGCAGGATTTGATTGACGAGGTCACCGCCACTGTTGCCCCTATGGAGAAGACCTTTGGTTGCGGTGATGAGAAACTTCCATGCGATGGCCATTGAAGTCACAAGGTTCCTTCCATTGTATCGTCTTGCGTTCTTGCCCTACAATGGGTAGGTGGACCATGTTTGGCGCCCATGCACATCTCACACAGCATTGTCTCGGATTGTCTTCAGAGCAGGTGGGAGATGTTTTCAGGTTTCCTAGACTCTTGCTGAGAGGCAACTTATGGCATGTGCGCAACTTATGGCCCACATGCACAGCTTTTGGGCAGACTAGAAGTACTTTCACCATTGATTTGATGTGTAGCACATCAATAAGACCCCTTTGTCGGGCAGGATTCCTGTGCCATATGGCTCGGAGAGCTGGATGCGAATTAGATCACATTCCAGGGTCAGAATGATTGCATCACTGACTTGCTTCATGGCTGCCATTACCTGGCCCTCCTGCTGTTGTATGCATTGATGTTGGCTATCACCCGGTCCAAACCTTCTGGTGAACGGTATATATGACGTCATATTTACATAGAGAAGGATTGGCCATTTGCAGCAAAGGCCTATTGGGTTGCGCATCTGTGGCATTGTATGACTTTGCGGCTACCATTGCACGGCCCTATTGCTATTTGCATACATTGCTATTGGCTGTTATTGGGTCCGCACCTTCTGGTATATGGAAGTGTCATGCTGTTTGAGACCGACTTGCCCCTTTGCGGGTCTTCTTAGCTGTGAATCTGATGGCACAATAAGGTAGATGGGTCAGGCGCTGGTCAGCCATGTTAACCGCTGAGCATACATACGCAACATGCAATGCGCTATCCGCAAATTGCTTGCGTTGACCCTTATCCTGAGGCGCAAGGTAGTATATATATATGTAGGAGGTGTCCAAGTCGATGTGTATGTTCCATTTGGCAAGGTAAAACAAAGGAACCCTGCAGGGTCTAAATGATGACAACCAAAAGTGCAGTTGCAGCCTATTTCTGGATTTCTTCCAGCTTAACAACACTAGGGAGGACCAGATGTGTATGGATGGCAAGCAGATTCAGATTTGATGTAGGCAGCCGGAGCCTGAGATGGTGGTCCTATAGGAACAGCTACGCGTTGCCTGGGTAAGGCAGACTTGACGGTGAATGTGAGACGTATCCCATAGTACATTGTTGAACAGTGCAGCTACCCCTCGAAGATGACAGATGCAAGCGTAGGGTTGCCACTTGGAGGCAATGCAGTAAACAAGACGTACTGAAGGTGTTAAAATTTGATGTAAAAGCGCTTGATGACTGTCGGAGTTCTTGCTGCCACGACCTATTTTCTGTAGTGCCATACCATGCTTCACTTGCTACCTCTGCACTTTGACAGCACACGCATGAACATGTGCTGAGATCCTGCCAACCGCTTATGGCCCGTATGTCTTGGTACACTATATGAGGTCCTGGCAGCTAGAGATCATAGCGCCAGTTACAAACAGCCTTTTTAGGCATTGGACCAGCTACAACGCTTCTGAGGCTCGAATCGCGTTGGAGAACTGCTTATTGGTTCTGAGCATGCATACATACGCCTGGCAACAGTGCTGTGGATGGTTTACATACTTTAAGCATTGCATCTGAAGTGATGAGGGTTGCCTCACTATTCAGTGGGATAGGCGGTCTGGACTGGGGCCTTCTCAAGGTACTGACGAGTCTCCTAATAAGGAAGTCACCAGTGATGAGCTCGTGTGCGAGAAGGGGGTTGTTTCTATGCAGAGTGGCCATGAAATTGTACTACAGTGCGAAAATGACCTTGGAGCCCAACAAGTAGGGCTCCTCTTTTGCCAAGGCATTGAATAAGTTGATCACTTGGATACACCTACTCAGCATCGATTGTAAGCTGTGTCTTGTAGTTTGTCCATTCCTGAAGCTGCGACTGCTATTGTCCAGGTACTCAAGGAACACTTCCCTGGCGTCTTACTGGCGCCTGATATATGCTCGCTCCAATGCCTGCCTGAGGTGCGCCTTACATGCCCTCAGCATGTCTGAATTCAAGGAAGAATAGCTCTTAAGAGTGGTCTACATTTGCAGGGAATTGACTTAGTTGCTGCTGGCTTCCCCTGTACAGATGTAAGCCGGGCTGGTCTTCGCAAGGGCCTTCAAGGAAAGGTAGCTCTGAGCATGACACAAATAGCCTGTCTCCACAGCTGGCAGCTCAACCTTCTCTGCTGAAAGCTGCATATGCCTTGCAGAGCACATGTCTTGTCCAGCACGTATTTCGGCTGCTCAAGGCTGCGCTTGATGTTAATCGTGGAGTCCCGTGGGTTTTATTGGAGAATGTAGAGGGCCTGTTGGACCGCATATCTGAAGGGCCTCCAGCTATCGAGTATGTAGTTGGCCAGCTGGAGGAGATGGGATACAGCTGGGCTTATAGGATAGTAAACACAGTTGGTGCGCTCCCTTCTTGTTGCAATTGCTTCGGCTTGGTGCTGGGCTCTCTGCCGCTTGTGCAGAAAGGTTGGTGCTGCACAGGTTTTGGACTGCCTCACAGGCGGAAGAGGGTCATTCTTGTTGCATCTCTGTCTGGCGACCCAAGGGACGTTCTCCTTACTCAGGTGCAGCTGTCCCCATTGACCTGCAGATTGCATGCAATTTCTGCGTGATAGGTCAAGGCTCAAGCGAGTACATGAACGTCCCGTGCAGGGAGCTGGCTACTGCCATGGAGCTTGTAGGCAAATCTTCAATGGAAGCAGCTGCTACCTCTGTCATCAGAATGAGGATGCAGAGGGAGAAGGCATCCAGCATTCCTATGCCATTGATCTCGGCAATGCGCAGTAAGTTGGCCCCTTTCCTGTCTCTAATCCCTGATCTTGTCGTAACCTGAATATGCTGCTTCACACAGGATGACAGGGTCCCATGTGTTTGCAAAGTGCAGGTCTGGTCCTGCTGTGGATGTCATCCCGACGATGAAGACTCAGAACGAACGCATCTGCCTCTTCTTGAACGATGGACGTGCTGGATACTTGCGTATCGAAGATGCAGAGCGCTTGCAGGTTTGGCTTTCTTACCGCTGTGACTAAACTCCTCTGACCCGAGGCGTGTTGTTACTCAGGCGGTCAATGGGGTGCAGGGTCTACCTGAGGGTTGGACCAGGGTCTGCTATCCAATAGTAACCCCAATCTCTGCAACACTCTCAGCCACCACACTACAGGACAGCCACACCGCAAAGTGTGAGGTGAGCCTGCCAGCAGTACCACAGCACGATCTTTACAGCCCCATGCGCAAACTACCACATGAAGGAGGCTGATCGGCACTCCTTGAGCTGGATACCCTTCAAGAGAGGTATGGCACAGCGCATGCATTGCCCAATCAATATGCTGTGTGCAGAGCTACAGATGGGGCCTTCTAGGGAATGCTGTTTCTGTCCCTGTTGCACAGTGGGTTGGAGAGGCTCTGCTGAAGCCATACATCCACAAATATGTGTCTGGGCCAAGCGATTGTCCCATGCCCTCCCATGACAGAGGTGCGTATTCCTCACTACTTTGGCGGCTCACATCTCCTTACAATGCCTCCTTGAGCCTGGACAGCAGTTTTAGGCAGGTGACTGAGCCATAGCTGTCATCACAGGAGATAAAGCCACAGAGCGAGTAGCAGCCTCCCTGCTCTTCACATTCCAAGGTACGTCTCCTTGCTGCGTCTCAACTGGACTTATCTTATCTGTGAGCTCATAATATGCGCTGCTGATGCAGGCAGTCAAGATGACAGCAATCCAGCAAGTCTGCTGGACATCCAATTTGCGGCTCTTGAAAAGGTGCTACTCAAGGATGTTCCCACAGTCTCTCTCCATCTGCCTCTCATAGATGTTGAGCATGTTGGTGCCGTGTATGAGGTGACCTTCATGTCTGCTAGGCACCAAGGCTTTCCACTGAGGAGGCACAGCAAAGCAGGAGCAGAGACAGCTGGCCCAGGGCCGCTTGGGGCCTCCAGGGCATGGGCAGGCATGCAGTTGATGACATGAGCGAAGCGCCCCTCCTCACGCCGCTTGACCCGCTTGGCAGCTTTGTTTCAGAGCTGGGCCAGATGCCCTCTCACAGCTGCGTCTCCACATACTTGGCGCGCCTGGCCGAGCGGGGCTTCAACACCTACAGTCTCATAAAAAAGGTGGTGTCGTGTGGGCTGCGGCTGAGCACAGAGGTTACAGCGGTGGTGCGGCTCAAGGAGGGGCTGCAGGATCTGGAGACGCTCGGGCAGCTTGCCTGGTGCCAGACGCCAGAGCGCATATGGTGGCCTTGTGAGGTGCTGGATCCCTGGCACATGCCCCCCGCCCGGCAGCTGCCGCAGAATGCCGCTGCAGCCCTGTCTCCAGCCAAGCGCAAGCTCAGTATGCCTTGTCCTGGTGCAGAAGCTCCCTCCCCGTTCGTTGTGGGGTCCGCAGATAGCCAGCCTCCTGGGAGCGTTTCTGTCACTCCGGAGGCCGCAGATAGTGACTGTCAGCCTAGCACCCCCAGGATCAGAGCAATCTTTGGAGGCAGAGAAGTCTTCGTGATCTTGTATGGCAGCAGGAAGGCCATGTGGGCCTCCCCCAGGCAGCTACTGCCCTTCAGGCGGCATCTTCTGGAGAAGCAGAGCGAGGGGCAGGCGCTCATCGATGCAAAGAAAATGCAGTATCCCAGGCTCTTTAAGACAGGCGTCAAGCAGGCGCTGGGCATGGCAGAGCTGCTGTGTAGGACCAGCGAGGGTGGAGAGCATGCTGAGGCTGTGGCAGCTCTGGCCGCTGCACAAGCCTGCGAGCAGAACATGCAGGTCCGATGCAGAGAGTGCGAAGCCTGCCTGGCCAACACGGGCGCTATGAGGAGATGCCTCCTCATGAGGGTCTGCGCAGCAGCTGCCGCAGGCCACTCCGGAGCCCAGGTGGGATCTCAGCTAAGTGGGCGCCTTTGCTGCCGGAAGTTTCACACTGGCCCGCTCAGTGATTCCATGCTGTTGCCTGTGCAGGTTGCGGTTCTGGGTGATGGCGCAGTTGGGGCCCGCATCTCGGTGTGGTGGAGGCTGGACGAGAAGTACTACGAAGGGCTTGTGGAGAGCTTTGACACGATCCGTCAGCGTCACACAGTGTTCTATGACGATGGCGATGTTGAGCTTATCCCTCTATGGGCGCCAAATCAGATGGTATTTACGCTCTTTGCGCTCAACCTGGTCACAGGACGTTGATGGTGGCCTTGCATACTCATCAGTCTTTCATATCAACTGTGTCTGTCACGCACAGGTCAAGGTCATCACAGACCCCAAGGGCTGGCAGGCGTCAGCCCTGACCCTTCAGGTCAAGCGGGATGCGTATAAACATGCTGCAGCCGCACAGGTGACGGCTGAAGACATGCACTCAAGGTGTAAGGGCATGCAAGAGTCTTCCTGATGCATTTCCCTGCAGTTGCTTACACTTGACGCTGGTGCTCGTACTGAAAGTCTACTACTTCTGCAGAGGAGGCTCCGCAAACGAACAGCTCTTGAGGCCTCCAGTGCGATGCCAGAGATGGGCGCGCTCACGCAGTATGAGCAGAAGAGGGCTGACAATATTGCACGCAATACCAGAGTTCTGACTGCCATGGGCCTTGGTGGTATGTAGCCGGGGAGGAAATGACAGCCACTTTAGGTATGCAGCCCTTATGGATCTCTTAGCCAAACGCCAAGGCAGCTTGTTCAGTAACATATGACCAACTCATTCGCTGAGCTGGGTGCAAGCCATCATGTCTCCCACATTGCGTTGCAGACGAAGGGTTCCTCTCCTTTGATGCCTCATGGGATTACGGAGACTGAGCAATGCTCAATGCATCGGATTCTGCCTCAGAAGGCCTCACTGGCTGACTTGTACGGTATTGAGTCGCATGTACATGTGCTTTTCAAATCCATCCCTGACAAGTCCCACGCTGTCACACACACCATGGGATTTTTTGAGCTTGGGGCCGTGATGGGAATACTTATATATGGTCCCATAGAGTGGGCGCATTGGGTCAACGTCGTAACCCTTTACGGTTGTCAATCAACGTTGTAGTTCAGCCTCATGTTGTATCAACATGTACACACTGCCCCTCATCTCTTGCAATCGACTACCTTCCATCATCTTGCCGCTCTTCTTCAGATATTACGGGCACCAGCTCACTACAAATAACATAGGACAGCAACGTTGTATGCCCACATTCCTTTGGTCCACAGGGTTGGCATTGCCAACTTGCAGGCAACCGACAGAAATGTTCATTGCAAATAGAGGGAAATTCAGGGTCCTCGTGTTGGCGGGGGTTGCCTAGGCCTGACTTGCTTCTATGTAGGCCCATGTAAATGCAGATACGGATCAGGAAGCTAGAGTGATATCGATACTATTGCACCTGCGAGACTAGTACTAGCCACCAACATCTGTGCGATGTGGACAGCTTGGCTGCCTCGTGTGATGCAGCTTGCTACTCCCTACACTGGAGTATCATGCTCTCTCAAGACTATGGCCCTTGTTGAGCTCTGGATTGTGACTCAAAACTATTAAAGAGCCGCCCGTGAGAATCTGGCCAAACCCCACACATGCACCTTCAAGTAGCTGGTCTTCCTGAGCACCTTTACATCGACCACAAATTAAAGTAGGGAAATCCGCCCTCCGAGAAGACTTTCGTGCAAAATACAGTCACATATCTCTTTTTCCAGAAATAATCCGGAATGCTTGGGAATTGCACATTTGAAAATGGCACCCAATTGACTGCCTACCTTCCCATCAAAAGGTGGAACAACACCAACTTTTATTTGAATAGATCTATCTTGGAAAGAAGAAAGCCACAGCCACACCGGCAATTGCAACAAGCGCTCCAATGCAGTCGCCTGCAAGCCAAGCCAGAGCCAGAGGAGATGAGCAGAGGCTTCTTACAGTAGGCTGCAGATGGGCATCTGACATTGGAAGGGACAATTTGTGCTGATACAGAGGCGGGGTCTACACTCAAGTCAGGGGTACCAGCCTGTCACAACGTATGACCTGCCAGGTCAACTCAATGATTGAGGGGAGCCAGGCAGAGCTGCATGGCTTCACAAGCTAGACTTTTTTCGCACAGGTCCAAGGAGAACGGTTTCTGATGTGAATGCTTGCTCACCTGCATCTGGCCTTTCCCTATCCACTGCCCAGCCCCATGCGTAACTCAGAACAATGAAAAAGCCTCCATAGACTACATGCCAGAAGCATAAGTTATCCAGTCCCCATGCCAAAGCTCTGCATGCACTGCACGCTTGGGAATAGCCCTGACTCCCAAGCCTCAAAAACCCACTACACACTGATGAGCAAGACTTGAAGAGCCGCTGCCGTGCGCCATGCGAGCAGCTTCAGCATGCTGTTGATAGCAGCAGTGTGATTGATGTTCACACCAATGCCTGCCAGGCACTCTGATGCGCAAAGTGCGCACATGTGGGGCGGAGGGAGGTGCCTTACCAGCATAGATGCGGCCAAAGTTGAGGATGGGCTGTGCTGTGGGCACAAACCCATATGCAATGAGAACTACACCCCCAGCTGCGCCCCAGAATGCTGACTTCCCTTCCCGCACAGCCTGCATCCAGAACGAGCGCTCATCGTGACCTGCCGCAGCTTCCATTGGTGAACTGAGCGCAGACACGGCATGCAGCAGCTTGCCTGAATCGGTCAGGAACCACCACAACAAGACACGGCCAGCAGAGTATTCCTACAACTTCTGCCAAAGGCTACTTGCACAGTGCCTATGCACACAAGCCCACACGGCCCTAGCTTCAACACTGCGACTATTGTGGAAGCCTCGCGCACAAGCAGTCCGCCCTTGCATAGAAGTGCACGAAGTTCATGGGTAGCAGGACATAAGGAACCCTCATGCCAGGGGCATACCTGCCAGACTAACCAGCCGCCCCCGATCTCGCACAGCCCCGCCACCAGGAATAGCACCACAGCCAGGACCACTGTGGGAGCTGTCCAATGAAAGGGCTCTGCAGTAGAGCGCTGCAGGACACTTCCAGCCGCAGCTCTGCTGCACAGCGCTAATGCCAGAAGCCAAGCCTGGCGGCTCTGGCAAACCCCAGAAAAGTGCCAGAGCGGTCTGAGTTTGTAATGCTGCTGCTGACCCAGAGCTGATGTGTGCTCTCTTCGACATGCTAGTCCTGCTGTGGCCGGATCTCCAAACTGTTCTTGCATACCCACTCTAATGAGTGCACCTAGCTCGCCAAGCAACTGCATGCAGCAAATGCGTGTTTCCTGTCGCAGGCCTAAAAAAAGACCCGAGGAACTTATAATAAACTTTGAAAGAGGAACACATCAAGTGCTCACACAGTGCAGACAAATGCCTTAGAGGAATGACACCAGATGAGCACGCTTATTGTCGATTGCCAGCTGCATGCCTAATATAGCAGCTTGGGTGGTGCTCACCCTCAAGGGATCAATCACGGGCAGCCTTCTGTTTGCGGGGCCAGAACCAGGCAACGAGCACTCCGCAGAGCGCTATGCCGGCACCAATGTAGTCTCCTGCAGCCCTAGGCCCGGTCAGGATACTGTTATCCTAGCAACTACTCCAATAGGTGTAGCCTATGAGCAACATACATTTATCATGCATGTTGCCTTCAGGACAGATGCGTGTAAGCTGTCACCTTTGTCAGGTCTTTCCCCGCTCAGAAGCCAGCCCCAGGCATAGCTCAGCACGATGAAGAACCTGGAGATCGTTTAATTACTCTTACAGGCCCTGGAATCTGGCAGCAGTGTCGAGTTTTGCTGCCTGATCATGCTCTGGCAGAGCACGTGGATCACATGGGGTGGCAGTACACCTACCCACCATACACAGCGAAGACGCGCCCGAAGTTGCTGATGGGCTGGAATGTGGGTATAAAGCCGTATACCACAAGGATAAGCCCCCCAAGGATTGCCCACCAGAAGGGTTGCTGCACTCTTACGGTCTGAAAGATGAGCCAGCCACCACCGATCTCTGCGATGCCAGCTAGTATGAATAGGAAGAAGGACAGTAGGACCAGTTTCGGAGTCCAAGCAAATTTCTGAGCCGAAGGGGGGGAGTTTGGATCGGCACTTGGGGTATTCGTTGCCTCAACGGCTAGGGCAATGCTGGGAACATGACCATCACGATGCGCATCGTTCATGTCGCAATCATCACAGCAAGACAGCCAAGATCTACCTTACCATGTATAATACTGTTGATAAGTTGAAGGGAGGGCACGATGTACTTTCTAGGAATGGCTGGAGCTTGGAGTCAAATTTGGACTCCATGCGAATTCTGCAGACAGCTGCAATGTAAGGGAAGCTGAAAGGCTGTGCGTCCCCAGAGAGACTAATGTACATAACCAGATGACGATGGCTTGCTAGAGGATATCAGCACGTCGATGCAGGGGAAATGAGCCCCTAAGCGCTCTATGGAGACGAGACAGTCTGCACAATGTAACAGGACAAGGTGGTTGGGCCGAGCAGATCGCGATGTGATCCGAGCATGACAATCCTAAAATGCTTTCATACAAAATATGGGACATGAGAGTGCGTAGCTGCGAAGGTCTTGAAGGCCTCCCTCATTCTCAGATGTCCTGGAACGCTTTTCGAGGTAAGCACTTTCCTGATGCTTGAGGCGCACCAACGTGTGGTTGAGATTCATCGTAGTACATAGGGGGATGACTGCAAGCACAGAGACCAATGCATTCCGGAAGTGAGTGAGCAAGTCCTGTATCGCAGGCATTTCATGAAAGCCCATCACAGGTATATCAGGCAGCCGTGAGCAGCAAGAGCAACAAGAAGATAATTTCGGAATTTATCGTCGGCCCGCAAGCATGAGTGGCAAACGGAAGAGGGCGGATGGCCTGCCGGAAAACCCTTTGGAAGGCCTCCCCTTGACAGGTCTGTAGCTTTGCTCTGCTTGCTGTCCCTAGCTATCTCATACGCTATCTAATACAGGACCAATATTCAGAGTTATAAGCCTGTGGCTGAGGAAGTCCAACAAAAGTAAGTACCTGCTAAAGCCTCATATGCTGGGCTCCATACCAGATCATGGAGGTGCAATTTCTATAGCTATTCAGACCATCCATGGGAGTTGAGTCAATCGCATGGTCCATTCGACATACAAGGCGCAGACTTTATTTAGGCTCGTTCTAGCAACATCTATGTAGGGACCACCCCACCCTGAGCAACAGATTCTTCAGTGCCCTGCTATGGCCATGTGTGGTTCTTAATACCACCCTCATATGCTGCCCTAGCTGCCAACGAGGGGCATCGCAAGAATGGCTGATCACATGCATGTCTTCTTGCCTTGCAGGTGCCCTCAGCAAGCAGGTTGCGGACAGCACAGTTGCAAATCAGCTGCCTGCAAAGGAAGGGGGAGCCATCAAGCGCAAGAAGCCCACATCTCTGGGCGTGCTCATCGAGGCTGGCGTGATCAAGGATGGCGCCGTGCTGCGCTACATGAAGGTAGTTCATCCTGACGTATGGTTGCCAGCACCTTGCGCTGCAGGTCCCTGTGCATGTTGTCTGTGTCTCTCGTGAGCAGGGGACGTTGTCAGCAGGGATAGCAATGTAGCAATGCAGAGGGCTGGTGCAACACTGTGATGCAACAGCAGGCAGTGCCAGTCCCCTGCTGTAGACACACCTCCAACTGTGCGAGGTACCGGCATGGTTGGAGCCAAGGAGGGAGGTGCACAGTGTGTCTGTTCCCTTGGTTCAAAGGCTGTCTGATCTGGTCAAGTCTACACAAGTCTGTTATGCCCCATTCAGGGGACGGGGCTCTCTTACAGCGGGAAGCTGATGGCAGTCGGGCGCGCCAGGATGGACGGCGTCGAGGTGCACGGCAACAGCTCCCTGCTCGGCATGAGCGGCTTTGAGGCGTACGCCAAGAGCACGGCGCACCGGCCAGCGCAGTTCACCTTCGTCTCCAGCGGCCAAAGCCTCCAGGTGTGCCTCTTCACAGCTGTGCATCGAGGCAGCTCTCTGCTTGGTGTGAGCAGGGTTCAAGCGTACACTGAAGAGCACAGGGTGCACCGCCTGGCGCTGATTACACTCACCTCAATGGCATGAGCCTCTGAATGTGCCTGCTTTGCGCGTCCACGTCGGTGCATGGCAGCAGGTCTTCGTTCGGGGCAAGTTGCTTGCTTAAACTTGAGTTATGGCGCTCATGCCAGCCCAATGTACCTTGACCAGCTGGCAGGTTGACAGGCAGATGCTGAGGAGGCAAATGCGTGAGCCGAGGGCCTTGCATGCTGTGTCAAACAGATCAGCATGTACAGCACTGATAAGTGGCATCATGGGCAGCATGGGGTCGGCGTTGAGCGATCCTCCCTGTGCCTGCAGCAACTTCAGCAGCAGCACGCGAGCGATAGGGAGCCAGCGTTCAGGAGCCAGCGGGGTAGAGGGGGCTGACTGCAGAGTGCAGAGCCATGCCCCCTCTGCACCTGCAGCGCCATACATGCCATCACATCGGCAGGAGACTAGTATTGAGCAAGCTTTTTTGTGCGTGCAGCAACTTCAGCAGCAGCACGCCGGCGAGGGGGGAGCCAGCGTCCGGAAGCCTCCTGGAAGGTGGGGGATGACTGCAGAGGGCAGGGCTATCCACTACCCTGCCCCGACGCTCATGGCAGACCTCAACGACGAGGTCTGCCGCATCTGCTGGCAGGGGGTGAGTATGTCGGGAACCCTTTCATATACCCATTCATGAGACTTCATAGTAAGAGTCACCCACTTGTCAGCATGCCGTCTTTGGGGTTTTGGTGGCAGACCGTATGCATGTCGTGTCACGCACTCTGTCAGGCAGACAGTGTCAGAAGCATTCTGCTGATCTCATACTGCGCTCATAACTAGCGGAGCACGACAGAATCGGTTCTGTGTGAGCATCTCTCACTGAGTAGCTTCCATGATTAAGTGGAAGGCTTGGGAGTGATTGACAGGATTGCACATGCAGGGCAACCTGCTGTGCTGCGAGACGTGCCCGGCAGTGATGCATGCGCAGTGCGCTGGGCTTGATCAGGCGCCCACAGGGGACTGGCACTGCCCCAGCTGCACCTGTGTGGCATGCGGATACGCAGCTACCACTCCCGCAGAGGAGCAGTCTCTGCCACAGGTGAGGTGCAGGGCCAAACAGACGGCATGCAGGCCTATCTCCATGTGGCAGGACTGCGCAGCCTGCAATGCTCTGGCACTGCTCAAGCTGTACCTGAACATGCAGCAACTGAGTCTGCACATATGGATGCCAGCCATCCTACATGAGGCAGCAGCGTCTACAGAGTCTCATGTTGCAAGGCCACTTGCGTATGAGAGGAGCAGTAGATATTCTGTGCCAATCAAGTGGTACACATGCAGGCCATCCTGGTGGAGCCAAGGACGGGTGCAGATGCTCCCGTCTGGCGAGGGCCCTTGAGTAGGGAAAAGAGCGAGGCTGCTATCACAATGAGCGCGTATGCCTTTGATACCCTGGTGAGCATCTTCTGAGCTGCCTTAATGTGCTTCATGCCATACAGCGATTCATCATTGGAATGCTTCCTCTCCGGCAAACCCTGACAGAAGGAGTGCAATGCAGTGGCCCAGAGAAGGCGCGCTGGCAGCCAGGATGCAGCTGCAGGCGCAGGAGCAGGCCGACAGGGCTGCCCAGGCGGCTGCCGCTGCCCAGGCAGCTGCCCAGCTCCGCGGGCGGCCGCCCTCTGCCCGCCTTGCACAGCGCGGCCCCAGCGCAGACACAGAGGTCTATGCAGAGCAGAGCTACGGGGCACCAGTCAAAGAGGAGCCTGCTCAGATAGAAGCTGTGCCAGGCAGAGGTCACTTCAAGGAGACGCCTGTGGGTCTGAGGTGTGCATGTTCGATAAACATTGCACTTGTAGTCAGGGACCTTGACAGGTTTCAAATCCATTGAGGACAGTGGATGGTTGGCTGAAGAGGGGCTCCTCACCACTCAGGAATGACGTGTATATGGATGCTGCAGGGCTGGAAGCGGTGATGTGGATTTCAAGGCGCTCCAGCCAGAAAGTGCTCCGGATCACATGCAGGAGGTGCTGCACCACAGCAATCCTGCTGCTGCTGTACAACAACCGCCACAGGAGGCTGCCGCACCTGCAAGCAGGCAAGCTGTGGCAGCGGCAGAACTGGATGCATCCCCAAGACGCGCCCTCAGAAGCCCGCAGAGCTTCACGGCACCTGCTTTGCCCATGGAGGACACCATGGCATCTGCAGCACTCACAGGTAAATCCTCCAGAGGATGCTATCACCGCATTCAGCTTATGGAGGTCACGTAAGAGTACTCTTATATTCCTGGACAGTCTTCATTGCCCCATGCAGTGCATGTGACATTGGAGCCTGTGGGAATATGGAAGTACTGCTGTGACATGGCAAGGGTTGCTGCTCACACCTGCAATCAGACAGTTTCTCAGTGCCTGAATTTGACTGTTCCTTCTCAGGCAAGCTGCAGAGGGCAGTGCAAGGGGCACACAGCAGGCAGGAGGTGATGAGCATCCTGGATGACATGTATCCTCCCACCACCTCGGCAGCAAAGGGGAAGCTGCTGCGGGACGCCTTCGCTGCAGTGTGCCCGGGGGAGCCCTGGAAGGTGGGCTGCTCATGGAATGCATGTCTTTGTGCAGTGTCCAGCTTTACAATAGGTGCATGGCAAGGGAAAGGGCTCCAGTCTTGGATGCTTTGTCCGGCCTGCCGGTAATTTAGCTGGGGGAAAAGACTTTGCTTGCTTGTTGACAATGGCATCTGCAGTGATCTCAGACCTCTGTATCACAGAATATGCAGCATGATCCCTAGCAAAGAGGTGAAAGCATGATTGCAGGGTCGGATAGCTGCCATCAAGCAGCTAGCGGAGAGCTTATGGGACCTAAGGAGCAGTGCCAAAGCAGGCCTTGAAGCTCCCCCGCAGCCAAGCCATCGCCAAAGGAGGCGCGGCGCTGGCGCGCTGATGTCAGCGGCGCTCGCCGCTGAGCTCAGCAATGACGCAGAATTTTATGAGGATGCGCCGCAGCCACCTCTCGCTGCAGCAGCCGGGTTCCTACAGGTTGACGGCGCAGATGACTATAGCTCAGCTGACGAGCAGCTGCCTGATGCACCGGCACCTTATGTAGCGGCACGGCAACCTCCTGCTGGGCTTTCAGGGTCCGCCAACACAGTGCCACAGACGGAAAGCAGCCACACAGCTCAAGGAGGCAGCCAGGGTTTCATCTCAGGGGTACAGCATCCTTTGGGCGGCATGGTAGCAATGCCTGCGGCACTGCCTCAGGCTGGCATGCTGCCTTACCCGGCAGGTGCCCAGGTGCCCGCTGCCCAGCAGGCGGGCGGGCAGCACCTGGTCCCACATGCAGACACGCTCACAGCCGCGCTGCAGCACCAGGTGAGCGCCCTTTCCAGGGTGCTGGGGCCCTCTGAAGAGGTCCGGCAGGCATTGCAGCGTCAAATGCTGGCTCTGCAGCATAATGGCACCTTGCAGCAGCCCAGTGCCCCAGCTGCTTATACTGGATCCTACCTGGCCCCCGGCATGCTAGGTCAGGTGCCCGTCTACTATGCCTCCTCTCCTGGGGAGATGGGACAGCCGGCAATATATCCTGGTGTGCCGCAGCCAGCTGCGCAGCGCCCTCAGCCTGTGACAGCGAAGCGTGCTGCCCCAGCTCAGCCCAACTCTAGAGAATCTCCTAGGAACGCAAAGCACGCCGTGGCTGCTCCATTCAGCAGGGCAGAGCCTGCGCAGAGCGCTCTAAGCAGCCATGCGCCCCTGGCGGCACCAGCCAACATTCAGGCAGCAGGTGCGGGCGCGCAGCGCCCGCTACCCGGTGTCGCCTGGCAGGCAGCTGCCAAGACAGGGCCTCCAGCAGCTGTGCAGGCATCTGCAGCTGCAGAGAGCGCTGCAGACGGCCATGCCCCGGACACAGGCATAGTCGCACAGCGGCCGCTCTCCGCAGGCTTTGACAGCGCCGCTGAGGCCCAGGTTGCCTTTGGGCGGCCCACTGCGCCCGCTGGGCAGCCGCCGTCGGGCGCGGAGGCTGCGATGGTGTCCTGCGCCGGCACTGGAGCACGGTGGCATTTTGGATGCCTGCCTCAGGAAGCACAGCAGCAGGTAAAGCCTTGGTGCAACACATTTATAGGACTATCGTGAGTAGTGCTTCGATATGCTGAGCTGCTGATACATGCTTCATGGAGCATACGTACAGCTCCTGAAGGACTTGGATGGCATATATGATATTTATACAGATCCTTCAGGGCATGCAAGTATAGCCAAGAGGCATGTATTATGCTGTTACAGACTGCGGGATATTGATGCGCAGATCTGAATAATGGCCTCAGGTGATGATATGGAGAGAAGCAGTAGCAAGACACTGTTGCTACAGGTGAGTCAGAGACGAGCGCTTTATGAGGCAGTTGCTTGAGTGCAGGCGAATCTTGGCGTCTGGTTCCACAGCGAGGCATGCAAGGCGGTAAATGCGCATATGGCAAAGCTCGCTGTCTCTGGCCTTATGCCTGTGCACGATAGCAGTGAAGCCGCGCACACGCCAAGATTTGCGTGGCAGCTGATCCGCGGAGCTGCAGTGAGCTCTCCCAAGGTGTGCCGAACACTGCAGCATCATCTGTACTGCCCCGTCAAACTGTCGATATCTGCACCTTCAAAGGAAGGTGGAAGTTTTCCTGTTGCACTCAATCTACTTCAAAGCTCCTGGTGCAGATCCCAGTCTTTCGTGTGGCCAGGGCTTTGTTCCTGCTGCAGCATGGTTCCTACATCTCTGAAGTGTGCACTGATACCAAGTTGCTCTGTGTAGGACTGTCGAGGGCACGCCCCACACTATGAGGAGGGCACGAGGGAAACCCTAAGGGAGACGCTGTATGCGGTGCGCCACCTGTTCCACGAGGCCATGGGGCCTCTTCAGGACAGCCGCACCGGGCAGGACCTGCTGCCCATGCTGCTCCAGGGCAAGGTGCTGCAATGGCACCTCTTGGACTTCTCTGGCTTCCACACGGCTGTGCTGTGGCTGGGCTCCAGCATTGTTGCAGCAGGTGCCACCTCACTAGCTCAACCTTCTCAATGTGAGAGCTCCAGGCACATGTACCAGATTAATTCTGCGCATCCCAATCCTGCAGACCTGTGACTTACTTGGCATTGTGTGCAGCCTGATTTACCATCATCTGCAACTCAACTTTTGGCGCAAGCTACATTCTGGCATGTGCAAACTGGAATGCATTTGCCTCTATGATTTGCTGCATCTGTTGTGCTGGACAGAACATTGTGTTCTAGCTTAGTGATGCAATTCCTGCCCAATGCAGGGGTTGTTCGTGCACTGGGCGCTGAGGTGGCTGAGTTGCCTGCTTTGGCAGTGCGCCCAGAGCTGCAGGGCAACTCATTGGGCCGCCTCCTGCTGGCGCTGCTGGAGGATGCTCTGAGGGAAGCTGGAGTGAAGCTCATTGCCATGCCTGCACTTGTGCCCTTCCCCACCTCCAGTCCTAAACAGAGGCTGGCTACAGATAGCCACATGCCAGCAGCAGCTACAAATGAGCAGGTAAGGTCATTCGTCATCACAGTCCCCAGGTGCTGCTACATTGCTCTTCACAGCAAACCGGCCATGCTCACAGCGCAGTGGGTGTGACCTGCAATGGCCTGGTTCTGCCTCTGGCCAGACATTTTAAGTCCAGAAGACCTCGTAAGGACTTGACGTCACCCGCAAAAGGGCAACATCCATGACTTGTATGAACTGGCGCTGCAGGTTCCCACTTGGGCCAGGGCTATGGGGTACGAGCAGGCCACATGCAGCCAGCTGGCGCGCATGTCAGCGCTGCCAGTGTTGCACTTCTCCGGCGCGCAGTTTGCTGTGAAAGAGCTCTCTGATGCCACGGCCTTGGAGGTGGGATATTCGTGTGGCTTATCCTTGGTCTGGCCAGCAGAATATACCAGGCTGTATGCCTTTGATCAAGACGAAGAGAACATGAATGCCAGAGCATGATGACACTCAGTAAATTTACTGGTGGTACCCCCCTGTGCTGGTGCAGGTGAAGGCGCCGGCTGAGCTGCACTTCAGCGAGGAAGCTGACGAGCAGGAGTACTGGCGCGCGCGGCTGCTGCAGCCCGCTGGGCTTGCAGCGTACACAGCACAACAGGCGCGTATGGAGAGCCAAGCCGCTGCAGCTGCTCCTGCTGAGAAGCCCGAGCAGGCAGCAGGGAAGGCCGACCTGGCCAGCCATGAGGAGGTGCCAGAAGAGGCAGCTGTTGTGAAGAGCGAAGCAAAAGAAGAGATGGGTACTACAGGGAGGGGCATGACAGCAGTGGGGAGTCTTGGCAGAGTGAAGGTGCCAAAGGCAGGCTTCAAGCAGTAATACTACGACGCCGCAGTCAACAGAGGCAAACAAGTGGTTCCATCTAACAATTGCAATGCTCTGCTGGGGAAAACCTCATTGACTCTCGGAAAGCTTAAGCTTTGAGCTTAAGCTTTGAGCTGAGACGATGCAACCATGCCCAAGCCTGCACAAGACACTGCTATGCTTGTTGTATGTAAGCAGCGCCCCTATATGTAATTGGGCTGTGAGCCTCTGCCCGCGCGTCAGAGTACCTTTGAGCCACAAAATTCAGTTGGCCATCCGTGTCTTTAGGGGCTCATGAGAGAACACATGGGACTCTGCTAGCCAGCATGTAAGCTCAAGAGTATCAGAAGCCCCAAAAAATCGATCGCTTCCTCGATTTGAGAATGTCATCCTTGCACAGGGGCCATGCTAATCTTCTCCGTATCGTTTCAAGTTTCTAGGACGAGTTCCTGTAAAATCCACTAAAACATATACTGTATCAGACTGTCAATTCGCAGTACGGGGTCCATCTGGCTTGACGCCCATCGCTCTCTGAAATGATCTGCGCTGTGGAAACAACGCTCAATGTGATAAGAGAACTTGCAGCGCCTTTCTCCTCGGTGTCCAACTATTACATGTAATTCTGATAGAAGGACGAACAGACCTGACACTGGAAGACCTTCAGCCTTCTGGAGGGCAAAAGGAGGTGTCCCGCGGTGCTTCATAGCTTTCATTTTTGCATATCTGAGGCATAGATTAAAGCCTCGTGCACAGCTTACTCCGTTCTGCATACAGTTGAGGTGACCATCTCGACCACTAAATAGGAAGACAGCGTCGGGTTTATTGGAACGAAAGTGCACAGGGCTGCTGACATAAGCTTTTGCCCCTCAACCGACGGATTTGCTCTTTGCCTTAGCATAACGCGGTGTCCATCATGTTGCATCTCGAGACCTGGCTTACAGGGAGGCTTCTGGCATTCCATGGATCTTTGTGGCCCTATGTTCCTACGCTGACATGGGCAGTTACAGACATGAATTTGGACGGCTTATAATCTCCGCTCGAGGCATGTCGAGGCTGTATGGGTGTGCCAGGCTGTCGGCCTTCGCCAGGTTTATGATCAGGGCGTCAAGAAGCGCCCAAACTGCCTAGCAAAGCGGCTCTCCTGCGGAGCCAGGTTCTCCTCAAGCTTCTTGTTATAGCGCTTGGCTGCAAGGGCCACAGAAGGTGGCTTGCCATGCAAAACCTTCCTTGCAGCCTTTGCGCACTTGTTGTGCCTCGTGTCAATCAACAGCTAGCTTCAGGTAGAGTGCGCACGTACCCTCTGTCCCGACGCAAGGTTGTCTGCCATGTACTTGCCCACATCTTGATAAGGATAGTCGCTTTCCCCATGGCTTGCCTTTTGGCGCATCTGCTACACCACTGGTGAATCATCCGAGATGTCCACGCGGGCCATAGCGCGCGCTCTGCGATCTTCTTGCAAATCCTGGATTCTCAGAGTCCCCGCAACTGCAGCATGTCGATAGCATAGCCAGTCAGTGTGAAACGGTACAACAGTGACACAACCGCTGAACTACAAGCAAATAGGCTGGGTGTTATTTGCGCGGGAGCTCACTCTGAATATGCCCACATGCATCACAACAGGTGTTAGAAGCAGAAGACGACACTGCCCTTGATGGAGCTCCTGTCCCGGGGCAGGGCGTATCCTTCCAGAAAGCAAAGGAGGCACGCACCTGCTTGCAGCTGCAGGCCTCTCTTTGCCCACCACCTCGTCCTCTCGATGCTACTTAGACGTTCTTTCATCTGGTCTAGTGTGGTCTTCATGGCCTGACCCAGCTCCAATATGCGGGGCCCCTCTGCCAGCAGCTCATCGAGGGACATCGGCAGCTGCCACACATGCTCTGCGCTTGGCCCGCCGGGGGCGCTCTCCTGTTTCGTCTTCTGTCGCTTGTACTGACCTCGACCCTGCTACAGCACACCTGTGAGCTCGCCGTGATGAAGTTGAGAGTGGACATCACTTGTGGAAGCCGTCCATGAGCAGAATCCATTGCCAGTATCTCGCACCTTTTCGAAGGAAGCTGTGCCTCTTTCCAGCAGCGACCTTGCCCGATCGCTCTAGTGACAGGGTGGTTTCTGAGTGCAGGTCTAGGCATGGGTCCAGCATGCGGTGATACGGCCTGTCCTGAAGGTCCTGCCTTCCCAATCCTCGGGCCAGCCGTTCCACAGAACTTATAGGCGTCTTCTGGCATCGCTAAACCTGAGCTCGCAGTTACTTGACTGGGGGTATCCTGAAGCCATTCGTATACGCTTGCAATCCCAGAGCTCTTCACGCGTACACGAAGCGCTGGCGCACCGAGCCCACTGGGCATCAGAAGTTGCTGGAAGCTGGGGCTTTGGGCAGGCCTGGGCAGATCCGGGCCCTCCCAAATTGATGGTGTCTATTGTCCGCCTATACGTCTATATCGTTCACCATCCATAAAGGCGGTCATTCCGGTTACATCTCGAGTAGAGGGCGACAGCAGCATTTACATACAAGGTTCAATTTTACACATTTCAGCAATGGAGCAGGGCTGAGATGGGGCTGCAGGACAAACTGCAAGCTGCTAGGCCAGGTGGAAGAGCACAGACACAGAACATCTCAAAACCCAAAGAAGTTGTAACAGGAGACCTATCACTTTACAGCAATGGACTCTGTGTTTGCAGGAATTTCAAATTTTATAGCCTACGGCAAACTCTTCTCTTGCTGCCTTAGGTCATGCCAGCAAGCTGAGCCTCTGATCGAACCTCACACGACAACATTCTAGGAGGCCACAGTCCACAGAACACAAGCTCCTGTCACCACAACTAGTTCGTCTGTGTAGCCCTGTGTTGGAACAAGGTCTCCAACAAGGATGATCCTTTGAGCAGCACCAGACCTGGCTGGCATGGAGACATCTGCCATTCCATACCCCTGTGCAACCCCTATGTTCCCACGCTCACTGAGGCAAATGAAGGGTCGTAGAAATGAAGTTGGACAGCGCCTGCCCGAAGTTGCTGAACAGATCCCATGCTCCCAAGACTTTTGACCTTGCTGCATCCATGTTCCCGTTCGGGCCGCTGCTGCTGAGGGCAGGAGGCATGGCCAAGCCAGGTGGCATGGGGGGCATGGGTGGCATTGCCTGACCAGGCATGGGCAGCATGGGTGGCATGGGCAGCATGGGTGGCACTGCCTGACCAGGCCTGGGCGGCATGCTCATTCCAGATGGCATGGGAGGCATGGGCAGGGCTGACGTCAGGTTGCGGCCAAAGTCTGAGAGTCCCTCAGCCTGCAGATGCATGCAATCTGTACTCGGGGCATGCAAGGCAGTTTTCAGTGGTGCATGCTCCAAATATCTCCTTGGAGTAATGCTGTAGAGAGGCCTAGACTAATGACATGTCATGTTGGTCTCAGATGTCAGAGCAGATGAAGTGACTCATGACCAAGGAAAGGAAGGACGTCTACACATAGCAGCCAGCTGGGATGACTCACCACATCTGAGACTGCCCGGTGTAGGCTGGGCAGGTCGTCTCTGGCGCCCCATGTGACCTGACTGGACTTGCCCCACACGGTGGTGTTCAACAGGCACTCTGTGCTGGTCCATTCTGGCGCGCTACGGTATTTAAGGTTGCAGCTCGCTGCATTGCCATGCACGCACGTTAGCTGCAGCCTCCCGCTACTCAGCAGTATACCAGAGCATCAAGTACAATCTATACTCTCTGTGAATAGCCCTGCAGGCATGTGGACTATGCATCGCTGCAGCCACAGGGCCACAGAGTGCAACTATCTTGTATGGAGCGTCACACGAGAGCGCCTGAAAGTAAAGAGTCCCAGAAAGTCAAGTCATGCTTAGCTCCAATGAAAGGCAGTTGACTGTGCAAAACAGAGAGATGAGGTGCCTGCCTGGCTCGGTGCTGAGCTGCAAGTACGCCGGCGTGCATGTGAGCGTTGCGGGCTTCTGTGAGTCATCCACAGCGCATGACCAGGGCACCAGCTGCAGCGTCACCTGCTCTGAGACGCAAGCAGAAGGCTCCTGTGCATGTGTTGTCCCTTGTTGAGGTGCTATCCAGCAGAACACAGGTTTCACACATATCCAGCATGTCACCCACAGTACTTCAGCGGAAGCGCATGCATGTTCTTGACACTGTACACCTTTTGAGTCAAGGCAGAAAAGGGCTGGTTGAGGACTTACCATCTCGGACTCATTGAAGCTTGATGCTGTACAGAAGCCTGAGAAGAGACCCTTCACCTCTTGCTCTGCCTGTACAGGCAACATGACATATGTGAGTTCAGCCAAAGTGGTGCACAGGGCAACAGATAGATATGTCAGGATGAGTACAGCATGATCTGCAGGGTCAAAGCAGGCATGGGCATGTACCTCTGTAATTGTGCTGGGCACAGTGAGGTTCTTGAGCTTCTCGACAAACACTGACAAAGGCGTGTCCACCTTGAACCCCAAGTCTTGGCCTGCAAGCAGAGGTGTATGTTGGAGGACAGCTACGTCTTCACTGAGGTATTACCTCGGAGCCACGGTGCTCAGAGACCAGGCTAACAACTGGATTCATTTGTTGCTACGAGAAGTCATACTGCTGATATCATTGCCCAGCTCAGTGTGGAGGGGACCCTGCTTCAGTTTCACGTTGGACTTCTGGGAACCAGAGGTCCATGAACAATGACGTCTGACATTGCAGCCTTGCACGGCTGCGGCCATGCTGGATATGCCATCTTGCCAGTCTTTTGAACCAGTCTAGAGTGCAGCGGGGCCTGCTACAGGAGGCCTGAAGGCATTGATGGCTCACCTATGACCTCCAGAGGATTGGCAATGTCTGGGAGGGTGTTTGCCATTGACAAGGCCTGCGTCAGGATGATGTCAACGAAGCCTGCCACGTCGTCCGCCGTCCTGCTTGCCTGCAACCACATCCCTCTCACGTCATCACCTGCCATCAGGTGCACACACTTGCTGGATGTGAAAATTACAACAGGAACCCCTGCAGGCATTGCAGCTTCTCTTCTGTACAACTCTGGCAGATCTCCCCAGTCCTGAATTGCCCATGGGCACATGAGGCGCGGCATTGGCTGTGCGGATATCTCGTGGGCTTGCTGCGGTCTCATGCAGGAGACGTGTCACTCATGGGAAAAAAAAGCTACTGGACAGCTGGAGGAGAGCTCACCAAACCTGCAACAGGTCCCTGAAAGGCCTTCATGAAGTCTTGAAGAGGCGAAGGTCTGGGAGGGTTTGTGAGATTCGCGCTCACAGAGGCGTCAATGATTTTCCGTATGTTCTGGACCTCTTGCGTGACGTTCAGTGCTGCTCTGACCGTCTGCAGACCAGCACAACAATGTAAGGCGGTGGGCGTTATATGTGTCTGTGTGGTAGAGCCTTCAGACAATGCCCTGAGGCATAGATATGGCAACTTCCACAAGCCTGAGTGACACACATCAATGCATGCAGGTAAGATGAGCACATGCATAATTCACAGAGCAGCGTAGGCCTGCTGCAGCACTCTCAACAACAATGCAAGCAGGCTTGCCACAGTGTGTCCAGTCAGAGGTGGCAGTCACGCACTCATAACCCGAACCTGAGTAACGTTACCCGGAACCCGAGCAGTCTGTGCTTGCTGCTGCAGGCTCTTCGTAGCATTTGCCAGCCCAGTGACATTGGCTGCCTCTCTCGCCAGGAACACCCCGGTGGTCACGTTGGGCACTCCGGGCAGGGGCGCCTTGGCTGCACCCCTGAGCAGAGACTCTGATTCCCCCAAGATGCCTGCAAAGCTGCTAATGTCAGACCATTTAAAGATGGCAAGGAGAAGCTGCAACACAGAGCTATCGCAGGAAATGAGCCTGTGCGTAGACACTGCTAGGCAGATGCTATCTAAGCAATTCTATCATTCAGTGATCACTTCATGAAAGACAGCCAAAGCAGTACATAGCATTGGTTTGTGTGATGAAGACACCTGCAGGAGGGGGAGCCGATCTGCGAGTCTCCTTCCGGCCCGCAGGAGACCTGTGGGGAGCCTCTTCTGGCGCATGGCGCTCATGGGGGCTGGGCGCCTTGGCTGCATGACCGTGGGGTGCTGAGTCATGCTCAGGGGAGTGCTCCCTTTCTGAGTGATCAGGATCTGGAGCTCCTGCAGGATGAACTGCCTGTGCTGGCCGCCCTAAGTGCTCCCCAGGGTGCCTGCCACCATGTGCTGGGCTCATGGCTTCCCTTCGAGGTGGGCTTCCATGTTCTGGAGACTTGGAATGATGCTCCTCATGGCTTGGAGGGTGCGCTGGTGAGCCTGTGCGATGCGCCTGATCAGGATCATGCTGCGAAGGAGGGCCATGATGGCGCTCTGGTCCGGGTGCGTGCGCACGTGCCCCTCTTGGCGCATGTGCTGAAGGGCTATGCTGTGGCTGCCGTGGCGCCAGGGCAGGCCTGGGCACTGCGGGCTCAGCATGGGCAGGAGCAAGAGCACCATAAGGCCTTGCTGAGGATGCCTGATCAGGTGCTGCAGCTCTGGCTTCTGCCCTGCTTGCCTCTCGGGCTGTGGTGAGATTGCTAAGTGGATCCAGAAGCTGAAAGAGATCTTGCAGAACCTCATTGCTGCTCTGAGACGGGGACGCTGGGCGCTGTGTTGCCTCAATTGGCGCCTGTGCTGGCTGTGAAGTCCTGGCAGGCTGCCTAAGGGGACCTCCAGGGCTGCTCGCAGGGGCTGGCGGGTATACTAAAGGCTCAGCTGGCACTGAAGCTATTGTACGCTCTCTGAAGGGGTCCAAATCTGCAAAAAGCTGCGGCAGGAAGACACCAGTGCTGCTTGCAAGGGTTGGCGAGAGCGCTGGGGCCTCAGCTGGCGCCTGATGTGGCGCTGCAGCTCTAAGAGGGCTCCCAAAGGGGTCCAGTCTTGCCAGAAGCTCTGGTACAGTCTGGCCGCTGCTGTCTGGAGCACGCGCTGTCCTTGGGCTTCCTGCAGCATGCATACCTCCATACTCAGAGTCTTCATGTTGCCCACTACAAAGAGACAGCCTTGAAGACAAGACTATGATGCCATACAGCTGAATCTGGCTATTTACATATCAGCCTGAGAAGTATGATGCTGCAAGGGAGCAAAGGTAGAGTGCTGCCTCAACCAGTGGCCATCATGCATCAGCAAGCGCTACTAGACTGAGCATAATTCACAGCCCGATCCTATAAGCTCAGCAGCGATGGTGTGCGCTGTGGGCCTAAGCAGGAGGCAGACCTGTCTGGGGTGGCGAGCTGGGAACGGGACGCGTGCGAGAGTCTGCAGGCTGAGGTGGGGAGTGTGCCAGATCTGGACTTTGGCTGCCTTGAAGAAGGGGTGCAGGAGCCTGTGCTAGGCCTGAGAAGAGTGGCAGCTGTGGCAACGCCAGTCCTGGCAAGTCCCTGGCAAGTGATGCCGCCGCATCAAGTCCCTGCTGAGCTGGCGCGGTGGATGGCACGGGGAGTGGCTGCTGGTTTGGTGCACCCACTTGTCCGTCCGGGGTCTGATCGGGCGCCAGAGGAGCTATGGAAGACAGCTTTGACAGATCTGTCATGGGTGACTGGGCCGCAGCCAGATCTAGCGCCGGGGCGCTGGCTGACAGCTGAGCGCCTGGCAGCGCCAGAAGAGGCACTCCAAGCTGAGGCAGGCTCCTTGCTGGGTCCCTCAGCTGAGGGAGACCTGCTGATATGCCTGCCAGGAGCGCTTGCGCTGATCTGGCGCTGGGAGCCAAGGCAGATCCCAGAGCAGTGAAAGCCGCACTGCTGCCCTCAAGAACTGCTGCTGTGGCTTGTCCCTGTCCTGGACTTTGCATGTCAGCTGCGGCAAAGTCTGCCAGGCTTGCAAAGGGAAGCGCCGCGCTTCCAGCCGGAGCCTGCCCAAAGGGCAGACCGGGCAGCTCGGGCTGGGTCAGAAGAGGCAATCCAAGCTGAGGCAGGCTCACTGGGTCAGCCAGACGCCTCAGGGCGCTATCAACGCCTGCCTGAAGCCCTGATGCAGCCGGCGCAAAGGCGCCTTCAGCCGCAAACAGAGCGCTGCTGCTGGGTAGCCCTGACGCTGGCGTGGCTGAGGCCTCAGGCTGGGCACTGCCTTGTACTGAGCGTGATCGGGCTGCATCAGATGTGGCCAAATTTGCAAGCGCTGGGAATGCTGGCAGCGCTGGGCTCTCAGCAGCGGCCTGCCCAAAGGGCAGACTGGGCAGCTGAGGCTGCGCCAGAAGGGGCAAGCCCAGCTGTGGCAACGTCACATCTGGTAAATGGAAGGCCGCCATGCTGAGGTCATCCGCGGGGGCTTGTGCTGCCTCCGAAGATGATTGTCTCACTGCTGGGTCTCTGGCCAAGGCCCCAAGAGGGGGCAGGCTGGGCAGGCTGGGCAATGCCACATCTGGCAGCGTGAAGCGGGGCACCTGGAGGTTTGCCTCATGCTGAGCTGAAGGAGTGGGTGCTTGAACAACTCCTGATGCAACAGCTAAGCTTGGATCCTCCTGCCTTGGGAACAGTTGTAGATTTGGCAGGCTGAGCCGGAGCACGGTAGGCAATGTGATGTTTGGCAGGCGAAGCCCTAGCTCTGGCCTGGGCAGCAAGAATGGGTCTGGAGCCTGCGCCTGTTTTGGCTGAGGTGCCACAGCTGCCTGTGCTGGCGCTTGGGCAGCATCCACCTGCCCGATGATGGGCAGGCTGGGTAGGCCCATACCCAAATCAGGCAGCCCGGAGAAGTCTGCCCGCCCGCGCTCTGCCAGAGCTGGCAAGGCAGCATCCAGCTCTGCAAGCAGTCCCGCACGCGGTGCAAGGGTCCTTGGCTGCTCTGGGTCGCCCAGCTGCCCTGACCTTGGGAGCGTGGGCAGTGCCAGAAGTGGCAACTGCGGCAGGGGCAACAGGGGCCCCAAGTCTGCCAATGGTGGAGCGGGTGTCAGTGCGCTGACTACTGCCGAGGATGGCTCAGGCACCTGCAGCAGGAGGGAACATCCTGGAGCACCGCCCTGGGTGGGATTTCGCTCAAAGCTGCAGAGGTAGAGAACACACTACACCATTCAGCAAGGCAAGCATATTTCAGCTACTGCTGAATATGGTACAACAGAGACTGCGGCACAACAGAACATGCAAGTAGCACTGTATGCAAAGGCAGCTTGTCTCAAGATCAAGGCTCTAGCACATGGCCTGCGTATGGGCTGCATGCAGAGTCTGCAAGGGGGATTGGCTGTATATCACCTGCAGGGCGCGCCTGGCATGGCTGGCGTGAGCCTGTTTAGGCGCTCTTGGTTGCGTTGCAGGGGCTCGCCGAGGTGCATGCACAGGAGAATTTTGGGGCGAGCTGGATGCCTGAGCTAGCCCGGGGCCATCAGCTGATACAAGATTCAGCAGCGTGCTGGCTGCACCCGTCACGTTAAGTGCTGCTGGATCCTGCGCCATGCTGGCGGCGTCCTGATCAGGCGCTTGAGCAGTCCCGGGACCTTCTGCCGAGAGCAGCTGAAGCAGCTGATCGTTGGCTGACGTCAGATCAAGTCCACCTGTACCTGCTGTGCCAGCAGTATTTGCCGACGTAAGCTGCCCGAGGACACTGCTGCCAAGAAGGGCATTCAGGCCTTGAGCATCCTCTGAGACTGCCTGCAGCCTGTCTGTTGCAGCTCCCAGCCCCGAAGCCACACTGGGCAACAGCTGCGCTGGCACCCGAGGCATCGAGGTGCTGGGTGCGAGTGCCTGAACAGGTAGCTGAGGCAGCAGCCTGACTAGATTAGAAGGCGGTGCCTGAGCTGGCACCTCAATTGGCGGCATGCTAGGCGCTATCACAGGTGCCTGAATAAGTGGCTGGACAGGCAACTGTGATGGCGGCATGCTGTATGCAACCAAGGCTGCCTCAACAGGCGGCCGGGATGGCGGCATGCTAGGTGCAACCAAAGGCGCTTCAACAGGCCGGTGAGATGGCGGCATGGCTGGTGCAGGCTCTGGCGCCTCAACAGGCAGCCGCCGGGACGGCAGCATGCTAGGCGCAACCATGTGTGCCTGAACTGGAGGCTGAGATGGCGGCACAGCTGCTGTGGGCAGTGGTGTCTGAACTGGCTGGGCTGGTGGCATGATGAAGGCAGACAGCAATGCCTGATCTGGCGCCAGGCTCAGCTGCCCGCTGTCCTCTGAGAGCAGCTCCACCAAGGCGTTGTCCAAGGCTGTTAGGTTTGAGGCTGTCGCAGAGCTTGGCGGGGGCTGTGACACGCCCGGGAATGCCCCTTGAAGCACGGGCGGCAGATTTTGCACAGCTGCAGCACTCAGGAGGCCTTGCAGGTCCCCTGCCACCGCTGCCACCTGGCGCGTCCTGTTTAGGGGTGCCGCCAGCCCTGCCACAGGGCCTGAGAGGGCCACCCGCTCTGCAAATCCCACCAGGTCTTGGGCAAAGGACACCAGCGTGGTGTTCAGACCAAGTGCTGCGCCTCCCACGCCAGTCAGTGCACCCGCTATTGCACTTCTGAGGGTGCTGCCTGCTGCCTGGAGGCCTGACGCTGTGTTAGTCACACCAGCTGCCGCTGCCGATGCAGTGGCGTTTCCTGCTGCGGCTGCGCCATTGCTGATAGCTCCCCTGACGCCCTCAAGGGCTTCGCCTGCCCCTGCGATTGCGCCCGTGACAGATCTTCCCAGCTGCTGAGCACCTGCCAGCACACCGGGAGCTGCTGCATCCGTTGCATTCTGAAGAGCGGACGTCATGCCCTGAAAGATGTCAGCAACGGTGTCCCCGGTGCTGCTGAGCATGGCCTGCAGCGTCTGCAGGGCAAAGTCTGTCTCTGCTGAGAGGCCATCCATGACCCTTTCCGTGATATTGACTATGCCGTTTGTGGCTTCCAGAGTTGCAGCAGCTGCATTGTAGCGCTCGACAGCAGCTGTGAGGCTGTCCACTGCATCGGCTGTTGTGCTGTTCAGAGACAACACGGCACCATTGATCTGCCCTACTAGACCTGCTACAGTGGCATCCACATTGCTGCCTATATCTGCAAGTGCAGGACCTGGCAATTGTGCTGGGTCCTGACGATCCCTTAGGCTCTGACCTGGTGGCCCTGCTACTGGTGGACTGCTGGGTGGCTGCGCAGTCGGCACGCTGTCGAGTGCCTGACCAGGACTTGGGCTGCTGTCCTGGTCAGGTGCCTGCGCTGACGGGTCAATGAGGCTCTCCAGGCTGCTCAATTCGCTGAGACCCTGTTGGAGGGTGTTCCCTGCTGAGCCTAGGGAGGCAAGCGTACCGCCCAGTCCTCCTGAGCTTGCTGGGGTCTGTCCGGTCACCCCCCCTAATACTAATCCAAGGATGCCGCCAAGCCCTGTAGGGCTTGCAGGGGTGCCTGAAGAGCCTGCGCTGTAGCCAAGACTGGCAAGCAGGCTACTTAGCGATGGCGGTCCTGGGGTAGGCTGAGGGGTGGATGCAGGCTGTCCCAACGCCTGACCCACCACACCTGCCACCTGTAGAAAAGGTGTATCCTCAGCACTGAGGTCAAGAATCAGCATTGCACCCGTCTGTAGCTCAAGCCAAGGATTAACTTGATTGAATGCTACTGAGCCATGCCACAAATGCATAGCGTGCAATTGCAGTGCGTGTTCCCTTGGCCTTCGTTGCAGGTCACTCAGCTCGTCAAACTCTGGAAGGATGACAACGATCTTTCATGAGCATCGTAAGGATGCACAGGGACGTGTGATCATGGAGTGGAAGCAGAAGGTGGGAGGCCCCTGCCTGTGAGACTGTCATGTTGAGGCCGGCGGCAGCGCTCTGCAGGTTTTGGCGCACCCCGCTCACTGTCTGATTCACAAGGGCGCCCGCGCCACTCAGCGCGCCTGATATCCCTGTCAGTGCCGGGGCAGGAGCGGGTGCGTCCTGGGTAGCATTCAGTAGCAGGGTGATGGGGTCTGTGCCCAGAGCTTGCGCAGCCGACCTGCACAGGCTTCACAGATCTGGCCACAAGGTAGTGATAGGGCTTTTATCGCTGCTACTTCTTCTGGTATGACAGTTGTGCAGGTCACAGGAGCCTTAGAACACCCTTACGCACAGAAGCTCAGCTGCTGTGGCAAGCAGGAAGAGATGCCAAGATGATAAGGTCACAAAGTGCTGCCAAACAGCATTGAAAGGCTTCACATTGTGGCTGTAGAGGATGAGGCCTACCTGACATTGTCAGTGAGCCCGGTAAAGGTGGCATTGACCAGGCTGCCAGCATTGCCCAGGGCTGCGGGCAGGTCCAGCGCAGATGGCGGAGGTGCAGGAGGGCTTTGAGGGGGCAGCAAGCCAGCGAGCAGGGTATTGAGGGTTGCGGGCGGAGGCGGCGTGGCTATGCCCAGATTTGGCAACAAATCCGACACTGCTGAGCTGTGCAGCAACTCTCCTACAGGGCTGTCCGTGAGAGCTGAGCCTGCCTCTTTGGCTATGAGACCTGCCAGGTCATTCACCTGGGGCCTGACCTGGTCTGCCAGCACTGCTGCAGTGGCTAGCGCGCTGATACCTGCGGGCAGGAAGCTGCCCTGCCCGGGCCCGATGCCCGGCGCTGCGGGCAACCCAAGTGCCGGGAGCTGAGGTAGCTCTGCTGCTGGTGCTCTGGCGAAAAGATCAGCTGGGAGCTGAGGAGTGGCCAGAGCAGCTGCAACCTCAGGTGCATCTGCTGCAGTGAGGTATGGCTGCTGCGGGTGTGGTGGGTTAGCTGCGGGTGGATCCGCAGGCGGAGGCGTTGGTACAGGGCTGAGTAATGGTGCTGGCACCGGACTTGCCAAGACAGGCGGCTGGCTGACTGGGGCTGGTGCAGGTGACTGGGGCCCAGCTGGCGGCTGAGCTGGCACAGGATCGCTCACCGGTGGCTGCGCTTGGGAGGTCACAAGCTGCTGCACCAGCTGGCCTAGAGAGGCACCGCCAGATGGCAGAAGGCCGCTTGGCAGGAGGCTGCCAGGGCCATTGCTCTGCGCAGGGGATGCTGGCGGGGGTGATGCGCTATAGTAGGGGTTGAAGAACTGCTGCAGGAACTGGCCGGCTGTCACCTGCAGCGGCACAGCTGTCATCAGAGAGGACAATCCCGATAGCACACCGAGCGGCAGAGCCCAAATCGCTGATCTCTGTGTGGCATGCTGAGCGCTTCATGCCCTTGGGACTACCGGAGATGTACAGCTGACCCTTGCCCACGACTCAAGCATGGGTCCACACAGTCTTGTCAACCTGATGTGGGAGAGACCACCATCCCTTGGGCTTCTCTAGCAGCCGCGTAAGATATCATGAGATGCATTACGCAGGCGTTTGGAAGGCTGTACAAATCCTACCGGGGACTGAAGCAGGTGGCGCCCAAACCCTAGCCGCCCATCTGGCACGCCCTGGTTGTATGGAGTCGAGCCAGATGAGTCATCATCTCCCTGCAGGCCAGAAGGGGGCGGCGGCGTCTGAGCAGGGCTAAAGAGGTCTATCTCTGACTGGAAGATGCTCGTGAGATTCCCAAGGAAGTTGGCTGTGCCCTGCAGCAGCAAAGCCTGTCACTTACCTCGATTGAGAACTGCTTGGACCACAGCCCATAAATGATACATTACCTGCCTTCATCAGCTGCACAACTGGTCGATAGATTGGACAAGGGTGCAGAAAGGCCACAATCCGCATCCTAGTAGCTTGCAGCAGGTCTACCTTCATGTGTGCTTCCCGTGAGGTCATGTCCAATAGACAAGAGGCAGGCGGTCTTACCAGCAGTCGCTGTAGCCCTGGCAGGCCCAGTTCAGTGGCATTGCGTAGCCCCGACAATAGACCCTGCGTGGTCTGGCTTGTGGTAAAGTTTTGCAGGGCTTCGTAAGCAAAGGGATTTTGCAGAATGCCCACAAAGAAGGTCCTCAGTAGAGGCGTCACAGCCTGAGTGATCTCTTCCACCTGCAAAGCACATGCAGGCCTCAAACACTCAAAAGCCACATGAAGGCGCTCCTGAGGTTGAATCATACATGAAGTGCATTGCAGGAGGAGGAGGAGTACCACAGACACATGTGAGAACATCAGTGACCTGTTAGGTGCTGCTTGTGCCCGCATATTAGCTTGCCAACAGTGCACCCTGTCTGCTACTAGCATTAAGATGACAATTGCCGCCTTGCAGCGGGACGTTTTGAATGTATCTTTGCAGTGCATCTTTGACAGTCTGATGACCACACAGAAGGCAGAGCGGATGAAAACCTTCACTGCGTCATTGAGCACATTCAGTAAGGTCTGCGGCAGGCGCTGCGCCTCATCCAGAATGGGCAAGCATGTAAAATAGCCCTCCTTGCAAAGGGTGCACAGAGACGCACCACGCCGTTGTTGGATCCCAGGGCTGAGGCAATGGCGTTGCTGATGGCGGGCGTCCTGCTAATGGCGCTCAGCAGCGGCCCCAGTGTAGGCGACAGCACCGCCTCGAGCTGCTGGTCGAAGGGGTCGTTGGCAATGATGCCCTCCAGAGCAGCTGCGCATTGTTTTTGGTTCAGGCGGGTGTGTGGTACGACATGCAATCATGAGCATGCTTTGCTTGTTGTCATGGCGTTTGTGAGCTCTGGAGTGTGATGCGTGCACCCTTTGTGAGGTTCACACAGGTGTCACATAAGAGCATGCTGAATGCATTGCAGACACCAGGCTTGTGCAAGCTGTGCCATTCCTCGCTGAGCAATGCTGTCAAAGGTGGGCACGTGAGTTCTCCGGAGAGGTCAGTCATGGAATGACTCTGTTTGGATGGTGGTGCGGTATACCGTTTGCAGTGCACATTATCGGTATGCACTTGGAGAATAAGGGGTAGGCAAGGCAGGATATGCTTACCTAAAGCAGCATTGTTGGAACTGGTTGGCAGGCTGGGGTTAGGCGTCTGGGAGGGCAGAATTGCTGCCACATCAGGCAATGGGGTCTGGCCAGGCACGTTCGCGGCAGCTGCAAAGCACAGGGCATGCTCACAAGGGCTGGCACAGGGAACCCTAGGGCCAGATCTGGCAGTGCAGCTGCAAGGCACAGGCTTCTAAAGAGGCGTCTAAGCGCCCTGCACTGCCCGTCTGACCCAAAAGGGTTCCTGTACAACCCTTGCGGCAATGCCTGTGCCTTGCAGCTGCACTCATGAAGGGGCTTTGCCCCAGACCTTATCACATCAGTCAGCATTACAGGACACACACACTTCTGGTCATTCCAAATGGCGGGATGCATTTGACGAAACGAAGCATCCTGCTATGCAATGCTCCTTGGTTCACAATACATGCAAAAGGGTCAGGCAGGAAAGGCAGCTGGAAGAAATGCTCAAGCAATGCCCCGTCACATTTAGAAAGTGTGTGATAGCAGAAACAGCTGTCACGCCCAAAGTGAGCTCCTCGTCATGTCAGGAAAGCTCCATATTGAGCAGCAACCTCCAAAAGCACTCTCCTGAAGGACACAATATATGGCAATGCCTTATGCTCTTTCCTCATTGCTTCTGTAAAGCTTTCAATCGCCTGGAAAGACGCTTCCGCTGTTCACCTATAACAGGGGTTGCCTGCGATTGCCCTGACTGGGCTGCGTCCTGACTCCCAAAGAGGGATAGCAGGTCCCCTATGTCCGCCTGCAGAGCAACAATACAGAGGCTGTGAGTAGCATGCCCATCTGCATTCCAGCATGACCTCAAGGAGACTGTGCAAGGGCATGCAATTCAGGCCGTCGGGCTGTCAGAGTCAAGAGGAAGTCTCGACGCTGATGTACAGAGACATCCATGTCAGTCAGGTGTATGCATGACAGTGGGAGAATCAAGATGATCACAGGTTCACCTGCAGGAGTCCCCTTGATGGGCTATTCCTGGATGCTGACAGGGCGTGCGAGATCGCTTGCTCCTGCTGCTGCAGGATGCTGCTGATGTTGCCCAGAAAGGATGCGCCGTTCTGCATGACGGTCAAGGGGTGAGGACACTAGAGAAGCTCGGCCTCTTGACATGTCAGTTCTCGTCACTGCACACTGGGCATGACACATACATGCTCCGTCACGGTTCAGTCAGGACAGTATTGTGATCTGCACTTCAGATCACGTAGCCTTTTCAGGCTCATGGTGCCGCAGACAATCATGCACTCAAGAGCTGCTTACGCTCTGGATAATAGCGCACCAGCAAGGAGACAATGGGAGGCTGTGTGATCTGCGTGAGGTTCTGCAAGCCCTGGAGGAAGAGCTCCAGATTTGGCGTCACGGTCAGGTCCTGCAGCGCCTGCCGGGCCACCGGGTTGCCCAGGATGCCCTGCAGAAAGGTGTTGAGCAGCGGCGTGGCAATCTGAGTCAGCTGCTGCACCTGTTTGCGCCACAACAGAGCAAGGTCAAAATCCAGGGGACAGCTTATGAAGATGTTCCCACTGCTATCACAGGCATGGCACAGGAAAGAGATGACAGGGATTTGTCTAGAAAGGGTCATCAGTGTTCCGCAAGCCCTGAGCCCCAACAAAAGCACGGCCGATTTGCCTAATATCATGCGCCACAGCCTTGAGGATACACTCAATAGTGGGGACTTCATGCCATGCTCACACGGAAACCAAATGAAGACTGCAGAGACATGAGGTCATCCTCACCAGCGTGGAATTGGCTCCGGCGACTTCTGCGATGGCATCGCTGAACGCGGGGGTCCTCCCCACATATGCAAGGATGGGTGCCAAAGCAGGTGCCAGCACGGCCTCCAGACGGCCGTCCACGGGATCATTCTGAATTACTTGCTGTAGCGCAGCTGCACACAAAGCGACACATATCAGATTGTGAGTAGCCTGGATATCAGGACTGTGGGTGACAGCACAAGGAGGGGGCTTCACAGTGTTCTCGCGCATAGCTGACACATGCAGCAGCCGGGATAAGATGTGATGCCAGATGAGGAAGCAATCTTGACACCCATGGCACCTGACGTGTGCTCAGAAACTGTGTCAGGCAAGCAGCGGTGAAGCCACAGTGCGCCACAGCTCTGACGCAAGATGCTCGTGATGGATCAAGAAAACAGAGAGAGGCGATAACGTACAGGGGATACCTAGCGCCTGGTTGTTGGCAGGCGTGGGCAGGTCCGGGTTAGGCGTCTGGGCCGGTAGAAACTGGGTGAGAGGCGGCAGCTGTGGCTCCTGCAGGAATCAGACACCACCGTGAATAATTGATGAACAAACAAGAGGAGTACTGGCTAGGAGTAATGTGCCTGTTTGTTTAAATCTAGCAACTTGCAGTCAGACTGTAGTGCGTCATGAAGGGCAAGTGACTATGTATGATATGTCATGTGTGTACTGCGTCAATGTGCTGGCATACGCCTGTCAGGCCTGTCACATGCTTGCTTCAACCTTCGGGCTCACGCATGTCCGGCTGGGTCAGAATCTTGGGTCCAAGGTAGCGTGCAGGGTCAAACCTGTGCCTGCTGCAAGCGGCGGCCTATATTGGGCAGAGGCAGGCCAGGCTGAGGGGTAGGTGTAGGGCTTGGCCCTTGCAAGAGCCTTGCCACCTCTGCCTGCTGCGTCTGCAAGATGCTTGTGATGTTCCCCAGGAAGGAGGCCCCATTCTGCAGATACATGAAGCTTTGGTTAGAGAGCAGCTTCAGAAGTGAGTGATGACCGTTCCCACAATAATGAAGGCGTGCGCAAAGCCAGGCTGAATTCTCCACAAAGTTCACCCACCAGACCTCTGGCTACACAATACATAGATGTATCTCAAAAGCCTCTGCGAGCGTTGGTCTATGCTCTCTCGTCCACATCATGCAGCTCAAACTGCAGAATTAGGCACAGGGCATGTAAGCTACATTGAGTGCAATCGCTTTACCAAGAGGCCCTGTATGTTGGGCGAGAGCATGGCGGCCAAGCTCTGGACCTGGTTCACAAAGACCGAGACCTCTGGCCCGCTTGTGAGCCCATTCAGCACGCTGGCCGCGTTAGGGTTCTGCAGAATCCCCTGGCTGAAGGTGTTGAGGATGGGGGTGATGTCCGCGGTAATCTGCTTGACCTGCATGGTCCCGCTACATGCTTGACAGACTTGTATTGCGGGCAATGCTGCAATCCTCTTCCGTATGCTGACAGGGTGCCATATACAGGTCTTCATCCTGATCAAAAGGATGCGCACTGAAGTGATGACTTTCACAATTTTCTTGAGTCTGCAGGCATGCAAATAAAAGGCTCCACTATCCACAAAAGCAGCCAAGATCTTCTCCAGATTGCTCTGCCTGACTGCATCTGAAGAATTGCTCTCCAGTGAACAGCACAGCATGCATCCGCTCAGCAGAATATCCTAAAGATCAGCCGCTGAAGCCAGGAGGCCTACCACTGGGTCATTACTGGAGGCTATGGCAGTGATGATGTTGCTGAAGAAGGGCGTCCTGGCTGCGTACTGCATGATTGGTCCAAGGGTTGGAGCCAGTGCAGTCACTACCCTCTGTGCAAAGGGATCATCCGCTACAACCTGCCGGATGGCCCCTGTACAGACATATATATGTACCTTCAGCCATCTTCCAATGCTCTCAGATTACTGTCCACTGTTGATGGCATGGAATTAGAGCTGCATCAGGGCTGGAGGGCCCTTCACACTTTGGGTGCATGACATCATCTGCTAACAAGATGGAGCCCCTCACCTAGCGCAGGGTTGTTGAGAACGGTGGGCAGCGCTGGATCGGGCGTCTGCCTTGGCAGGAAGTCCACAATGTTCAGGGGGGCCGCATTGCCTACTGCGATGCTCTGCATGCAAGAAGAGAGTGGTACAATTCAGGACTACTCAAGATCAGGTTCTGCTTTCATACCTTGTGCACATGGCTGTTCTTGTCCTGCGCAAGCGTAGGGTTTGTCAGGCACACTGCACCCTGGTAAAAGGTGATCTTGGCAGCCTCGAGCTATTGATCCTATTGAATTTGTGCACATGTGTGCTTTTGAACGATGTAGGAGAGAGCTGCACAAAGCAGCTGAGAAGGACCCAGGATGTCAGCAGTCACACCTGCAGGAGATGCCGCCCAGACGGGGAGTGGGGTGGAGCAGGGCTGGAGGGGCTGTGTTCCCTCCCGGCCCTGGGAGAGTGCGGCGAGGGGCTGTGTTCCCTCCTGGCCCTGGGAGAGTGCGGCGAGGGGCTGTGCTGAGCTGGCGTGGGGCTATGCTGAGCTGGTGTGGGGCTATGCTGAGGCGGTGGCGTGGGGCTATGCTGAGGTGGCGGTGGCGGTGTGTCGGTCGATGCCTGTACAGGCAGAGGCTGGAGCTGGTCCAGTGCAGCCTGATCTGATGTTGTCTGGCCAGGAAAGAGATTCAGTGCAGCGTCCAGGGCCTCTGATGCGTTCTGCCCGTTTGTCACAGCACCAAGATAGGTCCCGATCCTCTGCAAAGGCGGCAGCGGATAATCATATGGCGTCCTGTCAGCCTCTTCAGACCATATGGATATCGTCCATGGTACATCCCCACTTCCGTTACTGACAGCGGCCTTACCAGTCCCCACTGCTAAAGGAGGAACAAAAGGGCATTGCGCAGCCTTTATGGGTAAGAATTGCATGCATGCAGGCATGAGGCCATGCAAGTACCAGAGACATCCGCATACCGTGTAGGCCCTGATGACAGGGGCCAGGTCGCCGCTGAAATTGCCCACAGTGTTGAAGAAGCCCTGCAGGATGGGAGTCTGGGTTGCGGAGGTGATGGCCTCCACATAACCGGGATTTTGCAGGATGTTGCCACGAAAGCCCCTTATCAGAGGCAGCGCAGCGTTTGTCAGCTGCTCCACCTGTGTTGCAGGTCTCCTACTCAATCCCAAGCGCCATCAACACTTTCCTTCCATGATGCATTGGATTGCAACACAGCGACTTCCCCATGATGTTCATGAAAACTCACAGGGAACATGAATGTTGTGACACGAGGATCAAGGTGCTGATGCTTGGTGTAAGCATGTGCTTGCAGCTCTGACAAGTGACATCTGTACAATAGACACTCACCAGAGTTGGGTTGACTCCAAATGGGCCACCAAGCAGGTCGCTGATGGCAGGTGTCCTCGACAAAAGTGTCACAATGGGCTCTAGCAGAGGCCCAAGGGCTTGCGTCAGCTCCTGGTCGAAAGGGTCCTCTGACGTGAGTATGCTGTACTCCGCTGCAGAAGCAGCATTTGTCATTGGTAAAAAACCATGACACTGCGTCCCGCAGCCTGAGAAGGCTGAGCATCTTGAAGCTATCTCAGTGTGGTGGGGAGAGGTCAGATCATCAGGACGCCCCTTAAGGAGTTGCTGCTTCCTTTATGTCTTTGCAGAGCCACATTGACCAGGAGCTTTCACCCACTTTACGGCAATTGACCAAGAAAGCACACTAGCTATGGCGTAGGCCTTGTGGAGAGCTCACCCAGTGCTGGATTGTTGGTGGGATTTGACAGCTTGGGATTGGGTGTTTGGCTAGGAAAGAGAGCCGCAAGCACATTCCCCTGCACACACAGGCGATGGACTTCTCATGAGTAAGCAGCTTTATCCCACCTGGGTGCCATGATGATACATCCAGAAAATGCTCATTGATATGATGACTCAGGGTTGAGAAACAGCAGGCATCTGCTTGCCTGCAGCAGGTGGCGCTTCCCGCCAAACGCCACAAATGGCGCCACTGGTGGGGTTGGACCCCCGGGGCTGGCCGGAGCCAGAGTAGGCACTGGGGTAGCAGCAAGCGTGGCTGCAGGAGTGGGGAAGGGTGTGGCGACAGGTGGCGGCAAAGACGCCACTGGGCTCGGGGTGGATGTGGGAGGCGGCAATGTGCTGACAGTCGTTGCTGGAGGCGTAGTCAGAGTTGGTATGAATGTGGCAATGGGCGCTGCCTCAACCGGACTACGCGTGGGTGTAGGCGAAGGGGTGGGTGTCGGGGTTGCCACACCCTGCGCGTTGACGGGGGTGGCCTCTGGGGTGGGAGAAGGGGTAGGTGTTGGCGTTGCCGCAGCCGGCGTGCTGGCGGGAGTTGCCACTGGAGTGGGTGAAGGGGTAGGTGTTGGCGTTGCCGCAGCCGGCGCGCTGATGGGAGTTGCCCCTGGAGTGGGTGAAGGGGTAGGTGTAGGGGTGGCTGCAGCCGGGGTGCCGACCGGAGGTGCCAAGACCGGGGATGGCGTGGGTGTGGGCACAACAGGCAACGTGGGCACTGCGGGCGCTGGCGGCGGCGGGACCCCGGTGACAGCTGGCGGCGAAGGGCTGACAGCTGGCACTACTGCGCTTGGGGTGATGCCTGGAGGCGTGAATGGGACTGCGGGCACGGCTGCAGCTGCCGGCACTGTGGGCACACTTGTGGGCACCACGGGCACAGGTGTGGGCACAACGGGCACAGGCGGCGCCTGCTGAGGCAGCGGCGGCGGTAATGGCGCCAGCACCGCCCTGAGGCGGTCAATCACAGTGTGGATGACCACTGCGCTGACGGCGCCCTCTCCAACGAGCACTGCTCCAGCCTGGGTGTCAAGCACAGAGTGCTTAATACAGGGATGCTCTGAGCTGAGAAGCCGCACCAACAGGAACCGTAGTAAGTCTTATAGCATGCTCAGCCCTCTGGAAGCGTGCAGCATGAACCATCTCCGTGACCATCATAAGTGCTTGCTGCCTGCGTCGTGAGTCACTTCATCCTTACGAGTACCTGAAACTCCTGACACCGATAGTGATAATCGGCTCACCAGGGCGGCAAAGTCCTTGGGGTTGACTTTGATGGCCAGCTGAGTGACGGTGGCCAGGAACTCCTTGGTTGAGTCAGCCTTCAGGAAGGCGACAAGGGCGCTGCGCAGCTGAGGGTGGGCGTGCAGGTAGCCGAGTGCGTCTGTGAGGGCGTTGCTGGGCAGCCCGGGCAGCAGGGGCAGGTTTGTAGCTGCTGCTGCTGCAGCGGCTGACGTTGTTGCTGCAGCCTGCAGAGAAAGCACGCTTTGGCCACCACAGACCAATCTACAATTTAGCCTCTCCTGTGGAACCATAGAGCTCACTTTGCTCTGACCAAGCTTGTTTCTGAGCTCGCTAAAACGTACTTTATTGCTGACTGTAGCTTGCTGCATAGGCTTGAAAGCTCAGCTCTGTACAACTTTAGACAACTTCTCTATACAGAGGGTTCTGGGCCAGGAATTTTCATGCTCAATGCTAGCGTTGAGTATGGGGTTTCATCCTTGCGTTGTACGGGAAAATTGGGGTTAATTTCTACCACAGCGTCATGCAGGCGGCGCCTCCCTGCAATAGCCTGAGCAGCATTGGCTGCCGTTGCTCCAGTCGCCTGGACGCCGTGCGCAACGTTTCCTACCGCTGTTGCGCCGGCCTGTGTAGGCAACACCTCCTGACATTGCATGTGGACGTTCATCTGCCAATAGGAGAGTGGTGCACCTTCATAACTGTTTGGTTACATGCAGCTCATCACAGGTGGATGTGATTTACAAAAGACCAGAAATACGCATGTCAAAGGACCTGGGATTGAGCAGGAGTTCTGGAGTGCCTATCAACCCCAACAGTAGGGGGCCAGCAGCCTGGTAGAATCCCAAGTGATCTCATGTTTCTGTGGAGTGCTGAGAGAGGGGCGAGGTTTACCAGGGCTGCCTTCTCGGTAGGGCCGATCCCAATGGCAATACCAGAGATGGTCTTGATGAAGGCCTGGGTTGCGGGTGCGGCGGCAAAGGTCTGGGCAGCTTTGGCAGCCACCGGGTTTGTCTTCAGAAACCCTGTCACCAGGCTCAGCACCGGCGTCCCAATGTTGTCCAGCACGCTCTCCTGCACAGGCCATACGTCTTACATGCAGCGTATGCGGGACCCTCCCCCATAGCTTCTGGGCGCAACGACCATGAGGGATGTGACCAAGCCGCTTGACCGCCCTAGCCCAGACGTTCCTTCTTTTGGCAAGACATTTGTTGCAGACACGCACGTGCTCACTGAGCATCCCGTCTATTTGCAATGGGAAGAGACGCAGGCAAGTCTGCCATGAGTAATTGGCAGGTTGTCTGTGACGTCATGGCAAGAGTACATCCAGGGCAGATGTCAAGCTTTAAAGAACTGTCATCAAGGCAAGCTATATGGCTATGGTCTTCTAGCACGCACCAGCTGAGAGTCGACACCCAGGAGGCCTGCAAGGGGCGTGGCCAGCGCAGGCGTGCTGATGACGTACTGCACGATGGGGTCGATCACTGGGGAGAGCGCCTTCTCCAGATTGGCGTCCACAGGGACATTGGCTATCAGGGTGTCCAGCGCAACTGCATGCATACGCAGCATCTTAGGGTTATAAGCTGGTTCTGATATCCCGCTTTGTGATTCAAACATATAATGCAAGATCCTAATCGTACTGTTTGGCAGACTTACGGCACTGGCAGGAACGCTTCCTGTGAGATGCAAGCAGCAGAGGTGTGTAGTGTGGTTGACATGCCTGCAAAGGAGCTTGTTGCGATTGCCTTCAGCTCGGACAGAGGGGTGGCGCTGGGTAGGAAGCTGCTCAGCTGCAGGCAGACAGCAGCACTCAGCACAAGATTCGATACTCTCACAACAGCACAGTAACTGCAAACAAGCGGCACAGACCAATGGATGCTCTCACTCAAATCATGAGTACGTGCCATAGCATTGTTCTAGAAGGAACCAGCCATTGTCCATATGCACTACATAACAAGACGCTGCATGACATTCAGAAGCTCAGACAAACCTAATGGTATCATATGGTATGGGTGGCTTACATCTTGCAGCTTCCTGCCATTGACATTCGGCAGCACAGCGTTTCTGATAGCAGAGACAGGCAGCTGTTCTGCAGGCAGCAAAACCGTGTCAGCATTGCAGAACAGGGTGCGAGCGCACAATAGTGCTCCGACAGACACGGCACAGAATTGGCCAGGCTGCACTATTCTGTTTGGCAGCTCCCGTAGTTGACAGTAAGCATGCAGACCTCTGCGGTTGCATGGAGACATGATATGGGAGGCTGCCTTCAAGAGTGGATGGTAGAAAGGAAGGAGAGGGCAGAGTGGCATACGGAGAGGGTTGGGTGGTGTAAGGCCTGAGTCCAGGCCCTGTTCATTTGCGCCTGCCGCCGCAGCCCTTGCTGCAGCGACCGGCAGAGATCCCCCTGTTAGAATTGTCCTCGCGAAGGTCCCCAGTCTCTGCGTAGCCAGAGATACTCAGTCTGGGTGTAGGTTCAATACCCAAGCGGCGGCCTTGCAGATGGCGTCCTGCAGATTTACAGATCTTCTCTGATCCCTGTAAGAGGCACCTTCTGAGTGGCTCCAGGCTGGCTGTCGGCTTTGTGATGCAATATGCAGCAGGAGCCTTGCTTGATGCAAGACTCATGACGGACATGTCTAGGAACGTCTCAGACACCAGTCCAATGGCAGAGGCACTTACCAGAGCAGCGTTTTCAATGGGCCCAACAACCCTTCCAACAGCAGAGACAGCGCCAAGGAAAGGCGACCACAGAGGATTAGCGTTGATGGCGTCGATGACCAGCCTGTTGCGTGGTAGCCCCAGGATCGTGGCAGAGACAGCATTGATAATCCTGCTTCCCACCAGGTCCCCGAAGGCACGCTGCAGGGGTGTGCAGCTCATCAGCATCCCATTGCCATGCTCACAGACTCGTGAGTGCATGCCAGAGAACAGTGTATGCTTTCTTCCTCAACCCGAGGCCTATCAAGTGTTCCATATGCAGGATACTTTGGGTACAGACACTCTGCTAGACTGTGGTCTGGTAGATCTGACTGTTGGTGGCAACATACAGTGACATAGGACTATGCATCCATTACAACACAAAGCCTGTGAAATCTGACCATCAGTGGCAACATGCAGTGACATGGGAATCTCCTCACCAGAGGACTGCCAGTTCCAAATGCGACTGCGGTCGGGTATGCAGTGGCTGGCCGGCGATAGATTGCATCGACGATGGGGTCCAGGATTGGCGCAAAGGCGGTTCGGATCCGGATATCCACAGGGTCCTCGCTGATTGCTGTCTCAGCAGAGCCTGCAACATCACAAGACATCAAAATTGTGTCCACAATCATAGAAAGCTATGCTGTGAGGCCAGTACTACTGTTCATCAAGCCCCGGCATCAGGAACTCAAGAGGTGGTGTTTACATCATCAAGCCACCAGCCAATAGGCCTTGTAGGAATGGTGATGCTCCACTTTCTCCATCCCTGACCTATCTGCCAGCTGCGCCAGTACAGCGATGGTTGAGTCAATGCTATGATACAGGAGCGTGGCTCACCCACGAATTGGCTGTTACCAGCCACTGGCAGCCATGAGTCAGGCGTCTGTGTGGGCAAGGCTGCACCTGCAGGGTTTACCACCTGCATGCAATGAACATTCTCACACGAGCTGGTCTGCCAAGCTCCGAGCGCCTACGACCAAAGCTGCAAAGACCTTACCAGCGCCTGTTTCAGGGCTCGTGTGCCACCGGGAGTGATGCTCCATGCTTTGTCAGAGGCTGAATGTCCTGCAAGCGAAAAAAGGATACTGAGCACTCGTGCATCAGAGCCAGTCCCAAACGTCGCAGAATGCGTGCTGCAGCAGCTATGTTATTGAGACTGCACGGATAATTCTAACACAGTGCATGTTGTTCCTCCTCGTCGCCACGCTCAGGACTCTGCGCGGTGGTGCTGACGCTCGTGACAACACAGAAACAGCCATAATATCCCTGGAAGATGATGCAAACCTTCGTTCGGGCGTCCCACATCAGCTGCTACGGCTGCTACGATCGCTTGCGCAGCGACCAGGAGCCACACTGCTCGAACGGTCAGCAGGGTCTTTTGGCAGCCCATGCTCCCTGTGTCTGTATGTATTTACTCCATCTTCCAGCCTCTGTGCCTGTTGTACCATCTTCCGCAAGCCAGAGGGCTCCCCTTGTCGTGTCGAACTTCGTTCCGAGACCATAGAGAAAAACAAATCGCCGGTGGCCATTCGCCGGTGTAACGCCGGGCAAAACAGCTTCGCCAGGCTTGTCCCGACTTCCTGCAGCACTGCAGCTGGCTCTGGTTTGGGCGCTGCCATTTCCGCTTTGCGCGAATTTTCTGTTTGGCGCAGCTGGCCTTGCGCTCGTGGCTGTGCGCGAGACATTTAATAGTTCCAGGCTGCCGACGGTGCTCATGTAGAGCAGCTCGCCTGCAGCAGCAAAAGAGTTAAGGGGTGCCGCGATGGGGGCGCTGTCGCCCGAGGTGGCGAGCCCCCTTGTAAATGGTTTGAACAATATTCCACGAACAGGCAAAGGCGCGCTGCGTTGTCGGCAGCCGGCTCGACCTCCTACCGGGCAATATCAGAGGAGCAGTACATCAACAGCCCAAGCCCCAAAATCTCTCGGCAGGAACGTTTCAGAGATTCAGAAAGGCTCACACGGGCGTTCTCCTAGCACCATAGCACATAGCAGCGCGGCAGGCAGCTTTGATGCCATCCCAGATAAATTCGTCTCGGAGCCTAGTACAAAGTCTGCCGACACTGAAACTGGCGAGGTACAACATCCTGCCTGGTGTTTCATATGCGGCCTGGCGTCCGAATCAGTTGTAAGCAGGCTCACGATCTGCGCAGATATACCTCATTGCTCTGCTCTCACTTCTGCACCTGGAGATGGACACCCTCTATGTGCAGGCCGTAGGCAATGCGACCTTTACACAGGCTGTGCTCAACGTCATCAACATTGTCACGGGAGTGGGATTGCTGTCAGTGCCATTTGCCCTCAAAAGGGCTGGCTGGGCAGGCTTGGGCATACTCTGGGTCCTGGGCTTCATCATGAACTACACAGGTAGCCCTTCAGCATCTGTTGAAGTACTATGCTGTGCATGCACACCTAAGCGGGATAGATCTCGGGGCTCACAGTTTGCCCACGTATGGTGTCAGGTGTCAAGCAGGTGTTTGAGGCACACCCTTGTATACTTGTTCAGTACCTCGATCACACACATCAGCAAGCGTGTTGGGGCAGGAATCTTTCTAGACCTTTCCGCATGCACTTCCTAGCTTACGCCATGCAGGGTAGATCCTAGAGGAGTGCCACGAGCACGTGTGCAAGCGCATAAGGTGTGAGGGCAGTGCTGGGACAACCGTGGGCCATGAAAGACATCAAAGCAGAAGCCTTTTGCAGCCATAAACATGACTCCTAGCTTGGGCAATGCAGGGAAGATCCTGGGAGAGTGCCACGAGGTTGTGTCCGAGCGGATGCAGCGTGAGGGTAAAGGAGGGGCTGTCATAGGCTACGAAGACATTGGAGCAGAGGCCTTTGGAGGCTTGGGCCGCGCAGTTGTTTCCGCATCAATGTACATTGAGCTGCTGGGGACCTGCGCCCTGCTATTCATTCTGGAGGTCGGTAACCCCTTCACATGACCATGCTTCTGCCACTATGGGGAGGCACAAAGAGCTTGCTGCAAGAGACGAGTACAGGCACCCTCAAATGTTCCAAACATGTCCGGCTTCTGCAAATTTTGGTGTCCTGCTCGGGAAACATTTTGCGAGAGGCACTGTCTGGAAGGCATTGAGTGAGCGGACGAGTCACAATGGTCCCAAACATGACCAGCGCTCTGCCTGTTTTGCGTTCGTTGAAGCTCTTCTTACCCGAGGTGGCTGTGCAGGGTGACAACCTGTTCCAGTTGCTAGGGCCTCGCTATGCACCGGACGCAGCAACATACATGCTGCTTGCAGCGCTTGTGATGATCCCCACAGTCTGGTTGCCTGATCTGAAAGCCCTGTCAGGGTTGGGCGTCGTGGGTGTGGCCGCAACATTGACAGTCACTGCTGCAATAGCATACACTCTCATTTCAGGTACTTTGCTGGACCATGCCAATATTCTGCATGCAATGCCTGGTACCTGTGTCTTCACGGGTATATAGTGCCCTTCTGCAATGTTGCTAAGCTTCCATGATGGCATAGAAGACTTTCATTGCCAATGCTGTGCCTGCTCCTGAGCCAGTGTGAAACACAGAGGCTGGCAGGAACGCCTTTTGATATGCTGGCCATTTGCTTGCAGACGCAAAGATTGTCGACTATTCTTATGTGTTCAGTGAGTCCTATTGTCATTATCAGGCTGCCACCCAATATTGTTACCAAGCTGAGGGCAATCGATCATGCAGGCAGCTTCCCGCCGGGCGCTGCCACATCAGCAGCCAACTGGGCATCCATGCCGGCTGTGTTTGGGATCCTGGCGTTTGTGTACTCAGGCCACGGAGTGTTTCCCTCAGTCCGAGCCTCCATGAAGGAGCCCAAGAAGTATCCCAAGGCAAGGGCCAGCCTCCTTATTTTACCATCTTACAAGGCCAGCTTGTGCTCTGGGTCTGTAGGTGCATTGTGTCTGATAGCTGTCTTGTTGGTGACAGCAAGGTCCTGATATCGCTAGCTGCAGAGGGATGCATCCGCACACTCTCTGCAGCAATGCAGGTGATGTAACCCTAGATTCCGGTCAAGCGCAGTGATGGGGAGCAATGCTACGCAGGTGCTGAATGTGGCATACCTGGTTGTGGGAGGCCTCTGCACCTTCATCGGGGCAACCGGGTACTACATGTATGGGAATGCCGCCCGAGACCTTGTTACGTTCAATCTTCCAGCGGTGCGGACACCCTTAGCGCATTGAACACATAACATTCACGTATGACATTGTTGATTAGCAGATAAAGAGCAGATTGCAGATCTCTGGAGTCATGATTGGAAGCAACATAGTGGTTCACAGCTATGACCGACAGATGTTTTCTGATACGCATGCAGGGCTTGCTGGCGACATTGTGCGCCTCTGTGATTCTGGTGAATCCCATCGCCAAGCTGGCGATCACCATGGACCCCGTGGGCGTGGCTGCCAACACCTGGGCAGCTGGCGCTATCCAAGGTGGGGCAGGGATAAGTCATTGACCCATGTGGCCATGGAGTTACGCTGACATCATCAGGGCCGTTGTCACATATTTCTCATGTGTCACGCATTATCCTGCCTCTGCCTCTTTGTGATAGTATTGTGCCTCAGCGGATGTGCCTGGGGCCGACGAGACTCTGACTCATTCCTTGATGAAGCTAGCAAACGGCACACTGCCTGCTGGCTTCATCTGGGCCATCTTGCAATGAGTCTTGCACTGGGCGGCAGTAGATCTGCACTCTGCTGATTTTCTACTGAGATGCAGTGTCTGCAATGTGCAGGAGTGCCAGCAGGGGTAAGGAGATTTGTAGTGCGCACACTCCTCGCGTGTGGCTGTTTGGCGGCCGCGAGATTTGTGCCTTTCCTGGCGTTCTTCATGTCCCTGATTGGCTCCTTCCTGACCATTGCTGTCTCAGTCATCCTCCCAGTCTCCGTGCATCTCAAGATCTTCCAGGTGTGTGACATTTGTGCTGCTCTGTAGCTTCTGTTCATAAGCCTTGCTCCTTGCCATTGTGCTCTGCTGCAGTGTTCCCTCACAGTCCTCTAAAATCTCACCCTAGTGCTTGCCTGGCATGTGAATGGACAGTCTCGGTTCTCTGGGCAGAGACGTGGCAGCTGAGCGGCAGGTGCTGGTGCAGGGGAAGCTGTCAAAGCAGAGGCTGGTGTGGAACTGGCTGGTCATTGCAATTGGAGTAGTGGTTGCCCTGTCAGGCACCAGCGCATCTGTGAAGGCGCTCCTAGCCAGCACCTCAGCAGCCTGATGTATTGGCGCCTCAGATACATTATGCATTCTGGGGAGATGTCCAGAACACTCATTGTGTTTGCAAGCGGCTGTCGATATATACTGGTTGGTGAGCAAGTGCAGACAGAGTCGCTCCATATTGCAACAACACTGCGGATGAGGTGCTCAAATTATTGATCGTTGACGAGACCGTTTACAAGATTGCTGTTTCCTGAAGGTACCGTAAACCCTAATGGAATACGTTCTAGCTCATTCGCTTTATTCATCAGCTGGCACTGCACGTTCTGATTTGACCTTCCCATTGATTATGAACAATGGAACGATTGCTGTCTGTGTCTAGTGTGTGCTGCACACTCTTGAGGATATAAAGCAGATTGCACAGCACAGCCATTGTTCCTTCATCAAGCATGCTCCAAAGATGCAACCATTTTGTGCTCAGGGCATGCGCCATTAAAGATCACATGCTCAGGTGCTTCAGACCTTTGCTGAACTTCACAGCAGGCCTTTGTGCCGTCTTGCCGCAGACTCGTTAACTGCTATCCTGTCCCTGCCTGTCCTGCTCAGGGCATGCCCCAGGACTTGCTCTTGATCTCGGGCATCTCAAACTCCTGCATGCCCCTGTACCTCCCATTTTTGTCCAGCTTTGCTGCTGGCTTCTCCAGGTGCCTGGTCACTATCAGGTGACACAGACAGCACGCGAGCACAGCGCCAGCCAGCAGCAGAACCAGCACTATGCCTGCATATCAAGCAGACAGTGTCACGGTAAGTCTACCTGCTGTCACTGGAGGCCTTGAGCGCTGCAGGACACTACATGCATCAAGCGAAATGTAGCAGTGTATGCTTTTCCTGCAGATGCTCATGCATACAGAGATTCCACCTGAGCACCAGAGTCAACTACACTTGCGCTAGATGTCGTGAAATGGGAGGGGACTGCACACCTGCGATGGCAATCTTGCGCCAGTGGTCAGCACTGTCCTGGTACACCTTGAGAAGGGGTTGCTGGTCTGACTGAGCGCTGGCTGTGACAGGCGGCAGCGCGTATGGCTGGACTGGGACATCCCCACTCGAGACGCTTCCTGCCTGCTGACTGTCTGGACCGGCTGCCGATGGTGGCGGTGCAGGGCTTGTGATTGGACTGCCCTGCGATGCCTGATCTGGCGGTGACACAGGCAGCGGGGGCGCTGGCGGAGGCGCAGCTGCTTCTGCGGGAGAAGCTGCATTGGCGCTGCTCGTATTTTCCTGGGATGCCTGATCTGGCGGCAGTACAGGCGGCGATATAGCGCTCTGCAGGGCAGCTGTGTCTCCGGAAGGAGCTGCAGCGTCGCTGCTCGGGCTCGCATTCAGAGCCTGAGCTGTCAGGTTTCCGGACTGGATAGAGGTAGGTGGAGGGGCTGTTGTTCTGCCGGGGGGGTTCACGACAAGCCTGCTGATGTATGCTGGTGCTGCCTGATCTGGCATGTATGGCGTGGGGCTGATGCCTGGTGTTGCGCGATGTGGCTGATACTGTGCAGGCATGGCTCCTCCCCTAGAGGCTGCTGCATCCCCGTATGGGTCCTTGTCACCAAAAGGGAGCGGTGACGGGGATGGTACCACATGTATGGGGGAAGCTGCTATGTCAGGCAACAGAAGTGCTGCGCTGTCTGCCAGCTGCACTGCTGGGCCTGCAGCCATTGTTTGTGCCGGCGGCGGTGCAGCATCCATCTTCAGCGCCCCTGCATGCACATGCCCTTTCATCATAGGCGTTCCTTAGACGGCTTTACACTGGTTCCCTGAGCTGCGATAGTGCAGCCTCTACTCCCTGATATGTGGGCAACGCATTGTATGGCATTGCGCACATTTCCCTCACTGATTTTGATGATTCATCAGCATGTCGTAGGGCAGACGGATGGGGATTTAGTGTGATTGGGCACCTGGGGATGCTGGATTCAGGGCTGCTGAGCTGGCGCCCGCTGGCACAGGAATGGGGCTGCTGATCAGGGCTTCCCATGCACTGCTGCGCGGATTCGTGCTGACTCCAGGTGGACGAGTCAGCGCCCATGCGGAACTGGACTGGTTTGCGGTGGGGCTAGACACGCCCACAGGCTGCTGAGCTGCATGTGCCAAGAACTCTGTCAGGACTGTGCACCATACTACAACAGAGTGCGCTGCCCGGAAAAGAATGCATCACAGAGGCAAACACTTAGGCCCAAGTCATGCATGCGCATAAGAAGGATGCGCAAGACTCTCTCATCAGTCTGCGCATGGAAATTGCACTCCTCGAGCTTGCCTTAGCAGCATAGACAAAGGGGTGACGCCACACTAAGTCTGCGGTGCAGACAAAGTGTGATAGGAACTGAGGCTTACTTGCTCTGCTGTTGCCCAGCACATCAGTGACAGAGACTGGAGGCGCTGAGGCAGGGGCCTGGCCTGCACCATCACCAACTTCCTGCAAAGGAGAGACCTTCTGTCAGGTGGCTGAGTGAAGACTTCTGCTGCCAGTCCTGGAAGCCTCTAAAAAGCTGACAAAATTGTGGCCTCTCAGACCTCTGAAACTGCTGCAAGACCCTCGTACTTGTGCTGAGTGAGAGCGTACAGTAACAAGAGGTGCATGCACATCTATGATGCAGAAGCTACCTGTAGGGAGGGGAGTGGGCTGGCTGCAAAATTGCCAAAAGTTGACCCCACTGGACTTTGGTGGGAAGGAGCCTGTAAAGGTGGAGGCAGGATGCCGAACAGCTGCTGTATCTCCTGTCTGCTGATGACCTGCCTGAGTCCTCTGCTTGCTGAGCAATGCGTTGCACACCCTGAAACAGCAGAATTTCGTGACCTCATATCCTTTCCGAGGCTCTTCACAGTATCGAAATGCATAAGGTGGTAGTCTTTGTCAGACATACTGGAGTTTTCTATCAGATCAATCTGCCGCCATCGTCTTGGTAGCGGGGCCTTCGAATCTGAAAACTTTTTGAAAAAGATATCGTGCAAGCCATATGTCATTGGGATGGCCAGAGCATGCAGCGCGCGTGCAAACCCGGCCAGATCAGCAATTGGAGGCAACAACAAACATAATGCAGGGGCATACTCATTTGGCCGGTACTGCTTCAAGATGATATCGGCAACTTTGATAATGTCTCACCTAGCAGGATGGCTCCCAAGAGACAGATTGCGGGCAGATTCCTCATGTTGGACAAGGACGCATGAGCCACAACTTTTATCCCTTGGACGGCGTGGCGCTCGATGAAATGTGCAACAAAGTGCCGATTAAAGACAACAAAGCTGGAAAGTTGCTCTTAGGCTTTGCCTCGAGCCTGGCAACAGACGCAGACACAGAGCGGTTAGTAAGTCTGTCACGTCATCTCCCCGGATTCCGGCACTGTATGCTCTTTCCATTTTTGCTCTAAGCGGCTGCATACTATCTAGCAGTGCAGTAAACCACTGACAGGAACTTGTGACTGTTCCCGGAGTTATCACGGACCTACTATCAACAAAGTAGAAGACTATGATGTCACACTGTGCCAAGCATTGCGCCTTTGACAACCATTTGACCGTCAGACCGTGTCAGTCCAAGTATTTGTGCCCACTGCTTACAACCCGTGGGCAAATTGCACTGCCTGTCAGCACTAAACCGTTCAGATCACATATCAGATCGACCAGAGCATCGAGGCGGAGCCAGATCCCAAGGGCAGCGTTGAGTTTTGGCAGCATTCCCCAGCAAGCCTTGATAGCAGGAGGTGCAGGTGAAGCACTTGCTCTGTAGACCTTTCACTGGGAATATTCACCGAAAGCACGCCCAAATGCAAGTGTTGCTTGCTTTCGAATGAGGGAGAGACACCTCTATTCCCACAAGAACTTGCACTGGATGCAGTTGTCGCCTTGGGTGTTGGAACTCTCGTCTGGGGACTCACACAGAAAGCCCAGCAGCTCAGCAGCATGACAGAGTATGAGGCAAGCGCTGGCAGCCTAGTCTCTGAGCTACCACCAAGAGAGGATGCGGTGCTTGTATTTGGATCCACTGGAAAGCTTGGACGCCAGGTGGTCTTGCAGGTATGGCAGTGCCTTGGAGCGCCAAAGCTCCTTACCTGTGCTGTGGATCTGCAGGAGCATCTGTTTCCTTGCTTTTCAGAGCCAGCTGGCTGGGAAGTGCCTGTGATATGCGCGGAGCTGGATCTGCATGCTGGACACATGCACCTTGGAGGCTATTTTTGATGACAGTCTGAGGACTCTCCTGAGTATGAATGCAGCTTGTGGAGAATGGAAGGACAGTAGTAGCGGCAGCCAGAGATGCATCCAAGGCACAGGAGGTCTTCAAGGAGCTGGGGCTCGACGAGGGCCTCAACAAAGGCTCTGGCAAGGTGCAGCACAGACCGCTGCACCCAGTGCCAGCTGTATTGTACTGCAGCCCTTGACACATGACCAGCCACTATCAGTAAAGAGCGCACTGCTGAAGGCTGTATGCTAATGAAAGGGCGCCTGGGATGGTGGTCATGGCCTTTCATACGAGATCCCGTTCTGAGGCGTGCGTAGGCGCAGCAATGACCCATTGAATCCCTGCTCTGCAAAAACGAAGTGAAATCTTGCAGGGTGGTGTTGTCAGCATTCATGTAGCTTTATATTCTGCAGGGCGTCCTGGCCATTGAGGGCGGCATTGACATCACCAATCCGGCCACTCTGAAGGCGCAGCTGTGGAGGGGAGTGACCCAAGTGGTCTGTGCTGTTGGGCCGATATTTGGGCGTACATCAGATGGCAACATGGGGTACATTTCACCCCACAGCACTCTTGCACACGTACTTGCACTTCTTGAACACTTCTCTGCTGCAGAATTGCACATTTTCAATGCTCCAGAATTGTGGGTTGATCACTCAGCCACCTACTGACTCTCAGCGTGCCTGCTTTGCAGGTATTTGGACAACATGACATCTGAGAGGGTGGATGCAGAGGGTGTCAAGAATGTTGCGGCAGCTGCAAAGGAACACATCAAGGCCAAGGTGGGCATGTCTGCGAGTACTCCTCGTATGTACATCACTGACTCAGCATCAAGCTCAGCGCATGCTCACCTCAGCGGCATTGTGACTTCTGGAGAAAAGGTGCTGATGTCCAGCTGGCTTACATGGCATCAGGGTGGGACAACTGTGCAGGACCGCAAGGCGACAACAGTGGTAAGCATGGGGTCAGAGCAGGACATTGGCAGATGGGAGCGCCTCGATGACGTCATCATGGGAGGGCAATCAAGCAGTACTCTCAGGGCGACCGAGGACGGCGCTGCACTGTTTAGCGGAGACCTCGTAATTGAGGGCGGCGGCTTCTGTGGCGCTCGCACCAAGGTGATCTGCTCCGACAGTCAGATACAGCGAGAGAGCCTTGCCTTCTGACTTGTTTCGCGCAAGCGGTGTAGGGCCCATGCGATCCTCAGACAGACTGCATTGCTGCAAAGAGGGGCCTGTAGGGAGCGAGCTTAGCATGCATGTGTCGCAGCGGAAAGCGAGAAGCAACAGGGGGGTTTCAGAGCAGGCGTCTGTTGCAGGGCATGGATCTGGATCTCAGCGCCTATGATGGCATAGCCCTCCAGGTGGAGGGCGATGGCCAGACATATAAGCTCAACTTGAAGACAGCCGACCAGGAGAATGTACCCGAAGACACCTTCCAAGCCACCTTTGACACAGTAGCAGGTGGGAACTAGCAGAGCTACAAAAATTTCTTTGACTTGGCTGTAGACATCCTATTGATGTACATGTTGGATGGAAAGACAACTGTTGACTAAGGTGAGCAGGTCGTGTCACAGTGAAGATTCTGCTCATTTGCATAGCCATGCGTGGCCTGCCATGGCAGAAGGATGTTGCTCGCAAAACCATGAGAGTCTATAGAGCTCTTCAAGCATACTCCTGACAACCACAGCCATCTATCCAGGGCAGCAGACAACAGTGCACCTGCCGTGGCGGCAGTTCGTGCCAGTGAAGAGGGCCAGGGTGGACCCTAGCGCAGCTCCCCTGGACCCTAGCAAGACGCGCCAGCTTGGGCTTGTGCTGAGCCGCTTTGAGTTCAATGGCCTGGCCAACCCCAACTACAAGGCTGGCCGCTTCAGCCTCAAGGTGGGCCTTTTGTACCTGGAAAGGCACAGCACATCTGCACTGCTCTGGGCTGGTAGCTCTGACCCTGGTCTGCATTGTGCTGGTGATCAACCCTGCTGTACTTGAGGGTCTCCTTGACACTGAAATGATAGTCCTGTAAGACATGAGAGGCTGCGAATATGTCAATCTTCTATCTGCCACATGAGCTATGAAAGCTGTACAAGCCATGCAGCACTTGACAGAGATTCAAATGCTAGGCGCCCGGAGCATCAGCCTTGAGACACTGGTGCTACAGTTGCCTGTAGACTGCAAGGTCCTGAATCTTGATGTTGCTGGGTGCAGATCATGAAGGGGATCCAGGCATACACAGAGCCGCGCCCAGCACTTGTGTTCATCACGTCAGCAGGCGTGGAGCGCAATGCCATCATAGGCGATGACGAGGTCGCTCGCAAGAAAGACATCCCCATTGTGCAGCTCAATCCGGGCGGCACGCTGAACCACAAGTACGCCGGGGAGTGGGCTGTGCGCTCTGCAGAGCTGCCCTACACTGTCATCAGATCCACAGGTGGGGCAAGGCTCAGCATTCAGCAGTCAGAAGCTGCCCTCTTACAGTCATCTTGATTAAGGTGTGTAGTGCAGGACAATGAAAAGGCTTTGTAAAGGTGCCTGTCCCAGTGGGTCAGCTTGGATGTGAGAGCAAAGGCACATTGTACTACCACCAGACCTCCAATTGCAGCAGAGAAAGCTCTCAGATATGTGCATCAAGCTTGGCTAGACTGCCAGGCTCTAGTCCCAGAGTGAAATGCTCCCAGCACAGTCTGAGGACTGCTAGTGTGTGCTTGAAGAGGAGCAAATGGCCTGCTCGATGACATGGTGCTGGCATGCAGGGCTCACATCAGAGGATGAGGACAAGCCATGGGTGCTGGAAGCGCAGCAGGGGGACCGCATCTCTGGCAAGATCAGCCGCAAGGAAGTGGCCTCTGTTGCTGTGTCAGCCCTGAGCACTGAGGCTTCCATCGGTAAGCCACAGAGTTGTCTCAGCCCTCTCTTCTCCTATGTAGGACAACTGCCAGTCACACACCAGCAAGTTTCTGAGCACCAGGCATGCAGCTTCTCTTTAGGCACAGGCTGCACATGGGCGCACCCCTTGCTGATGGCAAGCCGGGCCCCTTCAAATCCGCCTCATTGCTGTGTGCAGGAAAGACAGTGGAGATCAGGCGCAGCGAGGCAGGCGGAGACAAGGGCAAGGGGTCCACAGCAAAGGATCTGGAGCGCCTGTTCCTGATAGCCCAGGAAGACCGACACAGGCCGCGCATCGGCCTCTCCCCGCTGCCAATGCCTGTACCGCCTCCACCGCCGCCCTCTGAGTACGCCCTTCAGACCCCATTGACCCTTGAAGATCAACCCTCTTCTGGTATGCGCAGACATGTCTCGGCCACCCCAGAGCTGTAGCTTGAAGATGTATGGCCATGATAGGGTGCTCGGTACAAAGCCAATGATTGCATACGTGCCATGGCATGGCATGCATTCATGCATGCCTGCTGTCATAATCTGCAGTGCTGCATCCAGCAGCGCCTGCAGCGTGTCCTGTCAAAGAAGGAGGGAACACACAAAGGCTTTGGCCACGGAGATGCAACCAGCTGACAGAGCCCTGGATGTCCTGCTGACCTGTTGCGTCTGTTGGCGTGCAGGAGCCGGACAAAAGAGATTTTGTCCGACGAGCGGGTGCAGGCAGCGCAGAAGGCGGGGCGCGGGGGCAGAGTGCGCAGCGAGGAGGAGAGCGCTGCTGCGTCCAGCGTCACAGTTGTGGGGAAGGACGACAGCCGGGCGCAAGCCGCGCCTGCGCAGAATGGCAGCAAGCCAGCGCAGAACGGAAGCAAGCCATCCCAGGTATCTCTGCAATCCATGCCAAGGAACGCTGTGACATGAGATCCTCCACAATTGCGTGGCCACAGTACAGCAGGGCATAGGCCTTGTCTGCGCAAACAGTGTTGCATCAGCTCAGATACCTGTGCAATCATGACATGCTGTCGAACCCCTCTCCTGCTACTGCTAGCAGGATTGCTGCACAACCTCCAAGATGCGCTTCTTTGGGGTGAAGTGAGAGGTACATTGGGTACATCAGCCAAAGACACATGCAATGCTTGCGCAGGCTCAGAATGGGTCGAGGGGCAATGGCCAAAGCACATCAGGAAGCGCCCCTGAGAATGTGCAGAGCGCCAGGCAATGGATTGGAGAATGGAGAGCAGAGCAAGAGGCAGACCCTGTTTCTGCCAGGCAATGAGACATGTTATATGTGTGAGTTCTCATGTCGGTGGTATCTCTGGCAGGTAAACACTCATCTCAAGGTGCTGGTACTTCAAATGCGGAGCCCTCATCGTTGACCCGCATTGTGGCTCCGTGCTTAATAGAAGGCAAGATAATGAACAGCGGACTGTCAAAGAAGGCTATGTCGAAGCTCTCATCGCAATTGATCAGCTCATGAAGTCTCAGGCGCCAGTTAAGGTTGGCAAGTCAACGTGACACAGCAGCTTGAAGTGCTGCTTGTGCAGTTTGCCATGGTTTGTAAAGAACATTATCTTGATAGGAACGCTGTCGAAGCAGCACACATCGTGCTATTTCACTCGGCTATGGTGCCTTGGCTCCCGGCGGTGACGGCCACGCCATCGCATGCACAAACCTTGGATTTGGTGCCCAGCAAGCAGGTGCCAGTGAAGGATTTTTGAACGATAGCTTAAAGATTGAAGACATCTTCGCAGTGCTCGAGTGCCCTGTCGTGTTGCGGGAAGACTTGTCAGGCCTTACGGAAGGGCACGTGCTAGCTCTCGGCAGGAGCTTCCCTGATATACAATACCGCCGCAATGTCTATTCGTGGCAGCGTCTTGGCTTTGCTCTGAGCTGGGTCTGCTCAAATGACTTTCATGCCAACCTTCTGATCACGGCCTGTCTGGACATACGCGGGTAACACAGGACAGGTAGAGCTAGCACTGGGCAAGTCCTGCGTCTGCAGCAATTGATTTCGCACATGACGGAGCAGCACAGAGCCATGCAGAGGAAACACTCGCGTAAGATGTGGACGTTTGTTCTCCTAGCTGCCTGCGCAATCGCCGCCCAAGGCCAGCTCGATTCTACCCTTGGAGACGTCCTAGGTGCGATCGCATCTGTGATTACAATTCTGTCATTCCTCCTCCAATCTACTGCAGAGGTCGATACAACCATAGCTATGCCATGGAGGGTGTAGCTACAGTTTGGTAGTGTTTTCGGAGGTGCACGAGCATTTGCCGCCACTTAGGGTTAGCCATCGCATTGTCTGCAGCTCTGATACTCAGAGCAAGCGTGAAGCGCTCAATACATCTGGTCTAGCTCGGGATTGGCTGTCGATGCGCCCAGCAGCGCCGTGTCGCAGCGCGAGCGTCTCAGGCAGAAGGCTGTCACGCTAAAATTTATGGCCTTTTGGCCAGACGGTTTGAGGGCACTATTCGCACCACTCTTCTTCAAGAGTTCATAAATATACAGTCCAGGAGCAAAGGCATCATGATGCATTTCATAACGTGCTAGAGAAGGCCTTAGCAGTCTGTCAGTGGGCAGTCTTACAGCGGCATTCACACCATTGCAGCCCCGTAATGCAAATGTGTTGTTGTGCTGACTGTTCTCACCAGTTTCAAGCTGAACTACTTTGACTGATCTGTACATCAGCTTGATGCAGAGTGCTGGGCTTCAGGCATGGGTCAGGCAGGCAGCTGCTGACTCAGCTTCTACCAGCTTTGAGCAGCTTTTGTAGTGCTACTGGCTTGATAACTTGCTCTCTGCTGAAGAGCAGCACCTGTCAGTGTTTAGCACTGGCTCAAATCAGGGATGTCAGGGTTTTATCAAGTCCTTGCTTTCTGCTTCCGAGATGGCACTGACTAGGACTCAGCTGCTGGCGCTTGGATGCTCAGGAGGCAGATCGGCATTCAAGTGTACCTGCTGCTTTGCCAGGCACCAACTCTACACTCCCTTTGCTCCCAACAACTTCTCCCAGCCCAGTGTCAGGCTCGAGTACCCCCTCATCCCCGGCATTCCCAATGCCTACCATGGGCTCGAGCACTCCCATGCCAGCTTCCCCGTCGCGGCCGCCAGCTTCTCCCCTCGCGCCTCAGGCTGTTTCAGGCACAGGTCATGCCCCTCCCCAGGATTGCCATGGTCGATTTGGCCCTGCAATCAGGTCATGTACAGCTCACATGACTCCTAGCAGCAGCACAGGTCGCTCCCTAGAGTTGAAATATGAGGAATGTTGCCTCCCATGTTGGGCACAGGCCAGATGTGGCTTCTGCAGCGCTGCCCATAAGTGGCATGCCCAGGCGTCAGCCACAGAGCTAGCCACTAGCTATAGGACTGATGACTCCTGTCGCTGCAGCATGCAGGGCTTTACCCATGCAGCAGGGGTGGCAGCGCATGCTTAAGAACCAGCCGCTATGTGATTTGTGTGCCGTGAGGCTGGGCTAACAAAGTGTGCCCCGTGTGCAGGCGCGAGCATGACTTCACCCTCGCCCCCACCACCTATTCCCGCCTCATTGCCGCCCCCGAGCCCTGTCTTATTGCCGCCCCCAAGCCCTGTCTTATCGCCACCCCCAAGCCCTATCTCACCTCCCCCACCGGTGAGCTCATCCAACTCACACACTATGGCCAGGGGCGGTGATGCAAATTCCCCAACAACTTAATGAACCCAGTAGGGATTGCTTTCCCCGGCGCAGATTGCCTTGCAGCTCTGTGATGAAGACCTGGCGTGTGGATCTGGTTTGGCGCGCTTGCATGACACTATGAGGTCAGCAGGCAGTATCAAGGCTGCACGTCATCCTGATGCTGGCAAAGCAGTGCATGAGGCCCATGCAGCGGAATGGTGCCATGCAACGACTCATCGAATGCATTCTCAGCTTTGTCCCATGTGCAGGCGCCTGTGTCCAGCCCGCCTCCAGTCCTCAGAACAAGCCCGCCCCCTCCAATCGCTATGGGCAGCCCTCCGCCCAGCCCGGTGCCCAGCCCGCCCAGCCCCAGTCCAGCGCCCTCTGCAGGTGGGCACTGTCCTGCATTTGATGCATCATGGGCCTGTCAGCACGTGAGGGTCTTATAAGCTTGCTGGTGTGCCATGTTCCAGTCCTCATACAACCAAGCACCCAGCTAACCTATAGGCTGGCTTGCAGCCTGTATACTTTGAGCAGGACCCCACCTACTAGTAGTCCATTGTCCAACCACTGCCCAGCTGCAGCCAGGCCTCTGCAAGAGAAGTCACTGTTCTGTCCTGCAGCGCAATTAGGCACATCCAGGCGAGCGCGCAGCACTTCCGTGCCATGCCGACGTCCGTGTTTCTCAGTGGGTGTGCTGTGAGAGCGGTCTTACAGCACACGCATAGCTGAGCTGGCAGTCAGAGCTGCGCTGTCATGCAGATCCACCTGCAACAGCAGCGGCTGGTCCAGCTGTTGGGCCTAGTGGCTTCATCAGAGTGGAAGGAGGCACCTTTGTGGACGACAACTGCAACGAGTTCCTGCTCTTTGGCTGGAACAGGTTCTGCCTTCCCTCCTTCCCTCAGTGCCGACCATCGCAGAGTATGTGTCTCATGCTATCTTAGACCTGTCCACACTGCGCGGCAGCCTGCATGCCAGTGCGTTGCACCCAAGATAGTGACAGACATGCACAGCCCCTCTGCAAGATGAATGGCATGTGTGCCTGATCTCAGTGTTTACCTTTGTGCAGTTGGAGGCTGGTTGAGGCAGCTCAGGGTATCCAGAACGCGCTGCCCAACGACAAGTCCGTGCTGGGCGGGCTGAACGAGGCGACCTACTTGGCGCAGCAGGCCAAGTCACACGGCCTCAATGTCATGCGCCTGTTCGGGATCGCTGACGTCAACTACAATGAAGGGGCGCCCCTGCAGCCTTCCCCAGGTCTGCTTATGAGATTGCAGAGCCTGATGTACTGTCATGATACAGCATGCTCACCCTGCAGCGTCTTGATACATTTTAGGACATGCATCTCTGCAGAAACCTCCCATGGCACTTGATACTGCTGCTTTGCAGCACGACACTGCCACATGCTAGTTTTGCCCTTCCCTGCTGGCGTGAACATGCAAGCCATTCAGCAACTGCACTGTATTGCAGGCCTTACCTATTGTCATTGAGGGGCGGCCAGGTGTTAGGCTAGAGCTGATACCACATGTCATGCTTTTGCAGGGCAGTACAATGAGCAGGTGTTTAAGTCAATCGACTTCATCCTGAACGAGATGTCCAAGCAGGGCATCAAAGTCATTGTGGCGCTCGTTGATTACTGGAAGATGACTGATGGCGTGCAGCAGGTACAGCTGCTGTGCTTATATCACCTGCACTGATTGCATCAGCTCCAAGAAAATGTTGCAGAAAGGGTGGCTAACTGCATCAATGATATGAGTCAGACTTTGCTCGGGCAGAGTGCAAAAATGCAACAACTGCTGGAAGCAGACGTTCTTGATCTGTCAGCGCACCTTGATCTCCCTGCAGATTGTCTGTATGTTTTGTGACAGCCTGATGCCCTGCGATTAAGGAAAGGCCAAACTAAGCGAATGTGTGCAGTACGCAACCTGGTGTGCGGGAGGCAACAAGGATGGCTTTTTCACAACCCCCTACTGCCAGCAGCTCTACATGAACCACATCAAAACTTTTGTCAACAGGTAACTCCCTCGCACCTGCTCTCCCTAGCAGCTTTTACAGGAGAACCACCAAAGGGTATTACTAGCAGGTGACGCACATGCCTCAGAGGATGGGCCCAGTGCTTTACGATGTGATGCATTGCAACCTTGTCCCATGCTGTGGCGATGTGAAGTTTGGCATGTGAATGCTTCACTCGTGGGCCTCACGCAGGCGCAACACGTACAATGGGCTGTTGTACAAGGAGGACCCCACTATCTTTGCCTGGGATCTCCTGAACGAGCCCCGCCAGACCCAGGGCGACCACCAGGCGGTCCAGCAGTGGATCGACCTGTTTGCACCTTTCATCAAGTCGCAGGACCCCAACCACATGGTGTGACACCATGACAGCTCACTGTCTCATCGTGAGCCTGCTCTCACATTGAAGCATGACTGCACAGAGCTTTAGCTGGTGGCACCTTGCCATGCAACTCACCCTAAGATGATACTCCCTGTCGCCTGAAGGCGAGGATGGTCGGATGAGCTGACATGTACCTGCAGCATGTGGGTGGGGATGCAACCACTCCTGATGATTGTCTGATCCTTCTTGTGAGGGTCTAAAGAGAGGCATGCGCAGGTGACAATTGGAGAAGAGGGCTTTTTCGGACCAGGCGATCCCCACGACAGCTGCAATCCCGGGTACCCCGGCAGCACCTGGCCGCAGCAGTCGGGCCAGGACTTCACCAACAACCACAAGAACCAGGCCATCGACTTTGCGGTACGTGTCTCACCTCCAGTCTTGGAAGACGCCTGCTGACGGTGTTGAGATTTCAAAGGCGGGCGGACATAGCCCAAAAGCTAGCTCTGACACAAGAAGCTGTAAGGGCACCTCCTGACCCGGTCAATGCTTGCGCAATGTTGCCTCTGTAGCATCCGTGCCTACAAGCCAAGTCAGGGCTTACTGTCATAAAAGCCCCCTGGCCATCAGGGCACGCGCATGTAAAGTCTGAGCAGCCTAAAGTTATGAAGAGATCTCTCTTGTAGTGGATGTCATCCGCTTTGCATTATGTATTTACACCAGTGTGAGAGCGAAATGACTCTGATAGGGCTGATGACCAGTACTGAGGGTGGAGCTGCCTGTTCAGGCAGTGCATGCGTGGCCGGACAACTGGCAGATCAGTGATCCGGGCTTCATGACAAGCTGGATCAACTGCCACATTGCGGCTGCAGCCAGCATTGGCAAGCCCATGATCCTTGAAGAGGTGTGCACTGGCCTCCTATCAGAACTCTCCCAGTATTGAGTAGCCTATTCACATTAATAGGGCAACTGCTGAATCTGCTCTGGAGCAGCCCTCTGTGCATGACATCATGAGCGGGCGAGCAGGGATAGCAGCCACAAGCACATGAAGGGAGGCATCACTGGTGAATGCACAGCCTGAAGCAAGACCAGGCTGGTCTTCCAAATCCCTGGGGTGTCAGGATTCTGCAGGTTGCGGACATCTTGGGAACACTTGATGTGCATGACATCTCAGCTCGTGCTCGACTTCTTAAGGGGAAGCAGGTAGTCACTCACCCTGAAAGTTGCCTACTGATGCGCAGTTCGGGAAGGTGGTGAGCTCGGACAGCAGCTACGCGCGCACCAACGAGCGCAACCCCTACTACACCGCGGCCTACAACGCCGTGGACGCCAGCATCAGCTCGGGGCAGGCCTGCAAGGGGTCCCTGTTCTGGGAGTGGACCGTGCGCAAGCAAGGGGAGTCGGTCGATGTGTCGCTGCCTAACGGCCTGCACCCGTACGGCGTCAGCGTCTGGGACGAGACCTTCACGTGAGCGCCCATCCTCATATGACCATGCATCTTGTGCCATTGCGCTTTGCACGCTGTGCTTGCTGTGCATAGACTTCAGCAGTCCAGCAACGCGTTGCTCCTCGCCATTTAGCACTCCAACAGCGTTAGCGTCTGGGATGAGACCTTCATGTGAGCACAGTGCTCTTACATGAGCATGGGTTGTGCTGCTGTGCCTTGCGTGATGCGCCTGCTGTGCTTACATTCCCGGTGCAATGTCGAAGTGTTGCTGTTTTCCAGCACCCATGCGGGTCAGTCCTGGTCCAAGGGCTCAGCACAAGCACCTCTCTATGGTTCCTTTGGTATGATTTGCAGTGCAGGGCTGCGCCATGTTGTGGCTCAAAATGCTGGAGCGATGTCCAGGTCCCAAGCTCTCAGAACATTGCAATACTTGAGCACACTGTAAAAAAGGAGTGTTCTCCACGTCGGGAAGCTCCCTGCTCATTTAAACTGTTCCCGTCTTGCAGGGGCCCCATCCAGACTGAGGCGTCCTATGTGCAGTCCCAGATGGGCAAGCGCAGCGTGCCCGCCTGCTCCAAGGGCCAGGCTGTCACCGCCTTTGGCTGAGCCAACATCACCTCTCCCTCCCAGCGTTGCCGAGCCGGACGGCGATCGGTTTGTTCAGCTTGATGCGCAATCATATCTCAGCAGCGCGCATCTTCTGGTGCAAGATATCTCACTCTGAGTACTTTTGCTGGTATTGTGTAACAATTTGAGCCGAGGCAATCTTGAGATGAAGGTGGTAATGCTACGGCGCTGGCACATACATATTATGATGTCACAGCTGCTTACAACTTCAATATCCAACAGCTAAGATATTCGGCAACAGTCATAGCAATGGAGGAACTTGAGGCATGGGTGTGGCATGAGCGCCTGCAGACAGAGCGCGAGCAGCACTGCATTCAGGGGAGTGGAAGTTCTGATTAATCCAGCATTTGTAGGTAGCTGAAATGGTTTGACGTTTTAGCCTCAGGACTGCAAGGCAAAAATACTGCAGCAATTGGTGTGAGTGGGATAGTGGGTGGTGCAGAGCAAGCTTTTCCTTGCTACAAGAACTTGATGGCAGATCTTTGGTAGCAAAAGCTACTGCTGTGCCTCAGCTTTTCAGGCATGATTCTTTTGTTGGACGCTTAGGGGTTTCAGCTGCCCTTTCATCAAAGCACAGCCGCAGGGACTGATCCATGTGATTCCAGTCAGCACATGTGAATGATTCACTCTCTTGGCAGACTGCGCTAAGGCCCTTCCCCAAACACACTCTGGCATTTGCATTCTCTGCAGCCAAAGCATGTATTTATCACAAGCAGCCTCAGACCCCTTCAATTCAGATGTGCATACTCATAGACACCAACTAGAACCGGCCCTGAAGGAGAGTTTTCCTGTGTTGCAAAGCTCAACGCATGACACCATGCGCAATCTGCAAAGGCGCCGCTTTCCTTGCTTCAAGAAGCTCAGAGGACCGAGCTGTCACTGAGGGCTTTCCATTGATTGAGGATGTTCACAGGCATCCTAAAGGAGCCATTGAGTAGGCCATTGTGAGAGCAGTTGAGGAGGTCATGTCAAATTCTCCTTGGTTGCTTAGCAGATTCTCAGTGCTGCACACACGGCTCACAAGGGTGATGGATGAGGAATGTGTAACATAGAGATGGCTGGCAGCATCGGGTTCGACTCATGCAGCATCAGTTTTGCATCATGTTATTAATATAATTACACTTTTTACGTCCAGGGGAGGCAACTAAGGCCGTAAGGCCAGGCCCATCAGACGGCAATTGGCAATGTTCATCTCTAGTTGTGTTCACTCTTATGTCCTGATGTCAAAGTCATGGTATCTCACAATTTTGGTTCTTCTCTCCGACATTGAAGCAGGAATTTGGCAATGAGAGTGTAATTGTTATTTTCATAGAATGCATGCAGACTCTCCGTCGGCATACCGGCAAATAAAGGCCGAAACTTACGAATGCGTCTTATATGATAATAAGCACACTCTCAAAGATGGCATGATGCTCTGTCTCGTGTTCACCACACACCCTGCCTTCCAAGCAGGCAGGGCAGAATTGCTCATCAGTGTTTGGGGACATAAATCGTGTGGCGCATCTAAGCCAATGGCTACCGCATCTAAATTTGCTCAATGTTTTGCGCAGCTGGCAGTTTGCCATGCCACTGAGATAGTCCTCAAAGGTGTAGTTATGTTTGAAGCTCGTGTATGTTGCTGTCTTGGATCCATTGTGCTTTCTCATGTCGATTTCAAGCTCTAATTTGTATCTCAAAATCAACTCAGAAGAGTCGATCTGACTATTATAAACTGCATCAGGAATACTACCGGTAATCCATGCGCGCATTCAGCCACTGGTCAACATGGGCTGACCAACTCTCATGCGTGATGTACTCATTGATCTCAAATGCGCGGCTGGCGATGTGTATTGGGTAGAGTGATGGCCAGCTTAGCCATCACAGATGGGTGTTCAATGCAGACGCCACCAACATTTGAGGTGTTGGCATGAAAAGCGTCTGTCCACCCATTACCGCAAATACCTGTCAAGACATGTTGATGGACGTGGTGTGATGAGGTGCTTTGCATCAACAATGTTAGCATGCCATGCAGTGCACATAAGGCAGACCTCCTGTTGACTTCTTAGAGTCCCTGTAAATGTCTCTAGATTTGTAGTTCAGGTACACTGTCGCATCCCTGGCTGTGGCTGCAGGGAATAACGTACACAGCCACGAGGGCTGCTGACCCTGCACATCACATTCCCGATCCACTGGAGGCATGGCATGTGTATATGACTGAATGACTTACGCCGGTGGGCTGGTGGGGCTGCTGTTTGCAGATACATAGCTCAACAAACACACTGAGCCTCCAGGATATCTTTTAGATCTTAGCAGTCTCAAGTCTGCCTGTTGCCAGGGCTTTCGAAGCAGCTTTGCAGCTCACCTCATCGCTCAGTCAGCGGTCACGGGTCACTAGGTGTATGAATCCGAAACAGTCCTTGTTTGCAACATAAACTGCATGTGCGGTCAAGCATGATGGCAGAGATCCTGGATCTACCCGATGAAATCCTAGGTCTGATCGCTAGGGAGGTGGTCGGGAAAAAGGTGGTCGGAGAGGAGGATGGACTGAGGCTGTGGTGTAAATTTTCAAGCACCTGCAGGAGGCTATGGGACTTTCAGCTGCCCTCTGAACCCGCATACTTGCTGGAATACGTGACGGATGATGGTGATTGCTTCTCATGACTTGCCGGACAACAGGATATGCAGTCTTCACGCTGCTCTGGAGCTCGAAGAAGCAAGATTTGCATGGACGTCTCCGAGGGTGCCCTTGGCTGCTTCAGGAAAGCTGTGGGCATTGAGAAGGTTGCGACAGGCACGCAAGCTAAACCTGTTTTTCTGCCAGTGGCAGCCTACTGTTTGGCACTACTTCCGCGACAATTGGGCTGAAGCAATGGCGCAGGCATCCAGAGAGCTGACCAGGCTGGACGCTCTGGTGCTCCTTTCCCTCTTTAGATATAGTTCTGGCCACTTACTCTTGTGAAGAAGCTCTCATTGTACGGGGTCCTGGTTGTAGACCTTGCAGTCTGAGGCTTGCAGCAGTCAAGGCATCATATCGAAAATGTGCTTTGTGACGTATCAGTGTTCTGTGGAGCTTCTGAAGATGTCACAGTGGCTGTTGCAGGTGCTAAATAAATATGGGAAGAATGGGTTACACTCGTTGTACGAGCCATGCCTTTGGGCGCTGCTGCTTCGCGCAAGGAGCCTCACAGCGTTGTCAACCCACTTAGCAGCAGTTCCTCGCTCAATCCATTTGAGCCACCTTCCCCTTCGGCATCTGGAGATTTTTGTATGTTCCAGATGTACCCACTCGTTGGCGCTGTTGTTATGTGACGTCAGCCACAACTGCACCCTTGAATCTTTCACACTTGCATTCAATCCCATTGATGGGTTTAAGGGGATGCGTGACTCTCTGCAGCTGCCAGACATGCATCTGCGCAGCATGCCAAGCCTGAAACATGTCAGACTGGAAAACTGCTTCCCTGTGGGCGAGCTCTCTCTGCCAGATGATTGCTTCTTATTCCTTGAGGTTGTATGTGGTAAGGACATCATGTGGAATCAGCATTGGGAAAAGCTGCAAAGCCACACAACGGTCCTACGGCTGAACACTTCAGAGTTTGTGGATCGACCTGGAGGTTTGCAATCGTTCTCAAAGCTGCAATACCTAGAGTTGAAAGCAAAAGGGAACTGGACACAAGATCTAGCAGGTTCCTCATGTCAAGGTAATTGCGGATGGCAAATACATAATGCCATCAACAGGCGGCTCATGGGAAAGCTTGGAGATCTTTGTGTTTGGCAAGCTAGATGCCAGTCTATTCGGTGTGGAGTCCTTTGTGAGGGACATAAGGAGCTTCACAATCATGTCAGAGAGCCAGCATGAAGCCTCGCAAGAGCTGATGCGAAAGATCCAAGGTGAATGCCTCAGGCAAGGCAAGGCATGCCATGTTGTCCAGCACCATGACAAGCAATGTGGTAAGCGGGGTGCCCCAAAGGGGAAGCTGGTAGACTATGTCATCCTGAGTACCAGCAAGGAGAGGGCAGAGAACTTCCCTGTCGTCTACTACATCTATGGTGGTCCTGTGGTGAGCTTTGAAAGAGGTAAGACCTTTGCTGACCCGGAGGACTTCTGGCCGCATGACCCCTGTGCTTCTGTGAAGAGGACCTATCAGATCTGGCTTTAACATGGTGGTTCCACCAATGCGTGCTGTTCTATGCCCAAGCTGCAAGGGCAATGGATGAGGAATGCGTGACAGATATAAAAGCTGACAGGATGTGGTACCACCTCCAGCATCATAGTTTTGCATGAAGTGTGGTAGAGTAATGGCTAGCTAGCTCAGCCGTTGTACAGTCATGGTGCAGAAGCCACTGACTTTGGAGGTGCTGGCATGAAATCACAATGGTTTCCATACACCCATGACTTCAGAGATACGGTGGAAGATGTTGGTAGATATGAAGGGCCCAGATCTTGCCATGGCATGCACATGAGGCAGACCTCCTGAATACGGTCCAAAAGTCCATGTGATTGCCAATGCCATCTGTATTGTGTCTCTGGGTCAGACCTAAAACACGCAGCCACGCTCTGGCAACTCTGGCAATGGATTTGTGGCACGCAGTCCATGGCCATGGGAGCTGTAATGTCTGCAGCTTCTGAGACTTTGACCAACGTGCACATGAGACTGTCTCGACACATGCATGGGTGCGTTGGCGCTGCTGCTTGGAGACCCATAGCTCAGGAACCACTCAGCCTCCAGGATACCTCCTCTATGCTGCGCCCATTCTTCTTGGCAGTCTAGGGTCTGCCTGTTGCCATGGCTTTGAAAGCAGCTTTGCAGCTCACCTCATCGCTCAGTCACCGGTTACGGCATCACTGGGCCATAGGAGTCCAGAAACAGTCCTATGCGTGATACTGTCAGCAGCGTTGCCTCGTTCATCCTTCGTCGGTGCACAGCTTGCATCTGCTGCCGAGCATGATGGCAGAGATGCTAGATCTACCCAATGAAGTCCTAGGTCTGATCGCTAGGCAGGTAGTCGAGAAGCAGGGTGGACTGAGGCTATGGTGTAAGCTCTCAAGCACCTGCAGGAGGCTAGGAAAGATTGAGCTGCCATCTGAATCCGCATGCGTGCTGGACTACAGCCTGACAACTCAAGGTGACTGCTTCCCATGCCATGCCGGACAACCACATGTGCAGTCTTCACCCGGTGTTGGAGCTCAAGGAAGCGAAATTTATATGGCCGTGTTCGAGGGATTTTGGGGTAATTTCAGGAAAGCTGTGGGCATTGAAAAGATTGCGGCAGGCATGCAAGCTGAACCTGACTGTGAGTGGGCATTCTGACAGTCAGCACGAGGACCTCTGCGATTGGGCCAGAGTACTGACGCAGGCTCTTCAGATGAGAAATCTGGACACTTTGGTGCTTCCCTTTCTCCAGTAATGAGCCTGGCTACTCGACTGAAGGAACTCTCTTTGTGTGGGGTTCCAGAGGGCAGACCTTATATTATTCTTGTGCTCATAGCAGTCAACACATCATATTGGAGGTGCGCCTTGTGACGTGCTAGCTTTTCCTGTGTGGCATCCTGACATTGCACGGTGGCTGTTGCAGGCGCTGCGTGTCTGTGGGGATGCTGCCTTCATGCAGCTTTGCCAGCCTGGCGTCCTGGCGCTCCTGCTGGGCGCAGAGAGCCTCACAGCGCTGTCAACCCACATAAGCGCTATCCCCAGCTCACCTGCAATGCTGTAGTACCTCCCCCTCAGGCATCTGGAGGTTGCTGTAACATACAGCGCAACCCACTGGCTGGATGAGTTCTTTTGTGATATTAGCTGCAGCTGCAGCCTGGAATCTCTGAAGATTGTATGCGATCCTGCTAACGAGCCTGCTGACACGAAGTCTATGCAGCTTTCAAGCATGCATCTGAGCAGCATGCCAAGCCTCAAGCATGTCAGACTCGAGAATTGTCTTCCTGTACATGAGCTGTTTCTGCCGGATGATTGTGCACTATTCCTTGATGTCGTGTGTTGTGTGGGCATCAAGTGGCATGAGCATTCGGAGAAGTTTCAAAGCCATACCAAAGTTCTGCGGCTAGCGTCAGCTCTGCCCACCCGGGATTATGCAGTGTGGCCAGTGGCAATCCAAGACTTCACTAACCTGAAGTACCTGGAGTTGGATATGACAGGGATTTGGTGTCCAATATCTGGCAGATCTACGACACATTCCTCATGTCAGGGTCATTGCAGATGACCAGGCTAAACTGCAATTGACAGGCTGCTCATGGCAAATCTTTGAGCTTTTTCAGTTTGGCCATCCTACCGTGAACACCACTGATGTGGACTCCTTTGTGAACCACACCAGCAGCTTCACCCTCATGTGGGAGGACCAGCCTGGAGCCCCGGGAACGCTGATGCAGAAAGTAGGAGATGCATGCCAGAGGCACCGCAAGACATGCCACGATGCCCTGCACTGCAAGAAGCCGCCTGGTATGCGGCATGCAGCGCTGAAAGAGCGGGTCCACTATGTGATTATGAGCACCAGCAAGGAGATGGCAGAAAACTTCCCTGTCATGTTTGACTATGACAACGGTCAATTCGTTGTGAGCTTCAAGAGGGGTAGAACTCTTGCTGACCGGGAGACTTTCTGGCCGTGTGACCCATGTGCTTCTGTGAAAAGGACATGAGAGGCTCTGGCTCTGGCTACAAGAGATTGGCAAGCTGACGTCACTGATGTGGACTCTCTCTTGCGAGATACAGAAAGCTTCACCTTCATATCAGAGAGGCAGCCTGGAACCTTGCACACGCTGATGCAAAAGTTGTGATGATCCTCTGTAGATGCATGCCAGTCCGAGCGCAAGCAACCACGCCAAAGCATTTGGGAAAGGGGGTGCCCAGCTTGACAGTGGCTGCCACGACTTCATCTGGCTTAGAGTGTGTAATACAGTCGGAAAAACCTTAAGTAGGAGGGTTGAGTGAGGGTCTAACATTTCTATAGTGCAACATGGTACCTCATCACCATTGACCAAGCAAAAGGGTCGACTCATGATGTCAGGGTTACAATTGCAACCTTTGAAGCCCAGAAGCTATTGCACAAAGCAGTCTGCTTTCTGAAGCTACGCAACATACCGTATGCTGTGACAGCACAACACCAAGGCCTTGCAAGCTTACAATGCGCCATTGCAGCTGTAAAGTGAATCATGTAAAGACAATGTTCATCCGACACATTGGCTGCCCAGGGGTCTCATCCTGCCCGACGTCACAAGTTTTTACTCGTCTTGTAACATCTGTGCTGCTACATCAGGCTATGTCCAGGTCATGGGCACAGCCCTTAAACAGGCTGACATCTCCGGTCTGAAACTTGTGGTAGCCCTCATCATGTGGCAATTCAGCAATCCCCACACTCTCATACACTAGAATACAGAAGGGGGGTAGAGATGAAATCAAACTGACGTGTGTAGCTGTGCAAAAGACTGTTTGACTGCCATTAGCCAGGCCTACTTTTGTCCACTGGAGAACCACTGATGGCAGCACAATTGCCTGCAGTCGTATCAATGTCCTGAGTAGCCTGTGCTAGCTGAGACCTGGCACTAAGTGTCAATCTACAATGGCTGACCGAGAACCGACAGACGGATAGTACACAACTGCCACTGAGCCCAAAAATGCTGTCTAGGCGGAGAATCCCCCCAAAATGGGGACCTGGACAATTTGATGTGCTGCGCTACATCACCACTGAGTGCAGCCAGCAGGAGCGCATCAAAGTGAGAACTGTCCTCATACTGTGGAAAGACTGACCAGGCCGTCAGCAGGGCACTACCTTTTAGAGACTGACATTGACGCCGTGCAGGCACGCCACAGCTTCTACGTGAAGATCCCACAAAGTGTCAGAGACTGATAGTGACGCCCCGCAGGCATGCCACAGCTTTCGGATGAAGACTCAGGTAGTGCACAGGGTTGTGGCGCCAGAGGGCAGCCCAGCTTGTCCGATCCTGCCCAGGACACTGACGCGCCTAGACAGGCTGGTACGCAACCCCTGTGGCAGTTGCTGAGCCGTTGAAGTCCATCAAGCTGGCCGTGTTCAATTGCTGACCCTTGTTGCCGTCATACACCTGATCTGGAGGCAGCATGTACCATGCGTAGCGCTCCAGAAAGCTGAGCCCATCCAGCATGGGAATGGCCTGCTGCATGAAGGCCACCTGCTGATCGTAGGAGGCAAACGACCAGGCATAGCCATTGCTTCCGTCCCCGAAATCAGCAAGCGCCCACTCAGTAAGCCACACATTGCGCCGGTATGTGTTGTAGAAAGCCTGGAGGTGGGCCTGCAGGGCGGCTGTGGCACCCACCGGGTTGCTAAAGTAGCTTTTGTCTCCATACCTGCACCAGGATCCCTCTCCTCAGCTGACCAGACATGGCGGCATCGCCCTGTGCTAGATATCCTCTATAAGCTTGCATCTGTCAAAAGCCATACCTCAGGTGCCTTCATGCATGGCACGTTCTTGGTAGAGGCAAAGGTCTCTGCAGCTCATGTTTCCTGGGATGGCCGTTCACAATGGTATATCCAGACGTGGAGGCCGGCTCACCAGTGCACAGTCATGAAGTCAACATGGTATCCGTTTGCTGTGATCTGCAAACAGTCAAAGCCTTAGAACGCTTTTAGTGACCTAGCGTGGCTGGAGAGCAATATCTTCACTTGAGCAGGGAAAGAGCATGCAAGTGAGTGAAGCAGGCAAGTGCAAGAAATCACATGCTGGGACGCGGTCAGAGAGGGGCGCAGCATTGTGTGACGGTGGGCTGGCTTAGTCTGATGCCTACAACACCATTGACAAAGGCGATTTGCCTCATTCAGGGGTACGGGGCAATTTAGTACACCTGCTGCATGAACTGCCCAAGCCAGCTATCCCTCCGTGTGCCGTCTTGGACCACAGAGACTGCCGGGCTGCCCAGGCGCAGCCCAGAGGCCATCAGCGTGGGCCAGGCAGCAATGGCTTGCTGCACGACAGGGAGCAGATCAGGCGTCAGCGGCCTTTCAGTTACATCCTTCCTTTGCCAAGGCCCTTTTGCCAAGGCCCTTGCAGTGTCTAAAAGGGGCCGTGATCCTAGCAGATGCCTCTCATCTAAGGCCTAACAGCGGACTGACTCTGGCTCGATGCGCTTATGCTGGAGAGTGGTAGTGTGCTGCGGCACAGTGAGGCGCCGCAGAAAGACTTGTGCAGGTGTTGCCAGAATATGTTCTGTGTGAAGGAGCTTCTGAAAGGGCAGGTCTCTGCGTTGTGACCAGATCTTCACTGCAGACCTTTACCAATGGCGCTGCCTGCCAGGCTTCTGTGGCGTCCCCTGCTCTCTTGATGTAGGCCAATATGGCCCCTCGGGTAGGGCAGGCAGAAGTTTGCGTGCTCACCTGTACTGTGTTGGCAGCCTGGACCTTCTCGTTAGGCTCATTGAAGCCCAGCAGGGTATCGGATCCGCTCAGCTTGGCGGCTGCAATGTTTGCTGGGGTAGCCTGGCTGGCGCTCCAAATCATGGGCACGTACTGCGTCCCGCTGGGCAAAGTCATGCCCTGCACCCATGGAACATCCTGTGGTGTCAAGAAAATTGAAAAGATGTTGCACATCCCACAGAGACAGAATGACAAGCGATGTAAGTGCAGCAGTCTCTATGAGTGGAGAGGACATATATCATTTATCTTGATGACGCGGGCAGCTTCCATGTGCTAATCGCCATCCTGCCTGGCGGTCCCAATCCATGCTGCTCCCTAACAGCGATACGAAAGGTGGGAGGCTGGTCCTCACAAAGGATAAGGTATGCCACCAGTTGTACGTCCAGGACAGGCGAGCGCTCTTGAGCGCCTCGTTGACACCACTGTAGTAGAACACCCCAGCGCCCTTCTTAATGTTGAGCTGTGAAGGGAAGGTGAGCGGCACAGGGTTGAGCGCAAGGGGTGAAAGCGGCAGGATGCCCTCTGCCATTGCTGAGGGCGCTCCCACAGCGCCTTCCGCGCTCGCGGAAGGCGCCTCTTCTGGCGCTGCAGGTTTGGCCGCCTGTGGGTTGGCCGCCTGTTGTGTTCTGCTGCTTGCCTGAGGCACAGGACAACACTTGTGAGCTTTACCCTTCACCTGCATGGTCATCTATGTATGTCTGATGAAATTGACGCATCCCAAGGCCGTATGAGGCAAGACACGCAAGGAAGAGCGCGGAGCTAGTGGCATCAACTTCTAATACTCATCCTAGCCTTCAGGATGAGTCCTCAACTACAAAAAAACGCCATTCATACACCCCAGGTGGTACGCCATCAAAGCTAGGGGTATTAGCAGGGTGACTGGGTGTGTCACCGGGAGATGCTTTTGGGGCTTACTGGAGCTTCTGCCAGAGGCCCCGCTGAGGTGTTGGAAGCAGCCGCTCTGAGGATGGCTGCCAATACCTCTGTCGTCAGTCTGGGAGAGCTGATGCCTGCACTCGTGGCTTGCCCTGCATGGCATGATCAGGCTACTCTGCATATCCTCCAGCCACATCAGGCTGATCAGGCGCTGATACCCCCTGAAGAACGGTAGCTAGCCTTTTGAGACATGCATGAGAGCCCTGATGCGGGCATCTGCACTGACGAAAGCATGCCAGCTGTCCTCACACAAGGAAAAAACTCCTCCCAACTTCCATCTTTGGCGCCTGTCAAGTGTTCCTGCAGATAGAGTCAGGGCTGCACTGCAATCCCATATACAAGTGCCTGTCATGGGCGATGAGCGCCCTGAGAGTGCTTTGGCACAGATTTGTGTTTGCGCTCACCCTCTGTGCTGTTTAGCCAAGTCAGGAACTGTCCCTTCATCTGTACCTCAGTTGGCACCTGTATAAGAAATTCCAGGCTCAGGCCTAGGCTCAGTGAGAAAGGCCTTTTGTAGGTCAGACTATTGGAACAGGTTGCAGGAGTCTCACTGGGAGAAGCTCCAAGAAGACGTTGAATGCTGCTAGATTTTGCGCAAAAGTCTTATAGATGTTCTGCAAGTCGTTAGCATCGGTGCAGTTCTGTGCCTGGCCGCAGGCTAGCCCTGAGCACTGAAGCATTGCTATTAGTAGCAAGCTGAAGCCTTTCATCGGCAATAGTGCTGCTTGCTGGTCAGAGGGCTTTCTTGACGTTTATTCTATATTTATCGCTCCGAATGCGCCATGTGCAGCAATCATCACAAGCTGGGTCATTAAAGAATCCTCGGGCCAACAGCCCGTCCTCAAGTCTGGCAGATGCGATCCTTCTTCATACGTTTTAAATATGCCCAATATAAATTTCTAAAACTATCCTTTCTACAGACAAAACCAGAAAATAGTCAGTGTAGAGCAGGCTCTGTCGAATGACGCCACTGATCCTGGGGATGTCAGACGGGTCCTCAAGTGCAGCTTCCGAAACACCAGGAATGAGAAGTTTCGTAGGTCTTGCTATATTGAGTCTGGTAAATACTTTACCGTTGCCTGCTTGACTGCGGAGTTGGGCGCCATGAATCAGGGGCGCGTCTGCCGTACACGCTAATCTTCAACTGGATGCAGACGAACTGGTCATCATTGATCACCCATCAGTGATCATCCATCGAACAGAGCACTTGTGCTACATGCAAGACAGGCAATTGTCACATCGATGTACACGGCGAATGCAGGAATTGCAAGGCAGCGAGCAGCGTGCCTGCAGATTGGGCACCCTCTGCACTGATCGTAGAGTCTACGCAACACAGTCTTCGTCTCAGTTTTGCTAGGGTCCAGCCTAGTGTGCTGCTTACATCACACTTCTCTATAGCATGCCAGGAATCCTTGGCAGAGTCCTAGCTGGACGATGTGGCTTATGTGCCAGGTATAAGGTGCATGGCTGTCCCCCGGCTGATCCTCCACAGTGTCACGAGGTCTTCTGAGAAGTCCTCATCCAGACCACAAATACTATCTACAGCTGTCCCTTCTGGGGCAAAGGGGAAGTCTGAGCCGAATGACACCCTGTGTCCGCCAGTGAATGCCATGAGGCTGGGATTTCAACCCTGCACGGCATCAGCACGTACATTGAGCATGCTTGTTGACAGGACATTGCAGGCAGAGGCAAGGCCAACGCCGCGTGAAAGGGCTTTTACCCCCAGAACAAGGTCAGGCGCTTAGGGGTACATCTCTGTGAGCACATGCATGGGCAGGGTGTTTAGAGGAGAGGTCCCGCAGTCCTACTTTAATCAAGCCAGACCTTTGCAGCTTTCCTGCCCTTCTAGCATGGCTGGCGCTCCTCCACAATGACAGACTGGTAAGACTGCACGCCAGAAAGGATGCTTCACCTGCCATCGTGGCGTCAAAATAGAGGCGCTGCAACTCCTCCCTCCGCTCAGGTGCTCCCTGCAGCGGTTTCGGGCCCACTGTTGCCAGGCGGTATGCCTGGCAGGGCACGAAAGCCCCTCCATGGGCTGTGATGACCTTCACAGCCTTGTATCGCAACAGGATATTTGCGTCAAGCCGCGCATGCACATGAAGTCTCAGCCGCGTCAGAGCGACCCCATCATCAGCAGCCCCACGATGACCTATATCTGTGTCTAAGCAGATGCATATGGCATATGCGCTCAGCTATACCCGCAGTGCAAGGGAAATCATGCTGCATACAGGGCAGAAAGTACTTGCCATGCTCAGGACGGTCCGCACAGTGTCTGCCAGGACGTCCACAGCAGCGGGAATGATGCCCTTGACAGGCGGCCCAGGGAGCTGATTTGGGTGGATGAAGACTAAATCTGACAGCAAGACTATGTTAGTATTTGGCAACGTATGGAGAGACACGCTGATGTTTTTGACGCTACCTTCAGGCGCTGTGTGCAAGCCTGCACAGGGAGCACTCACCGCGCCCCTCTTGTTCAGCTCAGCCCACATGGGCTCGTACAGATTCTCCCCAAGATACTGCCCGTGCATGTTTGCCTGCAGCGTGACGTCCGCCGCGCCAAGCTCATCCAGTGCTTGACGCTATCTCCTCCAGGACGGCCGCCATGTGTGGGATGGGGAGCGAGGCGAAAAGGCCAAACCTGCTGGGGTTCTCTTGAGCCGCCTTGGCTCCAAACTCATTTACCTAAGTGGGCAACAGCAGCCTCATGGCTTCCGGTGTCAAGGTTCAAGAAAGTGTATGCCTCGATAGCCGGCAGAAGCGTTACACGGGCTTGCCTTCCTGGGATACATGGCCTGATCTCTTGTCAAAGGTGAAATACAGCAGCCATCCTCTCGCAAATGGGAAAAGACATCACAGGGCTGGGCGCCCTGCTATCGACCCTAAGGCAGCAGGTCAAGGGAGCGTGGAAACTGGACAGCGGCTGGCCGAGAGCTTACCCTCCGGGCCATGTCCCTCCCTTCATCTATGTCCCCATATGGAATGCCAGGTGTGGATATCGAGATGATGACCTGTCCATGAATCCAAGGGCTGAGCCTGAGGTCCAGCTGATTGTCCCCCAAGGTAGATGCAAGCTGGTGTCATCTGTATGTGGTGTGAGCCACATGCATGTGCCCACTGAGCTGGGCTGCAGCCTTGTGTGAAAGCGCACCATAACAATCGCTCATACTGACAGCACCGGGAGCAAATTGCTGTCTGCTTAAGTGATGAGAGTTGCACTATAATTCTCGAGGTAGTCAGCGTAGAACCGAGGGACATAGTGCTGGTGCGGTTTCCAACTCGTGGTCCAATCATTGCACAGTGCTGCGTGATCTGGGCTCTCAAGGACGCGGATAGATGACTCGTGTGCTTTCATGTTTAGGCTACTGGAGCATATAGGCTCCTCGTGGCCTCGAGGGTACCGCGAGAGCGGTGCCGCTAGCGCTGTGATCAGCAGCAGAAACGCGGAAGAGGAGCGATTGTATGGCATTGGTGCTGCTCAGCAACCGAGGTTCCTATTATTTTTGCATTGCACCATTGCTAGATGGCCCCCATGATTCATGCCTCTATGATTGTAGCTTCGATAAGGTGTGAAGCTTCCGCAGGGCTGGAACCTGTACGGTCCTAGGGCGTCGGACTCATCGAGCCCCATAAGAGGGAACTTGGATGGAGGGGCCAGGGCTTCTTTAGCAAAGGTTCTGCATGTCGAGATGCGCCGGACTGGATACCACCAGTCTGAGAGAGCATGATAGCCTCATGCATCTACTGGTTCACTACCAGTCGGATCCCCTACAGATGGAGAGGGGTTGCAGCTGCATTGAATCAGTCAAGATCATGGGGCTTCACGCATGGAGCCTGCAGGCCGCCAGGTTTGCGTTCATTCCGATATGAATCTGTACGGAAGCGGAGGCATTCTGGATCCCGAGTTCACCATCTACAGGTACTCTTTCAGGTGACGCTGCTTCTGGGACCGCGTCACTATGCACGAGCTACATAGCTCAGAGCACTGGGGATCTGAGCTGCCCTCGACAGGTAACACCTAAGTTAACGCTAACTGCTGCAGCAGAGCATTTGGCTTCATAACGTGTTTTTTGACTGTAGCTCTGTAATACAGAAAATTCATACTGTTATGCAATCTGCATGAGTGTTTGAACAGGTGCATTATAGATTTATGCATATTCTGCAGGGCAAGCTCGCCAATTCAGCCTGCAAACTTGCAGAAGTTTCTTGGTGCACACTCAAAAGATTATGTATACTGGAACGCAGGACGCGCCCTCAGCACGCATATCCAGTCAGCATGTGCGGGAGCTTCTGGCTGTGAGAAGTCAGGCGGCCGTGACGGCTTTGCTGAAGGAGTGTCCTCAGATTGCTGAGCTGGAACCCTCCTGCATTCTGTCCCGCCTTGTGAGGCTCAAGGTTGACACAGCTTCCTTTAAACACCTTGAAACCCTGAATGGTTGCCAATGCCATTTGCCGCTTTCTAATTAGAGGCTCATAAGAGGCAATTGTCAACCGTGCATGTGGGCCTTCACAGGATGACTCCGACTTGTCCTATTGCGAGAGTAAAGGCGCTTGTCTTCAGGCATCGGTGGACTGTAATGCCCCACTGCTCTGGAGAATGCGATCTCTCATTGTGGTGCCTGTGGGGACGGTCTGTGTGTTGTGCAGGGCCATTGCTCGGGATGCATGAATCCTACTGATCTGGTGTTCCTTGAGCCCAGGATCCTCTTGTGGGATGGCCCCTTTGTTACTTGCCCGTATACAATGGAAGTCCTTAGCAAGATTGCAAAGAATATCGGCGAGATGATCATCATGATGACTAAAGAAACGAATTCTGGGGATGGGGACACAATCAGATGGAAGGACCATATTGAGTTCGGCGATGCTGTCCCGGTAGGTCAGCTAAGGATTGCCTTGCTTCCATCAGCTAACTTCTCATGTGAAATGTTAGAAGGCTGGGTAGCATGGGTTAATCCAAGCATTCATCAAGGTCTAGACTTGTGAGTCACTCAGGCTGAGGTTGCGACATCGCCTCAACCAATGAATTTGTGATGGCATGATCTGGTGAGGAGGGCCAATAGCTGAGACCAATCCATGCACGCTTGTTTATACGAGCATGTTGCTGTCATACGTCGAGATTTGCCACAACTGGCCGGGGCTTCATCTGCGCCTCATGGTGCTCCGTAAGCGTTTTTCGTGGTGTGGTGGTATAGAAAGCATATGCTGGTACTGACTCTAATGTTGTGGTGACACAGGCCCTAGCCTGAGCGATGTGTGCTCATATCTGCAGTTTGTGGACAACTTCTATGCAAGGATCAAAGATCTGAAGAGAGATGTCATTGGCTGCGGTGCGAGGGTCCCTCCAAGTTGGGATGATTGGGTGTCCGGGGATGCGATGTTCCAGATAGAATTGGGCTTGCAACGGAGGCTCACCGCAATTAGGGTGAACCGTAGCTTGCAAGAAGCACTAAGCAAGGCGGAGACCTGATATGCATCTATCACAAGACACATTACAGAAGGTCGAGGTGGGTGCCTTATGTAGCAAGGTGCTTGTGTATGCCCCTCTACGACCCAGGCATGTTTTCCATGGCATCATTGCTATAGCAGGTCTTTATTCTTCAATTGCTCTGGAGTATGAGGTGGGCTCATTGCAGCCAGTGTAATGATTACAGCTCGTTTGGTCTGTGCAAGGCAGGTAACAGCGTTGCAGATTATGATGGCTTTGACAATCCTTTCTATGCAATGCAGGTGGGAGAGTGGCAGACGGCCCTGAAACTGCTCCCGTACCCTTGTGGGGTTCCCAGGCTATCAACAATGACCAAGGCTAGGCTGATCAACGCCGCTTGTGAAAAGCTGCTTTTGAAATACTGGTAGACAGTTACAAGAGCTGACTTTTGCCTTTGTTGGGAAACCCAAATTTAAATCATTCAGAAAAGAGTTGCTTGTGTTTTACACACTTAAGATGAAACGCTACAAAACCAAATGACACTCTACAAAACAGTGTGGGGAGGTTAGGCAGCTGAAGGAGGCAATGTGACAAGCACACAATTATTGTGATGTGCTTAAGATCATAAGTGGGTATAGCAGAGGTTTGAGCAGCCCTCTTTCTTTCTGGCTCTAATGAAATTGATAAATACAGGACGCCTCATGGTCCGGCCCCTGACATCTTTGCCAAGATATCGTAAAGAGTCTGGAAAAGTTTACCTAAATCATGTGGCATGTGTGCTAGGTGTAAGGTGCATGTGCATGGCTGTCCCCCGGCTGATCCTCCATAGCGTCATGAGGTCTTCTGAAAAGTACTCATTGAGACCACTGATACTATCTATAACATAGTCTTCTGGGGCAAAGGGAAAGTCTGAACCGAACAACACCCTGTGTCCGCCTGTGAATGCCATGAGGCTTGGAAGGGTGAAATTGTTCCCTGCGCAGCAACAGCGACTTCAAGTTCATGGAGCAAGCTTCGTGACAGGACATTGCAGGCAGAGGCAAGAGTGCAAATACATCTTTAGACAGCCTAGATCTCTAGAAAGAGGTCGTGCAACACCTGCTATCTGGACAGGACATCTCAGTCCCTTTTCTGCCCATGCAACATGGCTGAAGCTTTTCCACAATGAGGCTCTAGAGGTATCTGCTCAGGCTATAAACCGGAAAAGGTGGCTCACCTGCCAATGTGGTGTCAAAGTAGAGGCGTTGCAGCTGCTCTCTGCGCTCAGGTATTCCCTTCAGCCCTTTTGGGCCCACTAGTGCCAGGCGGTATGCCTGGTAGGGCACAAAGGCCCCTCCATGGGATGTGATGACCTTCACAGCCTTTAAGCGAGAGAAAAGATTGGTGTCCAGCTGCACACACAGACAAGGACTCAGCAGTATTTACAGTGACTGCGTCATGGGCAGCCCAAGCACACTGTACTTGAGCCATTGCCCTTGGCCTTTGCACTAGTAATTAGTGATACTTTACTTCTGGAGGCTCCTCCCAAGTCTTGCAAATGTAGGATGTGAAGCCAATATCCATGAAAAGGTGCAAACTAGCACCTTTTGACCTGTACTTGCTAAGATCTCCACGCTGGCTTAGGCAGGCATGTGCCATCTTCAACAGACTGTATGTGCATTGCATGGCATGGCACGGCATGATGTGTGGCCATGACCAAAACGACATACCATGCTCAGGACGGTTCGGGTGGTGTCTGCCAAAAAATCCACAGCAGCGGGGAGCATGCCCTCGACAGGTGGCCCAGGGAGCCGGTTTGGATGAATGAAGACCACCTGAAGACAGAGCGCAAATCAGCATTGGATACCCAGTATCACAGCCAGGGACTGCAGACAGCCATGCGCCAGAGGTCAGATCAGAATCCCCATGGGCGACCGATCCTCAGCGCAACCACCTCATGTCTTGGATGTGCCATTGTGCTGACAATGACGGGAGGTCACAGAGCTTACCCTCAGAAGACAGCCTCTAATGCATCACGACTGTTCATTGCTGTATAAACGGATAGAGCGTCAGGGAGTACTTGAAGATTGCTCAGAGTGAGCCACCCACCGCGCCTCGTCTGTCCAGCTCAGCCCACATGGGCTCGTACAGATCCTCTCCAAGATACTTTCCATGCATGTTCGCCTGCAGCGTGATGCCCGCCGCGCCAAGCTTGTCCAGCGCGTATGCAATTTCCTCCAAAACGGCGCCCATGTGTGGGATGGGCAGTGAGGCAAAGAAGCCAAACTTGGCGGGATTGTCGCGCACTGCCTTGGCACCAAACTCATTCACCTGGGCAGCCAGCAGCGTCCCGTCTCGACATGTGCTGTGCGCAAGTTGCACGAGGATACAAGAAGGGCACCCTCCGTTGCCAGCACAATGCTTCATGCCCCTCTAAGTCTGGAAGACATCATGTTAGCACGTCAGTCACTAATCGTATGGAGCATCCCCCGCGCTATGGCATGCTGAGGTGAAGCATGGAGGAGGCAGGCGCTAGATGTCATTTGTGAAGCATGTGCAACTAAGAATTGGAACAGCTGCTTTCTCAGCGGTAAGTCGGGAGGCTCACCCTCCGAGCCATGTCCTTCATTTCATTTGTATCCCCATATGGGATGCCAGGTGTTGATATCGAGATTATGCCCTTCTCGATGCCCAGCCTATTCATGAACTCAAGGGCTGAGCCTGAGGTCCAGCTAATTGTCCCCCAAGGTAGATGCAAGCCGGTATCGTCTGCAGATGGCTTGTGTCAGATGCGTGCCGTGCGTGTGGAATGTAGATGCAAAATGACTACGCGGGCACCATGGAGCAGGCTGGTAAGAATTTAAGGAAAAAATCCCGCACTGTATTTCTCCAGGTAGTCAGCGTAGAACTGAGGTACGTAGTGCTGATGAGTGTCGATGCGCCCATGCCGTTCCCGGCTTGTTGGCCAATCAGAGCATAATGCCACGTGATCGGAGCTCTCAAACAAATTGATCAAATAGTTATTCTGGGAGGCCTTCGTCTTCAAGTCACTAGCGCATATGGGCTCTGCGAGGCCACAAGCGGATCGCGAGAGCGGTGCCGCTAGCACAGTGCCCAGCAGTAGAGATGCAACAAAACGGCGACGGAGAGGCATTGAATAGTGATAAGCCCTTAAAAATTGGACAAGCTTCTGTGTCGTCCCTCTGCTATGGCGTTCCGCATGAATCATCGCCCCTCTTACGCTATGTAGCTTCAGTGATGGGGGAAGCTTCCTCGACCCTAATAGCTGTGAGATTCTACGATGGCTCGTGGGACAGTATAGGAAGTGTGGTTTGGTGAAACGAAGAGAGCAGGAATGGTATCACTCCGCGTGGTGCAGGCTGGACGGCAAAGCCTTGACAGATTAAGTTGACAGTATCATGTCATAGTGCAGTGCAGCAGAGGGAGGTGCGGGAGGGTCCAAGATGCTTGGCGGCATCAGACTGTGTGGATGTCTAGGCAGGAGCTTCACACAGCCCAAGCTTCTTGTGTGTCCCCAGAGCTGACCGCGCTGCCGGTAACCGTATCAGACATCAGCCGGAGAGTGAGATTTACTACAGATTGGCCACCGTCTGTGCTATATGACTCTAGTATTTGGAGGGCAGCCCCCGGTAAGAGAGTCGCTGGAGCACGAGCTGCCAGCCATGTGAGCGTCTCGCAAGGGCAGATGACCCCCGAGACACGCACAGCGGCTGCAGATTGCATCTTGAAGACTATTATGGCCAACGCGAGACCTTTCATCATGCAAGCTGAAGACCCTTCATGCCTTGCAGGTCACATGCCCGCCAGTCCAGCCTGGACAGTTGCAGAGTATACTTGGTGCAAACTCCCGGCGCGCAATTGATCTCTTGTTGGCAGAGTGCCCAGACATACTGAAATTGCAGACCCCTGTCATCTTGTCCAGGATATCTCAGCTTCAGGTCGGTCCAGCCCATGCTCGCTAACATGAGTATGTTGAAGCAGCTGTGTGACAACTTCACTCCAGCACGGAATCAGGAGAAGCAGACCACACTTCTCCAGAGCAATTGCCTATAGAACTTGTTTGCTTGGGAGCTGATCTACCTCTGGGTGCAGAAACGACATGAGCATATCAATTCGGCAGATCTGATCTTTATTCAGCCGAGCATCCTCTTGACTGAGTCAAGTGAGGCGGATGAGCTGACGTTGAGGGCGCAATACATCTTGCAGAGGTATGTAGAGCGCGAGCGTGTGGTATACAAGACCCAGATGCAGCTGGCCGACCTAATCCAGGTAATCTTAAAGCCCATGATCACTGATGGCATCTCCGTGCATACAGTATTTTGGGGATCAAAATAAAGCCTGGTGATCGAGAGTGCTTAACGGTGCTGGGAGTCCTGCATTCTGGCCGCTGTCCATAACCTAGAGAGCTTTACAGAGGTGCACCTGTGCATGTCAGTTGTACAAACAGTTGGTCGCTCTTTGGCTGTGTGACCTGTTGCTCTTCACCCTGCTGAGAAGGGCCTCGTCAATCCTAGGAGGCCTCTGGCCTAGGCCTAGGCCTCTGTGCATGCAGCCATATGGCCTCATGCCCTCTCTTGTGATGGCAATGCGGACTGCTTTGCCACCAATGGCTGCAAGCGCATCAGCACACAAAGCATTATAGGGTGCAGGCTGAGTGTCAGCTTGTCCGTTTACTCATGGTGCTACATACAGTACTACAAAGGCGCGTTTTACGACATCCTGTACTATTTCAGGGAGGTAGCACAGAACGGCCTATGGTTTTGGTCTGAAAGCAGTGAGAGGATACGGAAGGTAGCTGCGTTGCTGAACGAAGACAGACTTACAGCAGCCTTGCAGGAGGTTCTTGCTGACAAGGAGAAGAGGACCAGAGCTCAACAGGTGTGCTATACGGAGCCCCTTGGTGTCCTCCTCACTTGTGTGATGTGCATGCCGGCCTGCCAAGTCAGCAACAACATCTACCAGTTGCTTGGAGCCATCATCGCAGGCCCCAAATCTGATGATTGCAATGGTTGTCTTCCCGTCATGAATGACACTATGAGAGCTGAAGCTCATGACGTGTCAGTGTGTTTACATTTACTGAGTATGCAGCTCAAAACCCTTCTGAGATGCAACTGCCATCACTGTAGAATGGCAAGCAGGCAGGCAGCTGCCGGCATATTGTCCGTAGTAGTGCATGATTGTCTTGCCCTCAGAAATTCTTGTTGTATCGAAGGATGTATCCCCAGCAGGCCTTTCTATTGATCAGCTGCAAAAGCTGCTTGTTGTGGACTCTGAAGTAGCCGTGAAGGATTTGCTGCAAGAGTGTCCAGAGATTGCCAAGCTGGAGCCCTCGCTTATCTTGTCTCGTCTCATAAGGCTCAAGGTTGATGCTTCCCTTGCATGCTGATTCAGCTCTTGTGAATTATTGTACATGAGGTGCATCACATAAGCCTGTGGCTATTCAATGATCCTGGCGGACACCCGCCGCGACAGTCTAGCCCAACATCGTGTCAGAGCTGTGCGCAGACTGCAACCTTTAACAATGGATGCACCACAGTCTCTAGTTATTGAGGCCCTTGATTTTATGCATTGTGCAGACACCACAGACCCCTTAGCGACCAACAAAATAGCATCAACACTGATAACACATGCGTCATTGCAGAATGGGTGTGAAGCCCTTATTTTTAGGGACAATTTGGACCTTAAGCATACTTGAATGGAAAGTGCTTTCTTCCTCGTTGCAGGAACGGGACTCGGTTCCATTGACCCCAACTGATCTAGTCTTTTTGGAGCCAAAGATTCTCTTGGTGGACGATCCCTTTGCTGCATGGCCGCAGACAATATTGCATTAATGCATATTAATCAAGAAAATGCAGAGGCCATCCGCCAAATGATGGTCCGGGAGGATGTATACCTCTCTACTGACGAGGATCACGAGGAGACTGACTGGCAGGGCACAATCCACTTCTGCGATGCAGTCCCGGTATGTCATGCAAATCCTTTGTCCTCTGTGAAGTCATGCATGTCATATGATATACCGCATCTACAAGCCACAGCAGCCTTCAGCCTTAACATGGTATTGACCTTGAATTATGACGCAGTGATGCGTGTCACACTGACGATTAGCACGTCTGCCACATTCTTCAGGAAGCCACCCACCCAGGCATTAGACCCTATAAAATCAACTCACATCAGTTGGGAAAAATGGCGACTCCGTGTGATCAGGAGCTGGGTTGGGCACTGATACGGCTGGAATGGGTAAAGGCCCAATTTAAAGGCGGACCTGACTTGTCCAGATGGAAGATGTTGTACAGCGTTGTGGCTTATATGTGCAGTATGTGGACAATTTCTATGCAAGGATGGAGCTTGTAAAGAAGGGAGCTAGCGCCTGGAATGATGCTAATTGTGAGCAGAGTCTGCATGGAAAGATACATGCGGCCTTGGATCGAAGAATCGACTTTTATGCTAAAGAAAGCAGCTTGTGGGAGTCGTTGAGCGCACAAGGGCTTGATACACAGCTCTCACGGGCCAAGCTACAAATATTGAAGGCAAGTGCTTCTTGAAATCACCATGATTATCACAATCTGATTTTCACGGCAATGACCAACTTTCAAAGTTTCTGGCCTTTGCCTGCTTATTACTTTGTCATGGCGAAGCCTCATAGCCATGCTGTATGTGGTGAAGTAACATAAAATACAAAGCAGCTACCACGTACGTGTGAATTCTTTTGTCTGTAATTACATAATGCAGGTTGAGGATTTGCGAGAAGCAGTGGAGCTGCTACCATGGAACCACCAGCCCTCTGATACGTCCAAGATGGAAAAGGCCGAGCTTGTACAGACATTATGTCACAAGCTGCTGTTGGACTTGGATACCACCACCACTGGCAGGTGACTCAGTGTCTCACTTAGCGGTCTTCAACAATGTGGGAAACCTGCTAGTATCATGACTTGCCTCGTACAAAGAGCAGGGCATCTCGATATGACACCCCTACAATGATTCCACGTCTGCACTTGGTGGGCTTGCGTAGCTGCCATACGACAGACAAGCATTGTATTTTGGCATGGCTACCACATTACATTGCATCTCCAAGATCAAGAGAGCTGTGCGCACATGAATCATCCCATGATATGAGGAACCACAGCTCGTCCAGACGGGTGTATGCATGGCCTCAGGAGCCTGCCAGCGGCTGCAGAGCCCCTTGCGGATGCTCCTCGGAAGTCCGAGGGTGAACTACACTACCGCATCAAAACCTGGTCGGACGAGGCCTTGCTGGAGGACATCAACAACATCCAGAATTTTGGGCGGCTCTGGACGTTCACCCAGGTGAGCCATGGAGAGACTCATCCCTTGGTGAGCTATCGGCATTGCACAATTGCTAGCAGCTTTACAACGAGGCTAGAAATTGCCACTCATTCACGCTACGAGAGCACCTTTGGGGAGAGATACCTTCATCTCTAAAGACATTCTTGTGTTATCTTACCCCATTGACCATTGTGCATGAAGCGCAGAGCCTTGAGAAACAGCTTTGGTAAGGCGTGCACTCGTGGCAGTATTGTGCTGCAGAGGGATTGACTGAGGGGCAATCTGATGCCGCAGGCGCTAGAGAATTGCGAGAAGTATAGGCTTGCAGTGGAGGCCCGTAGACGCCTTAAGCAGATTGACAACAAGTTCTACGATATTGTATGCTGCTAAGGTCACCTACAGACCGGGTCTGTATAATCCAATCCAAGCACAGCCTCCGAAGATTGTCAGTGGCCTTGCTCATGTGCGAGATTTCACACAGTATCGTATTCCACATGTAGTAAATTAAGGAGGCAATATTGCTTGGTCAGCCTGTGCTATGTGGCATACACTCTAGCCTTGCGTAGCAGATACCTCTCTCATCCGTTACAATACAGAAGAACAAACACAATGCAATGCATACACTGTCAGTAGTTAGTGCTTCTCAATTGTAAGCTTGCAAGCTTCTAAAACTGCATATGCATACTACAGTAATACTGCGCATAGTAGTACTGTGCATGAACATGCGCCGACTACAAGATGGTCAATTATTGGCAATGACACTGCATGCGGTTGCGCAGCTGCAAAGCTTGTGCGTGTACTGCATCACCGCAGAAAATCTGTCAGGTCACGTGGAGGAACAAAGCCCCTGAATCCCCTTAGATATAATGTAGCTTCACTGCGCTTCGAAGCTTCCACATTGCTGGAAGGTATTGAATGCCCCGCTGTCTTGGTCGACGACCGAAGAGCACCTTCACACTGGCCTATAAAAAGAGACAAAGGGGAAGGGGAAGTGAAGCATACATCTTTGGGCAGACTCCAGGTCCGCTAGCTGCCATATTAATTAGACGGACGGATGAGCCAGAGAGCCTCAGTAATTCAGAAGTGTTCTCTCGGCAGAGGAAACTCTTGCAGATGGAATACACATCCAAAGATACTGCATCGTCCCGATCATTCCTTGTGCAGGCTCAGGGTTTGCAGGCGTCAAGGTGAGCGTTGGCTGCTATGCTCCAAGTTGAGGTCTTGCTGCCAGCACTGTGAACTGTTCCATGAGCTCACATACCGTGACTGATAATGTTTCGTGACGCCAGGTCCCAAAAATGCAAGTGTATATACCCGGACCGCCTTGCTTGGCAATAAGCTCTTTGTAATTCAGGCTCATTGTGAGGACGAAAGCAGTCTGCAGGAGCAGGTACACTATGACTTTTGCAAGCCATGTACAGACCCAAGCCTTGCAACACAAAGTACTGTTGCATACGTGCAAACGTCTCTTGCCTAGGGCAGTCATGCCTGTCTTCCTCTAGTGGAGAGTGATCGACCCCAATGCCCTTGGACCCATGCCAATGTAAATAGTCCATGTCCATGTCCAGGGGCGAACGGCATCAGAGAGCTGTGGTGCAATGCAGGGTGCAAGACTGAAGACCAAGCATGCACAGCTGCAGAGCCTGCTTGGTGTAGGCTCCAAGGATACAATGTATCGCTTGCTGGAGCAGTGCCCAGCTTTAGCAAAGCTGCAACCTTCAACTGTCTTGTTACGGATCATCAAGCTGAGGGTCAGTCCAAGCCTGCGCATCCTCTTGTAAACACACATACAGCACCGGATAATCAACGTGGCTCCAAGCTTATGTTATTCCTCAAATTTTTGTGAACTAGCCTCCTGAGCGTCTTCAAACACTTTCTTTGCGCAGAAAAGGTATCAGGATATCAGTCCTGTGAATCTCATTTTCCTTGAACCAGCTGTCCTTCTGAAGGAAAACCCTGAGATCGCAGACGGCATGTTGTCCAGACTGAGTTGTTCTTCCGGGAGTTGATAGCTCGCGTGTCTAAGCATTGGCAAGAAGACATCCAGCTCTCTGACATTATCCCAGTAAGCACCGGCTGAGCCTGTCACCAGTCTTCATTCACTCTGTGCTATTCTAAATGGTAAGATTGACAGTGCCAGAGACCAGTGAATGTACTTCAACTTGGGCGTGCTGAATTGGCCTTGCAGATTGCCTTCTCATACACACAAGCTTGTATGTTTATGTTATCATCGCCGGGACTTGGCCCTTTATGTTCGCCTCTTGCTCATTATGACCCTATTGTCCCTCATCCAGCGCCTCTAGGAACCTGTAAATGAGCAGAGGTAGATATTAGGTAATGCTACCAGCCTGAGTTCTCTTGCTATGAGATGAAAGCGGCATCAGAGCATTACTAACCTACGTCTTTCTGCTGCAGTACGTGGAAGGATTCTACACAGGGCTGAAGTACTTCAAGAAAGGCCGCATGTCTGAAGAAGAAGCCGTCATACGGGTTAGCGCCGCATGTACTGCACTGCGAGAGGACAGAATTTTGGCGGAAGAGGTTGCGCTGGAGAGCGCCCTGCAAGAGATACATGCAGAAAGAGAATGCAGATACCAAGCTCAACAGGTAACTCGCCTCTTGCTTCTGTAGAGGGGTAAGATAGTTGCAAGCCCACGCTCTTGTGCAGGTCCCTCCAGATACTCTCGGCTGACATCCATTCGCAGCCCCTAGCCATCTGCAGCAAGAGTGTGATAATCTTGCTGGCTCACGGCATGCATGGTCCCTCTTCACATTGTGAGGCTGTGATGGCCATATTATGATACAGCCACCCTCATAAAAGCAGCCATGGCCTCAAGGAGCAGGGTGAAAGCTCCAAGGCCTTTTGGGATCATGCATGCTGTGCTCCCCTTGAGAGGGTGTCACCGTGAGCAGAGTGCGCTCCGCAGGATACAAGCGAAGCACGCTTATCTAGAGACCAAGTGCAGAGGATTCTTGCTGTGGACTCTCAGGCGGCTGTCAAGGCTTTGCTGCGGGAGTGTCCAGAGATTGCAGAGCTTGAGCCATTACTTATCCGGTCCCGCCTGTACAGGCTCAAGGTAAGAGCTTCATTGTGATACCCAGGATCTTTGGCATGTACCATTTGAGCACATCTGACTCTACATCCAAAGTTCTGATGGATATATAAGGACACTATCTTGAGCTACCCAGAGGAGCCCGGCTGCCAGTCTAGGCAGCTGAGCTCAATGAGAAAGCTTTGAGCCACATTTGGCGCTGATCTGCTCTCAATACAGACAGCATCAACTCAGCTTTATCCAAGAGCATGTTGAGTGCAGACTCTTGTGTGCCTCACAAGACATGACAGAAGTCACATCAGAGGCTCTTAGACGTCGCTCACAACACCTCAAGCCAGATCTCAAAGACACACATCACAGAATACTGCACAAGCACCAATGGCCACTGTCTGAAGGAGCGTGGTTGGGTCTCATGCACACTTATGGGCGCGGCTATGGATGCAAGTGTTCATGCGCATGTGCAGGCTCAATGTTCGGACCTGCTGACTCCCATTGATCTCGTCTTCTTGGAGCCCAAATGTCTTATGGTGGAAGACCCCTTGGTTGCCTGGCCGGGCACATGGCCCGCAATCAGAAGGGTTGCAGAGGGCATTGATCGACTGATGAGAGAGGATCGCTTTTACAAAACACCATTTAAAGACTACAGGAAGGGCAAGATAAAGGATGAAGTGCAATTCTGCGATGCTGTCCCGGTGAGCCGGTTTGCGCGTCCTTCCCAAGCTTGCAGCACATGCAGACCCTTGCAGCATGTCCCTAGCAGCCTGGGGTCACATATCTGCAGCTCTGTGTTGTTTTTGAGGAGATAGCGGTCATGCAGTGATTGCTTTGCTCTGCTCATATTGGACATGCATAATTGGTCTACCGATTATACCAAAGGAAGTGGTTATCATAGTGCATGTCTCTAGCCATGGCTAGGGCGGAGCCCTCAGCACAAAGGGCTTCAAGCCCCACAAGAAGGCTTCTTGTGGATTAATGTCCCACAACTGACATGCTACTGCAGTATGTGGACAAGTTCTTTGCCAGGATGGAGCTTCTGAAGAGGGTCGGCTGTTGGAGAAAAGCAAAGATTGAGAAGGAGCTTTTTCAGGAGGTCGGAAGGGGTCTGCGCAAAAGGTTTAATATAGCGGCTGCAGAGCGGAGCTTGCGGGAAGCCTTGAGCGCTCAAAAGCTTGACACACAGCTGTCACAAGGCTCATTACAGAAGCTTAAGGTGCGTGTTGCTTGCGGGCGTTTGCAGCCTACAGGAGCGTGACCTTTAGCATGTGAATTCACATATTTTGCATCAAAATCATGTTAATTTCAGGCTTGATTTTCACAGCCCACGTCCTACAAAAACAAAAAGTACAGTCCATGCATTGCAGATGGTAGAGCTGCAACTTGCTCTGAAGCTTCTTCCATGGGATTGCAAGCCGTTTGACGTGCCGGAGGTTATGAATAAGCCTGAATTGGTTGAATTTTTGTGCGACTCGTTACAACTGGAATGGACAGGCACCGGACATAGGTGAATCACATGCTTCAGCCTTCATCATGCGATTGCATTGTTGGAAGTATTTGAGTATATCTGCATCATCCTGCAAGGCGGGGTTTGAGACTGCCGATAAAAGGGTCAACACTGCACCATTAATTCAATACAATTGACAAGCTTTCAAGGGCATGGAGGTCTGGCCACCTGCATAGCTGTTCACTTGTGGTCCGTAGGGAGAACACAAGCGTGCCGGCTGCACCATTACAAGCTACGGATGACTTTTGGGCATCAAACAAGGATCTCCTAAACCTCCACCGCATCAGGACCCTGCCGGACAAGGCCTTGCAAGAGCGCATCTACACAATCAGAAGGCTTGGCAAGTTTGAGTCCTATATCAAGGTGAGCCTCTCATCAAAGCGCGCCCGTTGTGAGTAGGCCAAGATGAGAGTCCACCGGCAAGTCTGCATACACATCATGAGCAGAAATCGCTGGCAATGCTATTGGTAGTCATATGCAGATGGTGCTTCAGACCTTTGATCAGGTATATTACGTAAGCATGGTGCGCTGTAGCCAGTGTGATGGATACGGGTCAGTGAAGACATGCCCTTGAGCCTTGATGTAAATTGGCTCCGAGCCGACGTAGTCGAGCTGTAGGATTTCATGTTCAATGAGTTGTGTGGGCAGGCATAACAGCCAACAGACCCTGCTTGACACGATATGCAATTAACAATCTTGGCTGGCCATGCTAGAACGGGACACCACTGAAAGGCAGCCTAGAATTCAAACTAAGGACTTGCGTGCTGCAGATGTTGAGGTATTCAGGGAAGCATGATCTTGCTATGGAGGCTGAAGAAAGCATAAGAGACAGCAGAAGGGGACTATATTAGGTGAATCCTCTCTGTAGTACAGCAAGCATAGGTATAGCTCCAGCAAGGCGCCCGTGGTTGCAAGAAAGGCATGTTGAATGCTGAGCATTGATCCGCTAGCTGTTTGTGAAGCGTGCAGTAGATCATAGTATGACAAGACTGGGCAATGTAAGCAAGTCACTATACATTGTGGCGATTTGTTGCAGCACCATCAGGATTGTCATCAACAATATTGGGAACTAAAGGTCTCCTGTAGCGTTACGCATAGCAGCATGCACTGTTACGCAAAAGCATGTGATATTGTATATGCGGTCCCCCAGATACACATACAAAGACCTGTGCAAGATAGTCTCCTGGCTCAGCCACTGGAGGTAGTCTTGCTATACCTCAGAGACCCGAGGACCCTCTGTTATGGGTTTCGAAGCTCTCTCGTGGGGATGCACGCTGCCCCCTCACTCCTCTGTCTGCCACACAATATGGTGTACGGCCTATGATGCCCTGCACCACCCAGTCTATGGTTTCAACAGCTTCACTTAGAGCCGAAGCTTCCATATCGCTGGAAGCTGTGTGCGTTTACCCGGTGTCCTGGTCAAGCTCACAAGCTGTCACATAAGCAGGACTGGTGAGGAGCAGGAGGGTGCGATATTACAGATGAATGCCCTCTAACTTATTGAAGGGACGGGATAAACACTCTAACGATGATCCTGGGTCACTCGTTCGTTCACAGCTGTTCTCTTGGCAGGGGAACTGTTAACACTCGGATGAGGCTTGCGAGGGGGTGTGTGCGTCAGTCGACTCCATGGACGCCCAGGCAGGAGCTTTGCAGGCTTGTAGGTGTGCATCGGCATCTCCGCTCACTGGCGGTAAACCTGGCACGACACGTATATTGACGTGCATACTGACATCAGGGATGCAGCAAAATGGCGCTTCTGGCAAAAGAGCATCAGCTGGCAGGGCCGTACTTGACCTTCATGCTGCGCCTGAGGAGCGCAACACCTCACATGGGCAGGTGATACCCTATAGGCATGCACAGATGCTAACACAGAGTTCCTAGCCTCAAAAGGCCTTGTCTCCAGGCCAACTTTTGTACAAAGTCAGCGAGAATCAGCGCTTTGAGGCGTTGATTCAGGAGCAGCCATCCTGTCTGAGAAATGGGAAAAACCAGCGGCCTTCTGTCAGAACTCTGCGACTTGCAATCATGTTACTTTGGCTGGTCAGCAGACATAGTCCCCGTTCCGACTTGCTAGGAGGTTCCTTCCTGCAAGCTGCACAAGGACAACTTGTCGGACAACTTCTGCACATGCGCTCTGTTTAGCCCTATCTTTGGCATCATTGCCATGCACATACATGGTGTGCTGCCCATGAATATTGGCAACTGGACTGCAGGCTAAGTTGTCCGCGGGGTTGTCATGCGACCGCCTTCAGAAGCTCCTTGCTGTTGACTCTGAAGCAGCTGTGAAGACATTGCTGAAGAGGCGTCCCAAGGTTGCTGAGCTGGAGCCTGCGCTCATTGTGTCACGCCTCGCTGGACTCAAGGTCACAGCTTCCTTGTAAACCCAATATCACCGCAAGTACCAGTCACTTGGTCGGATGGAATCACCTGAGAGATTCATGTGTTGGCCATCTTTGGAGTCACCAAAATCTTGTCATTCTGGATCTGGGCAGCAGCAGGACATTGTCAGCCATCAACAGACACAGGGTGTTCAATTGCGAGCGACACATGCTCAACCCAGGAAATTATCATGCACCTTTATGAAGCAATGTACCGCCAGTGGTAGGGATGCATTCAATGCCAGTTGCCTATGTGCAGGGCCATTGTCCAGCCATGATGTCCCCTACCGATCTGGTGTTCCTAGAGCCAGACCTCCTTCTGGTGGACGACCCCTCTGCATTGGGACAGAGCGCGTGGCGTGCCATCAGGCGGGTTGCGGAGAGTGTCCATCAGATCATCACCAAGAAAGACGTGCGGTGGTCGCATAGCAGACTGACAAAGTGGAGTGGCAAATTCTGTTTTGGCGATGCTGTCCCGGTCAGCTTGCACTCTCTATCAGCTAGTGAAACTTAAAGATTGCATGTGGACTACTAGCAGGTCCTTTCAATGTCTAGACCATGCAAATTACACACATGGGCATATCTTGTCAACATCATGAGCATGACTCAGATTGGTGGTGGCACACAGAGCCCACATTTGCATTCTGTACAAGTATTATTATTACAAGGGAGGCAACCCGTAGCCTAGGGCCATAGGGCATACATGTGGGAGTCTAGCAGCCTCAACCACGGGGGCCAGCACAGTCACCATGCAATCAGTCTGCAGCCCAATTGCATGATGTTGGGATAGCATGTACAACACAAGCTCTAAGGCATACTCAAGCCTGGGTAACCTTGGTGTCCCCACACCAAAGCACAAGTAGGTTTGCAGTATGCAAGCATTGCCATTTATATATGAATTTTGGACTTTCCGGTCACTAAGGCCTTCTGTCTGGCCCCACTCTCTCTGTCAGCAGCTCTAACATCAATTGAGCAGTGGGAAAAAAGCACTATGTGCATTCTATAAGTCTTTGTATTGATATCCAGCCAGTCAAACTTTGTTGTTTCTTTGCAGTACATGGAGGACTTCTATGCCATGATGGAAATGCTGAAAACGGAGAGCGCTGGCTGGAATAATGAATACTACAGAAAGCAGATCATCGAAAAGCTTGCTCCGGCCATTTATCTCAGGTGGTCTGTAATGAATACCGAAGAAAGCTTGCGAGATGCTTTGAGTGCGCGCGGTTGTGACACACAGCTGTCACAGGAGAACTTGCAGAAGCTAAAGGTGTGTGCCCTTCGCACTCCCCAGAATTTCCTAGCGCATAAACACCCAGAAGTTGCAACTTCAAGCTTGCATCCTCGGGAGACATTTATGAATGGTCAATGAATATGCCATTGCTTTGCAGGTGACAGAGCTGCGAACTGCCATGAGACTGCTCCCGGCTGATCGGAAAACTGTCCGAATCTCAGAGATGAGGAAGGCTAGGCTCATCAGCCTAATGTGTGATGCTTTGCTTCTGACTTGGCACAGATAATATGCGAGCTGTACAGCCCTTCAGCTGCTGAAGCAAGCGCAAGAAACAACCCTGAGAGCATCAGTGCGGTTCCTGGCACCCCGGTCTGCATTTTGGTATTGCCACACTGTCCTTGGCAGGGTGAACACAAAGTGGCAAGCCGCCGCAGCCTGCAGAGCACTCCTAGGCCCCAATTACTGGTATAAAGAGTCTGCACCATGTCAGCACCATGTTAGATGAGGCTCAGAGGCAGCGCATCGTCAAGGTCTCATGAATTGACAAGCTCTTCCATCAAGGTGAGCCAGCGGCTTGTGCGCTGGTGAGCTTTCAGGACATGACTTCCGGATATGAGGGCCGTTTCACCTTGCAGTTTGGGTCTGCCTTAGCATATGCATCCTTCAGCTGAAGCAGACTCTGTATAGTGGTGATCAGGCTATATGGACAACAGACTAGGAGATGCTGTGTCTTCATAGCTGTCAGATGCTTAAGAGTGATCACCTAGGCGATGGAGGCTCCAGGTGCTGAAGACTGTGGAAAGCTAGGTCTTGCTGAGAATGCCCAGAAACAGCATGAGCTGAATGAGACCGTCACCATGACGCTCTGGGGTGGGACCGCAATCAACAACTGTGATATGGTGCTGGCCTCAAGAGGCCTCAGATATTGATGGCCCCTTTGCAGCATTTGATGATCTGCTAGACCCAGCAGATTGCATAGACTATGTGAGCAGTTGTTCATTTGTCACCCTCTACAGCTTTGACTTGAGGGCAGACTCTTCGTGCTCAAGCTCAGGCTTTAGCCTACCAGAGCGCGCCACTCCCAATCGTAACCGTGGCCAATTCACGGTCACCGATAGCGTCGTGCATGCTTTACCACTTGAGTCATCATTGACAACGTCCCTCCGACATAGAGAACGCTGTGCAAGAATACATACTATGTCGGCCACTGGAGCTGGTCTTGCTATGTGTCAGGTTCCTCGGGACCCTCTGTCATGGATCTCAGAAATGCCAGGACTTCAGGGAGATTAGGACGTTAGTTCTGTCTTGGCATGACAAATGTCATATATTCTGGGGTGGAGCCACCAAAGCGGATATCATACACATGATGTTCCAGTAATCCCTACATGCCAATGCTTCTGGCCTTGTGGTCCGATGTCTTATTTCAGCGGTGTTTGACGTTAGTGCTGAAGGTGTATTTTGAGGCAGAGCTTATGATGCACCACCCTGTGGTGACATGGCTTCACTTGGAGCCGAAGCTTCCACAATGCTGGTAGCTGTGTGCGTTTTCCCGGTGTCCTGGCCGTATTTCACACACTGGAAGGACTGGGGAGGTGAAAGGAAAGAGCATATTGCGGATCAAATGCCTCCAGCTTTGCGGAGAGATGGGACAAACTACGTTGATGGTCTTGGGACCCTCGGTCACTCACAAGTGTCCTCTTGGCAGGGGGGCCGTTCAAGCTCGGAGGAGGCTTGAAAGCGAATTTGGGCGTCATTTGACTCCCTGGGTATCCAGGCAGGAGCTTTGCAGGCTTTCAGGTGTGCGTCGGTATCTCCGCTAAACCTGGTACGATAAGCTCAGCGCATGGACTAACCTCAGAATTGACATCAGAACGCGAACAGGTGGCGCCACTGGAAACAGAGCATCATTCAGCAGGGCTGCCGTTGTAATTGACGTTGAGCTTGAGGAGAAGAGCACTTCACATGGGCGAGTGAGACCTTCGAGGCATGCTCAGGTGCTGAAGTGAAGCTTCTGGCCTCGATAGCTGTGTTTGTTTACAGTCCTGTATCTGACGACAGCCGATACAAGCGCCTGGAAGCGTCAATCCAGATATGGCATTGCTTATCAATTTGCAGAGCTATGCTTGCCTTGCAGGGCAAAGCTCAACAAATTTGCCCTTCACAATTGCAAGAGTTGCTCGGCATACATTCTGAGCAAGCCGTACATATACTGTTGACACAGTGTCCGGAGTTAGCAAAGCTGGAGCCTTCCACTGTTCTGTCTCGGCTGTGTAAGCTCAAGGTTGGCTAAACTTGTACTCGTTCTCGATGTCTATATGCTGCCTAACGTCAATGATACTGGCACAGATGTTATTTGACATCTGTTTTCATTGCCAAGGTTGGGGCCTTCATGCATAGGTCAAGGATTGCTGACTCTGTGCAGGGAACTTATAAGACTTCCGATGCTGTGAATCTGGTTTTCTTTGAGCCAAGCATTCTTTTGAAGGAGGAACCAGTGTTCGAGGATGAAATTACGCACAAAAAAGAACAGCATTTTCGGAGCTTGATGGCTAAAGAATTCGAGCATTGCAAGCAACATATAGGTGTCTCTGACATAACCCCGGTAATCCCTTTGCCTGTCTGCATGACAGTGCAATTGACTCAGTCATCTCGAGTCCCATGCAGCAGGAAACTCAATTTTGCAGCTGTAGTGTGCTGATTCAGCCTCAGGCTCTTAGACTCTCCCGCACATGCAAATGGCAGCCCTGTAAGGACGTGGCCCTACACACCTGTCAGATGTGCTGCCCTATTCTTCCCAAGCTAGCCTCTTGGTCCGCAGACACTATACAACAACCCTGGGCAAGTGCACTTCAATCGCATGCAGCTTTGGAACCATGCTCTGAAGGCTCTGTGCTACTGCAGTACTATGGAGGGGACAGGTTCTTTACAAATATGAAGAAGTATAAGGGAGGCTGTGACTTCAACTCAATCCCAATCTTCCCCCATCTGCATGATGCATGTGAAGAGCTTCGCAGCGCCAGAGCCGCAGAAGCAGCGCGCCTGTCTGAGTTGGCAAGAGAGACCCCAGTGCAGCAAATTTATGCTGAAAAGGAGCACAGGCAGGTGTGCTGTCTCTGCAATCATTCCCCTGCCTTTCAGTCTCTCCAGTGGACTCTTTTGGAAGTTGCAACATGTGAAAGCCTCACCTGGTCTCAGCAAGATGAGTGCAGTGTGCTTGCCCTCAGGGCTTCCTTGCTGGGTTCCTGAGAGTTTACTTGCTGAAGCTTCTGAAAGCTGCAAGCCTTAGGCCCTATATATAGCTCTAAACCAGCCATCCCTGGTCGCTAGGCAGCACTTACATACTATGATACAAAACAATGTAGGAAACTCTCTTGTGTACGCTGTGCTACTCTGAAATGGAAGCCTAATGTACTGCAGGATCGGTCACCAGCAGCCCTGTCATTCGACCAGGTGCAAAGGCTGCTTGCTGTGGACTCTCAGACTGCTGTGAGAGGACTGCTGTGGGAGTGTCCAGAGATTGCTGACCTGGAACCTACGCTGATTTCGTCACGCCTTGCCAGGCTCGAGGTCACAGCTTCCCTTTAAACCCACTCTCACCTTCGGTGCTACTTTAGCATTCTTTTGGGGTGCTTAAGAAGGTCTCAAGCTGTGCAATGAGTGTCTCATGTTGTGCTGAGAGGCCAAGGCGTACTGGCAATCCTGGGTAGGACCACAGGCTCTGCCGGTCAGGTTAAACATAACCTGTGGAATGCATTCGGCAATCGGACGATGCAACTATACAATATGGGTATTGTGTGCTCGCTGGATGTAGGGAAGGAAGATATACCTCCATGGAGCAGTGTGGGGCCCAATGGTGCAGATGCACTTCCCCATGCGCAGGCCTGGTGTCCAGCCAAGATGATTCCCGCTGACCTGGTGTTCCTGGAGCCAAAGCTGCTTCTGGTGGAGGACCCCTCCTCGGTGGGGCTTTGTACATGGCGTGCCATCGCGCGGGTTGCACGGAGCGCCTGTCAGCATATGGCCAAGGAAGGCCCAGTCCGCCTGGTCTGGGACAATGATCTGTCAAAGTACATACTCAAGGCGCAGGACAGTATCCGTCTCTGCGATGCCGTCCCGGTGTGTCACATCGAGCTACCTTTCCTTGCTTGCATTGATCATATGTCTCACGGAGGATGTCAGTGCAAGATTCGCTTCACAGAGAAGGGTTGCCAGCACACTGGCAGTTGGTTGATGCTATTGCAGGATAACTGCATACCGTGCACCATCAAACCTGTACTTCTGAAATACTACTTCATGGCTGCATTCACAACATCTAGGACCCGCAAGCTCACATGCCTGCACTTGACCAGCTTCAAGGAGAATGTTTCAGAGAAGTTTTGCCATGCTAGGCCTATATCATCCGGTACATTACTCTGGCGTCCAATAGGCTGCTGTATGTATGCATGGCTTTTCAACTTGAAGCATTGTGATGGATAGGCCAGGCCAGACTGTGGTCCCAATCTCGCCTGACATCATCTTGAGTTATGGTCAGCAGCCTTTAGCATAGGCTATTAGGCTTCATATGAATGCACAGCATGAACGGCCCGTGCGTACTGTGTCTTTGCTTCCCGCAGTATGTGGACAGCTTCTTTGCACGGATGGAGTTGCTGAAAAGGGAGAGCACCAGCTGGGATGCCGTAGACTATGAGAAGGGGATGGTAGAGCACCTTGTCTGGGGCTTTTGGTGGAGTGGTAAGCTTGTGGCTGCGGAAGGAAAGTTGCGGGGCGCACTGAGTGCGCGAAGGCTTGATACGCAGCTGTCACAGGGCGCGCTGCAAAACCTGAAGGTGTGTACTGAACAGTGACCGCTCGGAAATTTCTGTGTAGCCTTTTGAGCAGGTGTTGTCCAGCTTTCACAGTAAGGCAAGCTTGTGGATTGATTGACGCTGTAGGCCGGAAATGGGAAGAATGCAGCTGAGTGTGCCCTGGCCTTTCAGGTGGCAGAGCTGCGTTCTGCACTGAGCCTACTCCCGGGTCGGATGCAACCTGACAGTATCTCAAAGATGAGGAAGGCGGAGCTTATCAAACACCTGTGTGAGGGGTTGCTTCTGGTCTGGACAGACACAGGCAACAAGTGAGCTCTACTGCCCCCTTCAAGCGGCTTCAGGTCACCACACATACCTTGATAAGCAGTAAGGGCTTATGTGCAGCCCTTGGCACCTTCTCACGCAATATGGGATTCCCAAGCCAGTTGACTCAAGATGTGAGATCGCAAAATCGCTTCAAGCATTCATGCATGGCCCAGGGTGAAGAGGAGCCTGCCAACGGTTGTGGTGCAGCCTGCGAAGGGCTCGCAAGGGTCAGACGAGGCTCTAAGGCAACGCATCTCTAAGATCCCACTGCCTAGGCTGACCACCTTTTGTCCATCAAGGTGAGGCAGCTGTTCTTATGCGGGTGAATCTTGGGACTTTAACATGCATCATAGGGAATCATGATACCTTGCAAAGCTGGGCCTCACTTATGGTCCTATGGACAGGAATACTGCGTCTATGATTTGACAGTTAGGCCATGTCAGCACCATAATATCAGGGACTCGAGGTTTGTGCTCATGGCTGTCAGGCGCACTATGACAAAGCAAAAGTGAGTGGAAGCTGCAGGTGTTGAAGGACAGTGGACAGCTTGATCTTGTTGAGGAGCCTGCAGACAGCATGAGCTAAAGGAACTGTTACGCTCTGGTGGTGGACTGCAATTGTGACCTAAATTCGGCCTTAACAGGCCTCGCAAGACTGATATGCAGCGGTTTCTGATCTTTTGGACAAGGCAAACTCTGTGGACTACACTAAGCTGTGGTCTCTGTGGGCCGGGCCCACATGGCCATACCCTACAAGTATAACTGACCGCCAAATTTTTGGCCCAGGCTTTAGCTCACATGACCTTGCCACTTTGTGAGGGCCTGAGTTGGTGCATTTTGATGTGTCCCATTAGGTCCTGAACGGACAATATGCCTTGCAGGCTACGGCTCTGCCAGATGTATACAGTGTATACATCTGACCCCGGGGTTACAAGGTTAAATCTGTGCGCAGCCTCTTCGTTAGGATTGTGGGCCATGAGTCTGCGGCTCCTTGCAGCTCAAAACTTCCACAAGCTCATCCTAGACCTCTCGTGAGTGACCATTGGTGGCCAGGAGTGAGGCTGTGCAGACTGCCCGTGAGGCGTTGTACCAATAACCTCTTGAACATGATAGGTCTTGATCTGCAGCTAATGGAGCTCGCAGCTGTAGCTACGTGAGACGCATATGCTAATTTGGATGTGTACAAGATGGCAAATAGCTTATGATGCAATGGACCAGCATCCGTGGTGGGGTAGCTTCACTTGCAGCCGAAGCTGCCATGTTACTGGAAGCTGTATACTTCTCCCGGTATTTGATCGATGGCCCACGAGTTCTCACACGAGAAACAATGAGAAGCACGATCGGAAGAGGAACCTAGGATCTGATGTCTCTAGCTGTACGGAGGGCCGGGACAAACTTCAATGATGGCCCTCCGATCCTCATTCCTTCACATGTGTCCTCTTGGCAGGGGGGCTGTAGACACTTGGAGGAGGCTTGCGAGAGATTATACGCGTCGTTCAACTCTCTGGGTGTCCAGGCAGGAGCTTTGCAGACTTGTAGGTATGCATCGTATCTCCGCGGGTATCTGGTAAGATGAGTGAGTGTGTTAACTGATTTGTGATATGACCCCAGGAATGCATACATGGATCGCCTCTGGTAACAAAGCATCACTTGGCAAAGCTGCAGCTGTAGTTCAGGCTGAGCCTGAGAGGCAGAGCCATTCACATGGGCAGGTGATACTTTTATGGCATCCGCAGATCCCAACGCAAAGGTTCTAGCATCGATAGGCCAAATTTGCTGGCAGTCCTATGTTTGATGTCACAGGTATGACCACCATAGGCGTCACTCTGGAATGGCATTACTCATCTGACCAAGGGGGTTGCAGACCTGTGCAGGGCACGATCAACAGATTGGGCCTTCACAGCTGCAAAAGATGCTTGGTGTGCATTCTCAAGATGCTGTACATATCCTGTTGACACAGTGTCCAGACCTATCGAAGCTGGAGCCTTCAGTTGTCATGGCCCGGCTGTGTAAGCTCAAGGTTGGCTACACCTACCTCATGCTCAGTGTTGATATGCTGCAGGTGTGACACAACATCAAATCTTCCCAATGCCAATGATGATCTGTATGGCCCTTTATAGAGTTGCTGGCTCTGTGCAGGAAACATATGAGACCTCCAATCCCGTCAATCTGGTCTTCCTGGAGCCGCCCATCCTTTTGAAGGATGAGCCATTGTTAGAGTATGAACACACACGTGGTACAGAAGGATTCCTCCTGAGCTTGATGGCCAAAAACCTCCAGCTCTGCAAGCAACAAATGGGTCTCTCAGACGTGATCCCGGTAATTCCATTGCCCGTCTGCATGACGATCCAGTTGGCACAATCACCCTGGGTAAAGATGCCACAGGGCGCTTGAATCTGCTGCTGTAGTGTGCCAAGCCAGCCTCTTGGACTCTTCTGCACAGGCACATGCCAGCCATGTAGAACCCTGGCCACAAACTGTCAGAAGTGCTGCCATACCCTTCCAGAGATTGCCTCATCGCTCCCAAACACTATGCAGCAATCCTAAGCACATGCAATTTTTTCTCCTACAAGCGGCTTTGGATCGTGCCCTGAGAGTCCTGTGCCACTGCAGTACTACGGAGGAGAACAGTTTTACAGGTTTGTGAAGGAGCGCAGGAGAGGGTATATCACCAAAAGGGACGGAGACATTTTACAGAATGCAAATATGTTATGCGCCTGGAATCTGGAATATGCATGTGAGAAGCTGCAAGGCGCCAGAGCCGCAGAAGCAGCACGCCTGTCTGAGTTGGCAAGAGAGAGCCACGTGCAGCGAATCGCTGCTGAACGAGAGCGGAGGCAGAGCACACAACAGGTGTGCTGTCTCTGCCATGTTCCCCTGTCGCTTTCCCAGAAGGACGCTAATCGCTAATCGCTTCAGTGGACTGATTACAGAATGTGCAACTCACTGAGCCTGGGCCTGCCTCAGCATGAGTGCGTGCAATGTATCTGCTGAGGCATACTAGAGCATCACGCTTCATGTGGACGTGTCTGCAGCAGCAACCCTTGTCATGCCCCAGATCCTCACACCTTGTTAGTCGTTGAGGAATACTCCAATTTGCACGGTGGACAATGTGCGGGGTGTGCTGCTCGTGAAAGCGTGCCACCCAAAATGCAGGATCAGTCATTAGCAGGCCTGTCAGCTGATGACTTGCAAAGGCTACTTGTTGTGGACTCTCAGGCGGCTGTAAGGGCACTGCTGCAGGAGTGTCCAGAGATCTTCGAGCTGGAACCTGCACTGATATTATCGCGCCTCATCAGGCTCAAGGTGACAGCTTGCCTCCACATCATGTATTTTCCCACGGGCTACTTCAGCATTTTGCCGAGGTGCTTAAGAAGGTCTTTCTGTTGTCTCAAGCTGTGCAAATGACTCGCATGATGTGCTGACATGCCCAGGCGCACTGCCAATAGTTAGGGTCTGTCATAGTCTCAAATCATGCACTCCGTCAGGAGATACTCAGCAGTCAGCACACGCAAGTTTACCACTCTGAACGTTGCATGCTCTCTGGACGAACTTGGGACAAGGCATCTCCATGACAGGGTGTGTCACTATTGTGCGACGCATTTCCTGTGCGCAGGCTTGGTGTCCAGCCCTCATGACTCTAGCTGATCTGGTGTTCCTGGAGCCGAAGCTGCTTCTGGTGGAGGACCCCTCTGCTGTGGGACCGCACACATGGCACGCCATCAGACGGGTTGCTGGGAGTGTCTGTCAGCAGATGACCCAGGGACTTCCATATCCCATGCCCTGGGGCGGGTCCACAATGATCAAGTTTCAGGAGGGAACCCGTCTCTGCGATGCTGTTCCGGTGTGTCATTCATTACTTTCTCTTGCTTGCATCCAGGTTGCGCTGCACAGAGACTGTTGGTGCATGGTAGTTCCCTAAGGTTGGGGACCCGCAAGCTGACATAACTGCAACATACCGGCTTCAGGAAGCATGGATCAGTGAAGCATCGCCATGCCTGAGCCTGCATCTGCTGATGCGTGGTTGGGACATACAGCAGGTTGCTGTATGCAATCTCGAGCTCTGGCAGTTCAGAGCAGGCATGCCAGTGTGTGTGGCCCCAATAGAGCTAGAAGCTGATTTCAAGCTGTGAATGCAGCAGTGACTACGAAGTGCGTTGATGCGCAGCAGGATTAACCCAATCTTTCTTACCTTTCTGCAGTATGTGGATAATTTCTTCCCAAGAATGGAACTGCTCAAGACGGAGAGCGCTGGCTGGGACACTGAAGATTACGAGAAGGGAATGTCACAGAAGCTTGCCCGGGGCCTCGAATTGAGATCTGATGTGGTGCCTGCGGAACGGCGCTTGCGAGATGCACTGACTGCGCGAAAGCCTGATACACACCTGTCACAGGCCATGCTGCAGACTTTAAAGGTGCGCACTGCTTGTGATATCTTCTAGGTTAGCCTTCCGCAGACAGTTACGCACGCCTCAAACAGATTAGCGTCCATATCAGGGAGGCTTTGGAGTGATTGGCTGTTCCGATCCACGAATCTGACAGAATTAGCTAACTGTGCTCTTTCATTGCAGGTGGCAGAGCTGCAATCTGCAGTGAGGCTGCTCCCACTTGAGCGGAAGCCTACCAATATCTCAAAGATGACCAAGGCTGAGCTAATCGAACACCTGTGTGAGAAGCTGCTTCTGGTCTGGACTAGCACCAGGTGAACTGCACAGCCCCTTGAAGGCTGCTCCAAGCTGCCTCAGCTCACTGCACGTCCCATGAACCGCATTTGAGGGCCATTGTGCAACGCCTGGCGCCAGGTATGCAAGGTGGAAAACCCTGAGCCAGAAGTCATAGGGCGTGAGGTTGCCGTATCGTTCCAAGCGTTTTGCATGGTTCAGGGTGAAGAGGAGCCTGCCAGCTGTTGCAGAACAGCATGCAGAGGGCTCGGAGGGATCAAAGCCTGATGCGAAGTATCTGCACTGGATCAGGACCATGTCAGACAGAGCTCTGAAGGCGCAGATTGCCAGCATCCAACAGACTGATGAGCTTAAGTCTTTTATGAAGGTGAGCCTGGTGTATCTGCGCTGTTGAGCTTCAAAGTTGCGCCTTCAGCAGAAGTGGGTGATGCTCCACCTTGCAAGCTGGGGCCTTGCTCCACAATCTGGTGGAACACATACTCTCCTTGGACCAGGGCGTATGAGTACTCTGCTACCCAAGGATGTGCACTCATAACTGTGAGGCAGGCCATATGGAAACATTAGGGCACTCCATGCTGCAGGTGTTGAGGGACTGTGGAAAGGTCGATCTTGCTGATTGGGCCCAACGGTTGCTTGACTTCACCAGTGTGCCGCGCTCTCGGCACGGAGTGCAATCAACTCCGCAAGACTATGAATCAGTCTTGGCCTTAAGAGGCCTTTGATAGCTTTGCTTCGGCACCTTATGCCATACTTCTATGGTCTTAACACGACCCACATGGCCATGATGTCTTTCAGCTTAGGCTTTGGCTCACGCAAGACTGCCATCCTGTGAAGGCTGGAGGTGAGTGCGTTCTATATCTGCTGCGCCAGTATCAAAGCGACTATCTGCCCTGCATGCTAGGCTCTCTGTACATCTTAGCCCCGAGCTTTGCATGCAGCCTCTTCTGCAACATTTGCAGCTCATGGGCAAATGTGCAGCTCCATGCAAGACAGTTCATTGTCTTCGCTCAGCCAATGACCTCCTGCATGTGATTTTTGGTGCCCATGAATGAGGCTGCTGCATTGCTCTCAGAGCTTTGGTATTAATCATAGGATAATCTTGGTATATTCTTGTCTGTGATTCATGGCGCCTTGCATTATAGCTATTGTAGAGGCATGTGCTGACTGGGAAAGCAGCAGGTGTACTTGAGCATCTTCCAGCGGAATGGTGTCAAGGAGTGTGCTTTGCTAGCTTTTAGTGACTGGGAAGAGCAATTAATTTCTTATAACATTTTGCGTAGCTGAGTTGCCTCGCCACTTTGACGCTGTTTTAGCATGACGTCCTGGTCTGGAATCAACAGGGGCAAAGGCTTGCTTTGCACACCTATGCCTTATTTAGCTTTGTCAATCCGCCGAGGAGCAAGCTGGCATGCTACAATTCTCTGGGGTCTCCACAACCCATTGCTGAGCTGCAAAGCTGCAGGACAGAAGCATAGTGTACATGCACGATGCCCTGCAATTGCAACATATCTAGCTTCGGGCTTGGGCATGATGTTTAGTGACCTTTAAGGACCCTCCACCGGATTGTCCTTCCTTGCATGTCCTAGTAAGTGATGCATGCCAGTGCTTTTGGCTCATGGCCGAAAGCAGGCACTTCTTGCAACGTGTGATGAGTGCGCTGAAGGTGGACTCAGCAATCTGTATACAATACATTGGCACATAGTCTTTCCAAGCATGCTCGCCCAAGATCCCACCAGAAGGGCACAATGTGGGTGTTTGATCATCACTGTGATGGTACAATCGTACTCCAATCCCTGAGATGTATACAGACAAATCCGTGCAAGAATATTTAGTCCATTGCTGCAGCTCTAGCACAAGTACAGCCTTGCAGACCCTTCCGACATGAAACCCAAGACTTTATCATCATGGTGGGGATGCTGGCCTTGATGAGACTCACCAAGCGGACGACACCAATCGCATATGCTCCTTGAACCTCGGCCTGGCAGCAATACCATTTTCCCAGTTGACAAGGCTGCAGATTGTGCATGTACGACTGGCCCCAGACTCTGGCTACAGACAGGTCTGTGAATGCCCTATGGCCTCTGGCTGCGGGTTGCCTCACATATATATACCACTCTCGACCACGAAAGCCCTCTCCCTTTGAAAACCTGATTAAGATATGCTCTTGCAAGTTCATGCTTGGGTAAAGCGGGACCCCCCGCTGAACTGCTGCTCCATATCCAGGTCACAGCTCTGCAACCGCTCTGCATGCCGCTGCTCCTGAGACGCTTCCGACGCGGCACTCTGCTGCATGCAGGCTTTCCCATGCCGCGTCCCATAAAGAGGCCGGCTGACTTCTACAATGGCCGAAACCCTCTGCGCGAGGCGCGCTCCCAAATCCAAGACACAGAGCCTGCTCTCCTGCCAGAAGCTCCTCTCCTCTCCGCACAGCATGGCATACAGCTCATAGCATCCTGCAGATAGAATGCAGAGTGGTGAAGCCGAGCTTTGAGGCGTGCTGTGCGGCTCACATCTTCTAGCTCTTCATCTAGCGCTGCATGCTAGTGATGTGAGAGGCCCCACACAGCCCATTCTGCAACATGGATGGCCACAAAATTGGCTTACGCAGAAGCAACTGCAACCCAAGACAAGGATAAAGCGAGACCCTACATATCCTCGGCATGCAACCTCATGTCAGTCTTATGGAAGGCACAGCTTGACACGTACTGGGACCACTGGCATTGTCAGAAGGTTGCTGTGCCCAGGTCAGCAGATGTGCCACACGCATGTGAGGGCCTATACCTGCTGCCAGCAGGACATGCCAGACGCTATGGAACACCCAGTAGTAGCTGGGGAACGCGGCAGGCATAGGAAAGGCCGCAAATGCCAGGACTAGGTAGCCTGCATGACATAAGCTCCTTTGGCACAGCGTTGCACAAAGTGGAAAGCACGTTTTAGCAGGACACATCCCAAACAAGGACTGGTTCAGATTAAATATGCGCAAAATGATCCTGTGGCTGACAAAAGAAGGGCAGCACACCAATGGGAGCCCAGATCTGGCAAGGGCAAAGGGTGGTTTCTGTTCTGTGATGCGGTTCGGTTTTAGAAAAGGAGGTAGCAGGTGCCTGAGGACTTGCCTTTCACAACCAAGCCTCGCCTCTGGGGCCACCACTGCTTGGATGGCATTCCCTCGCAAACGATCTTAGCGCCAGCACTGAGCACCATCGTAATTAGGAGCATCCGCGAACAGATTGCAAGGGTCACCTGGCCTTTGCTCAGGTATGACTGTAGTATCAGCGCAGGAAAAGCTGCGTTGGCCGCTCCTGCAATACGTGCCCCCTTTTCAGTTGGATGTGTTAACCCGTTCTCGTGCCTGGATGAAGCAGGAACTGACCAGACAAGCGGGTCTGTGTCTGTGAGAGCTCGACTTTGAGGATTACTTTCACTGTGAAACTGTGTCACAAACAACAGCTTGCTCTCTCCAGATACCAATGCTTTGACAGTCAACACCACTCCTGCTGCATGTGAACATGCAGAGAACCCCGGTCCCTCTCTCCCCGACACCTTTACAGTACTGTGGGTGGCAGAGCCATGCCTGCTGCAACTGGATGGGAGGCCTTGAGGGCATGGCCCCACATCCGCCCCAGAAGCCACTGCGCCATGTACACATCAGCGCTGCGCCAGAACGGCCCCGAAAGGCCCATGACTCTGGATGCTATCAGGCCCGCTTCATCCATATGGCACACATGGTATATGCATGCCAACAGGAAGCCTAGTCCATACAGGCCCTGCACCACCACAGGACGAGGACTGTTTGATTGTTTTTCACTCTGCCGTATAGACTGGAGACAGTCTGCATGCAGGATGAGTATCTTGTCAGGTGGTCAAAACATATTAGAACAATTTGTTGGGACCAGATCACATCACTTTCGAGGGCAATACCAGGTCCGTAATATTCTGTTGCCGCGCAAAGAGCCTCAGCACTGGCACGCACGCCAGCATGGTGAGCAGAGGCAGACTGTCCGCAAAGATGTTGTCCATATTGGTGTTGTGGAGGCCATCTGGCACCGGGAGGACTAGGCCACGCAGGGCCATCCTCCGTTTGAATTTTGCAGCCAACTATCTGGGAGCACCTGCATGATTGCTGTCTCGTTGAATTCATTGTGACGCAAGACCGGGTCAGAGCAACAGGACGATTGGTACATGCAAGTCCACGCAATGCGATTAATGCCAGCAGGGATAGATTTCTACCTATGTTGGTCCCTAAGGCCTAGGCTAGACGCCGGGTTTATGAAGTCCGCAGACTTATAAGGCTCCTCTCGACACAGCTTCCGAGCAGCACACAAAGCTTCAGGCCGATCGATCCGTGCCTTGGAGGGTGCCGGGACACCGGAATGCGTGATGAAGGTTAAATAACTGTGTGCAACTTGTCTCGCGCAGGCCTCGATGTCAAGCCAGTAAAAAGTGCATTGGCTCTAGAACGATAGGTGAGCCGGCAAATCAGGCTGCCGCAGGCCAGTCGACACTCTGCAGCTGCTACTCAAAGAGGTAATATCTGCCTCATGCAAATATTGTGAGGGGAGCGATGCGATCAATGAGAGCCAGAGACTGTAAAGGGCGCCTCTCGAGTCCATGTGACTGCTGAGCTGGCACATGCATGTGGCTGATGTCATACCAGGACTCATGCTCTTCTCCTTACATGAGCCTATCACAGCCACCAAAAGGGTCTTATATCCAAGCTATAGTCTAACCGCATCTGAGCGGTTGGCGCTGATATTGTATTGAATTGTCTATCACCTTCCCGCGTCAACCTTCCTCTGGGAGCACTGAGGCTCTAGTAAACAAGCAGGGACTCCCAGCTTCTGCACGCGAGTGCTACTATACCGATGGGCTGGCCGTGACTGCAGTCTGGCAGGATGTAGGTGGTTGGCATGCCTTCAGGGACCCATCAACAGGGAGGGTGCTCCATCAACACAGCGGCTGAGGAGCCACTGCTGGACAAGAGGGACCCCAGCAGTACGCCCTCCAGTCCTTAAGTCTCTTCAGTCACACCTGTGTCCCAGACTTGCCACCTGGAGCTTCTCTCGGCATCAATATGCTCCAGTCTCCGCCAAATGCTGAGCCACCCTGCTGTCACAAGCTTCTGATGGGAAGACACCGTGCAGGGAACAGCAGCATGAGGGCGCCTGGACCCAGGGCTCGCACAACATTCGTGCTGGGCATCGCTTTTATCCTCGAGCGCCTCGATGAGTCCATTCTGGGTGCTGTCTACACCCCTTTGGGCAAAGCTTTGCATGCCTCTCCCTCACAGCTGGGGACCCTCACCCTCTGCAGAGCCCTGGTGCAGGTGAGACACCATCTATTCCAAGCCGAGTTCAAGCTTGTGCAGGCCCGCCCGTATGTGCATGCATCTTCTGCCCTTCGCACATATATGGTACTTGTAGACTATCTGCATGCAAACAATCAAACGTGAAGGATACCGTGCAGCCCTTAGAGTATAAAGCTGTGTGCGCAGGCTTTGTTCTCTCCTTTCACCGGGATTTTGGGCGACAAGTACAATCGCATCATCATAGTTGCTGTGGGGACCTTCCTCTGGGGCATTATGACTGCTGCAATTGGCCTTTCCACGACTCTCCCTCAGGTCTGATGTGTCCTGAGTGCACTACAATTACCAGGAAATTCTGAATGAGTCTCTTAACATCTTTAGCGATGGCCCTTGTGACACACCTGGCAAAGTCCAGGCATCACAGAAGCTTCTTTGTGGGCAAAGCAGAGACATGGCTGCTTGCAGGCAATGGCATGGGCAGCGTTCAATGGAGTTGGGCTGGCCTTTGTGTTGCCGTGTGCGCAGAGCATTTTGGCGGATTATTACATCCCTGAGCAGAGGGGCAGGGCTTTTGGCTTCATGTTTACCCTCGCTGCACTTGGTGAGCCTCTGGATTACTGATAACCTGCTTCAGTTGCAGTATGCAGCTGCAATGCTAACAGGATTGCCTTTCTACAGATGTACACGATCAACAGACGCTCTGTCCCAAGAACTGAGCGAAGGGTGCTGCCCGATGCAGGAAGCATGGCAGGGGGTTTCTTTGCTACCAGCATCAGCGGAAAGATGCCCGCTGGGATCGAGGCAAGCTTCACTCACCTGTTGCTATTCAAGCAAGTACACAATGCTCACAGGAGGGGCACAGTCATGACGCTGAGTATTGCAACATGAGATCTGCCTCATCGACACTGGCATGATTTGCAGGGGTGGCGCTTTGCGTTCTTTGTTATCGCGGCCATTGCCGTGGCAGCGGCGGTGGTGACATTAGGGCTTGGGGTGGACCCTAGGCTGACCGTGCGCTCCAGCGCCACCTCAGACAAGCGCCTGGCGTCAATCGTCCTGGAGGCGCTTTCTGCTGCCTGGACCAGCTTCAGGGCGGTCCTGCGTGTAAGGACATTCCAGGTCTTGGTGCTGCAGGTGAAACACCTTGCCGAGACAGGTCAAGAATTGCGACCCATGTATCGAACTGAAGTCAAAGGTTTTACGATTCTGGCACATTCAGCTTACGCATGCCTCTTCTGCGAGCGGAGTCTTTAATGTATGTTTGCATGGCAAAAGCTCCCACTGTCATGGTGTGATAGTGCTGACAGGGTAGAAGATATGCCCGTTTGTGACGGCAAATGATACACAGCGACCGCAGCTCCCCTATAATTAAGCCAGCGTGCATATCCTTTGAGGAGACAAACACTGATGCAGGGAGTGGTGGGAGGTATGCCTTGGAATGCGGTGGGGTACTTCACGATGTGGCTGCAGACTCTGGGCTTCTCTGATATGCCGGCAGCCGCGCTGACCGCCCTGTTCTGGGGAGGCACAGCGCTAGGGAACCTGGTGGGCGGGATTGTGGGGGACCTACTGGCCAAGCGGCTGCCCAATGTTGGCAGACAGCTCACCTGCCAGGTCAGCATCATGACGCCTCCCATCATAGCATGTGCACTGCATAACATGCTCCTCTCTGGGCTTCCCTCAGCATAGCAGTGCTGCAGCACCTCCTCCTGTGGCTATTGTGCAGGCGGAACAATCATGCATACTGTCCACATGCCATGCCATCCATTGACGCCCAAGCCTGCGTCCCTTCACCATGTCTGATCGGGTGATGGACTGATGCCTGGCTAAGAACCAATGCAGGTGAGCATAGCAGTGGGGCTGCCTTTGGTTGCAATCCTGATCAAGGCGCTGCCAGAGAGGGGAGGCGCGGCGGGTTCCATGGACCCTCTCACGGGAGGCTATGGGGTGCTGCTGTTTCTTCTTGGGTCTGTGATCAGCTGGCCGCAGACACAGAACAGCGCCATGTTTTCAGAGGTGAGCCCGGCTATTGCATCTCTTCCATCCATGGCATTTGTCAGCCAGTGGGAGCAGTTGTCCTGACGAGCATACTGTCCTCAGCAAACCTGCTTTGGCTGAGCTGCTCCCACAACCCTGCTGCCAAAGGACCCCTGTCTCTCAGGCAACATTCACACTCCCGCATAGAGATTGAGAGCACTATATGCTCTTTCACAGGTCCCCGCAGGCATATGCCATATTCTGTAAGCTACAGCTGAAAGCGTTGAAAGCATGTTGGCGCTGACAGGGTTGACACTTGTAGTCTCGCTGCAGGTAGTGCCAGAAAACTTACGTTCGTCCATCTATGCCTTTGACCGCTGCTTTGAGGGCGCTATTTCGGCGTTGTCTGCGCCGCTGGTGGGCCTTGTGGCCGAGCGCTGGTTCCACTACACCAGCAACTTCCACGGAAGCACCCCGCAGCAGCAGCTGACCAATGCCACTGCCCTGGGGGACGGCCTGCTGGTAAGTGTCTTGCATATTTACAGACTGTCGCAGCTCTTCTCGTCTGTTCACATCCATGCACTTGTCACGCGCTTTCAGATCTGGTGATTAGGTGCGTTGCGGCAGACTTATTGTGGCAGCCCTCCCGTCTTCTTCCCTGCCTTGGAAATGTCTCTACCATCTGTATGAAAGCCCATTGGGTCTCTGCTTGAAGGGGAGATGGGGATGTAGTTGACAGTGTTCTTTTTGTTGTTGCAGGTGTGCTTGATGGTGCCGTGGGGGCTGCAGCTGCTGTTCTACAGCTTCCTGTATCGCGCCTTCCCCAGGGATCGAGATATGAGCGCAGAGCTGAACCGTGAGGGACGGCTGCAGCACAGCAACTCTCAGACTGGTATCCTTGCAACAGCTGGTGAGGAACTTGCTGGTCACTGGAGTGCGCGCCATGCACAGCAGGTGCTGAAGCATGCTGGATGGCACGAGCGCCAATGAATGCTGAGCCTTTGAATGTCTGAGCATACATGCCCGATGTGTGTCTTCATCCTCTGCTAATGAGTAACGATTCTATACATATGCATGCCCGTGCCTCTGTGCCAGCATGGCACCATACATTGCCCGCTAAGCGGGAGCGCTAATTGTATGGCAGACTGAGGGTCATTTGGTGCAATGCAGACTCAAATGCCAGCGAGCCCAGATTGAGAGGGCCCGGCGCGGAAGGGGCTGCCAGATTGGATTCCAGATAATGACTAGACAGGCCGCATCATGGCTTGCAGGGCAAGCGCAGATGTCCAACGCATGCTATGTAGCAATAGATCACATGATTGCAGCTTCTCTCAGAGCTCATGACTGAGGCATCTAGATCAGCGTTCACTGAACCCCGTTCAGAGTGTGTAGGTAGACCCTAGCTAGCGCCAGGGGCATGCAAACGCATGAGTAATGAGGAGAATAATTGTATTGCCAGGCTACTTGCCTTATTGGCCCTCTTTAATTGAGGCTGCTTTTTAGAGACTCCTGAGAGGCGTCTACCAGATGTTGATGAATCTAGAGAAATCTCGGAGCTCTGTCGGCATTCGGCAGCTGCAGTGCACATGTGTTTGCAGATCCTGACATTGTGACATTGAGATTCAGACTGTCAGGCTTCCGAGCACCAGTGCTCTCTTCATGGCCACATCAAATCCCCATCAATGCTTCCTGCACTGCTGACAGGTCTATGGGCCACCCGAGGCATTCACCCTTTTCTGCCAGTGCACAATATGAGTTGCGACATATGGCACTGCTCAGAATGCACCTCTTGTGCATCGCAGCGAGACTGAGAGTCTTGCCCTACTGCAATGTGACTAGAACGACTGCTGCGTTCGGCAAGTAGATAAGCGCCAGTCCAAGGAAATGGCAGAGAGGACTTGGGATTCCCAAAGACTTTCGCTCTGCTCCTAGATGACCTGTGAGAAGCATGAAGGGTATATTGAAGGATGCAGTCACGGCTGTTGCTATCAGTATCTGGATTGGAGCTCTGTTCGGCGTCATAGCAAGTCTGCTTGTTGCTGTGTGCTACCTCCCCAGCCCACTGGCCATCTGCTGGCTGAGTCTGATGGTGAGGCGTCGACGCTCTTGGGCCTGAACGATTTAGTTGTGCTGTAGCTATCCATGATGCCGCCCCTGAGTCTGCACCACTGTTGTTGCTCACCACTAAGCCCGGGCCGCAGGTGGCTTTGACACTGCTGCCTCTTAAGGAGAAGACTCCTGAATGGGCGGCAAGAATGACAAGGTTCTCCTTGAGGCATGCCATTCAGTACAACAAGCTGGAGCTGCGCATCGAGGATGAGGAGGCGCTGCGGACTGGCAGGCCCTATGTGGTGGGTGAGAGGCTCTCGGAGCACAATGCAAAGCTTGCATGCTCCTCATATGCCAGCAGAGGCAGCCTTCAGATGTGCTCCAGCAGGGCCAACATATGCATGAATGCCCCTGTGCCTGGACAGCTGGCACATGACACGTTGAAGCACCTTGACAGTCTCTTCTGCTGCAGTGGCACGCTGCAGTCCGTCACATGTTGACCCGTGACTACTCCTCAATGGGAGATGAGTTTGTGTGCAGGGTATGAGCCTCACTCTGCGCTACCCACGGCAATGCCGATGGTGTTCTGCGAGCACAGCCCCATCATCCCGCCAGCGCTGCGCTCAGTGAGGGTTCTGGCGACCTCAGCGGTGAGACACCTTTCACCTTGCACCACGGTGATAAAAGGACCTCTTGCACTATTCAGCACAGACTGGAAGGCATTGCCAGCGCTGGAGCCAGAGCGCAGCGCCCAGCCCCTGCTTTGCTCATGCCTAGTGGCCGCTCTGACGGGCAAGATGTCTCCATGCAGTGCTTTCGCCGCACAGTCGTGCAGCACAGACGAGATGGCTCAGAATAAGGTCCATCCCAGGATGAAGGCACATCGCACAGTCCCGCCTTGCAGACGTACACCAACTGTTTCAATTCATGGATCTGCGCGCAGCGTTTCTACTTTGCGGTGGTGCTGCATCTATGGCGGTGGCTCGGCGGCTTGCCAGCATCGGAATGATTTGACAGGACAAAGCCATGCTCTGCTCACGCATGGCATGTCGTCCTGACTAAGAGCTCGTGTTATGCGCGCAGTGCTTCTACTGCCCGGTGGTGCGGCATCTCTGGTGGTGGCTCGGCGGGCGGCCCGCCAGCGGGAGTGTCATGCACGCTATGCTGGCGCGGGGCCACAGCGCGCTCGTGTGCCCGGGAGGCGTGCAGGAGTGCCTCTACATGGAGCACGACCGGGAGGCGGTGTACCTGACCAAGCGCACCGGCTTCGTCCGGATAGCGCTGCAGCATGGTCCGCACTCTTGAGGCCCCTCTTTGTGGTTGTCCAATTGATATCCCCATGCACATTTTCAGACCTGCAATGCAGGGGAGGCTGTGTCTGACATGCATACCGGCTTTTAGGCCGATGGCACTGCAGATGTCCTCCTGATGCCTGTCGTGTTTAGCTTGAGGAAACCCTTCTCCTGCTTCCTGACCCGCATCCCCCCCGGGAGAGATTGGGTGCTGCCACTGCGCCTGCTGTGAGTAGACTGACAATGGCCGCTTAGTGCCATGCATCAGCTGTCACAGGTGCCATGCACTCTGGGCTCTGTGTGCAGGCAGAGGATCAGCTGCACATGGCTGCCCTCAGTTGTACTGGGCTTATTGTGACTTGAGGATATCATGCAGGGGCGCCCTTGGTGCCAGTGTTCTGCTTTGGGCAGACAGACATGTACCACTGGGTGAAGCTGGGGCCGCCGCTGCTGCCACAGGCGCTGACAGAGCGCATTGCGCGGACCATCAAGTTTCTGCCGCTGCTGATGTATGGTGCCTGGGGGACGCCTGTTCCCCGTAAGGTGGGTCATCTCTAAACCAGCTTCTGTTTCCCTGACGAGGGCTGAGCGGTATCTAAGCTCATTCTAAGGAGAGTGCGCATTAAATCCCGGCTGATTGAGTACCAGCGCTTTGTGGCAACACCCAGTTGGCAGCTGTCAGGCATATTTACGATGGTGCAGCGGCGCCTGGCTCTTGCTTCCGTAAAGGAGATGGGGACAACAGTCGCAGGGCAGGGTTCCTTGCTAGGATGTAGGGGCATTGATACAGCATGTTGCACGATGCTACGATGCCTGTCTGACAGCTAAGCATTGGATTGGATCACATGCTGACATGCAGCGACGGCATTGTGCTTGTTGCGACCATCACTTATCAAGTGTCAGTGTTAGAAGTGTTTGGTTTCTGCAGGTGAAAGTGACGACAGTGGTAGGGAAGCCGATAGAGCTGCCAAAGGTGGCGCAGCCGAGCAAGGAGCAGATCCAGGAGTACCTAGATGAGTTTATAGCACAGATGAAGGGGCTCTTTGAGAGGCACAAAGCGTCCGCTGGCTATCCCGACCTGCAGCTAGTCGTGATTTGATCAAATTTGATATGATATGATCTCGTGGCCTATAAGCAAGGTGCAGTGGCTTGTACAGACCCTAGTGACTTGTACTTGTGCCAACACGAAGCTAGGTGTGTACATACATGGCGAGGCCTTGATATTGCCAGCTGATCAAGCTCCCTGAGCTCAGAGTGGGTCTTGATTCGTTGATGCCAACAATCTGCCAGCGTGCTTTTGTCTGGATGTGGTGATTTGCAGAATGTGATCACTGACGCAGACAAATTGGTAAAGACTCATCGCAGCACATGGAGGGCGCGAGGTCCGCCTCTTTGACCACCCCAAGTGCATCGGAAGCACCTGCTTGAGAAAAGGATGATGTAAAGATCTACATAGAGAGCCCGCCGGCCAGCTCCCAGAGGCTCGCTTGACTTCTGCCTGTGGGGCAGCTGCAGATCGAAGCCGAAGCTGCAGCTTTTCGCAGAGCTTCACTTTCTCGCCTGGTCCTGGTCCTTCTGCGCCGGCATGGTTGAGTGCGGGCTCTTTGCAAGTCGGGGTGGCTTCTTCAAGTCCCAGCAGCGTGTGAGTCAGAGCACTGCCACCAGCATCAAAACTGCAACCCTTGCCTGCAGCTTCTCCAACAGAGCTTCACAGTTGAATGGCCGCGGTGCATCACTGGGCCACAGCTAAGGCGCCTCGCAGAAAGTCAAAAAGCCTGAAGCGGACTCCGGAGTATAGCTATAGCAGCAGCCCGAGCAGGCACTCAGACAAGGGGGCCTGGCTCTCAGCTATGCGGAAGCCTAAGAACAGCAATGAGGGCAAAGACCGGCTCAAAGCGCTCGCCGCGGCAGCTGCGAGGGCCGCAGGGGCCAACCTAACCACATACTTCGCGGATGACGATGGCAGGGGCTCGCGAGAGAGCGGTAAGCGGCCTGTGCGCCACTTTGACTTCAGACATCTGGTTGAATGTCACCTAGCTTCCCCATCGACCGCTGTTGCCTCCGACCGCCCTGATGGCCTTCACAGATGTTTTCTAGCTCGGGGATGAGTGCTCACGATCCGTGTCTGAGTAAAAGCCATCAGGGTCAGCGACGTTAAAAAGCCGGCAGCTGCCAGGCAGATTGTGCTCGCCGGAGGCTCCTGCTGAGAGCGGCGTGCAGGGGAGACATGTGAATGGAGCATATACAGTTTTTGTAGCATATTGTGAGCATTTTCCTGGGAGCGCATAGACCCAGCCGTCCACTTCGGTCCTTCTCGAACGCTGGGGGTCTGGCAGCTTCCGCCTGAGATGGACCTTGTCCGGACCTGCAGCTACGGAGCTTCTCCGCCCTGGAATAGCTCTTCTTTCATGTAGGAATGCTTGCTCTCAGCGATGGAGAGCTGAAGACCTTCGGTCAAAGTCTAGAAGGCCAGATAAGTCCATAGGAGGCAACAAGAACCTGGTCAGTGGCTTCTGTCACTGGCACTTTATCGAGAGCATAACTCCACAGGGTTAAAATCTGGGCGCATCTCAACGTCATGCAGCCTAGCTATGTCACCAAGAGAAGGACTGAGGGAGCATTCCCTGCAGGCTCAGGCGAGCTCTCTCCTGTGGAGCAGCCCCCCCAAAGCAACGGGCTGCCAGTGAAGCTGATCCCCTCGAGCGCGCCTCCACAGCAGCCGGTCGGCAAGCCGGCAACACAGGACGCTCTGCCAATGCCGGAGCCCCAGCAGGCTCCGCCTGTGGGAGACCCCCAGGTTACAGTGCGCCTGGTCAAGCCTGAAGAGGCTGATGTCGTGGCTAAGCAGGTGTGGTGCAGCCATCAGTAGGGTTCACGGTAGTCTTCTGCTTTCCGGGTGACAACGCAACATGTCTCAGGAGAATCGCCACAGCACGCTCCTCAGAACATAGAGAGATAGAACTGTCTGGGCAGCTTTCAAGCCGATGTGTCAATGGTCTTTCAATATGAGGCATGCGACTGTATTTTCAAGCCTTGTAGGGTTGTTAGGGACCTTTGGGAGCTTAGTGTGTGGCTTTTCATGTCTCATGATCAGTCTGCCCATGCAGTCTGCCCGCATGGCGCGCCTCATCACTTCTGGGGACGGCACCCTCATTCAGGCCGAGCCCAGCACCTCGGGGGAGCTACCTCCCCACATCGGGCCCATCAACCGGCAGAACAGCCTGGAGTTCTTGCCCGTGCTGCCGCCCATGCACGTGCACAGCCACCCTGTCACCACAGGCCATGGCCAATTTGTGAGTCTCCTGCCTCAGCATGCTACAGAAATGTGCACCTGAACGTGCCTGCTGCCAAACTTTTGCTGACGGCGTTGTGCGAGCCTTCTTCAGATCAGTAACATCATGCTGCACTGTGCTAGATGGGTTGCTGAGGAACTGCTTCCTGTTTTGCTACATGGCGCTGACCCTGGACAGGAGCATAATAGAGCCTGGGCATGTGCAGGGACAGACACCTCCTCAGACCTTTGTGAGGCCAGAGGATGACCCGAAGCCGCTGCCCAAGATTGTGCTGGCTCAGCCTGCGGGAGGGCGCAGCCCGCCCAACCGGGCAAACTCGGGCGGCCCGAACAGCCCACCACCCCAGGTGCTCCCCTGCCCCAATGGCTCCCCTCGCTGCTGGAGTGTACAGATGTGTCACCTTGTACCTACTGCGTTTTGGCAACACAATGCTTTGCAATGCTCCAGGAAAGTGAGCGACCTGTTAAGTTCTCCGCGATAACTTGTCAGTGAGATATGACATGCACTGCAGGTGACCATCTCAGTCCGCAGAGACCCACCTGCGGAGGGCATGGAAGTGGACGATGGCAGTCCCAACGGCTACTTCAGCCAGAACCCCAACCAGTCCCAGACTCAGTCTGGCGGGCGCCGCCGCCAGAAGCACCCAGGTGACTACTTGGCCTTGCTCGATTTCGTGGACACTCAGCGTAGGCATACAACAAGCTTTCCAATCTACTTGGGGTGTTGGCGTTGCTTGTGGTGTGTGACATCATAGACACCGCCACAACCTCAGGTGGATCTGAAGCTCTAGGTCTTGGTGTGCAACTGAAGAGGAGAGGCTTGTGCCAAGCTGCTGTGTCCTGTGCAGGACTGCCGCCTCTGGCCGGAAGGGGCAGTGGCCGCAAGGGCAAGCGCGGTGGCGCCAGCGGCGCCGGGGAGCAGCGCTGGCAGGTGCTGCCGCAGGAGCCCGTTGCGCCGAGCAGCCTGGGCAGCCCAGCCCTGGGCGCCACCGTCGCGGCGGTCGCCGCGGCCGCGCTGCACACGTCCGCGGCGCTGCCGCCGGGCATGACCATCGGCCCGATGCAGCAGATGCTGCTCGACGGCGCCTCGGGCATGGACGTCCAGGTCCCCGAGGGAAGCGCTCCGCTGGCCCTGCAGTCCATGAAGGCGCTCAGCCTGGAGCCCTCGCCCTCCGGCAGCATCAGCCCTTTCGCCAACGCGCCCGCTGCGCAGACCAGCAGCGAGGAGAGCGACACTGAGAGTGACGAGAAGCAGGTGTGCCCTCCTTGGCACTGTTCTGATGAGCAATAGCACGCCAAATTGTCCCCTCAGGACCTTGTTTCTGGGCCGTTTGGAGTGACGGCTGACTGCCGTAGCCGGTACCCTTGAATGAGATTATCACATACGCATGGAAGCTTGTCAGACAACAAGGATGTGGGCTGATGCTGTGTTGTATAACTGCAGGGGAATGGGGAAGGGATGAAGAGGAGGCACTCCCAAACCATGGATCCTGTTGTGCGCCCTCTGAAGAAGGCCAAGAGAAGCGCCTCGCGCCAGGCCTCCCTGAACACAGTGCTGGCGGCTGTGGAGGAGCGCGCGACCAGACAGGGCAGCGGGGCCATGGACGCCTCTATTGGCTGCGCTCCTACAACTGTGGAAGACTGCCTCAAGGCCAGCAGCTTTGGCGTCATCCGCAAGGTGTCTCTCCCTTAGCATGCACAGGCTTCTGGCAATAGGGATCATACTCGCCAAAAGCCTCAGGTCTGGGTAACATGCTGGAGCTCAGCTCACAGGCTACATCCTCGGGTCAGGGCTGCATGTAGAATGTGAGACGTGGATGCATGACGGGTGTTGTGTCTGATATGTGAGGAATCCTGCTGGCTGTGCAGGACAAGAGGACAGCAAAGGCCCCAAGGATTGACGGCAGCACCCGAGTGTGGGGCGCAACATTCAACCAGGTAGGATATACTGCGAGTCGTGATTGTGCCAGGTTTCTAGTGAGTCCACAGCCTATCTTCCTTGGCGAGACTGATGGCAACTCGTATGTATGTTCGCACTGCAAGGCAGCGCTCATTCCCTACTTGTCCATGGAGCCTTCAACTCTTGTGTGGGGTTGCGACAGGATATACATAACTGTGCAGGCAGCTGAGCCAAGCCGACCCAGGGAGGTCCGGCCAGTCATGTCTCCCTCCAGCCAGCCCATTGCCTCCCTCAGCAGCTCTGAGTCAGCAGCTGCAATTTCGCTGCTGGCGCTTGCGCCCGGGACACCTCCAGCGCTGTCATCGCCGTCAGGGACCCCTCCTTCGGGGGGCCCCGGGCTGCAGCTCAGTGCCAGTGGCAGTGGCGACTTCAGGCCGGCGCAGATGCAACAGCAGCTGGCTGCCCAAAGGCCAACCTCCGGGCAGGCTGGGATGGAGCAGCCCGCGGAGCCCATGGACAGTGACATGGCTCCAGCAGGTATTTGCTACTGCCACGTACTTGGCTCTTGCTGGAATTAAATCGCCAACTTCACAGTGGCAACACTGGCCATCCATCTAGACACCTACTCGAACTGACACTCGCAGAACTCCAAACAGTGTAAAGGACACACCAGCTGCCTGTCCACTTGCAGGTAGCCCATATTCGGATTATGCGGATCCGTAAGCTTCTAAGAGATAGCTGCATGTCATGCTGCAGGTCAGCATGAGCAGCAGGGTGCTGAGCAGCCACAGGCAGGAAATGAGGGCGCTGCCTCTGAGAAGCAGCCGCCGGCCTCGCAGGATAACGGCAGCAATGGCAGCGCAGGGCAGAATGGGCAGGGCCAGGGCAGCGACACGAACGGGGCGCCCACCAGCACTGGCCTGCCCATCGCCCCGTTGCGCCTCGACTCTGGGCTCCAGGTAAACCATAAAGCACAAAAACATGGTCACATGCTGGAACAATTGTGAAGCATTATCCCTGGATTTAGTGCTCTCTAATGTGCCATTCAGGCAGCCTGTCATCTTCAGCCAGCAAGTGTACACGTGTAGGGCTATTGCCTCATGCTAATGCTCGTGAGACTGAGAAAGCCTGCCATATAGATGCTCTGAATGCTGAGGGCCCTGCACAGCATGCGATGACTTCCTTGCCTCTTTTGCAGGCCCAGGAGCCAAACGAGGGCACAGCAGAGCTCAGCATGGGACTGTGGAGCGGCAAGTTGAAGCACCGCATGGCGACTGCAGGAGGGTACTCGACCGTGGACCTGCTCAACCTGACAGCCCTCGTTCCAGACAGGTGCTTACAGCCGTGATCACCTGTACGACTACTCTGAGCTCAACACAGCTTTTCATGAAGCTTTGGAAGAAGGATGATGCCATGAGATGTGCTTGCATGCCCCCAAGGTTCCCACAAAACCTGACAGGGGTTGCATGGCTCATACTAGCAAAAACTAGCAAGACAGAGCTGCACAGCAGCTGCTGCCTGAAGGACCAGCTGCTATTGAGCCCTCATGCACATGCTGCCTGCCGTACTTGCTGCTGGCAACACGTGCCTGAAGCAGCGCAGCAGCTGGTCCTTCATGATTGCCACATTTGGTCCCCCCGTCTTTTTTGTTAGCAGTATACAGAGCCGGAACGTGCTGCAGGTATCTGGAGCAGCTGCCGCCCACGCTGTTTGTGACAGAGCTGCTGGCGCGCAGCGCAGTGCAGATGAGCAAGCACTACATCGTGCAGTGCCAGTTGGGCTTCCTCACCGACCGCCAGCTCACCAAGCTGCAGGTACCAGTGCCAGCCAATACATATGCTGCTTCGTGCCTCTACCACATGTGCTTGCTTGTGTCACGCTACAGCTGATCAGAAGCATGTTGATCAGAAGGCCAGCCATTGCTGCTAAACCAGCTGCGTAGAAGGCGCTATCAAGCTATATATAGGGACTCGTTGACATATTGAAGGCAGAAGAATGCTAGTGGCTGGGTGTGAGGTGTTTTAAATTGCATGTGCAGCTGTTGGCAAACAGCAAACTGGTGGCAGTGTGCCAGCTGCAGCACTGCAAGCTGACGCTGGTGCCCTACCTGGAGGGCCGCTCCGGGAAGCTGTGCCTTATGGGGTTCCTCATTGCCGATGACCTGGGCACCTGAGCCTGATCAGCCGAGCCTGCTCCTGCGCACCTCTGTTCCTGATAAGGCTCAGCTGAGGGGCTTGAGCGGGCCCGTGAGGGCTGTGCTCTTGGGGTTCCAAAGTGCTGAAGGCCTGGCCGCCTGATCAGAATCGCATGCGGCTGCACCTAATAAGGGTATTCAGATCAGGCTTGTGGGCAGCTGCAAGCAGAAAATGGGGCGTTTGTGGCTGAGCATGTGCGCGTAGCAGCCTTTTGACAGGACCACTGACAGACGCGAGGCCTGCTGAGCCTGAGCAGGTGCTCCCTCAGATGGAGGGGAGCAGACTTCCCCACACCTCCAACCTGAGTCGAAGACAGAGATCTTCGTAGCATGTTTGCTGCCAGTACGGCAGGACAGGAGCCTGTGCAGGAGATGGAGTAGTTGTGACGCCTTGGACCTCTGTGATGGTAGTGCTAAGTGGGGCTCAATAGTGCAGATAGGCTGCATTGCCAGTGAGCTTGTACGAGTATAAGGATACACTTGGGCCGAGCAGGGGTGGATGGCCAGGGCAGGGGCTTGCAGGGATAAGCAGATGCCTGTGAGCATGTTGCGGCGGCCTCAGCACTATGCAGCTGACGTTGGTTTTCAGCCCTAGGTGGGGTGGCTGGGAGGGAAGGCAAGCACTGGGTTGCTTTGCTGTTGTGCAAAGCGTCTCACATCAGCATGGCATCAGCTTGGCACCTATTGGAGCGGCGCATGAGAAATTCTGAGTCTGCACAAGTTTGAGTTCTCAAAAAGCTTTCAGAACATTTGCAAGGATGCCACAAAGCTGGTGGTTCAAACAAGGCCGATGCAGAGGCCAGTGGCTAATGTATCATGATACCCGACTGCCCAAAATCTGGATATTCGCAGCAAATACACTCCTTGCAGAAAAGAGTACCAGTTGCAATAAGGCCTCTTTCCGTAGAGCCTCAAGAAGCCAGACTGTGTGCAAAGGCGATGAAATTCACACACTGTGGAGGTCAATAGACACCGAACTCGAGTCGGTATAACCGACATATGTGCAGGTGTGGCAGGTTGCCCGCAGGCACAGTACATGCCTGTTGTGATGTGCTGAAGGCCACACCCTGGGCCACTGTTGTATCTTAGCTGCTAGTGTATTGACAGGTGTGGGACCCACATGTGTACACTGTGGGTGTGCTTAAAAGCAATGGTTGTATCTCACTAGGGGTCCTCCAGATGACATTAGGAGGGCTCTGTGTAAGGCTAATATGCAACTCGTCACAAATCAGCTGCTTACAATTGGCAGATAGGAAATTCCAGGCTGAATGTTGCAGCACTCATCTTGCAGCAATCACTGCATGCAGGTCATGCACTCTGTCATTGAGTGTCAACACCCACTGTTCAATACAACGCCTGCGCAGGCTCTTCGTACATCGGTCAGAGCGTGTGCTTGAGCACACAGGCTGATCCCATTGCTTTACTCCTCTCAGACCACCTGTGGGGGCTGAGTGTCCTCTGAGATGCTCGCTGCATGGCTGTATGGTTTTGTATTGCTGATCTCCAGCAGGGTCTCTCAGATAGCGAACGCCTCTCCAAACTGTGTGATTACCACTACAGAGGCCGCAAACATGCCAACAGCTCTTGCCAAAGCCTGCAGCACACAGTCGAAGGGCTTAGTGCTAGGGGCAAGTAGCAGAAACAGCCCGTCGGTGGCACGTTCTAGTCAGAAAGATGCTCAGGTATGGATTGAAAAATGCACCAGATTTGCTGAAAGCTTCTGCTCGTCTTTGTATTCCGTCATCAGCCAAGCCTTCCACTTCTCTGCTGCTGTCTTGGGCTTGCTCGATGGCAACGCTCTAGGCGCCATGGCTGCGCTTAGATGATCAGGATGGTGTGAGACCTTCGCTTATATCGTGCGAATGAGAATTTCATGCCATTGACTATGGTAGCCTGATACTCCACATCGAGACCCTGTGCACAATATCATACGCTGTCGGAGTTAGTCTCTGGGATCTGGCAGGATCCTGGCAGGTGGGGCCTCTGGCGCATAGCAACGCCCTGATATTGAACTTCACCAGTTGCAAGCTGCTTTGATCTGCCCGCTGCGATTCCGAGGCTTTTGGTCGCCCGTTCGTCGGAGCATGCAGTAGGCCGGTGTGTTCCCGATTCACAGGCGATATCGCAGATGTCTCCCCACATGATGCAGACTCGATGGGCTGCCTACATCTATGTAGTCCTCTGCGCTGCCTCACTTTGGCGCGTGTGCAGGTTAAGGCCGGAAGAGATACAGGCATGGCTGCAGGTGAGTGCAGTGCCAAGGGAATTTCTCAACCTGCACTGATGTCGTTCAAGCGTCCTGGCCTCATCTTAACCTTTGTCTGATCCACTCACCTCCCATTGCTCTGCTATGCAGGTGGTATCACTTTCCCAACGCTACTGCAGCATGCAAAGTCAGCTGCAGCTGGACCAGGGATGTTCATCTTTCTCATCCCGGCGCTGATCTTGTACACCAGCAAAGACAGCCCACCGCTTCTGGGTGGTCCTCATGATGACAAGGTATCAAAAGTTTTTTATCCATAACAGCCTATAGCTTCGGGGACATGTCTTGCGGCACAGTGAAGATTGCATTTGGCCTCGCTCAACTATTATTATAAGGGAGGCAACCTGTAGCCTAGGGCCATGGGGCATACACGTGGAAGTCTGCCAGCCTCAATCACGGGGGCCAGCACAATCGCCATGCAATCAGTCTGCAGCCCAATTGCATGATGTTGAGATAGCATGCACAGCATAGACACCAAGGCATACTCAGTTCTATATGCCCCAAACTGGGACCCAACGCATGGCCTCACAGTGCAGATGCTGCTGCATGGCAGAGCACTCAGGTTCCCCCGATCAGCATGAGCGCCAGCTCACAAGAAAACAAAACCCATTCAAGCAAACCTGCTTGCCACCATTTCTTCAACCTGCAGCGCAGATACCAGCAAGGCATCGGCTACAATCTTATGATAATGGAAGGCCTCATCATGAGAAGCTGAGACTGGAATGTGATGTTTGTCCCTATTCGCAGGCTCCAGGGTGGCTCCTTCCGGCAGGAGTGTTCTACCTGCTGCTTGGAGCAGCGCTGATGCTGTGGCAACAAACATCAGCTTCCACACCCAGGGCAGGGGCACCCTGGCGCCATGGATTGCACCCAAGTAGGGCCAGCCCTCACTATGCAGCCTCACATTCCCAATATGGGTCTTCAACTCTGGCCCAGGCTGGCGTTTAGCTCGACCTCGGTCTGTGCTGATGGGAGGTGTTCGCCTGCAAAGTGCCAAAAGGAAGAGGCAGCTTGCACGTGTGACGAGCCACCATGTCATCACAGCTCCTGTCAGATGTAGCACATACCTGTGCACTCACCAGCTGTGCAGCTCTCCTATACATGTCTCGGCAGACTCCATAGCTTGAACTTTAATGAGCTGATGCTACGCGTGCTGCGGCTGTACAGGCGGCTGGTAGTCCAGGGGCTGTACAGGTACACCCGGAACCCCATGTTCTGGGGCGCATTCAGCGTGGTCTTTGGAGAGGCGCTCATCTTCAACAGCCGCCATCTGCTCTACCATTTCCTGCTGGTGGTGGCCATGCAGATGGTGCATGTGCCGCTCAACGAGGAGCGCTGGCTGCGCAGGGGGTTCGGCGCCGAGTACGACGAGTATTGCAGGCAAGCCCTTCGTGGTCTGAAGTATGGCCCTGGAGGCTGTTTCCAAAAGCTCACAGCCACCTCACAAGGCTTTATTTCTGAAGGCTCTCTAGGTGCTTCACCAGCAATTCAGAGCACTGGAGGTTACGGTAGTGAGTCAAATGCAATCCCTTTTGCTTCCTTGTCTTGTTCGGATCCAAGCAAGTGTAAGGCTGGCTTGCAGAACTACTTCTGTGCTAGAGCGAGAATAAGGGCAAGGCTTGCCAAGTATGCGCTTGTGCCTGACCTCCAGCTTTGCTGCATGCTAGTCATTTATAAACTGTTGTTACTGAATCGGGATTTTCTACTTCGCAGGCACGTGCCAAGGTGGCTGCCTCGCAGGACGCCGTACGAGCTGCGCAGCAAGTCCAAGGATATCTGAGATACCCTTGCTGGCAGGAAGTGCTGAGTGGTGAGGAAAGGGACAAGTGGGGTATCCGTTCTCCTGAGGATATAACAGACGTAAAGCGACGCATGCACGCATGCAACCATGTCCTGGCTCTAGGGCCTGGAGTCCCTACTGCCAATGGCTGGAATGGGCGCTTCACACAACAGAGCTCCTGTGTAATGAGGAGGATATGCAAAACCTTGTGATGCAAGGCGCTTATGTACATAAATATAGACATCATCAGGAGGATTGTACAGAATGTTTGGGCTCTGCCTCTTTGCTAACATGATGATGATCTGCTGCATACTCTCTGCAAGGGCTTGAGTAGAGCCCCTTTGCTAGTATAAGCGCATGCGAGTATCTCAATTTTTCTTGTATCTTTCGTCCCATATATGCGATGTAGCCACCGTAACGGCTGTCCTGAGGAGCATTGTGACATGACTCTTGGGCCATGAAGGCCTCTTGCATGTCGCTTAGGATGCAGAGGGCATCTTAAAGGAATTATTTTTCCCACCCAATTCTACCCTGACGATGAGTACCCTGAGTGCAGACCTTCCAAAGTTGAGGAAGCTGCAGTATTGCATACCTGTCAAACATTGACCAAAGGATGGCAGTCCCAACTATTTGATGGCTTGGCGGTCTCTTTGTCGCTCTAGCATTGCCTGCGACTGTGGCGCGTTTGCTTTGCACAAGCAGCGCACACTTTCCTTTGCCAGTACACCGTCTTTTCGGACCAAGTCCCTGCAGAGACGCATATTTCGACCTGAAAGTTACAGAAAAATAATGGCTGCAGCTCAAGTAGCTTCTCATCCAGTCAGTACAGCAGCAGATGGCGGCAACAAGAAGGTAGTGTGATCGACATGCCAAGGGTGTCATGCTAGTACCGACATTTTCCCTGAAGGCGCTCCAGCCCGCTGAGCCCTACATTTGCGCAGGAGTACGAGTCACTGTGCGAAAAGTTGAAAGAGATGAGCACATTGGGAGGTATAAGCGGACTTCTTGGCTGGGGTATGCTGTCACAAGTTTCTCAGTCCCTCTGCAACACCCAGACTGCGCACATGCTATGCGTGCAGTTCCACGCTCTGACCATACAGGCAGGTCTTTGCAATCGACTAAGAAGCATAAATGCAGCTTCAGGGAGAACTGAGGACTACTTTTGCATGCAGATGAGATGGTAATGATGCCAGAGGGCGCTGCAGCCTGCAGAGCTGCCCAAAAGTCTGTCATGGCAGGCATCATGTATGACAAGCAGACAGACCCTGAGCTAGGCCAGCTGTTGGATGAGCTGTCCAGCAATGGCAGCGTGGGCTTCGACCCCTTCCAGCAGGCCGTCATCCGAGAAGCGCAGAGGTAGGTTCCTTGCCTTCTGTTGCACCCTGTGCAAGACCAGGGTGTTCCGCTGCCGCTGATGGGATTCAGAAAGTCCCAGTGGAATTATAGAATACAGAGTCATGCTATATGTAGGGACTGGGTGCGCACAACCAAGATACCGAAGCGAATAGCAAAGCGCAGAGCAGAGCTCGAGTCAGAAGGCTATCAGGTACATGCCCCTGTCCCAAAATCGAGAACACACCTCTGACATCAGTACACCTGTCTAGATGCAGTGCAGATGAAGCACACAGCTCACCCTGAGCTCAAGCTTGACATCTTCCATGGATCTCTGGATGCAACCCCAAGGAATAGCACAGAGGGCAAAACATGCGAGGGCAAAACATGCAGGCCTGGACGACAGCGCGCGGCGAGAGCAACTTTGCCAAGTTTGCTCCGGTGCTGGAGGAGTGGGTGAGCCTGATTAAGGAGACCAGCGCGCTGATTGACCCCTCCCGTTCACCCTATGATGTTGCGCTGGAGGAATTTGAGAAGGGCATGACCTCCGCCAGGATAGATGAGATCTTCACACAGGTGCACAGGCCCTTGCATCTCCGGAAATCTTGAATGGCAGAAGGATCACTGGCTAAGTGGTATGAGCTATTGAACCAGTAGCCACTCTCATTGGTCTGTGTTCCCCAGCCATCCGCGGGTGCCTTGTGGGAGCATTTGCCTCCTAACCCAGGGTTCCTGAACATATCACCTTCACTGGCACACCTGGCTTCCCTCACTCTACCAGAGGTCTCCGCTAAGTATGCTGAGGCATAAGCATGTGGTGTGGCAGGTGAAGGAGGGCCTTGTGCCATTGCTGAAGCAGATCAGGGAGAAGGGAACGCCTCCGGACACATCAGTGCTGCAGGGCACCTTCGACACCAAGTCCCAGGCAGACCTATGCAACAGCATTGCAAAGGAGCTGGGATTCGACCTTGACAAGGGTCGCCTGGATGTCAGCGTACACCCTTTCACAGGAGGTGAGACTTCACAAGGCGCACTGTAATAGGGGCGCAGATGTGTTTAAATCCATATGAGGGGAAGTAAGGGCCGCTGTGTTGTTGATCTGCAACCCTTTAGATGAGCGCTGCTAATATGCCTTTCCCTCGTCTGAATGGCTGCTGAGGCGTCACCCCTGCATTGAAGGCTTATCAGGCTTTGCTTGTGGAAGATTCATGGGTAATAACGTTCCAGACAGGCCACATGGATACTTCATTGCTTGTCTGGGCTGCAGGGTCCCATCCGACAGATGTCAGAATGACGACCCGCTTCAAGGACAATGACCTCACAGAGGGCCTGACTGGCGCCATACATGAGACCGGGCATGCCTTATACGAGCAGGGCCGCAACCTGGACTATGATGGCCTGCCCGTTAACCAGGTCAGCTCCAGCATTCCCAAGCTTTGATTGACAGAGCTGATGTAAAGCCTGCCCCTTACCACGTGAGCGCCAATGAACGGAAGTGCCGCTGGACTGCAGAACCATGAACATGTGCGAGAGTGCACATCAGCCTGTGCTGGACAGTATTAGAGGCCTGTCTAGATCCAGACGACAGCGCCAGAGGGTTTGACGCTTTCGCAGGCTTTGTCGATGGGCGTGCACGAGAGCCAGTCGCTGCTGTGGGAGCGCATGGTGGCACTGAGCCTGCCCTTCTCCAAATACCTAGCGCCCAAGCTGGCTGGTGCCTTCCCTCAGCTTCCTGACCTCCAGGTATGTGCTCCCTGCTTTGCGCATTCCAATATCACATGGGAGTGAACCCTTATAAGCACACAGAGCCCGGCTTGCAGCAGCATGCTATGAACAGACAGCATAAACTTCTTCACCGCAATATCTAAAGCACTACTCTGTTGCCACATTGCATTCCAGCGCATGGAGTATGTATGGCTGTGCAGGCAGAGCAGCTCTACGGCGCCTTGAATGCAGTGAAGAAGGAGTCAATGATCCGTGTGGAGGCAGATGAGGTCACCTATCCTCTGCACATCATTCTCAGGTCCGCACGACCTCAATCTCTGTCACTGAGAGAGTTCATAGGGCTCCTTGCATGCTGTGCTCTTCCCAGCAGTACTTGGTCGGACACACTCTTAACGCTGAAATGCCTCTGCAGCAGCTCTGGCATATTGTTGCGCCCTTGACATCATGCACCCAGCTTGGGCCATGAAGCATTTTATGCACTGGAGCATCCCAGTTCGGCCACAAGGCCTCCCCTATGCAAACGAGGAGTCAATGCAGGTATGAGCTGGAGAAGGAGCTTTTGGAGGGCACAGTCAGCGTGCCCGACCTGCCGAGGATCTGGAATGAGCGCATGACGTCCTACTTAGGCTGCACCCCCAAGGATGATGCCCAGGGCGTGCTGCAGGTAAGCACCTTCCCTGCTGACACTACGGCCACTTCCCCAGCGCTCCTCATGCAAGCAGTCCTCTGAGCTGCTACGTGGTCCTGGCAAGGCTGGATGAGTGGTACTGAATGCATAGCACCGATGCCATGAGTGCTGGAGACAAGAGAGTGTGGCAGTATTGGTGTGCATCTGCAAGCACCTGAGTATTGTATGTGCAGGATGTGCACTGGAGCGCCGGCCTGTTTGGCTACTTTCCCACATACAGCCTGGGCGCAATGTATGCTGCCCAGATCTACAAGGTAAGCTTTGAAACTCTTCTGGGCAAGTATCTTGTCTGACGTAGAAATAGTCTCTTGTCAGGTGGGAGATTGTCTAGATAAAAATCGGCTGCAGTGCTCACCTCATGGACTGAATGTGCAGGCTGCTCAGAAGGATGTGCCTTCTCTGGAGGCAGACATTGCAGCAGGGCAATTCAGCGGCCTGAAGTCATGGCTGAACGAGCGGATACACAAGAGCGGGTCCCTGCACCCCAGCGGAGATGACCTCATGAGGGCAGCCACAGGCTCACCTCTGGACCCTTCAGTGTTCCTTCACTACCTGACAGAGAAGTACACTGCACTGTACCAGCTGTGACCCAACAGCTTTTGCTGAGAGGTGCAAGCCATCCTCTGCCCGCATTTGAAGTGGCAATGGCAACATGGAATTGACTCTGTGGCAACAATGTGCCTTGGGTGACAAGGAACAGCGGCACATTCGTGTTCATGTATCAAGCCTGCTCCAAAGGTACTCAATCTGTGAAAATGACTGGCTGATGACACTAGCTAGTACTAGCTAGCTCTGACCAGGCCTGCCTCCTAGGAGCTCCTTACCGGACTAGACTATGTGGTAGTGCATACAGTACTGCACATGCATATGCTTGCAAGCCTCAAGCTTTGAGGCCAATGACACCTCCATCGCTCAGCCAGCAAGACAAGATCAGGCTGTCACGGAACAGCGCCTAAGAGGCCCGCTGATATCTGGAACATGCTCAAGCTCTACTGTGTGTGCTAGGCCCATGCTGCGCCTGCTGTGCTATAATCATTCCTTGGCATGCAACAATAGTTAGTCTGCGAAGCAAAACAACTCTGGGCGCTACTTCTGATAACAAAATCCCAATTCCTGTTGAAGTGACACTGCATGGTAAGCGGGCAGTCGCTGGCACCATTACGCCTGTGAACACTAGGATCTCCCCACAGCGCGCGGGCAAATAATGTCTCTCATCAGGGCGACAACCGACCACGTCGGACTCCTCTACAGATCTTCAGCGGTTTATTAGGGGCCCATCCGAGGTCGTCACTTCCAGGTACCCGATACTTCTTGACATGTATACACTGGGCTGACTCTACTGTCATGCTTCAAGCCTCGGAGGCCGCTGTTATAGGAATACTTCACCGCTTGTCCTTATCGTTAAAAATACATAAGCAGAGCCCCGTTTGTCATCTCCGAACTCGCAGCTAGGATTACATCTTTCTGAGATCATGGGATCGTGAGCGTTGACTGACTGTGCCCTCAACAATCCCTTGGCAGGTCTCACATACGGACGCAAGTAATGGCTACTGAGTTGCAAGCCCTCTGGTTTTGTGACTTCTGCGTTGAGGAACGCTGGTCGCAGGACCGTGCGCCCACAATGTGCAGCGGCCATCGCAGTCTTCGTTTGGTGTTCGCAATGCAAGGATCCCATCTCCTTTTGACGCGCTGTGTATGTCTACAGGTATACAGACCAGATGGGCGGCGGCAAGAAGAAGCCCGCCACAGTGAGACCTGCCGTGCCATCAGATTCAGGTACATGTCGGTCACCATGTCGCAGTTATTAGGTCTGACATTGATGCATACCTTGATAGTTCCTACTTCACACCGTGAGCTGTGATTATCACATCATATTGCATGAGATCGACCTGCTCTATAAGACTTGATATAAGGGCCAAGGTACAGCGCATTGCAGCTCACACGTGCATGGGGAGCCATTGCAGTGATGAATTGGCTCCCTCCTGCAGCCAGTCAGCCTGAGCAGAGCCTTGTGCAAGCGCAGGTTTACCGCAACCTCAGCCCGCCCAGCAGCGCGTGACGCAGCAGCCCCAGCAAGGCAGCGCTGCCTCCGTGCCCACCCAACAGCCACCAAAAGAGCAGGGCCCTGCAGAGCCGCCTCAGCGTGCACAGCAGCTCAAGACAAAGAAGCTCCAGCAAGGCAGCGCTGCTTCCGTACCTATCCAGCAGCCTCCAAAAGTGCAGGGCACTGCAGAGCCGCCTCAACGTGCGCAGCAGCCCCAGACAGAGCAGCCCAGGCAAGGCAGCGATGATTCCGTACATATTCAGCAGTCCCCAGAAGTGCAGGGCGCTGCAGAGCCGCCTCAGCGTGCGCAACAGCTCAATGCAAAGCAGCCCCAGCAAGGCAGCGCTGCTTCTGTAGTTGTGCAGCAGCTCCTGAAAGGGAAGGGCCTTGTAGAGCTGCCCCAGCCCACAGGGCAGCCCGAGACAAAGGAGCCCCAGCAAGGCAGCGCTGCTTCTGTAGCCGTGAAGCAGCCCCCAAAAGTGCAGGGCACTGCAGAGCCGCCTCAGGATGCACAGCAGCTTCAGGCAAAGCAGCCCCAGCAAGGCAGCGCTGCTTCTGTGGCCGTGCAGCAGCCCCCAAATGGGCAGAGCCTTGCAGAGCCGCCCCAGCCCACACAGCAGCGCGAGATAGAGAAGCCCCAGCAAAGCAGCACTGCGCAAAGCGCCAGTCAGCAGACCCTGCAACCGGAGCCAGCTGACGGGAAGCCAGCGCCTTCTGGTGACAGTGACAGCACTGCTGCCGAACCTCCAGCCAGCAGCAGTGCTACTGCCTATCCTCCCGCCTGGAAGGAGCCCTGGCAGCAGTGCTATTACACCCGCCAGCACAAGATTGCCCTGGGGCTGCAGTTTGCCCCGCCTGTGGCCCGCCCCAGCGATCGGCGGGGTGGACGCGGCGGGGCGCTGTCGGCCCACCCCAGCGGACAGCTGCAATTCTCCAACTGGAAGGTGGGCTGAAACCCCGTCTCTATCTTTCAACTGACATCATGCTTATCTGATTTTCGGGCTTGCTCGATCTCTGTGCTGCCAAGTGCTTCCCCATTCCTCCTCTCTGTCCCGGGAAAACCCCCTGCACAGGGTTCTAGGAACAAGCTTTACCGTGTTGGGGTATGCAGTCTTGACGTACCAGAGGCAAGTATCAGAGCACGTACGCTGCAAGGGATGACTGGCATGTGGAAAGAGCACAAACTTGTACGCGACACCCCGCTTACAGGACAGCACCCCTGAAGGGCGCACAGATGCATTGCAGATCCCGCCTGCCATGATGCGCCACCTGATCTGGCGCTGGTGTGTGCAGGTGCAGAATGCTGTCATTGCTGGACGTCTCAAAGGGCATGCGGGGCAGTTTCAGGCAGGCAGGGACAAGATGATGGAGGCCCACGCATATGAGCCCTGGAACACCCGCATCCTGGTGGATCTGGCAGAGCTTTGCTACGCCATGAAGAACTATGGAGTAGCTGTGAGCCGCTTCCCCCTCTGCATTGTCTGCGCATGCCTTCAAGAATATGCGCCCTGCTACCTAGCTCACCCCACTACGCAGGACTTCCTCATGCCGTGAGACTGTAATGCGTGCTCTGTGCCCAGTGGCGTCGCTTGAGTGCCGCATACTCGGCCAGGTTTGCATAAGAAGCGCTTGAGCAGGCACATCTCTGCGCATGGCCTGATCAGCAGGAAAATCCTTGCGCACCTATGGCTGCGCGTGCAAGCTCGTGCTGTAGCATGTCCATGGCCTGTGTCTGCTGGATCATCAGCATCCAGCTTACAAGCAGAGCCACAGGTGCGCCAGAAAAGTCCGCTCATCTCTGCCTGAACACAAACTGGCCGAGGCTTCCTGCATTTGATGACCTGTGGCTGCAGCCTGAGTCTGTGGACCATGGAATGCAGGACGCATATGCCAGCTTCGCGCTCGGTCTCGACAGCGGGTACTCCTCAGCATACAAGTGGCGCGCGCGCGCCCGGAAGGCGTACGGCTTCTTCGCAGGCGCCCAGGACGACTGGTACAACGCTACCCTGTACGCCACCGAGAAGGACGACACTGCAACGTTCGATGAGGTCTGTGACCAGCACCCAGAACTACGATGCTCAAAACACTCCTGGGTACTCCGGGGCAGCATGGGCTGTGCTTTGCAGCATTACGTGGCCACACTTCTGACAATGCCTGCGTCTATCCAAGCACATGAGACCCTGATCTATCAAAAGCATGCATGTGCAGCTTGGGTCGTCTGTGCTTCTCTGACCGCTCCCAGGGCAGTGGAAAGCTGGAGAAGCTGCGGTCACCCTCATGTTGTGTTTGCATGTCAGAAGAAACCTCGTGCAGCTTGTCCGACATCCCCCTAGCAGCTATCCTTGGATGTGAGAAGGGATTTGGGGCCCCAGCTCGTGGTCCTGGCAAGTGCCTGACTGGGCCTAGCTGCTGTCCTGACCACATGAGGCACCCCTGTCCAGGAGCTGCGGAAGGTGAAGGAGCTTGCCGCAAGCACGCCCAAGGCGGATCAGCAGGCAGCAAAGCAGCTGTCCCACCAGTTTGACGACGATGTGGAGGCCGCAGTCTCGTTGGCCAAGACTGCGCACACTCTGAACCTGAGGAAGAGGGCGCAGATTGCGGCGGGCAGGTGTGCTCCCTCACTCTCCGAGACATCGTCTAAAGAGATCACGTCATAATCTGCGATCCCACAGAGCCGTGGGCGTGCTTCGGCTATGCCTGCCTGATTGTGTCCAGAACAAACTAGTGACACGGCCTTAGGGATCCAGCCTTTGCCTGCGGGTTCATCTTCCAGTACCCTGACTCACCTGTATAGGCAGGGGAGCTTCCCCCAGAGGTAGCCCAAGGATTGGGATTATTGCGCGCAAATGTTATTTGCTACAGCATACACTTTTTGGAGTGATCTGCATAGGCAGGATGAGCTGCATTTCTGGGATCAGCTGAGTGGAGTCCCTGTTGGACCGTGGATAGCTGCTTCTAAAGCTGGCTAAGCCCTGAGTGTCCTTTACAGGTACCCAGTCAACACGGAGTCATCGCTCACGCAGCTGTATGATCCAGCAGGTCCCTTTGGTGTGGCAATGGACCCTGTGAGCGGGGATTCCAACGCATCTGCTGAGGTCAGCATTCCATTTTTGCAGCTTTGCCACCTGCGTTGACAAGACCTTCTCGAGACGTCCTGGGAGTCTTGCAGACAATGTCTCTTAGCCTCAGACGTCGTGGGAATGCCTATCTTGGCAACGACTCTCCAGATAAGACCTAGGGTGTGCTGTCCATAAAGTACTTCAACCCTTGCAACGCTGAGTGCCCAAAATTCCCGAGGTCAAGTGCACGCAGTAATCTTTGGTTGGCATCCAGGGCTCAAAGGGAGAGCTCCAAACGGCAGATGGCGGGTCTCAGGCAGGCCCTGCAGTGTCCGAGCTGAACAAGGGCAAGACAAAGGAGCCCCTGAGCCTGATGGAGGCTGTCATGGCGCAGGAAGAACCTCAACCCCAGGCACCCTTTCAGGGCTTTGGTGAGCCCTGCCTCCATGTATGCACTGTGCATGCAGCAGAAAACCGTGCCAGCTTGGCACTTTTATCTGGATCTCACATGCGTGTGCATCGTGGGTAACCATCCTTTCAATACCTGCTCACCATCCGATGCACAACTTCAAGGCAACCAGGTCGCCGTGCTGCAATTCTGTGTGAGCGGGCCCTGCTGTGACATAATGATGCATCGGAGCCCCTGCCGTATCATGTAGTGTATAATATCCAATCCTCCGGCAGGCTTTGTGGCAGAGACTCTCATCCCCTGCACACTGAAGCGCATAAATTCCAGCGTCTCCCGGGACTCCCTCTGCGGCCCGTCCCTACAGGTGACGAGCTGCGTCTGGAGCTTATTCAGTGGTCTACTGCACAGGTGGCCGGCGCGCAAAGCGCGGCCTTCTGACCATGAGCCCCCAGTTTGAGCATGATCTGCAGCCTGAAAGTGCTGAGCAGGCCCTGGCCTCGGGCAGCGAGATCAGCCCAGCAGAGAGTGAGCGCATGCCCTCAGAGGCCGGCCTCCGTGAGAGCGCACCTGCAGGCGTGGATGCTGAGCCAGATCAGGATGAGGCCCGCGGCCCATCTGGCAGCCAGGAAGCCAACAGCCTGACAGCAAGCGGCAACATGGCGGGCAGCCCAAAGACGGCAGGCAACGGCATTAAGAAGAAGAACAACCGCAAGAAGGGGGGTTCCAAGGAAGTCCCAGTCGAGCAGGTGACTGCCAGGGGTATCTTGGAGGGTCCCCCCACGCCAGCACGCCCCCCTGCAGCAAGGATTCCGCAGCCTCCCTCGAGTCTGGTAGAGCCCAGCAATGACGCCCCAGCTCCAGATGCTGCCACTGCGCCATTTGGTCCGGAGCCCAAGCATGGCCCCAACACAGCAAGGCAGCACAAGCAGCCAAAGCCGGAAGCAGAGGCAGTCACTGACGGTGAGCCAGAGCTGTTCAACAGGCAGCGCATCAGCATGCCTGTCGATTCCGAGGAGGAGCAGTATCACGACGCGGGCAGCGGATTTGAGAGCGCTGCCCAGCTGGGCGGCCTGGGCAGCCGCCGCACCAGCCTGGGTTCAGATCTGTGTTTCGAGGATGCCCCTGAGACCCCATCCGAGCCTACCTGGCCCAGCAAGTACCCCGAGCCCAAGGTGCCTGTACAGGCTGCAGGGCCTGAGCATGACACCAGCGAGGTGCGCACAGCAACCCCTGGCCTGCCTTGCCACGTCATTATGCCGGCTGTCCAGCTGTGTTGCAGCCGTCTTGACTGCTGTTACCAACTGTGCCGAGCTCAGGAGTTTTTTTGGGGGGAGGATAGGCTCTCCTTCAATCGCCCAACCTGCCATTAGCATTCCCCATGAAGGCGCACAAGCGGCTGGCCTCTCTCTAATCTTGTCTCGGCATGCTGTTCTGGCCAGGAATCGACTCTACAGACCCGCTCATCTCTCAAGCACAAGCATCATGGACAGCACCCTGCTTGCTGATGTCATCCTTTCTGCAAAGAGACTGGCATGACTGCAGGACGTGCTCAGCCCGGAGCTGCAGAGCAAGCTACGTGAGGCACACGAGGCCCTGGACAAGCAGGACTACAAGGCAGCCCTGCTCCTCTGCAAGAAGGCTGAGGGGACAGACTACATGGGCCCGGAAATGCTGGCCGTCAAGGCCGAAGCAAACCTGCAGCTCGGCCACTTCAAGCTGTGCGTGAGCACCCATGACCTCATTGCGGGTCAGTGCGATGACATGCGGATTCAAGACAGGCAAGCACCCGCAAAGCAGCTCTTCGACAACAGTCTCAGCGCCGTGCAAGATTGCTTAGCTTGTAAGGCTTCCTCATGAGCTGCAGCAGCTGCAACCAGGATTGAGATACAGAGCGCCATTTCTGAAGCTGTTCCTAGGGAACCCAATAGCACAGTTAGGTCGGTCAAGCACTGGTCTATGGCAGCTTTGGGGCCTGTATGACTGACGTATGCCTAGACAGGCACCATTGGGGCAGGCCAAACAGGGTCATATGGGTTGATCAGGGCTGTAGCAGCATGCGAGGAAAGGGTGCCAGATCACCAAAACGAGATATCTAAAAATTCATATCGGGAGGATTGTGCGCTGCAGGGAGTCGCACTTCAACCATGCAGCACGGACGGTCGAGGAGCTCCTCGGGAGTGTGAAGGGTGCGCAGCATGCCGAGAAGCTACTCCTCATCCTGGAGAAGCTGCAGCTGGAGAGCTGCCTTGAGCAGAAAGCCAAGGTAGGAGCGACCTGCCTGGCCTGTGCTGCTCAAAGGTGGTGCCTAGGAGCATCAGCAAGTCGGACATGTCCGTCCATATGAGCTTACCTGATTAGCAGGGCCCTGCAACACTTAGGAGGACTCTTGCTGATCATGAAACCAGCTTGCTGAGTTGTTTGAGCAGTCGAGACAATGTCAGCCCGGCCACCATACTCCGGGGTGATCCTTCAAAGCTCTTTTCAACAGTTCGTGCAGGACAGGCTGGTCACAGAATCGAGCCTCAGTCGTTCAACAGGTTTATTCTACCTCAGGCTGTGAGGCATCCTCAAGATGACACGTCATTATGCACCTGCACGCTGGCAATGAACCTGCAGAGCTGTTCAAGGCCTAGGCAGCGCAGGGTGTACACTCGCCTGCAGAGCCATGCAAATGCCTAGCACAAGATGCCACAGACTCATCTGCCCTGGCACTGAGGACACACCCTGAGACCTCAATGAGAGTTGCGCTTGCATGCAGATGATGTACTTGCTGAGCTGGTCGAGGCTGAGGGAGCGCGGGGTGGTCACTCGACTGGAATCCTTTGATGTTGTCGTAACGATGGACTCGCGAGATGCTGAGAGCCTCTTTGATGAGATCAACGGCCTCCTGAAGGCGGACGAGGAACTTCTGGATGCCCTGACTGCCATCGATGAGGACTGTATCCTGCAGTACAGGCACGCTTAAACCCGCTCTGGCTCCTTTTCACCATGTCTGCAAATGTGCTTCTATGACATCCTACTGGAGAGTCCAAGGACGCATGACACCGGAAGGTGGCATGCCCAGCCAATCATAGTCATCAGCCACGACGTACACAGACATGCATGGTCCCAGTCTAGTCACCAAGTACTCACAGCCCTGCCATGTCTCATCATGGTCTCTCGAGATATGGACATATAAGGTAGTTCGCACCTTCAGTGTTTCTGGTACGACGAATGAAGGCCTAAAGCATGCTCAAGCCAGGACTGATAGACATGCATCTGTACACCCAGCATGCCTTACTAGCCCCTTCAAAGAGACAGGCTGAAACGGTACTGAGGACCTTTGCGACAGTCCTTGTCGCCACGATGCTATTGAAGCGCCTCTTGCCGAACCACACACACACATCGATGAGATCGGACCCAGCGTCGTGAGATTTCTACCAGGAAAGGCAACAGTTCCGCACTAGTGCCGCGATGTTGCCATGTGGAACTGCCAAGAAGATCACATTGGGTCGATATGCTGCGCATAGGTTAAACTGAGAGATGTGAAAAAGCCTGCAGGAGGATCATGACACAGGCTGCCAAGGAGGTGGGAAACCTCTGCAGCACTGGCGGGAAGCACCAGGAAGCTCTGGAGAGGTACTCACTGGCGCTGATACTGGACCCAGGGAATATCACAGCCCTGAGCAACCGCGCCAAGATGCACCTCGTGGTACGCCCCTGAGCCTCTTCGGGCACCTCAGCAACCCCGCAGGGTTGCATGCTTTTGGACCCTGAGGGTGACACCTTGCTCCCCGTTGCAGTAGGAGGATCCCTGGCAGGGTGTCCTCAAATATTGGCAGACCGTGCACAGCAGGGCATGTCTGCACAATGCTCATGAGGGCTGATCTGGTTTGGATTTGGAACTTTGAACGCCAGCACAGAGCTTTGATGAGCTGCAAAAGCTTGCACAATCTGATCTGGCTACTTTCATGCGTGCTCTCCATATTTGCGGCAGTAGAATCTTCCAGCAATGGCAAAGCTGTACAGCAGCATTCATGACAGCGATTGCCATGACTCCCACCAAACAGGCGCAGCAGTGTTGAGGGCCTGCGTTGACATGGGTGATGGTGCTTTGCAGCTGGAGAATTTTGAGGCGGCCATTGCAGACGCCACAGCTGTCCTTGAGGCCATTGCAGACAGCGTTGTGACCGATGCCAAGCAGGCGAGGGATCTGCACTTCAAGGCTGTGTACAGGTGGGTCATTGCTTGCGTCTGCTCCTCTCTCTGATCAAATCAAAGGATGCGCATTATATTAGAGCTGCACAGCTGCATGGATGCACATGCATATCGTCTCTCAAGCCCCACAGATTTTAGTTCTGCAACAGATCGTTGCCTGACACCACCCCCGTGACTGTCACGTGCATATTGTCTGCATTGGCATCCTTTTGGACCGCCAAAGTGAGTGTGTGTTCTGAGATCCGGACATATCCTAAACACTGTCCTTGGGCACTTTGAGTGTATGCTGGGGCATCCGCTAGGCAGACAGGAGTTTGACCATTCACTGCCTCAGTCATATGGCGCAACAAGGCCCGTGTGCATCAGAACAGAGTCCTGTTCCGGAGCTGTGTCTGCTTGAGCCAGGAATCACGCATTCTGCTCACCAAGAGCCTTCCGTGTGCAGGCTGGCAAGGGCCCACTATGAGCACGCTCACGCTAATGGCCAAGCGCCGCCCCTCTCAGCCTTGGAGGAGCTCAAATCCCTAGACTCCAAGCACCAGGACGTCACTAAGCTCATCAGCACCTACCATGGGCTCATTGTGAAGGTCAGCTCCTGCTTCCTGAATCCCTGGCCTGAACTTACCTATGATTGCACTTGCTTCCAGCAGGCCCCCCATGAAAACGATGCAACATGGGGACCATTCAGCTGCAGCGATTCTGCTGCTCCCTGCTGAAGCGCTGCAGGCTTCAGCCTAGCTTCAGCCACAACATGCTGTAGCTTTTAATGCGTTGAGTTCAGGACGCAATAGCACACTCGATCGACATCCAGCCTCACTCAAAATATGTCTCTGGCAACAAGCTGTCAGTAGTCACCATGAGTGCAGCAGTGCTCTCATGTTAAACCTCCATTGAGCCGTTTCAGAGTGTGTGTGACTGGCTAGGAATCCCTCTGATGGACTTGCTGGATGGCTGCTACAGTGCAGAATAGCGCCAGAGCTCCCCTGCATTGGGAGCTGCGCTTTCATGCAGGCCTGCCCTCAACTTCATTGGAAGCGCGTCCCTGGTCATCCATGCCGGTTGTTCCTGAATGCACATGTTCTCAGACGGCATGGTGCTGCTGCAGTATGGGAACAAAGAGGAGGTCGCCAAGCTGCGAGGCCTCTTCCCCAGCAAAACCAGCGCTGCGCCGCCATCAAAGGAAGCCCTGGCTGCGATGGGCGAGGATGGCAGCGGCCTATCCAGGGAGTCGATGCTGCGCAAGCTCTGGCCCTTCCGGCCCGCCCCGAGCTCAGACCCCCCCAGCAACGGTAAGACGTGGAGCACTGACGTGGCCGGGGGGACCCCATGGCTGAAGGGCCCCCGTGCGCTGCATGCCACGCGCCTCGCGCCTGCACCGCGCATCCTCGTGTGACAGCGCTGCGCTTTCCTCCCGGGACATTGCATGAGCTCTGGCAGTGACTGGCAAGCCCACCACCTCTCTCCATGGCCCACCTCTCTCTGCTTCCATGCGGCCCACCACCTATTGCACAGCATGCTGCACTGCATAATGGTTGGTACTGCCATGTCCTGGCTTGCCTGACAGGGCAAGAGGCTGGCACCAGCTGAGTGCCTAAGCTTGACGTGCACAGGAGTGGTAGTACCCGGATGCTCCCTGGCTGGCACTGACTGGAATGATCTCGTGCAGGCGCTCATGGCTCAGTCAGGGATTCGGCTGAGCAGCAGTCAGAGGGCATCAGCCTCGATGAGGCATCAGACACACAGATTGATGCAGACGAGCTGCAGTGGCTGCAGCAGGAGGGAAGCCAGCAGGCAGCGCCATCACTGGGCCACGCAGCACTTCCAAGGGTCAAGCTGAGCCATGTTGCAGTCAAGAAGCAGCCGGCCAGCACTTTCAACCTCACCTTCCCTCAGGCGGTGGAGGCGGCTGAGGCCAAGCAGGCTGCAGAGGTCAACAAGGCAGTGGAGGCAGCCAAGGCCAAGCAGGCTGCAAAGGTCAGCAAGGCAGAAAGTGAGAAGAAGCACCAGGAAGGCCCTCAGGGCTTCGTGCTGAAGTTTGCAGACCCTAAGCCCGCTGCTCAGGCCGCAGCCGCAGCAGCAGCACAGGAAGCTTCCAGCAGCTTTGAAGCTGAGTCCAGCTCAGCTTTCGGCCGCTCAGCGCCCAAGAAGGCCGCCACGGGCGGCAAGGCAAAGCCTGATCGGGCGCCAGAGTACATGCAGCTGCCGGTTTACGAGCGGTCGCTGATCGATAGCCTTGGTCGGGGCCACAAGCTGCTTCACGAGCTGCCCGCCAGCAAGGCTAAGGCAGGTCGCGGCAAGCCGTATGTCACAGCAGAGAAGCTGGGAGACTATGCGGGCTGTCTCAGCGATGGAATTGACAAATACCCCGAGAAGCTGAAAGAGGCAGTGCAGCACCGGGCCAAGAAGCTTCTGCAGCGGGCACACAAGCTGAACAGAGAGGGAAGGCCCTTCGGTGCGCCCCCCACCCTCCTTGCTCGCATTTGCCACATCAGCTCTCACCATTTGTCAATGACCATTGTGGGGCATTTCTTAAAAGCGTGACCCTGCACAGCACCCTCTTGCAGCATCAGCTTTCTGCAAGGATGCCTCTTCTGCCCACAGCCGAGGAGCAGCACATTGTCAGCTGGGAGGAATCATCATCGCATCTGCATAATCACCCTTATAGTACCAGTCTAGGTGTAGATCACAGTCAGCGCCCATTTAGGATCAGGAATCAGAATCGTAGGCCGCGATCAGTGCCTGTTGCCAACGCTGCTGTGAATTGCCTGGAGTCTGCTAAGATGCAACTGGGGAGTGCTTATTGTAGGCGGGGGGACAAGTAGGGATGTACTCATCATGACACCCTCATCTGCGATGACTCATCGTCTCGCAGAGTCGATTTGTAGTCATGATGGACTCACAGACCATGACAGGAGCTGAATGGGAGATGTCCAAGCTTCAGTTAGGGAAACTAACCACTGTGAAAACCCTTCAATCTCTGCCTGCTGCTAGACAGTGAGAGAGAATGTGCGGGCTGTGCAGAAGCGGCCATGTTGACAAAGAGCATGGCTCAAGCCACAGGAGAAGCCCTCTGGTACATGGCGGCAGCCCGAGAGTACATGACGGCTGAGCTGATCCCAGGTCTGTGCCAGCCACATGGTCAGAAGGACTTTGCGGCTCTGTGCAGTGCTCGACTCAGTTTTGAAAACCACTGACACTGCCATTGCTTGGGCAACCCTCCACCGGAGGCTTGCAGCGGCTGTGCACTATGCCATGAGCTGATATGTAGCAAGCCTGCCTCCTTTGTGCACAGTCATTTAACACCAGCATGCCCGCCGGCACTCTCAGCAGCAGACACACAGCCTTGCCAGTGCTGCTGTGCTCCTGCTGGCCATACCTGACCCCATGAATGCAGCTCTGCACTGTCTGAAAAGTCCTGTACTGACAACGCTCGTCTCTTGCAGAATCGCTGGACTGCGCGGAGGCGGTGCTGGCCATTGATCCATCTGGAAGCTATGCACCATGTGTGTGTCATTCACGAGGCCCTGGGCACTTTCAAGGAGCTGGTACGCCTCCATGGGTGCAATATACTTGGACCCCTTATTCCTCTGCCGACTATCCTATGAGCTGTCATCTAGGATGTGTGAGGGCGTCATTCCTGCTGTGCGCAGCATGCCCGTTCAGAGCGAGATTTATATTGCAGCGACTGTTTGCATGGCAGAAGCTGCTCTCAGTGCTGCTTTGCGGCCTGGTGGTTCAGGCCTCCCATAGTGAGTGGAGGTGCTCCCATGCTGTGTGTTGTGGTGTCAGTAGAGATGCCAGCTTGCAGATGCCAGCATCTAGGCTCAACTCCCTCAAGAGGCGAGCCAGACTACGCAAAGCCAGTACACTGGCTGGACGGGCACAAGGAAGTGATATCCCGTGACAAGGGCCATAGGGGATATTTTATGTGACGGTGCTGAGTAGCCTGCTGTGCGCGCTGTGCAGGCTGACCTCTGCACCAGGATTCTTGAGAAGGACCGTCACTGCCAAGCTGTTCGTGAGGTCCGTGCGCTGGCCAATCACATGGCTGGTGACATGGCGGCCTTTGAGAAGGTAAGGCTTGCAGTTCTGACTGATCCACTTCTGAGGTGATGAGAGAATACTCCATACAACATGCACGTGGCGAGGGGCCTCTGCCCGATGCCAGGCAGGCGAAATGCTGTGACTGATGCGCTGATGCAGGCAAGCTGCGTGTCAGGCTCTGGGTCAGGTGCTGACATGTGCCGGCATGCAGGATGTGGAGATCATGCGCAGGGTGCCAGGCTGGAGGCCCAAGAAGCTTGCGCTGGCAAAGATCGTGCCGGCTGTTGGCAGGCCGAAGGGCAAGAACAGGGCTACAGCCCGCAAGTAGCACGCTGCAAGCAGGAGAGTCGAGCGTGCCCGAGGGCACACCAACGTCATGGGCCTCATCGCCCTGCACCTTTGATTGGGGCAGACAGGCAGCAGGGCTGCCTCTGGAGGTGTACCAGAAGAGCTCTTTGAGGCCAAAGCTGTGCCAGGCCACGATTGCCAGAAGCGCATACCTTGTGGATGTGTTCAGCAGGTGCAGTGTGTCGCAGTCAGGCCTCAGCTGGGCAGAGAGGGTTGCTGAGCAGGTCAGCACAGGCGTATGCGGTGGGTAGAGCGGCAGGTGGCCTCAGAGACAGGCAGCGCCCAGCCAGCGCCTGGTCTGATGTCCGCGTGGGCGCTGCAATTCCCCTGTGGGCAGAACAGATGCTTTGTGAATTATCATCCCCAGAGGTGCAGTTGTGCATGCTCTACCTTTAAGCAGCATATATGCTGCTTGTATGCAAGTTTTCCAGCATCAGCAGAGGTGTAGGAAGTGTATATCAGGGTTTGCAGGCCGCCTGGCGCTTGCTGTGAATCTAGAAGGAGATGTCTGTGACAGGCGTCCAATTTGTGAAGCCAAGACTTCGAAAGCAGGTTACACTTCCTTGGTATGCCACATCCTGTGGCTCAACTTCTGCAGATGCACTGCAAGTATACAATGTGCATGTGAGCTCTGATGTATTCAGGATGACCATTCCATGACTCCTGAAGATGAAGTGATGGTTGATGCGGTCAGGATATCACTGAATGGCTCTGTATGTCCCAAGGGGACGGGGCATCTTGTCAGAGTTTAGGGGATGTGCCAGGCACTGTGCCTGATGTGATGCCAGCTGTACTGTTAGCTCATCCACTGCAGTAACTGTCCAATTGGAAACTCTTTGGCGCATGCCCTCGGGCCCTGTACGAGGAGCAGGGCATTTGTGTGCTGCAATCTGTGATTGCAGTCTGTATGGAGGCATAGACATGAAGTTTGGCCAATGAGCCTTTAAAGAAAATTCAGCCCTTTAGAGAGAGCATGCAAGTGTTCTGCGCTTTCTGGCTTCAAGTTTGAGGTTATGCTGCATGCTGTATGCGCAATCTTTGGAGTTGCTTGTGAGAACGGGAAAGGCTTTGATTTTGGGATTAGTGAGCAGCCTGTGCTAACAGAGAGTGATTCATAGGAATGCATTGTCGCAGGGTCAACCTTCACCAGCGCTGGCTTCCCTGGAATTATGAGACCTGCAATATTATGTGTAGAGCTGGTGTCCGGTGATTGCATTGCATGGGAATGTAATGTGCTCTGAGACAGGGCTTTGAAGCCAGCGGTAATCATTTCCGTTCAATTGTGCGTGATTGCTTGCGAATTAGACTCCTGCAGAACTGGCGAAAGCCGTACAACCAAAGCATACATGCCATTTAGCAGTGCTCCTAACCACTGCACGCCTCACAAAAGGGCCCCTTCAGATGGATCGTATAGCACCCTGTGCAACAAGGATCGGGGACCCAGGTCTGCCATGAAGGAGGTGCCTGCTGCGCCTGCTGTGCTAAGTCATCAGATGCCATGCGACAGACTGTCTGTGAGAGGGGGCATTGTCTTTTTTCTATGCTTTGAAGCATCGAAGCGATACCCTCTGGCGGCTAATTGCGTGACGGAATGCACCAGCTGGCTGTGAAATCCCGGTGCGTATCAGGAGCTGTCCACAACGCGCGGGTTTTTTGGGCCAAAGTCAGACAAGCTACCAACTACCTCTAAAGCCTGTAGATACGTTGAGAACTCTATTGAGGGACTGAATCAGGCTCATTGCCAGGTACACGACATACTGTGACATACTCTTACTGGATCGTCTTAACCTTGATGCTTTGGGCATGTGTTGCCGCTGTGGAATGTCAGAGATCTCTGCCTGCCCTGTAAAAATTTAAATATGTAGCAGAGCAGACTGCCCTACTCCCGGACCCGCGATTGGAGGTGCACATGCCTGAGATCCTGATGATCTCATGAGTCAACGCGACACGTACTGGAAACATCTCCAACTGGATATTGCCTTAATGTGCATACACTGCTTATTATTCCCCCCCTTGAGCGTCTAGGATGTAGGGCCACTTGCTGTAGAAACGAGCTGGTTGCCATTCTTTATGGTATGACCAGTTCGTTCCCACAGCATGAGGCCCTACGCAAATTACTGGTTGGCAGGGTACAAGGGCACTCAAACTGATCTGTAGCATCTGTTCAGAAGGCACAGTAAGCCTGACGCATGTGATGGGAATGCAGGAACACTGATAAGCATGCAGTTCCAGAAGCCTGTGCCCCAACCCCAGCACAGGCGAGGGCCTGGAGTAATTGAGAGCCTGCAGCTGCAGTTCTCCAGTTGGGATGTAAGCTCCTCCCCTCTCTCTGTCCTCAAAGCAACCTTTTCTGGCTTAGGGCTTCTATGGATGTTACATGCTGGCCTTTGTCCATCCTATCGCTCTGCCCTTCTGGGCCTTCTAGACTTCCCTCTGTCTGAACAAGCTAATCTGTTGGGAAATTCAGACTTAAGGACCTGAAATGGCAGGGGCAACAAACTTGCCCACACACCAATCTGTTCTGCGATTTCCTTTCCTGGCGTAGACATTCTGCAAGCAACAATGTTCCTAGGGAGCAGCAGTGTTGAAGGGAGCATTATTGCGCTGTGGACTCAGTCTGCCGTGAGGATTGCGCTGTGCAGGATATTATGTGTGCAGGTCCCCAGGGCGCTCTGCTGATGTCTCCCTCGCTCTGGCAAAGTGCTCCGCGGACCTGCCATAATCAGCCAAGTCCAGGAAAAGTGCAGGTGCCTGCAGAAGGTGCACATCTGCTTTGTTGACTCGGTCTGTCATGGGAACCAAGCAAAGCGATGGTGCGTGCAGGTGCAGAGGGCGTGGCTTGCCGCACGCCGTACCGGGCACGATGGGCATTTTGCTGAAGCGCAGGAGAAGATGTTGGCGGTGCACATGATGGAGCAATGGAACATCAGAATCGTCACCGACCTGGCGGAGCTCTGCCTACCCCTGAAGCAGTATGACGAGGCGGTGAGCCGCTCATCTTTAGCCTCAAATGCACTGTATGAGCAGGGTGCCTGTGTTGCCCTTCAACAGACAGGCACCCTCTTTATTATGTCTTCCCATGCACCCCAGGTTTATATCCCCACTGTATTTCTGTTTCAAATTCTACCCAAAGCTCTGTCTGCTGCCGGCTTTTTCAAGAAGCTCTAGCCCAGGATCCGCACCGTTTCTGAGCTATGCTGCTGCCGTGCTTGGCCTGGATCACAGGAACTCGGTGTCTTATCACCTGCCTTCACGCTCGATGGCTTCTCATGTGGCTTTTTTGCCAATGCCTGGTGTCTGAGTGCAGGATGCCTGGGCCACCCTCGCGCTGGGCCTGGACTACAGGACCCCGCTGGCCTACCACTGGCGCGCGCGCGCCCGGCGCCAATATGGCTTCCTCGCCGGCGCCAAGAGCGATTGGGAGAACGCTCTCCGCTACTTCCACCGTGCCTTGCCTGCCTCAGCCAAAAGGAAGCCAGGAATTGAAGAGGTCTGTGATCCACTCCCTGTCACGATGTTCAGAAGCACATCCATGACTGATAGAAGTTGATGGCATGTCATCTCAGGTGTGAGCTTCAGAAGGTCTGTGCTGCAGCCCCTGTCACAATCCTCAGAAGCACACCTGAGGCACCCCAAAAATCCACATCAGATGACCTGCGAATAGAAGCCTTGTGAAGGACTGATGGACTTTTGGGCGCCAAGAGTGTATGGCAGAACGCCCTGCGCCACTTTTGCCACATCTCCCCCGCTCCCAGTCCACAGGAAACCATATATATATATTAGGAGGTCTGTTATTTAGTCCCCACTGCTCTGCTCGCGAACCTCTGTCGGCGACTCTTCACATTGGCTGACACCCCGTATGTGATGTGCCTTGACAATGTGAAGAACTGCCAACACTGGTCGCATACTTTGGATTGATGAGACACAAATTCTGTCAGGGGAATACCCTTAGGGACCTCACTTACAATACTCCACTAATGGCATCAAATGTCCATTTGCCTACCTGCATACCTGAGCGTTGCTCTTACATGGCTGACCTGGGACATTCCCAGCAATAGTCGTTGTTGACTTTGTCACAGCTCGGGACCTTCCCATCCCCGCTTCCCTGGCAGGGCGGAACCTTGCTGACAGCAGAGGCACCTCTGTGCAGGAGTTGCGCAAGGTGACGGAGGAGCTTGCTGGGGCCAGCCCCGAGCAGCAGCAGCAGGCAGAGCAGCGCTCGCACATACATGATGCACAGGTCGCAGAAAAGATCCAGCAGGCCAGGGCTGCCTACGATGACTACAGAGACGGGAAGCTACGCGCTGCAGAGGCCATGTATGAGCCATTGCCACCTGAGACAAGCGTGCCATGCCATCGCATATTGTGTTTTGGGCTTCTTCAGAGCTTGTGAATGTCCAAATCTGCCTCCCACATATTTCAGAGGATTACAGGATCGGAGAGTGTGCTCAAGCATCCTGTGCATGGCCGCCACAGATTGCAATTGCACACAGTGGTTTGTGAAGGCGGGCAGGCTCGCCCTGAAAAGGCAGCTTGAAGATTGAGCCTCTCAGGCACAGCTTCTGCTGCGGATTCAGTGTACAAATGATGTCGGCTATTCTACACTGGCATTATAAGCTGCTGCTTCAGGCGCAGCTGACTATGAGGTGTTTCTGTATGTAGCTGCTGGCTGCAGAATCTTGCTAAGCCCAGAGTGGCCTGCGCAGGGTGGCTGCGGCCCAGGGGAAGGCCTCGAGGGAAGCACTGCCTACTCAGGAGGCAAGGGGAAGGCGCAAGGAGACGCACAAAGCGCAGCACAACGCCCAGAGCACGGCTGCGGCTGAGCAGGACAAGGGGGTTCCAAAGGAGAGGAGGGTGTCGTTTGCAGCGGATGCTATGGGCAGGACTTCTGGCACACCCAGCGCTGAGGTCAGCAGCAGACAGCAGCAGACCCCTCCTGCTCAGTGTCCTGCTCTGGCAAACATTGCCTCGTCATCTGCCTCCAGTGATGCTGCACAGACGCCCTGTTCTGTGATGTCACTGTTCTGCAGTTGCCCATTCTGGTCATCCACATCCCGAATGAGGGCTGTCCTGAGCTCCCTGCCTGGGTTCACCATCTGCAGCACTGGAGTTTCCAATGCTATCACTCCCAGGGCCTAGGCATTTGCAGTTCAGGACTGAGCAGGCTGGGCTAAGGGTTCAGAGGGCAGAACTGCCAAGACGGATGGCACGTCTCAGGATGGATGTGTGCTGGACATCTGGTCCCTATTGTGGAGCCTGTTTGAATGGAGTCCTTGCAAATGACAATGCGGGACTGCATGGAGAGTCCTTGCACCTGAGAGCCCCTTCTCTAGGGGGCGAGCAGCTCCAGGACTGGGGATTTCTGAGATATTAGGTGAATGGTCTGGGTGTTGCAATGCAGGAGCAAGACAAAGGGAAGGGCAAGGTGCCCCCAAGCCCTATGGAGGCTGTCATGGCGCAGGAAGAGAAGCACCTCCAGGCTGCCTCTCGAGCCTTTGGTGAGCTTTGCACACACCTGCACACCAACGGCAGCGCAACATGCCACCTTTCTCCACACCGCAACGGATGTCACATGTCTGTGCAGTGGCAATGAGGACGCTCACACCATGCTGCTGCACCAGTGCAGCCAAAAAGCTTTCATGAGCGGACCTTTGGCTGATGCAGCTCCGCAATAGCACACAGCGCCACTCAAGAAACCCTGACAGTGCACAGTGTGCATAGCTTTGTCTCTATTGCAGGCTCTGCTGCAAACTTCATGGGCCACAATCGGAGAGCCTCTAAGAGGGTCGAGTGGACCCCCTACACAATTGTCCTTGCATCTGACATTCCGGATCGCAGCTCAGTGCTGGTGTGTTGCCCTGCGCAGGTGCCCTCAAAGCAGGGCGCAGCAGCGGCGGCAGCCGCGCAGCAGGCATGCAGCAGGACAGCAGGGAAGCCCTCAAGAGCATCCTCAGCATGTACCCCCAGTTCGCGCATGACATGCCGGCCGAGGATGTCAAACAGATGTTGGCCTCATGCGGCGAGATCCATGTAGGCAGCCTGGAGGATCTGGAGGCTTTGCTCTTGCAGCGCGAAGTGGACACTGGTCTCTCACAGTCCGACGCGGAGCCAAAGCAGGAGCAGGCCTCAGGCAGCCGGCAGGAAGCAGGCGCCCAGTCAGCGAGCGGCCAGAGTGCGGACCTCCCCAAGCCGGCAGGCGGCAGTAGCAAAAAGAAGAACCGCAAGAAGGGGGGTCCCAAGGCGGCCCAGGGGGAGCAGCTGACCGGCCGGGGCATCATGGAGAGTCCCCCCGCGCCGGAAGGGCCCCCCGCAGCAAAGGTTCCCCAGCCTCCCCCCAGCCTCGTAGATCCCAGCGATGATGCCCCAGCCGCAGCTGCTCCCACTGCGGGATCCCCTCCAGAGCTTGAGCGCAGCGTTAGCCCAGCCGAGCAGCATAGCCAGCCAGATCTGGAAGTGAATGCGCCAACAGAGGTTGAGCCTGAAGGTGTTCTTGAGGGTCCAGGAGAGGCCCAACAGGCAAAGGGCGTCCTAGTCGATCAGCCCAAGATGTTCGTCAAGCCAGACATCAGCCTTGAAGGGCTGCACATCAGTGGGCGCGCAGACTCGGAGGAGGAGGTCTACCATGACGCTGCCAGCGAAATTGAGAGCCCTGCCCAGTCGGGCAGCCAGGGCAGCCGCCGCGCCAGCCTGGACTCCTCAGACTCGGCCTGGCCACAGTACAGCAGCGCAGGCAAGCGGTCCCGCCTGGCTTACGGCTTGGCGCTTCTTCTGTACACCCACTTTAGCTGGACTGCTACCCTTCAAGTTCGGTCACCCTGAACGCTGCTGTAAAGCTGTCAGTGTCCTGTCTGACCTCCTGGCAGCCCAGTCGATAGTAGATCCACTTTATCAATTAGTCTTGTGTGGCCCAGAGAAGCTGCTTGTAAGCTAGACTGATCTGATGTGGGCCACTGACAGGTAATCTTTTGCTGCAGGCACTGACAGCGGCCCGCAGGCGATGGATGAGGATTCCGAGCAAGGCTTCCAGGAGGCTCAGGAGACACCTTCTGCGCCTGCCTGGCCCAAGAGTGACGGCAGCGAGGTGCGCGTTGCACTTCTCAACCTTGTGTCATCTTGCTTGGTTGCTCTGTAGCTATATGATGATGTCAGCTGCTACCCCTGATCTCAGTGGTATGGGGCTCCCTCTGGGTTGTCCTATTATCGTGCTGGCAATTGTGCCAGGGAGTAGCAGACCCTCAGAAATGTGTTTTGCATGCTGTCAGCCTGAGCCCTACCTTAGACATGCGCTGACCTCTTCAGCACCTGTGCCATCTGTACTGCCCTGCTTCAGGGTTTCGCAACCTTCAGCCGAAGCCTGAAGCCATGCTACATCGTCTTGCGCAACAAGGCAGGCATTCATGTTCTGCTGCAGAACATGGGCAGCCCGGAGATGCAGCGCAAGCTGCAGGCGGCCAGGGACGCCATACAGGGTCATGACTTCAACGCAGCCCTGAAGCTCTGCAAGGAAGCTCAGCGGCTGGATCCAATGTCTCTGGCGCCACTTCCACTCACAGCTGAAGCAAACCTGCGCGGAGGACGTCCTAGCATGTGCGTAGCCACCTACAAACACATTGCAGGGCGCTGCAATGAGCTCACGTCTGCAGACAGGCAAGCGCCAGCACAATCCCTTCACGCCAGTGACCATGTGTACCTTACAATACTTACAATACAAAGCCAAGTATGTGCCTTCTAGTGAGGCGGGACAGCTGACATGTGTTGCGCGTTCCTTGTGAAAGCCTCCAGCAGTTGCTACCCTGCATTGAGAGGTCTGGGACTTGTGATATTCACTGCACACTCGTATGTTGTATAATCCCACTATATCAGTAGTTGAGAAAAGCTCAGGGCTGAGCAGGGAATGTACAGGTGCTTCAGAGGGTCTGTCACAGAGCACCCGTCAAAGTGCGCCTTGATTGAAAGGCTATGCTCTGGGGTACCTGGGACAGCCAAGGACCAATTGCTTTGCAGGACGGAGTACTTTTCAAGGGGAGCCAGGGCGGTTGAGCAGCTGCTGAGCAATGAGAATATGGACCATGTTACCTTTGCGAAGCGGCTGATCACCTTTGTCAGGGAGCTGATGCTAGAGGGCCGCCCTGAGCAGGACGCCAAGGTGTGACCCCAGGACTGACCCTGCCTCTCTTTGAAATTGTCCATGTCCTGTCTAATAGCAAACTCACGCTCTGAGACCGTGCCTTCCATGGACCAGCCCTTGAATATCTGAGGACGATAACATCAGCCGGCTTGGGTCGCAAGGCAACGTCAATCAAGGCCTGATAGTGCTGTAGCTGAATCCTCTTTCGGGTCAGACCCTTGCAGTGCGCGCCAAGCAGGCCTTACAGTGAAAGACAACATGGCCTTTCCCACATGCTGCAAGCTCATGCTTTGAGAGTTGTGATACAGGCAGGATACTATCTGTAATCCGTATGATGGCTATCAGCGCTCACAGCAGCGCATTTGTTCGCCCACATGCAACGCTGCAGACCTTTTCTGCATGACAAGCAGGAGCCTGCTCTGTTTTGCACACAGGCACCAGCCTGGTACAGTGCAAGAGGGTTGCACTGGTGTGCAGGTAGTTTACCTGGAGAGCTACCAGCGCCTGAGGGAGAAGGGAGTTGTCACCAACCTGCAGCAGTACAGCCCCTCTGAGATCAGCAATAAAGGCGATCTCCACCTCTTCATGGAGATCAACGCTCTGCTGAAGCTGGACCCAGGAATTGTCCAGGCCATGGCTCTCATGGCTGAGCCCTCCATAGCAGCTTACAGGTACGCGCAAGTGTTGCTTTGCTGACTCTGAAGCTCTCACTCGAAGCGGCATCACGGCCATCCCTTCAGTGCTTCATCAGGCATCACCCATCATGTCATGCAAGCACGCTGGACCCAGTAATGTGCCATGTGACTGCAGCCCTGTCATCCATCCATTGGTGGCTGTCTGCTGGAGCGGCCTTGACACTATGGCAGCCATGATCTAGCTATGTCTTGCGGCGTATGTGCACACTACTGCCCATGTTTGTCCTGTATGAGTTGGTGGTTCCGTCAGAGCTCAACCCCTGCTCCTTGAAGGGGTGCTAGAGTAGTCAGGGAGGTCATGCAAGCTTTCAATTGACCGCTCACCAGCTTGATTGTTAATCACCTCACAAAGGTATGAATCTGCAGGAGGCTCATGTCAGGCGCTGCCAAGGAGAATGGAAACCGTTACTGCAAGCAGGAGCGCTTGCGGGAGGCTCTCGACAGATACTCGCTGGCCTTCACTCTGGACCGGTCCAACATATATGCCCTCTGCAACCGCGCCAGGATCCACCTCCTGGTATGCATTCTCAGACAACGCGCCCTGTGATGCCCAAAAGGGTCCCAGAAAGATTTCTCCTGTAATGACTCCTAGGGTCCAAAGGAGCATCAGATTATCTTTATGCCTGAGGCTGTTGACCCGTGAGGAGAATTTAGAATGTAGATGTGGCGTGCCCTGTATCTGCTGAGTCCTCTGGCATGTTGCTGTCAGGCATCAGTCAAGCATCAGTCAAACGAGCATGCGTGCAAACAGAGAGAGTCTATTGTTGCCGAAAGGTGATGAGGCTGCACATCTCAGCATCGCTGGGTCTGGAGTTTACTGTCCCAGGGCCTGTAGCCGTGCAATGTGCCGTGCATGCACGGCACTTACCTGCAAAGCAGCGTTCTTCTTGAGAGGCTGCTATATCCTGTGCTAAGGGTGTTCACTGTGCTGCAGCTGAATAACCCTAAGGCGGCTATCAGAGACACCACAGCCGTCATTGAGACCATCCAGGGGAAGGCTGCACCCAGCGACAAGCAGTGCATGGACGTTCTCTACAAGGCCATCTTCAGGCGAGTCGATGCTCATGTCCAACGCTGCCATGAGAGCAGAAAGGGCATCTCCAGAAGCCTTCCAGATCTGCAAAGCTGCTTGGATGCTAGTGCAAATTGGTCCTTAGGCCCCTCTTAGGGTTTGGGGATTTTAGGGCTTTGCGGCGGCCAACTGCTGCAGCGCCACTGCATGGCATAAGCTTGTGACTGCCATGTGCACAGTGTCTCGGACTGTCAGCCTTCTCCATGTGCATCTGAATGATCTGGTCCTTCTTGAGAGCGCCAGGCGCGCCCACGTTATCGTCCTTTAGGCATTACAAGCGTCCAGTCATTCCGCAGCATGCGGGAGGGATTGCTGGACAGCGGAGCCTGTCTTGGTAGGCGGGCAGGCCGGGCCTCTCGTGCGAGGAAAGACAGTGGCTTATGCTGAGCTTTCTTTGCCGGCAACCCTTGAAGCCCACTAAGAGGACATCCTCCATGCAGGAGGGGGAGTGCGCACCATGATCTCGCTCGCGCAGAGCGCCAGCCGCCCCCCATCGAAGCCCTGGAGGACCTCAAGGGGCTGGATTCCAAGCAGCCGGAGGTGATTGCGCTCATGAGCGCATACCATGGGCTCATCCTGCAGGTCCGCCCTCCTGGCTTCCAGTCATCACCCCTCGTACAATGCCACTCAGTTCTCCAGTCCCCTCATTGAAGTAGTCCTGCACAGAACATGGCAAGCTGTACCAAAGCCTGCTAGGGCTGTAGGCTTCTGCATAGTTTGAGGCTTGTTCGCACTCTCTCCCAGTGTGGTGGTGACTGGCGTGAAGCCTGCATCTCTGGCCACCATGCCTCTGGCAAGAGGCTCTTCAACAGTGTGTGCGTGGCTGTCTGTGTATCGCTGTGCCTGGCCAGTTGACCGACGGTTGCAAGAACAGAGGAGTGCACTGGTGGCTCCGTCTACAGCAAAAGCCCGCTCATTGCAGTCGTTTCAAGAAGCCCTTCACCCCTCAGCTACGCCATGTTCTTGGCTATGCATGCGCTTAGAGTGTGGTGCTGCTGCAGTTTGGAGGAGCAGAGGAGTATGCTGCGCTGGCGGGCCTCTTTCCCAGCAAGACTTCCGCAGCGCCGCCCTCCAAAGCAGACCTGGCGGCCATGGGCGAGGACTTCGAGGGGCTCTCCAGGGAGGAGATGCTGCGCAGGATCGAGCATCCCCGCCCCAGCCCTACCTCAGGGCCTCTCTGCAACGGTAAGGCGTGGAACACTGAGCCCTGGGGGGACCCCCGGCTGAGGGCCCCCCATGCGCTGCATGGCCCACCCATCGCGCCTGCCCCGCGCATCCTCGCGTGATGGCGCTGCGCCACCCCTTGGGTGGACACGGCATCAGCGCTGGCTCTGACTGGCAAGCCCACCACCTACCTCCATGGCCCACCCCTCTCTGCTTGCATGCGGCCCACCACCTGCTGCACAGTATGCTGTCTTGCATGGTCCATGAAAGTCTTCGCCTTGCCTGACATTGCAGGCCCAAAGGCTGGTGATAGCTGCAAAGTGGTATTGCAAGGGCGCGCATGTGTTGTGCCTGAAGTTTTGGGTTGGCATTGAATCTGAGACTTGACCCATGCAGATGCACTGCTCGAAGTAGATGAGGCGCCTAAAGAGGCGCCGCAGGGCGCCAGCAGCGCTAAGCAGTCCAAGGGCGCAGCCAAGACGCAGGCGGCAGAGCAGCCAGGAAGCAGCTTCGGCTTCAGCTCCGACGCGCCAGCCAGGGCGCCCAAGGCAGAGCGCGCCAAAAAGCGCAGCCGGGCAGCGCCCGAGGAGATCGAGTGCCCCGGCCCAGCAGCTTCCGGCAGTGCAGCAGCAGCTGCCTCCAGCTCAGCAGGCAGCGGCGAGGAGCCCAAGAAGGATGCCGGGGGTGAGCAGCAGCAGCCTAGTCAGGCACAGGGGCCTATGATGGGAGCCCGCGAGGTGAGCCTGGTCCAGAATGTTGCGATGGGCCTCAAGCTGGAGCAGGATCTGAAGCTTGCCGTCGAGAGGGCTGGCATGGCAGGACTTCGCGACCTGCAGCTCACCCGAGAGGAGGCCCTCGTGTATGGGAGCTGCCTCAGCAAGGGCTACAGCAACTACCCCAAGAGGCTGTCCATTGCGGTGATCGAGCAGCAGGACAAGGCTGCAATGAGGGTGCAGGAGCTTTGCAATGAGGGTGACTTCTCGGGTATGCCCTTCAGCTACTCTTAGAGCCTCGTGTCCCCACACTTGCAGCACTGCGGCCCACACCCTTGACTTGTCAGCTCCTCATGACGTCCTGTATCACTTTCTCTTTTGGAAGCGAATAGGCTGCCCTTGAACAGGCAGGGAATAGCATCTCATCTCTGCTGAACCTGCCCTGAGGTTCCACATGACATGTGCACATCTGCTCTGCTTGGAGTGTGCAATTTTGCGCGGGACCATGCACCACACTCCCGTCCTGCTGACAGCCGTATAGGGCTGCGAAGCATGAAAAGTTGCTGTCTTGCCTGGTACAACTTTGAATTTAAAGTTCTGCGTGCCATGCAGCTGCTGCGTGGCTGCTGGTGGGTCTTGGCCAAGTCACCGGAGACTCAGAGCGGCTAATGGAGGCAGCCCTCTGCTTCATGCAGGCGCACAGGCTTCCAGGTGTGTTCCCCGCGGAGAGCGCAGTCACAGAGAGTGCACCGCACTATGTGAGGGTATCCTTGCACGCTGCCTGGTGACAGTAGCTCTCCTAAGCCCTCTTATCAGAGGCCTCGTGATACCAGTTTGCATTCATTGCCAAGCAGAGGCGGCTGGGCCTGATCTGGCCCCAAGGTCCCTCAGCAGCGGCTCAGCACTGTGTAGGGAAATCTGCCTTGCTTTTGCTGCTAGCACAGAGCGCCTTTCAGACAGCAGTGCATGCACCGTATGGAGTCCTGGCACTGAGGGGCTTTCTCACACGTGTGCAGACTCGCTTACCTGCGCGGCGGCCATTCTCACCAGTGACCCCGGCAACCTGCCTGCTCTCAAGCATGTGACCGTCATCTGTGAGCGCTTGGGCCGTTTCGCTGAGCTGGTGCGTTCCTATAGTGAAGTCGGCTGCTGGCCCCTTGTCTTGTCTGCCGGCTGTGATGCTAAGCCTCTGCACGGGCTGCAACCCTGTTGTACAAAGCATGCCAACTCTGATCATGTTTGCTTAGCAGTGTAGGCGTGCTAGCTCTGGTCAAAGTTGCTTAGCAGTATAGGCATGCATGGAAGAGGCTGAGGTGCCTGCATTCAAAATACGCCTCTGGTGGGCCTGATTGGGTGAAGCTGCTCTCTCATCTTCGCTCGATAGAAATATGTGCGTGGACTCCTTACGCTGGTTCGCAACAAACAGCACAGTCCCTTCTAGTTTGAGAGCTGGGCAGACATGCAGCCTGAGTGGGTATGGTGGGCTTGCATGCCATGCAGAGACTCTCTATCCTTTGAGCAGGATGACACAGCTTCCATGTCATGATGGGTAATCCTGCTGTGCATGCTGCGCAGGCGCAGGCGTGCACCAACATCCTGGGAAGCCATGGCCACCTTGTGGCTGTGCGAGAGGTCAGGGCATACGCCAGCCTCAAGTCCGGTGACATGCAGACTTATGAGAAGGTAAGACTCGCAGCGCCTAAACAGTCAACATGCATATGGATTAGGAACCCATGATACTGCATATCCTTAAGAGCGAGTCTCCTGCCAACTAGCATGCTACCAACAACCAGGCGGGCATAGCTTGATTTGCTTATCTGTCTTGAGCATGCGCCTTGCAGGGAAGCTGCACCTCAAGTGCTCCATCAGGTGTTGCATGTGCGGGCTTGGTGCATGGCCAGACGCTCTCATGTGCTGGCATGCAGGATGTGGACTTCCTGAGCAAGCTACCAGGCTGGAGGCCCGTCATAGTCGATGCGGCAAACAGCGCCCGCCCGGCTGGCAGGCCAAAGGGCAAAAACAGGACTGCAGCCCGCAAGTAGTGCGTTGCAAGTGGGAGAGTCGCGCATGCCCGAGGGTGCTGCGAGGGCATATGAGCACCATGATCCTGCCCCATTGACAAGGGCGGACAGGCAGCAGGGCTGGGTCTGGAGATGCAGCAGAAGAGCTGTGGAGAACAAAGCTGTGCCGGAGCCACTGTGAAGCCCACATCACGCAGCTGTGCTCGGCAGGTATAGAGTGGCAGAGCCAGGCCTGCGCCAGGGACAGAGAGGATTGCTGAGCAGGGCAGCACAGGCAGGTGTGCTACAGGCGGATTGCAGGTATCCTCAGATATAGTCAGGGCATAGCCTGAGCCTGCCCTAAAGGCCGCACGGGCGCTGCACTTGCCCTGTGTGAACAGAATGCATGCTTTGTGAAGTCATCTCCCAAAAGGTGCAGTAGTGCACGCTGCACGTCACAGCAGCACATGTATATATGCGCGTGCAGCTTCTTCGGTATCAGCACGGTATGCAAGGTGTATCAGCGGGGCTTGCGGGCTGTGTTGCGCTTGTCGTAAGCAAGGATGCAGCTATCTGTGTTAAGCGTCCAAGCTCGTGCAGCCAGAACTCTTGAATCACCTCACACTTCCTGGGAAAGCCACATCCTGTGGCTCCGCTTTTGCAGATGTATCGCAAGTATGCAATATGCATGTGAGCTCTGGTTCTGTTTCAGGGATTTTCAATTCCATTGCCATGTGCTACAATCTGTGCAGGCTGTGTGGTGGCAGAGACATGAAAGATTTGGTACCGGCTTTTGCAGCACTGAGAAATCTGCTAGATCAAGCATGCAGAGGGCACACTAACCCATCGTCACGCAGAGAGCATGCAACAGGTGCATGTTTGACAAGGACGGGTCCTCAAAGCGTGTCTTGGCTTCACACAAGGCACAATATGTGTGTACATACACACTCTGTTCCTGACCCATCATGGGCCATGTGATGTGTCCAAGCATACTTCCTAGATTTAGCACCATGAGAGGCGCCCTACTTGTCTCGAGCACTCTAGGCAGGCATTACACCTGCACTGCCTTACCAACTGGCTTGTCTTGTCATAAAGCTCCTCTATGGACGCATTCCGTACTGCAACGGGCCGCAGGTACATGCATGAGCTGCCGTCTCTGAAATCTTTCTTTGCCTTAGCCTTATAGGCCTTGACAGTGCTCAGCAAGAGGCCTCTCCTTGCCATGCTGTCCGACAACTGGCTCCTGTTCCTTTCACTCATCTCTACCAACAATGGCTGTCCAAATATGTAGAGTGTGGTCAATGCAAAAAGTGTTGTAAGTGGGTTGTCAAAGGACACCTCTGCACTCTCCTTGATAAAAAGCACTATCTCTTCAAGATTGAGCATGCCCGTTGGGATGCAGCATATCATGGATTAGGTTGCCGCTATGATAAGAACCTTCAAGCTTGCTAATGGACGGCCATCGGCTGGCATACAGCGATTCAGTAGACCTTTTGCCTCCATGGCTGGAGTAAGCCACTCTCCTTTTATCCTGCTCACCACGCTGGCGGCACACGGGCCAATCTAGTGCGAGCGTCTCTACATTCAGGCAACGCTGACATATGCTATGTTGCAAGCGAAAAAAAGAGAGCAGGCAACCCCCTGCTCCTTTCTGCACCTCGGTTGTTGCGGCAAGAGTACGCTGTACTGGTTCCCAAGACTGCTCAGAACTATGAGGACTAACAAATGCGTGCACATGAGTGCCCAGCTGGCATCTGGGCTCACAAAGGAGGCATCTGGTTCCCACGGCTGCACAAGCTTGCCGGTCACAACCAGCCGCTTGAGAAGCTTATACCCAAGCACATTGATTTCTTCACATGCATGATTGTCTAAATGCAGGTGAAGAGTCTCAAGACTTGGCAATTGCCCGCTTGCCCGACTCCTCGTATGAAGGCGTGCGCCTCCATCTCTAGATGCTTCAGATGCTGTAGCCTTCCGGCTTGCTTTGTAGCAGCCGCAAGGCCTCGATGCGTAATGTGTGATTGATGACCCATTCCTGGAACGTCCCAGCTGCAACCCAAGGGGTATCCTTGGGAAGGTCCTCTCGTGCTTAAAATTGCTGTTCCTCTGAAGTGATTGTCATACATCCCCTGGGGAGGCCTCCAGCTCTCCCTGCCAATGCAGTGGAAAGCTGAAGCACTTCAGGTTGTGGGAATCTGGCATGCCCGAAAGTGCCTCTGTCAGGCTAGAGAACAGAGGCGAGCCTAGTCGGCGGATGGAGTGCTCGAGCTGAATCTCAAAGGAGAGGGTGATTGGGCCCAGGCACATTGCAGCCCATTTCAGGCCTTGAAGGAGCTGCCAACGAGCTTTCTGTGTTTGTATGCATCTGCAACAAGCCAGCAGCGCCTTCAGTCAGGTAAACTAGTGCGCAACATGTTTTTTCACAAGCAGGCGAAAGGCTGAATCTGCCATTGTGAGGTACACAAGCAAGCACACATCTCACAGGCTAGCTCCTTCACGCAGGCCTGCCAGCTCGCCCACAATCATAACAATCCCCTGATGCGCATTGTGCAACTCCTGGCTTGCAGGCAATGCTATCATTGACGAGGAGAGAGTCGATCACCTGGTATCTGGGGATGCGCAAAAGCACACGTGGCAGGTACATGCAGTAGAGGCTGCGGCAGGCTCGAGCCGGACCCTTTACCCAGTCCCTCAATGTGCCATGCCTTACAATTGAAAATGGCTTTCCTCTGGGAGCTCGAGAAGGTCACCTCCTACATCGCATGAGCTTGGGAATGTAGGTGGATGAACCACAGACTTTAATTCCAGCACCTTCAGAAGCTGCCTGTAGTAAAAGGCTCTATGATGCTACATGTATCGACTTGTTATGCACACAGCATTGCGACTCACAAATTCCATCACCTGCAGATGTGGCGTCTTTCAGCGTCTTTGTCTCTTCGGTGTAGGCTTCAGGAAGTGCCAGTGTCCAATCAGCTCAAAAGAGATGCTGCACCACCTGCGTGTTGCTGCGCCGTGTGGCATGGTAAAACGAGTTCGCGACCGCAGCTCTCTCTCTATGGCTAGCCATCGGACATGTTGTGATGTACCAGCCATGGCTGCATGCACCTTCAAAGTCTGTCAGCAGCCCCAACGTTAGAGTTTAGGCCGAACAGGAGCCGTTTGTCGAGATTGCCCAGGATATTTTTGTCCGAATGAGCTGCCGGTCTACAGCGACGGCTGGCACCGAAAGCGCTTGCTCGACGGAACAGTCCCACCTCTCTGTTTGATCGCCATGAGATGATGTGTGTACAGTCACACCACTTTGCGATCTAGGCTTTCCGGGCCTCAGGGAGAATTGCAATTGCGAGACTCACGTGCATCGTTGATGACCGGGATCAATGACATTAGTGATGTCATCCGATCTAGAGATTGGTCACCACATCGCGCAAAGCCCTGCAACATGTGGCAATTGGAATGCATGCAGGGAGTTCGTCTGTGGAAAGCATCGTTCGCTGGGCAGACTTGCTCACTGTGACGTCTGCTGAGAGAAGCAACGTAGGACGCGCCCGGTTATTTTGCAGGCACGACGCTGCTTCTTGCACCGTACTTGCAATATCAATCATATCGTGCGCATATCAGTGCAAATGCAGTATCAGAATCATCCGTCAGAGCGGACCTATGCCAATCGACTGAGGGTCATGACCGTGATCTGGAGCGCAGTGATAAAGGCCGGAAGAGTGCAGGGTTGACCCGTTAAGTTGGTGCACAATGACAGACGGGTTGTTCAGCCATGGAGGGAGGTAATGCGCTTGCCAGCATTGCTGAGGATTATCATCGTGCTGTAGACAGGTCGTGCGTGCGGCTGGAGTGAGGGGTGCGACAACGCGGATGCGCTCATGTGATGAGGAGCTGGAGACGAATATAATCTCTTGGGAGTACATTCGGGTACCCAGAGCAGCTTCAAAGAGCTAAGCATAGACTGACTCCGGTAGCATCACATGCACAACAGCAGACATGCAGCAGCGCTGGTTGTGGCAGCGATCCTGTTTGCCTGCACCTCGGGGGCCAGTCTACCTTCAAGAGGCGCCACATTACCCCAGCAAGCAGTGGGCAGCGTTGCTTGGCTGCTCACCAACATCAACTCGCAAGAACCAATGTATACCAGCCTGTGGACGCGTTCCAAAGAGCTCTTCAGGCAGGTCTTGCAGCAGAACACGGACGCTGTGAAGTCTGCAGCATCGGAATTGTCGGCCCTGCAGAATGCAACTGGGAGCAGAGAGCCAGACAATGCCACACGGGTGTGTACTACCCTGCCTCTGCCAAGCGGCCGTTGAAGTCTCACCTTTCGTCCTTGGGCGAGGCATCGCAGGCTCCCAGAAGCATGGTACAATACTGTGTGCACCGTGCACACTTGCCGGAGAGTCTCTGCCTGATGCGCAACTTGCATAGCATATGTTGCATGGCAACGGACCCCAGCGTGCTGCACAGGTTGCAATGCACATGCGGCATGGCAATACGCCCAAGTGGTTCCTTGGGCAGGGCGCAGAGGGCGGCAGGGTTGCCAAGAAGGAGGGGTATCGGCGCGTGCTGCGCCGCCAAAAGGCAAATCAGCGCAACACTGAAGACCAATGGCTCAGGTGCCATCGAAGGTACCTGCGCTGCCTCAAACCTCTATATTTTGCTATGAGCTGACTTTCTCGATGCGACACGTTCATTAAGGGGCATCAGGTATGGCTAGCACGTATAGCCTCTAGACATCTGGATTGGCCCTGGTGAAAAGAAAGACCAGTGAAGCTACTTGCAGCAGTCTTCCAAACGGGCACCTTAAAGATAGCCACAGCGGCCACGTAGCTGCACAGTTGGTTAGCTATTTATATGAAGCCAGGATACAGGCAGTTCAAGCTCAAATGTGCAGTCTCCTTGCAGCAAGACATGCCCCGAGAGCTGAGCCATATGTCCATTTGCAGTCTCAGGCTAAGCTGTCTCAGCCTGCGTATGCATCCTCATCATAATATCCTCACCACAATGCCTCGCCATAATGCCATGCTTCAGTTATCATCACAAGGATGGCAATCTGTGGTTTGAACCCGCGATGCACACATAGTGAGTCTGGCAGCCGTGACCATGGGGGCCAGCACAACTACCATGAACTCAGTCTGCGGCCCCATGGCATGCTGAATAGCCGATGAAAGCCCTGCACTAGAAAGGCATGCCTCGCAAGCCGGGCTGAGGGTGGCTGCTGCTGCAGGTATGTTGCAGAGCTACAGAGCAACACGGCCAGCAGCGCGCCCTGGGACGTGCTTTTCTACGGGGACAGCATCATGGAGTCCTGGAGGTGCGTTTTGATGGCTGTTGCATCTCCTGCACACTGGGCTGATATGCGTTGAGCTCCCATCACGGTATCCCTTCAGAAGTTCTGTCGGTCTGAGAGCAGTGTAACACCCTTCAGAGTGCATAGAGCAGAACAGCACAGCAAGGCTCGCATGCATGTGCCTGCCGCAGAAGCGCATGCAGAGGCATATTCAGTAGCTGCAGCAGCGGCTGCCGACGCACATGTCACCCCTCATAGTGGTATGCCTGCCGACGCGCAGCGGCCTTGGTTGGTCTCCAGGCTTTCAGAGGCACTGCTGCTGTTGCTGCAGGGGAACCTTCCTGGGCATGCCGTGGGGCCCTTTTCAGAAGGTGCTGCCGATCTGGGAGGGAAACTTTGAGAGGCAGCCCTACAAGAGCCATGCACTGGGCATTGCAGGTGATGCGCTCTCCTTGAGGCGCCAACAGAGTTGTGGGACTGCATGACAGATTACTGGCACCAACAGGACCCTGCCATATTGGACCACATCAATGCTGATCCTTTGCAGCCCTTCGTAAGCTCGCCCCTGGCAAGGGTGCATCCCAAAGATTTGTGATAGTCTTCAGCTAGATACCTATATGCTTGCGGTGACCGTTCTGCATGTTTCTTGGGAGTGTCGCTTGCTGCGCAGTCATACGATCCAATATGTGATCTAGTCTATATGCACGTGCAGGTGACAAGGCGGAGCACCTGCTGTGGCGGCTCGAAAATGGGGAGCTGCCAAGCGGGGCGCGCCATCCAAAGATTGTGGGTGTCATGATTGGCACCAATGGTGCAGCCCTCCTTCAGGCCTCTGTCAGATTGTATATGCTTGGCACCTGCTGAGCTGCAATTCTGTGAAAGCTTACATTGGGTCAACCCGTACTTGGTGTGGGTACTGTGTGACATTGAGAATGAGATGGCAGGCATCACTGCAAATGTTTAAGCGCAGCAGGGTAAAACAAACAATTGCGCACATGCATGCCTCTGCATCTCCGCCATCTGAGTTGTCTGGGATCGGTGTGTCAGAGGTTGTGTCACGCCTGGGGTGGGCGGGAGACTTCTCAGTCTGGATAACCTCCAGGCATGCACCAACAGTGTCTGCAGATGTTCTTTGGACGGCCATGCTGCAGGCGGAGCTGACGTTGCATGCCATGCGCAGATCTGGTGGACAACTGCACCATGCAGCATGCCGATCAGACAGCGCAGTCCATATTGGATGTGTACCATCTGCTGCACACAAAGCTGCCCAACACTCACATCTTATCTTTGGCAATCCTGCCCAAGGGCGAGACGTGGCCCAATCGCTGCTCTGACGCCATCCTGTCAGTCAACATACAACTGCAGGTGTGTCCTAATCTTTTTACATCTTATGAAGCTCTGCAGCCTGCTTGTTCCCAAGCCAGTCGGATGGCTTGCAGAACGCAGTCAAGCAACCACAGCAATCTCTGCTGTGTGAGTAGCAGACACTGATCTATAGATCTTGCCTGAGTGTGCATGCTTTAGTGATTGTGCTTGCACAGACCCGGTTGTGCCGCAAGCTGGCTCGTGGCGCAAAATTGCAGCCTTGGCAGGGTAGAATATGATTGCTAGGATAGCAACATGGCCTTGCACCTGCGGCCTTTTAGATTTTGCTGGCAGGCGAGTTGTTGATAGTGTGCTATTGCTGACGATCTGCAGGCACAGTTGTTTAGTCCATGGACATTATGCTGCTGTGCAGGCGTTTGCAGAGCTGAATCCAGGATATGTGCACTTTGTCGATGTGGGAATAGCCTTTCTTGGGGATGCGCTGGTGGGTGGCAAGAAGGACGTTTCGGAGGCATTGATGCCAGACTCCCTGCACCCATCCTCAGGTGCGCGCCCGGAACAGTCGTACCAAAAGCCCTACAGCAAGTGCAGGAGATGCAGCCAGACTGCTGTCCTTGCTGTGTCAAGCCACCACGTATACAACATACAATGAAACTCAATCCAGTCAAAGGAATGCTCGAATTTCTCTGTTGGGCTGATTCCACTCTTTAGTTTGAGATTTCAATGAAGAGCCCCGCAGTGACAGCTTTTGCCACTGTCTGTGTCTGCACCGTTTCTGCACGATCATTGCACCACCAAGATGTGCGACCTGCTTTGACGCAGTGGGAATGCGCATCCTGGCAACACGCCTGGAGCCTATCATTCGCAGATTGATCAGTACACCAGCAATCGCCAGCCTGGACAGAGTCGCCGTTGTCTGATTGCGCTTACTTACAGCGCCCAGCCATGCCTCATCCAACACTCTGGAGCAATGGAGCTCATGAGTCGGGGATCTGATGAATGCATGGCTCGAGCAGTTGACCTATTCTACCTGCAGATTTGCGTCGCATGCACCTGGCCAGAGGCATAGTCTTGCGGCCTAGTTCAAGTGCTGCATCTTGTATATTGACAGGCTCTGTCCGTTAGAGGTTTTTTCACTTCTATACTTGATGGTTAGTAATGAGTTGCAGCAATCACAGGTAAGGCCACGCACCAGGACTTACTGAGACATCCAAAAGCACTAGGTCCTTAGCTGACATTTGCAGAAAGATAAGAAAATTAGTACTGCCTTGCTGAGCTGGTGGAACCGGGCACAAGCCTTGATTCATGGCACGCATGCCGTCAGCCGGGTTGACTCTGTCCTGCATGCCACAAGGGCCGGAATTACGGGAAGCTGGGCTAGGCGTGTGTTTTGCGGGAATGATAAGAATGATGGGAGCTCCTGACTATACCGTCCTGAAGTCTGTTTGCCAGTCTCAGCAGGCTCAAATTTGCATTGTGTCTCGTGCTTCCTGGGAGCCATCGTGACAATGCAAACTCTGTGCAAAGTCTGGGTCCACACATCCTTCAGGAGGTAGGAGTGTTCACCAAGGCTGAGTGTAAAGTAAAGACACAATACCATAGTGATTCTTGAGGTGGCCTGATCCAACATTGACAGCATGAGCTGAGGCCAGTGAGGCTGAATTGAGACAAGGCATGAGAGACCTCTTGCAGTTTGCTTAGTGGGCACGTGTCTGCTGGCTCCCTCCATAATGCATATGACAAAGTCCATGTGCATGCGACTCAGCATCGCCTTTCGGTAGAAGTCCGGGACCCTGCTCCCATTGATGTACCCAGTTTCTCTTAGTTGGTAAGTACTTTGCAATCCAATCTAGGTCTGTCGGAAATACCAGCATGCACACTGTTCTGCACTTGAACGCCGGTAGTCATGCTTCGATTTAGCATAGCATACACAGAGCTGTCAATACTGCTGGATCCAAAAAGGCTCGGTGCTGTGCATCCTCTGCATTTATACTGGAAGCTATTGTGGTGCAATCGGCATCATGTCTTCCCATCATACGTGACTCTGCTGACAGCACGAAGGCTCTACCAAGGCTCAAGGTGCAGCTCTAAGTGTGTACGCAGTGCCAAAAAAGGCCGAAGCTGTATCGATACGTGTGTGGTGATGGTGTGATGCCAAATCTCCGTCAGTATCTGACTGCCGGACGTTCTGAAGCAATGTCACCACAAATAGCCTTCTGAACAGCGCGCACAAGATGTATTTCTTATTCTCGTACTCCGACGGCAAGTTAGCACTTTTACTCCATTTCCTTCGGATCTACGCCGTCTAGTAAGGGATATCAGTGAATGTGACCGCCACGAGCAGTATCTGTACGCGTCAGATCCAGCGACGCTACAGGAGAAACATCGTGGCCTACCCTACTTAGCTACTGTCCGAGATGACTCATCTGGGATGACAGCCGGTACATCTCGTCACAGTACTGCCGATATTGGAGCTGTGACGGATCCCGCACTCTTAGCACAAACAGATACCCCCGTGGCTTCTGAAATGTTCATGTAACCAGGGGTGGAAAGTTATTCTTCAGTGCCAGCGGTTGTCAAGCCAGCCACGGACCTCACCGCCTCTGTTGCACCGTTTTGGTCCCGGAGGTTATCAGACGTTGAGTGTCTCATGGGCCGTGTTTCGCAACAAGCATGATTTATTTCCTCGCTTTACTCGCGCTTGCCCCAAGGTAAGTTTTCAAGGGGTGTCACCGAGTGCCGGAATTATCTTGCAGCTTGGGGCTATTTGGCATCGTACGTTCTAAATTCATGGCGCCCTGGTACAGATACACAGTATCAAGTGAGCCAGCCGCATTTCGAAATGACCGCTCGCTGCCGGATCTGGGCAGTAAATTTGCTGCAGATGAAAACCCACATAGTACTTTTGCACTTGGGCTGCGGTCAGTCGCTCTATCGCTGACAGAATCAGAACGGTACAAGGTCATGTTCCCAAAAGTCCAGCTGGTACGCATGTTGTCCGTTCGTCTTTCTCGCGCTGCACCAGCAACACCGAGTCTCAGGCTCCTTTAGACCTGGATTTCAACTGTGTGGTCAGGCAAATAAATGAGCACAGCTTGGTGATGGCCCGTAGGTTGCCATGATGTTCCTCATCAGAGACAAGGTGCATACGGAGAGTGTTTGGAGGGAGTGGCTACTGCCTCTATCCAACTTGGTGCACCCAGACATTGAGTGCAATGCTCAAGTCAAGAAGTGCTACAAGGAGACATTAATACTACAACCAGCAAGGGGCGTCTACGACGAGCAGGGATTCTTCTCGTTCTATGTGCATCCCAAGCCTGGTGCACCTGCTTCCAGGAACGGCAGCATCTTCTATGAGGGCGAAGTGAAGGACCGAGTTGAAGTGCGGCACAGCACACTAGTCACTCTTAGATACTACGGTGTACTAAAAGCAGTAAAAATCCAGTCACAGACCAGTCATCGCTGACCTGTCCTTGACCGGTGTTGGTCGAGTGTTGGACCGGAGGCAGAGTGGACAGCGGGCAGTGCCGAGCTCGAGGTATGGCTGTGTTGGTGTTGTATTGGCTCAGACATCGAGCAGTCCTCGTCCGGTCTCGGTGATCGCGCAGTGTGCGGGCGGAGATCGAGCAGTGCGGTGTCGGAGCTGAGAGCGTTTGGTGTCGGTACAAAGCTGTGCCAGTGCAGTGTGTCATTGAAGAATCCAGTGCTGATCCAGTGTTTGAGCAGTCCCGGTCCACAGCAGGAGCAGTGCCAGAGCAGATAGCGCCCTAATGCTGGGCAGACCTCGTGCAAACTCTATCGAAAATGGCTAGTGTTGGCCCATCCCTTCCGTCTGGTGGCAGTTCAATAGTACTGCAGGGCTCGAGCTGTCCTCGAGCGCCGATGGTGGCCTTTTGGTCCCGGAAAAGAGTCAGACCTGTGTAGGAGCTGTGTGGTTCCAGACCAGCGAGCCCAGGCGCAGAAACCCTCAACCGTGTCTATCTGCGTTAGCAGCTTGAATTTCACCACGGATGGGGCGCGTTAGACAGCTGGCAGCCGCACCACCACATGCTTCGATCTTAATAGGTACATGGCTCCCTAGCGCTGCTGCTGATGTGATTACGAGCAGGATACATGGGGCATTGCCCTGACGTTCAGTAGCGCATCGCCGTTTTGACGGGGCTGCAACATGGATCGGGAGTGCAAAGCATGTTCGCAATGAATATATACCAAGATGGGGGCATGCATTGCCTACTAAGTCAATCTGCCTGCCCATGTGCTTCGCTCGGGCTCGTGGCTTCGTCTCACTATGACGCATGCAGCTGTACATGACGCTACAGAGCAATTGAGGGTGATAATCAAAACCGGGAGCTCCAGCGCTTGGATGCACTGCATGTATCGCAGCGCTGACGCACAAGCTCCTTGCCTTGTGAGCTGCATTGCTCCTCAAAGATCCTTACTGCTAATGAATGTCAAGCGTAGTAACAGCTTCTTTGATGAAGGATGAGTAGCTTGGTTAGGCATATAAATTGTCAGCCAAGTTTGATCTCATTGTGATGAGCAGGGTCAGATCCGGGGCTGCCATGCATATGCGCGGTGCCTTGCCAGAGCATTCCTTGATTATGCAAGCAAGATGCAAAGATGTAGACCAGATGTGATTATGCAGAGCAAAGGTGTGGGAGCACAGCCCTTCTGCCCGCCATCATTACAAAGGCGACAGGCATGACAGCCTGTCGCCTCTGAGAGTGCAGCAACTTCTGCCTTCAGGATTCTTTAGGTGCAGACCGGCCGGATTATTGCACATGTGATGATTGCACCATTCTTCACAAAAATGGGTGGTAGAAGAATCCATGCCTGGCCAAGCAAAGAGACACAGCTGGCACTGTAACCTCAGGCAACAATAAACTAGTATGCTTGGATTGAGCCCACAATGGCAATTGCCAGCAGCATGAGACTTCTACACCCACCTACCTATAGGTGGGTAGCTACAGCAGCATCTAAAAGATGGTCATTGTGAGAAGGATGAGTGGCTTCAAGCAGCAGAAGCTTTATTGTCACATATGGCACCGTGATGCAGGTCAGGCACCCTCGTGACGTTGCCGTCGAGTAGAGGTACATCATGTCCCAATCTGATGGCCATCAACATAACTGAACAGAAACGCGCACATCGCAAGATCTGTGCGGCTTTGAAAAAGCAGCGCTTGTCTGGTTGAATGCATGTGGTCAGACTTCAAACCTGTCCTGAGAACGCAGATTGTGCATATAGGTGATGCATCTCAGCAACACATGGGGCTTGTGCCATGATGATCCCATAGCAACTTGACTGCAGCTGGTGCAATGACTCTGTATATAGTGCGGGCAAGCTTGCCCGCCAAGGCACTTTGTTTCACGGCAGCCTGCTGAGCGCTTGAGAGCCAAACATGCTGCGTAAAATCTCATGAAGCTAAGCTTTGCCAAGAGAAAGTCTAGCCAGCAGACAGGTCGAGGTGCTGCCCCGACACCAGCAAAACCTTAAGCATCTAGAGGTGGCTTAAAGCCAGCTCTAGCCAAAGGGCGCTACATCGAGCAGCACAACATTGAGGAAGCAGGCAGCCCGAACATGCTTTCAGCTGTGCTGCAACACTTCCAAATATATGCTAGCATGACAGCCATCCGAGGGATCGGCTAGCTATGACAGACAGGACTGCATGTGCCCAGCTTTTGAGGAGTCAGATAGCCTGGAGTCCATGCGTGTGCACAACATGTGCTGCTATGTTGCCCCGCATGTGAGTACCTTGGGGTACCTCTGCAAGCCCTAATAAAATGTTTACCAGTGGCACAACACTCTTCCACGGTACAGATTGATGATAAGGGCTTACAAGATGACTTCATGGCAAGTCAGCAGGACGCATCCACTGCAGCAGCTGCCTTCTTGCATGCTATCCTTTGAGGCTGTCTGTGAATGTTTGCTTGTATGTATAGACTCTTCATCCTGTATTAATATTGTTGCTACAGACAGGGCACATCCCCTCCCTTGGAGATCTCGACGTCACAACGCCAAAGGTTGGGTATTGCGTCGCTGTGGGGCTGAAGTGTGGTTGTGGGGACACTGATCACCCAGGCTTGAGTATGCTTTGGCCTTTATGCAGTGCATGCCGTCCTATTATCATGCGATTGGGCTGCAAAAGATGGATCTGGAACAGTTGCATGGTGGCTGTGTTGGGCCCCATGGTTCGGGCTGCCAGACTTCGTATGCCTTGTGCCCCTAGGCTACGGCCCGTGGTTGCTACCCTTGTGAGACTGGTTTGACTGCTTGGGAAAAGTGCTGACATCTGCTCTACAGGCTAGGGTCTAGGGTTTGGCGGCACCCTAAACCCTGAAAAAGTATGGGAGATGCACCACCAACACTGCAGAAGCTCTAATGAGCCTCTGCTCAGCTTCCGGTCCGACCGTTCTCACCTGAGGGACTGAATCAGCACAGGTCCGGCCGCTCTGGCGTTGTGCAGACCATACTCCAGAGCATCTCTGGGTTACTGAACCAACTCTGCATCATCACTGCACCAACACCGGTCCACCGCCAATCACGCTCCGGATCATCTCCACACTGACACTGCACTGCACAAGACTATGTCCAACAGAACACTGCTCTGGGACCGCTCTGGTTGTGCACTGTCTCCACACTGCTCTTACACTGTTTCATCGCGGCACGAACTCCGCACAGTCTCTGCATAAGCTCTTAGTTGTCTCCGCTCTGGCACAGCACGATCGCTGCGTGCTCACTGGAAGGCCATGACTGCTCCATGACCACGCGATGACTGACTTTTTACTACTTTTAGTACACGATACTCACTCATGTGCAGATGCATGTTTGGTGCAGTCACTTTATGACACTGCAGAACTTGCATTGCAGCACATGCGTATACCTGCCAATAGGCTGTCTGAGAGGTGCTCTTACGCCAAGTGTACGCCTGGAATTCCTTTTGTCTGCAATGCGCGCCTGGTGTGCCCACGCTCCCGAAAGACAGTGAGGGGAGCGAGCCACCTGCTCAAGGGTATAGGTGCATGTAGTTGCAAACCTAGTTCTGTGAGTCGGTACGGGTGTCTCTAGCAACACGCAGCAATACCAGTTCATCTGGTAGCAAGTTGAGGCTAACATGAACTGGCATCGTGACGTAATCTTTCCAATTAGGCATGCGCGGACGGAGTGTGGCTCGCATGCGCTCTCACAGGCAACCCGCCGCCTGCTGCAAGCAGCGCTGGAGAACCCCCTCAACCAGCGGTTTGTGCTCCTCTGCGGCTCTAGCATCCCATTGAGGCCGGCGCTGCTCACACAGTCTCAGCTGATAGTCGAGAAGAGGAGCCGCTTTGATGGCTGCGATTTCTCAGGGGAGGTTTCACAGGTCAGTAGTCCGTTTAATCTATCATAGAAGCTCTTTAACGGTCTGCTGCGGCACACCAACTCGTGTCTTGGCAAAAACCAAATATGGGACGTTGCCCCACCCGGTATCCTTGCTGTCGGGTCTGGCAGGTTGGGTTTTGAGTCTCGGCATCCTGGAGGCTGTGTTGACGAGGACCATGGCGACAACATATGTGTCTGCAAACAGCGCATTCGTGCGTCACAAGTGCTGGTACAGAGCAGGTGATGGAAAGACAAGCTAGGTCTCTGAGCATACCGCACGGACTGCATGGCTTGACGGGCTCTCATACAAGCAGAGCAGCTGCTTGACAGTACGAGAGCCAGTGTGTAGCAGGCCCAAGACAAAAAGGCGTGGAAATGCTGGGCTCTTACCATCCTTGATAGCGTCCCATGCTGCCTCAAGCGTGCTGGGTTCCCACTGGCACTGCTCGAGTTCTTTAGGCTCTAGCGTCATGAGCTCCACAAACATGGGGCCCAAGGCCTCGATGGCTTGCAGGGTATCGAAGACGCCCTCCACACTGCGATATAGAATGGCATTTCGCACTGCTGCGATATCGTTCTCTGATCCCCGTCCCCTCTTCAAGGCTGACCTAAGAAGGGCAGCTGCAGCGTCTTGTTTCGGGGCTCTCAAATTTTGCGCAAGGATTCCCAGGTCCCTGTCGTTGCTGCGGTCTGCGAGCGCTGACATGTGAGACCCGTTATCCCTACGACACCAAATATGCGATAGGCCGGCGATGTCTCAAAGCTTGCCCTGCGAAATCCAAGCACACTGATAGAATAAGCAACGCGGCCCTCATAGTGTGCAGCTCATAATATCAGGTCTGCTGTTTGCAGGGTTTGCCGCAAAACTAGCCCATATTGAGAATTGTTGAACCCGAGATTGGATCCGTCAGCATCGCTCACTTTGATGCCTAGCCGGCACTTGGGCTCATGCTGCACTGGAAGCACACTCCAAGAGTCCATTACCAAGTGCCTGAGTTGCTGACATCCAAGCACATTGATCTCATCACGGTGCTCATATCTCTCATATAGGTACAGTGTTTCAAGATTAGGCAGCTGCGTTGCAGCATGCGACACTCCTTGTGCAAATACATTTGCCACCATCTCCAAGTGCTTGAGATGATGTAGCATTCCAACACCTCCAGGAATTCGTTGCCCACTTGTGAAGTTGTTCCACACAATGCCTTTGGGGAGCCGCAAGGCCTCGATGTATGGTGCTTCCTTGAATACCCACTTCTGGAAGGCTTCGCTTGCAAGCACAGCGGTGTCCGTTGTGGCTGGCATCGCTGCAAAGCTGAAGTACTTTATATTGCGCAAGCACGTGTTGCTTGCAAACGCATCTTCTAGGGCAGATATCAGAGGCGGGTCCTAGCGGGGCAAGGATGCCTTCCTTGATTGTTAGAGAGCGAGTGGTCGATGATGTGCGATTTGCAGCACATGTCATGCGTAGCATCGTCAAATTGCGCACGCTCTGCTCCAAGCTGCCTGACATCCCCCAGTCCTGCAACCAGCCAGTCCATTGGTGAGCGCACTTTCAACTGATTGTGCGCACCTGGCCGCTTTTTGTATATGCCCTAGGGTGCTATTGGACAGTGACTGGGAGGCGTACATGCGCACTGCTGTGAAATAAATTGCAGACATGCAGCCACTATCCGATACACTGGCGCGTAGGATATTGGTCTCACAGGGTTTATCACTCAAGTCACCTACCCACAATTCTGGGACCTCTAAAACTATGCTTGGGAGGGGCATTCTGAACAGGCTGCGACAGGCTTGTGTGGGACCCCGTGCCCAGTCCTTTGGCATCAAGTGCAAGAGAGTCTCACTGAACACCTCCTCTGGGAGACCAAGAAAGCCGTCACCTGTAATCATGAGAATGTAGTTTATTTTCTTTCCATGCACACAGTGGCGGTGCTAAGTGTTCCAGATACCAGAATTGCCTTTGCGTTGTGTCCAGTATGATGGAATCAATCATGCGCACTCGAATAAGCCCATCTCGCTGAGGGATAGAGTGTGGCATGCGCCCAATTGAAGGGGAAAGACATAGTCTGATCCTGATCAACCCCAGCGTGGCGATGTGGTATCATTTATGCCTCATCCTGCAGCTTTTGTGACTTTCGTGTCTTCGACCATTTTGTCGTAGGTTGCTCCGGCCGACAGCTTCCACACCGCTTTTGGCCTTCCGTAGGGGATCTGCACCCCTGCTGTGTTGCCACGTGCTCAGACATCCTCAATCGAAAATAGCTATTTAGTCGAGAAGAGCTATTGCGGTACTTCTACGGTTGTTCGTCAGATGATCTACTTCTTATGCTGCATCCAGCTCCAGAGCCGGTCAAAGGTCAACGCCCGAGACCAGCACGTGCATCCTCTGTCCCAACAGGCAGGCATTGCGCACAGATGCAGAGGGCTGCACAGACTTCACAGGTAGCTTTATACTCCCACTACCTGTGTTTTCATGTCAGCATAGTCGTTCATCGTCAGATTACTTTAAAACAATCGAAAAGGGCCTTGCAGTTCAAGTGCCATAGAGGCATTGCATGAGGGCAATGTTGGCACAGTGCAGGACCTTATGAGCCGCGCTCTATCATGATGTAGCCAGTCTTCAATGCAGTGCTGCTGCCACAAACATGTACAGAGATACTCCAGTGAATACCTAGAGGCACCTGCACCTCAGAGATTGAGCTCAGCAGTGCTGACACCCATTTATAGTGAGTATTTCTGTGGCTCACACGACGTGCAGATGTAAGGCAAGGCTCGTTCCTTTAGCTTCCTATATTTGCGCGATGCCTGATTATCTCATTACAAGTATTTGGAATCTGACAATAAGTGCGACATAATGTGTAGTAATATATAGATCTGCTGATTCAACTTTGCACTATTGCTGTGTGGCAGGTGAGTAATGCATCTCTGCGAAGCTCTGCAATTGGCGCTCCCGTTATCATGCTGAGGCAAGCTTGACTGGCATAACACTATGACAGTCAAATGGTTTAGGTTGCTTGTTCATGTTGCCGCTCCAGACAGAGGAGGTCCTCTCCCCTAGAATCCCTCGACGTCACCAAGCCACAGGCTGGGTGTTGCGTCGCTGTGGGGCTGGAGTATGGGTGCCTTGGTGTGGGGACACCGGGTCTACTTTACCCAGGCCTGTGTATGCCTTGGAGTCTATGCTGTGCATGCTATCTCAACATCATGCAATTTGGCTGCTGCAGACTGACTGCATGGTGACTGTGTTGGCCCTCATGGTTGAGGCTGCTAGACTCCCACGTATATGCCCTATGGCCCTAGGCTACGGGTTGCCTCCCTTGTAATAATAATAGACATTATTTGATGTCTCCAAACGTAGGCGACCTTGCCTATCCCATGTCCTGGCTGCCGTGTTCAGTGTTTTGGCAGTCTCTATGCATGCCAAAATTGGTATGATGCCATACGGGTGAGATCACAGCTCTAAAGCATGATTGCCTTGCACACCTGAAGGGACACCTGAGACTACTGCAGGGCGGAGATAATGCCAGGTCTGCATTGTGACATGGAGATGTAAACCCGGCTTGAAGCACACAGTCCTTGCGCTCGGGCCCACTACCTTGCCCAAAAGCGCTGAAAGGCCTTGCAGCTCCTATCAAAGGCCGTAGCCAATCTGATGCACAGCCTGATAGAATAGACTGAACAGGCTCTAGCCTGCAACTTTATAAGGACGCCTCCATGCTGAGCGGTAGAACTGTTACTGAACAGATTGCGAAATGATTTGATGTGTCTGAAATGCCCAAGCTTGGCCAGTTGTACTGCAAATCACGCCTGCACAGGCAAGGATGCCTCAATGGACACTGAAATGCAATGTGTTCAGAGCAATGACAAAGATACCCCCCGCTTAGGCCGGTAGCGCAACCTATACTATCATTTAGCCCTTCTCTTACTGTCAACAATAAAGTGAAAGCTAGTGTGCAGATGCAAGTCAGAACTTGGCCCTGTTAAAACTGTATCAGATCACCTCTCTGGAGACAAGCCCAACTACGCGTTGCTCTTAATGGCGGGCACGGGCAGTCAAGTACACGAGTTGGAAGTACATGTTGCAGGGCTGAGCTCATACCTGTGACAGCAGCCGCGTAACATCTTCCGCACAGAAGGCACCATTGGCGACCAGCTTTGTCTGCTTTGCTCGCCACAGCATTGATCCAGAGTCTGCCTCTGGCTCGAAGCTTGCGTCCTCATCTGGCTCACCAGCAGTCTGCACCCATATGCCTTTCCGTCATTTCGCCTCAGGAAGGGTAGGACATTGCAGGACACAGCTCGTTTGGCTAAAGCTAGGGGCCAGGCCTTACATGCAGATCTGCACCTGACAGGCATGCTGCAGGCAAGTACCTATTGTCTGAGGAGGCACTAAATTGGCAGCAAAGTGGCAGAGTACAGCAGCCTGTGCCTGAGGGGAGGGCCTTGCCTCGGTGTCTCTTGTGCCAACTGAAAGCCAGAGCGGAACGGGAATCATTCTGTGACGCGCTATCGGGTTCGGCATCCCTGAGGAGCCTCCTTTCTTATCAGCAATGTCACCTGTACCATCAACACTCGGTCATGCAGTGCCTATGGGAAGCTCACAAGGCCTGTGTGCCTGCCAGAATAGTTGTAGACGACCACTTGTGCTTGTGCAATGACATCAGGCATGACTTAGGGCCTACCTGTGCCCATCTGACGGCCTCTAAAGCTTGTAGGGCTGGAGTCATGGATAATTTCTCGGCGGATGTCAAGCAGTCCCAATAGCTCATCAAGTATGACAAGCCACTCGCCTGCGCACAGATGCTGTGAACAGCTTGCAAAAAGAAAAAGGAAAATATGTAGCATGCTCTGCTGTGTGCACCTGATCTGCGCACATATGCTCTAAGGGCTTGCCAAGAAAAGTACATGTACAGCATACTCTGCTGAGTGCACCCTCATCTGCAATGAGATCTGCTTTGTAGGGCTGCATGCATATTAGGCAGTTAGTGCCGTGCTTGACTGGGTCCAGGCTATATCCTCAGGCCCTCAGCATGCTCTTGACATCCTGACATGCTCTTGCACTGCAATAGGCTCTGGCACCAAAGGCTGATGCTTACCTGTTGCATCCCAGCTGTCCATATCATAGATGCTGACAAAGGCAGAGGCAGGCGGAAGCATGGTGACAAGTCTCAGCATCTGGCGGATGAGGATTGGCATCCTGGAGGCTGTGTTGAACAGGATCATGGCCACAACGTATGTGTCTGCATACAGCACAGCCGCGTGTCACAAGTGCTAGCACAAGGGTGTTGATGGAAGCACAAGCTGTGCCTCTGAGCATGGCTTTCTGGCTTGGCGGGCTCACATGCAATGTACAGCAGCTGCGTGACAGTGCAAGGGTGGCTGTCAGCATGCCTTCATGCCCAAAGACAATGAGGCATGTGGATGCTGGGCTCTTACCATCCTTGATAGCGTCCCATGCTGCCTCAAGCGTGTTGGGGTCCCACTGACATTGCTCGAGCTCTGCAGACTCTGGTATCATGAGCTCCACAAACAAAGGGCCCAGGACTTCGATGGCTCGCAAGGTATCCAAGACGCCCTCCACATTGTGATACATGATGGCATTTCGCACCGCTGCGCTGTCATTCTTAGATCCTCGTCCCGGCTTCAAGGCGGTCCTAAGGGAGGCAGCTGCAGGAGCGTCTTGTTTCAGAGCCCTCAACTTTTGCGCAAGGACTCCCAGGTCCCTGTCGTCGCTGCGCTCTGCGAGCGCTGGCATGTGAGACCCGTCATCCCTACGACACCGAACATGCAATGGGCCGGTGTTATCCTCAAGCTTGCCTGCTTCAGCGAAGCGTTCTGATAGGATGAGCAACGCATTGCAATGCTTTCATGTACGTGCAAGGGATCGCGTACCCATCGGCGAAGACAAGCACAAGGAAGGCAAGCGCGACGACAGGCATGTACAGTCTGCACGGCATTGGATCACTGCTGGATACTGCTTGCCAAGGTGCTCGCGTCGATGACTATGATCGGAGACCGCTGTCACTGCTGCGGTGCTTCACTGCGGCCCCGGCTCACACTGCATACCTGGGAGCACAAATAAGGCAACATGGGGCAATGCCTGGCTAGATCAGTTGTCTGTCTTCTGTCAGTCTATGCGAGCATTTGGTACAGGCCGTGCCAGGGGGTCTAGAGGAGATCCCGAGACGCATCACCAGTGAGTCAGCACCCGTGAGTCAGCGCGCGGCTTTTCTATATTGCCCTCAGCAGGCGCCTAAATTTGACTGGGAACTAGATTGATGACTTTCCTATGTCTATTCATGGCTGAAGGGGGCGGCGCCGCGAACAGCGAGACTGCGGTTACTCTCAGCAAGGGATCAGTGGGCCAGGTTACTCACAGCGGCTTCAATCAGGGGTGACAACGTGACGTGGCATTTTATATATTGTCATCCTATACAAGAGCCAAGTTGCCCCGGCGCGACACCGTCCACTAAATTTTCGAGGCAAGGGCGCGTGAAAGCTGGACTCTTACCACCACAGGCGCCTTCATTTGTATAGGGGCAGTTCTTGGCTCACCATTCGAGCGTGATGGGTGAGTCGGAGCCACCGATGCTGCTCCACTTTGCCGACCTTGCCACGTTCTGCGGCAGCCTGTTGCAATAGTGCGACATGCTTGCAGCTTTCTTGCGCGATGTGATCAGATGTAATCATGCCGTGTGAAACTTGGGAATGTGAACAGGCACTACATGGTGTCAATCGCCGGGCATGCCGAAAAGTAGTCACATCGCCACGCCAAATGCTTTGCAGGCCCCTTCAGCGTCACCTCTGCGGCCAGTATGCGTATTTTACTCTTGATATGCTGCGCTGCTATAGCTATCGCACAGCAATCCCATGACCGTCATTTGCTGGCCACTATCAAGAGACGGATGCGCTCGCGGACAATTAAGAAGGCTGACGGATGCCCTGAGAAGAGCATCTACATTCTTGATTTGAATGACATTGCAAAAGACAACGGCATGCCACCATGCGACCTTGAGAAGGTGCGTCATGCTGCCAGAGACTTGTCAAGCCTAAGTGACTCCACGAGAGCCCCTGTAGTGCATCAAGAGCCAACTGAATTGCTCCTCATCGCAAACTCATGCGCAGGATGTCAAAATCGACCCGAGCAATGGCATTGCATTTCTGCCAGAAGCTCCTCACATGCAGCCCCCTGCCAAATCGGCCCCAACAACCTCTGCAACACACGGTGCCCCCTGGTGGATAAAGCAGGCCATTGCTAGCAGCGCCTCCGTCACAGATAACATGGACGAAGCCGATGTCATCTTTGTGTATGACCTCTGCTACTACCAGCGGTGGCTTGGTCAGGTGAGGAATGGTGCTGTACAGGGACATGTCTGTGCTTTAGTTGGACATCTGCAACCTCCTATCACCCCATCACAGCACACATGCAGGAATCTATGGACAGTCTCTTCTACAGGTGCTAGCAGATGGTATCAGTCTGACGGCTCAAAGAACACCACACAGCATTTGAGAATTGTATGTCTGCATCTGTTTTTCCGTCACAAGTATATCAATGTTGGCCTTGGAAGAATGGGTGGTAGAGTTGTGCTGATGCTAGAGACCTTGCGTGCAGGTGCATACGCGCGGCTATGTACCGACAGATCAGGAGTCTGAAGCGGGCAAGCACTTCATGGCGGGATACAAGGCAGTTGCTCAGCTGGATCGCTGGAAAGTGAATGATGGCGCAGACTTCGTTTTCTTTGACCCGCATCAGGGCTTCACAGATGGCACCTCTGACAGCGAATTCAAGCAATTTCTGTGCCAGACATCAAAGAAGTCAATACACATTGTCTCTGAGAGAGGACAGCTAAATCTCTGCCAGGTGCTGTACCCGTCCCTGGCAAGTTTTGCTCATGTGCATCTTCACACAATGTCAGTGCACAGACAAATGACTCCAAGCAGTGTGTCAGACTGGTAGAAGGGCAAATGCTATACCAAAATCTCTGCAGCTTCAGGGTGCAGATGTGCTCCTTATGACAAACATGGTCTTAGGTCGCAAGGGAAGCCAGAAGTGCAAGTTGTTGCTGCATTGGCCAGAGACTTGTATTGGTGCCAGGAGGAGCAGGCACTGTGCATGCATCTTGGAACAAGCAAGACAGTCGTCTACCAGACTCCTTTATTGCTGACGTGATTGACGCAGTCAAGGCGCTGCTACTGTCAAGTGGCTGCCTTGGGTGCTCAAATGTGCTGTGCGTGCTCTGCAGAATTATTGGGACCTGCACGATAAGATGGTGATAGCCCCATACGTGGCTGGTTCTGCTGACGTGACTAAGCCACTTGCGCACTTCAAGGAGCCCGTACTATCAATGGCTGAGCGGAAGTGGTTGTTGCACTTTCGAGGAGGCTGTCTTCCATATGGCTTCATGTTCCCAAATCAGACCAAGATTGTTACTGGTAAGGTGAGAGCACAGCCTCTGAAGCATGCGAGTGAGGTGTGCTGTGCACTGTAGGGCAATCTGAGAGCCTACAAATGCTACAGAGTGGCAGCTGTATCACTAGCTCTTATAGTAGAAGATGTCTATGGCTCCACTCGGATCTGCATAAGATCCGAGTGGATCTTATGCAGGCTTCATGGGCGTAAGTAGCGCTCACAGGCTCACCTTTCATGCTGCCGCGCAGGTTGCAAGACACTCTGCCAACATCCTCCTGCGCAATGCGGGTGAGGATGTTGACACGCACTGCACCGACCGCTTCCTGAATGGCCAGCACATGAGCTTTTCAGAGGTAAGCTTTTGACAGACCCTGCTGTGGCCAATGCAATGATGCTTGCCACAGCAGCATTGCATTGGCAGTGAGATCTGACAGCGCGTCTGTGCTGCGTGTGATGCCACCACGCTGTCCCTGCTGTGACCGTGCGCACAGCTAAGCAGCGCAATGACTCACCTGAAGCATATGACCGTGCTGGATGATATGGCTCTCTCCTAACAGAGCGCCCTTTGCATCTGCGCTCTGCTGCTGCGGGCACGTTCTGTGCGCGGGCTGCACGCTTATGGTGCTGTGCAGCAGGCATATATCTTACGTCTGTATGGCCTGCATTGCAGCTGGTGGAGCGCATGAGGCAGTCCAAGTTCTGCCTGATGTTGCCTGGCGATGGAGCATCCTCGCGCAGGACTTCGGAGATCATCATGACGGGCTGCGTCCCCGTCTGGCTGGGCCCCTCCTACGCCACCATGCCTCTTGCAGATGTTGTGGACTACAAAAAGTCAGCCCTCTTCTTCAATGTGAGCCAGCACAGGTGGGCTGTTGCTGAGAAGGGTCTTGGTCTGCCACTCTTTCATCACGATGTGCAAGATCACCAAAGCAGCTGCAAGTGGGTTTTTAAGCCAGGCATTTATCATGGTTTTGTGCTGGTCTGTGCCTGATCCTAGCTCTTCTCATAGAGACAATGTGACATATGTTGTCCTAGCAGCCCCTGCAACCCCTTGCTGTTTGAACTCCCCTCCCTATGTTGTCCTCAAGGATGCAAGCATCATTCTGTAAGTCTGGTTTTCACATGTAAATCTTCCAGGCAAAAGTAGCGCAAGCCTTTGCCGCTGAGCTTAATGCATGCATCTGACAGAGATGTGATCGCCACTGCAGTATGTGGCTGGACTCTGAGATGATCTGGGAGAATCCAAGGGATAAGCGGCCAAATCACATACAGAATCCATGGTTCTGGATGCCTGACGCCGACGTCAAGGATGTGATGATAAATGTAGAGACGGTGTGTGCTGCTTCCCCTGCTGCTTCCCCTGCCTGCCATACAGTGCCACCCACTCACCCTGATGTGGCTGTAATTCAAGTCACCTGTGTAAGTATGGCACTCTTACTGCTAGCAGCCTCTTTCCCTCTTCTCAAGCAGCAGGCTGAGTATGTATGCCAGTAGCTCTTGAGACTGATCATGTGGCTATGCGAGAGCTGTGCTCCTGGAGGCAGCTGTGACTGAGCTGTGTCACCATGAGCTGATGACCATGTAAGCCGGGTGTGAGTCCACGATGTGCTTGCAGGCTATGGATGTGGTGCACTATCTGAGGGCACTGCCTGAGGAGGAGGTGCAGAGCCTGCTTGACGCCACTGCAGTTGAGAGGCAGAAGTTTGCATACAGGACCTCACTGGCAAACACTCCCAGCGCAACGAGCATCATTGTGTCCAAGATGTGCAGTCTTGCCGGAAGCAGCGGCAAGGAGGAGAGCCATGTCAGTGATATTGATACTGCTTAAGCTTCCAGCCAACTAGCAAGCCATTAAAGTGTCATGGGCTCAATGACCATACCACCAAGCCTGTTACCACCAAGCCGGTCGCTGGGTGGCAAACTCGGCAAAGCAAACTCGAACATACTCACAGGTCGCTTGTACTGCGACTCTGTGTCCGCAAGTTGCCCTTTGGCACAAGAGTCTAATACGTGCCACAGCGGTGTGAGATTCTTGCCATTGCCAATGCACAAGGCAATATCACAAGGCGCTGGAGCTGACAGTTACTGTGGGCTCAGGCATATTCACCCCCAGGCTTTCAGGAGGATCCTACACTCATATTGCAATGTGGACGGGCAAGCTGGTGTATGACATCCTCTGCTGATGTAGGAGTGCTGAAATCACTGTCTCATTATACTTGAGCTTTGCTCAGACAATAAGCTGCGTTCTATCGTTACTGTCCATGACCTAGCCAAACCCGCAACATCACAAGACAATGGCGTGGGTGCCACGAGGTGATTTATCCAGCAACAAGTATGATGTTTAATGGCCATCACGGTGTGTCTGTCCGATCTGGTGATGGCTTTCAATGTTGCTTGGCCAAGGTGATAGGGCTGTACTCAGCGCGACAACACCTTTGCAGTCTTTGTTACACTAGTATGGATCCATACAATGATATCTGAAATTTGTGTATCTGCCACTGCAAAATTGAGAACCGGCTGTCATATGTTCAGGAGGGCAGGAATGAGTCATTCCTAGCCTTTGGACGGGTCCATATGAAATTCATGAACCAAGCGACGCCCAGAACTTGGGCCATGTAAAATGCATGAGCATATATAATTGAAAGCTGTAAGACTTGGCAGTATCAAATCAATGATTGCAACGGCTAGCCAAGGGACATGTCAGCTTCTGGACAAACTGCTAAGTGTGGAGCGAACTCAACCTACTTGACAGCCCTGAGCCTTGGAGTCCACATAAGTGCAAAAAGGAGGTAGCTAGCATCAAGCATGCAACTCAAACTGCGACCTCTACTTCTGACAGTGTCCATTTGAAGGCCTCACAATCCTAAGCCAATTCCCTGAGGGTCCCTTCCCAAAACGAGGATGGGAGCAGGCGGATTTAATATGGACATGTGCGCTCCCGGGCAGATTGCTTGGCTCTGCGCATGCCCTTCAGGGAGAGACCCTCGGGTCCTTCAGTCCTTCCTTCTTGAGGGGACTGGTTGGCTGCTGCGCCAGCTGTGCCTGCTTTGCTTGCATGGCCTGCAGCTTGGTGTAGTTGTACCAGCACACTCCGCTAAACGCGACGCCGTATCCCCCCAGGCTCAATCCACTGATCTGCACACAGCAGCAGACCAAGGCTCAGCTGCACATCTACGCGCTTCAGCTGCCTGCTGCCCTCAGGCAAGGATACATCATTGGAGAACAGGATAAGGAGGATGCCTTTGGCAGAATGCAAGCAGATTCCACATGCATACACACGGAGCGGGGGGCACTTGAGAGGTTTCCAGGTACAGAAGAATCAAACCTGAGCTTGAAACATGAGGGCTGACAAGCCAATAAGGAGCCAGTCCTTGATCACTCCGGCAACATTCATGGTCAGGGCGCTCGTCTTGCCAATGAGCAGGAAAACGCTCAGATTCAGTCCGAAGGCAATGATACCGTTGGAAAGCAGCACCCACCACAAGCTGGAGTCCTGCATTCTTGCAACAGTTTGGCCAAATGCTTGAGCTTTCATGTGTGATCATCAGGCAAGGGAGACCTAGGAAGCACCACAGACGCTTCTATCAAGAGTGAGACACTAGGTGAGCTTTGTCCAGCAGGCCTTACACATGGTTGCATGGTCAGGACATGAACAGAGTGCTATGCATTTGGGTGTGCAGCACTCAGCTTCCTGGTATTTGAATGCTCCACAAGAGGATACGCTTCTCTGCTGACCACATCAGCAAGCCACACGACCCGATCAGGCGTCTGTGCAGCCCTGACTCAGGGAAAGCAGCATGTGTCTAGAATTGCAAAGGTATGTTTGGAGAGGGCTCACAAAGTGGTGCGCCATGACGGCCTCTCGCTCCACAAAGATCCACAGGATGGACAGGACACCAAAGGACGCCGGGGCAATGTAGTACATTGTCAAGAAAGGGTTGAGTTTCAGGCCTTTTCGCTGCATGGGTGCAATAACACCGGTCACAAGGTAGCTAATCCCGGTAGGACATTCAATGATGGGCCACAACCTGTGCAGATGAAAGATGACAGGCTCTGCCTGAGCTGGATGACTTGCATGCATGCATCATGCTGTGAGATTCTCTAAGCCCAGACACTTCTCAAGGCTGCGGCACGACCAGAGTTGAGTGTGATCCCATGCCGTAGCATGGTTTAAAAACATACCTGAAGTAGAATCTGGACAAGGATGAGGCGAGTCGACTCTGTCGCGACGGCAGCCAACTGCAGGATGACACCCAACACAACCAGTTTGAGCTCACCATAGGATGCGATGGCCACACCCACAGTCACAATTACCTGCAGAAGTGGCACATTGACATGGTCAGGTAGCGTCAGATGTCCACTCTCACTAAAAGGTATGACAATTTCAGCACGGGATGGCCTTTGCAAGCTCTCATGCAAAGGCATGGTCGCTCTATGACAAGGTTCTCTGTTGCAGATATGAAGATGGCTGATACCATTGATGACCAACAACATACTGGCATGCCTTGGCACTGCAATGGTCAGCAGCTCACCATGTTTGCGAGAGTGGTGAATTTAAATTTCTCGATGCCAAAAATGCAGCCCGTCGCAAAGACCGCAACAGGCATCAGTGCCTTGAGCATCTGGATGAAGGCGACCGAGAGATACATGTAGACTGAGTTGCCAAGCCACAGAGTTCCTGCGCAGGTCACAGCTCTCAGACCTCTGTCCGTGCATCCATGTCTGACACTGTATAGCATTATTGCGAGTTCAATGCCGCCCAGCAAACGACTTGTGATCCTCCGTGCAAGCACATGAGTCCAGGACGACCCTCAGCTCTCGAGCGTGTGCCATCACTCAAAGTCTTTGAGCAGCTCACCAGCAAACAGAACAGCCACCGGTACAATGGAGCGCCAGTAGATCGTGGCACTCATGCTCTTTTCAGAGCGCACCCAGCCAGCCTTGACCGCAATTGTGGCCAGTACCGCAGAGAACGCCATGTGCCACATTGTTAGAGTGATGGGGAACGGGAATCCGTAGTAAACCAGGATCCACTTGTTGTACATGATGACCGCTCCTGACAGGGAGATCCAGAGCGCCACATACAGCGTGCCAATCAGCGCCTGCGCCGCAAATGCTAGGCTCAGCAAATATTTGTCAGGTGTCACAAGGTGCTGCGCCAGGTGCAGTGCCGCCTGAGATGAGGCTCGAGTACGGCAAAGCCCGAGCGCCAGAATCTGCTAAGCTTGACATTAGCACAAGCAGAGAAGTGAAGAGGCCACTCTCTAGCAGAGGGCTCATGACACAGTGTGCAGCTGTGCAGTGCTGATCTCATGCAGTCCTTATGGGTGTCACAAATATTGCCTACAGGGTCCTGTACACATACTCTGAAGCCCGCCTAAAGTCTGCTACTCAATAGGTCAGACCATGGCTACAGATTGGCAGCACAATGGCAACGGGAGGTCTCAAGTAGTTGGGCTTGCAACCATTTAACAGGACAGTAACATGCAGCTCTGCCATATCTCACCTGGGAGAATATAGCGCATCGGCCACTAGGGCTTGATGCCACAGCACCCTTTTCTGAGCGCTCGACAGCGGTCTTTCCATTGAAAGGCGTCTGCATCTGCGCCTGCAAGTAGATGCAACAGCCATTGTTGTATGGAGCCTGCATGAGGATGGCCTTGGATAACGGCAGGCAGAGGCCCCATGCATGGGGCATATGCTGAGGAAGAGGGATGTATGTGCTCGTTGTGTGGCCAAGTAGAATTGCAATGAGAAGCAAGTTGAGGGGCTGGCACACAGATGCTCAATATGCTGTAATGCTTCTGACATTTTCTTTTACACCGCTGCATCTTACCTCAGCGGCTGGCAATGCCTGGTAGGCACCCTTCGGAGCTGCCATCTGGATTGCGGCGCTTGAGCCTCAGGAACGGCGTTGTCTTCTGCGTGGAATGCAAACCTTTTTAGCAGTGTGGCACTATTGGATCAGCATACAGCCACGACGTGACTTGGCGAAACAGAATCGAGGCCGCAACATGCCGGACTGCCAAAACACAGCACGTCGCGATCAGTCCTTTCTGGACTCTCACCAGGGTTGGCTATGTATAGAAGATTGATCTTGGTAAGCAATACTGCAAAGACGCCAAGCTTGCCTATGGGAGGCGGGATGCCGGAATCCGTACCTTGACGATGTGGAAGCCCAGTGGTCTCGCGGGATGGGCAACAGGATCTGGCAGCGAAGGATGAGAGAATACTTGTGAAACTATTTGTATGGCGGTGATGAGGCCGAAGGTCGCTGGAATGGGGCACGGGAAAATGGTACCATGTGACAAAGCATCAGATCACCGAGGATGACTCCATCGCCTTTTGATGTGACGGAGTCTGTACTACTCACCCGTACATCGCATTGGCTGTCCCCAAGGCAACCCGCAGCTGCTTATCATTGCCGCATACCCACAACAGGATCAATTGAAGATTGCCAACGGCCTCTCCATCAAGCTCGAGCCTTGCGATGTGTCTTCCGAAGTTCGAGGAGGACCCTAACGTACTGAAGGTTCGCAAGGACATCTTTTATGGCTGAGCTTTAACCTTACACTGATCACAAGTAAGTCAAGCTCAAGAGCAGACATCCGATCGAATGCTGCAGGTGTCTGTGCTTATCGTTGGCGCGGGCCCAACCGGTCTGGGCGCTGCCACTCGCCTCGAGCAGCATGGTCTGAACAACTGGCTGATCGTCGACAAGGTGGGTGATCTTGCTATCCCATTATTATTAGAGTGATGGCAGAGCCCTTGCCCTTCCCCATGGGTATTCGTGAGAGAATGTGATATCGAGCATCTTCAGCATCGGATTTGCAGGCGCGCGAAGCAGGTGGTCTGGCATGCACGGACGTCACATCAGAGGGTTTCTTATTTGATATGGGTGGCCATGTCATCTTCAGTCACTATCAGTACTTTGATGAGCTGATAGACACAGCAGTTGGCTCTGGTGATGCCTTCTGGAACACGTTACAGCGCGTCTCGTGAGTTTCTCCCTCCTTGTGCCATCCCTGTGTCATCTTCTGGTAGGTAGGCTCCTTTAAATAACGCAGGCATGGCCTGCGCTGGACATTGAGCTTCTGACATGTTGCTTTGGACTTTACAGTTATGTCTGGATCAAGGGCAGATGGGTGGCATATCCCTTCCAGAACAACATTGCCGCACTCCCCCAAGAGGACCAGGCAACTTCCGCAAGCCCTGAATCTTAGGAGTCCAGCTTAAACCCTGGGCAATTCATGACTGTGCATGCCCATGGCCTCTGCTTCTAGTGTGCTTTGCTCACAGCCCCCTCTGCAAGAGCCAAGTCTGGTAGCACGTTGCCTGTTGCAGCATTCAGCCAAGACTGTGAGCACTTGCAGCAGCCACAGCAGCTGGGGTGAAAGGTGCGCTGCTTGCAGATCAAGTGCCTGTCAGGCGTGGCAGAGGCCAAGGTCGCCAATGCTGTTGCCCAGTCCAAGCCCAAGAACTTTGACGAGTGGATCCTCCGTGTCATGGGCACTGGCATAGCCGACCTGTTCATGCGCCCCTACAATTTCAAGGTGCACAATTCCCCGAAAGCCCCCTGCTGCGTGCGCGCCCTGCAGCTGGCACCAGAAAATAAGATGTGCAGGCTGTGCCAGAGAATCATAGTCGTTGCATTTTGGCCGCAGTTGCGGTGCAGCAGCACTGTATGAGCTGCCAGCCTACCCTGTCGCCAACAGCGGAAAGCTCCTGTCTGTGCAGGTCTGGGCCTTCCCCACCACAGCCATGCAGTGCGAGTGGCTGGGCGAGCGCGTCGCCACTGTGGACGCCACGCGCGCCATCAGGAGCGTTATTGAAGGCAAGGAGGACGCTGGCTGGGGCCCCAACGCCGTTTTCAGGCAAGCCAACCCTGTCCAGCCCCATGCGCACAGCTAATGTCCTGATGCGCGGAGTCAAGACAATGCTCTTGACAGGCGCTGCTTGCCTTTTATGTGAGCAGAATGAGGAACTGCCATGCTTCCTGCAAGCCTGCATGAGAGAGTGGTGCCTGAGATTATCAATTTGCTGCTCTGTCTTCAAGGCTAGATGCCTGCTGCAACGCACCTGATTTACAATTGGAAGGCGTAACATGAACACGTGAGTGAGTGTAACGATGCCCTGTGTGTCAAGCCAGCAGATGCAATGAGCACCTGTGCGCCCCTGCAGGTTTCCCCTGGAAGGCGGCACCGGAGCCATCTGGAAAAAGGTGGCCAAGTTGCTGCCTGAGAGAAAGCAGGTATGCCTGCTGGTGCAAACTGCATGCCTCCCCAGTCTCAGTGCTGCCGGGCTGCCTGCCTGGATATGACCTGCTTCACGCTGGCACAGAGATAGCATGGCTTGAGCAGCCCTCTTCAGAGTTGCAGTTACAGCACCACTGTTGACTGGAGGGAGCTGCCATATCGTCGCATGCGTTCTTGTCGCATGTGCCCGGAGCGCTGCTGCACCTGTTTTGTAGAAGTTAATATGCATTCATTCGGCCTTTTTTGGAGATTTAGATCAGGTCCGTTGCAGCAGGCATTTTATGGCAGCCCATAAGCCTGCCCTGTTCAAGGATCTTCTCCACCATGTGCATGAAAGCCTTGCGTCTTTCCTGCAGAAGTACGGGCCGGAGAATGCTGTGATGAGCCTGGACAAGGAGGGAAAAATTGCCACGCTGCAGAGCGGGCAGAGGGTCAAGTATGATGCCCTGATCTCCACAATGCCCCTGGACCTCACTCTGCAGTGGCTGGGCAAGAAGGAGTGGGCCGACACCCTGTCCCGCAGGTGAGAACACGCAGCATAATAATGTGCCAGAGAGCATCACTGCCATACCCGTGAGGGCCAAGCTGCTATCCGAAATTATGTCTCCCTGCATATTGTCCAATGGCTGAGTAGTTCTCAGCTCTCTGCAAGGGGGAAGCCTTGAGAGACTGTTGGTGTGCTCTCTCCAGCCCTCCCTGCAGGACTGACATCCCTGTGCCCGCCCCGAGGCCCTGCTGCCGGCCTTGACCTGCCGCCTCACACGTGCTGTGTCTTGCGCAGCTCCTCGCACATCGTCGGGCTCGGCATCCGCGGCCAGTGCCCTCACGGGCTCAAGTGCTGGCTGTACTTCCCCGAGGACGACTGCCCCTTCTACAGGTAGAGTTGGGACACTTACACCTTACAGCATGTCACCATTATATGCGTAACTACACCTGAAATTAAGCTGCTTTTGCTGCAAGGGTGAATGTTTATACACAATCTACATACAAAGGGAGCATATTGTAAGATTACGCATTTCATGTAGTGTGCAATATTACATGGGTAATCCTTACACCAAATTCACATTACGTGTAAATGCACAACCCTATCTACAGGACCACTGTCTTCTCCCACTATGCGCCCAAGAACTGCCCGTCAGCTGACACCAAGCTTCCAACGCTTTGCCTGGTGAGCAGTCCTCTGTTTCAGCACAAGATTTGTTGCCTTGTCTGTTAGCCCCTGGCAGCTCAGCGCCAAATGAACCTCATGTTAGCATCAAGTGCTCGTGCTCTGCATGCCAGGACCTTACTTTGCATTGCTACATTGCTCAGATACGCTACACACACAATGCGCAACGGTAAAGAAAAGACCCCTCATGGGAGCCACTCGATCCAACAGCATTCTCTTGTTGCATGCCTAAGAAGTCCCCTGCGAGCCAATACCCGGATGCGGTGTGTCCGGTGCACCCACTTTGTCTGCTCGTTGCTGTCTTGGCTCTCAGCCTGATGCTGTCCGTGATGCTGCAGGGTGATGGCAAGGCAGTCCCAGACAGCCAGCCTGAGGAGGGGCCCTTTTGGTCGCTGATGTTTGAGGTGAGCAACTGCAGCCTGTTCACCTGCGTGCACTCCTCTAAAGCAAAGTTCACTATAGCCCCTGACTGTCTGCTTGGCCTTTTCAGTCACACACTGCTGGGCTCATACGAATGCAGGCATTTGGCGCGATCATAGTGACTCGGAGGAGGAGGACTCACATTCACATTGCATGGTCTACACCTGCGCAAGGCATGTGCAGAGCAGCTGCAGGACCTGCACAAGGGAATACCAGGAGTGATGCCCTCTCTGCACTGGTCCTTGCAGGTCAGTGAGAGCCGGGTGAAGGCTGTAAACAACGAGGTGGAGGACTTCGCTGGCGGGCGCTGGGCAGGCATCGTGCGCGAGTGCGTGCAGGGCGCCCTCAACACTCACCTCATTGCCGAGGAGGACCAGATTGTATCCTTGTACCACAGGTGACTGATCGCTTCCTTTGCGACCTCATCAAACAGAGAAGCTCGTTGCGCTCCAGCCATGCCCAGTGGCCTGCAACATGCAGCCAGTACCCCTGCTTGATACTGAACAGTGGCGAAGACGCCACTACAGCGCCTGCGATGTTGCGCTGCCGGCTGCCACTTGGCCGTCCCTGAAGCAAAAGCGCTGTATGCCGACCCTTTGTATGCTGCTTCGTGGAGATGCACTTGAAGCTCTGTCATCCTGAAGAGCCCACTCTGAGGAGAGATGGCGCCATTGCACGGGCGCACCTCGTATGTGTGATGGCTGCTCACTGAGACTCGCCTATAGGTGCAAATGAGCACGTGGTTCTGGGTGCAGGCGCCTGGAGCACGGCTACCCCACACCCAGCCTGGAGAGGGACGGCGCCATTGCACAAGCGCTGCCTTGGCTCAGGGACGCAGGTGGGGACTGTTGACACGTCTGTAAGCATCCTATGCTGATAAATTAGACGACGAAGCTTGGGAGCAACATAGAATCAGGGCCAAAGTGTAGCAGGGATGGAGTAAAGTTGAGATACCCACGTGCGAGGCTGACTTGTTGTTCCTCATGGCTATTGCCTTCCGGGCAAGATCGCACCAGCAGAACGGGATTGGCTCCGGGGGATGACAGGAGCCTTGTAGCGTCTGATGATGCGGGTGTTGAGTTGTGGGCGCTCGTTGAGAAGTGTGCCCTGTGACGTTGCATTCGGTGTCACACGGCGCAGGCATCTGGTCACGCGGCCGCTTCGGGAGCTACAAGTACGAAGTTGGCAACCAGGACCATTCCCTCATGCTAGGAGTGGAGTGCGCAGACAACGTCCTGTTCGGTTCCAAGGTGAGGCGCACACCACAGCATGTCTGCTCTGGGGCTGCATGGGTTGATTTCATGCCACTCCCGAGCCGCAAGGCGCATGGCGAGAGAGCACAGAAGTATAGGAAGTTGAGGGGGCAGAAAGATGACCACGCTCACTGTCACCTCCTATGGCCCCAGTCTTACCAAGGACCATCACACCACGCACATTCTGAGCAGGTCCTTGCAATGTTTGTCACCATGCAAATACGCTACCCTACACATCAAGGCTCAGAGCATGTGTGGGCAGGTAGAAGGAAGGCCAAGCACTTCTTCTGCTGCTGCAGGAGTTGACTCTGCACCATCCCAATATTGTGAATGCCAAGAAGAACACAGAAATCCTGTACAGCACTCCCACATTCATGTCTCGCGCCAACAAGTGAGCACCTTGATGTTAGCAATGCCAGAGAGGCAAGTATGCCATCAAGTCCGGGAAACAGGCGGAAAAGTGTCTTTCCCCCAAAACAACATCGAGGGTGAAAGTTCCACAATAGGCTGTCCCAGCAGGCATGCATGGGTGACTTTGAGTAGTACTAAATGTGGACAACGCATGTGAATAGCGGCAAAGAGGCTGAAGCCCTGTCTCTGGTGGAATTTGTGACAGTTCAGGGGTAAGCATAGCGATTGAGCCTTAAAGGGGCTTCATGTGGATCCAGTGAACAGTGAAGGCTCAGAAGAAGGACATGCAACTCCTGAAAGACATGGTTGCTTTGCTTGCCGCAGACAAGGCGTTGCAGGAGATTGCATCTGGCTTGCCATTGATCAGCCTAGGGACAGTTGATACTTAATTTCGCATTGCTCAGCATTGCAGGCAGTCTGGAACAAGCACTGGGTTTGCTTCTGAAGCAGAAGGCTGAGCCCGTAGATATAAGCAGGTCTCTATTGTAGGTGTAAGGCCACTCCCATGTGCATTGACAATCAGATAAGCAGGTTTGGCCCGGCCAACAGCCCTCTCATGGATCCTCTGCAGCTGATGCCTTGGCAGCTACAGCCTGTGCAGCCTCATAGTCGAAGCTTTTGCTCCAGGTGGTGTTGTAAAGTCTGAAGAGAGGGTCGAAATTTTCTGATCCACCTGGAGTATGCACTATGCAACTTGTGAAGCGAGACTTGTCACTCTGCCAGTATCCTGCAATGATTGCAAAAGCAAAGGTCAGAATGGCCTCCAAGCTCACATGATGTACTCGGGATGCAGGCAGATTGCATAGTGGCTGCCTGGTCCATGTTATGAGGCTGTCAGATTCTTACATGCTAACAAAAGGGCCAAATCTATGCCTCTACACCCCTCTAATAATGAAGCACTGACTCAAAAGCAGGAGAACTAGGTAATGTATGGCGATTGCTTGCCGGCAGGGATGCATTGTGTGTCAAGCAGTCCACATGGCATAAGGATCAGCACTGCCTGCGGTCACGCCTTCTGGTGGCTTTGTAGAATTTTGGCGTCTGACATGTAGCTTTAGTAATGCTGTCAAGAGTCCAGGCGCATAATGCCTTGCTCGTGCGTGCAGTAGAAAGGTGCTTGCAGGTATTTCGTACCTATATCCCCAACAGGATCATGCGTGTATGCGCCTTGAGTGACAACCATGAATCCTGAGTCAATTGCAATGCTTGGATGTCTACTCGCCGATATTGCATCATCATAAAACTGTGCCAAATACATGTTCGCCCAAAACCTGCACAGAACAAATGTAACCTGGTAATACAGTGGGTTTCAGCAATTTCCTGAGCAGACAAGTGGATGCTTCCCTGCATGGCCATGGCATAAGGACGTTCCCTCTGTGCTATCACCACAATCATGCTGTCTGTCATGTTCCTATGAGATGCACTTCAGTCTATTCATGCAACAGCATTGGTGTCACACACAAATTGAGGTTACGCACAAACACATGGCAAAGAGAAGAGATTGCAGAGGGTCTCACGATTGGTCATCAAAGTCAGACTTTATATCCACCACATTGGATCTCAAAAACACCCCGCCCAGGAAGTGTGTCAACGCACTTGCTCTGCCCATTATGACTCCAGCATTGATGTATTTGTTACTCAAGTACGCCTGCTTTGTGTCATGGGGGAAAGGAATTTCGGGCTTGACTATGGGTACATCCGGGAAAAGATCCTCCTTGAAGCCATCTGGGTGCTGAAAGGGGCAGGACCCAATGACTATGTCGTGCCCAAAGTCCTTAAAGACTCTGCGCAGATCCCTCCCACAGGGAAGCCAGACAACGTCTCCGGAGTCTGCCCAGATCACCAACTGGTGCTGAGGGAGTTTCCTGTGACATAACACCACCACATCGCCGCTGCAGACTGAGAAAGCTCCGTGTGTATGTTTACTCCCATGGCTCATCATGTCAAGCAAGACTCTGCAAGCCCGAATTGAAGAGAACTCAGGACGAGTTTGACCTGCCAGGGCAGTGCCTAGCAGGCATGTGTCGCACCTGATACTTTTTAGGACATATAAAAATTTAGATTTCCATCTTAACTCCCAGAACTTCTCTCTTGTAGTTCGGATGACTTCCATATTCATGGGGGTGTCAATGTCTCTTGTCCTATTGAAGCTGATCTCGAACATTCTCAAGCCGTTCTCGTACTGTGTATCGTTGGTCGTTATTGTGATGACATGTACTGGCATACTAAGGTAATGCTCTGCATAAGCAAAATACTATCAGAGAAGTTTGCACTTCAAGAGTGTACGCGAGGCCAGAATCGCCGAGGCAGTACCAATACCTGTGCAGTACCAATACCTGTACGATCATGGTATGACGCCAAGGCTCCGTCAGCATCTGCCCACGAGAAAGTCTGTAGCACTACCACCACAAATAGTGTCCTGAACAGTGCGGGCAGAATGTGCTTCTTGCTCCTGTGGTCCGACAGCATCCTAGCACATGAGTACATTCCAGCATCCCGGGTCCGCGCTGTCTCATCGGGCATATCAATGAGTCTGATATCCAGCAACAGTGTCATTGCGCCGCCAAGAAAGCGCTGTAGCGACACGACAGGAGAAATATCGAGAGGCTCACCCCTACTGAGCTACCGTCCGAGATGAGTCATCTTGGGTGACAGCCCATCTCGTCACTGTACGGCCTGATCTCTGATATTGGACCTGTGACTGATCCTGCGCTCTAAGCAAAAGCAGACCACCCCCGTGGCTTCTGAAAGGTTTTGCAGCCAGGGATTGATAACTCCGGTTGGCTCAGCAGGCGCACACTTAGCGCTGGAAGCGCCAGCGATACAAAGACTTGGTGACCGCGCGAAATCGTTCTGGTGTCGGAAAGATTAAGGACCTGACTGACAGCCATGAGAATCCCTGGTACGTCTCTGTGAGATCCCTTGAGGCCAAACTGCTGTGCCAAATGGCACCTGGGAGGGGCATAGTAAACTCTCTGCATGCTCACGCGCTTGCGGACTTCGATGCGAAAACCTATGAGCCAGCTTTGTATGCCTCGCAGGCCTGCCCCTCTTATTGGTTCTTCACCTCTTGGTGCTACTTCATGCGAGTCGCCACCCGCCAGCGAGAGGACTGCACAGCACAGTCAATCCCCGAGCTGGGTTCTTCTCACATCTTGATGGTGGAATTACAAAAGTGATACACCAGTCCTGGAAAAGCCAGACATTGCTGCCGCATCATGCGGAGTGGCACGAGAGCTGGAAAGTCCAGCATCCAGGATGGCTGTACAAGCTGTGGACTGACGCTGACAACTTGGAATTGATCAGGGAATCACTTCCTTGGTTCCTAGACACATACAACAACTTTCCAGAAATGATATACCGGGTTGATGCTGTGAGGTACGCATACATGTATGTGTATGGAGGCGTTTATGCTGATCTGGACTTTGAGGCTCTGAAGCCTCTGGACGGGCTGTTGCACAACTCCAGCCTTTCACTGGCCATGGAAGGCGAAGGCCTGAATGGAGATGGCAACCTGAGACTGGCCAACTCTATCCTAGCTAGCAGTCCAGGGCACCCATTTTGGATCCACCTGCTCACCAACATCATCATGACACTGAATGCCAAGGATGCTCAGCAGCTGGCCGCCCTCCATCCAATTGATGTGACTGGCCCCGATGCAGTGAGCAGAGCACACGGAGAATTCAGTAGGGTGCAGGGCTTGCCAATCGACATTGTGCCCACAGGGGTCCTTGTCAAGGGATATGCGCAACAGGTCGACTTAGCAACAAGGCCCTGCATCTACCAAGGAGAGGACAAAGACGTCAGGTTCAACAAGAGCGCCTGCATAGCTGAGAATGCTGGTGCTTATACTGTGACCTACTGGACTGGCTCCTGGGGTGGCAGGTAGCTATGACATGTTGACAGGACTAAGAGATTGACCTGAATGATATAGGGATACTTAGCTGCTAGGGGGTTCTGGAAGCTCTACTGAGGATTGTTTGTACTGACTCGCGACAAATAAGCCCAGAGGGTGAAGCTTTGAAGACCAATGTCTTGAAGGCGCACTGCTGCAGATGACAACCATTGTACTGGTTTGCACAAACACCAGAACTGGCCGGGAGCTGTGCTGTGCAGCAGGTGCCAACATGCTCCATCGGCCGCAAATGACTATAGAGGGTGTTGTGTAAGGTGTCATCTACAAAACATGAACAGCGCTCACATACACTACAGCAGGCCTGTGTGCCCATGCCTTCAGCAGGCCCTTGCCTGTGCATATTATAGGCATGGGCATGGGCAAGGCCCGGGTGGGCATGCAGACCATCTGCACTTGCACGACCAAGCTACGCTGACAGGCTGCAGCAGCAGCGCAAGAGTACATCCTGAAGCATGCAGTAGACTGACATTCTCAGGAAAGTCAGCACCTTGTAATGGTGCCTACACACCCCTGGCTGCTCATCCGGCAGCCCTTCAGCCTGTAGAGTGTGATGGCAGCAGCTGCTGCCGCCCACTGTCAGAGCCGCGCTCCAAACTTCGGCCTTGCCGCCCCGTGATGCCCCTATCCAAAAAGGTCGCCTGAAAACAGCGCCTTTCACGCGAGCCGGACATTCCAAGAGCGCACAAGCACTTGTTGAAAGCGCGTCGCTGTCATGTAATGACCTGCACATGCACATGATATCCACTTCATCTTGTCCAAGAACCTGCCTGCAGAAGGCATGCCTGCAGGCATGTCATGGATGCACAGCCTTAAATGCTATTGGCGCCACCCTTCACAGCACCTCCATGTGTCACAACATCCCGCACAGAGCGAGCAAAGCAGCCACTGAGTCATGCAACCAGATGAGCCTGCCCCACAGTGCCTACTGATGGTTTTGCAAGCAAACGGGGCATGGCACTATTCTGCGTCGGGTCAGCAGGCAAGCAATACCTGAAGGCTGCGGGGATGGCCCCATGTGTGACACAGCCTGGACTGCTATATGCGCTCAGCCCGAGCTGCATAATAGGCAAACAGAGTGCTCACGGGTGCCTTGTAACAATGAGGGTCTGGACACACCCACATCCCAGCCTGCAAGCCAGGCAATGCCGGTCACTTTCTGTCTGCACACGTTGTTATCCCTAAGTCGCCCACCTTGGCGTATTGCTTTATTTGATGCAGTGGCTGACTGCTGCGACGCATATCATGCAACGCCTCAGACAGCAGTGCTGTCTCAAATAGGGCGCATGCATTGGCAGGGCGCCTGCATTGACTTGTGCGGACACAAGGAGCCTGACTTGCATGCGGCAGCAAGTGCTCTCCGCATGCAAGTGCTCTCCTTCAGCAACACAAGGATGGTAGCACCTTGTGGACATCCTATTGCTGTCATGTTACAAGGACCTTGCATCAAGGTGTTGCAGGACCATCTCAGTCCACATGCCTTTGCTGCAACACGCAGCCATGTTCGCTTTAACTTCAATGGTGCTCTAGGGGTACAATGGGCAGACTGCTAACCTTGTCTGAAAGAATCACAGGAGGGTTCTCAAAGCCATAAAGATCTCCTTGCCACACCTATGCCCGATCAGCCCAAGCGTCTCTTAGGAATGGTAGCTTTTGTAGGCTGTGACGAGACGCTCTGCGCCTGTGCACTATAAGATATTAGCCTGAGCAGATTGTGCCCTCCCAAGCCAAGGCCTTGACATCGCATTAGTTGACGAGAGTTCATGCAGCCCAGCACACTAGAGCAGGCAGCTGTCAGTCAGCCTTAATTGTGGTATGTACGATAACATTATAAGCAAAGGAGCTAACATTTCAGCAGCCCTGAGGAGAGGTGCTCTTTTGCAGGAGCTCCTTAGGGGAGCGCGAATTTGCGGACTGCAAGCCATAAGTCGACAAGGAAAGTCTCTCGCTTTGGCTTACGAGTGATTCATGCTTGTTCGTGCAGTCGCTGGCCCCAAGCAACATCTGCGAACATATCCGCTGAAGCCACCACATACATAGGTCTCCGCCCAACGCCCGAGCACGCCTTATTCACGCCAATGAAAGCGATCAGACCTGTCAATATGTAAGGGGCTTCGTCTGCCATGAGGCAGCTTCGCCATGAATTGAGAAAAGAGCTTCGGAAGCTGGGGTCGCAGCTTCACGGCCAGCGGCAGCTTCAGAGAAGCTGCTGCTCCGGTCCAAATGCAGGGCGTCGCTCATCGTAGGCGGGAGACGTGAGAGCTGCAGACAATCTGATCAGATATTCCCTTCTCTGCTTTAAACAGTCCCAGCGGTCACCAATGGCTACTGCCCGGTTCCGCAGGGAGGCTCATGTTGCTGTATGGGTAGCAGTGGCTGTGACATGCGTCATGGCACAGGAGCAGTCTGTCTTCACCGCACAACGCCTGAAAACGACAACTGAACACTCAAGCAATCCGCAGCTCAGCGATAGGCTGCGGGGATTTAGAGACAGAGATACAAAGGCATGTGTTTGTGCTGGTTCTTTGATGAGTAAACAGACGGACATTTTGCTGGTCCATTGCTCCCTGAAGCACTCCGGAAGGACATCTGGAGCATGATCTTGGCTCCTAGACCAGCTTGCATTGCCCCTCTCTAGAGTTGTGCCTGGGCAGGAAGTGGCAATGAAGTTGACCAAACATATTTCCTGTACAGGTCCAGCAACTCATGCAGTATGCCCCTCGATGTGCAGAATTCAACGATCTGCACGCAACCCTTACGCAGGTGTGTGAGAACTGCCACCTCCTAAAGTTGGATCCCTTTCTGTGCATAGCAATGTACCATGACCAAAGGTGCTTCCTGGTCAAATCAATACATCTGGCTGCAAAGTGCAGCACAACCCAATATGCCCCTTTCAGGCATTGTCGGGGATGCCCTAGATGTTGCTGCGAAGCAGCCCCATGCTCTAGGCAAATTGGCAGAACAATGCACAGAACCTTGCATCATGCCTTGCAGGTCATTAATGCCACAGAGGTAGCCTTGGCTAAGACCCAACAGGTCTATACCAGCAGCATCCAGGCAAGGCCATCCAAAGCAGTGCCACCACTGGTGGATCTCTCAGCGCTAGGGCCAGAAAAGGTGTGTTTGAGGGCATCCCATCATGCCATGCCCTGAAAGTCTGGAACATGGCATAGGCATGACCATTGCCTGCAATCACAACATCTCAGATATTTGTACTTGCATTCCTCTGTCCCGCCTGGAAGTTCTTGTAGATCAAGCAGCAGGCCCCTCTCAGGCTCTGATCATGCGTCTGTCAATATGGTGTTCATCTTGATGCCTAACAGCGCCTTGCATGCGCGCAAAATCTGCACCGGTAATGGCGATCACCCAGACAATACTAGCCTGCTGAAGCTTATGCCATGGCGCAGGTTGACGAGCACATCGCTGCAATCCAGCAGCGGGCAGCCATGGCCGGCACTGGCCCGCCTGCCTGGGCAATTGGGGCACGTGCCAAGGCGCGGCTGCCACCCAAGGACACCTGGACAGATGTCTCGATCACGGACGTTACTGCTGCCGGGAAAGCCTTGGTGCAAATCCTTGGGACCGTTCCGGACTCCAGCTTTCAGCAGCCCTCCGCTGAGGTATGCCTGCACTTGACAGGGCCTCCAGCTGCCTGCTCTGGTAGTGAAGCTCATCTGCACCTCCTCAATGGTTGCACAGGACTGGCTGTCTGCATGATGCCCCTGTTCCTACAGCATCCACATCTTCAGCGGGCAAGGAGTGAGTCTGGAAGCCCAAGATACACTGTGCTGATGCTGCAGGTGGCCCTGAAGGATCTCATGCTGCTCTCCCCTCTGGCCGGCGCATTCTGGGCGCCTCAGCAGCCGCCAGCATACGATGCAGAGCTCCCTATGTGGCCAGACAGCTTCTCAGACGACGAGAAGGAGGCACAGCGCGACGCAGCCACGGCACAGGTGGCAGCGCTGCACGACGCCATCAAGGCTGGCAAGAGCGGCTTCACGTTCCCAGCTGGCGTGTATCGCCTTGGGGACGTGATAGTCATCGAGCGCACCCACAATTTCACCCTGTCCATGGCCAACGTGGAGCTTATCACACCTGGGATTGGAGGGCACTTCAAACTTCTGAACAACACCAACTTGGTGATCAGGGGCCCAATGGTGCTAGACGCTGACCCTGTTGGGGCCCCCCAGACAATCATCCACAGCAGCGACAGAAAGAAATCGATGGAGGTGCTGGTCATGCCAGGCTATCCAGCTCCCAACAAGGGCAGGGTAATGGTGTTCAACAACCAAGGCGACAGGCTCCCGGCAGGGCAGATCACTCCCGACAATGTCACCAGCCTCGGCGGTGGGCGCTTCCGCTTGGACTTCAACTCCGGCAACTTTGCTCTCGCCGGCCTGCACACAGTGGGGCAGGCCGGCAACTACATGCTACAAGAGGGTAGCGCCGGCGGCGTAGCACTGTGGTCAAACCAAGGCGTCACCTTCGAGCAGGTCAACGTCTACGGCGGGGGCGCCGTGTGGGGCCTCTGGGAAACGGGTCTGGACAAATTTGTGCTGTGGCGCTCCCTGCGCCGGCCTGGCACCAACCGCCTCTATTCCGGCGGCGGCGCCTTCCAGGTGCTCCCCTCCAGCTCTGCTTAGTGTCACATGACCTCATTATGCACCAGCGCCTGCCCCTGCATGGCACTCATGGATTGCTTCTCTTTTGGGACCCCCATATAGCTGTTGGCGCATAAATCCACAGTCCTCAGGAGCCACCGCTGAGACAGCTGGTTGATTATAATGTGATGCTGATAAGGTTGTTAGCTATTGATTCGCGCATCCAATAAGCAGTGTGATAGTTGTGCAGAATGTCCAAGTCATGTTGCAGCTGTTCGTCATGCCCTGATGTAGCTTGCCAAAGAGATAACACACACACACTGACAGCCAGTGCAATGTGCAGATTGAATACCTGGGGGGCAGCTTTGAGATGGACCGCAGCGAGGTGTCGTACTCACATGACGACCTGTCAGACCTGTTCAGTGTAGTTGGCTGGACAACTGCCAACGGGCAGACGTCTGACACGATCTGGGCTTGTCTGTTCCCACACTGGCAGCCTGGCTGGGAGCTGTTGTTGTATGATGCGGTCTCCCTCGAGTTGCGGGGCACTGCCAAGATCGTCTCAATCGACACCCCCGGGAATGAAACCGCTATGGATGTCCTGAATGTGGCCCGCAATGCTTTTGGGATGAAGAACGAGACTGTGGACATTCTCCGCCTTATCAGGCTCGACAAAGCTATCCCAGTCAGCAGCCTTGGCATCATAGATTCTGCACAGGCGCAGCCGCGCAGCATCAGTGTCACAAATTCCTATTTTCACGATGGCCTCAACTCAGGCATCAATACCAAAGGCGGCCGTGATGTTGTGATGGCCAACAATTGGGTTGAGCGCACAAACTACCTGGGCATCTCATCTGCAGAGGATCGTTGGTGGTCCGAGGGGGGCATGGCAGGCAAGCCACTCCCCATTACTCAGGTCGAGAGCAAGATGCCTGTACAAGCTTGGCTGCCTTCTTGCTGACATCTTGTCTGTTTCGTATAGAAATGACCATGCGTGTCCTTCTTGTTGCCTGCATATGCGCTCAACGTGGGTCCTTTGGGAGTGCACATGGCTCACGAGCGCAAGTAAGGCTGTGTTGCAACCTATCCCGCTGAGGGAGGTATCTAAACAAGGCTCTTTGCAGGTAATGTTGTCATCCGAGGCAACACGGTTCGCAGCGCCTGCTACCAGTCTGGAACAGATGCAGAGACAGCTTTTGATGATTGCCATGACATAAGGGTCTATGCTACAGCCGCAAATGGCACAAATCCCACAGGTACCGCCTCTGCCCACATTTACTCCGCCATAGACTGAAGTGCTGCAATTGCACCAGCCCTATCTTCTTACAGAAAAGGCTGGAGGTGGCCTGCCTACCTTATGTTTGAAAAGCACTGCACCTCATTCGTTACAAGGCCATGCCATGATTGCTAGAATCCAGTGGCCTTGTCACTCATGGGCCAGGTAGGTGAAAGCCTTGGGCTTGACACGCAGGACATCCCATTCGCAGCGTCACCAGTGTGGGCAATCTGGTAATAAATTCTGCAAAGGATGGACCCATCAAAATTACAGAGACCCAGAATGTTCTGGCCACGGGCAATCTGCCGCTCACGCTATGACAGGCAAATGAGCAGGGAGGCAGATCCATCCATGTATGATATTGTATAGCCAGTGTACAAAAGTACTTTCCTCTCAGGCAGAGCGAAGGTACGGGAGGCGAAGTACCACCCAAGGTAGAAGTAAGTTTACCTACAAGCTATCAGCCCATCTTCAGGCTCGGTTAGCCCGTCACGTGCAGCTCTCTGAAGAAGTGCGGCTGAGTCAAAGCTAGCATTGATGCCGCAGAAAAGATTTCATTGGAGACATAGATTCCTGCACAGAAATGATGGTGCAGTAAGAACTTTGTTCGGCACGGTTAGCAAATACAGTCTATTTGATTGAACCCATTTAATTGCTCAGCCAGTCTGCTACCCTGCCGAGGTTTTTGACTCTGCCCAGGATGTCAGTGTCCGTACGTCAGAGTTTTGTGCATGGACCTGAAGCTAAATGTCATGCGCCAGTGTGTAGCGTTGCTGCCTGTGCACTTTTTTGAACTGGTGAGCCGGATATAGCTGTGACACTGGTTTCCATAATGGAAAGTGAATTCACCTAAATGTTGTACATTAAACAAGTTTGCTTGCACGGTGCCTTGTAAGCACCGAAGCTTTTGATCAGCCATTATGCATGTTGCCCAATGCCCTGGAGTGGACCTTTGCATGACTCTGACAAGATCGCTTGCTCATCCCACATTGGCACAGCTGTACTGCGCCAAAATTTATCAGGGCAAGCATAAATGGCATATTCTGATTATCTTGCAGGTTACCCTCCATCCCATCCCTGTGCATGGTAATATCACACAGGTGACAGGTGCAGCAAGCAAATCAAGGCATGCTTCAGGCAACCTCGCAAAGGGTCTGCGTTCAGCTGCATCCCTTCCATCATGTGGTTCTGATGCCTACCTTATGGCCTTGGGCCTCTCACTGCCTCTCGCAGCTGCTGCAGGTAAAAGGCGCATTGGCTAGGGCAGTTGCAATCACGCTTACAAAGACTTCAGCCAAAGTCGCTCAGAGCCAGCACTTGTAGCTTCTGAAAAGCGCCCTGTGTAGAACCCGCCTGTGGAATAGCTTCAGAGCAGCGATCAGGCCAGATCTCGCCCTTGGGCGGAATTGCCAAAGACAGGATGTGAGTGTTGTGCAGCTTTGAAGGCAGCAGAGGGTACCTGTCCAGGATGGACTGTGCTGTCTCATCGGCTTGCTGCATTGTGTAATTGTCCCCCAGATTTGCGTATGGCATGCAACATCAGCTCCGCCTGCAGCATGGCCGTCCAAGCGCCGACTAGCAGGCAGCGTTGGCCCAGGCCTGGAGATTGTCCAGATTGAGAAGTGTTCCGCCCACCCCAGGCGTGACATACTCCAGCACACCACAGATCCCAGATAGTCATGAAGGGTGAGAATCCAGACAGAAGCACTTAAGCAACTGATTGCTTCTTCTCTTCAGCACCCTGCTACAATTGATTACTCGCAGACATGCCTGCCACCTCATTCCCAGTCATGATTGGTACACAGCAAGTACAGGTGAGCGCAGGGTGAGCTTCAAGAAATTGCAAGTGTGCCTTGCAGCAGATTGCCATGGGATGCTGCAGTTGCAAATCTTGATTGAGTGCCTGTACGCTGCTCTGACCACAACACAAACGCCTTCAGCAGACGATTTCCGTCCTCAGCTCTCTGTCACAGGAGCGCTGCTGCGTTGCCGTACCCCTCACTCCAGCCCCCAACGCACAACCTGTCAACAGCACAACAGCACTCCTCAGCAATACCATCAGGCGCAGTGACCTTCTCATAGGGTGAGACAGGCTGTCTGTCATTGCGCGCCAGGTGAATGGGTTATCCCTGCACTTTCTCAGCCTTGCTCACTGCGCTAAATGTCGCGGTTATATCTCTCAGTCAAGCTGAATAGGTCTGATCGCATACCTAGCACGGATATCTGCACTTGCATCTGTGTTGGCGATCTGGTCGGTACAGTGCAAGGTTTTCAGGAGCGTCGTTCATGCGAAATAGCCGGGCGCGTCTTACGATGCTTCTCTCAGCAACCATCAGGGCGAGCAAGCCTGCAAACCTCGATAGATTGCTGAGCAAATCAGCTTTTCACATGCGTTCGAGTTGCCCTGTCCTGCAGGTCCTTGCGCGATATGGTGACCAACCTCTCGGTTGACGATGACGTCACTGATGGTAGTAATGTCGATGCAAATATAATAATTTCCGTGACCGAATGCAGTGCTATTGTCAGCCGAGATACCGGATGCATTCCCAAAGAGCTGCTGGAGCTGCTTTGTGCTCTGCGTTCTACACAAGAGAATGCCCTTGGAGAGATGTAGTAACCCCCTTCCTAGAATGCATCAGCAGGTGCCTTGTCAATGCGCCAGAGCAGGTTATGTGACTGCGATATCATCCTGATGCCTATTCGTTGGAAAGGCTGCTTCACTGTTACTCCAACAATCAGCTTCAGACCTGCTTTCGTAACAGGTCAAAGGTCAACGTCCGGGACCCAGCACGTGCATAGAGCTGCCCAAACTCCAAAGAGCGCCGAGGAGTCCGCTTATGCCAGCTTGACGCTACTCAATCGCTTGGTCCTGTGCAGGTGAAACTGGATAGCAAATCATTTACAGTTGTGTACTTACAGCAAAGAAAGAGCATCACTACAACTGGTTGCTCTGTGGGACCCACACAGTATGGAGCGGCTGACAGGACGATAAATCCCCTGCACACTCCTTCAGAAAGCCAGTACTTCTTCTCTGCTATAGACTGCGATTTTTTGCATTGCAGGTCACATGGTCCACGTGCTCGTGCGTGGCATCTCACGTGACTACCCAGAAGTTCAAAAGGTTGGAGTCCAGCTGAGTTTTCTTAGCTTTGTCCCAGAAGTACAAGTACAGTCCGATCCGAGTTCACGCTTGATAAGTGTATTACGAGCCATAGGTTCTTCATGCGCAGGCGTCTAGAGTTCAGGCGATACGTGTCACGCTGAAAGCACCATGGCACGCATCGAAGGCCGACATCCATACCGGCAGCGATGTCTCGGGTAGATCAGCAATCTTGCTTAGAGTCACTCTTGTGGTGGCAAGGTCAAAGGTCAACGTTCGACCCAGCACGTGCACCAATACCGAGACACCCGATAATGCCAGCGTGAAGCTTTCCAATTATTTTGGATGCAAATATGACATCAGAACATACCTCAAAAAATAATATTGGAGCTATGATGGTGCCTGCTATCCGTGAGTCTGCCGGCATGCCGAATAAGCACTGGCCGCATTTGCTATATATGCCGTTGTAGCAAACGCTCTACAGCGCAGATGGCATAATGTGGGACACAAGAGAGCTTTGGATCTCATTTATGGGGTAATGCGGGCACTGCTTGCCATTGAGCGTATGTTTGCAGCCTGTGCTTCAAGCAATGAACGTGCCTGAACGAGAAAGATCGTGTTCACAGAGGACAGACATGTTTGTAAAACGGTGTTGTCTGTGCAGCGATGCTCACTTTTAGCGGAACCTCTCCTAACCACCAGTAACGGGGTGATATACGATGGCGCTGGTGATGTGGTCAAGCTCAGGGAAATTGGCTCACATTCACATTCTCCACCATAACGAGGGGCACCTAGGGAATTAGCAACAACTCGAACTGTACGCTATTGATATGACAGGCAGCGGCAAAGAGGGTCCGAACCTGTGAAGCCCGGCTTCCTGCTCGCTTAGTCACCGGGATGTTCTTGCGTATCGTTCTGCACCAAGACACCTTTCTGCTCGATGAGAAATGCAAACACACTACAGCGACCACCAGTCCTAGTGGGGGTGGGCTAGGTCCCCGACGCTCTAATTTGAGGCGAGGCGGCCTCCTAGATCCTAATTACGCGTGACGAAAACGCGCTTCCCGTATCAGGGTCAGAGCACAGTTCAAGGTTTGTGGATTCAGTCGATCATCTTTGCTATTTTACGTGTTGCTGTGTATTTCAGTCTCCTATCCAAACCTATCGGCTCGCTTCCGGTGAGGCCAGTTACGCCTACGACACCAGAGCCGAACAAACTTCCGACACAGTGCACGCGAAGTGTGCGCACACACTCTTCCGCAAAAACGCGGTCTATGCCTCAGAGGTGGTCAAATGTCGCCTGTAGCAACTCATTCACTCACATAGGGCGCAAGGATTCGAGGATAGGCCTTTACACCCAATCAACCACCAATTACAGTCGGCAAGGTCTGCACAAACGCTTCAGCTCATTACAACTGTGTACATCAAGAACGCACAGAGGGAGTCTGCAATACTCACATTCATTGTTTCACCAGCAGGAATGACGGACTCTGCAGCGCTGATCAAATTCAAGTCCTAATCAGGAAGCTGCACTGTGAAAGTTCATGAAGTCAGTCATGCTCACTACATGGTTCAGGTCCTTTCGTAGCAAGTATTCGCTGAGCTTGCCGCAGCAGTGGGGCACAACACCATCATTGCACAACACCATCATTGCATCATTCTAACAATGTTCCTGCAACACCCCAACTGACAGCACTGCTGCCATTCCTATTGCTTCATGTACACAGAAGGGTGCCAAAGGAAAGATGACATGCGGTCTGGAGGTGTCATGACATACGGAGCAGCATCGAAGCAAACACATGGACTCCAGGCTTCTGTACAAGCAACAATTGGTTTGCCAGCTCTACTTACACAGGCACGGGCCCGGGGACTGCCCACAGCAGATGTTGCAGCCGCCCAATGCATGTTCAATGCGTTGCAGCTTCATGCGGCAGAGGGGCTGCGATAGGGGAGCGACAATGTGAAGCGGGGTTTTCTGACCAGCATGTATAGGATGCAGGAGCTGGCCTTCAATGTTGTGCGGCTGCCCTACAAACAGACTTACTACAATGAGCGCTGGGATCTGCACAACATAGAGCATGTACGCCAGGTCGCCCCTCTGTAGTGTTGCAGGCAGTGCGTGCAGTCCAAGCCACCTCTGACAACTCAGCCAGGAGCAGACCTATCTGTCGTGTCTCTGATGTAGCAACTGGAGGGAATGTCTGTGGCCGCATTCTATATTCCAAGTCTCGCCTTACATGGCATTGTGATGCTTGGTGCGCCTGCAAGTCCTAAGTCTGCTCCTGCTGTGTCCTGCAACAAAGGTGCAAATGAGCTGCACAAGATGACGTGCCGGCAGCGATGGCAAATTGCGAAAATAAGCCTGCTGCATGCTGCAATTCTTGTTGCACCTCATCACGGCTGAGGGAGTGGGCTAATTTTTGCAATTAGCAGCCAGGAAAAGCAGAGGTATAAAGCTGAAAACCCGTGCACTTGGTGTCATGTGTGCACCCTCATGCTGATTTACAGATGGAGCTACAGACTTACACGACTGTAGATTAAATACACTATCATCAGCAATGTCTAAACTCCTATGAGAAAAGCACGAAGGCACATGACACTCACATATCCTTAGCGAGCCTCATCAACCATTCAAGCCAAACTACATACGCCCAGTTCACTTGAATGTCTTGCACAGCTGCAGCTCTAAGACATATCTGCAACAAATCCTTCTGCAAGTGTACTGCAACATCAACAAGCTGCGTTTCTCTCTTGCCATGTCATCCACAGCACTTCAGGACAGATTGTAAACTTCAGAGTGCCAAGCTCTTGACTCAACACACGATAGGAGCAGAAAATATGAAGCTGATGCTGGAAGTTGCAACTACCCAATAACCGTACCGCAGAGGTCTTATGACACATGCAGACCCATCTGAAGATGGATCAGTATGACCTGCCCGCATGAGGATCATGCTGGTCCTGTGCAAGCAACACTGACTGTCTCGGAAGGAAACAGGAGTGCAATTTGACATGGCAACAAGCAGCCACTGATCTGTAAATGTCCTATTCCTGCTGGCTTTCAACCACATTGCCCTTGGAATGCTTGGCATCACGGGGTGAGAGTTGCTTTTGCCAATCCTGTGCGATCCCCATATGCACAGCCAGTGGGGTTGCCTCCTAGGCTCATGCAGTCTCCAGCTGGCAGCCAAAGTCCTTAATGGCTCCAAATTGAGCAGCACAGAAAGCCTGATGGACAGCTAGGCTCAAATAGTTTCGAGCTCTGTGTGCTGGGGTTGATAGCAGAGGTATGGCCAGATATCGCTTCCTGGCTGTGCGCGGAAAAAGCCGTCTTTGTGCCGATCATCTGCAAAGTGCAGTACAGCGGCCTTGGTTCCATCTGGCCCCATGCCATGCTCATCTACGTAGCCAAAGTTGACATTATACCTTCCTGGGAGATCAAATGCCGTGTATCTGTAGTACCAGGTAAGAAAATCCTGCTCCGCATAGCTTGTCTCAAATTGATAGTGCTTATGAGAATGGAGGTAGTGCATCATGCTGTAAAAGGTCTTAATGCAGGGCCTCACCATGAGGAAACCCCCCCGATTTGCATCAAAGCCACCCTCACCATTGTGAGTGACCCAGGCAAAGTCTGTGGGCAAGCCAAAGAGGTGGGTGATGTTGGCCTGCACAATTGCATCTGCATCTATGACGATGAGGGCATCGTACTCTATCCACTCCCACACTCTCAGCTTGATCCAGTTAAGCCCGAATCTCTCTTTGATGCGGTTTTCAAAAGAGATGTCCTCCACTGTCCTGTGCATCCCAAGCTTACTCAGCTCCTCACCACGGGAGTTGATGTCATCCTCTGTACCGCTGAGGATGATGAGGGGGATACCAGGGTTGAACTTCTTCAACGAACAGCTCAGCTCACGCGCGCCCATCATGTAACCCTCGCTGCGTAGAGTGGTGACAAAAGCATATCGATGCCTGGTCCCTGCTATGCAATCCCCATCTGAGCAGCAGCGTGCTGCAGGGTGGTGCATGTGGTGACGTCCTGCAAGGCCGAGTAGAAAACTCTGGATTATCAGCTTTGGTCTGTGGTAGGGCAGCCAGGTCGTGTTGGCAGAATCACTGTTGGGCCAGCATGTCAGTCCTTAGGATTCTGTCCTGAGCAGTACAGCTGACAGATGCTGGTGCACATCCTCACTGACATCAGCAGCAGAGCTGCACAGAGTTCTTCGTAGAAGGGCTCTGTCATATGGCTGCAGGAGGCCTGCGTTTGGGGATCCAGGGACAAGAAGGCTCACCGTACTCGTCAACCTCATAGCTTTCCTTCCCCTTTATCTCAGTGGGCTCATCCGCGTATGACCTCTCAACTATAGGCGAAATCAATAGAAAAAGGACCAGAGGCAACGACGGCCGTCTGGCAAACACCATCTCGGAACCCTAGGATGCTGAGCCCCCTGCCCCGGTACGCCCCGTCTGCGATTCATGAAGTCTTGCGGTTGTTATCCGTCTCGATAACCAAAGTAATCGCGAGCCGGGATCGAGTCCCGGAGGTTGTATACAGCGAAACGTACAGTGTTGCAAGCGAGTGCGAGCTGCAGTCAGTGCGATCGGCAGGGTGCATTGGATGATACCATACCAGCTACGATGAGCTATCTCAGACACTCAGTTGCTCTGACAACGCTAGGAAGCTGACTGACTTTGCCGATGGTACATCACTGGAGCGCTGAAGTTCACCCGGCTGTCCCTTTCAAGGCTTGTGCTGCTGAAGCCACCAGGACTCCAAGCTGTGCAGATCTGCCAGGTACACGGAGTTTGCAGCCTCAGGGCTCGCGAAAGGTGGATATGTAGTCACCGTGCGGGTCGACCTGTGCTGACATCACTATTCTTAGTAAGACTGATGCGGTCCAGTGACTCACGGTACTGATCTGAGCCGGAGTACCGGGTACATTCTCAAAGAGCCTCTCGTGGCTTTGAAATCTGCGACTTACATAGGAGAATTTCCCCGGAAGATCCAGTAATTCGCATACTGGACTGCACCAGCCAATGCGCCAGCCTGGCTTCTGAGAACACACCTGATGATATAGCACCAGGCAAGCGCATCTATTACGGGCAGCATCCTGCAGCATGCTGGCGGAATCTTTGACGTATCAGCCACGAGCTTGATGCAGCCGTGTGTGGCAGCAACTGACCTGAATCTTCCACTAGGGGGACCCTGTGTCGCATGCCAAGCAGGGCGCCATTGTCAGCATGCGCTCCAGGTGCTCATCTTGCCACGAACTGGTCTCTGTGCCTGCATTGCCCAGTGCACGCTCGCCTGCACCTGTAGCATTCACAGGATGTAGCCACCAGGGTCTTTACCCAGCCATGCCTGAGAGGTCTGTCATGTTGTCTTGCCACATTCCTGGTTGCGCTGTGGTGGTTGGGATTTTAACAGGGACGGCAGCATCTTTATGCAGTATTGCAGCATTGACGAGGTGCATATATGATGGTATGCATTGAGAATGCAAAGCATAATGCTGTGATGCAGGCTTCCGTAGAGAGGTCTCGCTGGGTTCTCCAGCTCTCCTTGAAGTGAGAGTGGGCAAGATGTGAGCAGATTTGCTGTGGAGGTAAGAGCTGGACCCGTACGTGGCATCCTGTGTGGCTTGCTACCAGATGAGGGGCACGAGATTATTGACATTTGAGTAGCAGCTTATCTGGGCAGCCCACATCTTGCACACCTAGCTACAAGGATGAGCGTGCTTGCTGTTCAGCTGTGAGAGTCAGGTGTTGTGAGAATCAGGTGTTTGATGTTCCTTCTGTTGGATATTCCCTTTTTGACATGCAGAGCTGGACATGGGTGCTGCTCAGCTGGCCCGGCATCTAGTACAATTGAGGCTCTCGCAGTTGGAGCAGCGCTTACTGAGGGCTTTGCAGGACCTCGCTGCGCAGCCCTCCTGCGGACCCTCTCTTCCCTGCCGTCGAGGTGTGTCTGCCATGCTCTCCTGCAACTGTCCGTTGCCGGCGATGTATGGTGCTAAAAAGAATGCAGACAGTCTGTATATGGGGGTGCCCAAGTCAGCACAGTGACAAGTGATGGCAGTTGCTGCTGCAGCAGATAATCCGGCGGCGTGCGAGGTACCTGGCAGCGCTCGACCTTGCCGCTGCCTTCTCAGAGCGGGAAGAGACTGTGGACGAGCGGGCCCTAAGAGGCCTGGTGTGTCTCTGCAAAGACTGTAATCGTAAGGGAGGTGCCTGCCCGGTTTGTGTCCTTGGAGAGTGAACGAGGGAGCTGACTTCAGTGCGAGCGATAGGGGCGGGCTGCAGTAGGCTCCGTCAGACAGCAGAGCAGGCGTCTGCTGCCATGCAGACCCAAAAGGCAACCGCCTTTGGACAGGTTGCGCCGGTGAGGGCCACTATGCGCGCATCAACCTTCCCGAGCCACCTCCAGCAGGTGTGATGACCCTCGCTGCAGGCTGCCTAGATCAGCCAGAGCTGATACATTTTGAGGAGGCCTCCCATAGCTGCCTCAAGGAGCACCAAGGATACCTTCCTGTGACGTCTTGAATATGTGGCTCTCTTACTTTTGACAGCCAAATGCGGGAGTGCATGCCTGAGTTGCTTGCCAGGCATGTACATGCCGTCAAGAAGCCTAGCATAAAGGTTTGTGCAGGGCTTCCGACAGGCAGGACATGTGATTTGGCCGCTTGTTTGAGAGGCGGTGCCCCTGGGCAATCAGAAGCGCGCAGGGCAGACAGGGCTTGTGGCAGCCCGCAACGCCATGACATGGAGCGCTACAAGTGAGCAAGAGTCAAGATGGGCCGCCAGAGCAGAGACTGGTATGGATGTGTCTTTATAGCATCAATTCTGCGCCCTGCCTTCATGCAGCAAGATCCCCTGGACGCTGATCACTTCTACTATAACGTCTTCACGCGCTGATGCGCATACCAATTTCAAACAGCAGCAGGCATCCTCTTTGGTTTAGGAGCAGCCTCGAGGAGCACCCGCCTTTTCTACCCAGGAGCCAGAATCGTTGGCCTTCTAGGTCTAGGAAATAGGCATGGAAGCTGCTGCAACAGCCTGCTGACGTTCATTCGGGCTCATGCGTGGCATGTTTGACCACCACCACAGGGCTAGGAGGGTAGATGAAGGCTGAGGTGATGCGATACTGCTATGCTCTGGCACACATGTGGAGGCCTGTGCGCTGTCAGCAGAATCTGCCAGATTGCTCTGTGTTGTATGGCCAAAGTAGGTGGCAAGCATGCCCCAACTCCTGATATCTTGCTGACCTGACAGCAGCCAATGTGAGAGCCACGGCGAATGTGGATGCATTAACATCAGCTGCCTCTTATAGGACTCTGCAGAATCAGCTGAGCAGTTATAGCACTGGATACGATGAGCAGAGGGCTTCACGTGAGTCAGCATGACGGCGAGCTCCTTTCAGGACAGTCTGCAGAATAGCTCTGTTGCTGAGCACTTCGGGTGTGGAAAAGACGACTTGACATGTGCCCGCATGTAGGGCCTGTGACTGTCAGATGCCCTCACATTGCCTTTCTGACATCTTAAAAGCCTGCTGACGCAGTAGTGGGTCTGTTGGACCATCACAAGCTGCGCACAGACGTCGCAGAAGGCTCCCTGGCACCGTTTCTGTTGCGAGCTGGACGCAAGTCTGTACGGGACCGTACGGATGCCCCTTCCCGCACAGCTCTTCGATAGAGGCAAGCTGCACGGTGAATCATGGCGTGTCTCTGCTGGCACATATCTGCGCAGACCAGCCTCGGTGCGGCACCGTGCAGCAGGCGCGGCCGTACGACTCCGGTACTATACGAATGACGCACGTGCGGCTGCGATGGCACGTGCGGCACAGGCAATGCACACATCCGTACCCATGCGCCCTTGCAGCAACTCTGCATGGGCCCTCTAGGACGCAAATCCACACGTACACGCCTGTATTTGCGTGGGGCCGTACCTTTGCGAGCCCCAAAATGCGGCATGTGCCCGCGTCCCCGCAGCCTGCTGCGCCGTGCTGCGCGTCCCCCAAAACAGAGACAACGTGAGCTGGCTCGCTCCTCTCCACACATATCTCTAGTTGACAGCACTTGGCCCCAGTGGGAATGCATCAAACGCCAGAATGGCGATCTGCTACACAAAGGAGTGCACCACTCGTATGGTGCATGGCATGGCCAAGCTCGCTGCCTGTGACTTGCGGCCTCTGGAATGGCAGAGCAATGCATCACTGCCGCAGGAGACGTAGAGAGGATTTCAATGACATTGTTGGACTGTCACGCTGCGTCTCACCAGCAGGTTACCAGATCTGCCCTTTTGCAGACACTGATAGCCTGTGTGAGGTACAGGAGACACGAGACAGGGAGCTGGTTGTGCTGCATAATCTGGAGAGGGTTCTGAATGCCTTCAGGCATGCTGCATTCAATGAAGCAGTGATTGCCTAATCAGCAGGTGAAGTGGATGACTTTGGAAAGGCGATTGATTGTCCAGGTCGGCTACTCAACGGTGCTCGTCAGACAGGGTGACTTTTTGCCAGGCCTTAGGTTATACCTGGAGTCACCAGCAGATGCATACCCTTCAAGGAGCTGTCTATCTGGATGACCATCAGGTCTTTTGCTTTCTTCAACATATGTGAGTGAAAGCCTGGAAAGCGTGCGACTGAAGGCTCATAAAATCGGGGCCATGGAACACACTTTATATGTGGTTCCTGACCATGCAAGGCTGGGGGCAGCGGCTGTGATATATGGACGTGCTTGCAAGATGTGAGCTGTTGCACACTGCAGAAGCTGACAACAATAGATCAGATTACATCTCTTCCAGCCACACCAGGCTGATCACACGTTTGACCCATTGGGTTCATCTTATGCAAGCAAGCATTGATAAACCTGACAATTCCAATTAAGTCCTCTTGCCACATGAATGCCTGCATCGTTTGTGGCCCCTCAAACAAGTGAGACCATTGCTCCCTGAAGCACAACAGGCCTGGACACTCGAAGACAAGGTGCCTCTCATCACCCAATGTACCTGCCCCGCAAAGTTGGCAAACCCTGTCAAGTCTGGGAACTTCAGGCCTAGCCCATGATCCCTCATCCCTGGGGAGACGGTGACAGCCCATACGGAACCGAAGGAGGCGCTTCATGCTTGCAGCAGAAACAGGAATAACCAATAGAGAGCGAGCATGCCTACGTGGAGGTCTTGCAAACCATCTAGCATAGGTGCAGCATCTAGACCTCTTACTAGGGCAAGTCCTCGGGCAGATATCAAGGTCCTCCCAGACGGAAACAACAGTCTTGCGCTTTCTTTGCTCTATCAGAATCACTCAGTGCCCCTAAAGGCGTGGGCTGCTTGAGTGTATGCTGGAACTTGAAAAGCTTGCCAGGCAGACACTGTCAAGCTTGCCTTGGTTACCGTGGAGATTCAGAGAGCGTCAAAGGGTTGAGACGGGCCTTTTCACTGGGGTGCTCATGTGCAGGGAGCACAAAGAATCGCATTGTGGGGCGCAGGAGCAGGCACCCAGTGGCCTGTAGCATAAGCCATTTGGTGCTCTGGCAGTGATAGCCTTTCCCAGCAACTGGGCCGCATCCTTTGGGCAGTCTGGCATCTCGGCATGACAGATATGGGGCAGGACATATCAGGAGGCCGGGATCCTTGTCAGAAGCTGCGTCGCACGCTTCATAAACCCAATATAGGGAGCATAGATGACACAGAGCAGCCACCACATGGCATACTGTGGTTGGCATATGGTACACAGCATACAGTGTCTTGGCAAGGTATACATGAGTGGTCGCCTGCGCTTCCTAGTACACCAGGCCTGTGCTGGAAGGCGCAGAGCCCTCATAGAGGATTGGAATCTGTTTCCAATTCCAAATCGCAACACCTAGTCCATCCTGAAAGCCCATGCACTGGTTTCCCTCACTGACTCAACATCTCTCAGGAAGTCACAAAGATACTGTTCTTCAGTTCAGTATGGGCGCTATAGACGCTGCAGAGATGCTATCATTGTGAAAGTATATAGTGCTTGGTGGCCATTGGGTCTCAACAGGAATATGCTGCTGGATCGTGCTGGTACATGTCTTTGCCCAACAGGCCCTGCCAATTGGCAATTGCACTGATGTGCTAGAAGTAAAGTTCATGGCAGGTGAAACTCTACACTTCCTCAATGATGTTCGATACATCTTTAAGGCTTGCGGCATTAACAAAGCAAGCCTAGAGCAGCACTTGCTATGTGCAAGTGGTAGCCATAGACTCCAGTGATTAGTTGCAGCTGGAAAGAGAGGGCATCTGATCTGTGTCACACATTGTGAAAGGTCATAAGCCCCTCATGACATAAACATGCTGAGTTTGTATCGTCCTGCGCAGCTGGCTGTAGACCAGGGTATGTACAGAATGATACTGGATTGTGAAGAGGCTAGTTAGCAGCTGCGGCACGCAGCTGCCAGGATTGCGAAGGTCTGACTCACTCGTCCAAGCATTGGCAGTTGGGCGCTGTGGTGCAGTCCTCAGGAGTGCCACACCCAGCTCCGTCCCAGCATCTGTCTGACACCTTTGTGTCAGTACAGTTGAAAATGAAGTACCAAGAGCGCTCAACAACATGGCCAAGTGTAAACCAGCCATTCTCTGTGGCTGGTGCCTCATCTTGGTTGTTGTGATAGTCGTCCTCATTGTGCCTCAGGATGTGACTCTGGTCGATGAAGAAAAGACTGCTCATGTACTTGTATAGGCTGAGTGGCTGCGACAGGATCCTCTGCCGAGAAACCACAAAGATGCCGTTATGGGAACAAGCAAACTCTTGGGGGCAAAAGCTTCCTCTGGACAAAGCCCACAGCTCGCGGATGCGGATGTAGCCTGCATGCTTGGGGCCATGCCAGTGATTGCTGAAGCCCTCACACGTACAGGTGGTGACACTACAGAGGCCCAGTAGTCCGGTTTTCTCTCCAAAGTATTTACCCAAGCGTGGTACAGAGTAGTCATATTGCGGCTGTGCCTGCGTAAAGAGGATGTGGGCTGGTAGTTTCTCATAATGAGACAAAATATGCCGAAAGTATGTCTCTGATTCCCGGCCTATGTTAGGGGCTTCCACAACCTCATCAGCAAAGCCCGCCTCTCTGACCGCTGCAAGCTGCGCTGCATTCCCCTTGACATAAGCAAAAATCCGCGGCTCTGTCTTCTTGACATTTGGCAGAGACACAATATCCACGACATACCGCGCTATGTCTTTGGGGTCCTCACGGAACACCGACAGCACAATGTGCATCTTCTCGGTACCCACACTTGTCTGCGGTGCATTGCTGTGATCGGCTGTGCTGTCTACGTATCGGCCACTGATAGCCGCAGCGGCAAGGATGGCGTTGAAAATTCCAGCTATCAGGCAGCCTCGACCTCGGCCCCACCTAGCTCTGGAAGAATGGCCTGCAGTAGGAACAGCCTCTCAGTAATGCACTCAAAGGCATTTGATGGTTGCTATCGCGATCGCAAAGAAGGAATAGGTAGGCAATCCCTCACAGCTTGTACTACATGGTATGTACTACTGATCCGACAGCCTCGAGCCGGATTGGAAGATCTCAATACCGCGCTGAGTCACTGAAAGGTCCTCTCATAAGGAACCACCGTCTATCTTACACATTGCTTGCAAGATGGTGCGGGCCACTCACGTCCAGATGAAGCGCCGGACGACATTGTATGTCCTCCTCCCAGCAGACGGAATTACTCCGGCTGTGGGTGCAGGTCGCTAACGTGATCGTAGAGTCAAATACTGTCTTAGCACTCTCGGCGATCACTTCCTTCAGAGCCTTGCTTGTACCGGAACCTAAGGACCCATACGATGTCATCGCTGACCCCCGGCAGATCACCCAGTGCTCCTGAGTCAGAGTACTCCTGAGTCATCGCACAGTTACATAATCGGGGACTAGGTCTCTTGTACAGGGTGTATCAGCTGTGCTATGGCTTCTTGCAACACTTATGGCTGTGACAGGCATGTATAAGCAGAAATTTTCCTGCTTTCGTGAAACGTCGTGCGAATGTGACTTGAAGACTATATAGACATGTCTCTCGCAAGGATGCCCTTGATGCTCTACAATCTGGTTACACTGATCAGAGAAGCTTCCACATCTTTGCGGAAGAATATTTTCGACGCCTATTCAACTAAGCAAGGACTGTGCACTTCCTGGTAACTAGCACGAGCAGCCTGGGCATCGGCCGGGGTGTCAGATTGCCAACGTCCTCTCGGGACAACGGGCTCTGCACTGTACGTGATAAGGTAGAAACTCGTCGCCCATCTCCGTAACGAGGCAAATATGTTGCGCTGCCGGATGCTTGTGCCTGTACAGTACTCTGACACAAGCCCCTTAAAGCACGAAGCCTCAGCCCTGCTGCCAGCAGTGCTCGTCCATCATATTAACAGAAGCCTTCAGCACACGTTTGCAGTCGCATGAGGCATCTCCCAGCAATCCGACCTGACGGATCGCGCACCCGCTGTGACGAAGTACGCACTTAGCGTGGAGTTGCTACAGTCTCGCACTGACTTAAGCTCTGTGCTTTTTCAGTGGCCTTCAAGGGCCGTGCCGTGCATCCTGACGTGCATGATGCTGCTGTTCCAGCTGATGTTTTCCCCCATGGCTGTTTTGCAGGAAGCCCGCGGCACATTGAGGGACACAGTTGCCAACTCCTTCCCTGTTCCTGCTGAAAACACAATACTACGACGGGCAATCAACCAGCCTACCACGCAATTCCTGCTGAGGAGGTGAGTTGCTGGAGGGCTGATGCGCCTTCAATGAAATGAGCCATTTGTCTTCGGTAATTATGATGCCCTTTAGGCAAGAGACAGCTTCCTAGATATACAACTTGATGCCTTGTACAGCACACTGCTTGAGGTGCAGTGTGTTTCAGAGACATGGAGAGATTGTCGAGGGTTGAGCCCAGCAGCCTAGGGCTGCTATTTCCGGCCAGATCGATGCCGTGGCAAGTGTCAATGCCAGTGTCCTGTCTCAAGTACTACCTAGTAGGTCCTCAGTTCTAGGCTGTCCACAAGGAGGATCTTTGGTGCTGTACTTCTAAGAGTCTGCACAATGGATCTTGCGCATCTGCAGAATGCTGCAGCCAAACACACATGCATTCACCCCAGACACACACTTGAGGAAGCACATGCCGATCTTGTGCTTTGGGAGCAGATACGTGACTGCCCTGGGCTTTTGCAGTAGCAGGTGGTGAGCAACAACTTGTAGCCCTCTACCTGCACTGATCTGAGTTTCACTGAAGTGCAGGTGCTCACAAGTCTGATGTATGTGACTGTCTGGATCAGCTTGTCAGGCGCTGTGATCCTGTTCAACAAGTGAATCCTGGTCGTCTATGGGTTCCCTTTCCCCATCACCCTTACAATGTGGCACATGGGCTTCTCCTTGCAAAATTCTGGTGTGCGGTGGGTGGGTGCCTGCCGTGGACATGAGCTTTGATACCTACATCCGGGGCCATACTGCCGGTTGCGTTCCTCTTCGCTGGTGAGGGCTACAGCATCCAGCAGATGTTGCTTGCAGAGTATTCTGCCATGCGTGTGCACACCAGCAAAAATTGCCTTTACTTCAGATGATTCAAGCTGCAGGTTGCGTGAGCCTTTCCCCAATGTATGGAGCCAAGACCAACATGACTGCACATTGGGCTATTGAGGCTCATGTCCTAAGAATTAATACAGTTAACACTGTGGCAGGGAAGGTCTACATGTTCCCATCAGGTGATGAAAGCTCTCATGCCAATAGCTGTGTTCTGGCTGCCTGTTTGGTGTTGAGACATTCAGCCTCAAGACCTTTGCCAACATGGTAAGCCGGAGGAGATCTTGCCCATCCATGACTGTCTGGTACATCATCAAAAGCGACTCAAACAGTTCATCTGACCTCCATGGCCCAGATCAATGAACACGCTCTCAAGGTCACCATGCCATAAAAATTTTCAAGAGTGACGAGATATGATGTGGGAGGCTCAAGTCACATTCCATTCTTGAGCAGAGCATTGCAGTGTCACAGAGAGAGAAGTGCTGACCTGAGTGGGATTTAAGAAGCATTTACATGATGCGTGCGCAGATAATTGTCACTGTGGGAGTCGCCATAGCGTCACATTGGGTGATTATGTATGTTGTTCTGGGCGTCATTCTACAGCTGGCTTCTGTAGCAACAGAGTCTACATGACTCATTCTTGTGCAGTCCTCCTTCAGGTGCCGCATCTCTGATATCAATCATCCACCTGTCTTGTTGGCCTTACAGCCTCTCATCAAAAAAAGAGTGATGCAGATACAATTGTCTTAGCGCAAGGACTCTCAAGGTCAGGTTTCTCAAGACCATGTTGACACCCTGATTCTACGCAGGGCCGAGGACTCAAGCTCAATTCGATCACAACTCTTTACTACATTGCCCCAGCTCGTTTGGCTTTCTCTCCATTCTGTGGCTCTACATGGAGGGAGAGGCTGTCGTCAATCACCCTATCGTGCGCTTCCGTCATGGCCCCACAGGGTGCTTCCCGTAGTGTGAGAAGGTGACTCGCCTCTGTTGGTTAGCATGCCCGCATTTGCCAATTCTGGCGAGTGCTGCTCATGGTTGTCACCACAGCTTCAAGCAAGTTGTCAACCCCAATGCTTTGCTACTTGGTTGGATCCTCATAATCCGGAGTGTATGATTTCCTAGACCATGAACAGGAAAGGCTGGCAGAAAACTGATGTGCACCAAGCTCAGTGTGCTCATTGGCGCCTTGCAAGGCGATCTACCGTAGTACCGCTAGCAGCTCCTATCCCCATCTCCAACGCAGCCATAGCCTTTGGGCTGAATTCGAGTGTGTTCCTGCCGATTGGAAAGACCAGCGCTCTCAGAGGCCGGCGATGAGCATAGCAGGCGTTGTCAAGGAGTTGCTGCTCGCTGGCGTCTCGACCATTTTCTTTCACTGACAGGCACAGGTGCGGCAGGTGGAGCAATCTGATCCTTACACAGCGAAGGCCCGCGACCTCTGACATGTGTCACATATGGCTGGTGCCTCAATGAGCACCAGCAAATTTGATGAGCAAATGTGCCGGTTGTGATGCAGTGCTGCTGAAACGGTGCTCATAGAAGCACCCGTTGAGTCAAGCAGCTTTGCACAGAATACCTTAACCGTAGAGATGGGGGCGAGAGGTAGTCTGTTGGGTTGTGGCTCCTCCACTGTGGTGGTGCTGTAAGCCGGGAAAATAAGTGTCCCACAGCCACAGAGGAGAGCCCTTGTATGGCAGCCTTCAAGGGTCATAGGTAACTAGGACCCCATCATATGTGCACAGTGCGGGGGTTCATGCCAAGTGGCAGAACCCAGCCGCAACCCATCTGTGCACACACAGGCACAGGTGCAGCTGCCTCAAGCAGCTGCAGCTGTGGCATCTCACAAGATGCCTGCCATGCTGACCCCAGAACACAGCCCTCTGGCTGGCCAAGGGTCAGCCCCAACAGATCCTAACGCATGAAATAACATGCACTGGCAGGTCATCTCCAGAGGAGTCGAACCTCTGTGGTATTCAGTGCGCAGCCTCAAGTGATGCTCACAGCAGCACACTGCAACAATCATTACAGCTGCAGTGTGAAGCCACAGTGCTTTGTGTCACAGACCCGCACACTGACCCTTGTTTGAACATGCGCAGATCTCTCCGTGATAGGGTTTGGAGGGTACGCTGTTGCATTCTCAGGGGTGTGCTGGTATAAGTACATGAAGATTGAGGCTCTCTAGGCCAAGCAGGGGGGCCAGAAACAGCAGTAGGAAGCCCATTGGCAGGGACTATTTATCCCTTGCCTGCGCGATGCTTCCTGGGTGTTCATTTCCCACTGCCTTCACATGTCATGGTCTACACCAATTGGGAGGGCTAAACAGTCATCATGGTCCACCTGATTAGAAGGAAGGCTGGGTTTCATGCTAAGCCTAGAAGTAGCGGGAAAATTGCCTTAAGGAGTCACCTGATTCAGACAGAGCTTTGTTTCAGAGTGTAGCACAACTTTCCTGTCACAATACTTAGGGCATGGAGGACTTGCCTTATACCTCGTCTCAATCTGGCAGTCCCCGAGGTGAACTGTCAGTCCCGTCGAGAAATGCAAGATGATCCAACTTTCCACAGACGCCGCTTTTATCATAAGGGTGTACTCTTTCTGGTTTCAGATCAAGTGAAATCAATATACTTTGCTTGGTACAGTCCCGCAGAGACTCCCCGAGAAGTCTCTGCGGCAAGGTATATGAATGCCCTATAGTCTGTTGCTTCGGGTTGCCATTCCACATATCTCTGCATCTACACAGATCGTACCACAGCTTCTGCACACTCTTTACAGCCTGCTGTGCTGCAGGCTTGTGCATTCGTCACATGCCGGCGACAGGCATATTGAGTGTCGAGAAAACGTAGTCTCTGCCGTCCGCGGCGGTGAGGCGTCGGAACAAGGCCCTTAGATACCCCGGACACTAGGCAGCTGTGGCAAGTTCAGCCGTAAGTTGTTACGGGCACAGCAGGGCAGGACATGGACTTTCCAGCACGTGTGATTTCGTAACCAGTAACCAGATCACCGCCGGGTGACAAGCAGTGCTGCCTTGGCAGGTCTTTGCCTGGGACAGCCGAAAACACAGCGGCAGGCGCGATCAGAGGTCATTCAACATGATCGTGAAGATGATAGCAGTGCTCCGCCTTGTAGTGCTGGTAGCTATCGCTGCCCAGACTCAGGTGTGATACTCACTTGTTCGGCGAAACTTTCGCAACTAGTACCTTTTGCTGCCCACATGATGGTGTTATTTGCGCACACATTATCTCCTGATCATCAGGATCTGCAGGACTCATGAGAGGATTGCTACTAAGCATGTTTTGCGCCTTCTCCATCGGCGGTACCGTACGGTTACGGATGATCCAGCATCGCATTTTATTGTATGCAGGCCGCTCTTCTGGACGAAGTTCTGCTTGACTTCATCCCGGGTGAGTAAAGTTCCCCTGCTGTGCCGGCAAGTCGACACTTCTCACCCCTGTCGACACCCCGTTACCGTGTCGAACGAAAGATGCAACTTTGATCAGATCAATGTGACTTGGCAATGCTTATTCTACTACGCAGACGCCAAAATACTGGCAAACAAGACTGGCTCGGCAGCTCTCCTCGGCAGTCCCATATCGATGTGGGGAGACCCGTATCGTCTGCAAAACATACTGGCGCAGCTGTCAGATGAGAGACCTGGGCCCGAGAAGATGAACTTCTACTACATTGGTGGATCAATTACAGAAGGTTGGGGAGGGATCAAAAAGGGCATGCTGGACACCAAACAAACCTATATTGGCTGGGTGGAGGCGTGGTTTGAGGAGCAGTACCCTGGAAGGACGGTCCATCACAGGCGCGGGAAAGGCGCTACGACGTCCTTCTGGGCATCTTCTTGCATTGATTCCGTTATAGAGCAGGTGAGTAGCTTCTCCTAGAGACACGTGTCCCTATGTTAGGTTCAGCATAACCTTTGGAGTCTCTGCCTCATCCTCTTCATCACCACCTGGCTCTTAGTGGGCATGCTCAGACACTGCCAGCACATCTGCTACTCTTCCTCCTCAGGTCATAACGCTATGCATAGCTGCTGCGATGCTAGTCCATGGCAGTTTTGCAAATCAGGGCGCATGCAGCGCTCTACCGATATCCTATGATTTGGCTAAGGCTCAATAAGCATTCGGCTGGTCTGGAGCGGTGTACAAAGCTCTCGCCCCATCTTGTAGTGGGACGCTGACTTTCACTTCTGCCAGCTCCCGGTGCTTTTTCTGACACTAGGCATGCTGCTGTAGCAAGGCGCACAAAAACTCGCCTCATAGAAGCTCTTTGTGATTTGGAAGTGGAACAGAGGTCTGATCTGCAACCTCAGCAGGTGTTGAGGCAGAATGTATGCACCTACACAGCATGTGGATCCTACCTTGAGGAAGTGCATTCTGTTTCAGGATGCAGATGTGGTCTTCGTGGAGTACACTATAAATGATCTGCACTCCATACGCGGGGAGGTGGAGGCAACGCTGGACAACCCCAAGCGCCGTGGGACTGAGCGCCTGCTGCGGCGGCTTCTGACATATGAGAAGCGGCCGGCGGTGGTGGTGCTGCACACCTGGGCGCCAAAGGTGCGTAGCTGCTCAGATCCGAAGGGGCCCTGCTGTTTTGGCATATGTACAAACCTGCAAGTCATCACTCAGGCAGCTGCACCCTGCCAACAAGTGCTCCTTCCTGAAGTGCTTGGAGGGAGCGCTCAAGTCCGTAAAGTGGCGCTCCTTACCAATTAGACGCTTGTAGCCTTTCAATACAGAACCCTCATATCGGCCCATTTGACAGGAATTATTTGATGAATAATTCTCAAATTTGCATAGCCTGTGCTGCAAGGGTGACTGAGAATACAAGGTGATTGGACACCACCATCACGGTCCATCCAAAAACTGTAATTGGGCTGGGGATACAGATGGAAATAGTGACCGCTCTTGGTTTTCTTGCAGGTGCTAGACACTTGGACACAGCGCAAACCGCACAATGACTTCTACACCACGTATGAAGACTACTGGGATATTATCCTCAAGTACTATGGCATACCCTCGCTGTCCATGCGCAATGCCCTGCACACGCTGGTCCGGTCCTCCGAGCCTGGTTTTGGCTTAAATGAACTTTGGGGAGACGATCTTCACCCAACAGTTAGCGGCCATGCAGTGCTAGGATACTTGATACTTGACTACATGAAGCTGGTGTCCACCCTTACACACCAGCTTGGTGATAGGCTTGCAAATTATGTGCCCAAGAGCAGGCTTCCAGCGCCCATGTTTCCTGACAACCACCACCATAAGGGGCTGTGTGGTCACGGCAATGCACTAAAGGACCAGTTGTGGCATAAGGATCATGGCTGGGATTGGGATATTGAGATCCGAGATGGCCATGATAGCAAGGAGGGTTGGATGGCTGATGGAGTCTCAAATCGGGGCCTTTTCCTTGTTGTGCCCGCAGAGTCACTGCCACACCTCCACATAGACAACTACACGGTACACTTGGGCATGGTCAAAAGCTGGAAACCCTTTGGGACTGTTGCAGTTAGGTGTAGAGATAACGGCTGCGTGTGTGATGAGTTTGAGGTGGACCTGCATGACGAGACAGCAGAGACTACGATGCAAGTCATGACAGATTTCACCATAGCACAGGGCACTGTGGTGACTCCTTGCATCGTAATGATTGAGGTCCTTGAAAAAACCAGCTCAACGGGGAGATATGTTAAGGTAATGTCTCTAGGTGTAGAGGAACAATCAAGCAGAGGTGCTGAGGAGGCCATGTGAGAGGGATCCACATTAAAAAGACCAGGAAATTTTCCTTGGGCTGTCTGGGCAATCTGTCATGTGGCGTAATTCGGTCGGGGTGTGAGATAAAATGATAACATCACATCTTTTCCAGACAAGACGTCATTGGGCCCCCACAAGGAAGGACTTCAGCACCTCAAACAATTTAAATCATGTTTTCCCGCAAGCATTGCAGCTTCAGGCGCTCAAAGGTGACATGCTTTTCGTTACCCAATGCACCCGTGGCACACAGTTGGCAGATCCTGTCCATTCCAAAAATCTATGGCCCAGCTCACAAGCCTTCGTGACATAGTATATTGTCATACTTTGCACAAATACTGCGGCCGTGGTCCTCACTGATGGTATGTGAGGTAGACTAATGCAACCACCTCTTGCATCCTTGCATCCTCATCGCCCAGCTCAACCTATTCTCACTGAATGCATGAGCATGGTCAGGACGGGGGAGTTCAGAAGGAATGCAAGCTGAAGCTAGAGTTCAGGGAGTGCATGAATACCTCCCCTTCACTGTAGCTGATATAAACTGTAACACGCTCCACTGGCACATAACAGTATTGCAACCTTGTACACAACATACACAGCTTTGAGAGCTACCACTGCTCCCCGTCACAGCGCTCCCTGCTCCAGCAGAGCAGTCCCATGCACATCATGGGCTGTGTGCTACTGCTGCTGAGGCACCCTTGGACTGATATCTGTGGCTTCATCACAACTCATGCGGCAGACTTGCCCTCTCAGGTTGAGATCACCTGCATGTGTCAGATTGACTCTCACAGAGCGCGTCGCAGCCCAAAGGCCATGCAAGCAGTTGCATCTGGCCCACATCACCTGCTGATGTTCTTCGCATGGACCTGAGCATATCAACCGGCTGTACCAAACAAGCAGGCGGGTGATGCCTAAATTGAGAATCACAGGCACATGCAACAACCAGGCTCTATGGCCCAATGCGCTCAAGTCGAGCAGCATGATGAGCAGGTGATATTCTCAGAGGAGCGCTGTGATTGATCTGGGATCTATGTCTGATAGCTTTCAGGCCGCTTACCGTTACGATGTCCTGCTCTGCGCCCCGCGCCCCTGCTGTCTTGACATGTGTTAATGCAGTCTCAGATGCCAGAGCGACTGCATCAAGTTTCTGATGCTTATTCGTCGAGAAGTCTACAATGATCGCTACCTCTGCCGCTGCTTTAGACGTGCTTCCGGAATAGGTCAAAGGTTAACGTCCGCAACCCAGCACGTGCGACCGCTGCCCCAACTCCAAGGAGCGCTAAGGAAGCCCCTTCATACGGCTTGGCGCTTCCCAATTTGTCTTGACAGAACCTCTCATGCAAAGTCGCCTCGAATAATGTACTTAGAGCAGCCAATAACGCCTGCCAGCATGCCGAACAAGCAACAGCCGCAGTGCTATAGGCCGCTGAAGAGCAGAAATGACATCATATGGGATACGAAGGGACTTCGGGTTTCATGCTTGTGTCACTGTGGGCGCTGCTTGCCTTCGGAGGTACATTTGCAGCCCTGCTTGAAGCGATGGATGTGTATGAACATGGAGGATCGCATATACAAAGGAGAGATATAGATGTAAGAACGTCTGTGATGTGTAGCAATACACTCAGTAGAAGCGGGGCCTCTCCTGACCACCAGCAACGGGGTGATTTATGATGGCCCTGGTGATGTGGTCAAGCTCAGGGGTCAAGGGTAGATGCATGTGTTTAATGCAAGCATAATGAAGGAGCAATTTGACAGCCTCAGAGCTGGCTTGCAGTGCTCTGTGTGTGCGCCAATTCAGACTCACCGCAGGGGCCACCTGGCACTCATGCTCGATGATGCGTGGGTTCCAGGGCTAATAGAAGTCTGTCTGCCTGTACAGCAGCTGGACTGCGTTCAAGCCCAGCTGCTTCATCCTGTAGATGTTGGTCAGGAAGTCCTGCGTCACGCCGTTGCTCCCCTGCCGCAGACCCTCTGGGGCATCAAAGCTGCATTCCATTGACAGCAGTCCTGGGTACACCGCAACATCCGCTGCATGCAGTCTTGATGGTATTCTGTTGTTCCTGCCGTTTGCACTCCGCTATATGACTTTCCTGGGATGTGCACCCGGCCTCGATGCGTGTGTGGCTTGTCATATATGGGCAGGCGCTTACTACGAGTTTAAGCCGACCTGCACTCCTGCCGAGCTGCAGAATTGAAGCCGACAGAACATCATGCATGTCGCAGCCAACTGTGCAAGACATGCTAGAGCTGGACATGGCAGCCAGATGTGCCTCTGACAGTGTCAGGCATGACATTTGATATCTGGCTATCGCATGCAGCTAAACGTCACTTCATGCTGGTGCCCGATAGCTACCCGAATCTGCCGTTGAACGGGCTGCCCTACTCCAGCGAGGCGCTTCCAATCGTCACCAACAGCATCTGCTGCGCGCAGTTCCTCGACAGCATGACTACGCGCCAGCACTACATCATGGTTTTCAAAACCCTCATTGGCGAGGTAGGGAATCCTCATGCGCTCACACATGCGCTAGTCATGCCGTAGGCTACCGACCAGCTTGGCATGAACATGCACGCGACTGGCTGACTGGAGCTCAACATGCATGTGACACGAGGCATGTTAGGGCCCTTGCCAATGCGCTCCTACTCTATGCAGGGCTTCTATGTCAATATGACTACCACAACATAGCCCCTGACGCAGTCATGGATATTTACACGGTACGATCTTCCCGCTCCCCCTGCAGCAGAGCTACCCTTGGTATCAGAGTCTTAACCCACATGCAGATCCAGCTTGTACACTAGGCCAGGTACGACGGCTGTCTCCAAATCCCTGTACATTCTTGTCCAGAGATGGGGAATGGCTTGCAAATCAGCATGTGGCTGGCCAAGGCAGAGAGATGAGGCACAGCATGCTCTGCAACACTTCATCAGCCATCAAAAGTGTCTACATATCTCACTGTAAATACATACGGCCGCAGACAACAACTGGAAGGCTACTATTGTCAAGCACTGGTAGTCTCAAAAGGCGTTGCTTGTTGCGCAGCTTTTTATCAGCGATTGGGTGGAATTGCTGATATCTGTGCTTGCGGCTGTGCCTGAAACGCGGGCCAGGCTGCTGCTGGATATGATCATTGAGCCAGATGGCTATGGATTCACATGGTATGGCCCGCCTGCTCAGCCGCCTTGTGCCAGGTTTTGTGAGTGATACAACCCTGCAATCATATTGCTGCAAGCGCATTGCGCAGATTTGCGCTGTGCTTGCTGTGCAGAGCACGTGTTCAGTATAAGGGCTTGGCAACAGTACATCCCTGGACTTGCAGCTCTACTATGAGGAATCCTCTATAGCAGCTATGTACAGAGTGCAGTCACGCTGCAACAAAATGTGCTAGCCGCAGGCCTGGGAGCAGCAGATCCAAGTGCCTGCGGTGCTACTGCATACGCCGAATGGACCCCATGTACCCCATCTGCCCAGATTGCCTGTTCATTGGGGAAGGCACAGGCGCCACACGCCTCGCAGCAAACTGGGGTGAGACCTCTCTGCAAGACCACTCTGCTTTGACATTCTCTTCTTGTCATGCAGACCCTTCAAAACGTCATAATGGTCCCCGGAGTGCCACCATGGTGAGCATCACGAACTTTTGCCGCAAATTGAGATTAAGCCACCCAGAACATTACAGCTCTACAGCAGGAGCTCAGCATTGACTCAGGCCAATGTGGTCCTTTGCAATCTGTACAAGAGATCCTCAGATTGCCACCAGGGACCATGTCGCCTTGCTTGTAGCAGGTGCCGTCCTAGGTCCCGGCCTGAGCGGTGGACGCACTATGCAGGTGATGGTCTGTGACAAATCCGGCCATCGTAGCGCAGAGCGGTGTGAGCAATGCCAGCGGGTCCTTCAACGAGCTGCTGACAAGGCCCTATATGCAGCAGGTCCTTGTGGGGCCCCACATCTACTGCGCTGATGTGAGCGGCTGCGCGTACGCCACCGGGCAGGCGCTATATTCAAAGCTTGACTCCACCTTTAGCTACCTCAACCTCCAAGGTGAGGCAGAGCCTGGAGGGGCTCCAGCCACAGGGTGAGCTTCGTAAGCTGCAGAGATCAGGGCTATGAGGCCGCATACAGACGGCGCGGCCCAAAAGGCTCTATACCGCATTGCATGCAGAGGAGGGTGTCCATGCGCACAATGCGGCACTGCTGTCGTTTGCATGATCGCCTTGATGTGATGAAAAACATGCCGTCTGCAGGCTACTACACGGGCGGCGGCCAGCCCTGCCACAGGTACGTCACCATAATTGACGAGCTTGGGAGCCTGTTCGACAGCCAGGAGGAGCTGGACTGCTTCCGCTCCATCGTCGCGTTTGCCAACAACGAGGCGGTCACTGCCAATGGCGTTCATGGCGGCACTCAGAGCTGGGATTCTACTGGTGAGGCTTGTCTCATGTGCTCATACCCGGCAGAGAGGAGCATCAGATGGCACAGATGGCATGAAGCCTGCCTGTCTCCTTGCCTAGCCAGCTTTGAAGTGACAGAGACTTAGAATTGTGCATCTGCCATGGCGTACCAGTTGTGATAGATTGCACCTGTCATTGGGAGGACAAGCATCTGATGAGCGTATAATTTGAGGAAAAGAAATTGCCATTAGGTAGAGTCCAAGATGAAACGAGCAGCGTGCTTTCTCAGGTCATGGCAGCCGGACTCCCACAGGACAGGTGGCATTCTGACAAATGACAACCGCACTGTCCAGTGGTTCGACATCAGCGCTCTGACCGGGGGAACCACCTACATGTCCACCGGGCTAGGGCTGCGCCCCTCGTATCTCCTGGGCTTCAACCCTGTGCAGCCCATCACCAGCGTGGCACCAGCGCACATTGATTCAGCGCCGGCGGGCGCTTTCCTGCCCACAGCCAAGCCCCATCATGTGAGCACAGGCATCCCTGATCCAGCCCTGATGTTTGTGTTTGTGCGTCCTGAGATGTGCCCTCTGTGGAACCCTTCATGCCATCGACACCCTGTCACCCCACTTGCGCATGGCGCCAGCGCAACGTGATGCAGCACCAAAGAAGCCTTACATGCTTGGGGCTCACTACCTGCCTAACTTAGGCTTCCTTCTGCATGTGCTTTGCTGCGGGATGGGTTGTTTAGCAATATCTCTGGATATACCGCTCTGCTGCCCATGGCCGAGCCAATATGCTTAGGGTCCCAGACTGATTAGCTGATTCTGTTCGCCCTCAGCCTCCATTGGCTGGACCTCCTGCAAGACCTCATGATGCTGAGTATCACCGCCCCCAAGCCCCTCATGATTCATCAACAGCCATTAAGGCCTCCTGTCACTCATAGCATCTGCTCTGATTCAGGAGGATTTCACAGGCTCAGTCACTTCCTGTACTCCTAATACTGTCGTCGCCTGAGGCCGTAGGGGCTTGTTGTGAGGTGAGGGGCGTGTGTGCTGTTTGCAGACTGCGGCCTCGGCCAAGGACTCGCGCTTAGTGATTGAGACCGTAGTGCCCACAGGCAGCGTCCTCCTCATTGCTGCAATCAGTGCTCTTGCAGCACAGCACTGCTGAGCCAAGGCTTCACCAGGATGCTTTCACACATCAGGATGCCAGGCAATGTACAGATGTCTTGGCCCGATACAGGCCATAGTAGCGCAGAAACGTCTCGGGGGCCCGCACAGTGTGCTGCAGTGAGTACTACATGCACAACCATGCCCAGGTCGTACTCCTTTTCAGGTGACATGCAGAACGTCATACACCCAGTAGTAAAGTGTATGTGCTTGCCGGCGCACGGACAGAGGAGGCCAAAATTGGCTGCACTCCTCTGTGTTGCCAACGTTCTTCTGAGGCAGTGGGTAGTTGGAGTGAAGGGGCTCACCAAAGGTCATTGCACTCCTCTCGGGGCAGCTGAAAGTGCTCGCAGATGGCCTCTGCCACTGAGCCAAACCCAGGTTGAAGACAAAGGACGCAAGACGCTTGAGAATTATCTGACAGGCTATACAATTTCAACACGGGCACCTGCGCCGCTCAAGCAATGCCGGTCGTGCAACCACTGAAGAGATGCCAGGGCAGCCCCGTGACAAATTTCTATATTCAAAGTACGTCAGCAGATTGTTGTGCATCTAGTGTGATCCAGTGCCAACTGTGGTCTGCTATGTGGGCCATTCCAGTGTGCAACAAAACCTGGATGGATTCCAGATGTACAAATATGTGCATCAATGTCTCAAAAAGATACAAATTCTGCAATGATGAATATGTATATGATATACTGCGCACTGATGTCGCTTCGTGCGTCTGAGAGTCTCTTGGGAGGTGCTACATATTCATCATTGTATCGTGTCGTATCATACTTACATGTAGCACCTCTCAAGAGACTCTCAGACGCACGAAGCGGCATCAGTGCGCCATACACATGATAAAGCTGTGATCGTGATATCAACTTACAAGCCATCCTGAAGCAGTCGGAGCTGTGTGGTGCCCATCACGCCATCTCAATGTGGAGTGCTACAATATGCAGCCATCTGTGAATGCCCATACTACTTGCTTAATGCCTAATGTCAGGAGAGGATGCGCTTCAAATGGGTTCAAGTCCGCTTTCATGTTCCTGTGATGTTGTCCAATTGCATCCCCCACAGACACGCGCAACCTCTAGAAAAGCTGCTGTCTCCTTCAATGGGTGGACCCATGCAAGGGGCATGTCCGCATCCTGGCAAAAGGTGTCTGTCACCTGCATCAGTTAATCGATGTAGCATGATGTGATTGAGCTAAATGTGTGTATAGGCTTGCAGAAGGCAACATGGGGCTTCCTACATGCGACTTACCATAAGGCGGCTGGTTGTCAGCGTATGACAAAAGCTTCAGCTGAGTGAGCGTGTTTCGGACAGATATTTTGGCACAGATGTAGAATTGGCTGTGCCAGATCTGGAAGGGCCAAATTGTCAAGAAGGTAGGATTGCATAGCTATGGTGGCCTTACCTTTAGCACCTGCAGCCGGTCTGGCTCCCACAGATTTGCATGTCCTTCAAAGCGATAGCCAACATCCCAGTCTGTGATGTATTTCAGCCTCATCCCTGATACCCAGACCCCAACTGCCACATCCTCATAGTGTAGAAATCGCAGACCTGTCGCATGGTTGAGGGCCACTATCCCATCCACTGCTTCCTGCGCAAGCACGTGGCAGTGGAGGATGCATGCAGTGAATGCCTAAGATGCTAGAGTATAATCCTCTTGTAATTGGTGGCCTGGCAACACCTCACCTTGAGCATTCTGTACGGCTCATTGACGATGCTGGTCATAATTTCACCTGATGCCGATGTCTCACCCATTGCAGCTCACAACCAACATAGAGTCCGCATCGGCAGCTCTAGCAGCACAACTGGCTGCTAGACACTGATGGAAGGTCACAATGCCAATTGCACCTAAGACTTTTAGAGATGCTTGACTCTGGCGAGCACAAATATGATACTAGACATGGCGCACCTTGGACAAGATGTAGGCCCCCCCCTGCATATATGTGCTCAGGTACCCATCATCCTCCCCCACATCCTCCCTTGCTAGCGCTGCAAGCTCCTTCTCTTCCTCCAAAGACCTGGCAACAGTTGCAAACATTTACCTAGCCGGCAACACCAACAACTTGCCCATGTGTGCCCATTTGTGACTGCGCTAACAGAGATCGCGTAGACCCCTCGGATAGACAGGGAGATCAAGCGCACCAATCTCGTGACAAGCGCTGCCCGACATAGTAGAAATTGCTAGTGTCCTTGGAGAGCTTGTGTAGCACTTGCAGGAGGGCAGGCACGTTGATAAATGTATCATCGTCAGCCTTCATGACAAATTGGGCATCGAAATTGGACACCACATGCTGGAACATAAGGTACACCTGCACACGCAGCAGCCTCTCGCATGCTGTGTCTTCTTGCATGTTACACCTGCCACTTCACAGGCTGTCTGTTGTTGTTTACTCTGCATAAGTCTCGCATGGTCCTAAACTTGATGAAGACCCTGGGACGGCCGCAACCATGCTCTGATCTGGAATTTAGCCCTTAGTGTACGAATTTGCTCGCACAACTTCACAAGCTGATTCCTTATCCGTATAATATTCCATATGCAGAGTGTGCTCTCTTCAGGGGCTTGATTTGGGTGTGAGGTAGGCATACAGACCCTCTGAGTGACACCCTCCTGCCCCTCTGCAAGGGGACCCAGCTCGTCATCTCCGTCGCGGGTGTCAATGATGTCGCCGAAATGCGCCTCTGTCTCTTGGCAAGGCTCACCAGTGCTGCAGTGCACAAAAAAGCGCACAACGACCTCTGAGCTGTAAGACTCCTTGAAGAGCTTCCCCCAGGTCTCTCTGATGGCGTTCCGTTTCTCCTGCGCATGCCAGATCACATATATGCATGAGGAAAGCATGCTGGACACAGAGCAGGCTGAGTGATTCCTACATGCAAGGTGGAAACATCTGTCATGTAGTACATGCGCGCATCTGTACGGCATCACAGACTGCATGGAGTTCCATGGCCTGACCAATGTGTGATCCTGCTACCAGCGGTCAATGTATTTTTTTCGGCACCATGAGGTGCTGTGTCGGTCCTGGGCCTATCGATGAGACAGTGCATCGCCTTACACTGCGCTTTGTCTCATTCCAATCGGGCGTAGCTCCTTGCAAAGCTGCCCAGCTAAGATGACGTCGCTAGAGATGAGCGGCCATCAGGAAAGAGCGGCCGTGGAAGTTACCTGGGACCCGGAAGGGATGCCAATGAACAGCAGATATGACTTTTCCGGCTTTGCGCCTGTCAAGAGCGGGCCGGCTTTACTGCGGGGCGAGATTCGGCGTAAGCGCCTGATTCCGGAGCCGGCTAAAGTACGGTCTCTGTGCGTACCAGACGCACACTGGATGCTAGCTATCGTAGTCAACAAGACAAGTACTGCTCTCATGGGCTGCATCCTGCTGATCGTGCCTCACTGCGCTGGCAAGGTCATACGTTGACCCAAGGGACCGGGCATGCATTCTTCAGCATGTTGGCAGGGCGCCTTAGCAACACTGCTGGCTGGCAACAGGAACATGTGGCACAGGAGCGACAGAATGAACTGATCAAGCAGCGGTCGCCGGCCCTGTGCGTGAGTCATGATCCATGACAAGCAGGTATTCCGATAGTACTCAGCTGCCTGCGTCACAGGGGTCGATAATGTCCTAGTTATGACCCTCCTCTTCCGGAAAATCTTGCTCGCCTTTAGTATGCGGTACACCACATCAATGGCATCGCTGAATATCTGATGATTTTCCTCTGCCGCTGAAGCCGACCAAAGCACTGATGTTGATGAACAGTGCCCGACTCTCTTGTAGTCGGTTGACAAGCGAGGAAAGGCTTCTCCTCTCGCGAGCACGGTAATGGGGACGATACCATTTCATCTGCATGTCTTTGCGGAGGAGATTCTCTCCCGGCACTGCCATCACAATGTGCTCTGGTAAGATGCACGCATCTCCCACACGCAACAGTATGTGTCGCCCTTCACCATGCTGGCAGTACATTCCATCTCCGGTGTGCAGTGCCTCTCAGTCATTTTTCATTATCCAACTGGATTGCTAGTTGTGTGCTGAACGTAATATGCATGTGCAGAGAACTAACTTTCATAAGCTGGTACATCACTGATGAGCAGGTGCCTGCCCACTAAGGCCTTTGTAGGTCCTTCCAAGACCCAACAACATTTTGCAGTTTGCATCATATGCACGAGCACTAATACAGCAATGCTGAGGGCTGTGTCACTATCATGTATCAAAAATGTGCACCTGCTTAGAGTCATCCTGAGCCTTGTGAGGCTTGCATGCTGTCAGGAGTTGTTTTAGCTAAGACTGCCGGAAGGTGCCACAACATTAATTGTGCAGTCCATGCCCCCATGCACGGCAATTTGTTCAGGCACCCCCTGATCATGATAGAGGCTCATGAGTACATGTACAGCATTTGCTGCCCTGAGAGCAACTCATGACGTGCCCGGTATGTGGGATTAGCGCTCGGCAGCGTTCTGTGGAAGGCATTGCTGGAGGAACTGGTGATTGACCTTGCAATGCTGCACATCAAGGCTCGAGGAGGCCTGCAGCCTGAGGGGATCACTACCGATCTTGTTCAGCAGGCCCGGAATTTCGAGGAGACAAACTTCACAGAGCTTGAGGTGCCGGGTCCAAGGCTGGAGCGGCAACAGAAGCGACCGCTCACGGCAGCGTTATGTCAGCCTACCTTCCTTACCATGTTGAATAAGCCTTTGCTCTACACCCCACGCCAAGCCAGACACGTGCAAGCGCAGTGAGACATATCTGCGCTCCGCAACATGTCTGGAACACCATGGTAAACACGAGTCCAAGTCCTCTGAAGAGGCTCTTGCCTGACATGAAGAACTTGCTAAGCAGACCTCCCCTGTCCTTGCAAGTTTCATAAGAGGTTGCGTGCCAATGCCCTTGTCCTGAGCCTGCCTGGCTATGTTTCAATGAGGGAAGCCGCTGAGACCTCCATCAACTCAAAGTACAGAAATATGCAAGATTGCCACATTGTGCGCAGCTAAAGGAGGAGGAGATGCTGTACATTTGGAGCAGAAGGATGCTGTCTTCTGACAGCATGCTGCTCCAGTATGATATTGTTGTGTATGCCATTGCAGACCGCAGCTCCATGTTGAGCGCTTCCATGATAGGCGCTTGGCTTGCTTTGTCCTTTACTGATGCCGCCGCATTTTCACACAAAGTGAGGGACGTCTGCACAGAGTCACGACTGGCATGCAGCAGCGCATGCCCTCTCAATCCATATAGGATCTGACTCAGCTTCCAGTTCGATGGCACCCGTCCCAGTTTGACTAATGATCAGCTCAGCATGGCGCCCTAAATGCACCCTTCACATTCCATCTTTCGCGCAACTCTTTGCGCGATACACCTTCCCTGTGTCAATGAGTGTTCAGGCGATGGTCTCTGTGTGGCTGGCTATTCTGCCTGCCTGTCCTTCCGCAAGATGAGAGAGCCCCCACACAGGATTTGCCAATGATGCCTCCTGTGCTGGTCGCTCCTCTGTGTTGTCCCTTGCGTCTGCAGCTGCCCCACCTGCTTGCGCCTCATCAGCTGACAGGCTACGCTGTCCTTGCAGGTGCTCCATCAGCACCTGCTGCAGAGCAAGGTCAGGACAGCGGACCCTGATTCGGCGCAGCTGTTCTTCATCCCGAGGAGGCTGCATGTTTGCCATCCAATCGTATGGCAACATCATGTCCATTGTGCGCTCACATGGCCACAGCACTCCTGCATCTGCACAGATGCTGGGAGATGGCCAGAAAATGTCCTGCACATGCACCATGGATGGCAGCTGAGACTTGACTCTCTGCACCTTGACACGGAGCCCCCACTCCACAGTATTCTCTACATTTGGTGACGAACAGCACCTGGCTTCATCCACCAGCCTGAACGCAGCAGCACTTCCTCTGGGCAGATGTGAGCTTGAGTGTCAGCCCCACTGATATGTTCTCGGGACTGCAGGAATGACAAGAGCCATACGCCGCCAATTTAGCACTGGCGGGAGAATGACTTTACATGGGCCGGCCCCCAGGTTTGGGTCTGCTTCCTGCCAGACGCAGACGTGCTGGTGCCTTTGTACTACAGCAGCCCGGAAGCCAGCAGTGTGTCTCCATTCGCGCTCGAGAGTGATGTTTCCATGCTCATGCGCTTTGGAGACGAGATTGGGGATGGCAAGAATCTTGTGGAGCACTGTGGGCACTGCCTGCGGTATGAGCTCATCAAGCAATGGAAGGCAAACCCCTTTGCAGAGGTCTGAGCGGGTCACCGCCACCCCAGAGGTGTGTCGAATCTCGGTCCTACTTTCTGCGCTCACACAGCGACGCCACCTAAGCGCTCATGTACATGTTGCTGCTGCATCAGCCTCTGTTGGCTCCATTTGTGGCTGGGGGCCCAATATTCACAGGAAGGTGCGGTTACTTCGTCTGAAGCACCTTGCAAGGGTAAATTGCTAATGATGTGGGAGGTGTTTTGCAGGAGATCATGACCGTCATGGCGCGCTCAGTGTTCTGCGCGGCGGCGCCGGGGCAGACGCAAGACAGCGTGCACTGTTCCTGGACCATCGTCAAGAGGTGCATCCCCGTCACCTTCTACCGTGGCAACAACCGCCCCTGTGAGCGCCACCTGAACCTGCCCCTGGGACGCCTTCAGCGCCAACATGCAGCCGGACGACTACAGTCAGCTAGATAGGGTCCTACAAGGCATCCTTGATGATTCTAGGAGGCTGCAGGGGCTGCAGCCTGCTCTTGCTGCGGTGCATAAGGCAATTTGTGTGGGACCCTATGGCTAAGGATGGCTTGCAAGGGAGCACAGAGCGTGAGCTGAGTCTCAGAGCCACGGCTCTGCATGCGCTCAAATATTCATGAAGCGCCAGGATGCTGGATGACAGCATTGCAGAGTGGGTGCACAGATGGACTTGCGCACTTGCTCTTTCCACAACATATTGTTCAGTGTCCAAGATAGGCTGCTGCCTGAGCCGGCAAAGTGAGCTGGCAAATCCTGCCCATGGCAAAGATCTGGTCTGAAGAATTGAGATACTTGGACCTCAGCATGCAGCCTAGGTGTGTAGCAAACAGCAAAGACACGTTGTTTGCAATATGGTGAATATTTCTAAATATGTGCAACTATTCATCATTGCAAGTGTATATGCATGGAGGCACCTCCCGAGAGACTCCTATATGCATGAAACGACATCAGTGCGTAGTATAGATAATACCAGCGTAATCGGATGACAATCATCCCCGGAGGAGTAGGACCACTGTGCTACCCACCACGCCATCTCAACTATGGTGTGCTACAGTATGTGCGCACTGTGGCAGTACTGCATGCAGCCCAATCCGCCCAGACTACTCATTGCTGGTAGATGACTACCAAGCTGGGAGAAGATGCCCTTCCAGCTTTGGGTCAAAGTCCGTATTCAGGTTCCAGTGCTATCTGTCCATTTGCATGCCCCAGAGATGTACGTAGGCTCTAGGAAAACCACAGTCTTCAATAATGTGTGGTCCCATGCAAGGGGCAAGTCCGCATCCTGGCAGATGTTGTCTGTCGCACCTGCATCAAGTCATTGAGTCTGTGCATGATGTCATTGACTTGAGTGAGTGTACAGGCTTGCAAAAGGCAACATGGTGCTTCCTAAATGTAGCTCTAAGAGGGGCACTGAATGTGCTTACTTGTTGTCTGGCATTGCAGAAGGGCATATCACAGTGCTCCTGAAAGCTGGAAAGGCACATGCAAGTACAGCATGCCTCTCAAGGACTGCTGAGATGGACGAAATCCCCATCCTAACCCTGGCACACAAGAAGCAAGATGCTGAGAACCTGGGGACGCATGGAAAGATGGCCACTACATGTACCTCACCTACCCAAAGGGCGGGTGTCCCAAAGAGCAGATGACCCAAGTGAATGCATAACATTGATCCTATGGACAGCAGATGTGCAGAGACAGGGGAGGTTCTCATGAAAATAGCACAACCCTTAAAGACCAGCTTTTGTAAACGGTTGAATTGCGCCATTGATCTAATCCCTGCTACCGCACAGACAGCTGAACCGGTGGACTAGAGCGGGCGAGACATTGGAGTACCTCCCAAAATCCTGATGGGCAACTGTCCCAGCTCTTGACCCTGTGCCATAAGGTCATACTCTTTGACTACAATCCTGGTGTCACAAATAAATGCTAGCCTGGCAAGCTGTAGCCAAAAAGTGCATGCGCTCAACACATTGCATCAATCCTAGCAAGTATCGTCTCCACTAGACTTTGTCGATTGGTTTGCAATGGAGCGGTAAGCTCTCCGCATTCAGTAGAGAGTATGGCTGGTTTGAAGCAGCCAACATACCGGGAAAGCACTGCAGTGAGATAGCATATCAGCACTTTGGAGGACGCTGTGTCTTGGCAGGCATCTAGACTATCCCAGCTGCTGCTACACCAAACTGGTGGTGTGCCTGCAGCTGCTTCAGCTTCTGCCGCTCAAAGTCAAACGTGGCCAGCCCGACGCAAGCTGCATCGTGAGGCTAATCAAGGCCCACGTGTGAGCTTGCCCTCAGCGCTTGGCCGTGCTGAAGAATGCGTACATGTCGCTGGACTGGTGGTCCTACTGGTCCTTCAATGCCCGAGCCCCATGACAAACGACTGGAGGAATACTGCTGCAGACTGAGTTGATCCTGCACCAGCATAGCGTGGTTCAACAGACTCACCAGCATGCTCACACTGAGATATCTGCTGCTGTATGCTAACTTCTCTTCACATGGGAATGCCATAGCTTGTCGGTTTCAGTACACCTACATAATCAACACACAGAGTATCGCTAGAGGTGTCAAAGCCAGTAGTATCCAGCATGCATTGTGAAGGAATCAGTGTGCAGCCCATCCTTGAATGCCCAGGCTACTTACTGATTATGCACTTCAGACAGATTTAGGTCCACTTGAGCGTTCCAGTGATGCGGTCCACTTGCATGCCCCAGAGACGCGAGCAACCTCTAGGAACGCCTCTTTTTCCTTCAATGGGTGGATCCATGCGGTTGGCATATCCGCATCCTGGCAGAAGTTGTCCGTCACCTGCATCCAGTCTGCCACTCTGTCGCATAAGATGATTGAGCTGTGTGTGTGAAGGGGCCTGCAAGAGACGGCAATTTATCCCTCAGCTGCATGAGCATGACTCAGACTTGTCTACAAGCATGGCTATGGCAGAGCCAGATGTCAAAACAGTGGTCTGACCTTAAGCACCTTCCGCTGCTCCGGGTCCCACTGATTTGCATGTCCCACAAAGCGATAGCCAATATCCCTGTCTGTGATGAACTTCAGCCTCATCCCTGACACCCAGACCCCAACCGCCACATCCTCGTAGTGTAGAAATCGCAGGCCTGTCGCATGATTGAGGGCCACTATTCCCTCCACTGCTTCCTGCCCAAGCACATTGCGATGAGGGATGCATGCAGTGCATGTCTGAGATGATTGAGTACAGCCCTCTGGCGCGAAGTGGCCTGGCAACACCATCTCATGTGCATGCCTTGATAACATGCTCATTTGACGATGGTGACATTGGTCATGTTTTCACCAGCGGACCAACGCATGCCTCTTTGTAGCTAAGCACAGACAACACAGGCATCTGCATTGGAAATCCAGCAGCACACGCGGCCGCTAAGGGTTGATTGAAGGTCACAATGCCAATTGCACTGAGACTGGTAGTGCTGCTCGGACTTTGGCAAGTACTGATATATGATGTTAGATGCGGCATGCCTTTGACAGAATGTAGGCCCCCCCTTGCATAAATGTGCTCCGATAACCATCATCCTCCCCCACGTCCTCCCTTGCTAGCGCTGCAAGCTCCTCCTCTTCCTCCAGAGGCCTTGCGACAGTTGCAAACACTCAAATGGCTGGCAACATTTGCAGGGATTGCGCAGAGACCACAGTTGGACAGGGAGATTAAGCGCACCTCTGTCGTGTCATGCGCATCCCAACATAGAAGTAATTGCTAGTGTCCTTTGAGAGCTTGTAAAGCATTTGCACGATGGCCGGCGCGTTGATGAATGTATCATCGTCGGCCTTCAGAACAAATCTGACGTCAAAGCTGGACACCACATGCTGGAACATGAGGTACACCTGCACATGCAGCAGCCTCTCGCATACTTTGTCTCCTTGCATGTCACACCTGCCACTTCATCAGGCTGTGCATTGCCTCACCCTTGCATGATCCTAAACTTGACAAAGACCTGGAGATAATGTGTTGCAGACATCATGGTGCAATGGATTGAAGAACCAGTCCTCAGTGTAAAATATGTTGGCAAGAGCATAGGTGATGCATCACAAGCTGATCTGATGATTCCCCACATCTTTCCGTATGCAAAGTGTGTGCTCTTCAGGGGCATGAGTCAGGCGCGAGGTAGGCAGACGGACCCTCTGAGTAACACCCTCCTGCCCCTCTGCAAGGGGACCCAGCTCGTCATCTCTGTCACGGGTGTAGATGATGTCGCCGAGATGCGCCTCTGTCTCTTGGCAAGGCTCACCAGTGCTGCAGTGCACAAAAAAGCGCACAACGACCTCTGAGCTGTAAGACTCCTTGAAGAGCCTCCCCCAGGTCTCTCTGATGGCGTTCCGTTTCTCCTGCGCATGCCAGATCACATATATGCATGAGGAAAGCATGCTGGACACAGAGCAGGCTGAGTGATTCCTACATGCAAGGTGGAACCATCTCTGATTTCAATGGGGCGCACATCTGTACACGGTGTCACAAAGTCGGGTCATGCTCGTCTTGCCAGCAAACAGTGTGTGTTCGCAGCACCATAGGTGCTGTGCCAAACCTGAACCACTCACGTCATGTGCGCGTTCTCCGAGGCCAGATACTGGGCGCATTGTCTGGACATAAAACTCCCAAATGCGCTCTTTTGGCTCGGTGCCGAGCTACCCGTTGCACGGCTGTAAAGAACAGGCCGAGGTGGTGGCTCGAAAGATGAGTGGCGATGGGAAATACCTGGGACGCGGACGGGATGCCGATGAAAAGGAGATGTGAACTCTCCGGCTTTACAGTCAATGGCGGGCGTACTTTACTGACGGTACTGTGGGGCGAGAGCCTGCGCAAGCGTCGGATCCCGTGGCTGCCTAGATGATGATCTCTGTGCGCGCTAAGCACACAATGGATGCTAGCTATCGCAGTCAAGATGATAAGTGCTGCTCTCATAGGCTGCATCCTGCTGATCATGCCTCACTGCGCTAGCAAAGTCACACGCCGAACTGAGCTGGCTCCGGGGACCAGGCCTGCCGTTCGCAGCATGGTCACAGCGCAAAGTAACAGTACCACTTATCGGCAACAGATACAGGTGAGACATAAACAGCAGGCCCGGAAAACTCGAGAAGCAATAGCCGGCCGAGGGTGACAACTCAACGTCACTCGCTTCATGAGTCATGGATGATCACACCCTTCCAATAGAATTCAACCGGTTGAAAAACACTGTAGGCATTTTCTAAGTCATATGACTCTCTTATGCAGCCCCACATCCACTGCCCCGCACTGTCCCAGCCAGGCACCTATCGACTGCAAATGATTGACCGCATAAACTTTTTCTGGTATTTTCTTGCGATTGCTGCATGTTATAGTCGTGACAGCAGCCTGTGCGAAGTGATGGAGCTGCAGAACATTTACGACAGCTACACTTGCAGGGTTTCCCTAAGTGTTTCGAAACGGTTAAGAACCAATGTATGGGCGATCACACACATATGTGCATGTACATCCGCCTGAGCACGGACTCAGCAGCGTTAGCACCATCTCTCAATCCGTGGAGACATTTCATAAGCTGTACCACATGATCTGGCGGTGAGACCAGGTGTGGTGTGCGCCCAAATGATGAGATGGACAACAGCTAGTTCCTGATCAGCGCCTCTCTGACGTCAGCTTACCGTGTAGCGTGCATTGGAGATGTGTCTTTCGTTGTATTCCCTGCTGCTGATAGCTTCCATGCCGCTTTCCGTCACGATGTCCCTGATCTGCGCCCTGCTGTTACAACATGAGTTGCTGAAGTCTGCACGCCGGTGAAACACAATGACTGCTGCCTCTGCGGATGAGCCTTGGGCGTGCTTCCGAAACGGGTCAAAGGTGAACGTCTGAGACAGCACGTGCACCCGCTGCCCCAACTCCAAGGAAGTGCCAAGGAGTCCGCTTATGCAGCGTGATGCTTCCCAATCCTCTTGCGAGAAAAGCGTTTATCGAACTGTGTCTTACATAGTGTGATTAGAGCTGTGGACCGTGCCTGCCATCCGTGAGTCTGCCGGCATGCCGAACAAACAATGGTCGCAAGTGCTATATAAGCCGCTGTAGCAGACGCTGCGCAGCAGAATTGATATAATATGGGACAAAACCGAGTTTTGAGTCTCATGCATGGGTTACTGTGGGCGCTGCTTGCCTTCGAGGGTACCTTTGCAGCCCCTGCTTCGAGCCATGAACATATGTGGAGCACAAGGATCGTGTATGAAGCGAGATGTCTTTGAGTTATACGCTGTTTCTTGTGCAGCAGTACTCTTAGCAGAAGCGGGGCCTCTGCTAACCACCAGCAACGGGGTGATATATGATAGCGCTGGCAATGTGGTCAAGCTCAGGGGCATTGGCTGGTTCGGCTTCAACTCATAGTAAGCGACTGTCTACCCATCACAAGTCACACACGCATCGAGGCCAGATGCATACATCCAGGCGGACAACACAGGCTACAAGCAGCACAAAAGAAAGCATCACCATCAGGACTGCCTCAGCGAATGTTGCAGTGTGCTCAGGAATGCTGTCACTGCTTTGCAGCTTTGATGCCCCAGAGGGACTGCGGCAGGGGAGCGACAGCGTGACGCAGGACTTCCTGACCAACATCTACAGGATGAAGCAGCTGGGCTTCAACGCTGTGCGGCTGCCCTATAGGCAGACGGATTTTAATGAGCCGTGGATTCCGCGCATCATCGAGCATGAGTGCCAGGTGGCCCCTGCGGTGAGTCTCTTTTGGCGCGCACTGCAAGCCAGCTTTGGTGCTGTCAAACCTGGCGGGCGTTTGCTCCATCAAATTGCTTGCTGCAAACACCTACCCTTAAACTGTTTGCTCAGGCAATGCAATGTTGCCGAGCTGCAGAGGTGAAGGCCAATAGAGCATCATTGCGCATTACAGCCAGGCATGCAAGACATGCTGGAGCTGGACGTGGTAGCCAGATCTGCCCCTGACAGTGTCAGACGGGACGGCTGACACCTGAATGTGCCCTGCAGCTGAACGTTCAGTACACGCTGGTGCCCGATAGCTACCCAAACCTGCCCTTGAATGGGCTGCCCTACCCCAGCGAGGCGCCCCCAAACGTCACGAACAGCATCTGCTGTGCGCAGTTCCTCGACAGCATGACCACGCGCCAGCGCTACATCATGGTTGTCAAAACCCTCATTGGCGAGGCGAGGGATCCTCATGCACTCACGCATGCGCATTACATGCATGATCGCCTACTTGCCTGCTTTCTGGCAGACATACACGTGCAGATCTTACAGACTGGCTGGCAGGAGGTCAACATGCATGTGACACGAGGCCTGTTAGGGCCCTTGCCAATGCGCTCCTACTCTATGCAGGGCTTCTATATCAACATGGACTACCACAACATAGCCCCTGATGCCGTCATGGATAATTACACGGTATGCTTTTCTTGCTTGCGCTGCAACCAGGACTACCCTTGGTGCCTGAGTCTTAAAGGCACCTCCAGCAACAGGCTGTGCTTCATTAATGGCTGTCGGTTCCCCTCATACATCCCTCTCCAAAGATAGAGGCTGTCTCACAAGTCAGCCTGTGGCCAGGCAAGGCAGGGAGTTGAGGCGCAGCGCACTGTGCAGTGCTTCATCAGCCATCAGAAGCACCTGTACATCTGAATGGTATGGATACGGAAAGGAAATGGCAGCTGGAACACTTATGTTGTCAAGCACCGGAAGCTGTAACGCATTGCTTATTGCGCAGCTGTTCATTAGCGATTGGGTGGATCTGCTGACGGATGTGCTGGCCGCTGTGCCTGAGGCACGGGGCAGGCTGCTGCTAGATATGATCAATGAACCAGATGGCTATGGCTTCACATGGTATGGCCGGCCTGCTCAAATCACCTTGTGCCAGGCTCTGTGGGTGATCCACAGGGCATGCATGTGCAGCGTTGTGATAATGCCCTGCACTCAATACAGTCGCAAGCTTTCAGCGCGGAAGTGCGCTGTGCCTGCTGTGCAGTGCATGTGTGCAGCATACAGACCTGGGATCAGGATGTCCCCGCGGCTGGCAGTACCACTATGAGAGAGCCCTCGTTGCGAGTCTGTACAGATCACAGACACAGTGTGACAGAGTGTGCTTGGTGCAGGCCTGGGAGCAGCACGTCCAAGTGCTTGCGGTGCTACTACATTGGCCTGATGGACGCCCTGTACCCCATCTGCCCGGACTGCCTGTTCATTGGGGAAGGCACAGGCGCCACCGGCCTTGCAGCAAACTGGGGTGAGACCACTTTGAAAGACCCCACTCTGCTCTAACATTCTTTTCTTGTCGTTCAGACCCTCTAATTAACCATAGTGGTCCCTGGGATTCCACCATTGTGAGAAACACAAGCGTTGCTGCAAAGCGGGATGAATCCACCCTGCACCTTACACATTGACAGCAGGCACTCAGCATTAAGCCAGGCTGATGCAGCCCCTTGCATATCAAATTAGATATGCATAGATCGCCACCAGGGCTTACATCACTTTATCGCAAGCAGGTGCTGTCCTAGGTCTCGGCCTGAGCGGTATACGCACTGTGCAGGTGATGGATTCGTGACGGATCCAGCCATCATAGCGCAGAGCGGGGTGAGCGACGCCAGCAGCTTTTTCAACGAGCTGCTGACGAGGCCCTACGTGCAGCAATTCATTGTGGGGCCCCACATCTACTGCGCTGATGTCAGCGGGTCCGCATACGCCACCTCCGGGCAGGCGCTATACTCAAAGCTTGATTATACCTTTGGCTACCTCAACCTCCAAGGTGAGGCAGAGCTTCTCCAGGCACAGGGTAAAGCCCGTGAGCCGCAGAGTTCAGGGCCACAAGGCAGCATACTGCCGGCGTGGCCCAAGGCCCTGTACTGCGTTGCATGGAGAGGAAGTTGTCCATGCGCACAATGTGGCATTGCTGCCTTTTGCGTGCGGGACGTCTGTAGATCCTGACCGCCTTGATGTGATGAGCACCTGCCGTCTGCAGGCTACTGTCCCGGCGGTGGGCAGCCCTGCCACAGATTTGTCACCATCATCGATGAGTTCGGGAGCCTGTTCGACAGCCAGGAGGAGATGGACTGCTTCCGCTCCATCGTCGCATATGCCAATAACGAGGCAGTCACTGCGAATGGCGTTCATGGCGGAACTCAGAGCTGGTTCTACTGGTGAGGCCTCTCTGCAGTGGTTTCACCTGGCAGAGAGGAGCTTTAGATGGCACAGAATGATGTTACTGTTTCTTGTATGAATCCCCGGCAAGCTCCAAAGGGGCACAGACTCCCGGATTTGCATCTGTGTTAGCATGATTTGCACATGGTGAGAATGGTGATAGACGGGAGCTGTCACTTGGAGGACGAGCATCTGATCAGCGTGACAGTCCACGAGAAGGCCTGCCATTCAGAGAGCTTCCTGACGACATGATCTGCCTGCTGTATTCGCAGGTCATGGCAGCCAGACTCCTACGGGACAGGGGGCATTCTGGCGAATGACTACCGCACCATCCAGTGGTTCAAGATTAGCGCTCTGACCGGGGGGACCAGCTACATGCCTACCGGGCTAGGGCTGCGCCCCTGGTATCTTCAGGGCTTCGACCCCGTGCAGCCCATCACCAGCGTGGCGCCAGCGCCTGTTGACTCTGCGCCGGAGGGCTCTCTCCCGCCCATAGCCGAGGCCCCCTCATGTGAGTTGGCCTTCTCCTGTGATGGCCCAAGATCCTCTTGGGTCTCCTACTGAGGGTCCATGGCTCTGAGGACCTCCTAGAGGGAAGCCTCTATGGCATTGACACCATGCAGCCCGCCTGTGGCTTGGCTTCCACCGACAGAGCCCCTGCAAGCGCTCCGCCGCCCATATAGCTGAGGCACCCCCAATGTCGGCACTATCCTTACACCTATTCAAGCAACTACAAGACAAGCCAGGCTGGGAACTTCCAAAGTCTTAAGAGAGCCTTGCCCCCAGACACCAAGCTCACACCTACTGCTGGCCGTCTATACATGGGCTGTATGGTGGGGCCTCAGTGTCTCAGCGTTGACACAATACCTTGGTTGTGCAGCCCCTGTCCAAGCCTGTCCAAATGGGACAGTCACCTACCTCGGCAACTGTAGCACCAGCTCTGTGACTCCAGGGCAGCTATACTATGCCAGCACCGAGGCTGCGGTAAGTCTACCTCACCTTCAAACACATCAGCCGCACAGCTCTCAGTCCACTCATGATGCTCTGACAGCCATGTGAACCGCCTATCAATCCCAGCTTCTCCTCTGCTTGAGGAATGCTACATGTGGAGTCAATTCCTGTACTACTCCTGACAACGATGTCTCCCGAGGTCCCAAGAGCTTGCAGGGAGGTGAGGGGCGTGTGTGCTGTCTGCAGACTGTGGCATCCGCCAAGGACTCACGGCTGATCATCGAGACTGTGGTGCCCATAGGCAGCGTCCTTCTCATTGCTGCAGTCAGCGCCCTCGCAGCATACACAGGTCAGTATATATAGTACTCTACCACTGGCAGTATGCATTGCATTGGGCAACAAGCCTACCCTAGAAATCAAAACATAGTTGTGACCTCTGCAACGAATCCAGTATGTCCCTGAGGCGCTCCTGAATATGCCTTTTCTGGTACGGCTCAAGGCAACCCTATCAGCTCAGCAGCTGCAAAAGCTCTGCCCCTCAGCTTGAACAAAATGCAAAGGGGCGACCCTGCCGGTTGCTGTGGTGATGGCTTGGGCAATGCACGGCATTGCGCAGGGTGCTTTGGTGCAAAGGCGGCAGCTTCCAAGGCAGCTGGGGTGAAGCCAGCGCCAGGTCCTGCAGCAGGCAAGTATGCGGCCAAAGTAGGGACCGCGCCTGGGAAGCTTCCAGTCTCCATGAGAGCTGCAGCTGGCAGATGAATGGTGTTGCACATTGAGTTGACCTTTCCATGGGCTTTTAGGTGAAAGGTGTGATCTAGAGGCTCATCAGCCCGCATACTGCCTGCTATGCACCGTTCAATTATCGCCACTCGGAGTGGCGTCACTTGCGGGTGAGCTATATGTCTTGAGGGGGCATGTGCTGTCAGGAGAAGTAAGAACAGAGCATGTGCTAGGACGCTGCAGAATTGACCATAGTAGAGAGGTGACGCAGTGCTGTAGGCATAGGCATGCCCTCCAACCTGAGCTTGTGGTCATAGCAAGTGCAGATGTCACCCATTCTTATTTCAGGCCGTAGGGGCCCAGGACTATTGAGCTAAACAGTCTCTGCTTTGTATTCAGCATCAGTAGCCAGCAAATGAGCTGTTGAGATCTTTTGCTTGCGATTGCTGTTGGTCCTGTGTGTTCAACTCTCCTATTCCTGGGCAGCAAAGTCGACAATAGCTTGGCTCATCAAGTCTAGGTATTTGCTTGGTGTGTCTACTGCTGTCTGATAAATCAGGTCTGCTGCTAATGAGCTGCAGTGCGGTCCATCATGTGTTCATGCCGCAGTTGCTACCCTAGATCTGCCTATGCAAAGTTACCACTGCCCAAGCATGCGCTGTTGAGCACATTGTAGCAATGGGCAGGCAGATGTTGATGCTCATACAGCACCGGTCTTATCTACATAGACTCTTCATACACAGTTGCACAACACAATGCTGCTGTACCCCACATACTGGTGGTGATGCTTGAAGTTTCTGGCTCAAGGATACCATCGTGCAATTGCTCCGACATCGAGAGCGCGTTTGGCTCTCAGCTTCTGACAAGGGATGCGAACAGCAATGCCTATCCACACCCCAAGAGAAGCCTTGGAGAAGATTGAGTTCCTGCCTGAGGCTGGTTCATCCTGTTGCATCTCATAACACTGAGAGAGGCCTGCTCCTACCGTGAAAGGGAAGCAGTCTTCCCAAGGCAAGGGCTCCTGAGGCTTAGTATAGTACATGATGCACAGAAAAGCCTCAAGCTGCAAGCTGCAAGCCTCAGTTTCAGTTGCAAGCTGGTAGTCTAAATGCATAGACACCCCTGCTGCTTGGGTATGTCTGAAGCTGCTGCCACGCTGTAGGCTGTGCACCTTGGCTGCTCTCCATTGCATGCGCTCCATTGAAGGTAAGCTCTGCATGGATGGCCGCAATGTTTCCGCCTTTTAGCGGGAGCCACACTCTTAAGATTTTGATAAATGAGCATGGTAGTGAGGCCGCATCTACACGAGGGACTGCAGTAGCTTCACTCTGTGAACCGGGACGCGCTGCCCCAGCTTTGGTGAGGATTCTTCTTCCTAGCGCATTCCGGCAGCTTGCACACAAAGACGATGGGGATAGCCGCCGCCAGCGATAGAATCATTGCCAGAGCAAATGCCCCATACCTGTCACCCCACAGCACTGCTGAGCTAAGGCTGCACCAGGATGCTTTCACACTTCAGGGATGTCAGGCAATGTGCAGGAGTCTTAGCCCGGTACATATGGCCACAGTGGGGCAGACGTGTCTCAGGTGCCCTCACAGTGTGCTGCAGGAAATACTACATGCACAGCCATGCCCAGCCTGCGCTTCTGACCAGGTGACATGCACAATGTCCTGCGCAACCAGTGGCAACGTCTGTGTGCTTGCAGGTGCATGGACAGCGGAGACCAAAGATGGCTGCATACAAGTCCTCTCTGTTGCCAGCGTCTTACTGAGCCAGTGAATGGTTGGAGTTAAAAGCTCACCAGAGGTCATTGCACTCCTCTTGGGGCAGCTGATAGTGCTCGCAGACGGCCTCTGCCACCGCGCCAAAGCCCAGGTTGAAGACAAAGGGCGCCAGCAGCCCGAGAATGATCGGGCAGGCTACACAGAACCACACAGGCACCTGCGCCGCGCAAGCAATGCTGGTCATGCAACCGCTGAAGAGATGCCAGGGCAGCCCCGTGACAAATTTCTGTATCTAAAATGATATCAGCATATTGTTGTGCATCTGATATGATCCAGTGCCATCTGTGGGTCTGCTATGCGGGCCATTCCAGTGTGCAACGGAACCTGGATGGATTTCAGATGCACGAATATGTGGAACAGTGTCTCACCTGCGCCGCCATGACTGCTGCGAGCGCACTTGCACCTGCCCCTGCCACCACTTTGGCTGCCCCAAACGCACCCTCCTCCTGTACCAGCCAGAGAGCCTCATGACATTGCTGCAATGCTGCATCTCAGGACAGAACCAGGAAGGCTTGTAGAGGATCCTCTTGGGACAGCGCAGGCGAGAACAGACTTGATACATTGCACTGCCGTGTGCCTCAAGGCTCATACATGCAGGTATGTGCTTAGCAGTGTATATATAAGGAGACGCTCCTCTCTCACATGGCTACTTCCCAGGTCCTGAACACCCTTCCGGAACCACCAAATGCTGATCAGAACTCAGCACAGCATTACATGAACGTCCTGAGGGTCCATATTATGCTCACCTTGCTATCAGATGACATGTTGCCGATGCGCCCAAACAGGGTCCCCACAAAGCCCTCCATCATGGCAGCTGCACTGCTGTGTGGCGCTGCCAGCATGCCCTTTATGCTGCACACATGGCATGTGTACTTGTCAGCAAATGTCATCAGCGCTGCCGCCATGGCATCCAGATGTCATTGCAGCAGAGGCTCAAGTGTCTCATGCGCTCCTAAGAGCGAGAAGAGCGCGTGAACAGGTGCTGTCTCATGCACTCCTGGTGGCATGGAGAGTGTATGAGAAGGTGCGGGACTGCAAGCACGCAGCATGCAGATTGCAGGCAGAGGGGAGCTTACTGTCTGTCCATGTACACCAGCCCTTCCGAGACATCATAGATGATGAACGGCCCCCCTTGCGCATGACTTGCCCACGGAAACTGCCTCACTGTCATCCTGCGACAGGCAGAAGGTCAATCCACTATCTGCAGTTGAACACCACACCAGAGCAGAGCATGTCAAGTGCCATCTTTATGACGTCCTTTGATCAAACAGCGCAGATGAGCAGGTAGCTATGGCCGCAGTGTGATGGGAAGCATCAGAAGGCTTGCATTTGCCTGGCAATATCTGAGATGGCAGGTCTTGGTAAAGCCAGGGTCTCACCTCAGAGGGAAGAGCGGCCGTGACAGTGCAGCTTCCAGCACCTGCGCGCCCGCATTGATCGCCTGTACTGGCACCACATCCGCCAAGGCCGGCTCGCTCCCAAACTGGCTCCCAGGCTCCAGCTCAAGGAACGGCTGCCCTGCTGAGACATTGCGCCTGCAGCCAGGACCACTATACTATTATAATAAGAGGTGTGTATCCTTGCAGGCAGCTCAACAGGGGACCGCCCTAGAGAACTCAATAAGGATAAGTGATGCCAAACCGCAGCCTTATAAGGGACAGGGAGACATGAATCTGATGCAGCAGAGCTGCGATGCAGGTACAGGGACCTTCTCAGCAAGGCATGGCACACATGTGGCAGATGAGAACCTGCCAGAGGGGCACAAGTTTGGTAGTGAGGCACAGTGCATGCAGGGATACTATGCATGCAACACAGCTAGGCTTGCAGGCGCACCTCTGGGGAGCAGTGGGCCCTCTGACCACCACGACGAGTGCAGAGTACTTCCTGGGGTCCTCCAGGATGCCTGCTGCTGTGTCCCCATCATCTGTGTGGCAGAGCCTATTCTTAGTACAAAGGACTTTCTGTTGCAAAAAGCACAGTGGCTGCAATCGCCACCTCTATGCGTTGGAACCGCTTGACATAAGCAATAGCAGAGCTCTCGGCCCAGCAGAGATCACACATCATTGCCTAGACTAAAGCCCTGAGAGTCACTTTTTACCTGTTACATCTACATTTGCATCTCATGGCTCACCTGCAACCTCTGCAAAGAGCCGGAACGAGCCCAGGCCCCATTCCCGAAGTATCAAGAGGGCTGTCTCCTTCTCATCGGGCCCAAAGCCTGCCGGCGTTTCGCTTATTCGCACCAAATTGGTGGAGATGGGAGACAGTCCCAGGACAGCGGTGTCCGGGATTGAGACTAACATTGAGATGCACCATGCTAATAGGCACGTCGATGCTTTCAGCTGTACAGGCATGTCTGCCACTACATGATCAGAAGCTACAGCTCTATCTGGGCGTATGGAAAGGTTTCTGCCTCGACATCTGCAATGAGCTCTGTATGTGCATCCCGATGAAATATGCACTCTCGTCACAGGAGTGGGCACTGCTTCTCTAAAAGTGCGGCAAAGCAGTAATCTTGGAGCGCAAAGCCTAAACCCTAGATAGGTCAGGGGGACTGAACCGATGTGAACACAAGAGCAGGAAAGAGACAGGCAAGGTTGAGCTATCGTGGTGATATTGCTGACTATCAAAGCTCGCTGCGTCCCAGCGGAAGCTCTTGGTGTTGGTTTGTCCTACACACCAGATAGAGTGACCCGAGTCCGGTTGTGGCTGAGTGTAGAGTTAGTTCGCTTGGCATTAGCTGTGCATGCTCTGGTTCTGAGAGCTATCTTATATCTGAAGAGTCAAAAAGATTCGACTGACCTCTCGCCTCTCGTCTAGCGGCTTGACGCAGTCTCCAACAAGTCAGTGTAACAAGCAGGGAGATGCTGCCCGATGGGGCGGCAGCTGCCTCCTGCAGCTCCTGCAATGCACGGAAGAACTTTCTGCCACCTCTTGTAAGCCCAGATCTCCATCGTTGCCTGTGTAATACCGCGTTTATTGCTCCTACTCCTCCTGGAGGCTGGAGTACTGAGAGGCACATTAAGAGACTTGTGCATCCCCCGCAGAGCTTTTCAAGTCGTCCTAGCACATTGCCAGCGCGGAGGTCGCTCCCTGTAGCACAAGCAGAGTCAAAACGGAGAAAGGAGTCAGTGGTGCGCTTCCATTTCCTGACAGCCTCTGTGTCATGCGTCACCCTGCCAAAAATTCCAGCAGTAACTGCAAGTGTGTGCTGCCCAGTGGCTGCTGTGATCATTGTCTCCTGTCATGCGCAGCTGGGGAAGGGCAAGCGGAACTTCTCCAAGCTGCAGCGGCAGGTTGACACGCAACGGGAGAAGAGGGAACTTAGCGAGCGGGAACGAAAGGAGCTTAACGAGATCAAGCGCCTCATTCCAGACCGCCTCAGCGACCCACTCCTAGACGTTGGTATGCACATGGCCCTCGGCACTGCAAACTCTTGGGCAATGGCCTTGAGACACACCAGCGCCTGATCGCAGCTGCACAAGTGATGATGGCAGGCCCACGGCAAGAGCAGCTGCGACCTGCGCCGCTCAAGCAGGCAGTGATGCAGCAGCGCTGAGTTTATGCTGACCCCTGCCTGCACACTGTCATAGCCGCTGAGGTTGTCTCGTCCCTCGCGGTGAGGACTGTTGATCAATCGACCACAAGCGCTGCTGGAGTGGATTGATATTGCATCATAAAGACGGCTCAGGGTCTTGCCCTGCATACCCAACAAGCTCCATGGGGAAGGGTTGACACTCAGCACAGATGACACAGTGATACATTTTTGAGGGGCATACTCCAAATGATTTCGGGGTCAGCCCTTCATTGCACCCATTCTTTGCGCTGTCAAAGACAGTCAGGTGCCTTTTGCCAAGGCTTTCAGAGATAGTCAGGTGCCCGGGCTTTGGAGCCTCACAGCCCAAGCAGCAGTGCCCTGAGGCACTGTTACATCTCTGGCACAGCAATGCGCAGGGGTGATGTCATTGCTGCCGCCGTCTTGGCTGCAGCGTTCGGCTGATCCTCTGCATTTCCCGGCAGACTGCTCAAAGAGGCCGTGACCCCTTTGGCACGGCCTCTAATCAGGCTGCTGGACATCAGCACATGCCCTTGTGTCACGCTTGAGAACTTATGCCTGAAAGGATCTACACACATGGCTGATTGGCTGGAAGCTCTTCTGGCTCCTCTTCATGCACTGGCCCTCAGGGGGGCATGTTGGCCTGTCATTCATCAGCTTGCAGAAGAAACTGATATGCCCTCTTCAAGCAGATAAGCTTCAGCGTAGTCGGATCGGACTGACTGAATAGCACAAGCAGCCTTTGCAGTTGGCAGTGCGGGAGGGAAGACATGGACGGTAGTCTCAGGCCGATTGTTAGCTGCTGATCATGCTACTGTGTCTAGAGACTCTGACTGCGCCTCGCAACTTGCTTACAGGGACCGGGCCAGATCCATATGCCCTGGCAACTGGCAGGGCCCAGCCGGAGACAGCTGGCGGCCAGGTAGGCAGTGCTTGCTCAGCACATCCACTACACCTGCAACCCTGAGGGGCACCATGACGCTTGACATACTGCTTTTTGATTGGGGGCCGCCTTCATGGTACTGCAATATCCCTGCACTGGGAGCCGATCTTCACACAACCCACATAGGCTCCAGCAGGTTACTGCATGATCACAGTTTGTGCACCGCATGGCAAACTCAGAACTCCAGGAAGAGTACAGCATTATCAGCTCTGCCTGACGCTTCCAGTCTCACCATCTACCCTGTTCTGCGGCTGATCATGGGCTTGCTCTTGCAGAAAGCGCTGCACAAGGTGGAGGGGATAAAGCTGCGGGAGTGGGACGACGCCATGACCTGCGCGGAGCTCAAGGAGAAGTACACGCGCGCCTACTGGCTGAAGTGCGCAGAGGATGAGGCCATCAGCCTGCACCACGAGCAGCGGTCCCGGGGGACAGTGCCTTCCTATGGCCAGGCCCTGGCCATGGCCAACCTCATGGAGCAGATGCACCTAGAGGTATGCGCTTGCCGCTGCAATGTGAATCCCTGTGCTTACTAGCAGTGTAATGATGAGGTACCGAGTAGGAGGGTTAATCCCTTGTCACAAGCCAGCCCTCGCCATACCTCATCTCATGGAGCAGATGCATCCAGAGATGAGCAACAGCTCTACACCATCGACTCTTGCTTGGATAGCAGTATTGGTGATACCCAGGTGATCCTCATGTAATGCGTACGAAGGGGTGAGCAGGGAGCACACACTGGCAGAATGATGGCAGAGCCAGGCTTGATGCGCTGGTGGTGTGACCAATGTCAGCCAGATACTCTGGTCTGACAGCACTCTGTGTGTTGCTTCAGGAGGATGGGTACGACCCATACAGACTGCCATACTGGATTCGGGCCAGCTTCATAATGGAGGAGCGCTGGGGCGAGCTGGAGGCGGAATTCAATGCTGCCAAAGACGCTGTGCAGCTTGCCGAGGAGTGGGGTGTGGTGAGCTCCTGTGCCTTGAGTACTCTGCTCCGCCCCGCAGAATCCTGCAGAGTAGCTTGCATGGGCTTTGGGCTGCAACCAGCAACCCTCATGATGGATATATATATATATGTGGTGTGGCAACCCGCAGCCAGAGGCCATAGGGCATTTGCAGACCTGTCTGCAGGCAGAGTCCGGTGCCGTCGTACATGCACAGTCTGCAGCCATGTCAACTGGGAAATGACTCACTCCTAAACATGGTTCCAATACCCCCTCTGGGCAGATGCGTAGATAGGCCTCCCTTGGTACACCACTTGATATTCCAGGAGGATTTGGGGAAGCGCTGGTTATAGGTGTCTCAGGAGTGGCCACAACCTTCAATGTGGGCGGGGTCACAGAAATCCCCCATGCCTTTGGAGGGTTTCGAACCGGCAACCTGGCGATTCGCAAACACTTCGCTAACCACTTGAGCAGGCGCCGACGCCGATATAGTAAGAAGTGAAAATGTTATTTGAGGCTGGATACAGTGAGCCTGGATACAGTGAGCCCACATGGCCCACTTCTTACAAGATGGTGTGCTTGCTGCAGTCAGAGGAGCTGCAGGATAGAATAGACAACATGGATCCGGAGCTTTTCCTGGGAGAGCCTGACGCCCCAGCCGAGCCGGATGCCATAGACGGGCTGCTGGATGGCGCGCTGCCCGGAACAGCAGGCTTCCAGGAGGACACAGGCGCGCAGGTGGACTTCATGCGGGACATCATGCCTGAGGGCGATGATGATGATGCTGAGCTGGAGCCTGAGGCAGCAGGCAATATTGATGGGGATACTCCTGTTGCGGATTAAACGTGTGTATTGTAAATAGAACGTGCTGGCCTCACTCATGTACAGTGGCGTGATCAGAGCTTTTCCGAATGTACCTAAGACCAGTGCTGCTTGCGATTGGCTTTGAATGGCAGAACCTCTCATACTATGGCCATGCCATCCTGCAGGTGCTCTCAGCTGATGTGGCGTGGCTGAGAGCACCTTAGATGTAATGCTACTGATGGGCATCTGGTCACTAATGCGGCTTGCGTGTGTACTGCTGTGGCTCTGCTTTGGACGTCGCACTGGACTGCTGCATGTCCACTCTCAGCTGCAATTGCCCTTCCAAGGCGCAGCTCTCCTGCGGATGGAAGCTGTCCTAGGTGGCATCATCTCCCACCCTTTCTCTCTCAGCCGTGTTCTTCGATATGTCAGGACGAGGAGCAAAGGAAAGAAAAGGAAGCTAGAAAGACGAGAAGGGATACACCTACGGTCCTGCTTTACGAAACGAAGTGTCCAATGGATGACACAGAGAGGGTGCACAGGAACGACTAAAGCATGGAGATACACAGCGTTGGGAGGGGTGCACCACCCGCGGAAACCTCTGGTAGACCGATCATCGTGCAAGAAAGACTCTACAACGTTCCTCGGTAGACACCCTACCTATCGTTGCCAATCACTATCTTTGACGCGTTGAGTCCTCGCCCACCAGTAGAGCTCGGGGACAAGGCATGCAGGCCCTTTGTGCCCCTACAGGCTTTCAAAGAAACGACGGACCGATCTCAGGCAAGGAGGATGCTGGACTGGCCGGCAGACGGAAGCAAGGCAGAGCGTGGCAGCTCGTGCCTCACAAGCTCTCGGCGACTGGTTCTTCACAGAGAGCGGCCAAAAAGATTGGGTCAGCTCCTACCCGTAGGAATATTCCGTTTGCATTGCAGTTTTCCGCGCAGCAATGGTTGCAGTGCCTCCTGTAAGCCTGACTTCTGTGAAACGTTCGCAGGTGGAAGCCATGGAGCTTAGGTCCATTGCACCAGACCTGCCTGCCTTGCTGGCGGAGATGGGTGTGTCCTACGATCCAGATCGCCTCTCCCAGGCGCTGAAAGGGCGGGAGATTGAGATCTCAGCCAGGGCGGTGAAGGTCGCGACAATGCTGGGGGCATGCATTGCAGCTGTCGCCAAGGTGCGCACCCTTGTCTGATGTGACTGTGCCTAAGGTATCCTCAGGTAAATCACCAGCACATTTGAAATTACAGAATCCCTCTGAGCATACTGAGGATATCTCTGCATTTGACAAGTCGTATGTGCATTGCAGGACTACACCCTAGGGCAGCTGGAGCAGAATGAAAAGCTGCGTGCCCGGCAGCTCTGCAAGACCCTGTCGCAGCTGGGCCCCTCCTTCGTGAAGATAGGCCAAGCCCTTTCTTCTCGGCCAGACCTGCTGCCGCAGATCTATCTGGAGGTAATTCACCTCAGCGTGCATCCTGCCATTCCTGCGGACATGTGTTGTCAAACCAATGAATACATCCTCGCGATGCTGGCAGCCTATCTCATTGACTTCAGTGCCATCTGCCACATGCTGTGTCCGCAGCAGTCTAGACATGGTGCCTGGAATCGTCCAACTGTAACAGAGTCGCCCTGCTTTTCTAATGTCCATGGGCTGTGTGAGATCTGGCAGGCCTGGTGCAGCCACTGTCAAACCTTCTGTGACGCCTGCCTGAGAAACTGTGGGCCTGCGCAGACCCGCTAAGCTTCGAGACGAAGCCTCTGTGCAGGCCCTTCTGTGAGCTTTTGGTTCTGTGAAACATGTGCTGTGCGCAGACGCTGTCTGAGCTTCAAGACAGGCTGCCCCCCTTCCCAACAGAGATCGCCCTGCAGCTGATAGAGGAGGACCTTGGGGTGCCCGCCAGCGCCATCATGTCCACCATCACCCCTGAGCCTGTTGCGGCTGCAAGCCTGGGCCAGGTGCGTGCACATGCTCCAGCCTTACCTGGGCGGCCTGATCGGACCTGTCAAATACTTTAGACAGACTGGACTGCCTCCTTGTGGGGAGAGGGAAGATACGCATTGCAACAGCTCACCTGCATACCCCTGTGAGGCAGGAATGGCTTTGCGCTAGAGACTGTAGCTGCTATGTGCAGGTGTACAAGGGGCGGTTAAAGAGCACAGGCGAAGAAGTTGCCCTGAAGGTGCAGCGGCCAGGCATCGGCGAGCAGATCTGCATAGATATGGTGCTCCTGCGACGCCTCATGATGACTGTGGACTCCACACTGCCAAAGCTCCGTCTGCCCATCCAGGTGCTGATCTAATCTGTCTGTACCTACACCTTCTGGAGCAGCCTTTGCTTGGAAAATGCGTGCCAACGCTAGACTTCCTGCTGTTTCATGCGATATTGGAAGTGTATGAGCCGCGTGCTGCTGCTCGTCACACGCACAAGTCCCTCCTCAACTTAAAGTCGCATGGCACTGAGAGGCCGTGTTCTAAGTGTCCATCATTGGTGCCATGCAGATACAGCCCCTGACGCCGCTGGTGGATGAGTTTGCTGGTCGCCTGTTCGGGGAGCTGGACTACATCCAGGAAGGCCTGAACGCCGAACGCTTCCAGGTATGCTCATGCGCATTGGAATGTGTAGGCACGTGAGATCCTGCAGGCACGGCAAAATTTATGGAAGGACCACACTGGGGAGGGGGCTTCTGTGCACAAGGCTCCTCACACGCCATGTCTAACACTTGCCAGGTAATGCCCCGCAGGAGCTGTACGGCAATGTTCCGCGGATCAGGACGCCGCGCATCATGTGGGCGCACACCGCGCGGCGAGTGCTGTGCATGGAGTGGATCGACGGGGTGAAGCTCACGGACAAGGCCGCCATGGCTGCGGCTGGACTCGACATCATCGACTTTGTGGACGTCGGCATTGAGTGCACGCTGCGGCAGCTGCTCGAGTCGGGGCTCTTCCATGCAGACCCTCACCCGTGAGTGCCCTTCTGACACTTTGCACGGCTACCCTCAGGTGCACCCGGCCAAAGCCGGCATGCAACTGCTAAGGCAGCTATCAATTTTGAGGCTGTTGTACGCACGGCGTTTTCTTCCACTGCCGTTGCTTTCAGACACCCCATCCACTCTGATGTGGAAGCTCGTCGGGCTGAAGGAGGCTCTCTTATGGGGTGCTACTTCACACTGGCACTGATCAGCCCAAGCTCTGCATGCAGGGGCAACCTCCTGGCAACGCCTGCTGGCGACCTTTGCTACCTAGACTTTGGCATGATGAGCGAGGCGCCTGAAAATGCGCGCTATGCCATCATTGCCCATGTTGTACATTTGGTCAATCGTGACTACGAGGTATGCCTCACTGACTTCAGGAGTGGCACCAGGTCTGTGCAATGTATGGCCTTCTGCAATTACAGGTCTGTTGCAGTAGTTGACGCTGCATAATGTGACAGGACACCTGGCGGAGGCTTTATGTAAATGTTGACGGCCTTTCTACAGCCAGAGCTGATGCTGAGGGCATGTGCTCGCAGGCAATGTGCAGAGATTACTACACCCTGGACTTCATGGACCGCTCTGTTGACACCTCACCCATTGCCCCAGCTCTGGCTGAATTCTTTGATGATGTCCTAGACCGCTCTGTCAGTCAGCTCAATTTCAAGGTGCTTCCCAATTGCAGACTCTCCTCTTTGCGCAACCTGCTCATGTCAGCGCTGTGATCCTTCCTGATATGGTCCAAATTGCAGAAAGATGGCTGTAGTCCTCTCTTACAGGTATACCAATTTTCAGCATATAATGTACAAGGTCAAAAGCTAGACGGGGCATGCTCTAGCATGATCAATGCTCAGTGGTACTGAGCTGTCTTCTGGGTGCAGGCGATAGTGGATGGCCTGGGAGGCGTCCTGTTCAAGTTTCCCTTCCGTGTGCCAGCATACTATGCGCTCATCCTGCGCTCCCTGACCGTCCTGGAGGGCCTGGCGCTGCAAGCGGACAGGAACTACAAGCTGCTGGGGAAGGCCTACCCCTACATGGCTAAGCGCCTGCTGATTGACCCTGCCCCAGAGCTCAGGTAGGAAGGTTCCCTCACAGGCATGTGCTGTCCTCCCATGCTATCACAGTGCGCCCTTGTTTTGATGCTGCTCGCATTTGATGCAAGGGCTTCAGATTGTTGCAGACAGGTTTATGACGCTGTCGGCTCTCTCCAGTTTCAAGCCTCTTCAGGCAGCATCTGGATGCATCGAATGGGTTGGCTGAACCCTGAAGGCATGAGGGACAGTGTTCGAGAATCATTCACAAAGTGCTCCCGGACTAGTGCAGGCATTCAGGTTGGTCTGCGCAACGTGCAGGGAGAGCTTCCGGGAGCTAGTGCTGACGGACAGCGGCCGCGTGCGGTGGAACAGGATCGAGAACCTTGTCGAGGAGAGCAGCAAGAGCGTGGGCTATGACCAGTCGCAGCTGTGGAAGGTGGCTGACTGGATCTTCGGCGACCCTGGCGAAGGGGTGAGGAAGCCGGTGGCTGCTGAGCTGGCGCGGCTCATCGACTCTGCCGTAGCAGGTGCCGCCCCTGTCTTTGCCATGCACACTAGCATTGCCACAACTTGTGGCCCACATACATTCAAATCCACCACCGCGTCTTATCAGAGTGCCATGATTACCTCTGGGGTTCCAGGGTGGGGTTGGCTGCTGAAGTTGCCACCAGGCTTCAATCGCCTTATTGACACTCTGTTTTCCATTGACCATCCAGGCTTCTTGCAACATCACGAACAAGCCCTCGCCTACAATCTGCTCAGGTTCAGACATCAAGACCAATTGAGATCTCACTCTTAATCGTTGCGGCGCAGAGGAGGTGCGTGCGCGGCTGCTGAGGCAGACGAACAACCCGCAGCTGGTGCAGCGCTTGGCACCCATGCAGGCCGGGGAGGCCGAGGCTGCCCGGCGCGCCCGCAGCCTCTGGGCAAGCCTTGCGCAGAACATGGACGCCCGCTCGCAGCCCCTCCTGCAGGTGTGACTCTCGTCGTGCTTTCACTGGTGCATCTTGCCGCTCTGAGGCTGAGAACTTGATGTGTGAGAGCCAGCTTCCACAGGTGTTAGACAGTGCTGATTTGTGTGTTGCTATACACCTTGTGCCATAGTGTTCTTCAATATTGCCTGATCAGTATCGCACAAGGCGAGCAGCAACACACGGGATTCGGCCGTGTCCATATAGTAGGCTGTGGGATAGCCCCGCCATCTTAGCGCATGACATTGCGTGAGCAGGGTTCCATTGGATCCATTCCGGACGCGGGGCAGCTGGTGCAGCAGGTGCAGGGGCAGCTGCAGGCATCATGGCCGCAGCTGCAGACCTTCATGGACATGCCCGGAGCCATCGAGATGCGCGCCGAGCTGCTTGCCAACCTGTCGCGGCGCTTCTTTGCGCGCACCATCAAGATGATCTTCGGCCCTCAGGTGAGGCTCCCATCGTAGCGGACGGCCTGTATGCGCTGCTATTTCCAAGCCACACCCTTTCATATGAAACATTGCAGATGCCTTGGATGTGCCTCTCAGCATGAGCACCTCCCTGATGGCCTGATTGAGGAGCAGCTGAGCACGTCAGGAGATCATAATGACGTTCTCAACAGTTCGCTCAGGCTTGGAGAAGGTTAAGGATGGGCTCAAATGCAGCAAGAGTGTGCAGGCGCCCAGGGAGAGTAGCCGGCAGTCAGCCTTCACAGCATCCAACCCCAGGAGCGCAGCGCTGCAGCGGGCAGCCACTGCCCAGGTCCGTGCAGGGGGCACAGACGCTGGCGCAAGCCTCTCATCCCCCACAGTGACTACCCTGCCTGCCAGCCTGGCACAGGCTACAGGTGCTGCCCTCTTCTGAATAGCACTCACATGGACTTTCAAACAGGGCTTGCATGCATGAAGTGCCGGTGCAGACATTCGATATCGCATGTGCTAGCTACATGCATGCCTTGGCTGCAGAAAACGGTCCTCACAAATCCACTTAGATTGTCCCAGGTCCGACAACCCATTTGTCTCTGGCCCTTTCCCCAAAAACATCCCAACATGACCCTGCAGTGCCCATGGCTCAAAGAATCCCTCTGATGCGCAGTGTCTGAGGGAAACACAGCGGCTGTCAGGAGGGGCAACACAGCAGCGTCCCAGCCGCGCAATGGGTCTTCAGCAGCCAGCCCAACGGCCACACTGCAAATGTCCAGGCAGAGGATGGTAAATTTAGCAGCTTTGGGAGAGCCGCCCTTGCCTGTCTTGGCAAGGCCAGTGGAGGTGGAAATCGTCGATTGACAACACCAATTGAGCGGAGGGTTGCGAAGCTTGTAGTGCTGCACCAATCCAAAAGAGGCTCATTTGTCAAACTGAGGGCTTACAGGCAGTGCATGCTGCCCTTGGTGGCCCTGAGCACAGCGATGGCCGTTCAAGCAGGTGTCCCCAGGCTGTAGCAGAATGCCCCTGGCCTGCTTGACTCTCAAGGGACGGGGTCACTGTCAATTCTGAAATTCCTATTGCAACGGAAACACTAGAGCGCAGCCAGAGGAGTTTCACAACAGCTTTTGTGGTGTGCACGGCCATAGGCAGGACATTCCTGCGCCGTTAGTTGGCAATTGCGCCGTCCTTGGAATTTTTTGGGCATCCTGAAGACCTTGAGCACAAGACAGCAGGGCAGTAGCTTCGGAAGCATTTTGAGGTTCTCATAGCTCTCCAGGTCATCCAGATCCTGTCAGAAGAAGTGCCTTTGCCTGTCTGTGACCAAGACTGCAATTTTGGAGCGAGAGCAGCAGGTTATGGCTTCACTGAGACTAGAGTGGTGGTTCAGAAAAGCTTGGAAGTGAGATTGACAATTGCTACAGCTGGCAGCTACGTGAGAGAGACACATGCCACCGGTTCTTATACGATGCTATCACGCACTGACTTGACAATGTATGCAGAGGAAGTATGTTATGCAATTGATTCTTAAGCCTGTTGTCAGAGGAAACGAATTACATGCACAGTAACAGCAGAAAGTCTCGTATGACAAACTTGCACACTTATCCAGTATTCTCAAAGCTCACGCATTTTTCTTGTGCATCCATGTACACCTTTGAGGCAAGTCGCCGCACTACATGCAAAGCAAGGCGCCTTGCAGTGGCATATGCATCAATATGCTGCATGCAGATAGCAAGGCATCCAGCCCACTGACCTTCATGTATGGTGATATGATGATCCAGCTTTGTGTTGCATGACTCTGTTGCACAGGCTACCTATAGGCCTAGCCTCTTTTGATGCTGCTGAGTCCTGATGTACAGCGCCTGGCTACACCTCTTTGCTGACTGTCTGCACACCCCAGATGATGGTGTATGCAGTAGTGTGCCCTACATGGGTCGCCATGGGTTGTGGCGTGTATGCATGCATGTCCTCAGGACTCCCTCAGGCGGTTGCGGTCTTCCTCTTGGGGCAGGAGTTGCAGGTGCAGTTGTCCCCGCAGTGGCACTCGTCACCTGCGGCACGGCCAAGCACTTAGAAGAGTGTCATGCTACACCATCAAACAGCAGCAAATAGCTGTACCAGAAGCAGCAGGCAACTGTACCAGAAGCACAGCAGGCAGACAAAAGGACATTCAAGCCAGGCAAGCGCGTTCTCTACAGATATCAGACACTTACAAAGCCACTACTGGAGCGTAAAGCATCTGAGCTGGGTGCCAGGATATGCTGATGCCACAGGTAAGTGGAACAGGGTGAGCAGGCCCCACCGCAGGTGCAGCCATCAGGGCCTGTGCAAGACCCGCAGCGCCCTAGGTTGCCCTTGACGCATGTCTTGCACTCACAGTTGTCCCCGCACTGGCAGTTGTCACCTACATGTAGTCCGAGGTTTAGAACGCAGTGCAGGCCGACTACGGCGGACCCCGACCAGGCAATGGTCGCAACGAGTGAAGTGAATATATAAAATACAGAAGGGACCGCATATTGCAGCACTTACGTCCGTTCCGCAGACGGAAGAGTGGTGCTGACTCAAACAACATCACTTTTCAGCAACGACCCGCGGAAGCGGTAAAGCTTCCCAATGTTGCAGCTAGTTGATTCTGTTATGTTAGCATATCAGTAAGCTTACCACAGGTGCATCCTCCCTGGCACTTGCTGCAAGTCATGGCGGGGAGACTTTGGCTGGGAAGTAGCTGCCTGGCGTGATGCTTCGCGAGCAGAAAGTCTTCAGTGGCAAACGTTTGCGCTTGCGCTTGCAATGTCGATCGCTCAAGGAAGTGCTTTGGCGTTTGAGGAGACTACTAGAAGATCCTCCGTAATGAACCTCGGACCGCTGTCGCACCTCACACCTGCCCAAAGCCCAACTGGGCACTGCCCACCTTGGCATGGCTTCTCACGATTCTTTCCAGTCTTGTAGCTCGTCACACATCTCGCACGATATGACCAATCATGCAGTGGTTGGAAATCTGTGAAGTCTAGCTGCTTACCCAGGACGAACGACTGAGTCCTCTCCTGTCATAACACCTTCAGAGTGCTAGCAGCTGCAACCTCACATACTGGCGAGTGCTCTCCATACTATGAGTGGCTATTTACAACTTACTCAGGCGAAAGCCGCCTGGCCGCCTGGCAACAAGTCAGGCCTGGGAGTATTGCCAAACCACGGAGGGAGAAACAGTATGCAGAAGTGGGAGACCAGCCCCTTGCGAGTGAAAAGCAAGTCGTGACGGGCCATCTTACAACTTCCTACAGCTGCAGCAGACCATGATCACACACTGCCAACACCTTCACTATCATACAAGGGATTTCGGTCACACATTCAGTTGACATGCATATGGCCCTGTCTGGCAAACAAGGGAAGGCATGCATGCACATGAGCTGCGTCAAAATCATTGTGTGGCTATGTGCGCTGAGTCACCTCTGAGAGTCCAGATCCAGAACATCCATGTTGATGGTCACACCGCAATCAACCAGTCTTGCCGCTGCTCATTCACCTGTGTAAGTCGCAAGCCCAAATCTAAAGAGCAACGTCGGCTCGTCGCGTGTCTTATTACCATATCTCGCAGGCTTCTGCGGCAAGTGTTGTTGGCAACGTTGCCATGTTTGTTATGCAATGAAGCTCCACTGAAGGGCTGCGTCAAGGATTAGGGACCCGTAACGAAGAGTGCACCATTCATTCATTCACTGCCATGTCAGGAGCTGGGCCGCTCTGCAAGCTGCAGAAGCCAGATCGAATCAGCAGTCATCTCTCCTTCAGCTCAAGCTGCCAGAGCACCTTCTCACAATTTGCAATGTGCTGCCTCCCGTTCATTCCTAGTCATGCCAAAGGCGTCCAACAGATCGAGCTGCAGACGCATCTTTGAGAGCTGCCAGCTCTCCTGCTGCCCTCCCACAAGAATATCAGTATCACGACTCTGCTTGATGTGCAGCAAAATCTGGCTGGCAATGGGTGACAATCCACTGCCACAAAATGCTGCCTTGACAGGTCGGCATGTCAAAACAATATCATGAAGGATTCTGACAAGCTGGCTCACAAACAAAAGCCGAATGGGACAGAACTTTCTATGGGGCAAGAAGTGCCTCAAGGGGCATTGCGCAGATGTGGCGGCTTGTATGGGATGCCACACAGCTCAAAGATGTGGCTTTCGTGCGTCACCCTTCTCTCGCATGACCACCCTGGAGGCCAGTAGGGTTTGCCGTTCCTGTCTACCGGAGGTGCCTCATCTGGCACCAGAACCGCCTTGCCCTTTTCATCCCTCCGCATGAGCCTGCACAGTGCCCACCTCACCGGTCAATAGCCTAACATAGCCGCCAGGAGCCTCATCAAGGCCCCGCTGCAGTGTCACCCTTCTCGCATCAGCTGGCAAGGTGTCATGTTGCAGCGCTTAAGCCATGAGCCTCATGCCTATCATGCGGTGTGCCAAGCCATCAGCAGGGGAGGGTATACATCTCTAGCACCCATCCGCCAATGATCTGACCCTATCGCTGCTATGCCCAACCCCGGTGGCGGCAGAAGCTCTCACCTGTGGGAGTTCAGGTTCATGCCAAAGTCGACAACGTGCTGCCGCAGGAAGCGCAAGTACTGGCGAGACCCTGTCCAGCCCAGCACGCAGAAGGCCTGCTCCTCGGCAGGTGCAATGATGACATCAATACGCCGAATCTTGCCAGCAGCCGTGCGGAAGTTCCCGAAGAAGTGGTCGTGCCTGCAAAAGATGTAAGACTTACCATGCTTGCCATGCAAGGCGCTGTAAAGGCGCAGGTTGACTTCACATGCGTGATCAGCCAGCGCATGGTATGCTTCTACAGCAGTACCCACAATAATGTAGCGGCCCTCCCATAGGAGCATGCCTTGCGCGCCACTATCAATGCACTGCAGGACTGCTGGACTGAAAAGACACTTAAAGTTGTCACACAGGTTGGGACCAAGAAAAGCAGCACCTGTCGCCAGACAGATTGTGCAGCTTGAAGAAGCTGGCCTTCTCGGTCTGCATCACCTCCTGGCGCATGGACTCCAGATGGTCTGGCATGCGATGGTCCTGTACAGGCAACTGCTGTGTCAGCTTCTTGCGCTGTGTCCTCAAATGCGACTGTACCGTCTGTTGCACATCACAGTAATCTGTTCATGAGGTAGCATTGCACTGCCCTTCCTGACTAGGTCCAGCCTCCGCAAAGCACTTGTGAGGCAGTTGGCAGAGAGCATGGTGCGGCTTACTGATGTCTGGCACATAGCTTCCTCTTTAGGGAACAGCTTTCCCCGGGCAATCAGCTCCTTCACCAGGCCATCGACCACTCTCAGAGTTGGCCTGCATACAACCCAGGTCAGGACCCCACATATCAGCCGCAGATATGTAGAATGCTTGACTGTGCTCATCGCAGTAGGTTTCCAGGTGGGCAGACTTTGCAGAATTGCCGTAACAGGGATCGCTACAGCTCAGCTGCTGCAGAGAACTTGTGCAGGAATTCATAGCCCCAGCAAGGGGAAAGGGGACTGTGAAGAGGCTCACTTGGTAGGGTGCGAGACAACAAAGTCTGCATCATGCGAGGGAAGGCCCCGGGCGGCCCCGCCACAGATGTCCATGGTCCAGCCCTCTCCTATTACGCCATACTTGGAAGCGTCAGCTAGATTGGCAAGCATGACCCTACGAGTTGGGCAGCTCCTGCCAAGGCCAGGTAGAAGCTTTGTCAAGCCTGGCAGCTGCAGGGGGTACTCAACGCACGTCTTGCTGCCCGGCATGGCCTGCCTCTTTTGCTGGTAACATGGGGATTGTTGTCGACACAGCCTAGCTGCGGCAAGAGCTCAGTCAAGGGGCTATGAAGCCCCTATATCCTGATAAGTAGGTCGACGCTTTCAGCAGGGCATTCTTGACTGCTGGTGCAGTACCCAGGATGGCACATACTTCAAACGGTGCAGCAAGGCCTCACCGGCTATGCTGGTCAGGACGTCAAGGACCACCTCGCGCATCTCCTGGACGTCTGCCGCTGTCAGATCCTCCAGCAGATCTGCTCGGTGCCGCAGCGAGAACGCCTGCGAGACCGAGAGAGAATGGTGCCCGCCCTGAGCACAGATGCCTCCGGGCTTGGCGGCCTCCTCGATGTCTTCAAAGCTCCTGTGCAGACACAGTCTGGCAAGTTTTGAACAATGCAAGTCCCAGTACCGCCCTGGAGCAGGTTATGACACAAGATGCAGAGACAACAGGAAAGCCCGGCAGCTGGAACATGTCACAGGCGAAGACACCTCATACATGCCTAGCTGGCACTGCCTGCACCTCCTCTCTGCGAGCGTGTGTCTAATTCTGCTCCAATCTTACACAGTGTGGCCTTGGTGGCTTCCTGACACATAGCACTTCTTGGGTGCTTTGTCGAGAAGATCGCTGTTTGGCAGGTGTCAGCCTACTGCGTGTCGCCCGCATGCTCTTCGGATAGCTACGACCCGGTGACTGAGAGAGCACTGCCTTCTATCAGGTGTCAGTGGAGCTGAATGGCCCTACTGATGTCCCCAAAGTGTGGGCAGGCACAAGCTCACCTGAATCCCAGGTCCCACCACAGCCTGGCGGTGCGCGCCCCGGCGCCGGGCAGCTTCTTGAACATGCGCCGGGTTGCGCTGCCCACTGCGTTCTCATAGGGCAGCCGCTGCCCGGACTTCTGCACCGAGCTGTATACCTGGGTGTCCGACCTGCATGGCAGGCAATTCGGCGTGCTGGCTGCCCTGTATGTGCCAGCATAAGATGACTTGGTGGTACGGAACAGACTCTACAGCCCTGTGCGGGAAATCACCATTGGCCATCCAGGGTGCCGGGGAGAGATCTCAGGGCACCATTCAATCTTAGACAGCCGATGCCTGGTAGCGGACAGTCATCCACTGCCTGCAGCGAGTGCATTGTAGCAAAGGCAACGCTGTACAGGCAGTGCAGCGGCAGTGCAGATCGTTGTACCTGTGCTCTTCCAGCTCAGCGGTGGTGCCTGTTGTGGCAAGATCGCAGATCTGCGCTGCCCGCGCTCGGCCCACAAAGGGCAGATGCAGAGTTGTAGGATCGGTGCCGGGCTGGATCTTGAATGCGCAGGCGCGCATCACCGAGGCCGCCCTGGCAAAGCTCAGAGACTGCAGCACCCGCGCTTCTGTCAGATACATGTTAAGGAGATGTCCTGGGATGCAGAGGCCCAATAGTGTAAGGACGACTTGGCATTATCTTATACAACTCTTTCATGTGGGGCACATTGCTGGTGCTAGGCTTGTCAACGTGCAGAGGCGTGCAACAGGGAAGCTGCTCCAGCGACTCAGGCATTGCAGGCGCAGCAGCACCAGACTCTGATACATCCAAGAGCTAATTGGACCATCCGGGTCTGGTACTGCTGCGCCTTCACCATACTGATGACCAATGCAGACCCTGCAAGATGTGTTAGGGAACTGTCATGCAAGTAGTCAGAGATGTGTACCCCATGATTGGGCAGATGGTGCGTGCGCCCCTTCTTCTCGTCATCAAAGCCCTCGGCGCCCGTCTCCTCCACACGGAAGTCGCCCTCCAGGGCATCCCAGTATTTCCTCATCTCCACCAGGCCCTTTACGATGGCCTCATTGCCCACTTCTGCCTCGTGATGCTCGCTGAACTCCGCCTGCGCAGCAGCATCGGCACCTTGAGATGCCCCAGTCCTGAGTATCGAGTCCACGATGAGACTCGCTGACCTGCCGCAGCCCGTGACAGAACGCTTCTGCTTTATTTATCCCTCAGGGCAGCCCAGCATCTGGGACTCTATACTGGCCCTTCGAGAATGGTATCATCTCTATGCCATGCTCGCTGAGCTCTTTCGTGCAGAGACACAGGGGCCCTCGTAACAGTCACCCAATCTCCTGCTGCATTCCTGCGTGCAAAACCAGGTGACTGCGGACAGGTCGAAATCCCCTCTAACAGGCCTTATGCTGGACCAGGACGGTGCTCATCAAGCATCAGGCCTGCTGCATGCCTTCACTGCGCAGCGCAGGCATACCTGCAGGACGACCTCCGTCTCCCTGGTCAAGGCGTCATATTCCGGCTTCCAGTGACCCAGCCATCGCTCATACTTGCGCAGCGGACTCGGGCGCCCGCTCAGGTTCAGTTGCCCTGTACAACACGGACATGTCTTCAGCTCGCCTGCAGGCTTGCATGTGAAGCAGGCACCACAGATGCAGGAGGCTGGTGTACGCCGCATCGGCAGGCAGATAGGGCAGATACCAGATGGCTGGTGGGGCGTACATCAGTCCCCAGTGTAGGCGTAGGAACATGGGAGAATCTCTGACTGCGAATGCTGTCTTTCTGTTGCCTGCATCAGCTATGCAACAGAAGAGAGGTTTTGACACAGAAGCATGTTGCGCAGAGGGAACTGCTTACTGTCAGCCTCCTTGGCAAGCTCTTCTGGGTCTGCTGCATACTCGCGCTCGGGTAGACGCCTCTGCTTTGACAGGCAGTCCTCCAGCCACTCGGTTGTGACCACCCGCGCCTTCTTTGGAAGGCTCAATGTCTCAAGAGCCTCATGCTTCTCGCCAATGACAACATGTGTCGCTGACTCAGCATCCTGCACAGTGAGTGCCTGCTCAGACCAATTGCACAATGCATATGAGCTGCGCAACATGTTGCGATCAGCTTTTGCATGTGTAGCTGACGACAGCTTCCTCTGCTGAACAGGGTTGACACCTTACGGAGTCCGGAGTGTCTGCCGTGGAAGTGCAAGAGATTACACCCACCTGAATGACTGTCCCCCCTGCTGCTGTAATCTTTCTGGACCATATATTAGACCTCGCCACTGCATTGGAGATGGTGCTCTTCTGCAGGTACACCTGTGAGCAAACAGCAGACTACAGCGCACACACAAAGCAGGCTACATTGCTTGACATTACTTGCGAGCGCTGTCTGTGGCTATAGCATTTGACGTAAATCAGGCTCAGAGGGAGTGCTTGGGGAGGAAGGTGGTTGTATGGCCTGACCTTGATCCCACTGAGGTACCCATCTTTGTGAGTGTCCTGCACCCTATCAACACGCTGCTTCTTGGCAACATGGCCGAGCATCAAACAAGGCGTGACTATTGTTGGTCCGGTACAGCAGGAAGTCCGAAGTTAAGGAAAAGGGTCCATATTCTAAGTACAGGACTCCGTCGTCCCCTGTGTCTTGTCACATCAGTGCTGTATAGTAAATGACTAGGAGAGCCAATGGGGACCTCTGCTCACTGTTTGGCTTTCGCCTGGCTCCTATAACTACCGCATGATGGCCTAGGAAGGCCTTGTGGTGCTCTCCTCTCGAATTGCATGTCCCCCTTATGTGCCAAAAGCCCGTCCTTGAGTGACTGTGGAAGGCAACATACTGTACGCGGCACGACTTCCTCGTCAACGGCGCACAATATTCTCAATGCTTATCCGAGCAAATTGTATATATACATTGAAACGGCTTGATAGCTCTTCAATAGCAGTATGATGAGAATGTCCGGCACTGCTGACGTCATTTCGTTGACCACATATTGACCAGGCTCGCGGAACCAGCATTCCAACAAAGGCGACATGCTTTGGGACCCATTCCTTAACACTGACAAATTCATGCCCTGGTATGCGAGCTGCGCACAGCAAATCCTTGCCTGCAGGACCTCACCTCAACATGCCGTGTATTTACCTTCATGCTGGGTGATAGCATCGCAACAACGGCGTCCTAGGTAGGCGAAAGATATACGCGAAGCATTGTCCCTGGATTTCCTTGCACTAACGTCGTCATCGTTTGCGCTCTCATGCTCAGACTTGCACTTCGTGAAGGGTATGCAGGTCCATGACCTCTGTTGCAAGGAGACAGTCATCTAGAGCGGAGTCTATCAAAAAGCGGCTCAATGGCTTCTTTTTCGCGAGCCCCTTCAGCAACTGGCTTTGGAACACATCTGTCAGCCACTCATGGAGATGCATTCGCCTTACTGGAATGCTCCTCATCTCCATCATCCTGACAGTCAGATCCTACCGCCTGTACATCAGGTACATGGCCATCGCACCCAGTATAGGGGTGCATCGCAAGCACGCACTATTCTTCACTTTTGCATCAGCAAACCTCAGTTAAGGGTGTTCATGCTGCCCTCCGTCATGCCACGCCTCTATACTGGCAAGCTGTAACAAGGCATGTTGAGAAGCTGCATGCATGCAGGCCCACGCCAAAACACGTCTCGGTGCTGGTCCTGCTGCTCCTGGGCAGCGTCTTCTGGGACGCCAAAAAGGCGCTAGGCATTGCCTTTGGCGCATGGCTTCTGCGCAGCAGCATCCTGCTGGCGCACCAGCCCGAGGAGAATGAGGGCCACAGAGCAGGCGGCAAGGGCTTTGACAGTGAGCCAGCCAGCCTCCCCTACACTTCTCCTGCTATGCAGCGCTCCCTGTGATCCAGCTCTGAGCCCTCTTGCTACACTGCATCGGTCCTGTGGCGCAGTACTATTCACACCTGTCTAGCGCTGGTGAAACCTGAATGGCACCTCAGGGTAGCCTGCCAGTAGGCTGTGCAAGGAACAAAGAGCTGAGAGGGCGGATGATGCTGCAGGCCGGCTGTGCGAGAACAGCTTGGAGGCGGTCACAGACTTGATACAGCGGGATCTGGATGGCTCTCTGGAGCCGGGAGCGCTGGCCTATGTTGAATTTGATGTGCATGTGAGCCAGCACTCTCCTCTCAACTCATCCTTCCACTTGACATCATCTTGCCCTGATGGGAAGACGTCATGCCCTAGGTTGGGAATTGCTTCACTCAATTGTTGCACCATGGCCACCTCTGCTGGTTGTGACTCAGGGTCTCAAGGAAGGCAGAGCAATGCATTACAGCTGCACGACAAGTGAGCGGGTTCCCGAGGACATTGTTAGACTGTTATGCAGCATCTCACCATTGAAAAGCAGACACGCCCCCGGTAGACACTGATGGCCTGTGTGAATTGCAGGAGACCCAAGATGGGGAGCTGGTCGTGCTGCATGATCTGCAGAGGGTCTTGAATGCATCCAGGCATGCTGCAATCAATGAGGGAGTGGTTGCCCAGCTGGCGGGTGAAGTGGATGATCTTGAGAGGGCAATTGTCCAGGTCAGCCACTCAGACAGCTGAACAGCATTGAGCATCTAGAGTGACCTTTGCCAGTCCTCAGATCATGCATGGACAATTTGACAGCAAAGGCAAACCCTTCAAGGAGCTCTGCTTGATGACCTACAGGCTGATCTGGAATGCGCTCGCTAAAAGCACCAAGGTACTCAGGGGGTACTGTGAACACTTCACATGACGTTCCTTGGCCATTCAGAGGCTGAGGACAGCAGCTGAGGCATATCAAAATGCCTGCAGGATGTGAGCTGGAGCGCGCTGCAGAAGCTGCACTTGGGAGGGCATGAAGGGGTGCACATACCAACCTTTAGCGCCTTTCTGCAGTGAGGCCTGCTTTCCCATCTCACATTGCGCGCTCTGTGCCGACCATGCAGAGATAGCTGTGAAGGTGTGGGGTTGTTCTTATGACAGGGTCGTCTGAGTATAACGGACCGCAGCACAGCACCGCGGCTAGTGCAGTGCCCAACTCGAATGCACACATCTGCCCTTGCGCAATGCCTGGAGCGATGCTATCACGTCTGTCATTACCTGCAGTCCACACCTACACTGCAGCTCGTCAACTATGATCCCCTGTGCAGCTGGTCTGACACAATCCTGATACTGGAGGGCTGGTCATGCCTTGCAGTGCAGAATAGCTCGAAGGTGTCATGCAAGGGGCCAAAGGCAACGCATCCACATGATCCACTAAGCCATGGGCATGGTGCTTTGCAGGTGCTGCTCAAGCCATGGCTTGAGGAAGTCTATGGCGGTAGAGGTGAAGTCAGTAGTGACGGATGCTGGCCGGGAGTCTTTCCTGCAGCTTGTCAGGTGCCTCAGCCGTGCTCTGCCCTTCCACTGACACCTGTCTTGCTCTTTCCTGGTTCAGTCTATCCTACAGTTGATCCACAAGGCGTGAGCTGCTTGCATGTATGCTGGTATTACGCCGTCTTGCCAGGCAGACATGGTCCAGTTATACTTTGGTGCTGAGGAGGTCAGCAGAGCGTCAGAGGATCGAGATAGCAGTGTTCCACGGGGTGCTCATATGTAGGAAGTACAAAGGAGGGCATTGTAGGGCGCTGGAGCAAGCAGACAGTGGCTTGGAGTACAGGCCATTTGGCTTTCTGGCAGTGATATCCTTTCCGTTCAACTGGGCGGCGTCCTTTGGGGAGTTTGGTACCCAGGATTGGCATTTTTGGGGCAGGAAGTTCCAAGATGCTGGCATACCTGTGAGGAGCTGTGTTGCACACTTCATAGACATGACAGAAGGAGCATAGATGCACAGATGAGGCTACCTCACAGCATGCCAAGGGTGGCGTGAGGCGTGCGCTTCATGCATGTGCCCTAGAGGTCATAGCTGTTCAAAGAGCCTGTGCTCCAAAGCTCCTATCTGTAGGCTGCTGGGCGCTCGATGTTCTTCCTTAAGATCAGATCACATTACATATCTTCCAGCCACATCACACCTTTAGATTCCAATAAAATAACCAGCATGTCTTGCCAGTAGAGCACATTCGGCAGGGGATGATATGGTAAGCTGTCGTTCCAACAGTGCCAATATCGCCAGCGGTCTCAAGCTTTTACGTGCGTTTGCACCTGACAAACGGTGCAGGTGAACGGGACGGAGAATTTCCTTGATTGTACAGAGGCTTTCTGCAGGCAAGGGGGGCCCCTGGCAGCGTTGCCCATTGATACTGCCTACCATGCAAAATGCGCTGAAGGATGCGTGCATCCAGTCACGTTCTGCCCCCTTTGCAACTGGCGCACTTATAAATCCTTTGCTGTCCTCTAGTAGATGCCCACCAGTCCACCGATGCAGGTAAGGAATATGAAGTCTGAGCTCAGATCACATGGTCGTCATGGCAGGAGTGTTATGACTCTGGTTCAACACTTACACGGGTCTGCAGGAAATCTTCTGTGATACCTAGGGCTGAAGCTGAGGCAGAAAGTCTGCCAGCAATTCAGACAGAGAAGTCTGGCAACAGCTTTACAGCCCTCAAAGATATTGAGGCCATACAGGAGATCCTTCCTCACAGGTCAGGCCCTCTGAACAGACTACCTACTATTAGAAAGAGGGTCAGTTCAGCATTTTGACTATACATCGCTCTGAATTCCTGACATAATTTCATGATCATTGCAGATTTCCCTTCCTTCTGGTGGATCGTGTAGTGGAGCTGGAGGTACGACCTGTATGTTCTCATGTGGAGCTTGGCATTGAGCAATTTACAAATGCAGTTGCAGCAATGAGGTGCATGATCTGACACTCTGTATCGTACCATGCAGCCTCAGAAGTACGCCATCGGCTACAAGAACATCACAGCCAACGACAACTTCTTCACCGGCCACTTCCCTGAGAGGAAGATCATGCCAGGTGCCCCCCTGCAAAGTGACTTCTTATAGCGCGCAGTAATCCGTCACTTGCAATCTGCGGTATTCTTCCTCTTGGCGGACATGCACCACTCCATCACTGCAGCTGTCGTCCAGCCTACCTGGCGGCCTGATGCCAGGCATCAATGCATCTCGAATTAAGCAGCGCCTGCTGCGGTGCGGGGTGGCTGCAGGTGGAAGTCAAGGCGCAGCAGGAGGACATTGTCATGATGGTTCCAGAGGACCAGGCTGCCAGGAACAGGCCTAGCCTTGTACCTGAAAGACATGCATCGATCCAAGAGGTGTCTCTGCTGAGCGCTGCCTGCTGCGGGTGCAGGGGTGCTGCAGGTGGAAGCCATGGCGCAGCTGGGCGGCATTGTCATGATGGATCCGGAGGACCAGGCTGCCAAGAAGAACTTCTTCTTCGGCGGCATTGAGGGCTGCAAGTTCCGGCGGCCGGTCGTCCCGGGAGACACCCTGGTGAGGGATCCCAACACGCCTGCATCCGGCCACACATGGATCAGTGGGCAAAGCTTGCTTGTCTGATGAGACCCCACCTGGCCTGGCGCTGTCGGCATTGCTCCTCCTGGATCTTGCATATCCACAGCATGATGGTTACGGGTCGCAGCTTGCGGGCTATCCACCTGGCAGGTCGCTCCAGCATGCCTCGTCACTTCCCGATGCATGCTCACAACCTTCTCATGAGCACTCTGCCATCTGCATGCGACACAACTTCAGACAACCTTGTCATCATGAGTGCTGAGTGCTGAGAAGCACTGTTCTGAGGTTTCAGGGTATGATATGATAGCATGGAATGCTAGTGCCGACAGGCATCACATGTCATATCACATGAGTAGCACTGCTATGTAGAGCAGGCCACATGGTGGATCTGCAACAAGGCTTTGTGGCGGTGTGCAGATGATGAAGGTGGAGCTTACAAAGTTCAACAAGCGCTTCGGGATCGCCAAGATGGCGGCCAAAGCCTACGTCGGCAAGGACATGTGCTGCGAGGCCGAGCTGACCCTGGTCATGGGCAGATGAGCGCACGCAAGACAATACAGGAAGGGCAACTTTGGCCTGTCGTAGTGCTGTATGGGGAGTACAGCAGCCCTTGTTCATGAGGCGGTTGTCTTTCTGGGTCCCGACTGCTTGAGGCCTTGCCCTGGGGAGAGCAAGGGCGTCATCTGTCCACATAGAGCGCGAGCAATGGTGAGAGAGCTGTCAGCTGTCAGCTGTCTGAGAGGCACAGCACATGTCTAATGCAGCGCTACCTTACTTGAGCATGCAGCCCAGCATCTGCGTGCCACGGTGCTGCAATGGGCAAGAGGAGTGGTGGGTTTCTGTAGACATGCTGATACATACCATGGTCAGGGTGGCACAAATCTTTATAGCCAGCAATATTGTACAGCGGACACCCATCCTAGTTTTGCTGACAGGGCAAGGCATTGGTTGCACAAGAGATCAGCAGCTCTGCTGCAGCATGCTAATACCCAGCAGATGTGGCTACGCTGTGGTGCACAGCATCAGATGACAGTAAGTGCCGTTGTGCATGGCGTCACAAGCCAATAACATGCGCATGCCCCGAAACAGGCAGATTCGTCGCACTTGTTGTTCAGCCACCTCTAGTAGCTACCATGACATGAGTGGCGCTGTCAATCCAGAGCACTACAGCGTGGCACATAGATGAAAGGCTGCAAACTGTAATTGTGACAAAACGTGCATGCTTGGAGACCACCCTTGGGTGGAAATGTGTACAGGCATGCAAGCATCATGCCTCAAGCACAAGGGTAACACAATTGGCTCAGCAGTCATGCTTTAAAGAAAAAAACGCAACGTACAGATTTGCAAGGGTTCCGGCGCCAGATTGGCTTTGCCACAGAGCGTCACCTGCAATTCTGCCCCATGCTGGATGCTAGTCATCACCACATGCGTCACACAGCATCGCAACCCAAAGTAAAAAGCTGTAATATCTCATGCATGGAGAGAACAAAAAGAGCATTTGCAATGCTTGAACCTAATATCCACTTCCCTACAGTTGGGAAACCCAGCAGATCCTGGGTCTCTGAAGATCCACCCTGCATCATACGCCTCCTTGGACCTACCCAGTATCTGCTTCTCTCAACTAGCATTAAGATGTTCATTCGTTATGAATCTAATTGGATGCATCTGGACCCGAGGCAGCTCAGGATATATAGCAGTATTTGTCACAACAACTCCTCATGACCATATTTGATTGCAAATGCTGTAGATGAAATAGGCTGTTGACACAGCGACTTTGCACATCAAGCGCTTATGAATATCCCAAAATGCATTCTTGGACTCCCCACAACATCAGATAAAGAAAAACTTGATGCACTTATATATAGGTGCCTCAACAAAAGTTGGCAAGAACTTTCGCTGCACAAGGATCCCAGCACAGCAGATTGACAGCACACATATATCCAAGACAGAAAGCACCTCGAGCAAATCCCAGCAAGATGAGTTTTTTTTCCAGGTGCATGACAGCGCTGTGCCCTCATGAAACATGAGAGGGTCCAGGAAAAGGTTGGTCTGGTGCACAGCAACCATAGACAGCAATGGTCCGGCAATATCAAACGAGCTACGGCAATTTGCAGGACAGCTATTTGCCGCCTGGGCTGCAAGGGGATGATCAGACAATGGTATGATATGCACATGCTGTTCCTTGACACGCCCTGCTGCGTGCCAGACGACATGTTCTGGGAGGGCCTGTTGAGTGCCCATTGCAACAGGTAGCAAACGCTCATTTGCAGCTGCAGGATAGCCTCACATAGAGGCATCCGAGCGCGTTCCTTGATGGCTCCTCGTAGTCCGGAGAGGCCAGTGGCTGAGTAGGGCATGGCAGCCACTGCCTGTGCTTCGTGCATACTGACTCTGCACGGCCAGTCTCCAGGGGGATTGCCCGCATGCTGGTAAAGCCGCAGGGCCTTGATATCGGAGCCAGCTACAGAAGTCTTTTATTTGCCTCCAACAGTTGTGATTGAAAGCTTAAAGCTTCAGAAACCGAATGCCTTCCTTTCCTTTCCAATTTGCACCCATGATGGGATTAGCTTACCCCAGAAATCCCCCCCGCATGCAGATTTGATTGACCAGGACTTCCCTTCCACCAGGACCTCCCTTCACAGGCCTGCCCTCCCGTATTGCCTGCCGTATTGTCTTGCAACAATGCTTCGTCACTTCTGTGCCGGGACCTGCTGCCAGAATGGACGCGCTGAGAGCCAGCGCTGAGCCACCCTGGAGCAGGCCATGCACTAAGCGGAACCTAACTAAGCTATTGCAATTCTCAGTAGGTTGCTTTGTGGCTGGTGCGAATGCGCCAAATGCCTCCCTTTCCCCCTTGATCAGTGTTCTGTCAGGCACAGGTACAGCTGCCGCTCTTTGCAGTATGCTTACACAGTGTGAAAAGTTCTAGATGTGACGATGAAATTCGCAGTTTGCAGTGCCGCAATCCAAGAACACTGCCTTAAAAGCAGCGCTTTGAGACTGCCGATCAGTTCCTGTAGTGCTTCCAAGTAGGCTGTGTGCGTGAGGGATGGACCGTAAGGTCCTGCCTGCACGGCTGAAAGCTGCCACGCCATCATCTGTAGTGGGGCGCGGAAAGCCGCAACCTCCCATCTGGCTTCGGCTTTATCAGCACAAACAGAGAAGGTGAGACACCAGCGGCTGTCTGCCATCTGGGCTGGGACGCTGCTAGACCAGTTAGCGCGGCCCTGTCATGCAGGAACATGGCCGTCATGCCTGGCGCTGCGCAGTGGTCCTGACATAAGCGCCTTAGTAAGGGTTTACTGTTGCGGGCTCCACCCCTCGGGGCCGGACCCGGGCGGGCCGCCGTAGCTTGTGGGCGGCAGCGTTCCCTCCCCCGCGCGCATTCCCATGGCGGTTGCGGCGTGCAGGTAGCCAGCCTCGAAGGCGCTCAGGCCACTGCCACCTGCCTGCTCGCCAGTTGCCTGAGCAGAGCTTGCGACGCCCTCTGCAGCAGCAGAATATGCAGCCTTCAGAACGCTGGCCAAATATATCAAACTGTGAACTGCGCTGCCTTTACGTCAGCTCAGAGAGGACAACACCCTACAACAATCACGGCAGTATTTCCCCAAGAGCGCATGGGCTTCATGCTCTGCCTGCAGGACGTACAGTTCTGCACTCTGTGCATTTGCGGCCTCACTCAATGAAACCTTTCAGCTGCTGAATGCAAGTTTTGGATTGCCTGCTCTCTCGAAAGAGAATCCAGTGGCGTATTGGGCCATGTGCAGCAGTCCTTCATCAGGTGCAAGCTTCTGCCTCACACCTGTGTTGAAGGCAGTGCCGTAGGGGCTGCTGTACATGCCAAATCCCCCGTACCCTCCAAGGGGCGCAGAGGTGTGCAGGAATGCTGGTGCAGAGCCGGCACGTGGGTGGTTGAGTTCCACACCCTGCAAGCAGACATTGACCTGTGAGGCTGTCCGAAACACCAATTTTACAACCATGCGTGCCGTCCGAGAACACGCATCCAGTACTACAGCTAAAACTGCGCAGCTCTCCTGATGAGCACAGTGCACCTCTCAGCAGCAGTCATCCCAACCCGTGACAGAGCAACACAGCAGTAGATATGCTCCTCCACTTCTCAGCAAAGCTTCACAAATTGCCACATGGAAGAATCCTCAGACTGACATAGCAGGACCGCGCACACTTCCGGTAGGGGGCAGAGGTCTGACTGTGCTCTCATCGTGGAAAGGGTTGCTTACCGACAGGTAGGCTGCATTAAGCCCGGGACCCTGAGAGGTGTCCATGTCCAGCTGGTAGGCGTCCGCAAAGCTGTCGGGGAACAGCAGGTCGCGCGCAGTCAGCGCGCCCGCCTGCCCAGTGCTGCCCGCAAAGCCTGGCAGCTGGCGCACATCCGCACTTAGGGAGCGGAGGTTCTGCAACAGTGTGAGACAACCCCTCAGCACTGAACACATCTACAGGCACACAAGAGTACCGCATAAAGGCAGATACAATGCCCAGCAGTTGTGTGTCTAAATTTGCATGGGCATGCCATTTGAGAGGTAGGGCATACCTGTTCGGGGCTGCCCATGAAATTGGACAGGCCCTGCAGAACGCTCATGTCGCCGGTGCGGCTGTACTCCTCCAGGGCAGTGTGCAGGTCTGGGAAGGTCTGAGCCCTGCCAGCTGCAACGATCTTGCCTGTATGGCAACAACCTGTCACATCAGTCTGCCTGCAACAAGTGCCAGCAGATGGTCTAGGCTTCCCTTTCAAAGGCAAGCAGGTAGCTTGGGTTGAGGACCCATGCATGTCAAACTGGACAGCGCTGCATATCTGCTCAAGACGCCGCTCTGCTATTCCTAGTAGCCTCAACATCATACACGCTTGATGCGTCTGACTGACAGGCTCAGACTTGTGGCGGGCTCCCCAAAGATGAGCCATCCCTGACAGTGATGACAGGGTCAAAAGGAAGAGTCACCTCCGCGAGCGCCGTACTGTGCAGCGCGGCGCATCTGCAGCTGCTGCATTATCTGCTGCTGCAGCGCAGCTGCCTGCTGCTGCTGGCCCACCAAGCCGGAGAGTCCAGAGGGGGGCTTTGTAGTTGGTACCTCAGCTACACGCGGGGGCTGCGCCCGGGACGCATGCGAGCTGCTGGCTCCCGCCCTGCATGGCAGAACAAGGCTACTCTGCGACAAGGCTGGTGCATGCTGAAGGTGCTGTGGAGCAATTATACATTGCCCACGCTCTGTCATGTTCAGGCAGACCTTCCTGCCAAGCAAGTACGAGAGCACGGAGGCATTGCTGTGACATGTTCACAAGCCCTGCCCTGCCAGCTGCACCTTTCTATCATATTATTCAAGCGGGGAGCGCTGTGACGCTAAGATAGGTGCCATGCAGCATGTACGCAAGATTGCATGGCTGCACCTGGCGCTGAGGGTTGCGTTGCTGGGCGCTGAGCTCTGGCGCTGATTGGCGCTCAGGAGCGCCTCCCCGGCGGAAAGGGGCCGGGAGGTGAGTGCCAGCGGCTGCGAGGCCGCGGGCGCACGCCCGCTGACAGCGGGCCGGGTGGTGAGCATCGCGTTCAAAGACAGCTCAGCGCTCATAGCGGGAGGGGCTGAGGTCACCAGCGTGGCGCTTCCAACAGCGCTGGACATGCCTGATGCAGCCTCCTGGGCAGCCTCCTCATTGGGCCTGTGTGCAAAACACGGTGTCATCAGCCGGAGCATCTGCAGTTCAACGAACTGTGCGAAGCCCTACGGAGCTCTTCTGAAAAATATTGCATATGTCATATGTCAGACATTCCCCCACGGCCCTGCCTGCCAGCATGCCAGCTGATCTGGAACTGTGCTCTCGAGATGCAGGGAGGATTGTTGGCGCACCATGGGGCGTCAAAGGAGCGCTCCGCAGCTGTAGAGAACGGGTCACCAATGCTGCTGGGAGTGCTTGCGATGGGGTTTGCAAAGGCATTGGTAGTCTTCCCAATAGTGGGCACCATGCTCATGTCATGGCTGGGAGCAGCAGTAGTATCCTGCACCAGCACAACGCCCATCGCTACAAGCCGCACGGGTAGCATGCATTGGGGTCCAGCATTTTGAGGCATGCTTATTGTCAGCAAAGCTTTGCACTACATGGTGGGTCTGTAGGAGTGTGTGAGTGGGTAAGGAGAGGGGACCCTACCTGTAGGGTCTCGCGCAGCAGGTTTGTCAGCATATCGATGACCTGGTTGCGGTCAGCGGCGCCAGTTCTGATGGAGCTCTTGACGCTCGCCAGATTGGCGGCCACCTCCTGCAGCGCTGACGCGGGCTCGGAGGTGGGGCTGTGGGAGCTCGCGGCCGCTGAGGTGTCCACGTCCATGAAACCCTCCGGGGGCGCGAAGCTGACATTCTGCACGCCCCAGAATGCAAGTCAGTCGCAGGTGGCCAAGGCAGACCTTGATTCCAGCCCAATGCCTCTCAATAGCAGCAGAGGGCACTCGATGATCTGCCACGCACATCTCAGCAAGCCCTCCTGTTGCATGTCATCTCAGAGATGTTTGCCATGTGGGCTCATGCCCATACCACAGTAGTCGCACCTGGCTGCTCATGAAGGTCCCGGCGCTCTGGGAAGGCTCCTGCTCATGCGCGCGCAGAGGTAGCTCGACAGAGCCAGACGTGGACGCAGTCGAGGTGGACATGTTGCGCACTGGTGGCGGCTCGTGCGCGGCCACTGGGGAGTGAACATAGGGCTGCTCAATCTGCCCCGGGTGCCCGGGCTTGACCGGGGTGGGCGCGGGCAGGCCCATGTCCATCTGTACGGTCTGCGCAGGTATCAACAAGTCAGCACTGTAACGATGATCAGTCTCTGCCCCCACCACCTGAGCAGCATGCCTTTTTGCACGGCGCAACCATGTCTGGCACAACAGAACTCCCATGATGGGTGTGGACTTTGACAGAGCCAGCAGGCTGTATCATTGAGTCATTGTGAAGACTTCCCTGACTTCACCCTGAGATGGACCAAGCAAGAACATCAGCCAGGCACGCACCTGCGACTCAGCAGCCTCTGGCTCAGGGGACCCCACAAGCATGTCGGGGGCCACGAAAGGCTTGGAGGGGGGCACCCGCAGCTCGTCGATGGTGTGTGCGAAAAAGCACACCTTGCGCCGGCACTTGGGCCCGTCATTGCACAGTTGGCTGCGGTACCTGAGTGGCGCATGACAGGCATCAGAGATGTGCTCTCACAAGGCAATGCCGCACTCACAGCATGACAAGGCCACCAATGGCCAAGCTTCCTAAAGGGCGTACACCCGGCTGAGATCCTTAGCCTGCCCGAAGCATCTCTGCGCTTGAGGGTTGCCAAGTTAAGGAGGAGAGCTCTCAGCTAGGACGGTGATGCGACCAAGCTGTGCATGCAGGATGTGGTGAGGGAAGATGGGAGGTGGACACACCTTGTGGGGTGCAGCCAATACTCAAATACGTTGTGGGCGTAAGGGCACCGGTCGCCACGCACGCACAGCCCAGTCTGCACCATGCACATGGCTGGTCAGAGTGAGCTCCTCCCCAAGCTGCCAAGAAGGCTGGCTGAGTGGGCTTCCCCGGGCACATCAGTAGCTGGTCAATGTTTCCTGGTCTTGTATACTTCCATACACACCCGATACAGGATATTCAGTGGAAACCTGCTAAAGGTGGGCTGCCACAGGCCACAGCAAAAACTGGGCACAGTCAGCTGGAATAATTTGCTATAGTGGGACAACGACACTCTATCTGCATTGCCTAATGCAGCTGCAGGGTGATTCTTATGCCTGAAGGGCTGAAGAACAAAAGGCGCTACCGAACGTGCAGCAAAGCGAACAATGACTCGTCAGCCTCTGTGACTATGAAAGGATGCCCAGCAAGCAAAGGCAGTGTCATGAGGTTGTACAACCTTCGCACAACCAAATCGCACAATGACTCACCTTTTTCATGTCAGGGCACGCAATACCCGTGTAGCTGTGCGTTTGGGGATCTCTGCGCCTCGCCTTTTCGCCGGGATGGGTGAAGTTGCACGAGCTCCAGTCATGGACGTGCCTTATAGAGCAAGGCAAGACCTGCGTGGCAACTGGTTCGTGAGAAGCCACCCTGCAATCTGCTGCTGCCCCTCCACTCGGGCGGGGTCCTTGCTGGTCCACCTTTCCTCCTGCCTCAACCTGGCTATCTGAGAATAAGTATCGCGTCTGCTACGTGTCACAGAGCGAGTGCCTGCCGGTACCTCCCCAGGCCTTGCCCTCTGCGGGCTTCGGATGTCTATGGAAAGTCCATACCTTCATGTAAAGCATCCTGAAGTCGTCCTCCTTGAAACGCTGATTGTCCGGGTCATCAATGGAGGTGTTGATTGGGGGGCCTGTCTCGACCTGCATATGGAACACCAGTCTCAGCTGGCTAGCGTCAGCATATTTGCGTCACATTAGACGCGCCAGGGCTGGCGGCGGTGCGGGTAATGACCAAGACTCGCCTCGTATATCACCCCCTCGGGTGTCTTTACGCCTTGCACCATGTTGGCCTAGCGCGCAGCGGCAGCGCTCTGTCGACGCGTCTCAGGCGCTCTGTGCTGCCCGTCCTTCCGCGGGCATGCCTCCAGGCGCACGCAGACCCACACCCCACAGACGAAGCTCCCACACGGGAACTGCAAAGTGCAGTACAGCAGAAGGGTGGAGTGAATCACGCCTGCAGAATTTCGCCGCTCAGATCACACCGACGTCACCTTTCCACGGCAGCCGGCGTCCCCAGTTCTTCAGATACGCCGGATTTGGACCTCAACGTAACCGAGTTGGACCCTTGCAAGGGTCTAGGCTCAGCTCATCCAGGCCATCCGCCCATGTCGAGGTGAGACTTCATGGACGCTAGCATCCAAAGAGATCTTTATTGAAACTCCCTCCAGCTGCACCGGCATGCGGCAGAGCTGAGACGTTGTAGCCCTTTCCAGCCATGCTTGGCCGAGTAGATGGCCTATCGTGAGCGGCTGCTGGCTAATAGCAGCAGTGAGAGCAGTCTCAGCAATGACTCTGACTCATCCAGTGACGACTCAGAGTGCACGGGCTCGACCTGGCGCTTCCTACCTCGTTACACTGCACAGGAGAAAGGGAAAGCCCTAGCAAGCGAGCAGCTCTCCTTGCGACCTGCCATCTCTGTCTATGGAGCCTCTGATGATGAAAATCCAGCAGGGGGCTCTCCTAGGTGATTGCAGCCCCGTACACAGCTGTGACTCTGTTATCACTAAGTGATACCTGCTTCCTCGCATCATGGGCCACACAATCTTTTGTAGATCTGGCTTGCTGTACAGGTGCTCACATGAATTGCCCGTGCAGATCTGTGCAGACTGCGTTCTCCTTGGCAGAGAGCATTGGCTACAGCACAGATTTTGTGCTAGGCTCAGCAGAAGAGGCCCAGCCTACTGAGGCAGTGTCTAAATCAGAGGGCGTGACAATGGCAACTCTTCTCTGTTGGACCACAGTGATAGTGCTGGTTGTTGCTGGCAGCTGCTATCTTGTACAGAGCATAGTCGGGTAAGGCATAGATGCTTCATCGACAAGCTTGGCAGGAGGCAGATACCTTTCCATTGCCCATACTATAGCCTTTAAAAGTTGTGCCAAGCTCAGCATATGCCGTGATATGCACTGGCTCAAGCCAATCACAGAGCACTCAAGACTGTTTCAATACTTCAGCAATACCTGTAGGCGCGGGGCCCTGTACATACTTGCGTTGGCGCTAATGCATGCATCTGCTCACCAACGGCTCAAGTGCTTGAGCCGAGTTGTGATCACTCATGTTGAGCCCTAGCGAATGGCCTGTACCCAGCAGCAGAGACAAGTTCTCAGACATGAGTACCCCCTAAGCTAGCTACAGCAGCTTGCGTCACTTACTGAAGCTTGTACCAAGAAGAAACCCTGCTCCACTCTCATCTTCCATGCGCAAATGCGAAGCGCATGCCATTGATGATGCACTGATACACTGTGCCCTGTCGCTGTGTGTCTTCCCCATCACTGCATCAGTCACAAGGCTCTTGAAAGACACGGGGCATGAGGCATTACTGGCAGTCTGCCTCTCACTTCAGAGAGAGTGCCTCGCATGCTGTGTGCGATGCCATAGCTCTCTGCATGCCTCTGGTGCATGCATACAGAGCAGCCAGTAGAGATACTTCGCACGCTGCTGCTCTTAGGCACCTCTGAGGGTCTGCACCCAGCACTAGCTGGTGTGACCCTCCAGGCCGGCGGCAGCGTGCCAGACAAAAGGCCAGTCTTGAGCCCATGTCTGCGCGCGGCTGCAGCTATGTGTATGCTGATGCCCCACAGATCAGGAGCTACTGGTGGAGACACTGCGCATGCTGCTGCTCTTGGGCACCTCTGAGGGTCTGCTGCCAGCTCGGTCTGGCGTGGGCGGCCTGCCACCCCTGAACTCGCCCGGGGCTGGCGGCAGGGCGCCAAACAGGTAGTCCGTCTTGTGCCCATGCTTGGTGCGCGGGCGCGGCGCCTTGTTGGCCGTCTTGTCGCCGCTGCCCTGCTGGGAGGCCGCAGACACAGAGCTCACCTCCTGCAGAGCACAGACACTGAGTGAGGACAGATGCCTTCTAGAACTAGCTGCTCACCCGCATGCAGGACAAAGCTGGCATGCTGAGGTATTAGGGGGTCGTGCCCATTTGGAGATGCGCCAATGCTAGGCATGAGGCCTGCAAGAAGGGGCTCTGATGGGTTCAGTGCAGCTGCTTGAGGGGGCTCTAGCTGTGGTCCAAACACCATTGGCAGCGTGGCCAGCTGTGCAAAGCACATGCAACCCTCTCATGCATGCAGAGCTTGGCATGCAAGCCTACAAAGGGATGCGCTCCTCCTGCAGACAGCTTATGCACGATACACCGGGGCGGATAAGCACTGGGTCTTAAAGGCTCAGAAGCATAGACTGTGGGAGGTAAAAAGGGTAGCATGATTGGTTGGGTGTGCTGCAGCATACCGGTATGTCTGTCTGTGGCTCGCTGTTGCGCCTCATGCTGCGGCTGGACACGGGTGCTGAGCTGCTGGGGCTTGGACTTGGCCGCTTGCCATATGTGTATGTGGGGTTCAAGGAAGCTGCACAGTCATGGCACACATGTGAGCTTTCTGGACGGCCTGGCTCATTTATAGACACAACTATGCTAGTAAAATGTCGAACGAGCTTCGACAGCTGATCCTCTGCAAGTAAAGCATCAAAGTGTACAACTTGACAAGGCGTGATGCCCAAGGAGTAGCAGGCTGCAGCCGGTAACCCCATCACCTTGGAATCTCTTCATGGCTATGACTAGCTGGGACACGATCTTGAATCGATTGCCGGATGACTCCACTTCTTTGCGCTTCAGGCTGGGCCTTCCCAGACGCAGCTCCAGATCACTCACTTTAGGATCCGCCGAAGCGTCCGGCGTGGAGCCTGTCTCCCGGGTCTGTATGTCTGTGAGTGCCCTCGTTCCTGCTGAATCTCCATCTGGAGATGCTGGTGCCATACTGATATACTGTGCGAAGCTCACTTCTGATAGAGACGCGTCGCAGATAGGGGTTGCTCGATGTAGCTGTAAGCTCGTCAGGCCATTTATTTTGCTTCTCTAGACACTGCATATGCTGCAGATCTGAAGGATATTTCCAGGAGAGAGGCACGGAAGGTGTGTGACTAACAACCAACCACTGCATCGTGCTGCCATCACGTCGTCACATGCGCAGGTCTCTCGAGGTGCCCTGGCTTTGCCGCTGGAATAAAAGAGATCGTAGTAAGGCAGCAGGAGGATTGCATGATGAGGCCTTCGCATGTGCGCAGGGCACAGCAGCCCTCCCTTGATGTGCAAGAGCCCGGCAAAGGGAAGGCCTTGCTGCATGTCCTGGCTGATGGGCGCAGCACCGGCCGCTACAAGCTCAGCAAACGCCAATTGGATGAGGTGCAGAGAAGTGATCAAGCTCGGAAAGACACCTGGCTCAAGACAGATGCATGGGTCTCAATGTATACTGTAAGATGGCGGACTCTTTGCTACAATGCGCAGGTTCCCGAGGTGTGGCAGGGGACGTCTGCATCCGGTGGACATGATGGCAAGTGGTGGGAGGTTGTGGAGACAGTGGCGCTTGATCTTTCATGCAATAATATTCGGTCGCTTCCTGTGGAGATCACCAACCTTTCAGAGAGCTTGGAAACACTGAACCTCTGGTACGCGAGGCCTCATCTGCCGTGTCTGAAAATGTGCCATCATTTGCTAGGAGCAGGCGCTATGCTCTTCAAGGCGCCACATCATGCATCTGCAATTCATGCACTCACACCCTTCAGTTCCCGGTATAGCGAGACTGCCGAAACCTGCAACAGTGTTCATGTCTTGCAGCAACAACCCGTTACAAGGGCTGCCAGGGCATGTGAGCGCCCTACAGCAGCTCAAGGTATTGGATGTGAGTGGCACGGGGCTGCCTTACATGCCAGACGAGATTGCGGCTCTGCCAAATCTTGTCAAGCTGCTGTGCCAAGGCAATGCCTTGAGCGCCCTTCCAGACCGCCTTGGGCTGCACCAGCAGAGGGTACAGCACGTAAGTCTCAAATCACATCACATGTGCTGAGACAAAGCTGAAAGGGACTATGGAACTACAAGGCAGTCCGCGTAGGTGTTTATGCCCATCTACTTGAATGCGGCTCTGGTCTCCAACAGACTGATCCGCTTCGAGCTATGTTGCCAGCTGTTCTGACAGCATCGCCTGCCACCTGCCTATTGCCAAATCAGTCTTGGGAGCCAACTTGGCTGCCTCTTGAGGTGACAGCAATGTACTTCCACAGGTAGACTGCAGCAACAATAAGCTGCACGAGCTGCCCAACGGGCTCACAGCAGCCTCGGGATTGCTTTCCTTGAAGGCCAGCCACAACACAATATCCAGTCTACGGCCTGAAGTGGTCTTAGCTTGGGGCAGACTCACGTCCCTGGACATCTCCCACAACTGCATCTCGGCCCTGCCTGACACAGTGTCATGCCTTCAGAGGTGCTCCCTCACTTGAGCTGAATCGTTGGCTGATTGCCACGCTTGAAAGCTCGCGTATTTTAACGTAGCTGCTTGTTGCTGGGAGCAGGGCTATGCAAGCAGCTGTCCAAAACTTCACGCAAGACTTGCATCTCACAAGTCACCGTAAGGGCACAAGCAACCATGCACGCACAGGGTCATGTTTTGCAGGTGCTGAAAATTTGTGCTTCCAGTGATGCCTTGTCATGCAGGCTGACAGTCCTGGAAGTGTCTCACAACTGCCTGGAAGGGCTTCCAGAGGGCATTGGGGGATGCACCTCTCTGGTGGAGCTGGTGTGCAGCAATAACTCCATCTCCTGCCTCCCAGAAAGCATCTCCAGGCTGCAGGCACTGAAGACGCTCGATCTCAGAGCAAACAGGTGTGCCGCATTGCCTAATCCTGCTTGAGGAATGCCCGTGCTTCTCTGCTTGGGTGTGAGGCACTCTGGGAGGGTCTTACGTGACATGACTTTCCTTTTCCAGAGTAGGGTGCTGGGCCTGCTCTGAAGCGCTTGACATGAGACTCAAGCTGCAAGAATCGTGAGACAAGGTCGGTCTAGAGACACCCCTTGAGCAATGAGCCGCATGCAGGCTATCAAGCCTGCCGGAGGCGGCATGCAGCCTCAAGCTCGCGCTGCTGGACCTGGCAGACAACAGCTTGGCCGGCCTGCCACCGCAGCTGGGCCGCATGACAACCCTCAGGGCACTGCCACTCTCTGGAAACCCCCTCAGGTGACCCACTCACCCTGACCATGGAACCCTCACGCCCTAACACATCTGTGGGTAGAGTGCTACAGCCCTGGGGTCTGCGAAACTGGAGAAAGGCAAGCAGTACTCAAAGGCTGTAGAGGGGCTTCCATCGCTTACATGCCTATCCATATGTGCAGGGGTCTGCGCAGCAACCAACCTGTGGCAAGCACTCTCAGAACGCTTCGCAACCGCCTGGAAGAGGTATCTGCATCCCATGCATAACATGTTCCCCAGTCACAGCATACATACGGAGGCCTGAGGAGCCCTGGCAGTCTGTCACCCTGAGACACATGGCTGCATCCCTCAAGCCAGCGTTCTGATGGTGCAGCTTATCCACGAGCTTTTAAGCACTCCAATTGCACAATGTGCAGGCGCCAGAGATAGAGACAGCTCGGGAGCCCCAGGGTAGTGCCAGCACAAGAATACCTGCTGGGGCTACCAGCATCGAGCTCAGAGGCAGGGGCCTGCAACAGGTGCCTGATCAGGTCTGGGTGAGCGCAGCGACTGTGCAGAAGCTGGACCTAGCAAGCAATGCATTGAAAGCGCTGGATCCTGGCCAACTTGCATCATGCACAGCATTGCAGGTGGGTGCAAAGCCAACTTTTCACAGACAACCCTTTTGGTATCACGAGGCATCTTCTGGTGCCTATCAGTATTGTCAACACGAGGCAGCATCCCCTTGAAGCATCAAAGATGAGCAGTGTGATTGCGCAACCCCAGAATTCAGGCATGATAGAGATGTGACATGTGAAGAATGCTTGACACAGGTCCTGGATCTAAGCAGTAACGCATTCACAGAGTGGCCGCTGCCCGAGGGCCAGCTTCCTCCTCTCAGGCAGCTGCGCCTGTCGAGCAATGGGCGGCTTCTGTCTGCACCCCAGGAGGCATTACAGGGCTGTGCGGGCTCCTTGCAGAGCCTGGATCTCTCAGGCATGCTTTCTCCACTAAGCGGCTGCTACACAGCAAAGCTGGAAGGCGCCACAAAATACCAGACCATGCTCCACGCTATAAGTGAAATCCTCTGCTCAAGGGAATCCGCCGTTTCTGGATTAAAGTCCCAATGCCCATGACACGTAAGGCATAAGTATGGCAGTCTTCAATATGTCTCTAATCACTGTGTCCTGTTGACTGGCTCCAGGCCAGCAGAGTCTTGGCCTCCTGTGGAGGAAGTAACTGGCTGCGCTGATTGCAGGCACACCAGCAGCTGCTGGTTTGGACGCGAGCGCATTACCACAGCTAAAGACACTGTGCATGGCGCGCTGTGCCCTCAGGCAGATGCCGATCGGTGTGTATGCAAGCACAGATCTTTGCAGCATTGATGTCAGCAGCAACAGCATTGCAGAGGTGCGGACAAAGCTTGTCAAGCTGAACAGACACTTTGCAGGGCCTCGAGGTTGTACACAGCCCAGATGCTTCTACAGACAGCTGATCTTGCTACGGAAAGCTCCTGCAGCTACGAATCACAGCGAGCATTGAGGTCCTAGCCTGGCAAGGCTTGCCATGCTTTGCATTGGATGATCCGTGCTGGCGCAGGTGCATGAGGACATCAGCAAGCTGACAGCATTGGAGGAGCTAAATCTGATGAACAACAGCATCAGCGGGCTGCCGCCTAAGATGGGTCTCCTGCATGGGAGGTTGCGGGTTCTGATGCTGGACGGCAACCCGCTGCGCAGCATTAGGCGACCCATCCTAGAAAGGGGGACTGCTGCAGTTCTGGAGTACTTGCAGACCCGCCTCCCCGTACCATGATTGAGTTCATTGGACGTCCAGGTCCGTCTATGAGCAGCCAAGCATCCTCTGCCGTTGCAAGAGGCATATCAGTCCCTGCATATTAGTCTGGAACTGTCACGTGCCTTCCGGAAAACCCGGCTGTGCATCCCACGCCGAAAGACCTTGAAGAGGAGGCCGACATCTATGTCCGCTGGAGTAAGTGAGGTGTGATTGAAACTACATTGAAGTTGCAATGGCATCTGCAAGGCTTTACATTGCAGCCACCTTTCGGAAGAACCGTACTAGATAGCAGAACAACGGAGTTATCGTGCGATGCTATGATGTTTCGCTGATATAAGTCTGCATGTCTAGAGATGGTTAATGCAGACTACATGGACTCGCATCGTGGTGCTCCTACTTTGCTCAGAGCTCCACTTGCTGCGACAAGCCTCTGGAGAGAGGCGCATCCTGCAAGGGTCTGCGGCTCGCCCAGCACGCTTCAACAGACACTCTTCCAATACAATCGGCAAAGCGGGCATGCATGGGGCCATCGCGGATCTAGTTGACTTCTTCGGCTTTGAACAGAAGCCTGCTTCTGAGAATCCCGAAGCACCTCATGCTAGCAAGCGGGCCAACAACAATCAAGTAATGCACTGTAGCTATCCATGTGAGCATCAAAGGACTATGCCGTGTCAGGGAATCTGTCTCAGGCTACCCTCTCCAGCAAGTTAGGAGCTCCTATGTGATCCCACAGGGAAATGGGACTACTTCGGAGCTAACGCAGCATCATAGGGCTGCACATGGTCACCATCAGGCACAAATTGGCATTGAGCACCACGAGAGCCACAGCACTCAGCAAAATGGGTGAGCACCATCCAACTACAAAGCAAGCAACCTTCGCCGCCTGCTCATGTTGCAAGCCCTTCAGACCTTCCTTGATGCAAGCTCCTGACCAAGTGCACATCTGTCACAGACCCGTGAATGCATCACCCAGCAGTGGCCTGCAAAGCCACCACATGGTGGTTGCTGAGCTTACAAGGCATGGCGCGGCGTCTGCTGTGTATTTCTCTACGCAGGGCAGATGGCTGCCATGCACATCAAAGAAATCTGTTGCATGCCAAGACGGAGCAGGGTAAGTTTGTGGTTTCCCCAAGCTGGAGGTCTGAGAGGCTCTGTCATGGGCTGCAGGTGGGCGCAGTCAGTGCCACATCCTCCCTCGAAGGAACTCAAAGACACACTGTACAACGCAGCCTTTCATGATGGGGCGCATGGCTTGCACGCCAGCACCGGCATGGCCATTGTGACCACAGGTGATCAGCGCACCGCCAATACAGCGTCTGCAAGCGCCTGTCGGGCTCACAATGACAGCTTCTGGTCTGTGCAGCACGCATTAGAGCGAACATAAAAACCTGCTTCCGGTGCACCTGCCTGCACATCTGCATGCAGCCTCCAGCATCTTGGCAGGTCATAAGAACCTGCTTCCGGTGCACCTGCCTGCACATCTGCATGCAGCCTCCAGCATCTTGGCAGGTCATAAAAACCTGCTTCCGGTGCACCTGCCTGCACATCTGCATGCAGCCTCCAGCATCTTGGCAGGTCACCATCAAACCAGTCATGCAGATGACTGCAGAGAGGGCGATGGCCTTGACAGTGCTGTGCCGTGTCATGCGTGTCTCTCCTTTTGCAGGCAACCGCTTCACCTTTGCAAGGGTGCTGCAGAAGTTCCTGCACGGCCTCAAGTCCAGCCTGGACGGGGATCTCAGCAATCATGCTGTCGTCGTGGGAATGAACAAGGGCGCCAAGTCCATCTGCGATGGGCTGCGAGCGCGCTACAATCACCACTGCGTCCTCAGCGCTTCCTGGATTGCACATGAGACTGAGGAGGAACTGGTGAGTCAGTTCTAGGGAGATCCTGCGCTTCATACATCATTCGATGTAGGCGGTGAGCACGGCATGATAGCATTTTGTTGACCACACCCCATAGCTGCATCAGCAACACCTCTCCTCAGCTTGCTTTGGAGTAGGCCTGACACGCAACTGTGTTATGAGCTGAATATAACAGCCTTTTCGCACAGCCAGGAACCTGGGTGTTCCATAACTTTTCTGTGTATGATTGAGATGATGTAGCAGGAGTGATTGTTTTGGAACCAGTCACACTGCTGAGAGTAGCAGTGCGCATGATCAAGACATGATTTGTGCATACAGGGCAGCGCCTGGCATGTGGCAGCCGAGCTGCACAAGCTGGAGCTCATCCTGAATGTCCTCACGTCTGGCTACTCGGTGCTTTACATGGAGCCGGATGCCACCGTCTTTCGCAATCCCATGCTGCATCTGCTCTCTCTGCAGGTGTGCAGTCCTCCCTGCACGCCCCGGTAACAGTAAAGGCGTGCCCTGAGCACTCATACAGTTGGGTAGTGTGAAACTCGGGGAAGCTTGTCATGCAATGGTAGGCTGTAAGGCCTGTTTTGAGGCCATCAGGGGCGCCCACACAGTCTCTTGGAGGAATTGTCTGTGCTTTGCTCCATCAAAGCAATCAGCACATGTAGGACCTGTTGAAGTGACTCTCTTTATTTTCGGCTGACCCCCAATGACAGAAGATGAATTCCACCTCCGTACTAATAGCTGTTTGCGGGGCAGCAACCCGCCTGCGGTTACGCTAATGGAGAACAGCGACTCCACCCGCCCTCACAGGGGTGTGTCTAGCTCTGCAATGGGCACACCTGCATTATGGCTGGTGACATGCTGGGCGCAGCCTGCTTGTACTGTATGCCTACGCATTAGTAGGCGCCTGCTTTCTGCCCTCAGCCAGGGCATTTTGCCTATTAGCTTTCTATGCGCAGCTGAGATGCATTCCATTGCGCTCATAGGCAGACATAGCGCTCCCGGATAGCCTCTGCACTGTGACAATTGACAATAAGGTAAGCAGTGCAGCACGCACTTACGGTGTGATGTTCTTTCTGTGCAAACTGACCCTGGCTTCCTCAAGCCCAGCAATGAAGCAGCGTGCCGTGGTTGTGTGCGGAGATGTGCTTTATGGCGCTTTCATGTGAGTTTGACTTGAATCTCTGAACGGCAGACCCCATCTTGCAGACGCTGAGCGCAAACAGGCCGCTGCGCCAGGACGCAAACCTGATTTTTACAAGGGCAACCCCGCCTGCCGTGCGCTTCACGAACGAGTGGATCAGCATCCTCAAGCATGACATCAAACGCCTTGAGAATGCCTCCCGCCATGACCAGGTATGCTGCCCAACCCACATTTCAGTATGTGCAGTCACAAGGCCAAGCAGTGCTTGATTCATCTATACAGGGGCTCTACATTCAACCAAATGCAGGGCTGTGACAGAGTTGCGTGGACATGTGCAGGCAGTGTTCAACACTGTGCTGGGACCTCAGATCCTGCGCGACTTCTCGGAGAACGCACCCTCGGTGCGCCTCCACGGATTGTCCCAGGACAGATTTCCCAGCTGGTGCGCCGGTCCCTGCGGCTGCATTGGCAAGACATCGGTGAGCCCCTGTGCATGGACATCTCCTCCAGTATGCCTCAGGCATCCTAGATTGCATGTACAGGAATGCCGAGCCTGGGCTGGATTCTACTGGCAAATGCCATGCAGTGCCTTTTGCTCATGCTGAAGGTCTTTTGGGGAGCCTTTCAAGCCAAGCTGAGTGCAGGCGTCATGTCGCTTCCTTGCAAAAGCATGCCCCACATGTAGATGATGAGTGAGTTTGTAAATAAGAGGTGATGGCTGCAGGTTCCTCCCTTGTCTTGGAGGCACACAGACGATCCAGAGACAGGGGTGTCGGAGGGAACGCTGGAGTGCCCAGACGAGGTCATGGACCAGTGGCTCGTGTACCGCTTTGGGTGCACCAGGAGCACTGCTGAGAAGGAGACTGTCATGGACATCTGCCTGGCCATGCTGGAAGATGCTGCTCCCATTGACACAAGCATCACTTCCGGCATCTGAGCACGACCAGCTAAGGCTTAAGAGGCCCTCTTCAAGATTGCACTGCTGAAAGGATGGGTATTCCGTCATCCCAAGTGTGTTGCCGCATGCGCAAGCATCTGAGCAGGTCCATGCAGGGCTATAGATGGTTTGCCGTGCTGAAAGTTGCTGCTTCTGGAGGGTGGATCCAGCAACATGCAGCATTGCGGGTACTGACCACATTTGAAACAATCTGAGGTTGAGACGTATCAGGGGTCTGGAGGAGACATCTTTGGGTGCATGATAAATACTGGTGAGAAGGAGGCCACTTGGGAGAGCAACCTGGCGATGCTTGAAGATGCTGCTCTTGTAGGCACAAGTATGACAGCAGGCACCTAAGCATGTTTATTTGGCCAATGGGGCTGCAAATGCGTGCTATGTTAGGATGTGGGCCATGGGGCTGTTGACCCTTGTCAGTGAATGGCAGATAACACAAGTGCTGAATGTCCTGCCATCAGCCTGTCTACAAAGCTTCGAAACGCGGGCTTCGAGAAGAAAGCAGACAAAAGTGTGAGCGTCGGCGCAGTCTGCGGTAATAACGCATTCAACGGATCCTAGCCGTTTTTGCCCGCGCTTCGCAGCTACAAAGACTTTCGGCACTAGAGTCAGTCCACTCACTCCTTTCAATATTTTTCTGAACGCGTGTGAGACCTGCTATGATTCTCATTACTTGTCAAATCTATATTTTCTCCGATTCTTGGGTTTCCAGCTTCAAGCTTCAAGGAAGTTCCACAGAGCTGCAATGCTTGGTCGCGCGCTGATCCTCGGTGGGACGGCACCTCAAAGTATATCAGATCCATACGGCAGACATTCACGTCTCCGCAGCTCCTCTTGTGGCTCGGACGTGGGCTAGACAGGGTGTTCCGGAACGGTGAGGCAAGCGATCAACCTCCTGGCAACTATTGGCCTAGACACAGCTAGACGGCTCACAGCTGGACGGCTCAAACTTGTATTGCTCGCCTGGTTTTTCAAACGATCTGAGGCTCACCTCCTCGTCGCAGGTGTCTCCTACAGTGGCAGGCTCGAGGCCGAGCTTTCCTCTCCGTATATTTGCGCCTCCAATTGGCGGAGATCTGAAGGTGAGTTCTCAATCTCCGTCTCCGATAGACCCCCCTAACGGCTAGCGCAGAGTGGTAAGACTTTCAGAGAGGCAAGAGGGTGGCGTCAGCAAGAGCCGACGTCATTGTACCGTCAGCTCCACTTGCACTTCAAACGGTCTTCTGCGCAGGTATGAAGGTCGCCTACGCCATAATTGGCATCTTCGTGATGAGCGCTGCAGCCAAGGGGCGCCACCTGATGTTCGAGCACCCCTCGGGCACGCTCGCGAAGCACATGGCAGCGCTCGCCAGAGATAACGCAGTCGTCTTGACGTCAGCCTCGTGCGGCTACTTGGAGTTTGCAGACAACTGGATAGCGCATGTGGAAGCCTTGGGGATTTCCAACTGGCTTACAGTTGCTCAGGACGCCGCAACTCTGCAGTACCTGTCAGAGAGGCAAGGACCACCCATATTTCGCATCTCCATCCCCTGCCAAGGAAATGCCGATACATGGAAGCTGCTTACGCAACGACTGTATGATCAGCGATACCAGCAGTCAGCCGACTAAGCATGCTAAGGGTTTAGTATGAACACTTGCAAGAGCAAGGTGCGGATACGCAGGTATCCTGGACATGTGCTGCCCGTCTCAGACTTCACGGGCGAGACACTTGATGAGGGCTCAGACTTGCTGGAGTGGGGCACCCCTGCCTTCTCGGTCATGGCGTGCAAGCGGCCCTTGTACCTGCAGGTGAGTCACCGCCCTCAGCGCAGCCAGAAGATAGACCCTTGCATGCATTGCAGCATTACAAAGAACACTGCACCACTTGGGCGTGCATCCCTTGCATCGCTTACATCGCTCAGCAGGCAAAGTCTTGCAAAGCCTGTGATATGCACCCTGCAACATGACCTTGCTCTGGTGCCGCAGGCAGTCTTGAATCTTGGCTACAGCGTGATCTGGTCAGACATGGATGCAGTCTGGCTGCGGGACTTTCGGAAGCTGGCGCCTGCTATGCTGGATCTTGTCCTGGTAGATGACTCAGAGGCAGAGGAGGAGCGCCGTAGCGATAACACTGGCACAGGTAAAAGGCCCTCACTTCTGCTTGACCCTGCAGCAGCAATTGCGGCAGCAGCGATCACAAGCAGCAGTACAAGGCCTTGGTGCTGGGGTCCAGCAGCATACGCTAGACCAGGCAGCTTACACTTGCCGTTTGCTGCTTGTCATGCCATTACGGACGTCCCATGGAATGCCATCCCACAGGTCTGCACCAGCAACAGTGTCTGACAGCAGCATGTGTATGAATGTATGATGGGATCTTCAAATGCAGGCCTGATGCGCCTCAATCCAACAGAGAAGGCCAAGGGCTTGCTGAGAGACTGGTATCAGGTCTGCCAGGATGACGAGTCCAATGCTCAGCCAGCCTGGAACAAGGCGGGTCTCCCTTCTCCCTGCCAATCACAGGCCTGAGCCCTTGCTTGCGTCGTGATGCCTTCACGTCTAGCCAAGGCACCCAAGCTGGTGTCATGCTTTGATTTAAGCATCGTTGGACCTGACAGGCTTGTGAACAGACCCTCCAGTGCAGCTTTCAGAATCTGAACTCGCAACATTGAAGTCATTTGGGCACCTTCAGTAGTGCCTGACATGCTTTCCAGCACACTGTGCAAGCTCCTTGCACTTGTACCCCTTGCAGAGGCTGAGCTATGCTATTGGCTGTGCAGCTCTTCACACCTGAGAAGAGGGACACTGTGACCTTCCATATCATGACCAAAGAGATCTACCCGCACTCGGTTCTAACCACCCAATCCTATTCCTCCAATAAGGTAGTCATGAAGCCTGTCTACCCATATAATCGTGGCAGCATACTTTTGTCTAGTCAGGTGATGCCATTGTGGCATGCTTTGCATGACAAGCGCCATGCTCTGGTAGTGCCAAGTCTGGCAAGCTGACAGGGTGCTTGGTTGGGGGCTATGTGCAATATATCACCATGTGTAGTTCTCGAGGCGGAGGCTGAAAAAGCACCAGTGTTTGCAGAGGTCCTACAGCCCTGCATGGGTGCATGCCAACTTCCAGCTGGGAGCCCAGAAGAAGCAGGCCTTCCTAGCCCAGCACTCTGGCTGGAAGGTTGGGGAGCAGCAGGAGTACCCAACATGTGCTCCCGTGACGGAGCTTTTTGTCGCCACTAAGTACGTCCCTCATCGCATCTGCCATGGTGCTGCGCACTTGGGACACACACGTTGCCTAGCAAGAGAGGAAGGCCGCATGGCTGTGCATACTACAGCTGCCTGACGTTGCAGTCTAACTCAGGCGGTACGGGATGATGCGACATGTACACGGCGTAAGCCTATAAGGCAATCGTATGTGTGCTGTCTAAGACCATGACATGTCGATGGTGCAGGTACCCTTGGCAGGCGCATGAGCGTCTGGCGGCAAAGGCCGTCCTTGAAGCAATGGGTATTGTGGCCGCAAGCATGGGCAACAACATCCGCAGCTGAGACTACCAGAAGTGCCCCTCGCATCATTGAGCAATGGATCCGAAGGGCAGCCTGCCCTCTCAGAGATCCGGCTCGCCACCAGATGGACGCTGTCATAGCAGCGACCAACGCATCCCGAAGAACTGCTCAGAGCCTGACCAGGACTGTGCTCCTTACTGTAGCTGCTCTGGAGTGACTGGCATGATGCCATGACGGGCAAGCCTCCTTCCCTTCAGCTCGTTCAAGAACCCTGCAGCCCTACCTTGTGACCATGTTCCCAGGACATAGCATCACAATGATATGCGGCCAGCGAAGGATCGTGTGTCAGCTTTCCTAGGGCCTGTCTTTTTAGCCTTGAGCCATCCTTTCATAGAGGATTGTGTGTGACATGGAGTCTGCTCCATGTCATGCTGCTCAAGGCCTGCTATCTTTTCTGGCATCGATGGTGCTGTCTCGTGTGTACCACTGAGTTCACTGTCAGCCGTTACATTTGGTTACCATAAAGAGCACTTGCTGTTTGTCTTGTGATTAGAGCTGTCCGCGCGCTCGCCTGTCTCTTGGCTTGTGCCAGGACATATACGACCCTCTACGGCATCTTGGCTGTCTGAGCATTGCCTTGTTATCAAGGCGGTGATTTACCACTTGCATAGGTGCCCGTATCTAGGCTTGATCCAAGCTCAGGGGCCTTCAAAATCTGGGTTTTTCTTGTTTTTGCCTTTGGTTATTGCCAAGGCACTCTGCAAGAGGCAAGATGTGTCCCCATGATAGGGATGAACATCCTTGTATCCGCCACAGGGCTCACAGGTTGGCCGAGAGTGTGCCTTGGCCGGCCTGCACCTAGGCGGCTGAATAGCTTCTTGTAGATTTCTAGGATGTGTCTCTGTTCATTCTGAGAGCAGTGTGTCTTCTGCATGCACAGCTTCTGATATGTGCATCACAGGGAGCTCTGGGATTTTCCCACCTTTATCTTTGCCATGCAAGACCTCTCCGTATAAATGCTCTCCTTCTGAATGAATGCAGCACGAACTGCCTGTTTTGGAAGATGCTTGAAGCCGTTTGGCAAATACAACTTGTAGTACAGCTTTCCACTTTCTGAAATTGCAATGCTTGATATACTTTTGCCCACACTGCTTGCCTGATGGCGTAAACAAAAGGAATGCCCAAGGATGTTGCTTGAGGATGCCAAGAATGAAACAAGAATGTACGCCGTAGATGCACAAAGCCTTTGAGCCTGTGCATTCCCAAACTCTCTCAGATCTCAGCTCGGATTTACCGAACTGTGGCCCAGCCTGAGCTATTTGATAATTTGAGGCACATAGGCCGCTCGCACGAAGCTTTCAGAAAGATTAGGGTGCAGAACATGAGCCTGACAAGAGGGTGATGATTTCTCACTGAGGAATGCCTGATGAGATCAGCGAAGTCTGGTGAAGGGGCTGTCATTGATTGTGCAGTTGACTTGTGCAGTGATGAGGACACACCGAACATGCAACCAAGAAGCTTCCACATAGAATATATATGTCTTCCTCCGACATCTTCTGGCATCGCATGATCAGTGTGTCCTCATCACTACACAAGGCCTTAGGGATGTGTCATGTATAACACGCCTGCCAGCAGTTGGCAGCAGGTACTCCTAGGCCTTGGAGCCCAGCAAGTGAGTGCATGTCGAGCTATATGCCTGTACTGAACCCCCAGGGAAATGTATGCCCCACTCGTCCTTGATTCAACATCTAGCACGTACTGATAGCAACGATGTTTCATGTGTGCTGGCCATCAATATAGCTATATCTACAGAGGCGTTGATGGTGGTATTGGATCACATGGGTTCGAATGTGTTTACAGGCCGTGATAACACTTCCTTGAATTTTGTATCAACATGCAGAACGACCTCCGCGCCTTAATGGAAACGTATCATCACTACAAGCGATCATGTTGGCGACTGTCCAATCTGTCGATTCCGGAGCATTACAGATGCTCACAGTGGCATGCCACATGAGCCTTAGCCAACAATAAGGCAGCTAGCTGTGAGCATGCATCTGTAAGCTACTTACCAACTCCCAGATTCAATACGCCCGAATGCAAAGAGCAAGCCCTGCGCTATCAAGGTCTTCATTGCTTCCTTCAAAGACATTGATCACCTCCATCACATACAGCATGCTCCAGACGTGACTGCTGTCATGTTGATAACGTTGTAGCCTTATGACATGACTCTCAGTACACAACATGTCTCCTGATCGCAACTGGGCCACATGCACATGTGCAGACTGGCATCCACACTCCCAACAAGCGAAATCCTTATCCCCATTCGCGGTGAAAGCATGCAGCTACCACACTTAGCTTGCATGACTTTCCAAAGGCCCCAGTTAGGGCCTGCAGGCTTGCTGGGGGCCCCTCCGCTCGTCCTCCTTGGCAAAGCAGACATCATCGCCAGGGTTCTGCACCAGCACCAGCTCCACATGCTTTCTCGGCACCGCTGCTGGCGGCTGCAGGGGTACAGAAGTTGCTGCTGTGACCGCTGCTGCCAAAGGAGGCAGGGCATGGCCACCATGCCCCACGGGCAGGCCTGCACATACAGTGGCAGTCCCTAGAGAGCAGCTCAGGTGACGAAACAGGCCCGTCAGCATCAAGTAGAGCGGTGTTGTCAGCAGATCGGTGCTGCCAGGCAAGGCAGAGTACCATGGGCTGGCCTGCACCCCTGTTGCAAACCCTCAGAGAAGCAGCCTAAGAATCTTCAGGCTACCCTGTACATACCTCCGCTCAGTGCTAGAAGCAGCTCCTATGCCAACCCTACTTGTCTAGCAAATGTAATAACGGAGCCCCTGACAAGACTAATGGGCCCCTTGGTCTGGTGCCCTGTGCCGTGCGCCAGACCAAGAATGCACCGTCTTGCCAGGGTCTGCCCTGACTTTGGCTTGTTGCCCTTCAATTGCCCTGGCGGCAATGGTGTAAGAAAGTCAAGCGCCACAGCCCCCTTTTTCCCCGCACTGGTCTGCCACTGAGCCTAAGCTTGGCTACACTGGCTCAGCAGGGCCTCAGCGCAGACCTACTGAGGCGAGAGCGTGCCACCTGGGGCAAGGCTGTGAGAATGGCGCAAGATGGGCGTTGTGGCAATACCTGTGACAACAGGGGGCGAGCCACGGCTGGGCCTGGGCGTGCAGCAGACCCTGGAGAAGCTGATGAGGACGCCGATGATGAAGGCCGCTAGGACAATGCCTGCACAGGCAGCCAACTCCTCAAAACAAAATTTACATTGCAATCAACATGAAGCCTCGCATGACTCTGGTGTGCATGGGAGGGATATCCTTGCAGGCTGTTCAGCTTGGGCATCAGGCAGTGCATGTAAGGTTCTGTTCTGACAAGCATTGCTTCACAGCAAGAAAGTAGCAGCTCACCTAGGGCTGAGGTGATGCCTTGCAGGGTACCCTGCCAAGGCATTGTTCCCTGGCCGCTTGGGGTGGGTGGGCTGGGTGGACTCGGGGGTGGGGAGGGCGGGGGCGGGGGTATTGGTGGCGGAGGCGAGGGGTGGTAGTTGGGATTTTCAAAGTTCAGCCGCTGCAGGAGCTTTCTGCTGCTCGCTGGGGCATCCTGCGAGGCTGCTGCCTGCTGCTCCCATTCCAGCTGGGCCTTGCTGTGCTGGGATCTGAGAGCTGCTGAGAACTCAGGTAGGGGCGGCGGTGGAAGTAAGGGAGGCGGCAGAAGCGGGGGCAGGCCATGGCCGGCTGTAAGGGTCTTGAGCGCGGACCACCTAGCGAACTGCTGCTCCCATTTGACGAGAATTTCCCCGTAAGTGGCTTCGAGAGCTGCGAGGACCTCAGCTGCGGAAGATTGGGGAGGTGGCGGTGGCGGGGGTGAGAGTGGGGGTGGAGGAGGAGGTGGCAGGTAATACCTGGCAAAGCTGAGCGCCTCCCTGGTACCCCAGCTGTCTCCGAAGCTTACTTGCAGGCCGAGGATGCACAGCAGGAGAAGTCTGAGCGCGCCCTGCACCATTTCAACAGATTATGTGAGCCTCCACGACAGAATCTGGCGATCTGGCAGCCAAAGGGTGGCTTTCCTATGCAGCTTCCCGAGACATTCGGTAGCCTGCCATTAGACGAACGAGTTCTGGACAGTGTGTGGTCACTGCTTTCATCAAAATGTAGTCGTAAAGGCAAGACCTGATACTACCAAACCTATCCCTCCTGGCTTCTGGAGCTTGGTTTCCTTACCTCGGCACCACACCCGAGAGCCAGAATGACAGCGCCTTGTGAAGATTGCTGTGACAATAGGCTATCCACAATATATCTTCTTGATGGAGGCTTCCTTGAACGCCAGATTCACTATGGTTTTCTGCCACACTAAAGGAGGATCCGTATCACATAACCCTTTGTACCTCAATCGTCTCTAAGCAATTTACCGTGGAGGAGTGAATGTCCCTTTTCAGATGAAATCCTAGCCTTTGCGCAGGTCTTTGGCGCTTGCAGCTTGTAGCCCCAGCGAGGCCCTCGCTAGTGCGTCATATATTGGGCACATGGGCCGCCACATCAGCAAATCCTGCGCTTTCTGGCAATTCGGGCATGCGCTGAATACTAGCAGCGTACCGTTCTATTGTGGTCCTGTTGTCACTGTGGAGACTGGCGCGCAGCAGTAGCACAGTGTTGAGACGGAAGGGATGGGCCCGGCGCAGCTTATGCTGCCCCGACGGGGGTAATCGGGGGTGCACTGATATGAATTAGAGCAGTAGCATGATAAAAGGGAGTCGCGGTAAGCTCTGATGTCAGCCTTCGGATCACCATCGGACCTCTGGCATGGCTCAGGCTGACAAGCGCGTTCAGCTCAATTTCACAAAGAAGCTGTGATATGCAGTAATCTGGTGGATGGGCAATCCGCTGCCCGGCACACAGCCCAACTCTCCTGACAACAGGTAGCGTCATTTGCAAGCTCGTGCGCTGGAATGTCTAGCTGGCATGTAAAGCGCAGTTATGCACCACCTGAGCGCGCATGCTCTGGGTAAAAGCGATATCACTCTACAAGCTCCAAGGCAAGATGCTTCACTGCAGGGGCTATAGCCTTTGCTCTCAGTTCGTCCCGGTGCTGCATTTCCTGACTGCTACACCTTGAGATCTAGTGAAAATTTGTCAGTATTTTATAGCACAACCTCCTGGGGTCCCATCCCATCTTGCAAGCCCGGCCTTTTCGCTCTGCCTGGAATAGATATGCTGGCGATCTCTTCTTTGTCCCGGGGGTGGACCACGGTAGGTTACATGCCCGGAGTGTCCGCAATTGCCCTCCTATACGCTTCGATAGTGGGTGTCATCCCTATTGTTGCCAGAAACCATTGCACCTCACGATGGTCGAACTGCAGATATCGGGCAACCAGCTCTTCCTTCACCCAATAGGATGCAAATTCCACTGGGCCTTTTGTATAGCCCGCGCTTACTCTTTGATGCAAAAGCATATGGGTAGATCCTGAGGCATGGCTAAGGTCTGTCATGCATCTGACGAGATTGCTGAGGCGGCAGCTATTCAAAGCATCCTCCAGCATGGCTTGGTTGGCTGGATCTGTTCTTTGAAGTACATAGAGGGGGACACCGCCCCATCTTTTGAGCCGGTCATCAACTTCAGTCTTGGGCTGGCTATTGAAGATACA